>CM039435.1:4864139-6224139 GCA_022379115.2 Bauhinia variegata
CCCGGCCAGCAACAGCTGCATTGCAATCAAGGGCTTTGACAATACTTCCTTCTCGGGTTTGTATTGAACGTGTACACAATGTTGCTAGTAGTAGGTTCACATCACACCTGGCAAAGGAAAATTCATTATGTTCAACAAAACACAAAAGCTTCTATAAAAATAAAACTGCCAGTCATTACACCTTAAAGGAGAAATGACCAAACATCCAACTCATTTTAGGTCACTCCACAAATTTAGTAAGCACATGGAGTGTTAACCATCCATGTACAGAATAAAATATGTAATCTTATCATTCCCACTATACTACAGAAACAAAGAAAAAAAATCCCCAGTTCCTTCAATCTGAGCTAAAAGCCTAAATGGTAGTAGGATTACTTATCATGTATCTTATAAATTAAAAACAACCGTAATAAAGTTGAGTGTCACTTGGGACTTGAATCATACATACAATTAAAAAATAAAAAAGAAGCACTAAGAATAACGTTATCTAGTCATCTTTATCTCACATCAACATGATACTCCTCTCACTTTTGTGGTTCAGGCACACCAGCCAGCTTCTCTACGGACCAAACAGAAAGAAAGTAATAATGCTACCGTACTCGTTCTAATATCAGTTTTTTGTCTCCATCTAGGTGCATGCAATCCCAAAAACTTCTGCGCCTAACTTAATCGTTAAACAACTTAACTTTCACACATAAAAGTAAGTAATTAATTCATCAGATCTTTCTATTCATATTAACAGAAACTCATTTTAACATCCCCTCCATCTGCTGCCCAAATTTATTTGGATACATTTTTCATATACTTTTCTGGTCATATTATCTTATAGGACACTAAAATAGCATCTTAAATGCATACAGAAAACAAATTAATATATATACACACACACACACACATATTAAATACAAACAATAATGAGAACAATGCTATATAATTCAGCCACATCAAACATCATTAAAAAAGAAGCAAGATTTTGAACATGACATGAATCACCTACATGAAAAGATCAGCAGCCATCTGCATATGAAATCTTGATTTCTCATCCTTGATGACTGATGAATCATGCTCTTTTCCAGCAGAAAACTCAATGTTTCCCAAATGTAAAATGGCAGCTAAAATCCGAAATATGGCTTCCTGATAATAGGAAGATAGGATGACTATAAGAAAAGGAAGGCTTATCAAATCAACAAAGAATGCATGCAACAATCAAAGAGGTTCACTAGCGGATAGTTGTTTTCACCTGCTCCTCATGACTTATGCCAACAATATCCATTGCCCTCCTTGTTTTCATGTATTCTTCAGCACTGCTTACTCCATCTAGTTCATAGGTTTTACTTTGATTTAAATAGTGAAAATGACTTGGATGTTGTAACTTATATTTTTCTGCATCCTAAAATAGAGACATTCCAATTGTAAGGTATAATAGTTAATGCTTTAACCATGACAAGATGTAAAAGAAATCCATGTATGTTCACTCTACAAAGAATAACATTATGCTGCAATAAGGACACCATTATGCAAAATCAAATAGAGGCTGACTATATATAGATACCCTTTCAGATGCACACAACTGATAAAAGCAGTGATAATTTCTTTCAGGATCTGTTATCTGCACCACTCGTGATCTTTCCAGTAAGTATGTCCGAATTGCAGCACCAGATATTCTACCATTTGAATCAAACTGAATTTCAACAAACTTCCCAAAACGACTGCAATCAACAGAAAACGTAGAAATAATAAGATCAATAACTGTATCAATTGAAATTTATTAGAACTGCTATATAATGTTGACAATGACAAGTGAGTAGGACGAAAACACATTTTCCAAGATGAAGAAAGTAAAAAAAAAAAAAGTAAACATTTAAAACAAACAAGCACGCATATTTGGCTACCAAAATTACTAACTTTCCATAAATATATACCATAACAATATGTTTAGGATACATGGCTGAATTATGCCATTACTGTATGATAAAAGCTTTAGAAAATATAAAGATGAAACATAGTGTAACAACCTAAATTTTTATATTCTAAGGGGGGAGGAGGAGAATTGAAATAAAAGGTGGCAGAAGATAGAAACCAACATAAAAGAAAGACTATAGTTTAGAAGTGAATAAGCAAAGAAAAGAAACCAAATCCACCTTGAATTGTCATTCCTGACAGTCCTTGCATTACCAAATGCCTCCAATAGTGGATTTGACTGAATAAATCAGAAAATTGAATTAGTATCATATATTGATGCCAAAATGAAAATCAAGAGTAAATTAATTGTTGGGTTGACAGTTGATTAGATTTAAGAATATCTTACTTCAAGAACTTGCTGCTCAACTGTTCTGTCATCATCAGCAGCACGCCCACCGACAAAGGTGAGATACTGCATAATTAGCTTTGTTGTCTCAGTTTTCCCAGCTCCACTTTCACCGCTAACCAGAATAGACTGACTTTTTCCTTCATCCATCATCGCTCTAAACCATGATGAACAGAAGCTCACAGATTAATGGCATGAAATGGTATATAGCAAAGAGGAAAAAAAGCAAATATAATACAAACACATTAAATGCATACCAACCTATAAGATGTGTCAGCAACAGCAAATACATGTGGGCTGAGCTCACCAAACGGAGCTCCCTTGTACTGTTCCATCATATGGATATCATACAGATGAGGAAGCTTTGTGAATGGGTTAACTGCTATTAAAATGCTTCCTGTATATGTCTATCAAAGACAACATGTCAGACAAAACATCATGAAATGATATAAAAGCAATAGAGCCACTGGCACATCAATTATGCAGTAAAATATGCACTTAAGAAGGATTCATCTGGTACTGGTTATGAAAGGACCTCATACGCACCTGAGGAAATACCATAAAAGATGGACCCTCATTTATGAAAACGCTAATGTAATGCAGAAAGTACGATGAAAGGATATGTCAGCTGTGGTATAATTCATCCACATGGCTGTGGAATTTAACGTGGATAAGAAAATCACTTTTTCTTTATTACAGGCACATTTTGACATTATTTTGGTATCATGTAATGCATTAACTTCCGGCCATTTGAAGAATTGAATCTTTCTGATATATATACAAGTTCCATTCAAAACGGTACACCATGAATAAGCATACGCCTAATCATAACTGACCGAGAAACTATTAAATTTCTTTAATCAGCTAACGACAGAGACTGATGATGCACCTAAGTACTTGATTCAATAGTAAACTCACATATATATCATTCAGAGCATATCTTCTGCGAAGATTGTACAGAACCCCAGGCTCATTCAAGTATGCCAACCTCGTCATGTCTTCCACTCCCCCATGCTCCTCTTCATCCGCATCCCGTGGGAACAACTTCTCAGGGGAAGCAAAAACCTACACAATAACACCTCCCGAATCCAAATTTTGAAAATATACACCAAATTACTCAATACGACGCAAATAGCATAAAATAGGCATGAAACAGAGAAACAAGCTTGTCACCTTCTTCCCAGGAGCAGTTACAAGTTGGACTTGCTTGGCAGAGAAGTCTACAACTTCAGCTGCCACCCAAGCCAAGTCTCTGTCTTCAAACCAAACTTTGGAGCCCTTGCGGAGATTCATTTTCGGTTCCTGTAATGGAAAATAAGCTCAGGACCAAGAGAATCAAATTATTAACAGAGTGAACGGTGAGAAAAACAATTTGGAATCGAAACCCTAGAAACACAGAGAAGGACAAAACAGGGGCATGAGTTCCGGTGAAATTTTGGGTTCCCGCCCTACCTGGTGTAGACCAAGAGTCAAAAATGGCGAAACTGCAAAGTATATATATCGTATTCGACACGTCACGACAGTACTTGGACTGTTTTGGATTGCAGTGCATCCCAGTCTTCACTTTTTCACTGCATTTTTACACAAATATACATATTTTAAAAATTATTATCGATATATATTATTTTTATAAATATTTATCAATATAAATTATTTTTAATAAAATTATATCATTTTATAATGTCTCGTTAATAGCGTAATATCTTACCATAATATTTAATAAAAAAATTTAATCAAATTTTAGATGGAGTTTAAATATTGTGATAAGGTATATTAATAAAATATTATTATAAAAATATACGATTTTATTAAAAATAATATATATTAATAATAATTTTTAAAATATGATATATTTATGTTAAAAACTCCACGATTTCAGCTATGGATATTCTTTTACTAAATTAAAAAAATAAGAAAATTCATTGGGAAATTAGATCTTATCATCCCACGACCATTAAAATTTCAGATAGAAAAAAAAGAAAAAGAAAAATTTGAAACCCATATAGTCGAGAACCACATTAATTGTTGACATTCGATCATGGTTTACCAAACGGTCATACCAGGAATATTTTATAGGTACTGAATTGCGTACGTCGAAGCATGTTCAGATTGATTTTGTAATCAATGAATGACCATTAAAAAATAAACTAAAATTGTTATAAAAAAAAATCAAACTAAAATTTGTACAGAGCAAAAATCAAAGCATTACTATATTATTATTCCAAACATTTAACAAAAGATAAAATATAGTTTTGTTTTCTTTGGTTTGGGCGTTCTGCGCCGTAGATTCACCATAAATAAATAAATCAAGATATGTTAATAAAAAGAAAGACACGCATCATAAAGGAAAAAAGAAAAAAAACTGTAACAATTTCTTACAAAAATTATCCAACACATAGTGATATCTCAACCCAACCGAGTTTCATAAATGAAAGGAAAGTGACTAAGTGTTTGGTTGAGAGATTTAGAGTAGCGGGAAGGGGGTATTAAATTATACAGCTCCCAACTTTTACATATGCCACCCCGTGGGTGAGAAATTATGGAATTGCCCTTGCGAGCTTAAAAAATACCAACTTCTCCTCCCCTCTTCCACCCCCATTCACGTGACAGCCATTCTGAACTTTCTTGGTAAACCCATCTCGTTTTTGCGATTTGAAAGAGTAAAGAACATGATTTTTGGGACTGCATTGTTTGTGTGAAGTTTAATCGCACAAAAAAACCAGATTTGCATCTTGTATTTTGTCTGAAATGCAGGGTGGTTGTTGGTGTGAGAAACTGATGTGTAGATTTTTCTGAGATTTTAAATCGGCATTGCATAGCTGTTATATGCAACGAAGCTTGATTTATTGGAACGGATGTGAATATATATTTTATTTACGTATTTCAGATGTGCATGGCCGTTTGATTATTATAAACAGATATAAATAGTCGTTTTTATGTGAAGTTCCATAATATTTTAATTTTGTAAATGTAAGAAAATAAAAGTTTATTATACTTTCAACATGCACAAAGATCCATATTTCAATTGTGAATACATTATAGGCGAAAAAGCTAATTTAACAAGTGACAAAAATTTAGCTGAGAGGGTATGTTAAAACTTTGTTGGTAAAATGACATGTTTGACTTTTTAGGTTATGTTTTCTAGTAAGTATGTTTTAATTATTGGTTTAAATCACTTTAATTTTATATTTATATCTTAAATAACAAAAAGTTTAATATCTTATTTAGTGCAAACTTTAAGGGATGAGATATTTTTATTTTTAATTTTCATTCCATTTATTCATTCAGAGGGAAAAAAATCTATTATTTTAAAAAATTCCTTATATTTAATATCTGTTTATTATTTATAAAATTATAATAATAAATTTAATTTTTTATCCTTCACTTATAAATCAAATAAAAAAATTCGTTTCTCCTTCATTAAAATTATTCCTCCTCTTTCATTGAACCAAACAAGCAATCTTGACTCTGTCAATTCAGGTTACATGCCAAGATGAGGTTTGTAACTTGGGCTTTTCACAAAATCATTTACATACCTCACATCCTCGAGACACTTAGCCTACACAAAATTAGATTTCAACAAGGTAAAATAAAAAGTGGATTAGTGGGGTTGGTTTGGTAATTTTTGTCTCTCTAATAAAGTTTTTGTTAGCATTTTTATTCAAATTCAATTTTTATTTAGGATTAAAAAAAAAAAGTAACAAACTTTCTTTTTGTCGTTTTGTGCAGGAAATGTTGCTCGAGTCCAGATCCAGTCATTGAAATCATGACATGAATAAAAATAAGTCCAGATTAGAATATGGCCCAAAAAGAAGTCCATGAACCGAATCCCTAGCCGGATAGCAACGCAGCCTGACAGCAGTTATTGCATATTGAGAAAAAAGAGGAGCGTATAATGCATCATCAAACACGTGGTCATAATTAGAATCTGGATTCAGTGACTATAAATGTTTAATGTATTTCTTAAAAAAATTTGACCATGTATATAGTTTAGAAAATATAAATTTACCTAAAAAGATGCCATATAAACATTGGTCATTAAATTTAAAACTGATGCCTTACGTTCAATTATGTGATTTAGATTTCTTCTAAAAAATTATGTAATTCAGATTCAAAAAAGTTAAATTATATAATTTTTTTGTCACATCCAAACTTTTTATTTTTGATTGTTTTTTATTACATAAAAGAATGAAACTCCAAAACTCTTAAAATACCCAAAACTCCACACCACTAGCCCATAGTTAGTGGCTTGAACTTTTTTATAATTCATTAGATAAAATATTTATATTTTTAGTTTATAATAATTTAGATAAAAAGGATAAAAACGCGTAATCCTCACCAACGTAAGTCATCGTAGGATAACTTACGCCCCTGTGAAATACAATTACCGTAGGATAAAATAAGTTTCTTAATAAAAAAACGGAAAAGCAATTTTGAAATTTGAATTTGAAATCTCTAACCTTTTTTTATGTTTTGTTTATTATACGAAATCGGTTGGAATTGTGTGATACTATTTCAACGGATAGGAAAAATGATAGTGTAATAGAGAGCCAAACAGACCCACAACTGAGTAAACGATGAAATTCCGAGCCATGTAGGCGCAGTCCCGATCTCACAAAGAATGAGATTTCTCAAGGTAATTCCAAACAGTCCGGGATGATTTCTCCACATATTTCACTGTGTTTATTCTTTCTAAACGTTTTTGCTGAACGTTGTTTTTCGTATCGTATGCTTCCGACGACATTCAATTCAACTCTCTCAATGATTAAAGTTCAAATTTTGAGGCAAGGGGCGGAGATAGATAAATGGCCCACTTTCAATTCTGCGCAGTGGGAGCTCGGTGAATTTCAAATTCATGATTTATCTTTAAACCACTTTCTGGGCAAATGGCATCAATGGTAAAAGCGTCAGTGCCTAGTCTGCTTAATGCTGACAGCATCCAAGGCTGAAGCACTGCTACGTGCCAGCTAATGCTCAGTGCATTATTGCTGTTCACACACTACGCAGTGCTTCATTTCACTCTACCATGCTACTGCGGTATGCTACCCCACTGCATGCCCCAGACACAGACGCGTCAAATACTTTAACACAAACAATATCAAATTCAAGAATTGGGCTACGCACCTATCAATATCAAGTACCTTGCTAGTATTATACATCTTTTCTGTTCCAAGCTACTAAAATTCTTATACACATTTCCATTTAGCTATCACCCCAGTTTTCCCACCTTCCATTTTAAAATATACAAATGTTATTTGACATTTTGACTCCTGGAAAATGCTTACTCGCTGTTCTGAGAAATTACCTCTCCAAACTTGAGGAAGAGTTGGGCATCAGAGGTGCTCATGGATGGGCAGTTCACCAAGTGTGGAGTCTTAAGATTTGCATACTCATCCACGTAGCTTGGCACTTTACCAGAGGGGTGTGGAGAAAGTGGTGGTGGAGCTGGTTGTTTTGGTGGGGAGATGGGTGGTACAAGACTTCCAAGCACACGGGTTACCTCATGCATTGTTGGCCTATCAGCTGGTTGTCTCTTAGTACATAGAAGAGCAAGCTGAAACACCTTTTTCACCGCTCCCAAGTCCTTGCATGTAGCACTGATGTCGGGATCAACTGTCTCCATAACAGCATTGTTTGCTGTCTTGGACAGAATCTAGTTAAAAAAAAAAACAGAGGACAGAGAAAATTAACTTAATTATCCACGGTTCCAGAAATGCTCAAGATAAATTTGGGTATGCCAGATTTACAGTCTTCAAAAGCCAACCAATTCTGAGTGAAAACTTTTTACTGAACAAGGCACGACAACTAAGAGATATTATTACTTCTGGTGGAACTTGTTTCAGCGATGAGGTTGTATGTTAAACCAAAATTAAACGCCTAGCTCCTGATCTTTGATATAGTAGTTCAATAAACAAGATAGCAAACATTTACAAGGTTAGAAGACAGACCAGGTGATGAAGATTGCATTCATTGTCAACAGCTTTCCTCCCAGTTAGCAACTCAAGTAGAACAATACCATAACTATATACATCAGACTTCTCAGTCAGCCGGGAGGTTCTAGCATACTCAGGGTCTATATAGCCTATTGTGCCCATTATGTAAGTTGAAGTGTAGGATTTTGAGGGGCACAAACTTTTGGCAATCCCAAAATCAGTGAGATGGGGCTCAAAGTCCTTGTCCAATAAGATATTAGATGATTTCACATCTCTGTGAATGATTCGGGGACAGCAATCATGGTGCAGATAAGCAAGCCCTTGAGCTGCTCCAAGTGCTATTTTCAGACGAAGATCCCAGTCGAGCTTCTTCTTCTTGGTGGGTCCTGAGAAAGAGTATGGACAAAAATAAAAAAATAAAAAAAATCATCACTTTGCTTCCTTAAGCTTTTTTAAATACACGATAGTACATCATTAAAGGAATAGCTTTAATTTACCATGAAGAATATCCCATAGACTGCCATTTTCCATGTAGTCATAAAACAGAAGGTTCCCATAAGGGGACAGGGAGTAACCTTGTAGACTAACTAGATTCCGGTGCTTGATGCTACCAACTGTCTCAAGTTCAGTCTCAAATTCTTTGAAAGATTGTGGATAATGAGAATAGAGCCTCTTGATAGCCACAGGCTTGCAATTCTTAAGAACACATTTATATACTGTGCTTGATGCACCATATCCAATTATATATTTCTCACTCAGGTTTTCAGTCATCCTCATGATATCGTCATACACATGAAGCGCCATATTCATATGAAGTATCACTAGTTTTGGAGGCGAGTAATTAACTGTCATTTACAAAGCACAACTCAGTAGCTTGTCAACCAAGGTCCACAGCATAAGAACTGAGACAAAAGTATGTACCTGGTTTGTCAAGTGATCCATCAGGAAAGGGAGCTGGATTGTATGGTCGGCAAGCTGCTAGTAATATCATGAGAAGAATCACAAGAGCACCAAGAGCAATTCCAAGTATAGCCACCTTTGATAGCGTAACTACATGGGCAGATAACATTAAGTTAGTTTATGCTCAGAGGTTTAGCCCCAAAACCCTTCATCTAGAACTTGAAGAGTTTGAGCAGCGGAAGAAACAGCTACTCTTTGTAAGATTCTTTCAAATAAGCAACAACCACAAAGGAAAACTGCTAGAACAAATGGAAGTATTTTATGGGGAGGGGATAGGGCAATACAGTCTCTTCCCAGCAACTCTTGCTTACCTCGTTCAGCAGTGTGAGACCCATGACATGGTGAATTCAGCCAATAGCCACAAAGACCAGGGTTTCCAATGAAACTGCAGATAGCATAGCATCAGTTAATCCAAAACAACATGCTAGGAGATCAACTAAATTAAATTAATTAAACTGGAGCAGGAGGAAATCCTAACCTGTCAGGAGAAAACCTTGAGAAGTTATTGCTTGTGGGAATAACACCAACTAGGTTGTTATAGGACACATTACTGCAAAAATTACATTGGATTGGACCTTATTAATTGAAGAGAGAGTCTTTCCTTACCTAAACCAAACTAAATTTAAAGAGGACAAATAAACGGAGACTGAAACCTACAGAAAAGAGAGACTGAGGCAATTCATAAGTGACATCACATCCCCGGTCAATTTGTTGTTTTCCAGTCTCCTGCATAATTTTAGAAATATCAACAGAAATTATGAGAATTAGAGTAACATAACCCTATTTAGAGAAATAAGAAGATAATCCGCCAAAATTTCATCTGAAGCACGAATAAGAGAAGAAATGGTTATATGCATAATTCCAATGGCATTTAAGTCCTGGTTAATTTTACTGTGTCTATATTCAATCAAATTTGATCATTTCAATATAAGAACATTGAGCACGTGTCTTGAAATCATTAGAACCATAAAGTACAAAAGTAAATCCCAAAATTTATTTCCAACATCTGAAATTACACATCTTTTGAGTATAATTCAGTTTAAAGGCAGCTGACTCATTGCCATATGGATTTACCAAGGCCATAAAATAACATCAAGATTATGTGTAAACTAGAAATGGTGTTAACAAAACCATATCAACAATTGAATGAGGGAAAAAATAGAAGCTCACAATGAATTCATGTTCTGAAGCTGACTGAGTTCTTCAGGAATCAAGCCTGAAAGATTATTATTTGAAAGATCTCTGCAAAAGATAGTCATGAGAGACATTCAGAAAACAACCAAACAAAGCATTTTTCTCATCAGAAAAAATAATGAACTTACATATCCATAACACTTCTTAGATTACCAAATTCAGCTGGGATAAACCCAGCTAAATGATTCCTGCTCAGATTCCTAACAAAATGAATACCAGCCATCAGTGAGAAGAAACACTCAACTCAAGCTACCCAAAAAAATAAAAAAGTTAAGTAGCTCTAGAACTCACAGCTTAAGGAGATGTTCCAAGTCACCAAGAGAAGAAGGAATTGGGCCACTAATTCTATTATTTGAAATGTCCCTATGAGCAAAAAATCTGTTAGTACTAAGTCAGAAAAACTGGCCTAAGGAGATAGATCATTTGATACTTACAATGTATCCAAATTACCAATCCGTGACAACTCGATTGGAATTGAGCCTTGAAGATTGTTGGAAGAAAGGTTCCTGAGGATAGTCATCAACCAATGAGAACGAATGGAATAAAAAAGTGTCAGGTTAAACAACTGACAAATAATGGTCAGAAACCCAGATACACATGCACGTCAATTTGCATGAATCAACATGTTCTAGGAAGAATCAAATACAGCTAAGTATAGTAAAGAACAACTTATTGCAGATTATGTTCAGCTAAGTCATTGAGTATCAATGTGACACTTACAGATAGGTCATACTCTCCAACCTCTGAAAAGCTGGGGGAATTGTTCCATTCAACTTGTTCCCGTGCACATTGCTAGAGCAACAAAAGAACGAGAAAATCCATAATCTTCAAACGTTTAAAAATCCTAGCAATTAAGTCATGGTGAAAGGTTTATCTCTTACAAGCTGTTAAGATTTTTACATGAACTAATATTATCAGGTATTGGCCCCTCAAGGTTGTTTTTAGCAACATTTCTGCAAGGAGAACGCATAAATTATTAAGTTACTACAAACAAATAAAAAAATGAAACTCCAAAAGCACTTACAAGTCAAACAGGTCAGTTAGCTTTCCCAGCTCAGGTGGGATACGTCCACTCAAATGATTATCATTCAGTTCCCTGCAAAGGGAGGTTTCCCATTAGAATGAAAAGTTAGACCTAGTTTTTTCCCAGTTCGAAATTCATAGAAACAATGAAACAAGATACTGATTTTAATGAACCCTAACCTGCTGTTAGAAACAAATTACACAGACTAGGTAAGGAGGAGGAGAGAAACTTTCCGAACGTGCCTCAAGGTGAGGGTGGGTCTTTTTTTTTTTGAAGGAAAGACTGATAAAATAATGTACCAAAAAAAAAAAAAAAAGAATTGTCGAAGTTCCATTTTAAGTTCATTAAGAAATCCGTAGTACCGCTAGGCAGTTCTTGCACCCCACTTAACAAGTCCAGAAAAGAAATATGACACATGGTAAACTAATTACTAAAGCATTCTTACAAATAGTGAAGCTTTGTCATGTTTCCAAGCTCTGACGGGACGGAACCAGTCAACTTGTTTCCATGCAAATACCTACAAATATTTTAGGAATCAGATCCCAGTTATAAGTCAAATTATTATCAAAGAAAAAATAATATCGTAATGTACTTACAATTTTTCGGTGTATGTCAAATTCCCTAAGATGGGAGGGATTGGCCCAGTCAACAAGTTGCAACTCAAATCCCTACAATGAAACAAGGGAACATGGGCATCAGCTAAGAAAACAAAATACATCTGGTCAAAGAACTTCATATCATAAATTAGCTTTTAAAAATTAACAGTGCTTACAACACAGCAAGTGCTTGCATCAGACCAATCACTGATGGAATCTCCCCAGATAGTTGATTGCCTTGCAATGACCTAGGTTGGTCAAACAATTCAATAATTAAAGAATAATTCCTAAAAAGGGAAGTGGCAGACTACGTATTAGCCTAATCAACAAATTCTAGGAAAGAGTCAAGTAACACATACAGTGTAGCTACTTGCAGAAACCCAATGTTGAAAGGTATCTCTCCTGTTATCTGGTTGTAAGACAAGTCCCTGACAACAAGAGATGATGTACAACATAAGAACCAACAAAGAAAACAAGCTATTGTTACACAGTCCGTAACAGAGTTGGGTAATATACATACAAGACCTGGAAGGCAGTACAGTTGCCAATGTTCTCAGGGATGCTACCGGTCAAACTGTTGTTTCTTACATCACTACAAATGGCAGGAGGAAAATAATCAGATTCGCACAGGAAAATAGGAAATGCAAATGTTTGGGTGGGTTTTGTGGAATAAAGAGGGTAATGATGGAACTTACAAATACCACAATCCAGTTAACTGGCACATATCTGGAGAGAGTGAACCTACTAAATTGTTTCCTCGCAAGCCACTATTTCACGAATGGAAAAAGATAAAATATTCAGAAGTATAAATCACATCACAATGGCAAGAATACGCATAGAAAAAATGAAAGTGGGAGGAAAATGTCATAAATTTTATTGCATATTTGGTTATACTCACAGATACTGCAGAACTTCGTTCCAATATATAAGCCTTGGTATTTCACCACTAAGATTATTCTGTGCCAGGTCCCTAAAACCAATTTTCCAGAAATTGAGAATCTCAGAGCTGGACCCCAGGAATTAGAATTTATAGAAGAATGAGAAACAGAAAAAGGACTTACAGAATCTTCAAGTTTGGAATCTGAGATAAGGTTGAAGGAATTGGTCCAATTAACTGGTTATTTTTCAAAATCCTGACGCACAATGAAATAAAAAAAATTCAAGTCATCATCCCATGAGAGTACCAGCAATCCAAATTTCCAGTCAAAGAATAAAAGATTACAAAGACTTACAGATATTCTAGTTGTTTCAACTTTGAAATTGAAAATGGGATATCCCCTCGTAACTCATTAAATGACAAATCCCTGTTTAGACAATTAAAATGTCGAAATTCCAGTAAGATAGGTGTCACTAGATGGTCCAGAATATACTCTGAAAATCATCTCTTGTGGATGTGAAACTTACAAGTTTTTTAAGAAGGAACAATCACCAATCTCATCTGGTATCTGGCCAGATAGACGGTTTCCCCTGAGGTCACTGTCAAATGGGACATAAGAACAAACTCGCTTAATAAGTTAAATCATACAATCTCTGAGTGCACCATGAAAAACGACAGACATCTACAAAAGTCTAAGGGAAATAGTATGTACATTGACACCAAGCTGTTAAGATCTCCAAGTGCAGGTGAAATTTCTCCATCAAGATTTAAACTCGAAAGATTTCTGTAAAAACGGAATGCAATAAAAAAATAAATAAATAAAAGTCGAGTCTTTTCATTATTAAGGATTAAGGATAAGATGTCTATGGACAAAGCCTAAGGATTCAATTGCTTACAGTGCGACGACGTTGAATGTGACATTATCACAGGTGACCCCTCTCCAAACACAATAATCTGAAGATGGCGAGTCTGTCCAATCATATAGAACGTTATCTACGTCCCTGAAAGACTTCTTTATCTCCAACAGTGTAGCCCCTTCAATTAAAACATTCAAAGATTAAGTATTGTAGATCATACAATCACAAATCGAAGGTAAAGAAATTCTTCCATATCAAATCCCTTCTTCAAGATCATATTATTCAGCCATTTCATCTTAAATCAACCCAGTTCTAACATGCAACTACTTAAAGGCAACAAGCTCAAGTATTTCAAGCAAAGCCCAATAAATGAAGACCTTTTCGGCAAATATGAAACCAAGAAAGAATAGACCAGTATAGCACGATGGTAGCATAACAAGGCAGTAATGTGAAATTCAGTACCCCGATTCCTTCCCAGAAAAAAAAGGGGAAAAAGAAAATCTAAGATCCAAAAATAACTAAGTTAAATATTAGGCTTCGCGGGACAAAAAGTAAGTTGATTTGAAAATGTACCAGCAGAAAAACAGAGGAACTACCCTGTTTGGATGCCAAGAAAGCAAGCAAAAGAAAGTAAAAATATCAGCCTTACGTCTCTGTGAGCGGTGAGCACTCCAATCCCCAACAAAAAGAAATAGATAAAAAACTATATATATCAAGGACTTGGCTGTCTTGCTATGGCAGTCATTCAGGTTAGTCCATTCCTGCACTTAGTCGAGTTGCTACAGAATATAAAGCCCAAACTTAAACATCTCTGCGTTCTTCCCCCGCACCCCATATTCCGAAAATCCAAACACAAGTAAAACCTTGGCATAAAGAAGTACTCACCCTCGTCCGAATCCACTAAACTGATATTGAAACAAACTAGAAATGCCAGAAGAACGAGTTCAAGCCGAAATGCCATAGCTATTCTCTCCGCGGACCTGACTTCACAAGAGGCAACGCATCAAAGCTCTCTCTAACCACGAAACAGAGCCAACGAAGACTTTCAACTATACTAAAACCAACAAGCTCCGAGCTGAAATGTACGGGCCGTACACCTTCAGAAGCAGTAGAATACGCTATGCTTTAATAGCAGTCGCCACCATTGAAAAGCTTGAAGCTAATAAGGTAAGTTGAGCTGGCTATAGTAGTATTCTTCTGTGAATTCCCCATTTCATTTCCTTTTTCTGTGAATAGGAGTTGGATTTTATTTTCGGGTTTGAAGGTAGTAACAGAACAAGCTTGTAGCTTTACCTGTTCAATCACATCGTTCTGGCACCCCAGGTCAAATACAAGGGTAAGGGCCAGAACAGAGAGAGAAAAACAACTTGTGTGATAGAGGTAGAGAAAATTATTTCACACATAAAGTTAAAACCATCTGCCACCACTTCTGCTATGAACCTGCAACACTGCAGCTCTCTTCTCCTTCTCTCTCTCTCTAGCCCCAACTTTTTATTGACGTTGGTTTTCTCTCTCCTACTGTATACCATGCCATTGTAAATAACGGGTCGCTTTCTCTCTGGTTTAGCTGTGGGAGCTTGCAGAATAAAGGTAATGTAAGGCAATCCATTTGAGCTGACAAGGACGGCCTTTCTCTTTCGCTCGTATCGATCTCTGGGCATCGGCTAATGTTCGTGATATTTTGTTTGTTTTTTCTCTTATTATTGTTATCCGAATCTGGCCTCTCATTACTTCAGCTCACTTACTTATTGATGGCCTTCTTCCATTCCATTATCCCTTCGGCTTTAGCATGGTTGCCGCAATTTTCAAAAAAATAGAATTTTTCAGATTCAAACCACAAATTATCAGAAAGTTTTATGTTTTATGTTAATCTAGACCTCATAATTCTAAATGATCCAGATTTTATAAAAATCTTTACTGTAAGTACGAAATAATATGAATTTTTCTTCTTCAAAAGTGTGAAGTCTGAAAAGGCAGAGTAAATATTGTTACAGAGAGGGGGAGAGGAGAGAGATCTGCATCAGAGTAGGGCCCATTAGGCCCACTCTGAGACATTGATTAACTTCCGTCAAAGAGAGAAAAGTTACTCTCTCTTATTCACCTCGGGAAGGTCATTTGTCTCGTCTCCTATCTGGCACTGACATTACCTGTGGACGATCCCATATGGGTCCCACGTAATTCCAAAAAGACTGACCACGACACCTAGACGGGCCCTTTGACGCCGTTAACGTTGCTGTCGAAAGGTCGTTATCGTGTCTGCACTGCATGGAAATTTCATTGATTATTAATTAATTTTGTTATGAATTATTATTACTTTATTATGGTTCGCTGTCGTTTAGTTATATTTGTTGTTAGTTAGAGATAGAGTGACTTTTCAAGCCGTAACAAACTTAAAGCGCTTTCTTAATCTGCGTACTGTTCCCCGAATAAAGGCATGCTCCTCGTCAAGGAACAAAACCATTTTTTAATGAGGAGTGTTTTTGCTAACGAAGATACTCCTTCCTCGTTCCTCATTTAGTCCACTAGGTACGCTTCCCGATTGTAGTTCTTCAGCACGTTAAATTTTGTATAATATGTATTTTATTTTATTTTTAAAATTTTAAAATTAAAGTATATATTTTATCTTTTAAGTTTTAAAATATATATATTATCTTTAAAATTTAATTTTAAAAAAAATATTATTAATTATTTTTTTTATAATAAACAAGTAAAGTAATAAGTGAAAATAGAAAAAGTTAATAAGATATAAATAAATTTTTTGTTAAATTTTGTTGAGTTTAAGTTTATGTTTTGAAAACTTTGAATAAAAACAAAAATTTACCCCAAATTAACATATTACAAAAACATTGGCGCAAAAGAATATTAATTAATATTATGTTTTTTTGGTTATTAATATTTGGGTCAAAAAATTGTTGTTTATTTTGTTGGAAAGAGCAATATAACAGAGCAAGAGGAGACAAGCATAGGATAATTGAGGTAGAAAAGTGTGGACCAACAATCACATGCAAAGCGTTTTGGCATGAAGAACCCTTCAACAGCAATACTCCCAAATCACGTGCCTATTAAATGTGTATGTGTGTATATTTAAGGTTGGATGGGGCCAGCCCAACCCCGAGCTTCAAGTTGCATAAATATAAAATATTGGCTTTCAAAAGAATTAATATCCCACTTGAAAATAATGGCCGCTGGTTCTACTTCTACAGTCTAGAGGCAGAAAATCTCAATCACATTAAAAAATACTAGTATCAAGTTTTCCTTTTTGGCCATGAAATTTTATCAAGTTCAAGTGCATTAGTTAATTATATTCAGATCTTTAAATTGTCACGTGCTTGCCATCCGGCGGCCCAATCTAAACCCTAGCCTTATGTATTCAATTGAGCAGAATTATCAAGCAAGTGATGCCGTACTGAATTGACATGATATAGTACTGCTGTTGTACTACTAGGATTGCTTGAGGATTTGATACAATCAAAAATTAGTGCAATAGTTGGACATTGATGATTAGCGGTGTAATCACCCACATAGCCAATTTTTGACTAGTTCAAATCGAGACTACTTGGAGGGCCACGAAGATGGTAATTTATAACCATTCAGTACAACAACAGCAGGACAGGCAGCAATGCATGAAGAGGATTGTATTGAACTTGTCATTGCTGATGCATTACAAGCAAACCGCACAGAAAAAGCCTGATGGTTGAAATACTTTATTCTGATAATATCATATATTGATACATAACCGTGTTTGAATGAATGGAAGAGTTTTTTAGTCATGTGATTGATGATGATGCGAGCCCTTCCTCCTCATCTTAGACCCATGAAGCTGTAGAAGCAATGAGTTGCTAACCACGAAAATGGAGCTCAAAGCCATCAATCCTCCTGCCAAGTTAAATATCAGGGAAGTTAGATAAACTCAAGTACTCAACATTTCATTGACATACAAATATACACTCCAAATTTTCCAGAAAATGTAAGTAAGACGCAATAGGTGTAGCAAATTTATAAAGGGAAACTGCAAGTACAAGGTAAAAGTCATGGCATATTGCTCACCTGAAAGTGAAGGTGTCATAGCAAATTCAAATTGAGGAAGTAACACACCAGCAGCGATGGGTACGGCAACTGCATTGTACGCTATTGCCCAAGACAAATTTTGGTACACTTTTGCCATTGTAGCCTGTGCAAGCTCTAACGCATCAACAACCTGTTAGATTAAAAGTCAGTAAAACCAGTCAAATGCAAAAGCCATCAGCAGAAATCTAAATTTTGAGGCCCATTACTCTTTCACTCATAATAATAATGAGCTGCACAATATGTTAGTGTCCATCAAAAATTTATGATCGTGTAAGGAGATCACTATCACCATGCATTCTTTTCTTCTTTTTTTTAAATAAAATTAGCGCACTTTTTGAGCTGCCACCCATTTGGATTGATAACGGAAAATTTTGAATAATAATAATAAGAGGGGATGCATGAAACTGGGCATAACAGATTTGGGAGATCAGAAATAACATACTTGCGAAATGTTGTTTCCAAGAAGTATAATGGATGCTGCGTCTGACGCAGCGTTCTCTTGAGCTTCATTCTGCAGAGCTATCCCAACATCAGCTACAGCTAAAGAGGGTGCATCATTTATCCCATCACCAACCTTGACAAAGGGAAAAATCTCAGTAGGATGCCATAGTAATGATTTCTTCTCTGTCAGTTGAATGTCATTTCTTACAAGGAAATAACAATAGAAATTGACAGTATGATGCTTAAAGAGAGAGCGCAAACAAAGCATGGAAAAGACTAATTGAACAATTTGCACGGGTTCAGGGCAAACCTATTGACGGCCATTTTATTGAATACAGAGCAAGCACAAACATATTCAACAGCAATAATAGAAAAATTATCAATATTCAGTCCTTAGCATTCCCAATTCATGCAGCAGTGTTGAGAAAATATTACATTCACGACCACTCTGGGAGCCCAGTGCTGATCAGGTCATAGCAAACTTCTCTGTTAAGACTGGGAGAGAGAGAGAGTGAGAGCGATGAAGTGAAAATATATACCATTGCAACACGATGTCCAGCAGCTTTCAGAGAAGAAATAAATCTAGATTTCTGCTGCGGAGCCAATGATGCTTTGACAAAATCACTTTCTATTCCCACTGTCTCTGCTATACTTGCAACTGCCTCTTCCCTGTCTCCTGATAAGAGGACAGTTTTAATACCCTTCTTCTGGAGTCTATCAATAAAGACAACAAAGTCAGCAAACATCGCCGAAATCAAGGAATATAAATACGAGCACAAAACAGCAAATAGGATCAGCTAAAATTGGAAACGAATAAATTTAGTACATAGCCTACATCTCAACGGTTAAACTTTGGCAGCTAGACTTAAAAAGAAAACAAATGGAAGCAACATTGAGCCATAAGATCACGAGAGAAACTGAAAACAGGGAAGATGCCTATTTCAATTTACGATATTGTATGATCATATGATGGATCAATCTGGTAGTGAAGTATGAAATCAAAAAATAATTTTTAAACATTTTCAATGCTGAATTAGCAGTCAAAAGGCAACCACATACATGTATAAAAGGAAATCCAAGTTGGGAACTAAGATTATTAAGAGTTAATTGTATTAGGTTTGACCAGTTCTGAAGGAAGCCTTAGGTGGAATATACACAAAAATCAGCCTTGAAAGAGGAAGAAGAAGAAAGGAAGTAGGCCTACTTCATATATTTTCAGAAGGAAAAGAGAAAAAAAAAAAAAAAAAGGCACTTGTCCAAATTTTAAAGGACGCGTATTCAATTGCAATTTACAGTCTAAAAATATACCTCATCACAGTAGATTGAGCATCATCACGCAAAATGTCAGATATGGCAATAGCAGCAATGATGCCTTCCCCTTCACGTCCAACATAAACAATAGTTTTTGAATAGTTTGAAGATGTCTTTTTCGATGATTGATTCATCAGAGCATGTTCCAGATTCATCAAGTCAGATGGTTCCCTTTTTGTCTGGAAGCGTTCATGAACCCATTCTAAAGCACCAACTGCAACCAAACGTCCATCTACTTCTGCCAAGGTTCCAAAACCTGGTTCAACTAATTGTCCTTTTGTGACAGGAAGGACCAACTGTAATGATTCAGCTTCATTGACGATAGCCTTTGCTATTGGGTGTGATGCCGTTTTCTCAACTGCTGCAGCAATCTGAAGAATATCCTCTTCTTCATAAATAAAAGAGCCTATGGCAGAAACAACTGGTTTCCCTCTGGTGATGGTTCCTGTCTGAAAATTCAGTGAGACAGCCTTCAGAACAGTTCCCAATGCATGAAATATATGTATCTATGCTAGCATGTGGCTGTTTGTTCATTGTGTGTGTGCACGCTTTAGTGTGGAAGAGAGAGGAGTCTGTAAAATTTACCTTGTCTAGAGCAATATAATTTATGCTGGCTAAGCGTTCCAACACATCTCCTCCTCTAATAAGAAGTCCTTTTCTTGCCCCTGGTCATGTTTTAAAGAAGATTGAATACGTAGTATGCCTATCGTCTCATTGGGGGAGAACAAATAAAAAAGAAAAAGTAACACATAGAAAACATCTAACCAGGCTATGTAATAAGCTCTATAACATAAGTTTAGAAACTTAAGTGCATTAGGAGAGAAGACACCTCATGCCTGATTAAACACAGCTATTTTATATTGCAAGCGTTAGGATTTGCATCCAGTAATATATATATATATATATATATATATATATATATATATATATATATATCTTATATGACCGCAGTTCAACAAAAGTGTTGGAGAACAAGAAAGAAGTAAGAAAACAGAAACAGACAACAAAACACATTTTTTATCACTTCTTATTGACAAATATAATAAAATGATGGATCTTTTCCCACCAACTAATTTTAACACAACTGAAGCAGATCTAGAAATTAGTATATGCAACATAGAGTGCATGTTCAACCAAATCTAGTCACTGTTAGCCAATTCCTCAAGGAAAAGAAAACTGAAAAGCTATAGTGCCGGAGAAAAAGATTTAGTTTTGGAGAAATACACAGGCTTATATTATAGAATAACAGTATGATGACCTAGCATCAGCATATATGTATTTTAGACTTTTTAGTAACTACAGCTGACATTTAGTCAAAGTTTTTGACATTTCAGAAAACGTAGATAGCGTACCCAGTGAGGTGCCAACTAGGATTGCTGTGGGTGTGGCAAGACCTAGTGCACAAGGGCAAGAGACAACCTGCAAATAGGAAAAGATTAAATTTGGACACGTTGTCCTGCATGAAAATTTCATCTTTCCAGTTAAAAATGGTACACTTGACTTGCTTGATACTCTTGTCCCCCTCTCTCTCTACATACGTGTCATTGAATGACATGGTCAATTTCAAATTCATGATATAAGATTGGCCAAAAAAAAAAAATTACGACATAAGGACTCTGGGTTATACATCATCTCTGACATATGACTACATGAGAAGTCCGAGTCAAAGCCAGTTTACAATGAGTAATGACTTCTAAGATGAGGGACATTCAAGGTTTTAATAAAAAGTAGTTGAAATCCACAAAACAGAGAGTGTACATTGTGCAGGAAGAGAGAGGGGGGAAGAGAAAGATAAGGACGGGTATGCTGTTTTGGGTCACAAATTACAATAGATTAAAGGTCGATGGGCCCTAAGTTAAACATCACTCACCAAGACATCTATCGCGAGTTTCAAGCTCAAAAGCAAAGGATCTCCTTCAGGGCCAGCAATATCGTTAACTAAAACATCTGGAAAAATGTTTGACCCAATAAAATACCTGGAGACCAGTTCAACAACTGTGTATAAGGTAATGCCAAAGATAAAATGATATGAAGTATTCCTTTTTGATAAATTAAACATATTATGTACATGATGATCATAAATAATATGTTAGGATAACATCATCATATGTCATAATTCTTTTTACTGTCTCAGACCCAAATCTTACAAGTTGGGATCAGTGGTGCACATTATAACCCTATATCAAAAAGAAATTTTATGTAAAACACATATACTTACCAAAATCCAAATGTTGCCGCTGACAGAGTCATTACACTGTATACAAATGGCCCGGCTATTGAATCTGCAAGCCTTTGTACCGGTGCTTCACGAGATTGAGCATCCTCAACCTGAATATAACAAGATAGAGCTGTAACATATTGTAGAAAACTTTCCACATAAATATTTGATTTCCACAAATCGCAATTCATAGCTCATTGGACATATCAGCAACCTAAGCTAAAAACATAAAGAATCCACTAATTTATATCCCCAGATTGTTTGCAACAACCATCACACACAACTTCAATCATACCAGCAAGAAATAAACAAAATTAAATCACCTCATTAACAATATACTTGTCCAACCATTAAGTCATCACAAGGGAAGGTACACTAACCATGCGAACAATCTTGGAAATCATTGTGTTGGAGCCAGTGGAAGAAGCTTCAATCCTTAAAGGGCCATCCTGAAATAGATTAATGAATGTTCTCCAATCAAATATAGGAATATAAAAATCAAATAGTAGCAGCACATTTGGATTTTGTGAAATATATCATAAAATTCAATATCAATTTCAACCTTACCCAATTTATAGTTCCAGCTGAAACTGTAAGGCCCTCTTCCTTAAACACAGGCAGTGATTCTCCCGTAAGCATAGATTCATCCACAACACTTCTTCCTGAAATTACCTTTCCCTGTCCAGGGATGTTCAGTATCAGCAAGCAACCATATGAATTCACATGTTTGACAGATCTCCCATCTTTAATCTATGAAGTTAGGTATTGCAGTTCTAAGGAAATAGATGTGAATTACTCTTTTAATTGATAGTTACTATTCTTCGTCAATTGATAGCAGATTGGGACATTGATTGGACGTTTGGTTCAAGTGCCTCTTCTTAATTAAAAACTTACGCTCTGTCAAAATGGGCATTTCTAATGTCATCAAACTTCAATGAGTTACTGTACATATAGTTTTACAGGCTTTTCAATGTTAACAGAATTTTACCAATAATAAAGTCTTACATCTACAGGAATAGTTTCTCCTGGGAGCACCAACACTGAGTCTCCTACTCGAATATCATCAGTTGGGACTTCAACACAAATTGCATCAGAGCAAAGCACACTGTCAGTAGATGGAGCACCTTCTGAGGGGGTAATGACAAGTCGTGACTGAGTAGATATCAGAGACTGGCAAAACATCCACCACCATGAAATCATGTAAGTATTGGTAACAAACCTACAGTAAATTGCAGCTCTTCGCAAGAAACTACATATTTTATAGATCAAATACCAAACCTTAAAACTACGCACAGACAAAAAGAGCAAGTACAATTAACCACTGAACTAAAGCCACTCCCATAACCAAAACTCCAATTCTTTGATAGTTCACTTTAAAGAGAGGGAAATTGATAAGAAGATACAGCAAGTTCCAATATGAATTGATCATAAAAAGGGGACTATTGGACTATCTAATTTGTTAGTTTATAGTCAGTTGAAAGATATGGACCAGTTTACTACTTACTAGAAGTTCATTCATATCACTAGATGCTTGAATCCGTGCCTTTTCTTCCAGTGAACGTCCTAGAAGCACGAAACCAAGAAGCATGACCTGCATGCTAAATGACAATATCATTCCATGAGGAGCTTATTGAGTTATTGTCAACGGAAAATATAGAAAGAGCCAACGACAAAAGAAATGGCAGATTGTGATATTGTGTAAAGGTGAGAGGTTTGTGAATCAAAATAAATGAAACAGCTAGCCAAGGCCCAAGACGAACAGCAGGTTTGTCAAGTGTGGCTTAAGGTAACAAATTCTCCAGTGAGAGAAATAGCAAAAATTGAAAGTAAAGAAATCACCGGTTCATCAAAGAATGATGCATCCCACGCCAGGCTGGGGTTAAGTAGTGAGATCTATAGAAAAATATACTTTTAATTAGTAATGCACACAATGAAAACAGAAACCGAAGCCATCTTGTAACTTAATTGAACACTCAAATTCCAGAGAGGTTCTTACCGAACTTATGATAAAGGCAGATATGGAACCAAATCCCACAAGAGAGTTCATATTTGGTGATCCCTTCTTAAATGCCATTAGGCCATCAAAGAGTAATTCTGCAAAATTTTGGCTAGCCGAATAATGAGTTTTCAAATGATAATTCATTGAGATTATTTAAGGACGTACGCCTACATGTGAAATGAATAAATCCTTTGAATTTTTAGATATAATCACAATTAGTTAAAAACCTAAATACTGTATGCGTTGTCAATTAATCCATATCAAGTAATGAATCAATACTTTACAAATTGTTCTTTTCAGAGCATGGTGTATAAAGGAAAAGGCGTTACAAACTAACCTCGTCCTGGTCCCAGCAACGCCCCCAAAGATAAACCCCCTTTGACATACGAATTATGAAGAATATCCCATAGCGATCCTACAACCGGTAGAAACTAAACCAGTTAGAGCTAAGTGCCAAAATTTGCATACTTAATTACCAAAATCCATCCCTCATGTGGTCATGCATTTTCTGGATAGTTAACCTTACCATGAGCAATGTGAATGCCCAAAGAATGTAAAATATGCGAAGCGTGTGATCCACAACACAATGCCACCAAAGTCCAAGCGAAAGCAACACGGTTCCGACTCTTCACGAGCAGTTCCTCCTTCTTCTTCACTAACTCCTTCCACTTCCTCACATTTTCCGCCACTCCTGAACCTGCAACCCTCCTCTTTGTTGGAAATCCGCATTCAGTCAATCTCTGAGCCAGGTTCTCGGCAACACTGTCCAGAATACCAGTCTCCGAAGACGAAGCTCCAGCCACTTCCTCCTCGAGTTTCTTCAACTTAACCGCCGCGGTTTCAGTCAACATGTTAACGACAACCGAGTCAACTCTGTCATCGGCGGACAAGATGGATTTGACTCGGGAAACGCAAGCTCCACACATCATTCCAGTAACATCGAGTAGAATCGGCGAGTCTTTGTTGTGTCCCTGGTGTTGAAAATGAGGGAAGTCCGGTGATTCAATTCTAGTCTCAAGTGAGTTTGATATGACAAAATTTGGGCCCGAATGTGGGCGGAGAATGCTCCGGCGTCTGAAGTTACGGCGTCGTTGCTGGGACAGTGGAGAAAAAAAGTCAACGCGGGCAACATCATGGTTTCTTCTGAAATTGAAGCAGAGCTTCGGTTGAGTAGAGAGAGAAAGTTTCAGTAGATCGGTGACCATAGCTGGTGGTGGAGGGAAGGAGGAGAAGGGCGATCTTCTGGGTGAACAACGAGTTGTTCAGACTACCGGTAAAAGAAGGTAGAGGCGCTCGTTGAATGTTTCAAGCACGTGTAAATCCACAATCAGATCTCGGCACGTGTCATTTTGCGGCAGCACGTGCAACCCGTATCTTTATTCGTCGTCGGCGGCTACAAACAGTTGAAGGCACCTAAATCCTGCGGTCGATAGTGATACAAGCTGAAGCTAGCCAAGGTGTAATGAGATATTGAAACGGCGCCGTTTTTATGAGGATATGAAAAGCGAGAACGGAATATAAGATAGATATTTTTATCTTTTTTTCTCTCCCGGGTTCATGCGTTATCTTCTTGGGCTGCCACAAATGCGTTGCTGAAATTCTGAACGGAGAAGAATGGCTCCCAGTGACTCATCTACTGAGAAACCCTTATGCACAGAGAGTAAAAAGGTTCCAAATTGTTTGATACCCACTTGGTCAAATGCTCAAATACCATTTGCACTCCCGTTTCTGAGAGTGTCCAACTCCAAGTTGAACTCTTTAGTTTCTCCCGATGTCAATTTTCGTGAACTAGGTAGATCAGTGACTTCAGCTGCTGATAAGTTTTTCAAATCGGTGCACTTGCTCGCATTGGAAAACCCGCTTGTCAAGAAGGTCCTCTCTTTGTCTTCCGAATTTCACAATCTATGCGTGCAGGTTATTAGATTTTTCAACTTCAATGGCTCTGCTTTCCCTTACTAGTTTTAAATAATCAATCAGCTTCAAGTTCCCTCTTTCCCTGTATTAATATTTCACTTCAGATTCGCTGCAGTAACTACAGGAGCACGAGCTCGCTCTCTTGTCACCATTTTGCCGCTGTTTTGCCTGGAGATTCAGTTGCAGGGCTTGTAGTGGCTAATGGCATTATGAATTTCTTGAATATTTACAACACATTATTAATTGTGAGGCTCGTTTTGACCTGGTTTCCCAACTCTCCTTCTGTCATCGTTAGTCCCCTCAGGTGAGCTTCCTTCATCTCAAAATTGCTATTAAGGCATTGGAAATATCAATCACATCGTCACTATGAGAAGAAAAATGGCATTGTGGGGATTAACTGAACAAGGTTTAAGACCATTTTATAGAAATGTTGCATGTCTAGCTCCTTTTGGAGCTTCTACCAAGGTATTTACTTTTCAGGATAGAAGATATCAACTTTCAATGCTGAACATTTAAAACCAAGCATGTTACTAACTTATTGATGCCTTATTTAGTTGATTTGGTGGAAATTTCTGTTTGTTTGATAAAGTTGTCATTATCTCATTCAGCACAATATGTGATCCATATCTGAACATATTCCGCGGACTCATACCCCCACTTGGAGGAACACTGGATCTATCTCCCATACTGGCATTCCTGGTTCTAAATGCCTTCACTAGCACTGCTGCTGCACTTCCTGCAGAGCTTCCGGTTACAGAAAACTCTCAACAAATTCTTGCACCTCGATCACAGTTTACTAATCCAACTACATCACAGAAGAAATGGATTAGAAGGCTTCAAGGGAACAAGTCAAGGACCAGTGGTGGTGCCAATTAGAATACACTGTTCATTTGTGCATTCTGTCTGTTTATTTACTTACACAATTTTCCTGCGTGCTTTCCTTATTCTGTTAATTCTAGGCAACACAATTTTTGAGCTTTGATTCTTCAGATATGGAGAGTTACTTTCGGCTATTCCTCCTTGGTTCCAGTTCCAGTGGCCAAACCATAAAATTTATTTTATTTTCTATGGAGTTACAAATTAATATGTTTACGAAGTGTACAGCTAATCTCAACTTTAATTAAACCAAATATTTCACATATTCATTCTACAAGTTGTAGATTCGTTAGGTGTAAAGAACTTCTAGCAAGATTAGGTGGACATTTAATTATAAGTCGTAGTTACTTTTAACTCACGTTTTAAACAAGAGGGTTTATTTAATATATTGCAGGCATATTATAGAATTCAAATTATAGATTTTTTAAAAGACAATTTGTCTCTTTCAATGGACTTTGGCCATGATTCTGCATTCTTTTATGATTCATTTTCATCTTGCGTGGAAAAGGCATCAGATTCCTACTAAAAAATTAAAGAGCACCGAATCTTGAGCTTTGTTGATGGAGAATCTTATACGCATCCCATACAAATACAATGAGACAACCGGAGCTTCACCAGTAAGCTGCCTGATTGGTTAATCATATAATAACTTTCTACCAAATTCATCTATAATTTTCTGTTACATTTTGTTATCTCTGTCTTTTTAGAGAGAAAAACATAGCTAATCATATAATAACTTCTGGTCTGGCCACTAGGCACTTACACATTGAAGATAAAAATTTTATTGCTAGTAAAGTTTTGCTGCACAAGACAGGGAACGCAATTCTTTGTAGGTCGAGTTATCTTGTATTTGACCCTTTACTGGATTGTCTTTCCCCTTTAAAAACCACTTTTCCCTCTTCGAGAATAGTAAAGGAATAATGAGAAAAGTAGGATTCTCCTCTCTACATCTTGGGTGCCTTCTCTTTAATAGTTTCATTCACCAAACAAATACTAGAGTAAGAAAATTAACCCAAAGGAACTCGTCTGCCCTGGAAATGGAGGTTGAAGCTAGCAGCAAGAGAAGCAGATTTTCTTCATATGAGAGACTGGCAGCTATAGGCTTGGTGGTGCTGGCTGTGGCTTCTCCTCTCTATATAGACTGGAGAGCAGGGATTGAGTTAGAGGAGGAAGAGGAATCCATTAGTTTTGCCTTTTTATTACCTGTACTGCTGTTCGTATTGATTTCGGCCATAGTTTTATCAGCTGTGCTGGACCGGAGCTTCACCAGGTTTGATCGTTATTGGATTCACAGAGTTGGTGGTTCTTCTGGTGGTATCATAGTGATTCTAATAGTTCTTTTTCTGGTTTTGAGATGTAAAGCGTCTGTCTGAGGAACAAGCAAAGCTAGAACAGTATTGTAAAATATAAAAACCCATGTAAGAACTTCTTTGCTACCATCCTCTTTGTGGAGAACAGAGTAATAATTCTGGACTTTCTAGTATTGGGAGATTAAAAAAAAAAATAAAAAATCTCGTGTTCTAACTTTTATGTAGAATTTAATAATACAAGCGAGGCCTGGGTTTGCACTTGAACTTGATGAATTGCATGCAGTTCTATTTCCGCAGGTTACCAATAACTTTTACTACAAAGTTTGGATCCTCTGGTTTTCATTCACATTTGAAATATGAAGCTAAGTCGTAAGAATTCAAGGGATGACAAGAAGGAAGACGTAGGGATATGGAATCTTGCAGTCAGCAAGACCAACCCGTAGAAACAAAAATCTGCATAATTGAACATAGAGAAGACAAGAGAGAATACAGATATATCTCCAACCAAAATCCCATAACGGATTGAAAATTAGAATGAGATCATATAGCAAACTAGATAATTCATAATTGAAACTAAATATTACAAATTACTGTCAAATATTTGCCTCCACAACCACAAGGATTGGGAATAAATGATTGTCCTTTTGGAATTTCTGTGTTCCAAATTTCTATGAAGCGCGATCTTGTAAGCAATGGGAAGAAAAATTGAAGAAATAGAGAGACTTCCTCGGTCATAAGATGATCAAATACTGGACTGATGTTGTTTATTATGTAAGTGCCAAATGATTATAGATCAGCCAACTAAATAATAGGTCAAATAGAGAAAAAAAAAAAATATATATATATATATATATATCAATTTTTTTTTTTTTTGGAGTGATTGTGTGCATGCACACTCCGAGCACTAAATTATCCCAAGCTCCCAACAAAACTTTTTTTTTGTCTTAACCAAAACAACCCGCGAAGTTTGTAACTACGTCAGAAAGTAAAGCGGCAGAATAAACTGCCACTTTAACGACCGTTCTTGTTTAGCGCAGGTATCACCAGAAAAGAAAAGACAAAGAATAATAATACCAAGATAACAGTGACAGAACCCATATTAAATACTGATAAATTAATCACGATAATTGTGACAGAGACAGTATCAAAAATCTAACCTTTACTACATTCTAGCAGAGCAAATTTTCATGATGAGAAGAAAATCATATGCAGAGAACTAGTCTTTTCATCAACCAGGATAAATTAGTTGTTATGGCTTTCATTATTTTGCTCGTCGACATGGCCATGGGCGCCATCTGTGTCATTATGACTATGATCAACGTCATCGGCAACGGAATTGTCAGCTTTATCTTTGTCACTTTGACTATGATCAACGTCATGGGCAACGGAATTGTCAGCGTTATCAACGAGGTCATCGGTACCGGCATCGCCGATGTCACCCTCATCGCCGTCGGAATCGATGTTAATGACCCCGTCGACTATTTTGTATCCAGATTTAGCATCTACGACGGGATAGTTAAGATCAAGAGCAAATTTGGGATTTTCCTCTTGTGCAATTCTGGAGCTTTGCTCGTCATGCTGACTTGTAGGTGTAGCCTGCGAAGAATTGAGATCCATATTGGTCCAAGTGCAAAAGAAGAAATTGAAAGTGGTGCGAAGGAATCTCAGGAATTCTACTTCCTAAGGAGAAGAAAGACGACGGCGGGGCCGGCGCTGAATTGTTCGTTCCCGCCTTTATGTAAGCAACGGGGTTAGTGGCAGGATGGGCTGGGCCTCGGCCCATGAACCAGATACCATATTTGGTATATACATTTATTGTTATTTGTAATATTAGTAATTTGTCGGAATAGAAAAAGGTTTGCTAAAAATTTTCAAGCATGGGGAGAAATACACTACCTTCTTAAGTAAATTGTGAAATTTTATCATTATTATTTTGTTTCTGAAATCAATGATATATACTTATGATTCTAACAACTTTTTTTTTTTTTTTAACACATACTTTTGAGTAAATCTATCTGCATCATTTGTACTTTCTATATAAATTTATTGTTTTGGTTTAATTTTTAGCATATTAATTTATTAAAATATGTATTAACTAATAAAACATTAAATATATTAAAATCTCCATGAAATATCTTCTAGAAATTAATGTTAGATTACTCGGCGTATCTATTTAATCTAGGATTTCCTGATTGCCAGCATATCTAAAATAATTTTAAATTATTATTAATTATGTAATATTTTTCTTTTAAATCTATTAGATTAAATACCTATAATTCTTATAAATTTTATTGAGAATATAACTTGATAATTAGGAGACATTTAAGGATATGATTTTTAATTTTCCAATGGAAATAGGTTTTTTTTTTTTTTTTTGGAGGGGGGGGGGGTTGTGAAATCCTAATTGTTTGTAGTTCTACTAAACTAAAAAAAAAAAAAATTAAGTTAGAAAAGCGTGTGAAGAAATATTAAATTTTTTTCTTTAAACATTTGTTGGTCTAAATACTCAAATTTTATTAATCAATCAGGTGGGATGGCATAACTTATATCGAAGAGAACTAAACAACCTTCAATTAAGTGGCTGCTATTGTCATTAAAACAGAAAGAAAACAAAAACGGCTGAATCCCACATCAGAGCCAAACCAAGACCATATAAATATTAAATCAAAACAAGAAACAACGAAGAAAGAAATAATCGGTATGGATTTCTTATTAACAAATTACAAATACGAACTGTAAATGAAAAAAAAAAAGAAAAAGAATAGCTCAAGCCAAACCAGACGACAGAGGCCCTCGATCAAGTAGAAATCCTTACAATTTATATCAGTACAATCACGAACTAAAAGCAAATTCCAAGGAAATAAGAAGAGTAGTGGCAAATAGCCATATCCCATTGAGTTGAGACCAATCATGAGCACCACTGCATTCATCATTAGCTCCACTGTAACACCCAGGTCTTGTAGTTTTAGCCACGCCACCCTCAAATGCAAAGCTGGTGTTACTGTTTGGCTTGCCACTGCTGAACAACACACACCAGAAATAAGGAGATCCTCCATCAGTACCCATCAGAGCAGCTCCAACTTGAGTGTCATTTTTACCATAAAGTATATCTAAGCTCTTCTGGTTTCTTACAAGGATCTCAGAAAATGCCTCAGGTGCATGGACATACTTAGACTGGCACCCAAGGAAACGACCGGTGATAGGAGCAAGTGCTGAAGCCTCAATACCACAATTTGGGGCAAAAGTTTCAGCAAATTCAGATTCAGGAGGCTTCTTGCCTTTAGATCCCCCTACAGCACCACAGTCACCTTCGTAGGCTTTTATGTATTGCAACGCAATACAAGCAAGCCCTGGATTATCATATAAAGTAGGCAACTTGTGTGCAGTTCTGTTTTCATTAATCACAGCTACCAACTTGTCCGCAGGGTTATCAGTAACTTTTACTGCAAAGTTTTCTTCAATATGTCAGGGATGGGGAATTTAGATATGGCAACAATGGGGAAAGTACTAAGAGAAACTAATGGAATTATATCATAGGAAAATACTCACAACTATGTAATAAGGATTTTGACCACTAGATAGGTTGGTTTTCATTCAAGGGAAGGTGGAAAAAGAATTCTCCACAATTGGACATCAAGAAGAAAATAACACAAATATAGTAGAGACAAAAGGAGAGACCCAACTAATATATCATGACAGATCAAAAGTTAGAATGAGCTCATACAGCAAACAAGATACTTGTAACTAAATCTCATCACGAGAATACACAATAAGTGTAGCATCTCTTATACATGCTAGTTTTTGAAAGGACTAAAAACCTTTTAATTAACAAAATAAATGAACTCTTGAATAGATTCTCGGTGCAGTTAAACATTCCTTCTTCTATCTTCCTTCTCCACTTCACCATCCCCAATTTTAACCTGGCTTTTATTTGAATACCTGCCTATTCATAGCTTCAACAACCAATTTATCTTCAATTAGTTCGTAGGTCTCCAATGGCCATTATGAAAGCTAGAGATTTCTATGTCTACAACTACTTTATCCCATTCTCAACTAATGCCAAATATAATTCCATATTCGTAATGCTGCGTAACCATTATAGAGTGCACCACTAAACGAAATTTCAAGCTGATATTTTTAGCAGGGTGAATGGGGAATGGCCAAAATCCTAGCTATAATTGGTTCGAAGATACAGTCCCAGCAAAGCCTACAAGCAAAAGAAGAACGGATACAACGAAGAACCAACGTGATCTCCTTTCCTTATGTATTTCTTTGCCAATAAAAAGCAATGGGAGGGAAAAGTTACCAGCTTTGCCAAGAGATTAAGCTCAAGCCTACACGAGCGTTATAACGGGTGAGATCTAGTCATAGAACAACTTCACAATCAAACGCTGTCATTATAGAATCATTTCATTTAAATTTTAAAAGAAACAACCGAGAATCAGAAACTACATTTGGACGTATCAGAAAGAAAAACATACAGTTAGAGTAAAAGAATTGAAGCGATTGACTCGTAGATCAACCACATTACACATGGTACCAGTTAATATCCAAATCTGTAACTAAAACCGTCGGAAAACAAGAAGAGATTTTTAAAAGGGACTTACATTGAGTATCGGCAGAACCTGTAGCGGCGGCATAAATGAAGAGAAGGGTGAGCAAAAGAAAGCGAAGAGCTTTCGTCATTCTTTCGCCTCCTGAATAAAGAGAAAGGAGTCAAGCAGAAAATGAGTCACCGAGTCGGTAGTCTCTAGTCTCTACCTCAATCCGGTGCCTTCTGCTTGAACATACGCGGAAATCTAATCAACCGGTTCTTCCGGCTCCACTGGTACTGTATTTGCCATTTGCTTTAATTACACAAACACCCCTCTTAATTTAAGACATAGTTATTCTAGAGTTTTTCAAAGTAAATTTCATATTTCCATGATAAATATTAAAAAAGTTAATATCATTTAATTTTCAGCAAAAATAAATATTTTGTTACCCTTGAAATGAAATAGGATAATGGATCAATTATAATAAAATTATAAAGCATGATCAGAAATTATTTCCATTGGTTTCAAAATAACAGAATTAGAATTTTCTTTAAAATAAAAAATAAATAAATTGCATGACTAAGAACGTTACGCAGTGTTGAGGACTATAAATGGTAATTATGAATACCGAATCCAACCAGCGAAGCCAATAACTAAAGAAACGGATAAGACCCAATTGAATTTCAATGGTTGATGGCGTTTTAGTTATTCCTGATCCCGCCGAGACGGCTGTTGTGTGGGTATGGCAACGGTGACCCCTGCGCACGTTAGCAACAAATCATTCCATTCCTCAATCTTGGCAGTCCCATCCCCAAGCAGTTCCACCTTGAAATCGAAGCGACCTCTGTGTGTGAGGTGCGCAGAGTCACCCCCGAAATGGCGAGAGGGACGCCGACTCTTGTCCATCTCTTTAGCTCTCTCGCATTTGTTTTTCATTCCTAACAGTACGCTCTCTTTCACTTTCGTACACTTATACTATTCACTGTTTGGTTGCCGAGAAAACAAAATCAATGCCGCCAGTTTGTTCCAAAATTGCTTAGTAGCCATCTATAAACAAAATATCTACTTTGAAAAGAAAGAATATTTACCTCCATTTATTTGGACGAGCAATTGAATTTGCATTTTGCTTTTAATTCTTACGAGCAAACAATCTGGTGGTTGATACAGGCGTCACTGCAGGAAGCCCTTTTGATAAATATGTTAAAAGGTGATCTATCTTCTTACAGACTGTCACATTTGATTTGAGAGATTTGAAAGAACTTGGTGATTACCAAGAGAAAGGATGTTTTTGGCAATTTACATGTTTCTGTTTTGAACAATGTTTTCCGTTGATTACTCTAGGAAAAAGCTTGAACCACTGGAAGTTTATATACCAGCTGTCATACTTGCGCAGTTACAGTTCAAGGACTTGGGTAACGCCTTTCTTTTTCCTTAGGAGACTTTGCCAGAGGTTTTTTGTTGGTTATTTGAACCTTGTTATTTACTGATACTGTAAAACATAAAATCTACTTTGCTGCTGTAATAGACAAAACTCTAGATGGTGATGAACCCCAATTCGCTTCCTGTCGATCCCTGCTTCGTGCTGGCCCTGCAGCGTCACTTCGCATAAACATTCGAGCAGTAAGTAAAAGCTTGTTGATGATAATCTCTCTTCTCCACATTTACCCACATTTTCTTATGTATATGCAAATTACTAACAAGTGTACAAATTTTCTTTGGAACTCTAGGTGGCTCAATATGCATCTGATAGCGGCAATGGCAAAACTGCTTCCAGCGATGTTGATCAATGTCTAAGGTACTATTACGGATTCAACAGAAGCTATCTATCTCTGAGCAATTCTGACAAACCCCACAACAAGGGTTACATTTAATTCGCATTTTAACCAATTAGGTACTTGACAGACAGGTCTTATGGCTCCGATTTAATGGTGAAATTTCATGAACAAGCTAGTTAGAAAGACATAAAATTCAATACCACAATGTAGCCGTTGTGCATTTATAATGATGTAAAACTGAAACCATAGTCTATTTTGAAGGGCACTAGAAGAACTTGATACGTTGCTTCTGCATGCATCAAGAAATGATCCCCAGGCCTCAGTCAAGTCAATGAAGGCGAAAATCGATACTGCAATTAATGCTCTGGATAGGTAACTTTTCCTCGAGCTCTCTAATAATTTACATTTCTTAGTATCATGACAACATTTGATTTCTCATAAGCTGTCTGTTACAGCCTCTTACAGACCGTACCCTCTAATGTGCTAAGCAAGGGGAAGGAGATCGCTGATTCGTACAGGATCCCGGAAGATGAAGAAACACAAAGTTTGGACCCTGAATTGAAGCAATTAGAGTCAATACTATAAACAGCTCAAATACAATTTGCACCTCTTGTAGCCATAGCCCACAGAGTTAACAATATGAATACTCCTGTATATCAATTTTATTTCACTATTAAAATGATCTCTATATGCCAAGCAGTTGAAAATACACAGAAATAACTGACTTATTACCAAGATTGCCTTCAATCCAAGTGAACATGGTCGGTATTGCTAGATCACCTATTAGAGTTTTTTAAGCCAAGACCTTGTGCACGTGGACCTAAAATATAGAGGTTAATGTTCATTTGGATTGATTTTTAAGAAAAAAATTTAAAAATAAAAATAAAAAAAATATATATATATATATATATTATGTTAGATTAAAAAATAAAAAGCCTTTTTATTAAGAAAAATATCTGCTTTAAAAAAAATGATATTTTTATTTTCTAAAAGAAGTTCTATAATTGGCCAATCTAAATAATAATAAATTAGATAAAAATAGTTCTTCCCAAAAATCCAATCCAAGGAGCTCATATTGCAGGTGAACTTCACAAGTGACATTGGAAAACATTTTATCCGCGAGGTAGGGTCCAGATGGAAATCACATGAGTTACTCATACCATGCCTCATCATCATCGGGTACTAATACATAATAATTTACAGTATCAAATAATGACAAACTATTCAAGGGTCAGGATGAGGGTCATAATACAGAAGCGACTTACAGGAAACGAGGACTAGTTAGACTGCTCTGCTCTAGCCTAAAATACGACACTTGAGATTTACAAGATGGTTGGTTTATTGCAACAATACTTGAAGATCTTCTATACGCCAAACAAACAAACAAACAAATAATTAAAATGTTGATGATTTACAACACACAAGAAAATAACCATATTTATTATTATTAGATTTACCAAGCACTGGAAAAATATTAGACCCTTGATCGCAATCAACAAGTTGACAAGCTGCTGAATATACGCTTCAAACTAGGACACGCCGCACGTAATCTTCCCATGCTTATCGGACTTACCTGTGAACCACCATTAAGCAGCATATAATAAACATAGGACAGAAACACACACGCTTCCAAGACTCTGAAGGATAAAAAGAATGTTCCACTTGGTACTCCTACTAATTTCAAATAGTTTTCTCACCTTTGGACAAAAGCGAACATCAAGAGTCTCAAGCATACTGCATTTTGATATGGCAGCTTCAACAGCTTCCTCGTCAATGTTGCAAGACTAAAAAGATCCAGATTAATTCCCCCAAAGAAACTTATAGTCAGTTAGTTAAGTAGGAGTACTAAACAAATGGAACTGGAGATTAATACACCACCATGAAGCATAGAACATTATATCCACAGCAATATTATTATAGTAAGCAGTCAAGACTGATACCTGAAGAAATAGACTAGTTAATCTTGGACACTCTAACTTCAAAATTTCCAAAGAGGAACAATTGCTGAAGAGAAATGTAAAAGCGTTAACACATCTGATATAAGGAGGACAGAAACGAATCCGCATTTAACAGAGTAAACCATACCTTAAATTAAGAAAGCATAGGTTGAGACAAGAAACATCAACCTCCTTCAAATTCGCTGACAATGAAAGGTTTAGAAATAACAAATGGAAACAGCGTGCTGTTGACGGGATGAGAACTTTCCTAACATTTGGACATCCCACGCAGTTCAGGTTTTGCAGTAAACGGTTGGGTTGCCCACTAGCATCATGGGCATTCTCACGTGAAGGACGTACAGCAGGTAACGCAGTTCCATGATTGCAACCCCAATTCAAATCGTGCATATTCACACAGCCATTCAAGCTCACATGTGTAAGGTGCGTGCAGCAAGCAAGAAGTTCCTCAATGGCAGATTGACAAAGAGTTCCATAAGATAGGTCCAACTCCTGAAGTGCTGGCAAAGCACCTTCCTTGTAGAGAGGCTCAAGAGACGAGTCAATGAGATACTTGCACGCTTGTAACTTCAATACCTTTATAGACACAGATAGAGACAGTAGCGGTATGAGAAACTAAGAGAAGAAAAATAAAACAAAGGTAATAAATAATTTTTTGATAATTCTTACCTTTAATTGAGAACAAGACTCAAATACAGGCAGCAAGTTCATCAAGAAAGTATATGATAAATCAAGAAAAGTCAAATTAGGGAGCCAATGCAGAGAACAAAGCCCATCTGACCCAATTGATGGGCATGACATTAAAATTAAAGACTCAATCAACGGGCACGAGGCAGTTGTTGCAGACAAGCAGTCATCTGTAAGTTGGCTGCATGTCGACATAGTAAATGTCAATTTGCATACGAGTAAAAGTGTACAACAACTAAGAAAATAATAAATGCAACATAACCTGCAAAAAGAGGCATCCAGAGAAGTTAAAAGAGGACAATTAATAGATGCTTCAGATAGCACACCACATCCTTTCAACTCAAGTGAGACCATAGCAGGTGCTTCGACGCTGAGGACATCCAGTTTAGGACATATTCCTAGATTTAGAGACCGAAGACCAACCTGAGAAGATGGAGGGAAAAAATAAATGAGTTTGTTTCTAGCTAGTAGACACTGCAGATCGCACCAATTACTTGGGTTAATTAAACCTAGCCACCTCCATAGCCCCTAACCCAACACTCTATCCTTCTCCCTCCAACCATTATAAAAGACAAGAAAAAGCACGTCCATCTAAGCATTTCTTACATATGAGCGGACAATAATAAAGTACACGAGGATACATAATTATAGCAAAACCAAATCCAACAGTCTGAACAAAATATCTACCCTCCCTCCTTTGCTAAATCATCAAAGCAAAAAAGCATAATGACTTTTAAGAGCTTCAACTCAATTTATCAGTATATTAAAGCAACTAATTGAACAGTATCACTTACAGGACAAAATGATGCTCTTTCCAAGTGGTCACAACCATCCAAACAAACTTTCTCAAGATTAGGGCATGTAAGCTCCAGAATAGTGATTACCCGGCAACCAACAAGAGAGAGACTGACTAAAGAGGTACTGATGAATCGAACTGAAGTCAAACTCTGGAAGAATTAAAACCAAGTTAGAAGTAATAATAGGCAACAATCAATAAAGAAAATAAAAGACAGAAACCTCACGTGAAATAAACAATTAACTAAAGCAGGAGACCATAAAAACAAAGAAATGATCAGATTAATACCATAAATAATTAATCAGGACATCATGACCACCAATACTCCATAAAGGTGATATAGATCTATTTTTCTTTTGGCTATGACCGATAATGCAAATCAAGACCAAGTGAATATCAGAACGTGGCCAAGCAAATGGAGGGAAGAATGACTAATTCATATACCTCGCAGTTATCAAGAATTAGTGATTTCAACATTGGGCATCCTCCACCATCACTAAAAACATCACATATAGAGTTTGTCAAAGATTCACAGTCAGTGAGGTCCACTTCTAGCAAAGATTGGCATTGCAGAGCTAATGAGGTTAAGCTGTCTTGTTTTTGTAATGCTAATTTCTGCATTGCCACAAAGTATAACCTTTAGACTTCTACCATTTTCCACATGAGCATCAGAGTAAAAAAAGACATACATAATTACAAGACATACCTGAAGTGAATTTGAAGTGATGTTGATCCGGTGGAGAGCAGGGCAATTAGACACCAAGATAGAAGATAGCATTATAGCCCTCAAGTTCAAATCAGCAAATCTACCAGTGAAAATTATTTAAAAAAAGTAATGAGAAGCAACTCAATAATAACACTGAAGCTAGCATTATTAATCCTCAAGTTAAAAACAAGTGTAAGCTGTAGATGGAAAACCCAGTTAGGTGAGCAAAGGTGAAGGGTGAATATGAAAAACAGAACACTTCTTTAGGGCAGAAAAAAAATGGGGCAGATGCATACTTGCGACAATGTACTAATCTAATATTCTGCAACCGTGGAAGATCCAATGAGACAGAAGTCAATAGGCTGCAATTATCAAGCTCCAAAACCTGCAATGCCAATGACATTGTTAATTGAGCTTCTAAATACAAATACAAAAAAACATTAGTATCCAAGACAAACTCCCTACCTCCAACATATAACTATTAGATATTGCAGCCATTGAGGCTGAAGTGATTCCCTCACAGCTGTGAAGCTTGAGAACCGTCAACACTGGCAGTCTAACAGACTTCACCGAAAAAACAGGGAAGCACGTCAAAAGGAGTTAGATTCAGTAAAAATCCTTCAAAACGTTATCACATGCTCTAAAATATACCTCCAACGATATATTTGGGCAGTATGACCCATCGAGAATACTTAGGTTAGCACAACTTAGAGAAATCTCACGTAGTGTTTCATCACTAACACATGAACAATTGGACATATCCAGAGACAGTAATTGAGGGCATGAAGTTGCAGCTGAGCGAATAGCAGCATCTGGAAGTTTGTGACAGGAACCTATGTCAAGCTCATGCAGAAGAGGGCAATTGAGCACAGCCTGTGCCATGTTACTGCGCTTCAAGGACATAGTTTCGAGTTGAGGACACCTGAGAAAATGGAAATTCACATTTCACCACACTGAAGATTCGGCAAGTTGACAATTAAATTTTGAGTTAAACCTTACAACTTATTCACCTGACTGATATACGCATTACACGGCATTTTGTTAGTTGAAGATGACACAATCTATCATGATTGATGGGTATCTCCTGAATACCATTGCCAAGTGTAGCATCATTGATGTTCAATCTTTTCAACACGGAACAATCAGCTAAAGCATGGAAAAATGTATCCCCTATCTGCCCTCTTCCCAAGGATAAGACCTCGAGATTCCTGAAAATGACGAGAGCAAATTAGCCAGATTCCCATGTAACTTGATTGACTACATATTAGACACCACAGTGAAAGGTACCTACCTTAATGAAGAGATAGCCTTCATGACAAGTATGTGAATAGCAGGACCAGATACATTCATTCCTGTGGCATTAGGATAACGCCTACACATGTCCTCAACTGTAAACCCATATAGAGCTTGGAATAAGCATATTTCCAACAAACTTAAAACCAAGCCTTCTGCTAGTATATGTTAGTAAAATATTTTCAATAGGTAATTAATAAGCAAAAGACAATGCCTAAATTCAGACTCACATTGCTCTATTGATATGTTCCGATCTTCAAAATTCAAACACCTCCAAAAATCTTCATGTGCACTAGCAGCCCGCCACTGCCTACAAACTCTAGCAGCTTTGCAGAGATTGGGATGGTCCAAGAATGAGAAAACCTAATAATATTGGGGGACAGAGGAGATATTAAAGAACATATATTAGGGTGAAAAAAGGAAAATAAACACCAAGCGTGGCAATCAAGTTATTCTGGAGCATACCATATGTAACAAGTCATCTGTAAGATCCATCCTGACCTCCAGATATTCCAATTTAGAAATGTCGCTGTCATTTGCTTCATTCTCTTTCACACAGCTAGAGTCAAAGTTATTCCCCTCACCAGAAGCCATAAATGTGAAAGCATCGTAACATGTGCCATTATTGGATCGAACAGACGAGCCTGGGATGTTATCATAATCTCTGTAGTCAGCATATGCAATGGATTTCCCAGTATTTGAAGATGCTAGTGTCACATAATGACACTCACTACAAAAAAGAGTTAATCGTCAGTATAGTAGACATCATAACGGGGTGCAGTTTGTCAGCGTCTATGATAGACGTAATATCAATTGTTACACATTTCTAGCCCCAATTTCTCCAAAGAAAATGCACCAACTACTAGCAAAACCAAAATAATTCCAAGGATTGCTACAACCAAATGAAAATGATACAAGCAGAATCTGGACCTTAAAATCAAAAGGCTAGATAGTTCGTTTCTCCCAAGAGTGTCTGGTAAGGATCAATAAAAATAACATAATAATCTTGCCTCGAATTTATTGCTCCAAAGTCAAATGTAAAAGATACAAGTAGAATCTGGAACTTGTAAGGGAGAAAATCGTTCATGCTTTCCAAAAGTGTCTGGTGGAGTGTAAACAGGCTTCTAAAAGAGGGAAAATCAGCAGAAGCTAACATGAAGGCCGAGGGTTCTACAAGTATTACAGAGTGATGAGACATGAACCCCTTAAAAAACCAACACCAAAAGGAAACTTGCCGGTGACACTGAATAAGTATATCTATTCATATATTCATCACAATATGAGCATATGACACTTTTCTTCAATCTCTGTCAGATACAGCAAAAGGCATCACGTTTCTCTTATAGTAAAAATTTCGATATACAAAAGTCGCCACATAATTCATTGTTTTTGTAGCACACTAGACAATTATAAATAATAATAGACTGATCCAAAGCATATAACAAAAGTGGCCACATATGAACTTGTGTCAAAAGCATTAAATTTCATGTTTGAAACTGCTTTATAATGTCGGAAAGGAAATTAATTCAGCTGAGAAATAAAAATTGGACACGACAATCACGAAGCTGTATATATTTGCAACGAAGAAAAACAAAAGCATAGTGTTTGTAACATCTGTGTCAGAAACTCACTCGAAATCAGAATGGACTTTGGCACGCTTGTGGTGAGAATCGCGGCTATCCTCGGCGCCACTGTCCAAAACAGGTGCTAGGTTAGCCGAAGCGGAGCTACTCTCTCCCTCAGAGCGGCGCGATGTTCGAGGCCCGGTGTTAGACCAAGAGGCAAAGGCACCAACCCGAACAGCCCTGACCATCTCCTCAAACAACCTCAATTGCTCGTCGTGTTCGCGGTCAATCGCGGCGAGACTTAAAGGTGCAGCAGTGCCAACAAGAGGGTCTTCGTCATTTTCAAAAGTATCGGCAGGCAAGTCTTGGTTTCCAAAAATGTCTTCCTCCTTCATAGACTTTGGACGATTATAATTATCCTCCTCGTCTTCTTCGTTGAAGCATAGGCAGCACCAAATCTTCATACACTTGAAGTTTGAAGGAGCGAACTTTACGAACCCTAGGTTACGATCCCACACATTTCTAGCATAAATTCTAGTTCTAAGACCAACTCTCGGGAAACCCTAGTGCAGAGACAGGGAAAGCAGATTTCAAGAGTGGAATTACCCCGCAATATAGATATTTTTGCAAGTGTATAAACAGTGGAAAAGAGATAAGCGGAGGGAGGAAGTTTTCAAACAGAAGTGAAGGAAGTCGAACGGATCTGATCGGATCTTAGGAGCTGCTTTCTTGTGATGTTTTCTGGTTTGCTCTATATCTGAGGAATTTGTGCGGAAAAGCGAGGGACTGCAACTGAGACCACGACGACGTTTTACGCCATCTTCATTTTTCTTTTTATTTATTTTCTTTTAACCCCGCTTCGCAGCTTCAGAGCTTACGGCAGGATCCCGTCCCTGTCTCCCCTTCTACCAGCGAGACAAGAAGGAAGGTTAATGATGTCTTGACGGTTCTATGTCTATTTTCGTTTATGTAATCTCTGCTAAATTACTCGCATTTGTAATTACTATTTGTTATATTAATTATGATTTATGATTTTCCTGATACAATTATCAACCACGTCCATGTCTAAAATTGGCATATTTCTTTAATATTACTTTTTACTCCATTAATATTGTTAATTTTATTGAAAACCACTTAAATACATTGTGATGTGCGTGTTTTGTAAGATTGTCTTTATTTTTCTATATATAAAATATACTTATTTTTATTTCATCCAATAAGGTTGTCCTTCGATTAAAAAAATTAATAGGGGAATGGGGGAGGAATCATCCTGGCATCCTGCGGTGAGCATTTTGTGAAATTTCTTCCTTGTTATAGCTGAACTTTCTTGTTCCCATTTTCTTGTCTCGTGGAAAAACAATAGTTGTGTGATATTCAACAGCACAACACGAGAAATTGTAAGATATTTTATAATACTATTTATTTATTTGCTTTTTTATTTAATATTAGCCTTTCAATCATGACACGTGGGCAATGTTTGTACAATAGATTGCGCAGTTCGGGGGCGGCAAGTCCCTTTCTTTTCTCTTGCGTTGGACATCAGAAACAAGTTTAGCTGCTTTACAGACATGCAACATCATATCCGACTTCAACTTCCACCGCACACGTGGCACTTTTTTAAATCTTTCTTTATCAAATCAAATTTATATAGTTATTGGTATGTCATTATTTTTTGGCAAGTATTAACTTTATTATTTATATTTAATATTTATAGGGGTAACTCCGTACAGCATTAATAGGAAGGACTACTAGCACTTGGTACACTCAGTCATCGTATCCAAAGCCCATTTCCAGGAAAACAAGTACGTCCCGAACCAGCCCACTAACAGCCGTTACAAACAGACCATCATTAAAATAATACAAATTGCCCATTACCACCCTCCCAGAGAATATTTCCAAGTCACCCATTAAAACTCAAAAATAAATTAAATTTCCAATTACCATCTAGCATTTTAAAGGGCATAAACGGTTTAACCTAAAATAAATGCCTATTGAGGCTTTCTTTCTTATTACTGGGTGAACAGTTTTTTTTTTTTGTTTTTTCTCTAAGAATCATATGATCTGTTACGCTATCAATAAAACACGATTTACTAGTGGCAGTATTAAAATATATAAGCATATGGTATAATTTTCAAGTAAAATAATAAGAGTATTCTGTAATGTATATGGTGCCATATTTTAAAATGACCATTGGGGCTAGATTATTTTATTATGCCACCATACATTATAAAACAAAAGTGATATTTAATGAATTATAGTAGTAGTACTGCTTGTGTTATGAATTCTTCTTGTCCGTGTTCATCAATCCTCGGCAATAATAATAATTAAGAATCATAAGCAATTACTTGAAAGGAAACCATTCACATTAAACACGGTCGGAGGATTCCCCACGGGGGTAACAGATAGGCCCCACAATAAACGAAAGAAGAAGTTTTTGATAGATCCGGTGGTTCATGAAAATCTTAGACAATGTGTAAACCTGGTCATCGGATCAGTCGAAATGACCGACCGTCGACTTGATCAGCTATACTAGTCGTGAGACCAGGCGCACAGCTTAGGACCTAGACACCACGATGAATTGAAGGGCTATGCAGTGGGCTAAAAAAAAAATGCATGTTAGGGTGGGGATACTTAGTTAAGTTAAATTGATTCAAAATTTCACCTGTTTCTTAAGTTGTTAGAATATCTCTAACCATGCACCCTATAAAAGTTACATAACTAATTTTATAATAATTTTTAGTAAGTTTCACAATGACATATTATTTGTGTAACTTGAAAATAAAATTTATTTTAATGGTGCAACCCATATGAGTTGCATAAATGGACCTCACAAATTACTTCACATCATTAACTCATTTTAATATTTTTATTTTTAAATTTATTTTATTTTATTTTTAATACACTATATATATATAAAATTAATATTAAATAAATTTAATAGTATAAATTAAAATATATGATACATAATAATATATTAAAATAAATTAAACATTACTGCATAATAATATTTAATTAAAATAATATATAATTTTAGTAAAATATTTAACTTTTAATATTTATTTTTTAATAACATATTAAATAACAAGTTAAATTTATTTTTTAATAATTAATTAACAATTAAATTTTAAGAAACTCCTCATTTTTTCCTTTTATCCGCTCCACTTCTTTTTCTTTTTTATTATTTGAAGTATAAATTGGGACTCGTAAAAAGTTATGCATCCGTTATTTAAGTAAATACCGTTTCATTTTTCTTTTTGTCAGGAGGATGCCAACTAGGCATCCTCTAGTCATGCATCCGGTTTTCTTGGGTTGTACATTTATGTGCTTCCTTCGAATGCCTCCCATTAAATATCGCCTTATGAAATTATCTAATGGATTTTTTTGTTTTTTTCCTATCTCCCAAATCTGCTACTTATAATGTCCCAGAGGCGCAAGTGTTGGGATTGGGATTCTACAATGACGAAGGTTGATGAATAAAGTAGTGCAAGTAAATTAAGGACAACCTTATTGTCTCCGTTTATGCGAATGACCATGCTTTCACCATTATGCCCATGTCCACTCAATTTCCAGTTGTCCTGCATCCCATACCATAGTTGCCAAACTTGGATAAGTAATTAGCCGTGGTAGTTAACAGCAACGGGCCCACAATAGGCACGCAAAAGCCCAAAGAAGATATTCATAATTGGGCATTAAGGCCCAACGGATATTCCCAAAGTTTTGCCTTATCAAACCAAGTCAAGCATGAACGTCGTTCCTTAAAAAGTAGAGTCTACGCTGTGTGCACAAGGTTACGAAAAACTATAATGCATTATTATTGAATAGGGACATGGGGAAAAGGAGTGGCTGACAAGAAGTATCTACAAGATAATTACTTGATCAACCAATCAAACATTACGGCATCATAGTATGATATTCGTCTTTCGGTTTGATTTAGGTTAGATATTACTTTTGATTGCTCAAAATACTATTTAATTCCCTGTACAATATTAACTGTGTGATGGAATAGAAAATTCAAATTCAAATAAAACAAAACTACTGATCAGCTAGGGTTGAGGGATTCTGGAGAAAATTTTCTGTCCAGGTGCAAGGATAGCCATAGGATCAAAATTGGCTTTTCTCTCGACGAATCTGGTCCATTGATTCCCAAAGTGTCGTTTCCAGTCTTCCTGCGTCTGGTAGTGAGGAAGGTATTGCTTGAAATCAAAGCCTCTGTGGCAGCAGAACTGGATGATCTCTTGGTTTTGTGCCACCAACAATTCGGCCGGTGGCCCTTTTGGGGCTGCAGGATTAAAACGGAGCAACGCTACTATGTAGAAGATCTCACTTTCTGGCACCACCACCGAGGTACGACTATCCCACCTGATTATTAAATATTAAAGTAAAATTAATTAAAATCATATTCTAATAATTATTGGTCTTTAGTATAAGGGTCCCTCGCATCATAGTAGCAAATTTCTTCCAATTCCTAGAAAAAGAACGATTTAGTCCTTGAGAAAATCAAATCCATACGTTAGATTGAGGACCAATGGGTGCGATAATGTACGGTCGAGTGAAGAATAACAAGGTACAACCGTCAGTGGGATCAAACAGTCTGGGCACGACCCGAGATGGATAGTCTACGCTTACGGTCGCACGTGGCACGTGCCTCGCCTTAATAGTAGAAACTATCCAAATCTTAACTACCCAGTTTAATTGGCTCAACAAGTCTAGTCAGCACACCATACCATACCAGGTGACTCGTACGTAGCTCGGAAGTAACGTGGGCCCAAGGCCATACATGCGTCTTACGTGTCATGGACAAACGCCCTTGTGCTATTAACCTCGTCAATGCCCGGCGAACTAAGTTAATGTCACGCCACGTGGAAATCATGCAAGCAACACAACCATTTAATCTAATCTAACGTATTTAAGAGGGTGGGGTTCCTTAAAAAAGTACATTGTTACGGATGGAAGGCCCAGGCAGGGAGAAGAATAGAGAAACACCTTTATGGGATTAGAAAAATGTAAAACCCAATTGTTGACGAAGATAAGGGAGGGGATGGTAAATCACTTACTTGGATCGCAAGAGAGGGTAGACCAGAATGGGCCCGCCAACCCCGTTGTTAAGGATCTTCTTGAACACAACACGATCAAATTCAAGGATATTGGACTTGGACACCAAGAGGTTCAGCCAAGGATGAGGTGCGTCCCAGATGCCGTTGGCCTTGCCTTCATCCTCCGCACACTTTACACGTAGCAAGAAATCCATGTACTCCACATCCACCTCGAACCTCAAAGCTTCAATGAATCGTAGCCCTCCAAGCAATCTATCCACATCCTACGACCAAACAAGACAAAGTAGTGCTCCAAAACAAATAAATAATACAATTTCTAAAATATTTGATCCCTATCCCACTCAAAATTATTATTCAGCCCTCAAGTTTGACCTGTTAAACCAGGTCTTCTACGAATTCAACAACGGCTTTTAATCATTCTCTAACAGTTTGTATTTACAGATATCGGAAAACGGTGACCATTTTTGGGACTGTGGGGACCGTAACATCGGCGATCCATACATTACCATTTAAACCACAAACAAATGCTTTATATTACAAAAGTGACACCTGAGACAACTATACATACTCATACACTATCACAAACTAGCAAGCAAGTGCCATTCCATAATTTAAACTGAGAGCATGGGGCTTTTGTGGGCAGTGATGTCAGAAAATCCAATGGAACATACATCGTTACCATGTTGTCAGTTTTCAACTGGAGAAAAACAAAAAAATAGAAATGTTCCGTGTCAATCCCTCCAGTGCTCCGTCTTGCACACGTGTAATTGAATCCAAAGTGTTTTGACTTTTTACGGGGAACCCACACACATTAGTACACTAAACTCTACGGTTAAGCCTTAAAGGAGAGGGCCCACTTAGCAACCGCCTAGTTCAAAATTCTGTCATCACCGGACACTATTGCCGGAGGACTTCCGCGAGGCTGTGCCCTACGGTCTGGACTCAACCCAGTAAGAATTTTAGCAACGGCTAATAGACTAGGTCGTATTTGCCGAAAACGAGAAGCAGATTAGAGAGGAAGAATAAGTTAGTTACCATGTTAACATCCGAAACGTGGTCTGTGTTTCTATAATGAAGAGCGAGTTCTAGGCAGTAGAGGACAGGGCCAGCGGTGTTAGGGATGTGTGTCGGATCGAATTCTTGGTCCGGGTCTAATAGAACGGTAGGCCATCCATTGGCGGGGTCGTCATTGTTGACGAACACAAATCCTTCCACGTAGCTAAAACCTCCCTCTTGCTGACTCACCAAAACTTCAGCATCTTCGGTAAATTCTTCGAACTTTGAATACACAAGTCTAATACACCTCACCTAATCACGCAATTCAAAAACAACCAAAATTATAATTGTGTTCTGTTAACGTGTAATTCATGCAAAAGTAGCCATTTTTTTTTTTTCTGGCGAGAAAAAGATAAACAATAAATGTGCGTAAAAATTCCAGATTTTTTATTTCTCAAAAATTTTAAAAAAAGGAGAAATGGAAATCAGAGAATTTTCAAATTACCCCACCCTGTCTGGAGCTGGTTGCAGCACAACTCGAGCTCTGGTGATAATACCGAATTGACCGAGACCACCCAGCACCCCAAAGAAAAGCTCCGAATTTTGGTTTTCGGAGCAAACAATCGTATCGCCTTTGCCAGTTACAACCTCCAATTCCGTTACGTTAGACGTTTGGGGACCGTAACGGAAGGCTTGGCCACTCACGCCAGCGTTGGACAACGTTCCGCCCACAGTTAAACTCAGATAATCTGTCCACGACCTCGGGGCTAAACCATACCCCAGCACGCACCGTCTGAGAACGTCTTCCCATAATGCCCCTCCCGAGACGTCAACATAGGGCGAGCCATTTATTGACGTCACCTGAAAAAGGTCCTCCATGGTTCGCATGTTTAGGACGAGACCTTGATCGGCCATAGCCTGGCCGTTAATGGAGTGGCCGTTGCCTCGTGCCGCAACTGTCAGATTCGACGAGGTGGCAGCCGCTTTGACTACTCGAGCAACGTCGTCGGCGTCGGCGGGTCCAATGAAGGCCAACGGTTTCAAAGATTTCATTCCGCCGAAATCCTTACTGGCTATGCTGGTGGGAGTATCAGTACAGTCAAAAGTGCCTTTAAGTTGGAGGTCAAGCCTTTTGGAGAGGGCTATGACGTCGTCATCCGGTCTCGATTCTGTGTCATTTCCATGCACGAAGTGCTCCAGGTAAGCTATCATCTTCGCCGGCGTAATACCCTATTTGCTGCTCCGGTAACCGGTAAACAAAGCTTTTCTACTCTCTGTACTAAGCCCCTCGGTTTTTGTCCGTCCTTATTATAAATTCGTCGTCCTCCCTGGCGTGGTCCAGGCGAAATTTGGCATTAAATAAATAGCACCGGTTTGGATTTTTTGGAATTTTTCAAAGTAGTAAAAAAATGACGTCACCATAACTTCAATATTCAGTTGATGCTGTGATCGTTTGGAAATCATCTGTCTGCCACTTAAACAATATTTGAATTTGGAGCAGTGTTATTGTAGATGCACCCTCGAATTTCTGGCGTAGGGCTTCTCATGTCTTATCTTACTCTTGTCCCACAAGTCTGATCTATATTTTCATTGGTTGATCGTTTGATGTTGGAGGGAGACACTGAACTTTTGATAGTATACAGTTATTTTTTTTTGGGTCTTTGGTATGTTTATGAAGGAAATTTAGTATATATATATATATACACGTGTGGGAGATTAAGAATATAACAATTCATAAAACATATAATTTGTTTTCATGGTCATCAACACTAATCTAATAAAATAACGGAAGTTTCTTTCCAAAAGAAAAATAAATAATAGAAGGCACTGGACCTGCAATGTTGTCTTTGCAAATGATACTGAAAGTCTCTCGAGTGATGCAGTTAAGGTAGAAATCAATATTTGTTAATTTATACAACTTCATTAATATCCTGAAAACCCTCTGCTGACCAAGTGTTTGTTTTATTTGTAAACGTTTACAATAGCGTTTTAATCATTACTATCATTTATATTAAGTTGGTAAGTAATTGGGATGACATGTAAGATAAAGTCCATCAATGATTGAGCATGAAAATTTTCATAACCTCGTAGTATTACTAGGAAATTTTCCATAAATTATATTGAAAATTAATGAACCTAAAATTTGCTCAAGCGGTTTGTCTTTTTTTTTTTTCCCTCAAGAGTGTAAAATTTCATGGAGAGCTTCTTTTGTCGCCGTTATTCTTCTGATTGGTTATCTTGCACGCAGCCAAAGAAGCACAATTCTCATATTCATATGTCTTACACGTAGTTCAATTTGATATATAAACAGACAACTTGCATTTGATGGCTACCTAATTAAGGTGAATCAAGATAAATTCAGATGAGAATCCGAGGACAATATCACACCTTAAGATAAGACATCATGATATATATATGGATAACTTTACTTAATATGCCAAACCAAACTATGTAAAAGTACAATTTTTTTTAATCGTTTACTAGAAAAAGACTATCTAGTTGCTCACAGCTTAGGGAAGAAAAGAAAAAGGTTACAGCATTCAATTAGTGAAAGTGATATCCAAATTAAGAGTTCTTTAATTACTAACTTAGCCAGTTCCAAATCTAATTTGTTTTACTTAAAATTAAAAATACTTTATGTTAAAAATTATAAGATTATATTTATAAAATTTTACATTAAAAAATATAAAGTAATTTTTTGATTTTAAGAGTAGTTAATGATATATTTTTTTAAATATCTTTATTCAAAGTTTTATTTTGATAATTTTTTATATATTTAATTCAAGAAACAAAATATTAAAAAAAATATTATAGAAATAAAATATATTTTTTTAACTATTTAATTATATTCTTTAAAAAATGTAAAGTAGATAATATAAATTTATATTTTGATAAGAGAAAGTATAAAACAAACAAAAATTTGGCTTTTGTCCCTACAAGACCAGGGAGGGTTTTTAAACCACTCTACTTAACGATTTGGGTCATCAATTGAAAATTCAAGGTAGGGCAGGGCTAATCAAATCCGACCAACCGCCAGAACTGAAGCTAATATCTGCACTCCAAAAACCTCAAAAGAGGTATTTAAGACAATCAATCAAACTATAATCATTTGTTCAATTTGTAAGCTAGGCTATAATTTTACGTACTTGAAACTACTAAAATAACAGTACTTTCTTATAAGAAAAAATATTTTTTATGAACTCATGTTTTATTTTTCCACCACCTTTTTTTTTTTTTGTTTTGTCTCAATTTCTTCTCATCCTAATTTTCCCTCGTTGTGTAAACAAAACAAATTCAAGCTTTTTTATTTTTTACTTATTTTTTGAGCTAACATAAAAAAAGAAAAAAATTTCTATCAGATTTGAGTATATAAGATTGCTTTTAAATTATTTTTTTAAAAAAAAAAATTGGAGTTTGCGTCTCTTCCTTGGGGAGGCAATTAAGATGGTATCTGAGGCTGTGCGCGTAGTGGTTTGGTGGCGTTAATTAATCAAGAAATCTACTTAGTATTATTTGCGGCAAAGCAACAAACACACTTGGTTACAAAGGTTGTACTACTATGATTGAAAAGAAAATTTTCAATGTTGCCAATGATTCCATTGCAATTACACACCAACCCCATTAATAATTGGTGACGTGTAATCTGTGACTCCAGGCAGGTTCACACATGTATACTTAGGTAATAATAGTTATCGGACTAATTAACTTTCCTTCCTTATTTCATGCACGTACGTATTATATATATAACTTAACTTGAAATGCTATATAGTCTAGTCTTTGAGGCTGTTGTTAATTCAGATTATTAAAGATCTCATTCATATCAGCTGCGTGTGTACGGATTGAAACTTGAGCTAGCAACCAAACTAGCTTTCTTTACTAATTAATTTGATACATGTTCCAAATCTTTTTTCTTTGGGTTCATATTCAAACTTGGAATTGAGTATTAATTAATTATGCACCTAATACCAAGATCAAACCCGCCCAAATTTTCTTCACATTAGACGTCTAAAAGGGCTCTTGTTCAAAATTACTTGTTGGACTCGCGATGCTTCTTGACGCATACCAGATTCTACATCTCTTTAAGTAGAACCAAATCATGTCAGCAAAAATATACTAAAGCCGCGTGAGGACCATGCACAAATTAAATTTTAATGTGAAGTTTCATTTTTTTAATAATACATGTAGTGGTGTTTTCGACAATATTCATAATTTGACAATACAATAAGAGGCCACAGATTAGGGATGATGCCTAAGGATCGTATCGAAAATGAGATGATGACAGTAACCACATTAATTAAAAGCAAGAGCGGAGCTCTCACGTGGCATAATTTATATTTTGTTTCTCTGTAGAAATCTTGGAACCACATCGGATGTCCTCAGAATCCTGGACCAATTTTGAAACCAATCACGATAAGTTCCAATAAGAGATAATATATAGTTTTGGAAACAAGAGGGCTCTCATTTTCAAACGAGGGATCATTGTTTGGACAAGTCTCTGGTTCAATAATAGAAGAGAAACTTGACACGTACGTTATCAATCTTGTTATACTTATTATTCCAATTTCAATTACTACGTACCAAACAAGGGTTTGAGCATGAACTGATAATAGTACTGTACTACTGTGTATAATTGCTCTTATTCTGATGATTCTTTCGTATGCGTTTCTCTATACTGTGCCGTAATCTTTCGTGCTCTCATTAAATCATGATTGTGAAAGCCGGCAATGGCATCCGTGTTGGATTATTATAGGATAGGAGTTTGACTGTTTCTTGTTAAATTTGCACGGACGTATTGTCATGTTGTCAAGGTGTTCTGTTCAACTTCATTCATTGGCAGCAAACTTGAATTAATAAATGGTGTCTGTTTCAACATGCTCTGGTCTGCTCTGTTTTCAGTATGTATTTTTCTCAGCAAAAAATGGTCTAGTATTTAAATTTTCATTTTGTTCTCACCTAACTTTATGACGCGACCGTCTGTCACCAAGTTAAACGGTGTTGATATCTTGAACAAGAGCGGGCATTTCTTGCTTCCAGACGTCGTCGTAAGAACCCATTAACTATATATTATCATTTCATTTAGAGGGAAAAGGTAAGAAGGATCTTAATCAAGTGTTTGACATAAGGACAAAAACACCCAGAAGAGGTAAACAAGTATAATGATTTAACGAGGGGGTCCGCCCAGAAAACTGGAGGCAGCCAAGCCAGCAACTTTAATTCTCTTCTTTGATATAACAACAAATATATACGTTCAATCTCTCTATGCTCCACCGTACAGATCATCCACCATCAATTGTCCATAACGATACTGCATATATATACGTACAAGCCTACATCTTTAGCTTAAATCAACGACCTCGTGCTAGACTATACATGTAGACATATGTAACTAAACACACTAAGTGTTTTTTTCTTTAATTAATTAAACACATAGTCAATGTATTATATATAAATATCACCGTATTGTATGATAAAATCTTTGGTTCTGTGAAATAAAATTAACCAAAAAAAAAGCCATATTGTTCAGTATTCGTTCTTGTCATCATGCCGTTAGCTTGCTTTCGGCCGTGGGGCTACTGAACATATCACATGCATGTCATCAAGCTTCGTACAATTCTCTTCATTCTTACCTTTAATCATTCTTGATGGAATAACAAACATATCTGCAATCTGATTTCTGTTGTCTTCACCATTTAATTTTTTCACATGACTTTTTTTTTTTTCTCTCGCCTCTGTACCTGTACTTGAACTCCCTTTCTATCATATTGAGATGGAACATGTATCATATATACTGGTGTGCATAGTTGTAAAGAGATGTAATGAATGAGCAAGTACTAGAATTCTTAGCACAGTTACTGCATTCCTAAAATTTACCGCATGCATACCTTATCACGTGCACTTGCTCATTGAAAATCTTCAATGCTCACCATTTGATATACGCGTACAGTAAACAAGCCAGAAATCATCGTGTCTAAGAAGGTAAATTTCATCAATTATATTTAAATGCACGTTAACTTAGATTAAGAGAAGCTAAAGAGATGTCCTGTAGTTACAATTCCTAAAACAAAGGCTCTAGTTTTCTCTTAGAATACTTAAAACTAGTATTATAAAATTTAAAGTTTTTGTCTTATTTATTTATTTTTTAAAATATATAAGATTAATAAAGGGAAAGGTGAAAAATAATTTAAAAAGAAGAATCACGTGCTAAAATTATGAGCCATAGTCTTGTAAGTTCTGTACATCTTTACATCTTTCTCTCTCTCTCTGAGACACACAAACAACACATGCATATATAAAAGAGAGAAATTTTGGGTAATATTGATACATAGCTTTGCACGTCATAAGGAAAAGATCAAAGAAAAAATGGCAATGGCTCCAATGAGCAGTCACAGTGGCAAGAAAGAACCTTGCAAAGGAGCGTGGACAGGTGAGGAGGACCAGAAACTGATCCAAGCCATTGAAATTTATGGTCCAAAGAGGTGGAAGATTGTTGCAGCCAAAGCAGGTCTGTGTTTGTTTTTGTCTTTCTTATCATCTTATATATGTAGATGTCTGATACCATTACAGGTCTGAATCGATGTGGAAGAAGTTGCAGATTGAGATGGTTGAATTACCTTCGACCCAATATCAAGAGAGGCAACATATCAGACCAAGAGGAGGATTTAATATTAAGGCTTCACAAACTTTTGGGGAACAGGTTTGCTTGACCTTATAATAGACTAGAATAAGCATGCCCCGACTAAATAGTTAAAATTATCAAGCTAAGCTTTTCACGTTTACACATTTTCTTTTCTCTGTCAGGTGGTCGTTAATTGCTGGAAGACTACCTGGTCGAACTGACAATGAGATTAAGAATTATTGGAACTCTCATTTGGGCAAGAAGATAAAGCTCCAAAGCCAAAACAGAGTTTTGAAAATAGAGTCCATGCAGCCACCGGGAGAGACAGATGCAGTTAAGGTCCTTGAGGATAGAGAAAAAGATACCACCAAGGTTGAGGAGGAATCAGAGACTAGGTTTATTGAAGGCGATGACTTGTTTCATTATGCGAACGAGGGCTCACCGGATATGGAATGGACGAGTGAATTTCTTGAAATAGACGAGAGTTGGTTTGAATTTGCATAATTTTTCTTGTCTCTGCAGTCTCCATCGGTCTCTCTTTTCGGCATGTATGTACTGTCCTAAGTACAATTGTAATATCAGCAATTCTTCCTACTTTGTGTGATCGATTGGATTTAAGTAATGATGAAGAACTTGGAAGAGTAACACGAAGAACCAGAGAAGGTAGAAGATTTTCATGCATTTAAGTTTCAGACATATGCTTATTGGGTGTCATGGGTGAGTCATTTTCTTGAACGTGATACTCATCAAGCAGGGGTCCACATAGCAGCAGTCGTAAAGAACTGAGAAAGTAATTATATCATGCATGTGATACTTTTACAATTCTCAGTATTACGCAAGTCAAATTTGATATTTTCAAGTATTAGTAATGATTCAATTCACTAAAATTTGCATAATAAAAAACTGAATAATTTTTATGATAAATAAATAAATTTATCATCAACAAATTAAATAAAGACAGTGACTCCTTAGAATTTACCTGATCAAATGAGATTTATATGAAAACCCAGATTGAATGCATAGGATGATTGTAGAAGGCATAAATAAAGGACGAAGACCGAGATTGTAAAATGTTTAGCGGTATCTCGTGACATTAACATTCAACGGATTACGATTCGGCCCAAATAGGTCTAGGTTCGGATATTAGAAGATAATGGAAAGAGAACCGGGTGCCCTATCCGCTTAAACGGCGCTGCCAGGCTAATGTATCACATTCTTGGAAAACGACAGCGCATTTACAAGGTAAGGCCACCGCTGTATTGAAATTTGAATTGGTAGTGTATAACACGACTCGACTCTCTCTGTCATTCCACTTGTCTAATGGTTGAAGTTGATGGGTTTTGATGTCGTCTCTGGCATGACCCAAAGTGCCTTGCTGCCATAATAACTTGTCCACAAAATATTTCAGGCTTGAAAAATTCATAGTCGTACCAAGTGCGATCAAACATTCATTCCATAGTTTCAAGCAACACAAAAAGGTGGATTACTGGATTTGAGAGTGTGGACCGTTAGATGGTGGTGGACTTAATGCAGGAGACATGAAATTAATGGGAGAGACAGGAGAACGACGTTATGTAGCACCCACGTGCTCGTCAATCGTATACTTCCAAAAACCTTGTCTTTGCTGTTGTCAGACGCTAACACAAGTCTTGCTCTTGCTACGATCCCTTGGGTCCACACTCATAATTGTTGACGGACTCTCACTCCGCTTCTTTCTTATGCCCAATTCTACTATTTCTTATCGCCATTGCTCCAATGCTCACCTGTTCGGCCCTGTATGTGTGTCTGAGTTTTCTTCTCCTTTCCCAATTGTATCATCAAAATAAAAAGCTTGTGATCATTGTTTAATGTCATACTTTTACATTATTCTTAATAATTGTCCAATATTTATTCACAACTCCATGTATCCAGGAAAATATAAAATTTTAATGCTGATCAGAGTAAGAAAGTTATTGAATGATATAATATTTTTCTAATAAAAACAACAATTTTACAAACTTCCAGCCAATTCTCATTAATGAAGTGGGAGAAAAATGAGAAATTCCAAAATGAATTAGAAAGCAAAACCATCATTAGTAGTACCTTATCATCTTAGCTCAACTCTACACTGGAACAGAACAGATCAGTCTTTCAACTCTCCCAGGCCTACTGCGACACTTGCGACCAAAGTCCTATTAATTCCTAAATCCTTCGGGCGTCCATTTCAACAACCAAGAAACAAGTAAGTTCGGCATGCAGTCTCGCTATGAAATGGGCATTACCCACAATCACGAGCTCATGAACATGAATGATGATTGCTGCTCGTCCATTCTCTCCATATCAGGTTCCGGCACAGACCAGAATTGCCACCTTCTTCGCCAACACTACCAGCACCAGTTTCAGCAGCAGAGACAACCACATCATCACCCGTATGGGCAGGTCCATCTTTTGTCAAACAATCACCGGCAGCATCAATCACTACATCAAGAAAAAGTTGCTGGTTTGCTGGATGGCAATCAGTATCGCATTTGCCAACAAGGTCCACCTCATTCTGTAGATTTACCCCATTGGCAGCCCCATCAAGATTATCTTGCCAAAACATCACTCTGGTAATTAAAGCATTATAAGCATTTAAATTTCCCTTGCATAATAATGTAATTACGATTTGCCTCCTCCCCATCTCTCTCTATTTGCAGGAGATCATTCGAGACAGGGAACTCTTGCTCTGACGGCAACGAGAAATGGGTGGCCACGGAGAACAAGAATAGGCCACTTAGTGAGCTTGAAGCTGTCTATAGGCTTGCCCTGCTGAAGGAAACTGGTCCGGTGTCGGTTCTTGCAGCTGAAAACTCGCACACAAATGGGAGTGTTCCTCTCATTCCAGTTATTGGCCCCATCGTGTCGGCCACGGCCACGATTGGGGCTGATCATGTGTCTGAAGCGTCCGTTGGAGAAGAAGCTTCGATGATGAGGGCTAGGAAAAGGATGAGAAAGAAGAAAATGGAGGAAGAGCTAAGTTCAATAGCTGTGTTCTTTGAAAGCTTGGTAAAGCGGGTCGTTAGCCACCAGGAGGGTCTTCTCAATAAATTCATGGAGGTGATTGAAAGAATGGACAAAGAACAAGAAGAGAGAGAAGAGGCGTGGAGACGTCAGGAGACTGAAAACTATAACAGAGAAGCCATTGTCAGAGAACGTGAACGAGCTCTGGCTTGTAGCAGAGACTCTTCCATTGTCTCTTGTATAGAGCGGATAACTGGCCAAAGCTTAAATCTTGGTTCCAGGAAGACTCCACAACCGAGAGACGACAGCAAAAGGACGGAGAATATAAGAAAATTGACGTGAACATAAGATGGGTATATTCAGAAGAGTGTTTGATGGAGCAAATTTCCTCCCTCATTGATTTTGAAAGATGAAAACAAACACTTGTAAGTGAACCAATATCTACAGAGGGGTTTTGGAGGAAGCCCTTATTTGCAGTGAATCACAGAGATCACTCATCAATGATGTGTCTCATTTTCTAATGGTAACTGTGCCTTTTCCTTTTATTATTTGGCACTACGTCTTCTCCTCGACTTCCACAAAGTACTAAACTGATATGCTCTGTATTTAGTGCCAAGACTATGATTGGACAAAAAACGCAGATGTCTTTTATAGCTAATACTATTTTAGTAACAGTAACATCTCAAACAATGGATATGAAATCCTGAAAGTCACGAATTGTCTTCACACCAAACTTCAGTGTAAAATGGAGGTTCCTAGTATACTCTGCATAAAATCAATGGTAGCAATTTATTATTCTTTTACGCATTCCCTTTTGCGAATCAAATTTAAGGTTGCTATCGACGGACGCCCTTCCCCTCCTGTTCCCTAGACTAGAATTAGTTTTTTAGCATCCTCCCAACCCAAAGACAGCTGTCTCAAATGCATATTTTATGATACAGAGAAATTACAGAAATATAGAAAATGTACAATTATTCATTATATTATACGCCACTAGTACAGTTGTAATTAAATATGTAGCTCCGGCACAACAATCAGAATTGAAACTGCAAATTAATCCCAGATGAGACATTCTTCGGCTAAATCTATGAAATCGCGCCAAGACCCTTGTTCGGAATCTAGGGTAACGTCAAAACAATCGCTATAACTCCAAAGCGCTTCGCTAGAACATGCTGGTGTATCAGTTTCACTGCTCTTGTCAAAGTCACAGGCATTCCAATTTACTTGCGTGTCCGTGGTTTCGCTGGAGAATGCTGCAGACTCACTGGTTAAACCATTCATCTCGAACAGCTGGGACTTGGTAAAATCTTCGTCCATAAACTCTGAAAATGTAATTTGGCCAATTTCAAAATCAAAATCAAAATCCAACAGGAAATTTGATTCATTTTCTTCTGTGGAGTTCAACGGTGGCTGTTGCAGATCAGCATAAGAAGATCCCACGATGGCAACATTAGAATCATAATCTTGATCAGTTCTTGGTTTCAGTTCTGGCTCTTGGAGAAATTCTGCTTCTGCAGTTTCCATTTTCTCATTTTGACAAACACTTGATTCCTTCCTCCATTCCCTCTTGGCTAAGTTGGTGTTCCAGTAGTTTTTAATTTCGTTGTCTGTTCTCCCCGGAAGCCTTCCTGCTATCAGTGACCATCTGCAAAAAGCACCACAAAACCTATAATTGCTCAGTAAAAAAAAAAAAAAGGTTACGGTTTTTGAGATATAGATAACAAGTACCTGTTGCCTAAGAGTTTGTGGAGCCTGATGATGAGGTCGACTTCGTCTGGTGTAATGTTGCCTCTTTTGATATCAGGCCTCAGATAATTGAACCATCGAAGCCTACAAGCCTTTCCACACCTCCTCAGACCTAATTATAGGAATAGATTTTTGACAAATCAATCCCCGTCCTTGATTCATTAAAATGTATATATGTTATGTTTGGTTATCTTACCTGTTTGTTTGGGAACGTTTCTCCATTTTCCTTCTCCATGTTTGTTGATGTAATCTGACAGAATTTTATCTTCTTCAGCTGTCCAAGCACCTCTTCTGGCTCCCTCAGGACTCCTTCCCATTTCAGTTTCACCCTCACTATCGTTGTCGGTATCAGAGTCTGCGCCTTCCTATGTTCTAGGAACTAGCAAGTAAAGTACCTAGAACGAGGAGGGATGTTGAGAGGTGAGAGAATGCAATTACTTAGCCATATTGTATTATATATATATAGAGAGGGAGGGACATGTGACATCATTATTTGATAGCAACAAAAACAAGTACCATCCATCCTACGCCGGCTAGGATTCTTACCTAACATACTAACACGTGGCGCTTATTTTGCCATTAAAAATAATGCAAAATTTCTTCAATTGAACCTAAAACCTTGTACGTAAACCCTAAATTCTTTGGGGATATACTAAATGAAATCATTTAATATCTAGTGTTTTTGGCTGTGATTGTTAATAAAATTTTAGGACGCAAATTGTGCAATAAGATGCCGTGGCGGGCATACGTGTGATGTACATGTGCGTGCTAGTCAGCCTAGCCTAACAAAACACTAGAGACAAAAGTCTAATTTATTAAACCATGTCCATGAGATTCATCTACCATTCGCTACCATATACTTACGCTCCCTAATCTTAAACTAACTTTCGGAGTTGAGGTTCGCCGCCGCTTGAAAGTTCGTTGCTGTTTGCGCCTGTCTTGTCTCGCTGATCAAAATGACGTCACCCACCTACATAAGTAGATACTCTACTAATAATTGTTCTTGTTTCTTTCTATTTTATTTTATTCAATTATTATTGTGATTCAACTCAAAGGGAAGTGCCTGCAAAGTCACTGAGATGCACTTTATTTGCACTGAAGTTGTGTAAATTAATTAGTCTTATGATTGTATTTTGAAAGTTTGTTGACGTACTCATCTTTAATTAATTGTGGTCATCTTATAAGTGCTGCGAGCTCGACAATGTACCAGAACAAGTGTTTGTAAGCATGCGTTTCTTTTAACTAACTAATATTCCCATCTCCAAATTAGGCGTGTTCTTATAAGCTCAGATCCTTACTTTGTACAAATTTTTTTGTTGTATTTGTTAGTAGTGGACAAATTGGTTTCGGAGACATTTGATTTAATTTGGAAGCATGCGAGTGCAATGATGATTTGGGGATTTCTTCTATCGCCCCACTAATTTTCTTTAGGAGTTAGGGGTGCGAAAGAAAAATTGGGAGTGTTAAAAGAAATTATGGGATAATTGGAATTTTTTGTATTTGCCCGTAACTTTCATCTGGACCGAAATTCATAAAGCCCAACTAACCTTTTCGGCCCATTCTAGTGCATGAATCCACATCTCTCCCTTCAAGTTATGCTTCTGTTATGGCTAGTAGAAGCAAAATATACTCTCTAATCTTATGTCCACAACGACCATCCCCCACCCAAAAAACGAAAAAGTCTTCAGTTTCAGTTGACAAAAACATTCCTTTATAATCATGCATGATGACAGTTTCCATAAAGTAACTTGGACTAGACTTGTGCTTTCGCTTCCATTATCTAATTACACCAATTTCATTTCATATAGTCACAGCTTTTTGGCACTAAACGTTGATTGAGTTTTTTTTATTTGTTTTCAAATATTCGAGCCGAGTAATTGAGGTGTTTTTAAATGATTTGAGATCCTAGTATTACAATTATATTAATTTCATAATTTTGATAACAAAAGAAAAGGATTAAAAGGACGATATGATGAAACAGTGAATTTTCAGGTTGCAGTATATTCCAAAGCATTAATTTAGATTCAGCGCGATAGACAAGGCGAATGATAATACGATCCATCCTAGAAAAAAGTAGCCAACCAGTCTCGTAGGTCCCTCGTCCTCCGGTTCCTGTTCGGAGAAATTAAACCCTAAATTATTTATTCAAATTATCGAAAATGAAATGGGATGAGCAAAGAGTTATAGTAGATTAAAAGCAGTTAGTTAAAATACAGCAAGGTTTTCAGAACTCTTTTAATCAAGTTCTTATAAACTCTTGATATGCAAAGTCCATTGAAAAAGCAATTTTAGAACTGAACTGACCATTATATATATAGAGCAACAATGGCAATGATGTATATAAAATCCGAGGAACAAGAAGGGATATCCCACCTGTGGTGGAGTGCCTTTCCAGGTTTTTGTTACGTCGTCAGCCTCGAACGGCCAAGCATAGGTGTCTGGATTCTCAGTTCTAGCCAAGCTCCAGTCATATATCCTCCTCTCTTGTTCGGATGACAAGATTCTGTATGATTCCTGCAAAACAGTTGATGCGCTCGTTACATTACATGATCATTCTCAATTTTCATTGCAATCGGAATCCGAGAAAATGCAGATGCAGGTGCGATATCACTGACTTTGATAAGTTCTGATCTCTTGTTGAGTTCATCTTCCTCTAACCCCTGACTCTCCAGCTCTTCAATTTTGTTCTTGTAAGCCACTGTTACCTGCTTGAGACAGAGAGGTTACAAAATGGAAAAGGAAAACAAAGAGCTGAGGAAGGATGTGATGAGTTTAGATTTTGGACCTGTTCAAGTGAACATTTTCTTTGAAGGCCGAGCCTGCCATAATGATCTACATCTGTAATTGCTGCATTCTAAACGGAATCTTTATCAATTAAATCCATTTTAACAGAGATATGAATGGATAGAATTTTTTTTACAAGAACAGTAGAACTAGGTCGTTGGAGTTACGTATGCCACGGAGAGCCCTTTCGACATTGAGAGCAGAAATTAAAGAAGGGGATTCTTGTGGAACTTCGATGAAACTCTCTGAATCTGTCTCCGTCGTCGTTGTCTCCGCCGAGCCATCACCGGAGCTTCTGATGTAAAGTTTACGCGACTTTGTACTAAAATTGATCCAAGTTGAGAATCCAAATTTTGTCGGTCGAGTTGTCGCGATGTTTTTACCGGCGATGTACGCCGTGGCGGTGGCGGACGACAAGGCCATTGTCTCTGTAAAGTAAGCGTTCTCTTCGGTTCCGTTAATAATTTATCTCTTTTGGCTCCAATATTTCTGTGATCATACGAGGCAAGAAGGACTCCTCGCCAGAAATACGTTATCTAGTTGTGGGTAAATATTTTTTATATAAATTATTTGATCACTTTCTTATCTCAACAAGGTCGTTGTAGTATAGTGGTAAGTATTCCCGCCTGTCACGCGGGTGACCCGGGTTCGATCCCCGGCAACGGCGTTATTTTATTTTATTCATTTAGCTCTCTGGGACAATACGACATCGTTAGACTATCAGTTGCCACATCGTACTTCAGAATGGTTCACTGGATAATTTTTTCGTTTCTTGGATTGGATTTTTTTCCGGCTAATTGAAAGTCTTGGATTGTGAAGTACTTCAACTGCTAATTACTGATTGTTGAAATTGTGAATCCTACAACGGCGATCGAAAGGTGAGGATGGGTTGGGGTCACCTGCTAAGGACCGGCGAGTCCTACTCGGGTCCCACCACGAGCACCGCCACAGAAGAATCTGCCCCACGGCGGTTTCCGCTTGCGGCTCAGCCAGAGATTATGAGAGCAGCTGAGAAAGATGACCAATATGCCTCTTACGTATATGAAGCCTGTCGCGACGCTTTCCGCCACCTCTTTGGTCTCTCACTCTCCTCTTTTTTCACTCGTTTTCAATTTCCTTCCCCTTTTTAACGCTTTTCAAGTTTGATAGAAAAGATCGTAACTTTTACTTCGTTCTATTCGCTATTCCCAGAAAATCAGAGTTGTCCCTCCAATTGTTTCCTCAAAGTCTTTCTTCTTTTCATTCGTTTTAGCTTCTGCAAATTGTTTAATAATTTGATACGTGATTCACGATTTTCAATACTTTAATGCCAAATTCTTCTTACTTCAAAATATACATCAACTGTGATGGACTTATTTGTTCTCTGAACCTTACAGCAATTTGTTTTTTTTTCAGTACAGGTGCAAGAGTTGCAGTTGCTTACCAAAGTGAGGTAAGCATTCTCCTCTTCTTATCTGTTGTTCTTGCTGTGTGATTTTGTTTCAACCCACTTTCCCGGGAAGATAAAAAGGTACTGGTTTGAAGATAAAGTAGTTGTAATTTGGTCTAATTGTTTTTCAGGCAAAACTTCTGGGACAGATGCTTTACTATGTGCTGACAACAGGTTCAGGACAACAGACGTTAGGAGAGGAATACTGTGACATCACTCAGGTTTGCTTGATTTACATCCATTGTGAGTCTACGTATTCTGATATAAATGCATTAAGACTAAGTTTTGTACTAAGTGGCTATCTTACCCAGTCGCTCATCCTCTCTTATTCTGGAGAATTGCATGTTAGAAGTGAGACGAGTGAATTTTTCTTAAGCTTACATCTATCTGAGGAAACTAGTTACCGTGTCACCTCAGAATATTTTTATGCTAGTTCACCTCACCAATTTCCTTATTCGTGTCTTAATGGTCGTTTAGACCAGCTTAAGTCGAGTACTCTAAAATGTGCCATTTTTAGGGCCTTAGACTCGCTCACCTGTTTGAGATTTGGAAATGCCTTTGAATTTATATAATTTGCTACGATCACGCTTATTTCATATAGGAGGTTTGTTGTATACTTTAGTTGACATTTTTCGTGTTTGTTTTCCCCCAATTTTCTCATAGCCCCTCCTGGTTGGTTTATTAGGTTGCAGGTCCATATGGACTTCCTCCTACCCCTGCAAGGCGTGCTCTTTTTATTATATACCAGACAGCCGTTCCACATATTGCAGAACGGATCAGGTTGATTACTTCCTTTTCCTTTAATTCTTCAACAAATTTTAAATTTTGGCACATCATGTTCTTCTATTTATCTCTGTAGAACTTCTTCATTGGTTATGCAGTTCTAGAATTGCTTCCCGAGGCATTGTCCTTGCTGATTCACAATCTGATGAGATCTATGGTGAAAATGCCTTGGGAAGCAGATATTTACAAACTTCTGCAGCGAGTCAACTTCCGTCTTCCACATCAGGGGCACCTCTTACAACACTGACAAGATTGAAGGAGAAACTAAGTGGATTATGGTTGCATGTGGTTCAGAGATGGCCTGCGGTATATCAATACTCTATAAATGATGCTGATTCAACTCCTATCACGAACTCATGATTTTGTCTTTTGGAAATAATTAATCAATGATTTTCGCTAAATTACAAGTTACTGTTGGATTTGTTTGGTTAAAACCAATGTTTCACTGAATCAATTTCTGCTCATGCAACCAGATGCTCCCTGTAGTTCGCGATTTGTTGCAATTGGTTCTTCGAACTAACCTCATGTTCTTCTACTTCGAAGGTGATCCTTTGTTTGAGGGGCTCATTTAAGTTTATGCAACGTCCAAAAGCAAGTTTTACAATCTTTCTATTTAATTCTCTTCGCAGGACTCTATTATCATATATCAAAACGTGCTGCTGGCATTCGTTACATGTTCATTGGAAAAGCCTCAAATCAAAGGCCCAGGTATTGGTCATTTGAAATATTAAATTTTGAATAAATTTATAAGCCATTGGGGAAATTTCCATATGCAAGAAACTTATAGCTTCAACTTTCATCATAAAGTTCTTTGTTCCTGCTCTTCTTCGATTATTTCCTTTCCATTTTCGTCTAGGTTCTATAGCTTTCTTGTGCTAACCCGTGGGTTGGGTGACCTCTTGAAGGTGCTTCATAGAGGTTCTTTATGGTCAGTCTGGCAGTCTGCATTGTCATTTACTTAATTTGGTTTGCATTTGCAATTTGAAAAGAAGCATTAATGGGACCTTTCACCATCCTAGATTATCTTTATCTGACTATGCCAGCACAAGAATTTTTCTCAATCAAGCATCAGATTAACCATGTATCTTCTTAAGATGTGTTAAATTTAGTACACTCGTATATCTAATTTGGCTTTTACGCAGATATCAAATTCTGGGAGTATTTCTGCTGATTCAACTTTGTATAATTGCCACCGAAGGGCTGCGTCGAAGTAATTTATCTTCAATTGCAAGTTCAGTTCAACAGGCATCCTTTGGGGCCCACCAGACATCAGCAGGTTATATAATTTATCGCTTAATATCCCTACTTCTTTTGCTCGTCAGTAGCCTCCGCAAGTACAAATTACCATGTCTGCTACTATAGTTGAGACATATGTTTCTACTGTACGAAATTGCCTCATATCACAATCTGTCTCCGCCATACTGGGCTGCAGGACATGGTTTGCCTGTTTTAAATGAAGAAGGCACTCTGGCATCAGCAGACAATGACAAAGGAAGTTGGATCTCTAACTCTTCAACTTCTGAGGTGCACTTTTACTCAATTGATCCATTCTTCTTTTTTTAATTTTTTATTGAATGGTTGTGCAAGGATGAATAGACTAGTTTAGGATCCATGTTGGGATAAACACATTATTTCATTCTTATCTATAGAACTTGCATGGCTCCTGTTAGAAGAAAGTATTCATCTTAATGGCTACGACTATGTTCCAAAGCGGAGTTCTGGTGATTAAACTCTGGTCGAACAGTGTTAAAGAATTTAAATGTGTGTTTAAGAAGAAAGAAGATTTTTTCAGTGAATTGTTTTCAAAGATCCTTACCCACAGCTCATGCCAACTCTTTGAACATCAATTTTGTTTTGTTTTAATATTTCTTTTATCTCATGCAGTCCCAAACAAGTAGTGGAATCAGCAAATGTACACTCTGCCTGAGTAATCGGCAACACCCAACAGCTACATCGTGTGGTCATGTATTCTGCTGGTATAGTTTTCCTTCCTGGATTCGTCATATTCCCCAAATGCCCCTCTCGTTTTCTTGTATGAATCGTCTCATCTTCCGTTTGATGTGCTGTGCTCTACACAGGAACTGTATCACAGAATGGTGCAACGAAAAGCCCGAATGCCCTCTTTGCCGCACGCCCATAACACACTCAAGTTTAGTTTGTTTGTATCATTCAGACTTCTAAAATCTGCTTCTCTTCAGATTCAGCCCTTTATATAATAGGCAACATTTTCATTGTATTGAGTTTTTGCTGGCTGGCTGGCTGGCTAAAATTTATATGTTGCAGTAACTGCAGCAGTCACTCGTTCTCTCTCTCTTGTATTGTTTTCTCATTCTGGGCACAAAGGTAATGAATCTGTTGATTCCGTTCGTGTAGTCCAGCAAAAAATAAAGGAATTTAGTCCATGTCAAATTTGGACAGTGGTGTATGCTTGATGCATGGAAGTTTGAACGTGCTTATTCTCTTCTATACATATCTATATAATCTTCTAATATGATTTGCCACGTTTTTTAAAAGACCGGGAGCTGTTCATGTTAATCAAGTTTTCTTCAGTTATATATTATTAATTCAACGATACGTTTATGTTAGCATGCAACTTTCTTTTTCTTTAACATGCGTCGATTGAAGTGAGAGACTATAAGCAATCGTGTTGGACATGGTTGGTGTTATGCAGCCCCTTTCTTTACTTGTGTATCCCTCCTTCATTAAAAATTTTAAAGAGACTATAAGCAATCGTGTTGGACATGGTTGGTGTTATGCAGCCCCCTTCTTTACTTGTGTATCCTTCTTTCATTAAAAATTTTTAAAAAGGGGATACACAAGTAAAGAAGGGGCTAACACCAAACGTGTCCAACACGATTTCTTATCACACCTCACGTCCCTTATTTAATTTTAAAATGTAAAACGGTTTTAGAGAGTCGTGTATATTGCAAAATGGCTCTCTACAACCGTTTAACAGTCCAAATAACTTTCTAGAGTTATTTTGTACTCCAAACAACTCTCTAGAGCTGTTTTGATAGATAAACAAATAATTTAATAGATAATTTAACACATAATTTATCTATTAAATTATCTATTAAGTTATTTGTTTAACTGTCAAAACGGCTCTAGAGGGTCGTTTGGAATGTAAGACGGCTCTAGAGAACCATTTAGCAGTAGAGAGCTATTTTTCAGTCTAAACGGCTCTCTAAAATGATTTTGTATTTTAGAATAGAATGAAAGGCGTGAGACATGAGGGGCAATTTGAGAACCTTTAAAAAATTTTAATAAAGGAGGGCACACTAAGTAAAGAAGGCGGCGCCTTAAGCAGCCCCCTTGGTGTTAGTGTACTGCTTTCAAAAATGCGGATGAAGACTGACCCAATATATGATATTGTTAATTAGGACGGCAATGGGAAGGTACCATATGGTGCGTTGCATTTTTATTTTTGGGTAGAATGCAAAATAGAACCATCTTTCTCTTCCTCCTCAAAGCAGCAACGCCTTAATGAAAAGAGTATTCAACTTATTAATCGATTATACGGCTGGACGGCACTAAAAAAAAAAAACAATGGAAATCATAGATATGTAATGGTCCATGTCATGGCAAGGCCACACTTGGTCTGGCCATTTGCAATATAGGATACCAAACATGGGTGTTCGAGGAAACCATTTGCAATATCTAATCCTTATCGAGTTGACATCGATCGAACACTTGATCCAAGCCATGGAAAAGCCAAGTTTGGTTTTGCCATGGAAATAAAAAAGAAAGAGAAAATGATATACGGATGGATGGATGATTCATGATAGCGATGTTACTGATCATATCATATTGAGAATATTTATGTATTTGCAGCATTAAAGAAAACTACGACACTTGGAGTCCGAGGAAAGCCAAGAGTGTTAAAATCTTATCAAGTTTGATATCATATCATCTTATTAAAGCCCATAACATAAAGTTGAAGCACGAGAACGCGTTGAAGACAATTTGACGGCTTGTCACTCAAAATTAATCATTGATCACATTTATAACAAGTAAAAGGCCTTTCAAATTTTTTTTCGGAGCACTGAGGCAGCAAAAAGCTAGATTTAGAGGATGAGTTTGTCGCCCATGTACTCTATTTTCAGTTTTAAAGGAATTCATAATTAACGTGGAGACGGGTAATAGTGGGCACCAGACCAGCCACCAAGCACGCCTGTTCCTATTTTCCTGTTTAGTCTCCATAAATAATCATCAATATTTGTGTATTCACGAATCATTGTCCCAAACAATGCATACTTTAATTATTTACACTGTCTCTCTCGTCAACATGATATGTTGTTTAACGGTTATCTCATAAGTTAACTTATCTTATTATGAGTAGACTAATAAAAACAGAGAGAGCAAATTATCGAGAGAATGAGAGTAGATTGAACAAGATGAACTGGTCCTCTAATTCCCATATTTTGGTTGTGTTCGACGGAAGTATAGATAAAAGAAAGTCACAGAAGAGAGGAGAGGAATGAAAAGAGAGATTAATGGAAATGAAGAAAGATGATAATGAATTTTATGTATGAATTTTATTTGTTACGGGAGTCAAATTATATATATATAATAGAAAATTTAAGTTTAAGGTGAATATATTTTTATCATTTATTGTATTAATAGGATAATTTAACCACATAATATATAATATGGAAATGTTTAACTCTAGTAAGTTAAAAGCACCAGTTGTTTAATTGTATTATTCTGCGAATCTCTTCCTCTTTTTTGCAGTAAAAGATGGTGAGATTGATTTATATAGGACGGCAATAAACATGAAATTGTCCTTCAATCTCTGAAGTGCAGATCGATGGTGTATCTTTTAATTGATAAGCTAACAAAATCAAAAAAAAAGAAGATGTTTTGACTTTGATTAATTCCATTTGACTCAACGGAGACAGTCACATTATCGATCAAAAGTGGGTTTCTTAAAGTTCCTGAAAATGATTCACTGGGACACGGCTTAATTAAAAGCACACTTGTTTGTGTTTGTGGATTGCCTAAAAAGGTTGTTGCACACCTTGTCTCCCCATTAACATGGAAAAAAAAAGGTGTTGCTCAGTAGCGCACTTCTTTTCCTGGTGCTCCACCAAATTTATCACTATGCCCTTTTTCTCCAATTCAACTGCGAAACTTGTGCATGCATGCTCCAATTAAGATACATTTCAACTTTATTAGATACATGCTATGAATTTTAAGGAATACCAACACGTTTATCTCTCAGGCTATTTAACGAGGTTGTATAAAGAATTATTTAGGTTAAGCAACTTGAATTAATAAGTTGTAATTTTTAAAGTTTGACTTCAATAAATAAGTTTTTAGTATGACATTTCTAAAAATAAGTTACATAATTTATTATACAAGTCATACGGAATATATTTAATTTTTTTTATATAATTACATTATTACAGATAACCTCATAATCTATTCTATATAAATTTGGAAAATGATCATTTATTGAACATAGTCTACTGATATTTATGGGTCAAGTTGATTCTGTCAGAAGATAGTTGATGATAACATAGCTCCGACTAATCAATCCATTTCACTATGGTTTTTGCTAATCACATCATCCTTACGGTCGAGAATATATATGGACCCCTTTCGTATCCTTTTTTTTTATGATGTTTGATGATAAAGATTGCATTCATCTCTATATATTGTCACGAGTAAACAGAACCCCTTGAGCATTGTTTGACTGCTAATTACGAAATGGCTAGATATTCTTAAACCAAGAAACTCAAGTACGTACGTGAGTATAAGTTCAGACAATTTGGTTTTTCCTTAACAATTTGTATATATGTATATGTATGTTTACATGTTGGAGGGTGTTTTTTTTTAATGGAAGACAAATAATAGGAATTACTGTAGGGGTAATAGAATATTGTGCCCGTGAAAGAATTGAAGATGATGGAGAATAAGGACACTAGTCACTAAGGAGAGTGGCATTAGCTAGAGTGGGTTCTCCACAAAAACAAAAATCCTTTAGTGGAGTCAACCCACGCTCAACTCATACAAATCACACAAAGCTCTACTCCCTTTCCTCACCTCCTAGTACCACCACCCGCAATATGCACGGACCCACATCCCACATACCATTACAATTCTCATTCTCTCTTCTCCTTCTTCCATTGCATGCTTCTTTCAGTGGGTTTGGATTTGGATTTGGATTTAGATTTTGGGAATTGTGATTTAGATAGTACACCCACTACCAATACAGGGAGGGGTTCATTATGGGTGGTATTATTAAAAATAAAATATCCGATGTTAATGGACCATTCCATGTTTCTCTCCCAAATGCCCTTTTTATTTCGACCCAATCCATTAGTTACACCTGGAATGCAGTTCATCCAGGTGTGCAAATTGGGCCCCGCCACTACGACCAGACTGCTATCCACGTCAGTGAATACCCCAACTTTACGCGCGTGCTAATTCCTACACCCCATTAGTTGTCTCGGGCCATTGGCAAGTTGAAATTGTGTTGACTGTTGTGGGTTACCCAATTAGCTACCGACCATTATTATCACTGTTGGCGCCCTTCCAATTGAAACCCACAAAACACAACACACAATGATCCTGAAGCTGTCGGGTAACAGAATAATTACTAGTGTCACACTGTCACTGCCCTTTCTCTTTCTTTCTATTCTCCCATTTTGGATTTGCTTATTTATTTATTCGTCCACTACAACGGTACCCTAATAGCTATAAAAGGGTGTGTCCTGCTCATAAAGGACTATCCCATTTCTGATCCACTTCAGTGGACATACTAAACAAAACGATCCTATTTTCTCTCTTTGCAGCCTTAGTATTTCCGTTTCCAAAAATGGGTGAAGCCCCGCAGGTGTTTTACGTCAATGGCTACTCAAAATATGGCCACGAAACTGATGAAAACCTCGTCAACGATCAGAACCAGCTGCATGATTCGTGGTATGAAGAAGTGATCGACCATGATCTCAAATGGTCTTTTTCGTTGAATAGGTTTGTAAGCCCCTTCCAATTTCTTCACCTACTCAAATCATATATATATATATATATATATATAAGAAGACAATGCAATCTCATGCTTGACAGATATTTTTGTTTCGTGTACATTGATGCTCACATCCTTCTATTTCTAATTCTAAACAGCGTGCTTCATAAAGGGATTAGCGAGTACCAGGAGATAGCCCTGTTAGACACAAAGCGTTTTGGCAAGGTTTGCAAGCTTCTTCCCTCTTTAATCAATAGGGCCAAAATTAGAAAAGCAAAGCAATAATAAATTTCTAACAAAGGGGGTTGTTATGGTATTGGTGCCTGTATGTATGTAGGCGTTGGTGATTGATGGGAAGATGCAGAGTGCTGAAATAGATGAATTCATATATCACGAATGTTTGATTCATCCAGCTCTCTTATGTCACCCCAAGTAAGCCTCTAATTAATCTCTATCCTCAACTTTTACTATATCTTTTCATTTGGGCTAAAATAATCAAGCCACGGATTTACTCTTATAGCTTAACTTTACTATAGTAAGATATCGTTTAGTCGAATTCACCTATAGATGATCATATTTTGGTTTTTCATTTCAAGATAAGAAATTGGAATGCATGCGTCAGTGTCTTGGCAAGTGCATCTAATAGGGCATGCAGTTAGTTACTTACGCGAAGAAGGTAGTGAGAGTGTAGATAGAAGTATAGAGAATGGTGCAATGGCAAACAAACTCTTGCTGATACGAGCATAGTCCAGCTAGCTGTTATGTGTTTTATTTCTTTTGTGCATGCCTTATACCTTACCTTGTATTGTTCACCCAAAACAAAAAATAAACTATATAATAGGAGGGAGTAGTTTTGCACTTCAAAAATTTATGCTATTATTATTTTTCTTTTTTAGCATACTAATAATCCTTAAAGGCAAAATACATTCATTTCATTATAATAAAATTCCAATACGAAATCAGAATCCAAAACTGATGCAACGAAATTCTTAGATTCCATTAAAGACAATTTATGTATTAGTGTGACAGGTACGAAGGGATATAATATATATTTGAATTAATTAAGGACGCATGCGCCATCATATATATATTCTCTACATAGTTGCAACGTTAAAATCATAGAACACAAGATTACTCTGTTGGCCTTTTGTTTATGTATAATCTTTGAAACCTTTCAATAAGATGAAGAGACATAATACGTATAATACGTGTGGCAGCCCCAAAACGGTATTTATAATGGGAGGAGGCGAAGGTTCCGCTGCCAGGGAAGCACTCAAGCACAAGTCAATGGAGAGAGTAATTATGTGCGACATAGACCAGGTTAACACAATATATCAATATTTCTCCTCAGCCGTCCATTTAAATCAATATTAATTATTTATCTTTTTATGGAAAATTAATTAATTGTAAATTAAGATATTTTTATTGATCCATTAATATAATTATAATTATCTTATCGATCCAACACAGGAGGTGGTAGATTTCTGCCGTCAATACTTGACTGTAAATAGGGAAGCCTTTTCTCATAAGAAGCTCGACCTTGTCATCAATTGTGCCAAGTATGTATCCACTGATTATCTATGAAAACAAAAATTCTTGCGCACCAAAAGGTCATGTTCGGTCAAATAATAACTTGTTTTCTCTAATTGGTCTTCTGAATTTATTATTTATTTAGAAATGATATTTTTGAAAAATAAATAAAAATATCATCAATTTACATCGGTGAGAATAATATTTGACATTGAAGGGCCGAATTAGAGAAGAGAAAGGAGAAGTTTGATATCATAGTTGGGGATTTAGCAGACCCAGTTGAAGGAGGACCTTGTTATCAACTCTATACCAAATCCTTCTATGAGAAAATCCTCAAGCCCAAGCTGAACGAGAATGGTATTTTTGTGACACAGGTATATATATATATATATAATAGATTATGAAGAAGAATGACTTAATACATGTCCAGTCACTGAATGATTTTATTCTGTATTCTACAGGCTGGACCCGCAGGCATCTTCACACACAAGGAGGTTTTCACTTCCATATATAACACAATTAAACAAGTCTTTAAATGTAAGTCTCCCAAATTCAACCCTTTTGCTCTGTGATTCACTTTTACATGTCAGTGAACTGAACTCAGATACGCTTCTTTTCTCTAACGTGTGTTTGTGGCAGATGTGATGGTCTACACAACGCACATACCATCTTTTGCTGACACCTGGGGATGGGTTATGGCCTCCGACCAACCATTCTCAATCAGTGCCGAGGAAATGGACAAAAGAATCCAAACAAGAATAGATGGGGAATTGCTCTATCTAAATGGCCACTGGTTCCACTCCTCTACCATCGTGAATAAGGCCGTTTTTCAATCGTAAGCACTTCTCCTTTGTAATTCACACCAACAAGGCTTGCTATCTCCAGCATTGTTGATTTGTAACATGGATTTCATTCTTTCTTCTTTCAGGCTGCAGAACGAAACTCATGTGTACACCGAAGAAAACGCAAGATTCATTCATGGCCATGGTGTGGCTTGTCGAATTTAAGGTTTCGAGTCGCAGGTTGAGGGGAATTGCTGTACAGAAAAACAAGGATGGAAGGGCTCCATGCTTAGAACGACAAGCATAACAACATAACCAAAATAATCATTCAACAATTGACAATGGTTTTGTGAATTTGGTTCTAGAATTTAAGTTAGCTTCGTTAGGTTGCCCATTGGATTCAAAGTGACAAACTCATTACATCTTTCATCTTAATATGAATGAATTATGAGGCATTCCTCCATTTAGATTCTTCCGGGAAGCAATTCCTTTGTCTTTTTTTTTTCTTTTTTTTTTTTTAATTTTCTGCATTTCGTTTCAGTGTTAACAGAGAATTTGCTATGTCATAAAATACTATACGATACGAGCCATTTCTGAAATTCAAATAGTTAGAACTCTGAATATTGAAAAAGGCTTATTATTATTATTATTTAATTCAAATGCTCTCGTCTCCCTGACCCTGAGGCATCGACTGGTATTATAACGTAGAAAGTGTATATTGCGGTTGAAGGGTGCAGGCCATCTGACTAACAGAATCAGAAATCAGAAAATAGTAACTAAAGAACAAAGAAGTTGCAGAAATATAATAAAGAGATGGAGAGGGAAATTATGGAACCATGAAACTCTCAAACTCTCTTAACTGGATCAAAGTTGGCGACCCCAATAACAGCTCCAAATATGGCTGCGAGCACAAGACCTCCAGCGACAATGCTGAGCAAGAAGTTCTTAAGAGATGGTGAGAAATCATATTCAGCAGCTTGAGCCACGTCGGGTATCACCATGGAGGCTGTCAAAGCAGCGGCTGTGAGGCCTGTCGCTGCTTTCTCCTTCAGAGATGCCTGAATTGCAAGCTTGGCTTTTGAATTTGGTTTTGAAACCACTCTCTTTGAAATTTTCACTGGTAAAGCCCCCAACAAGGCTTCTGACCTTGGCTGGTTTTCTCTGTTCTGGGCACCACTAGTTAGAGAGACAGTCATTGAAACAGAAGCCATTTTGGGATGCTGCTTGTTTGTATATTTGCTTAGCTGACCTCGTCTCCACACTGCTCAGAATTCAGAAGAGCAGGACAAGGTTTAGACTCTAGATACTGGACGGGGAAATTAGTAGAAGGGGAATTATGAGACGTGCGGTGGAAAATAGAGATTTTCAGCTGACGTGTCAGATTCTCTTCCTGCCATTGGAGGATAAGCTTATCATCCTCTCCTTTACTTGTTTTAGGTCTCTAACTTATATGTGTATAGAAATATTTAAAAATTTGTACAAAGGATAATTTAAGCTTTCGTAGAATAAGAAAAATTCATTTCACCCAATAAATTGAATCTTGTCTCAAGAACCAACTAAAGTTATCTCCTTTTTCACACCTTGCCAGTTTGTGCATTTGATTTTTCGGCTAACTACTTGGATTCGAGAAGAAAAACACTGTATGGGACTATATGATACATTATGGAAGTTTTTTTCTTTTTATGTGGATAAATATGGAAGTTTTAGTTTTTGTCATTTATATTTTAATAGTCACTATTCATGAGTATTAAGTAACTAATAACAAGATAGATGATAATGTTCGGTTGGCTACCAATATAAACGAATAGCGAGTAGATGCCACGTTCCCACAGCTGGGCCGGGATGACAAAAGAGGTTATGCATATATCTCATCAATATTTAGTGAACATATACATCTAAGTGTGCATATTGGCATTGCTGAATTAATGACGATGTGAGTAATGAGATATTATTATTCATATTTTTCTCATTATGAAGGGATTGAATTGTATTCACATATATATATAAGATAATTTAAAAAATTGATTCACTTAGAAAATAACTGTAATTAGATGGGTTTACTATTTTTCTCGAATGATTATCGAAACACATAGAGACGATGTTTCAAGCAAAATGACAAGAACAAATAAGAAAAAAACGAGTGTGTAAATGAGTTGATTAAAGGTGGTTTTTGGGTGGCTACGCTATAAAACTATAAAGAAATATTAGTGTACAAATGAAAAGAGATATAGGCATTTGGGCAAAATTTACTAGCTAGTCAGGTTAATCAATGAAAGGGTAGTGTTTCTGTTTACTTAGGTTTTAAGGGTATTAGTGATGGTTGCGAAGGATGGTCGAACAGCCGGATTTCCATCCCAACAAACACAAATCAGCTCAATCAGTTCTGCCAATTCTCCATCCTTATCCTCTGGAAGCTCTGGCCTCAGCTTACCCTCCACCACTTCCATAGCAATCTAATTAATTAATAACAAAATCAATCGCTAATTCATTAACTAATTGATGATCAATAATTAATACGTACGTACCTTGGTGGGACCGTAGTCTGTCTCAATGTATGGGTATTTCCCAGTTAGAAGCTCGTTGAGTATCACTCCAAAACTGTATACATCACACTTTTCATTGTAAGGCTCGCATCGGATCACCTCTGGTGCCATGTACACATATGTTCCTGTTCCAACACACGAAATCACTGTACATTAATTATTAAGAATGAAAGAGTGTAGGTGAGTGAGTGTGAGCTGCTGTGCTGACCTGTTTCGCCGGTGAGAGCCATTTCCTCATCATCCAAGAAGCGGGCATGGCCAAAATCGGCGACCCTGACGTGCATGGCATCATCCAAAAAGATGTTACCTGGCTTCAAGTCACGGTGTATCACTTTTGGCTTTTGTTCGTGCAGATATCGCATGGCCTGAGCAATCTCCAAGGCCTTGCTAACCCTCTCTTTCAAGGGGGCAAGTTCTACTATTCTCTCTTTCCTCCTCTTTCCTGGGCCGTGCAGCCACTCCTTGAGCGTCGTCCTCATATACTCTGTCACCACCCAAGCATGATGCGGAGGCTCAAGGCATGCACCTATTAGCTGAAGCACGAAACGGTGCCGTTGCCTCGATAATGTTTCAATCTCCTGAGCAAAAAATGCCACGCCGTTTGCGTTTGTACCGAAAAATTCCGCAGATATACATTTCACCGCCACATCAAGTCCTCGCCATGTTCCGCGATAAATCTCTGCCGTGCTTCCCTCTCCGATTTTCGCTTCCAATAGTATCTGTGTTCAATTTTATATCATTAATTGATCGATCAACAATATTAATGATAACAATTATTATTATTATTATTATTATTATAATAATAATCACCTCAGTGGGATCAATGTACCAGCCATTGATTTCAGCCTGATGCGTAACGGCTGCTAGAACAGGATGGGACGGGTGATGTGGTGTGGAACTAGGAGTAGTGATTTGAGTTTGAGGGCTTCTATTATAATGATTTGGGGTGTGGACAGACAAAGGAGATGGAGAAGCTGTTTGCCCTGCTAATTCACCTTTGTAGTGGACAATGAGGTCCAAGATTCCATTCTCTTGTGCTATCTGAAGGCAGTACCTCAAGTAATCTTGTGTTCTTTCCATCCTCTTCCTATACATCATTCGTAGTTCTTTCTGTCTTTCCACTTCCTTTTCTAAATCCGCCACCTTAATTAATTATACAATTACAAACACCATAGCCATACGGTGAATTAATGCAAACAATCTTTGAGCTCCCAAAAAAATAAATAAAATAAAGATTAACCTTAGTTTCCAATCTTATCGAATGTTGCTCTGTAATATTTTGTTGGGAGACTGATACAGCTGATGTTGATGCCGTATTCTTGACATTGCTAAAACCTGGACAGCATCCGCGAGGGGCAGGGCTAGGGGGTGTTTGGAGGCGGAGCTGAGTTTGAGGGCTGTCCCTTCTGCTCATTATAAGTTTTTGTTTTTCTTTATCTCTCGTCTATCCCTCACCCACGTACCTTGTATGATTGATCGAGCAGAGGCCAGTGATGGATTGTGCGCGTCCTTATATTAATATTCCCAGGATATTGTCGTTTTCTCTATCGCATTCGGTATGCGACAATCGCCGACGGACTTTGAGATGTCGTTCTTTCTTTTGTTTGCGATTTAACCAAATTTTGGATCACAAATCAGAAAACACTGTACACAATTAATTCGGAGAAAACAATGATGACTTAACATAGACAAAGTGGAGATTTCATAGGTTCTCTCTAGACCTTGTATTTTTATTGTTAACTCTCGTCTAGTCTAGTCTAGATACTAATCTAACCGCCAGCTGCCTCCAAAGGAAAGATGGGTAAGATAAAGGACAACATAGACGGAGCTTACTATAAAGTACAAACCCGATGAATAGTTAGGTTTAACAAATTAATATTAAGACTTGTTTAATCAAATCCTTTTTCTTTTTAATTATAAGATTTGTAAATGGTGTATTTGGAAAGTTATTTTATTTTATTAGATCCTAATTCCAAGAAACAAGGTGAAAATTAATTGACGGGATTGATTCTATATATAGGCCCAAATGGATTATCGTCATATGTGTACAAAAAAAGGTGTGACATGATTTTCAATTATTTCTAACATGGATCAAAATGAGGCACGCAAAAACACTAAATTGATGGATGTTTATTTATTTGCCAAGCTGGATTTTGGCTTTTGGATTCGAAAGAGAAACTGAAACGAACTCACCTCGGGATTGCCGCTTACCGTATCTGTGATTCTCTTTGTCTTCTAGTAATAAGAAACAATTACATTGTGGCTGTGATCGATGTGGGTCATCACTACCCAATACTTATCTTCCCGGCCCAACTTTTATTCCTACGTTTTTTCACAACCATTATTAGTTTGACTTAACTTACCCAGCATCCAATTCCAATATATTATATATGTATACATCACGAGAGAGGTAAGGAATATTATGATTATCACTAATTAAGGTATTAACTAAGCCAGCCATGGAGTTAGAGTTAATCCCCGTACCAACTATTACAATTGAAAAAGAAAACGATTTCAAATTCAAGCTAAGGTTGGTTTATACATAATAATTTACATGATTCCCTCTAGTCTCTTGTTAATGCAACTAATATTGCTCCTTAATATCCTCAATGTAGAATTTAAAATAGAAATTAATTGAAAATCTTTTGGATGAGACACCGCAGAAATTATTCCTCTCATCATTGCAGGGCTACTTCTCCACCTCACTCGGAGTACGGAATCTCTAGACAAAGAAGATGACAGGAACTATTCCTATCTAAAAATTTAATCTCGTGTTTAGAATTCATAATTTATTATTGTACTTGTAGCAACTTTTTGGACTAATTTTCAACTTAAACCCATAAAGTGGCGTATTAAAAATTGTATAAGCGTTTCCCTACATATATTTGTTGAATAAGTTATGGATCCACCATATATAATCAAACAAATATAAGTTAATTTATTTAGTTTCTAATCATATGATCATGTTAATACTTTGACTAAGGAGAGATTCTTTTTAAGTGGGTGTTCCGCAATACAGCCTTATGCATGCTCGTCACGTAGTTATCTGAATACTTTATGTGAGTAGGGCATTATTAGGTCTACTAACAACTTACCCTACTAGGCCTCTATTTATATATAATTAATGTTTTTAGCATATGATCAATACATTTAAATTTCATCGCAGGCAGAAACTCGGGGAGTATTTGCCTAAGTGATTGCGATGCACGTAAAAATTATTACTAGGAGTTAAATGGAATTATTCACCTCTAGGTTTGATGTTTTTGGCATGAGTTGATAAGGGGTTAGAATCTTGTGATTTTGAAGAAAGACAAGAAGATGTTTTTAATTCTCTTCAAGTCACCGACTTGACTTGAAGTTAGAAAATGTATTTCCCTGTGGGTGTGATGAATGAGCATCTTAACACCCTTTCACCCATAATAACCTACTTTACGGCACAACAGTGTCCTCTATTGGCTTTCAACACCATCATTTTTTAGCAGAGTTGCAGTGTACTAAGTAGTGTCCAAAACAATAACTGCACTCTTGCCTCGTACGTTATCAATCGCTTCTCTACTCGTAATTTTAATAAAAGATTATTCCTTTTAATTTTTCTTTATGTTGGGATTGATACGAATGGTAGCGCAATCTGCAAGTAATGGGCGAAAGGCACTACACAAAAAAAAATACATATCCCAAATACGAATTCTACAGAAAGAGAGAAAGCAAAAAGCTTTAGTCTTCACTTTCTCTATTCCCATGGACGAAGATCTGCCTTTCCCTTTACCATCTCTCTCTCATTTTGCTTGTGATTGTGATTACCATCTCGAATCTCTCGATTTCCCTCTTCTTTTTCTTCCTTTCTTTCTTTTCCTCCTTCTCCATCAAACTAATCTGTCAGTATCTGATCATCCGATCAATGCTAGCTGGCTAGCTAGCTAGATCATGATCCAGAATGAACGCATCCCCACTCTCTCTCTTTTTCAGAAAATCAAGTACCCTACTGATCACTTTTATAAAAACATCTACAGTTAGTTTCTATTCCTTTTTCATTCTCGTTCAAAAAACAATTCCCAGATTATGTGACTGTTGCATATATATGCAGTCCATCTGCTTTGGCAATAACTAGGTTCTGTTCACACTGCTGCATATATAAACATCGTTATCAGGTTCAAGCCATTAAAAAGTAAAACTCACATATTATGGAATACTCTAAATCAATAAAACGGGCCCTTTAATGATATTGAACCTATATAAAGAAAAACAAAAAAACAAGAGATTATTTTCGTTGTTTGCAATCGTTTCTTCACCATACCTATGATTAATCTCCAGTTAACCAGCTATTTTGGATCTGAAAGTGAATTCTGAACCAAACCATTAATTGGAATTCACGCTTGTAAAAAGGGAAAACAAAAAAAGACAGACAGGATCTCTGTAACTATACTATGCTGAACAGAACTATACTATGTGACCATTAGCGATAGCGCAATTTATACCAACATGAGTCGTCTCGTACACAGGAAGCTCTTCACTATATCTACCATTTCCTATTATAGCCAAGTGATCAAGCTCGAAAAGATCCGAACTTGCATAACTTGCTGCATCGTCATCATCATCTTCATCCTCCTCCTCCTCGATATTTCTACTAATGGGAAGATTTTTCAAGCTCAAATCACTCTTCCTCTGGTTTCGATAGTATTCTTTTAAGAATTCTCTGGCAGCTTCTTCCACTGGCCTAGTTTTCTCCATGATTGGGAACTTGAGCTCTTGGTCGTTCTTCTTAGTGGGTGATCGGCCAATTTTCCAAGCGGTTGGCACCGACATGGGCATTAGGTTAGAGTCCTCTTCTTGATACAAGCATTTGTGGCCACACGGTCGACTATCTTCATCGACGATCACGCTTACTGGGTAGAAACGGACTGTTCTTTTGACCCCATTGCGCGCCTTTTCTCTGGAAGAAGGCGAAGATTTGCTCAAACAAGACCGGGAAAATGAAGATACTGATGAGCACGTTGAAGCTTGCCCTGACTTCAATTTTCTCTCAGCGTTTATATCTTCGAAGACTCCAACAGAGGATACGCTCTTCGTTTTCTTTGTGTGCCCTGTAGTGAACAGAGAATTGATGAAGTTTGTGAGACGAGCACCGGGAGAAATGGGTTGCTTCACCTTCTTCAGATTATTGTAAATCTTGAGAGCCCTCGATTTTGATTTGATTAAACTTTCTTCGTGATTGGCTATGCGTTCTGTGCTGGAATCGAACAAATGCACTTCCCTGTGTTCATAAAACCGATTGCTCTGTCTCTTCTCAGCCTTGTCTGATCTCACCGGCACACTCGTCCTCACCGGCTTAGGCCTCGGCGGCGCAAAACACGATGCCTTTGTTCTCACTCTGTACAAGGATTCTGTGTCAGAGGACGAGAACCCTCCAGAACTAGAATCAGAAGAAGTAGATGTAGAACTAAAGAACAGAACATCTTGGTCATGATCATGATCCTCTCGTAATTTTCTGTCCATTTCTGTCAGATGCAGTCTCCCTTGAGTCCCAACCTTTTCGTTTACCTTCTTGTCCATCCATTTCTCGAGCAAACAAGCACGGCGGAGAGTCGCCGTTCCGATGTCTTCCTCTTCCACGCCTCTGTTACATTTCCCAATGCTCCGGCTCTGTTTCTTTCCCACTGTTTCCCTGCAAAACTTCATATCACCACTCTTTTTCTCCCCTTCGTCGATGGAACGGTAAATCTTATCGAGAAGGCTAGAGGAGAAAGATGGGTTTTTATGTTGGAGAGGGAATCTATCCTCCCTCAGTGTCTTCTCAAACCCGTACATGTTTAGGAAGTAATAAATTGGGTAGAAAAAGAATGATTAGCACGAGTAAAAAGAGAATGATGGAGTAAGACAGCGACAAACAGGGAATAAAGTTAGTGTGGTAGAGAGCTCTTTTTGGGGAGGGAAGATTCAAAAGCTGCAAGGGAAGGTGCCTACAACTAGAATGATGGGAAAGGAAGTGGAACAGGACATACGGGCATCATTGGAGTGGATGATTCACTTTCTCCAGTTCTGGGTGTTGGAAATGGTAGAAGAAAACGTGAACAGAGTAATCGATGTCTGTCTCTGTCTATGTCTATGTCTATGGTACGAGAGAGAGAGAGAGAGAGAGAGAGAGAGAGGGAGGTAATGAGAGCTTGAATGGCACGCCTTCAAGGTGAGAATGGAAGGGAAGGGAACAGGGAGAGAGGGAATTTATAAAGCTCGTCACGCGCGTGCGTCGACCAAATGACAGCTTGGCATTTGTTGACTGTGTTTAATTTTTAAATCAAATCACCTTCGGTTGCTCCCCTCCCTTGTTCGAATTTGTAGCCGTTGATCCAGTCCGAGAAAGAGAACGGCCAAAATCACGCAGTATTCATTCCTCCCACCGTGGGCCACGTATTGCATTGCTCCGGTAATCTATCTAATGAAATGGAAGCGTTACTCTGTTTCTTTTGACGGTGAAGATTATTGGGAGATCATGGGGGAATGAATATGGTTCAGTTATTAAATTCAACCACCTGGGTGCATCCGAATGAATATACATCACATTATCACTACATATATATAATTCAAATGGGGGTGGCGGAGGATGAATTTAATTATAATTTCTTGGTTTGGTACACAAAAAAATGTTGTATTTAAGTTACAAAGCAATAATTGAAATTTGAAATAGATGCCATTTATGTATGTGTTTGGGATAATAAGGAAGGTAGAGACTATAAGTTCAAATTCCAATTGAGCTGGCAAAGTTTTATAATGTTAGGTGTGGATGAAATGCGTTTGAAGGTTATAATGATAAAAATATTTTTATTTTCCTCTCATATCTTGTCCATATCTTCTTTCGTGGAATTATAAAACATGATTCAATGAAGTGATTAAATTGTATTGATTAAATTGTATTTTTTATATTGTTGGGAATGGAAGATGAAGTTGAATTGATTCCTTGTGGGGGGTACGAGTAAATATACTACTACCTACAACAAAAATGATTGAAAGAGAATATCTGCGACTGAAGATGATAATTAATCCAAAAGGAAAAAATAAAATCTAGAAATCACTTAGCTTAAAGGGATATATATATATAATTAAGCAAAGATGATACATGTATTAATGAGATGGTACGTATAATTGCAAACTAGAATGGACTGCATGCTACGACTTGGAATTATTGGATGCTGATACTATTAATTAACACAAATTTATGTATGTGTAGGACTTGGTTAATACTCCATGGGATGGGATGGGACCCATTATTTTCCCAAATTTGTTGAACTTGAAAGTAATAGAAGCTAGCTCTTGACGTAAACAAAGTGGAAATGACGATTAGGAGGTGAAAAAAATCAAAGGATGAGACAAAGATACACTTTAATAATGGGAAATGGATGTCCCAACTTTAACCAGGGAAAATTAATTGCATGCATGAGGAAAGGGAGCCTGCTTGCCTTATTCAGATTTGGTGTTTCAAAATTTAATCATGGATTTTAACTTAAGGAGCCTCTTGCTCCTACACTTGCGCAATGGGAGCGCGTTCAATGTCGTAACGCTTTCTCATTTTTATCTCACTTTTATTTTTGACCAACACAAGATTTGACATTTATATAGGTACCTACAATAGGAATGAAGGTCAATTCACTCCATTAATTGGTCTCGATGGGAGCCATATTTACCATTTTCAAATTTTGAAGAAAACTACTCTTTTTTTAAAAAAAAAAATGATTTAATTATCTACCTTTTAAACTATAAACTTTTGCTTATTGGAGTCAGAATATTCCCACTCAAAATTAGTTGAATGAGTATGTTAGATTTTTTTGCTTGCATGTGAGTTGAAATATCATTTGTTAACGATGAAATGATTGGTCAACTCGAAAAAATGTCCAAGTTGATATTTTTCTTCACTATTTTTAGCAAAAAAAAATGTTTTGGGTTTTTTGAAAAGGAACACTAATTTGTAAAAGCAATCATTTTCCATTTAAGGAATGTTACGTATGAGCATGTCATTGTAGGTAAAGAATTTCTTCATTTCAAGTAAATATGTAATTTTGAAATTCTACTTTATTTTATTTATTACTATGACAATTATGAACTTATATAGTTAAATGGGAGAGTAAATTTGTTAATGCTTTAAAGTAACGAGGATAATTTTATTAAAAATGAAGTATTATAAGTATATTTATCAATGTCATATAATGTTAGGAGTAAATTTGTTAACATTTCAAAATATCTAAAGTAACTTTGTTTGAAGTGAGGTATTAAGAGTATATTTATTAATGTTATATACTATCGATGTGTTTTTTTTTTTCTATATTTTATGATATGATATTATTATTAAATGCAGATATATATAAAGTAGTATAATCTTTATATTATTTTTAATAAACTTGTTATTCACATTAGCTAATTCTTTCATATATAGTATACATGATATTATTAAAAAAAAAAAGACCTTCATACTCGTTTTTCATAATCATACACGATCAATGACTCCAATTTGATAAACAACTTAAATAATAATAATGACCCTATAACTATCTTCACTCATGATATAGAAATGACGATGGTTATGTCCCCCAATATGTTGACAACCCTACCCCAGAGATTAAAAGCAATGCAAATGGAGTAGAGAAACTACCCAAATGTTAAAATCCATTTTCTTTTTTCTCTTGTTCCCACTTAAAAGACACTTCAAAACGTCGTAATATGCCAAGCAAAACGTTGGATGCGATATTGCCAAATTAGTTCAAACTATTACATAGAAAGTCATACTACATCGAAACATAGTCTATCAAAGCTAAAGCATAGCTAGCATGACAATCATATGATAAAAATTGAACATGCATGGCAAGTTATTTCGAATAAAAATCATATAATATACATAAAGTAATAAGAAAGTCTGTTTCTTTGCCATCCCATGTTGAAAGTAGAAACAAGATGCATGCATGCATGGTTTGGACAATGTTGATGTCAAAGATCTTGACAAGACTAAAAGGAGTTCCTTACATGCAAGCTGACGTCGATCTTCATAAGCTAAATTTGTGAGGCCATTAAGGCTTGCCAAAAAGCTAGGGCAACGACTGATCCTAGCTTACATGCACCAACTAGTTTGAAACCTACGGAGGAAAATGTTTCAATGCACCAAGGTCCAAGTTGACCGACGGATCGACCAATGAATTAATAAAACCCACCTAACCCAAAAAATCATAGAAATAATTAAATGGAATCCATGAATCAAGCGAAGCAAATGCACAGCACCATTATCATCGTGCAGATATCTAATTAATATAGTAATTATTTTAGACTGGTTTCTGGTTGATGATCTATAAGCCGCCGTGTTGTTGATTTTCTGTGTTAATATAGACATGGAAAGCAAACAACATCATTAAGTATACTGAAAAGGATAACGGCTCGGACTTGCATTAATACACAAAATATATACCCCACCACTGCTCCATTAGCATCAAGGATTTGCCCCCAGAACACTTGTCAAGATCACATGCTTTCTAAATCTTGGTTTCCTCTATGTTCATCTGTCTCAAGAGACAGGCTATGATATGTACAACATCATTGACCCTTTATGCACCCTAACTTGGAGATAAAGAGAAAGGTTGACACAGAAAGCTGTTTGATTTGGTCTCTCAATTGGAGGGTACGTTAAAAAATAAGCCATCGGCGAGGCTGGCTTCAACCAACAATTAGACAATAATCTTATGTACTTTCGACGTCTGATGAGAATGGATCTTCGGAGGAATTTATTATTTGGTAGGGACTGTGTGGAAATAGATTGTGGTTGGAGTGAAAATGCAGTTGGCAGAGAAGAAAACTTTCATCAAGATTTATATGCTTCGCAAAAAGGAAAATATTTCTCACCATTAGACCCACGGCTCCAATCATTCTTAGGTGATCATCTTCCTGATTGACTTAATTTCCAAAAAAAGAAAAACTGCATCAAGGTTTCGAAAGTTACAATTTCATTGCATTCTTTCCCATTAATTCTTAAACCCTCCCCTCTCCTCACCTGGATTATGTTTAACATTGCCAAGGAATGTGCCGTGAATATTTTGGATTTAAAATTTTGATTTATTAGAATTTGTTTTATTACAAAAGGAATTCAACCCCAAACATGATATACACTACCCAAATTCTTCACCACAATTTAATTTATCATTTCATCGTTCATCACTATTGAAGTTAATAACTACGATACTTAGATAAGCATTTATATATATATATATATATATATATATATATATATATATATATATATATATAGATGGTTACTTTTTATCCTATAATTTATCTCAAAATGTTTTATTAATTGATAAATTTAATATTTAATTAGCTACTTAATTACCCAATCAAAAATACATGTTATGTTGTAACAAGTAATTGGTAGAGTCATCTGTCATAAGCAAATGCATTTTATAAAAAGATTTTTTTTTCAAAAATATTCTAAAAATTTTAACTTAAAATTTTTTATTTATTATATTTAGTATATTTTTTTAAAATAAAATCTTAAAAAATATATTTACTTTGATCTATTATCTCATAAAATATTTTATAAACGTAATTTTGTATATTATTGTATTAAAAATTAATAATACATATATAATAAAAGTTATTATTAATAAAGTTTTATTTTATCCATTTAATTTAGGTTAAATGCTATTTAAACTTTTCATCTTACACTAGGTGCTTAAATTTTCTTTTTAATAATGTTAATAAAAAATAAACAAGAGTTACAACAAATAAACAAGATACACAAGAATTCCTTAAACTTTAAAGAAAATTAATTATTTAGAACTTTTGGCACTAAATAATTAATTTTAAAATCATTTTATAGGAATTAAGGAAAATTAATAATCTTTTAATAAAATCTATAGAGAGTAAAAAGCATGTTATATATTTATTAGTGTATATGCTTTTAGAGTTAGTCTTGATAGTATCTACTCCAACAATTGAAAAGGTTTTCTCTACTACGTCATCAAGAATTAAATATGAAATCGCATAAGATAAATAATAAATGGTTCAATAATTTCTTAATTACTTATATATAAAGATAAATTTCTTATAATATTAAAAATGACAAAATTATTCAATATTTTACAAAGTATGAAAACACATAAACAACCATTATAATGTACATTTAAACTTATAATATAAATTTAAACTTCTAATTATATTATGTTATATTTTTTATGTTAAAAATTTATATTTGTGTGTTGTCCCCGGTAGTCTTAAATTTTTAGATGTGTCACTGGATACAAATTTTATTAAAAAATTCCATAAGAAGGGGTGACACTTTAATTTCTTAACATTTTTTTTAAAAAAATATGAATTTTTTGAATTAATTAAATATATTTTAAAATTAATTTCTTTTTTTGATTCATGAATATTAAAATTTAAAAATAAATTTATCTAAAAATCACTCCAGAGGAAAATGAATATTAGAGAATTTTTTTTTTCCATAAATTATGGGAAGGATGGATATTGAATCTGCAAAGGAAAGGCGTCGAGAGGGAAACAGAAAGAATCCTTACATTCCAAATATAGTTTGCTTTTCTTATATTCTTTTTTTCCACACTAAATACAGTTGGCTCTCCAACCTTAAAAAATAAATTTTTTAATTATGCAATACAATCAACTACAAATTATATAATTTTTTTTATTATTATATAATTAATTATTAATTTTATAATAATAAATAAATCAAATGTATTCGAATTAAAACAAAAAATTCGAATCCTCGAGGCTGATTGTTACCTCAGTAACAACAATGGACCCCACAAGTACGGTTCTTCTAATTCGGGGCACCCGCACCTGTATCTGGGCCACACACGGGCTCTGATAATGAATCGCTCATCTTGCATCACGGGGATTTCCCCCACTCTGTTTCGTGGGATCATGCACTGCCACGTGAATCAGTCTTCGTACCTTACCCTCTGATCTAAGATCTACGGCTCTGACACGTGAGCCCAGTGCAGAAGCAAACGTCTTGCTCACTCACAGTCCCCTCCTTGGAGACACTTTAGCCAATCACAATACGCCACGTATGAAGTCTCCTGCATGATTTATTTATTTATTTATTTTTTTAATAGAACACCCTTGCAAATTACATCTTGCCACGTGATTTCACATATGTTTAGATATAAAATCTTAAATTCTAATAAAAACAGAAAAAAAAAAAAAATCCCAAGTTGCTCCGGAAATGGATATCACACTACAATTGCAATCAAAGATCATCCTTCAGCTGTTTTCGGCTTACTAAAATACTTTATCTCCAATATTATTCTTTATTTTGTTTTATACAAGAGTGATTGATTAGTTGACTGATTATTATTTTTTAAGATAAAATATGAGAATGAATTAGAGATAAAGTATTTTAATCTTATTTTATGTTTCTGTCAATTAAATGTATCCATACCTTTTTTTTAGATATTTAATTAAGATGAGACCCATCTAAAAAACCAAACACAAGAAGCTAACCTGGTTGATCTGAAGGCAAACGGATGGAATGAGAATGGGATTAAGGCTTCGTTTGGTACTCTGGAAAGGAAATAAGTCAAAAGAATAAAAAAAAAAAAATTTTGAATTTGTTGATATGTAATAATTTTTTTTTTTTTTTGTAATATTTGATTTGCATAAAAAATTAAAAGAATAAAATATATATTTTTGTGTAAGTATAAATTTATTTTTTAATTAAAACTTTTATATATATATATATATATATATAATTTATATTTTTTAATTTAATTACTATAAATTTCATGATTGATAATAAAAAAATTAAATTTTTATAATGTAATTTTAATTTTATATCTTAAATTGATATACAAATTTTAATGTAATTTTAATTTTAATTTTATAAAATAATTTTATAATTTTTATAATTTAATAATTTTTATAATGTTATTTTATATTTATAATTATAATTTTATAATTTAAATATTTTTGTAAATAATTTTTTTTTTATTTTTTTTAATTTTTTAAAAAATTATAACCTTCGAGTATTGTATTTTTAAAAAATAAACTTTTTTTTATCTTAGAGTTATTAAATAATATAAAATAAAAAAAAAAATAAAATATATTTCTTTTCCCACCTCGTCTTTCTTGCATACCAAACAAACCCTAAAGAATGAGATGAAAAGAAAAGAAAAGAAAGCAACAGCACTCTAGACAGAGCAGATCAGACTCTGTTTTTAGCATCTTCTTTAGTTTTTTGTTCATATCTTTCCTGGCTTCTCACAACCATAGACTATTCCTTATCTCTCTTCCTCTGTTGGAGGCGGGTACTCTGTGTTGCACCCCACCCAACCCCACGTGCACTTGCATGATTGAATTTGAGTTTCGTCTATCTTTATGGGTCTCAATCGTCACGTGCGCTACAAGTCCCTCCTTCATTGCGCTTCTGACGCGTGTTGGTTAACGTCCCTCATCTCTATCTCTATCTACATCTCCATTCTCAAATCCATTCATTCTATTATTTGTATATATGCATGAACGAATTTAATTGCATTAACTACAAATTTAATGAATTATTTATCGGTATGCATGAGTTTTGTTAAAGAATCCTTTGGATTTATATATTTTTTTAATCAGAATTCGTTAGCACTGGCTAGATCAAGTTATACAAGGGAGAATTTCAAAATCTCACGTTGCATATTAAGCATACGTAGTTGCGTTATCACTAAAAATTTATCAACTTTAAATCTCACTAGAATCCCGTGGCACATAACTTCATAATCACCATTTTAAAGTCTTTATCAAGTTATTATATTATATGCATTTACGTTAAATTAATAAAAATTTTAAGTGTAAGAGACTAAAATAAATATTTATTATAAATATTTTTATGCTAACGAGATATCTTAATATTTAATAGATGTGCATTAAGGTTTACAAACAAAGTGTCCAATTAGCAATACTTCAAATTCACAATGCATCGCTTCTGAATCTTTTGCTGCGTAATGTGTTTCTCGTAACAAGTCCACTCTCACCCTCTCACGGGTAAAAGCAATGTCCAGTGAAAGAAATCAATACACCATCCTAATGAATTAAAAAAGATGCTAGCAGCAATAGAGCAACCCCCTACATAAAACCCATGGTTTCTGGTCCTTATGAACAGTATGCAGCCTATAGCAGGCGCAATATAGGGCACATTCATGGTTCAGAGGATAAAAAAAAGGATTACGGTCTCTTGCTGAATCAACTTTTAAACCCAAACGATTTGATCAGTTGGAACTATTCAGCCTCTGAAAATCCACCAACTGGTAAAGATCACCTCGCCGTTGCTTTGTAAAGGGTAGGCTTGTCCTGAACAATTAAATCACAGAATTAAAAATGCACAACTTAACAGTATATATCCTAGAAAAGAAAAAAATAAGGGAAGCTACCTCCTATTCTCTAGCACTGAATAATCGATCTCCGCTATAATAATTGCCTCCTCATGTTCTGTAGTTGCCAGCACTTCTCCAAACTGTCATGGTTACATTTTTCAGTAAGTACGCATCTAAACATCAAGTTCTTGAAAGAAACTGAGAAATCTAGAATAATATTCCCCATTTTCCTGATAAATTAAACTCGCAGGAAGCTTAATACTCCCATTATCAGATACTTGATTTGTACAAATAAAAGCAAAATCTCAACACAAAGTATACACTTACAGGTCCAACGAGGGTGGAGTGGCCCCAAGCCACATAACCAGATACAGTATCTCGTGCAGGTGAACAGGTTGCCACATATAACTGTCAGTAATAATTTTCACAAGATAAGAATGCATTAGAGACTCCTCGGGGCTTTGAAATCACTCTACTCAAGAAAAAGCAAGGGTAGAACATGCAGATAAACATCCTTGCCTACAAACCAATTCTAGTCACACAGACTTTGTTTCAACCCCAATTTATTCTTTTTTAACTATCTTTTGGGGTGTAAAGGAGTAATAAAGTCTATCCAAGGCTAAAGTGGTCCTCAGGGAACTGCTGAAGCATCCATTATCTTAAGGAATAGATCTCCCTCTCTCTCTCAGAGGTGTGACGAGTAGCTTGAAACATCCATTGATGACAAGTTATGACACATAAACTGATAGCTTGTTCATAGAATTTCCCTTGACTTTCAGAAAACAACTCCCAACAGATGATACTGAGATCTTCATCAACTCCAAGGTTTGGTAGAGGGGTATAACGGGTAACATTTGAAGGAATAAATTTTACTTTCTTTATGTATGTTTGGTTGCACAAATGAATAAGGGATAATCTTTTAATGGAGTATCCATCACCCTCTATGTGAGAAGATAAATGTTTATACCCTTTTTAATCTCCTTCAATGTTATTCCATTAAATTTTACCCCTCAATCATGCCAAATGCACCATAAGGTTAAAATGTAAATGCTGTCAATGCGTTGAAATTAAGCATAAAATAAGAAAATCAGGGTTGTTGCATTACCTGATTATCTGTGGCCCTGCACATGAGAAAACAAAACAGACATCAGCAACGTATAAAGAATGTGATCATTATTGCATAATCGCCAATATTGTGTTAAAAAGTAAAACATGACAATACCAAAGATGAGGAAGAATCAGAATGAGAAAAGGAATAGAAAGAAGTGAAAGGTTTATGGATAAATTTTAATTACACGTGCCAGACGCTGTACCACAATGCTGCAGCAAAATATCAGGTCCTAAATTCCTATTTTCTTGGTGGGTTGAGGCAACAAGTGCTACAAGTCATTTCAATCTAATAACATTAACTAGGTTAAGAAAAAGCAGAAATTCACTTGCAAATGAATTAGTGATTAATGAGATACTCGAAAGTTTGATCGTTTTACATAACTAAAAGATAGAAAATTAAGAAAGTAATAGCAGAAATCATATATTTCAGGTGCAAATTATGTCAAGTTGCAAGTATTACTACCTTGCTCTCTGCAACAACTCCCAATGCAATGGTCCAGTTGTCATATTAAATGCCCCAGGATAGCAGAGCAAGTGAGCACCTGAAGTCAGAACGTTAATGCCGTCAATGTCCAATAATTTATGAAAAAGAAATGGACACAAGGTAGAGTTGCTGAAAAATGTTCAGCCAATATTTTTTTTTCCCTCGTGTAATGCAAAACAAATATTAGAATTGCTACTCGGAGCCTCCACAAATCCAATACCAGTACAGAAAGATTTATTGATTCTGGATAAAGTAATAGAAAAGACGAACCTCTTGCAGCATATATCATTGCCAGTTCTGGAAAGCGGATGTCATAACAGATGCCAATGCCAATGCGCCCAACTTCTGCAACAATCAACTCATCGTTACCATGCTTGATCAAACATGAAAAAGTTTCCATAGTGCGTAGGAGGAGAAGTAAAATGTTGCTAGAAGCTAATCTAACACTACAACCATAATATATTAGACCTGTATCCACAATGGTAGGAGTCTCCCCGGCTGTAAGAGTTTTTGATTCTATAAAGGTAATCTTCCCAGGGATGTCTATATCAAAAAGGTGAATCTGCAGTAGCATTTTTGCGTCAGAAATTACACAATTATGTAAAATACTATACGTATGAAAGAAATAACCGTCATCCAGATTCTTCTCAATTGTGATCTCAAAAAATTGCATGCTTTTAAATTATCATCCGTCTCTTTATCGTGACTATACAAGTATTAAACTAGTAATTTCGGCAGACACATGAAAACCAAAAATAAGATCATCTAGACCATCCCTTGATCCTAAATATGGAGCTTGAAAATAAAATACAGCAGACAAATATAGCTATATAACTGCAATTAAAGATTTAATGCTAAACAAACATTGCACTCAGATTCCAAGGGAACATTAGCTAGTTTGTCGACCTTCTATGACCATATCACAGATTAGAAAAATGTATTATGAAGATTGCGTATGTAGTGATAATTCAGCAATTGGCACAAAAAAGTAGGTAACAGAAGCATTGGAGTAAGCTAGTATACTACCTTGCGGTGTTTGGCTTTTAGCTTTCCATCAGTGCCAAAGACACAACAAGTGTTGTACAACCGATCACCAGAACGCTCCGGTATAGAGCCACCAACTATAGTGATCTTCAAGAGACGAGAGACTTCGGACAGCATTGCAGTTGAAGGTGATGCATCGCCACCAGCATCAATATCCTCAGCGTAGAGAGGGAAACTATCATTTGAATATGGACTATTCCATATTTCCTGACAAGGTATAATTGCAACTAGTTATATGAATTTAATGTTTGAGTAAAGCAACAAATGAAAATTGATTTTTTTATTCCCACTGCTCGAACAAAAAGTTAATAGATGCTTCTTGCTGATTTACTTGGCGCAAAGCAAACGATAAATTCTGAAACTCACCGGCAAGAGAACAAGCTTGGCACCCTTTCCAGCGGCCTCCTCAATGGCTTTCCGAGCATGCGCGATGTTCCTTTCCTTATCGGGGGTCACTGATAATTGACAGAGCCCAATATTGAACTGAAACCACAAAAGAAGTCAGTCAATTACCTAACAAGGAGCTCGAATCTGACAACCCATTGAACAGGATCAGGAAGGGAGAAGAAATTGAGGGCGAAGAACTTGCCTTGGTGACAGGGGGAGTAGGCAACGGAATGGCTGGTGGGCAACGGGCTCCTTCTGAGTTGAAAGAGGAAGCCATTAATGGAGTTGAGGCACTGTGGATTTGGAACTTGTGGATGATGCTGTTGCAATTGTGATCGTGATTCTGATTGATGCGAGTGAAAAGAGGGAAAGAGTTGAACAAGGGTTTAGATGTGTGAAGAGAGCGAGGGAGTAAAGATTTGGAGTGGTGGAGATTCAGAGTCTTGGAGCTAAACAGTGACGATAGTGTGCACGCTTTCATTTCCTTTTCTGCGGCAAGATGGGAATCGCTGCTTGGTCCACGCTCCTTCTCATCAGCTGATGACTGACTACAGAATAATAACTCGTAACTAGTAATTTCGGCGGTTCAAAGGTGAACGACGGCGTTTAGTTCATATGATAAAAGTATCAATCAAAATTAAAATTTTATAAAATTTGATTACAATCTTACGTAAGAGGTTTAAGTTTTTTATTTATTTTTCTTGATAAGGTAAGAGGTTTATGTTTTAATAGTGGTTAGATTTAAGAAATTTGCATTTGTTAATACAGCGCTACAGGGTATTACTATAACAATTTTTTTATGGACTATAAAATGATATTAAAAGGAGTAAGTATAATAAAAAAGAAAAGTTTAAAGGGGTAAATTTTAAGATATTATGATTTTTTTTATCTGAGATATTGTGAAAATTTTTATTTTTATACATGTAATTTGAAATAATAATGGAAATAAATGAAATTTACACCAACTCTAGATAAAAAAAAAAAGAAAAAGAGAAGAGAATTATCATCAATTCTCTACTATTCTTCTTTGGGTTTTTTTATCCAATGTTTTATTTGACTTTGTAAGTTTGTACGCTAATATTTACAGTATTATAATTTTATAAGTAAATAGTTAAATCTATCCGTTAAATTTTTTTAAAAATATTATTTGTCTTCAAATTTTTTTTATCATATGCTCGTTTACTGAGTCAAAACGAGATATCAAAAGAAAATTACCGAAAAGACGAGATGTGGAATGACGCTTAGCTTTTTCATCAAACGACACATCTGGCGAGTGTCCACGATGTTTACAGTAGACGTTCTATCATCCAACCCGTCCCTTCATCCCTATCAACAAACGCAAATCAACCGACTTCCTCCAACGGTCATTAACTGCCTCTGGCGCTTCTTTCATCTTCCCCATATATTTCCCATTCAGACAAATTTTTTCACACTTAGTCTTTTTCGTCAAACAACTTCATAGTACCTAAGCGCGCTGTCTGAGAATCCCATATCACACTCTCCTCTGTGGCGGCGCTTTCAGTTAAGCGCCGCGCAGTACCACCACAGAGGATTGAGTTTATCGGGTAATTATATTGCATGGCGAATAACAAAGGCAAAGACATTGTTCCCTCCCTCGATCAATATCAATATGATGATTCCCTTTTCGAAAACATCAACATTAACGATTTCGGGAATGATCCCGATCCTACGTTTGCCGATATGTGGCAATATGAAGGACCCTCTACTGACTCTTCTTCATTGCCTCAACAAAATAATGGAAATGGACAAGGACATGAAAATAGAATTGGTCCAAATGAAACTTTATATGATAATGATCCGTTTTCAGACCCAATGATTCAACAGTGGGGAACTTCTTCTATCAACGATGGAGGGAACTTTGAAGCGGGTCTTTCAGAAGTTCATGGGCAAAAGAGCCATCCATATCCAAATGCTTCGAATCTAACTTTTAATATTGATCCGTTTTCAGACCCAATGATACAACATGTGGGTACTTCTTCTATCAACCAAGGAGGGAACTTTGAAATGGGTCCACCCGAACTTCACAGGGAAAACAGCCATCCATGTCCAAATGGACCAGGAAACTCCAGTGAAACGATGCCACCTCTACTTTGGCCAGAGCCACCACTTCCATCTTTCTGCGATTCCTGTTCAATGCTCAGAGAAATCGTTCATACTAATGGTTAATTTTTTGGACTGATAACTAGAATTTCCCGCTCTGTTTTGGGTTTCTCTTTACTTTCCATAACTTGATGCATTTCTGGTGCTTTGTAGGTGATAACGTTATAAAACTCGAGATTCATGGAAGGGTCGGCCTCATCCGTCATGCAATTCAGAAGCAGAGTACCAATAATGGTACTTGTGATTCTCAAATATTTGAGTACGTTCTAATCTTTGGTGCTTGCCGCCTCAGTCTGAAGGCTGAAGATGTTTTATGATATTGTTAAGAGTCGTTTTTTTTTTTTTTCTTTTTATTTGCACGTCATTGATGAATTTTACTGTGATTATTTACTCTTTCGACTTCTTTTGGCGATGTATGGGGTTTATGACCAGTTTAAGTGAGAAAAGCTATGAAGAAATCAAGATTTTCTTAACGAAGTATTGCTTACACCATAAGTCATCAGGCTACAATTTGATGCCTGACCCTCTCTCGACTTATTATGAAGCCCTCTGTGTTGGTCTAGACTTGAGCACTGGTCTCAATGATGAACCTCATCCCAATTTAGGTTGCTCTTTTATCAAGTCTCGTTAGTTATTTAAATTTCCATTTTTGCATACAAAATTGGCAACCCTTTTAAGTAAATGTTTCTCTAATACAAAATTTATCAATGTTTCTATGTTTCAAGGAGCACTATCTCCTAATGTGGAACAAGAAGCTCCTGATGTGGAACAAGAAGCTGAGGCCGAAGTTGGGGTAGAAAGGGCTCCAAAAAATACCGTGGCAATACAGGTTATTGTTTCTTTTCCTTCTTATTTCTTCATTTATAATTCTTTTTGTTGAAAAAATTTGCCACCTTTATATTCAACTTTTAACTTCAAGATGCAAAGATTATTGATTTGGACGGCATTGGCAGAGGGAGAGAGTGGGGAAGATGACATTGGTGGATTTCACTGATTACTTTCATCTACCTATTGAAGACGCAGCGAAGAAAGTAAACTTATGCCCCACGGTTATAAAGAAAATATGCCGCAAAGAAGGACTAAAGCGATGGCCACATCGAAAGGTTTAGTATCACTACCTTCTTCTTTTATCTATTTGTTTTATATTCATAGCTATAGCTAAGAATGTCTTCTTTTTGTCTTGACATATGCAGTTAAAAGCCCTTGTGAAGCAAATATCAGCATTGAAGCAACGTTTAAATGCAGAAAACCCAGAATCAAGGGAACTAACTGAAGCAGAAATTGAGAGACTCGAAGAAGAAATGATTCAACATTGTGGCGGGATCTGTCCAACTTTAGTTGAAGAATAGTGAAAGCGATCATATATGTATTTATACATGTTTTCTATTGTCATATACTTATTGGAGGCTTTAATGTGTTGGCCTTATTCTTTTGGCCCCTTCTTCAGGTTTTGTCAGTCTCGATGAAATTGCAAGTTTTTTTCTTTGGGATTTGGTTTGTCTTCAATTGTTTGTAAACTATGCCGTGCTAAACACGGGTGACATCTGTTTTTGTTTGAGTTTTGTGCTAATTACAATAAACATATAAAAGGTTGGAAGTTTCCAAGATAAATAAGCATTAAGTAACAATAACTTGGAGCCGACTAGCCGTCTTGGCATTACAGTAGAAATCTCTATCTGAATTAAGATTTGTAGGAAGAGAACAGGCTAATGGCATAGTAAAGTTAACCACTATGATCTGGACACCTTGTTGAAATTTCACAACTCTGATACCAAGAAATCCCTTTGGATAAATTCCATGATCACTTCCTGTTTCATCTGCGAGGAGGATATGGGGTCTGATAAGAACAAGACCCTTGTGTGTGTGAAGCAAGTGAAGCAAGAGGTGGTAGATGAATGGGACGAAAGCATGCCATTACCTGGCGACATCGTTGAAGGGTTTCTTGAGGATGATGGTGATGAATCCTTCGTGCCTGTGAAGACCATGTCAGAGTTTAGATCAAAGCTTGGCAAGGTTAACCCACAGGTGGAGTTCATTCGGCTGAAAGTCAGAAGAGGTGATAGCATTCTGAAACTCCAGGCACGTATTGCGCAAAAGAAAGGTTCGTTGCTTCCCAGGAAATACGCTACTATCCAAGCAGCCACTGACGAGAGGCATGTTGCAGATTTAGGGGACTTGACATTGGAGCACTGCACTGATCTACAGGGTACTCTTTGTCAAATTAATTAAATTTAGTGATTTTAGAAGATTGATCGAACGAGATGAAATAGGAAAGGAAAAAAGAAGCTTGGTTAATGAAATAATCCTTTAATTTGAGTTTGCAGAATTGAGCAGGAAATTAGTGGTGAAACTACAGAGCATCGGCAGCAGCTGGGGATTCCGCAGACATGGGATCAAATATGACTGGGAGATGAAAGCACGTACTCATCTACGCGATCAACATTGTTCAGTGATCAGCTCCATTTTATTCATGCCTTTACAAAGCGAGCACTGCATCGATCCCACCACGGCTAGGTGTATGACTTGGTTTAGAGCAGCAGTTTCCTCAGGAGTTCCCCTGGTTTTTGTTAATATCCAGACAGAACCCGCAGCAAACTTAGTAACAATACTACACCACCTTCTCTGCAGATGCAGATTTTCGAATGTGTAAATAAAGAGTCATTTTTAACTGTGTCTACTCTTTTTAACACAGGAGAAACTTGATGCCTCGAGAAAAGGAACAGATTGGGATGAGCAACAAAACCAGACATTGCAGGGTATAAGATTGTGGTTTTTACCTGGGCTAGAAGAAATTCTAATAGAATTGATTCCTCGACCTGGAGAAGATCGATTCGGCATGGAAATCAAACACGCAGAAGAGGTAATGTTAATAATGATATCCCCATGATACTTATTCTAGCAGTCCAGTCAGTATGTGAAATCAAAAGTACATTTACATGTGCAGGGTTTTGTTTAGATCCACTCAGTGATGACAGAGTCAGCAGCTGAGCGTGGTGGGCTTAGAGAACTGTATGAAGAAGCAATTGCAAGTGGGTTCCAACTGGTGATCTCTCGGTTAGAAGGCATAAGCTTAATGCCATCAAGCGTTTGCTTCGACGGTCTTATACAATGTTGTGATCTAACTCAAATCAAGCAGAATCTCGCTTCAGCAATACACCAAATCGACACTATTCAGTTGCACGTCATGGCCTGGCCTAATCCAAGTCCTGCCACACCAAGTCCAACTCAAGCCATTGGCTCTGTAGCACTACTATCTCCTAATCCAAATGGGTATTTTGCTACTGCCCATTTTGACTGAACACCATGCCAAACATATTTAATAGGGAAAAATAATTCAAGAATTAGACTTCAATTAAACCTCTAGATGAAGATAAATAACAATAATATTTAATCTTTTTTTTTTTTTAATGTGAAATTATATTTAATCTTTTTTGTTTTTATGAGAAAATTATGTGTAATCTTTAGTTAAGCCAAGATGTTTTATTTTTGTTTCTATTTTCTAACAGCAAGGGAACGAGAAAAGCCCTTACTTTGAGTTCGACTATATGTGAGAAATCGTTTCGGACTATCAGTCGATGGCTCTGCCGGTCCGAAATACCGTGGCCAAGCTTTCTTCTTCCACACCTTCAAACCTCTCCCTTGTTGCATCCATAACCTCGATCCTTCAAACCCTGAATCCCCAAGATTCAGATACCTCGAATCTCAACCCAGAACCCCTTAAGCAATTCTCATCTAATCTAAATCCAAACTTAGTTATACAAGTGATTAAGAACCAGAACAACCCCTACCATGCTCTCTTCTTCTTCAACTGGGCTTCCAGGCCCGTGCCCAATCCCAATAATTATTTTCATACTCATTTGTGTTATGTGGTAATCACTGATGTGTTACTTTCTCAATCTCTTATATCAACGGCCTACACGCTCCTTCAAAAGTCGCACAAACTCTCTGATTTCATGTTCGGTAGATTTATTAAAGCTTTTGGTGATCGTGGCGACGTTAGAGGTGCTATTGACTGGTTCCACAAAGCCAAATCTTTTGAAAGTGGTCGTTGTCTGTTCTCTTATAATGCCGTATTGGGTGTGTTAGTGAGAGCAAATCGAGTAAATTTGGCCAAAGCTTTCTATGATCAGATTGTAAAGGAAGAATTGGTGAAACCCGACGATTTCACTTACACGACAATGATCAGGGGTTTCTGCAAAATGGACATGATTGAGAATGCGAGGAAGGTGTTCGACGAAATGTCCTGTGAGCCCAATTTGGTTACCTACAACACATTGATTGATGGCTTTTGTAAGAAAGGTGATCTCGAGAGTTCCAGGGGGATTCTTAATCGAATGATGCAAAGTAAGACTTATTTACCAGATGTTGTGACTTATTCGACTTTGATAGATGGGTATTGCAAGAAGGGTGAAATCCATGAGGCAATGAATTGCATGGAGGAGATGGTGAAACAAGGCTGTCAGCCAAATGTCTTAACATACAATTCGTTGATAGAAGGTCTTTGTTTGACTGCAAATGTGGATGAAGCGAAGAGAATGATGACTAGAATGCGCTTAAATGGCTTAAAAGATGATGTTACCACACATACTAGCATATTAAAGGGGTTCTGCATAGCGGGAAGGTCCAGTGAAGCTATCAAGCATTTGGGATGAACCCAGATGTCAAGGCATATGGGATTATTGTTAATGAGTATTGTAAGATGAGAAAACCAAATGAAGCAATTTCACTTCTGAGGGAAATGAGGTCAAGAAGCATTAAGCCAAATGTGTCAAGCTTCAATACTGTGTCTAGAGTTCTTGTGGACTTGGGAAAGCTTAAAGAAGCTATTTTCCTTTTAAAGCAGATGCCTCAAATGGGCTGCTCACCAAATTTTTTATCATATAACATCGTGATATGTGCTCTTTGTAAAGTGAAGGGTTGGATGCAAGAAGTGGAAGAGCTTGTTTGGAACATGCTTCAGGATGGGCATAATCTAGATGCCACCATGTACAGCTGCTTAATTAGGGGATAATGTAAGTATGGAAACGAAGAAATGGCATTGCAAACTTTTTACCAGTTAATTGATAATAATTATGTGATTAATTTAGAGACATTCGGCATTTTTGTCAAGGAACTGTGTGCAAAGGGAAAAGTCAAAGAGGTGGAGAGGGTATTCCTAGAGATGTGCAGTAAATGCCCTGTACGTGATGTTTATGCTTACAAATCGGTGTTAAAATGCCATGTACCTGATGTATGACCGCCATTTTACCAGTCCTATAAGCCATAAATATATGACAGAGGGAACTTGCTGAAGCCAGCGCTGGAATTTGGATATTTGAAACTGTGCCAATAAAACTAGTGTGTGGGTTGTAACTCCAATGCTCCATCAGTCGTGATTTCTGATCTCTGGTGGACAGCTGAAAGAAACATTTAAGCTGTCGTTGTTGTAGTATTTGAACTTTGACTTTGTACGATTTGGTTGAAATGCTGCGGTTGTCCTTGATTAACATCTTTGGAATTCACCCTTCAGTTCTGAGTTTCTGGCGTTTTCCCTGAATCCAAATAGGTTATTGCTATGCTCGGTGGAAGCAGGCTTACAAAAACTAGTGGGGATGAGAATGAAACTAGTTCTGCACTTCCAACGGATAAAATGTTGTTTGTTATTCTGTCATCAAGCAACGTCAATCCGTTTTTATTTTTCAGGCAATGGGTGTCAGGAATGGACAAGCATTGTGATCTAGAAAGAGAGAGAGCAAGCTTGCCCAGGAAAAATCAAAAACAAGTTCCAACTCCATGCCACATCCACTAGTCAGTCTTGTGTTTCAAGAATTCAGGTTTATGCCAGTTTCTGCCACATCAGACTAGACTAACAACCCGTTTGAACCGCTATATCTGACCCGCTTTATTTTGTAGACAATCAGATATCGCTACTTATTTATGGGGCCCTTTTATTTAATTTTGTTTTTCCCCGTTTTCGCTTCGATTCACGGGATTAAAAATAACATTATATCAGTACTAGATCCACTACCTTTTTAATTTTATTTGTTGGATGCCATTATTCATCAATACATGGAATATTATTTTTTTTCTTTTGGATGATCCATGTATATATTAGTAATATATAATTAGTTTATGGCATATTTGTGAATTTGTAAAATCAAATAAAAAAAGTTCAGGTTATTACCCAACACAAGCATAACTATCAACTAACAAATATTAACGTATAAATAAATATGCCCATTTTATTTATGTTAATTCACAGCATGTAGAACAAAATTTCAAATCCTCGTAAACGGGCTAATCTATTCCGGTTCACGGGGTCCATGTCCTCTTATGAAATCCGGTTAATATATTCAGTTCAAATCCGATTCAACCTATACTCTCTCTCCACTCAAAGGTCAAATAATTTCCCATCTTTCCCTCCATTTAAGATACTACCGGCGAGTACCTCCAATTTGCAAGCAATGGAGGGAGGTGCTCCGTACAATCCTCGTACACTCGAGGAGGTCTTCAGGGATTTCAAGGGCCGAAGAGCTGGTATGATTAAGGCTCTCACCACCGGTATCTACTTTTTCAGTGATTATCTTTGTTTTTAACTACTGTCGTTTTAATTCCGGACTTCTCTTCTTTGTAATTTAACTCTCTTTTTTGTTATAGTTTCGATGTCAAATGTAATGTGTTTTCTGTGTGGTTCTCCAGATGTTGAAGAGTTCTATCAGCAGTGTGATCCGGGTAAAGTTTCATTTTGTTTGAATATGTTTTGCCTAAGTTCAATGGTCTTCTTTTTTCGTTTTCTTTTCTGTTGCGGATGGATGAAAAACAAGCATTAAAGCTGCGCAAAAAGTTGCTAAAATTTTTCTACACAAACAAGTTGAATTCTAGCGATATTTAGTTTGAGGTATTCATTGGACGAAAGTTTATTTTATGAAGCATTCATTGGTGAACTTTTCTACGTAAAATTCTGAGTAAACTCAGAGAAAAAAATTTCTCTAAGATTTTTTTGGTTGGCTTATTGTCAAAGTTTTAAACCATGGGGATTTTTTAAAATTTTTTGTGAAATTACACGAACCATCAGTATAATTAAACCATAATTTTTTAATGACTTATATGTAGTTCGTTAGAGAAGGCTGAGTCTTATTAAGGTTGTAGATGTTTACAGGACTGTTGGTTCTTACTCTTGTTGTAAAGGGTTGAGTTTCTGACTTTATTCTGTATTACATTGAAGTAGTTTTGAAATTCAAAGAAAGTGTAATTCAACATAAGATGTGAGAAGATAGCGTCATGTCTAAGGCGCTATGGTTGTACCCTCTTTGATTGAAGATTGTGTTTTGAGCTCGAGTAGTATTTGGATGCAATTGCTGTTGTATCATTCACGTGGGCGTAGTCATTAGGCTAATGGATCATGGTCAAGGTTATATACATCTGACATCTATGTCTACATACACATAGCATGTTCCAAGTGTGGGCTGAAACTTCATACAAGACCCCCCTCTGGAGTCCTAGATGTTTGCATGTCATTACTCTTCCAGCCCTGACATGAAAGAGTGACGTGGTCAGAATGTAGGAGACCATTTTTTTGTCTTCTACATGATGTATATAAGCTGTTGCCCCATGCTATTACTGTTCCATATACACTTATTTAATCCAAATTGCTGATTGCTGTTTTTCTTCGTATAGCATGCAAAATAATTATATCATTGAAGTTTCTGCCCGACAAAAAATAAATAGATTTGTGTAATCTTCATGATACAGAGAAGGAAAATCTTTGCCTTTATGGATTTCCCAGTGAGCAATGGGAAGTCAATCTGCCTGCTGAGGAGGTGCCTCCAGAGCTTCCAGAGCCTGCATTGGGCATCAACTTTGCTAGAGATGGCATGGAAGAAAAGGACTGGCTATCGTTGGTTGCTGTCCACAGTGATGCGTGGTTACTTGCTGTGGCTTTCTATTTCGGTGCTAGGTTTGGATTTGATAAGGCTGATAGGTATGCATTTCCCGTTCCTCTATAAATCATGGCTTTACTCTGCTAGATAGCTTTTCCCTTGAATGATGCATAGGTTTGATCCGAATCAGCTTATTTAAGCCAACTGTTCATGGAAATGAGTAAACCAAGCATTACTTTCCTTTTAGGAAAGAAATGGTTAGAATCAAATGAGATGCATGTCTGACCAATAAAAGTAAGAAAAAGCAGGTAGTGACCAGTGACACTTAAAGAATATGCTAGTATTGGTTTATCCGAATAGAGTATCCTAGTACATAATGTACTTTGGTGGCCTCTAGTTATACTAGCTACCTTGACAACGGCCACTAGTTGTTAGTATTGCTTTTCCATTCTTTGTTGTGCTTGAAAAAAGAAAGAGAAAAAGAAACCGATCATTGAAATCAAATCTGTAATTCCGTACTAGGACTGTTCAATTATTGCTGGTATGACTAAATTGTCATGCTTTGCTTGAAGGTTAAACTTTTCTTGTGAAAGATTAAATACAAAATCCCTACATTGATGTACTCTCTTGATTCTCTTCTTGTCCAATTGCCTATATGTCTTAAATGTTAATAAAAGGGAATCTTTCTCTTTAGAGAACAAATATGTTCATCGATGCTTTCTGCTGTCTTGTACTGTTTACTTAACAGTACAATGCTTAAAGCTGCACTTTTGTAACTCTATATGGTTAACCCTCTCAAGTTGGTTTTTAATGAGATATTATCTTGTAATGGTAACCGGTTCTCATTCTTCATGCAGGAAACGGCTGTTTAATATGATAAATGATCTTCCAACAATATTTGAAGTTGTTACAGGGACGGCCAAGAAACAAGCACAAGGAAAGGAAAAGTCATCAGTTTCTAATCATAGCAGTAACAAATCTAAATCAAACTCTAAGGTATGCATAGAAATGTTACTATAGTTTCTCTCTTGAAAATCAACCCAACCATTAGTAATAATTTTTGGCTAATTTATAGCTTTTAGCAATGAAGCAAATTATGTTATTCTACCGAAATTTTAAAATTCACTATTTGGACTAAATGGTCAGTTTCGATTTGGAAGAGTAAGTTGGTGTTCTTATTTTTGAGGGAAGGGATATGAGTCTTCCCAGAGATTATTTGTGTGGTATTGTTTTTAAATGCATACATTTGAACTGGAAGTGTTTAAGCAGTTATTCTAAGACCTCAAGTCCTGGACATTATTATTTATAACAAAATCCTTTTTGGGTTGGCAAATTGAAGCGAGGATCTGAATCTCAGGGAAAGTATTCGAAAGCAATGCAATCAAAGGATGAGGATGAGGAGGGTTTGGAAGAGGAAGATGAAGACGAGCATGGGGAGACACTATGTGGGGCATGTGGAGAGAACTATGCAGCCGATGAGTTCTGGATTTGCTGTGACATCTGTGAGAAGTGGTTCCATGGGAAGTGTGTAAAGATTACCCTTGCTAGGGCTGAGCATATCAAGCAGTATAAATGTCCATCGTGCAGCAAAGATGCCATCATCCTATTCTCTGGCTGGCCCAAACACAGCCTTGGCATGTACATATTAGCTTTGTTGCTTGTATTTTTTGTAGCCATGGCTGCTGAAATTCTGTCCATCCAACGGTACCAGCCGGTGAAGCGCGGAACTAATCAACACAGCCTTGGCATGTACATATTAGCTTTGTTGCTTGTATTTTTTCTAGCCATGGCTGCTGAAATTCTGTCCATCCAACGGTGCCGGCCGGTGAAGCGCGGAACTAATCCGGTGGCGGAAGGAATCACTCAGGCCGCCATCTACGCCATTCGCATGGGTTTCCTTTACTTGGTCATGCTTGCTGTCATGTCCTTCAACCTGGGAATCTTCATAGCTGCCATCGTTGGCCACACCTTGGGATTCTTTGTCGTCGAATCTCGTGCGGTTGCTGTGGCCAACAAGGAAAACAAAGACGAGCTCCCCTACTCCACCATCATTCCTGCTAGTAACATATGAAACTTCCAAGTAATTTATCTTCCATATAGTTCATTTCAATTTTTTTTTGGCTGTCTTGAATGTTATTTTTCAGGTATGTTCGATGTGAGTTTGTATATTTTACATCTGCTAGTTCTTGTGACGAGGATTAACGTTGTTCGTATGTGTACTATATAATTAGTTTATACAAAGAGTAACGTTATATAGGTACACATGTTTATGAATATTAATTTTTACATTTTTTCTCTCTAACAACTCACTTAATTTTTATTTTATTTTTTGTACTTTTTTATTTATTATTTTATTTTGCTAGAGAGAGAATGAAAATGGTTTGTGTGACGGCTAAATACTAAAGAGATCATGTCCATAGAAATTTAAACAATAGTTATTGCTAATAATTCGGTCAGTTTCAGCTGCAATTGAAGTGTGGCCGACCTGCTGCCTGCATTGTTTTGAGAGAGAGGGGCACATTTACAAAGGCAAAAAATGGAAATAAGTAAAAAACTTACGTTCAAGGGTCTGACAAACGAGAGCAAAGGTGCCCTTCTTGTTTCTAATAGAAGGCCTGTAAATAAGCGATTTGATGGAGGCAACGGCTCGGCCGTTAGCGTCTCCCTGAAGAACCATTTTCAAAACCTTAGCTGCCTCTCTTCTTGCGAAATAAGCCGACCTCTCCGTTCCACACATTCGCCGCTTCTCATCATTTTTCTCTGAACCTGTTGTAGACGGAGGCCTCCTAGGCATATTCTTCGTACGACGCGCCATTGCCGAAGCTTCACCGTCAGCAACAGCGACGGAGACAATGCAGAGGGAGAGGGTTTAGTGGTTTAGGCACATGGAAGAGCGACGACGATGGTTTTTTCTGGTAGAGTCGGAAAAAGTCTTTCCGCTGCTGTCGTTTAACTGGAATTTGCAGTAAACTCTTTCGACTTCTTTTGGCGATGTATGGGGTTTATGACCAGTTTAAGTGAGAAAAGCTACGAAGAAATCAAGATTTTCTTAACGAAGTATTGCTTACACCATAAGTCATCAGGCTACAATTTGCTGCCTGACCCTCTCTCGACTTATTATGAAGCCCTCTGTGTTGGTCTAGACTTGAGCACTGGTCTCAATGATGAACCTCATCCCAATTTAGGTTGCTCTTTTATCAAGTCTCGTTAGTTATTTAAATTTCCATTTTTGCATACAAAATTGGCAACCCTTTTAAGTAAATGTTTCTCTAATACAAAATTTATCAATGTTTCTATGTTTCAAGGAGCACTATCTCCTAATGTGGAACAAGAAGCTGAGGCCGAAGTTGGGGTAGAAAGGGCTCCAAAAAACACCGTGGCAATACAGGTTATTGTTTCTTTTCCTTCTTATTTCTTCATTTATAATTCTTTTTGTTGAAAAAATTTGCCACCTTTATATTCAATTTTTAACTTCAAGATGCAAAGATTATTGATTTGGACGGCATTGGCAGAGGGAGAGAGTGGGGAAGATGACATTGGTGGATTTCACTGATTACTTTCATCTACCTATTGAAGACGCAGCGAAGAAATAAAACTTATGCCCCACGGTTATAAAGAAAATATGCCGCAAAGAAGGACTAAAGCGATGGCCACATCGAAAGGTTTAGTATCACTACCTTCTTCTTTTATCTATTTGTTTTATATTCATAGCTATAGCTAAGAATGTCTTCTTTTTGTCTTGACATATGCAGTTAAAAGCCCTTGTGAAGCAAATATCAGCATTGAAGCAACGTTTAAATGCAGAAAACCCAGAATCAAGGGAACTAACTGAAGCAGAAATTGAGAGACTCGAAGAAGAAATGATCCATCATTGTGGCGGGATCTGTCCAACTTTAGTTGAAGAATAGTGAAAGCGATCATATATGTCTTTATACATGTTTTCAATTTTCATATACTTATTGGAGGCTTTAATTTGTTGGCCTTATTGCAAGTTTTTTTCTTTTTTTTTTTTTTTTGGGATTTGGTTTGTCTTCAATTGTTTGTAAACTATGCCGTGCTAAACACGGGTGACATCTGTTTTTGTTTGAGTTTTGTGTTGATTACAATAAACATATAAAAGTTTGGAAGTTTCCAAGACAAATAAGCATTAAGTAACAACAACTTGGAGCCGGCTAGCCGTCTTGGCATTACAGTAGAAATCTCTATCTGAATTAAGATTTGTAGGAAGAGAACAGGCTAATGGCATAGTAAAGTTAACCACTATGATCTGGACACCTTGTTGAAATTTCACAACTCTGATACCAAGAAATCCCTTTGGATAAATTCCATGATCACTTCCTGTTTCATCTGCGAGGAGGATATGGGGTCTGATAAGAACAAGACCCTTGTGTGTGTGAAGCAAGTGGAGCAAGAGGTGGTAGATGAATGGGATGAAAGCATGCCATTACCTGGCGACATCATTGAAGGGTTTTCTGAGGATGATGGTGAAGAATCCTTCGTGCCTGTGAAGACCATGTCAGAGTTTAGATCAAAGCTTGGCAAGGTTAACCCACAGGTGGAGTTCATTCGGCTGAAAGTCAGAAGAGGTGATAGCACTCTGAAACTCCAGGCACGTATTGCGCAAAAGAAAGGTTCATTGCTTCACAGGAAATACGCTACTATCCAAGCAGCCACTGACGAGAGGCATGTTGCAGATTTAGGGGACTTGACATTGGAGCAATGCACTGATCTACAGGGTACTCTTTGTCTAATTAAATTTAGTGATTTTAGAAGATTGATCGAACGAGATGAAATAGGAAAGGAAAAAAAGAAGCTTGGTTAATGAAATAATTCTTTAATTTGAGTTTGCAGAAATGAGCAGGAAATTAGTGGTGAAACTACAGAGCATCGGCTGCAGCTGGGGATTCCGCAGACATGGGATCAAATATGACTGGGAGATGAAAGCACGTACTCATCTACCCGATCAACATTGTTCAGTGATCAGCTCCATTTTATTCATGCCTTTACAAAGCGAGCACTGCATCGATACCACCACGGCTAGGTGTATGGCTTGGTTTAGCGCAGCGGTTTCATCAGGAGTGCCCCTGGTTTTTGTTAATATCCAGACAGAACCCGCAGCAAACTTAGTAACAATACTGCACCACCTTCTCTGCAGATGCAGATTTTCGAATGTGTAAAGGAAGAGTCATTTTTAACTGTGTCTACCCTTTTTAACACAGGAGAAACTTGATGCCTCGAGAAAAGGAACAGATTGGGATGAGCAACAAAACCAGACATTGCAGGGTATAAGATTGTGGTTTTTACCTGGGCTAGAAGAAATTCTAATAGAATTGATTCCTCAACCTGGAGAAGATCGATTCGGCATGGAAATCAAACACACAGAAGAGGTAATGTTAATAATGATATCCCCATGATACTTGTTCTAGCAGTCCAGTCAGTATGTGAAATCAAAAGTACTTTTACATGTGCAGGGTTTTGTTTTGATCCACTCAGTGATGACAGAGTCAGTAGCTGAGCGTGGTGGGCTTAGAGAGCTGTATGAAGAAGCAATTGCAAGTGGGTTCCAACTGGTGATCTCTCGTTTAGAAGGCAAAAGCTTAATGCCATCAAGCGTTTGCTTCGATGGTCTTATACAATGTTGTGACCTAACTCAAATCAAGCAGAATCTCTCTTCAGCAATACACCAAATCGACACTATTCAGTTGCATGTCATGGCCTGGCCTAATCCAAGTCGTGCCACACCAAGTCCAACTCAAGCCATTGGCTCTGTAGCACTACTATCTCCTAATCCAAATGGGTATTTTGCTACTGCCCATTTTGACTGAACACCAAGCCAAACATATTTAATAGGGAAAAATAATTCAAGAATTAGACTTCAATTAAACCTCTAGATGAAGATAAATAACAATAATATTTAATCTATTTTTATGTGAAATTATATTTAATCTTTTTTGTTTTTATGAGAAAATTATATTAATCTTTAGTTAAGCCATGATGTTGTTTTATTTTTGTTTCTATTTTCTAATTTTCTAACAGCAAGGGAACGAGAAAAGCCCTTACTTTGAGCTCGACTATATTTGAGAAATCGTTTCGGACTATCAGTTTCTTGGTCGATGGCTCTGCCGGTCCGAAATACCGTGGCCAAGCTTTCTTCTTCCACACCTTCAAACCTCTCCCTTGTTACATCCATAACCTCGATCCTTCAAACCCTGAATCCCCAAGATTCAGATACCTCGAATCTCAACCCAGAACCCCTTAAGCAATTCTCATCTAATCTAAATCCAAACTTAGTTATACAAGTGATTAAGAACCAGAACAACCCCTACCATGCTCTCTTCTTCTTCAACTGGGCTTCCAGGCCCGTGCCCAATCCCAATAATTATTTTCATACTCATTTGTGTTATGTGGTAATCACTGATGTCTTACTTTCTCATTCTCTTATATCAACGGCCTACACACTCCTTCAAAAGTCGCACAAACTCTCTGATTTCATGTTCGGTAGATTTATTAAAGCTTTTGGTGATCGTGGCGACGTTAGAGGTGCTATTGGCTGGTTCCACAAAGCCAAATCTTTTGAAAGTGGTCGTTGTCTGTTCTCTTATAATGCCGTACTGGGTGTGTTAGTGAGAGCAAATCGAGTAAATTTGGCCAAAGCTTTCTATGATCAGATTGTAAATGAAGAATTGGTGAAACCCGACGTTTTCACTTATACGACAATGATCAGGGGTTTCTGCAAAATGGGCATGATTGAGAATGCGAGAAAGGTGTTCGACGAAATGTCCTGTGAGCCCAATTTGGTCACCTACAACACATTGATTGATGGCTTTTGTAAGAAAGGTGATCTCGAGAGTTCCAGGGGGATTCTTAATCGAATGATGCAAAGTAAGACTTGTTTACCAGATGTTGTGACTTATTCGACTTTGATAGATGGGTATTGCAAGAAGGGTGAAATCCATGAGGCAATGAATTGCATGGAGGAGATGGTGAAACAAGGCTGTCAGCCAAATGTCTTAACATACAATTCGTTGATAGAAGGTCTTTGTTTGACTGCAAATGTGGATGAAGCGAAGAGAATGATGACTAGAATGCGCTTAAATGGCTTAAAAGATGATGTTACCACACATACTAGCATATTAAAGGGGTTCTGCATAGCGAGAAGGTCCAATGAAGCTATCAAGCATTTGAAGGAAATGGTTAGTCTTGGGATGAACCTAGATGTCAAGGCATATGGGATTATTGTTAATGAGTATTGTAAGATGAGAAAACCAAATGAAGCAATTTCACTTCTGAGGGAAATGAGGTCAAGAAGCATTAAGCCAAATGTGTCAAGCTTCAATACTGTGTCTAGAGTTCTTGTGGACATGGGAAAGCTTAAAGAAGCTATTTTCCTTTTAAAGCAGATGCCTCAAATGGGCTGCTCACCAAATTTTTTATCATATAACATCGTGATATGTGGTCTTTGTAAAGTGAAGGGTCGGATGCAAGAAGTGGAAGAGCTTGTTTGGAACATGCTTCAGGATGGGCATAATCTAGATGCCACCATGTACAGCTGCTTAATTAGGGGATACTGTGAGGATGGAAACGAAGAAATGGCATTGCAAACTTTTTACCAGTTAATTGATAATAATTATGTGATTGATTTAGAGACATTCGGCATTTTTGTCAAGGAACTGTGTGCAAAGGGAAAAGTCAAAGAGGTGGAGAGGGTATTCCTAGAGATGTGCAGTAAATGCCCTGTACGTGATGTTTATGCTTACAAATCGGTGTTAAAATGCCATGTACCTGATGTATGACCGCCATTTTACCAGTCCTATAAGCCATACATATATGACAGAGAGAACTTGCTGAAGCCAGCACTGGAATTTGGATATTTGAAACTGTGCCAATAAAACTAGTGTGTGGGTTGTAACTCCAATGCTCCATCAGTCGTGATTTCTGATCTCTGGTGGACAGCTGAAAGAAACATTTAGGCTGTCGTTGTTGTAGTATTTGAACTTTGACTTTATAGGATTTGGTTGAAATGCTGCGGTTGTCCTTGATTAACATCTTTGGAATTCTCCCTTCAGTTCTGAGTTTCTGACGTTTTCCCTGAATCCAAATAGGTTATTGCTATGCTCGGTGGAAGCAGGCTTACAAAAACTAGTGGGGATGAGAATGAAACTAGTTCTGCACTTCCAACGGATAAAATGTTGTTTGTTATTCTGTCATCAAGCAACGTCTATCCGTTTTTATTTTTCAGGCAACGGGCATGAAGGGTTGTCAGGAATGGACAAGCATTGTGATCTAGAAAGAGAGAGAGCAAGCTTGCCCAGGAAAAACCAAAAACAAATTCCAACTCCATGCCACATCCACTAGTCAGTCTTGTGTTTCAAGAATTCAGGTTTATGCCAGTTTCTGCCACATCAGACTAGACTAACAACCCTTTTGAACCGCTATATCTGACCTGCTTTATTTTGTAGACAATCAGATATCGCTACTTATTTATGGGGCCCCTTTTATTTAATTTTGTTTTTCCCCGTTTTCGCTTCGATTCATAGGATTAAAAATAACATTATAAGCCATGAATCAGTACTAGATCCACTACCTTTTTAATTTTATTTGTTGGATGCCATTATTCATCAATACATGGAATATTTTTTTTTTTTTTTTGGATGATCCATGTATATATTAGTAATATATTATTAGTTTAAGGCATATTTGTGAATTTGTAAAATAAAATAAAAAAATTTCAGGTTATTACCCAACACAAGCATAACTATCAACTAACAAATATTAACGTATAAATAAATATGCCCATTTTATTTATGTTAATTCACAAAATTTCAAATCCTCGTTAACGGGCTAATCTAATCCGGTTAGCGGACCGCATGTCCTTTTATGAAATCCGGTTAATATATTCAGTTCAAATCCGATTCAACCTATACTCTCTCTCCACTCAAAGGTCAAATAATTTCCCATCTTTCCCTCCATTTAAGAGACTACCGGCGAGTACCTCCAATTTGCAAGCAATGGAGGGAGGTGCTCCGTACAATCCTCGTACAGTCGAGGAGGTCTTCAGGGATTTCAAGGGCCGAAGAGCTGGCATGATTAAGGCTCTCACCACCGGTATGTACTTTTTCAGTGGTTATCTTTGTTTTTAACTACCGTCGTTTTAATTCCGGACTTCTCTTTTTTGTTATAGTTTCTATGTCAAATGTAATGTGTTTTCTGTGTGGTTCTCCAGATGTTGAAGAGTTCTATCAGCAGTGTGATCCGGGTAAAGTTTCATTTTGTCTGAATATGTTTTGCCTAAGTTCAATGGTCTTCTTTCGTTTTCTTTTCTGTTGCGGATGGATGAAAAACAAGTATTAAAGCTGCGCAAAAAGTTGCTAAATTTTTTCTATACAAACAAGTTGAATTCTAGCAATATTTAGTTTGAGGTATTCATTGGACGAAAGTTTATTTTATGAAGCATTCATTGGTGAACTTTTCTACGTAAAATTCTGAGTAAACTCAGAGAAAAAAATTTCTCTAAGATATTTTTGGTTGACTAATTTTCAAAGTTTTAAACCATAGGGATTTTTTAAAATTTTTTGTGAAATAACAGGAACCATCTGTATAATTAAACCATAATTTTTTAATGACTTATATGTAGTTCGTTAGAGAAGGCTGAGTCTTATTAAGGTTGTAGATGTTTACAGGACTGTTGGTTCTTACTCTTGTTGTAAAGGGTTGAGTTTCTGACTTTATTCTGTATTACATTGAAGTAGTTTTGAAATTCAAAGAAAGTGTAATTCAATATAAGATGTGAGAAGATAGCGTCATGTCTAAGAGGCTATGGTTGTACCCTCTTTGATTGAAGATTGTGTTTTGAGCTCGAGTAGTATTTGGATGCAATTGCTGTTGTATCATTCACGTGGGCGTAGTCATTAGGCTAATAGATCATGGTCAAGGTTATATACATCTGACATCTATGTCTACATGCACATAAAATGTTCCAAGTGTGGGCTGAAACTTCATACAAGACCCCCCTCTGGAGTCCGAGATGTTTGCATGCCATTACTCTTCCAGCCCTGACATGAAAGAGTGACGTGGTCAGAATGTAGGAGACCATTTTTTTGTCTTCTACATGATGTATATAAGCTGTTGCCCCATGCTATTACTGTTCCATATACACTTATTTAATCCAAATTGCTGATTGCTGTTTTTCTTCGTATAGCATGCAAAATAATTATATGATTGAAGTTTCTGCCCGACAAAAAATAAATAGATCTGTGTAATCTTCATGATACAGAGAAGGAAAATCTTTGCCTTTATGGATTTCCCAGTGAGCAATGGGAAGTCAATCTGCCTGCTGAGGAGGTGCCTCCAGAGCTTCCAGAGCCTGCATTGGGCATCAACTTTGCTAGAGATGGCATGGAAGAAAAGGACTGGCTATCGTTGGTTGCTGTCCACAGTGATGCGTGGTTACTTGCTGTGGCTTTCTATTTCGGTGCTAGGTTTGGATTTGATAAGGCTGATAGGTATGCATTTCCCGTTCCTCTATAAATCATGGCTTTACTCTGCAAGATAGCTTTTCCCTTGAATGATGCACAGGTTTGATCCGAATCAGCTTATTTAAGCCAACTGTTCATGGAAAGAAGTTCTTTTCGTAAGTTACTGGCACATGAAATGAGTAAACCAAGCATTACTTTCCTTTTAGGAAAGAAATGGTTAGAATCAAATGAGATGCATGTCTGACCAATAAAAGTAAGAAAAAGCAGGTAGTGACCAGTGACACTTAAAGAATGTGCTAGTATTGGTTTATCCGAATAGAGTATCCTAGGACATAATGTACTTTGGTGGCCTCTAGTTATACTAGCTACCTTGACAACGGCCACTAGTTGTTAGTATTGCTTTTCCATTCTTTGTTGTGCTTGAAAAAAGAAAGAGAAAAAGAAACCGATCATTGAAATCAAATCTGTAATTCCGTACTAGGACTGTTCAATTATTGCTGGTATGACTAAATTGTCATGCTTTGCTTGAAGGTTAAACTTTTCTTGTGAAAGATTAAATACAAAATCCCTACATTGATGTACTCTCTTGATTCTCTTCGTGTCCAATTGCCTATATGTCTTAAGTGTTAATAAAAGGGAATCTTTCTCTTTAGAGAACAAATATGTTCATCGATGCTTTCAGCTGTCTTGTACTGTTTACTTAACAGTACAATGCTTAAAGCTGCACTTTTGTAACTCTATATGGTTAACCCTCTCAAGTTGGTTTTTAATTTGAGATACTATCTTGTAATGGTAACCAGTTCTCATTCTTCATGCAGGAAACGGCTGTTTAATATGATAAATGATCTTCCAACAATATTTGAGGTTGTTACAGGGGCGGCCAAGAAACAAGCACAAGGAAAGGAAAAGTCATCAGTTTCTAATCATAGCAGTAACAAATCTAAATCAAACTCTAAGGTATGCATAGAAATGTTACTATACTTTCTCTCTTGAAAATCAACCCAACCATTAGTAGTAATTTTTGGCTAATTTATAGCTTTTAGCAAGGAAGCAAATTATGTTATTCTAACGAAACTTTAAAATTCACTATTTGGACTAAATGGTCAGTTTCGATTTGGAAGAGTAAGTTGGTGTTCTTATTTTTGAGGGAAGGGATATGAGTCTTCCCGGAGATTATTTGTGTGGTATTGTTTTTAAATGCATACATTTGAACTGGAAGTGTTTAAGCAGTTATTCTAAGACCTCAAGTCCTGGACATTATTATTTATAACAAAATCCTTTTTGGGTTGGCAAATTGAAGCGAGGATCTGAATCTCAGGGAAAGTATTCGAAAGCAATGCAATCAAAGGATGAGGATGAGGAGGGTTTGGAAGAGGAAGATGAAGACGAGCATGGGGAGACACTATGTGGGGCATGTGGAGAGAACTATGCAGCCGATGAGTTCTGGATTTGCTGTGACATCTGTGAGAAGTGGTTCCATGGGAAGTGTGTAAAGATTACCCCTGCTAGGGCTGAGCATATCAAGCAGTATAAATGTCCGTCGTGCAGCAACAAGAGAGCTCGACCTTGACAATGGTTAGGATGGTGACTACCTCATATCCTGGCGATTTGATGACTGCTAATTTGTGTAATAGGTCAGATTTATTAGTCTTAGTGTCAATTTCACGAAATCTGTTTTAAATGTTATGTTAGGTTCTTGAGGTACTGCTTCTTCGATCTTTAATTAGGATATTTCTGTCAGGAGGGTACTTTTCTTCTGGCTCTGGACTTGATTAAATGCTTCCTTAGATTCAATGGGGTCTGTAGTGTATTTCGTGTCCATAATGTTAATGAAGTTCTACTCCCCGTAATGTTACTCTTGATGATACAAATTTTAGCATTTGTTGAGGACAGTTGAGAAATGGTTAAGAGCAATAATCCACGGAGCTTTTTGCTTTTTCTTCTCAAGCTGCTTTATGCATATAACTGTAACGGCCATGTCTATTTTGGCGATTTAACCATTGCTTGTCTATTTACCTCCGAAATTCCCTATCCAGTTAATTTATCCTTTGACATACCTGTGTGTGTTTCCATTTCCATGCCGCCAGATATTCCTCAAATCTTTCCTATTTTCGGTGGCAAAAGCTGCAAATTGCGAAAAATTTGGTGCACTGTTTCTGCAGCCCCAATGATCCATAGAATTTCATTTATCATCCTCGAGGATTAGGCTTCGATGATCCATAGATACATTAATATTAATAGGAAACAGATGCCCACATGGGCCCCTGGTTTTGCATCCTTTTCCATCACAAAACGACAACTGGTAATCACATTGTAATAGCCATGCCATGCCACCTCTGTTTCAGTAATCAGATTCTGCCACCACGCACTGCGCCCACCAATGATTCCTTCCGATCATGGTCAGAAGAGCTTCAAGAAACAGTGTATGTGCGACAAACAAAGCCAATTCCAATTTTTGTTTTTATTTTTATATTTTTTGCCCATTTGAGTTGAAATCAGATTTGGCTGAGCTCACAGAAAGAGGACTAGCTCACCAACTCTTTGGCGAGACTAGAGTATCCAATTATTAGATAGAATCCGCTTAATATATGCAATTCTATATATCTTACCATCATAAAAGAAACAAAAGTAACTTAAGAATCAAAAGATCTTCTCTTTGCTAAGAGTTGAATATACATGTCACCAAATTGGGGATGAGGTTGGAGGATGTTACAAGATGAAATTAAAGAAAACTACAAGAGATTGAGAAGGAAAGAGACAGGAACTCTAATTATCTATACCTAATCTTATACTGCTTCTGCTGTGGGGGTTATTTGTTATCATGCAGACGAAGTTAATTTCTACTGGCTCTTTTTAGACATTCGTTTCAAAAACTCATAGCTGGTAATCATGATTGTTGCAGACATGGACATTGAAACCCACCTTGGCCCCAATCCTCTGTAACAAGCAACGAGGCCACTTTCTTTAACCAAATCCTTAACGGTCTGCATAACAGTTAATGGCCTTCTTCGTCCATTCTCCTCTGCATCCAACACCTGCAACCTTGTCTTGATTGTGTCAAGTGGCATAGTTATAATTGCTGAAACCCCACTGGCCATGACGGCACTCAACCCTTGTACTGCTACCACTGCTTTGGAATCAGGCCTAAAACTACACCCATTGGCTAAATTACTCTCATCCCTCTTACCCATGCGGCAACCGAAAGCACCCCAGATGAGCCTATGAGCCATAGAATAAGAAGTCCACCAAACTGCATTGGATGGTGCATAAGTTACTATTGAAATCCCAAATCCCCTGTACAATCCTCTCAGTCCATCTGCATAAACAATTTTCCTAAACGCATCAAGACCGTTCCTGTAATTCCCACCAGAATGAACACTGGAGAGTACGTCTTTGCTTCCACTGCTGCTACTGCAGCCTTGAACCATGAGTCTCTGGCTCACGACATCAACTGGGGTCCAAACTAATTGGGCAGCCATGGCAGAACTTACCCCTGCGGCAGCATTAGCTATGGCCGTGGCTGTGGTATCTGAAAGCCCCAACCCAACCGTGGCAGTGCCAACATTACTCTTAGTAACTTCGAGGGCACCCATGTAAAGTGCTCGAGCAGGGATTGTTCCCATCAAGGAAGTACCAAAACCTTTGTAAAACCCTCTGAAACCTTCGTAACGCATAATGGAAAAAGACATTTTCAAGCAAGAAATCTGTGTTGAACAAACCTGTTGACGGGTCTTCAATAAAACAATGGGATAAAGCGCAGCTGATACACCGGAAAATAAAGCGGCGCCTAGGAAGAAGAATTTGGACTTATCAAGCATGTGCCAGTCTATCTCTGCTGGGACATGAATTTCTGAATCCGAATCATCTTCAGCTGCTCTTAAACTCATCTTCGCCTCTTAGGAAATAACAGTCTGAAACGGCTATAGTAATTCTCTATCACCCTTCAAGATGCTTGAAGAAGGAAGCAAAGTGGGTCTCTGGGACTATACAAGAAATCCAGGGGAACTGGAAAAAAGGCAGAGATTGGAGAGAATAATAGTATCTATGGTTATGGGATTGTTAGAAATCTAGGAAGTATTGGGTTTTCTTTTCTTCTTCTTACGGAGACAGATTTGAGAGCGGGCATGGATCACTGTAAATGGGTCAAACATTTCTTGACACAAGAACCTGTGATTCAGGGTAAAGTATAATAGGTCTCACCAGAGATTCATGGGCTGTAAACATTTTTCTTTTTGGTTTATCACTCGCTCATATCGTATGATCTAGCAAGTCGAGTGCAAGGAGGGGAAAACAACGCTAAACCTAATGGGGAGAATTCCAGAGATAGAGAGAGAAGAGGGTGTGACTGACATAAAGCAAGGCAGAGTGATAGAATAGAATTACAAGGTGAAAAGATACAAGATACAACGAACACATGGGACAGGGTTATGATTTTAGTCATGGTTTTGCGGATCGACGGAAACGGACACGTGGCAGTTTCTCCCTCGGGATGTTAAGCTCTTCTCTTGATCAGCTGTGGGTGAATTAGAACGGGGTGAAGGTGAATGACAAGGCTAAAAATGTACTTATAAGATTTACTTTCATCCTTTTCTTTTTTTAATGGATTTTCATTCTTGTTTTTGATAATTATCATAAAACAGAATTGGATTACACTGATTTTATTTGTTGATATTAAAAATTATTATGCAAATTTTGATCATCATTCTTAATTTCAGTTTATTATTTAGTATTTATTTATTATTTTTAGAGGAAAGTGGGAACTAAATTCTTAACAAACAATGACAATCCGAGCGAGGATACAACTCAAAAATAAATCATTGCATCTCATCACTATGAATATTAATTTGTTTTTAAAAAAGTATTCGTTGGTCAAACCATTTTTAGGCCCATCTGGGAATACACCTTATATGATAAAAGCCACTTTGTTTTGGGCTACATAAATTCTGTCAAGTCAAAATTATGGCCCATCAAATAGAATTAGGTTAAAGCAAAGCCCAGTTTTGAAAAAAAATAATGGAATGCATACTTGGTGCAACAAAAAACTATGATATTGAAATTTATTAATTATTAAAAGTTTATAATATGTAGTGTACAAGAACCAAACGGTTATTTATCTTTTCTGGCTATTGCATTCTTATATCTTAATTATGTTATGCATATTTATATTGGTCATTGATGATTTTTTTTTTTTTTGCCCATTGGTAGCATCTGGTATAATTTACATCACCTCGATGAAATAACATAACTTAATTCTTATTTTGAATTGTAAATATATTAAATTAATTTTTTTCTACTAGATCATGTTGATATTATAATTTATAACCATGTCTACACTTTGGGGTAACGACTCGTGTGCCATATTTCGCGGGGAAGGCCCACGCTCCATAATATTATTTAATTAGTTACTTTCGAGCAATAAATAAATAATAAAATTACCAAATCTTTCTAGAGTCTTGTAGTAAGTTTTATCTGAACCTCCTGGAACCTCCCAAGCGTATATCCAGAAACTTCCCGTTGCTTCCTCCATACACCTCTGCCACCCGTATAAATTCGCAAATCTCCAATTCTATCAGCATGAACGGTTCTATCGACACAAAAAGTCCGAGCTTACTGAAAGCGAGCGCAGAAAAATCACGGTGATATTTTGGCCCAAAACTTTCCGAGAAAAATTTCTCCAGCAAAGAGAAGAAAAATCATGGATTTCAGGGTGCTAGGCTTTGATTCACCATTGCTCAACACTCTACAGCAAATGATGGACATTGCAGACGATAATGCGGACAAGTCTGTCAACGCTCCAACCCACACGTTTGTTCGCGATGCCAAAGCTATGGCTGCAACTCCGGCAGACGTGAAGGAGTATCCGAATACGTACGTGTTCATCATCGACATGCCTGGGTTGAAATCTGGGGATATCAAGGTTCAGGTGGAGGACGACAATGTGCTTCTGATAAGTGGCGAGAGGAAAAGGGACGAAGAGAAAGAAGGAGCCAAATATGTGAGAATGGAGAGACGGGTGGGCAAATTTATGCGCAAGTTTGTGCTGCCTGAGAATGCCAACACGGATGCCATTTCTGCCGTTTGCCAAGACGGTGTGCTTACCGTCACTGTTGAGAAACTGCCTCCGCCTGAGCCCAAGAAACCCAAGTCCATTGAGGTTAAGGTCGCTTAACTTCTCTCGCAGTGTCAAACCAGGTCTTGTACAAGACAAGACCGCTACTCTACTCTCATTCGTCGCTTATCTGAGTTGTAATGGTTTCGTGGCTTCTGGATAATGGTTTGTATTATGAAGAGTCATGTGAGTTATGTACGTCATGTCATGTGTATAATATATGTTGTTAATTTTCGTTCTTAAAATGTTATCTCTTTGCCTTTTGTTCTCTTTTCTTTAAGCGAAATGTTAACATAAGCTGTTCGAATTTATGTCTACGGCAATGAAGAAAGATTGTTCTTCTATTGATATCCAAAATCAGAAAAACATAATGTCATGTCTCGGTGTTGTTTATGATCGCGAACCACGGGTCCGACGATTCAACTGGAAGCGCAACCAATTATTGAACAAGTTAGTGTTAAGAAATGGCATCATCGGATATCTATTGCTTCGCAACTTGTTGGTTTTGGCCGAATGGGTTGCATCCTTTCTGACAAACAAAGCAATGAAGAAGCCCTCACCATCCTCAGCAGGATCTGTCCTAAGCAGATGTTGGGCTGGAATAAAAGAGACAGTCCACTATTAATCAATATAAATGCTATGAATTGTCCAATGCTTGATGATAATAAAAGAGAAAGTCATTTGGGGACAAACTTGCTGTCTCAAGAAGTATACTTACAGCCTTCAAATACTGGGAGGCCACGGCGCTGCCACTGGGGGAAGGGGGTGACAAGTTGAAATCCATAGGATTCAGCTATCGGCAGAACTGATTTGACGACGTCTTCATTCTCAATTTGGTTGATCGAACACGTACTATAAACTACCTTCTCAGCGGCTGGAACTGCGGAAGGAAATAATAGCACACTCACTTCATGAAAGCATTTGGTAAAGAAGAAGACCTTCATTCGGAGGTAAGGGATACGAACAATCTAGAAACGGGAAAACAGAGATAAGATCGAATTGCCATGAATAAACGAACCAACTCACAAGAAAATGCATGCTGAAGAGCTTTTCTCTGAAAAGTTGCGAGCTTGTTCAATCGTCCCATATCAGTATCCTGGCCTGTGTAGACAAAACTTGTTGATAAGGAAGCCTTTGTACTCAATATGCCTAGAAGTTGGTGGGTACTTGTTTAAACGCTATGAACTAGGTCCTTATACATTTCTTTAATTTAGATTGGTGCACCTAAAAAACCAAGTTCGTTTTCAAGATTTTGTATTTAATTAGCTTTTCTTTTAAGACACATTTCTCATGCTTGAAATTGAGAAGACACATTCCAATTACCATGCCCAAAATATAGTAGCCAAAATTAACCTGCGGCTTTAGAGGGGAGAAGATGGTCTAGTCTTGAAGCAGCGGTACCAGAACCAGAGCAGGAAGGATCTAAGAGAATAGCGCGCACCTGCAATGAAGGATTAAACCAAGACAAGTAAAATAAGCGGTGGGGTTTTTACCACGTGACATCAGCATACATTTAAAGGGATAACTCCTCGAATCAGAGAAAGCATGAATAAAAGACAAAATTTCCACTTCCGCAACTTCTTATGAAATTTTTTTCAAGAATCAAGTTGCCCAAAATCATTTTGTAGACTCTTCATACAAATGACACGACAAATATTTGCGGAAACTAGTAAGCCCAATTTCTTGCCTTATGATAATGCAAAATAATACATAAGACGAGTGGTTCAGTTGAACCGCTTAACTGATTAGTAATTGTAATGTTATGGAAAACAGAGGACACGTTTGGATGATAAATTGTCGAACGTACAGGCCAAATTAGTCGGTCAAACTGCTACTAGTCTTTTCAGCAAAAGCCCCGGGGGAACATAACTACCATTACAACTGGAGCAGGAAACATACTGTACCTTAGAATATGAAGGAGTCTCGGGGTCGATGTTCAAGAAATCCTCATTAAGAACTACTATGTCTGAAATCGGGTTAAGTTTGAAAGGCAGCATGAGAAACTCAACACTTAAATTAAAAATCACAAAAAAAATCTACCATGACTTAATTATCGTCCTCGAATAGCATGTTTTGATATCCTTCATCATTATATAATATGCAGATAACAAATCAGTAAAACTGAATAACTTGTATGATTTTAAAAATATCAAACAACAAGCAGTCATTAATTATCTTACAGTTATGAAGTAGCTGCAAGATGAAAGCATCAAGATATGAGGAAATATTTAAAGGATACTAGAAGCACCAGACAGCTTTATAGTCTCTTTCAAACGTTTAACCCTGTCTTTATTCAGCTCACATGCTATAATCCTTCCCTTTCTCTTCATAAAAGCCGCAAGGTGGACAGTTTTGTTTCCTGGAGCTGCACATGCATCCAGAACCTTCACAGACATTTCAATAGCACAACTAGTTAAAATTGATAGAAATAATACGAAATCTCAAGGATGTGGGTCACTAAGATATTACATAATTCAAAATTCCATCTTAAGAGAAACCTTGCAATATTGTCAAATATGGTGCAGCAAATAACTTACCTCCCATCCTGGCTCAGGGGCAAGGGCCGGTGCCACCATGGAACTTGCCTTACCCTGCTCATATGTTGGTCACAACGTCAACAGACAACAACTACTACCTATTATAGAATGCTTCCATCCGATAAAATCTATTTACAAATAAGGATATCTATTCACAATATTTATGTTCTTATTATAAAGGGAGAGGGAAAATATTCTCAAAATTCCTACTTGCAGAAAGATACTTCCATTCTTGACAAGAGGGTGATCGTGCAAATCAGTGCCCGGTGGGAGAATCAGCAGATCAGGCAGCAAATTATCTTTTTCAACCTATTTAAAATTGAAATACGAAAAAAGATAACCATATGAGAAATTAACTATACGAGCCGAAAGTAAAGCAATTACTTAAATCGTATAAAATATCCTCCAACACTTCTTTTACTTTATTTTTTCTGGTGAAAAATTTAAAATACTTCATTTTCATCAAGGGAAGGAATAGTATGACTCTTGAAGATCATAGACACTCTGACAGAAGGTACCGAGTATTTCTTCCCCAGTTCACATAAGGCAGAATCTGTATCCAGTTTAAGTGTGTTCACACGAACGTAACGAGGTACAGAAACATCTGCATCACAAAAATTCAGATTTTATCAAGTCATTACCATGATAGAGCAATTTTTATATGATTGATAGCTCTTCAAAGAGCTTCTGTTGAGAACATAGTAATTTGCAAAACAGCTACTTCTATATATATATATATATATATATATATATCTTCAAGAAAATGGAAACCAAATAAAAGACTCTTTTTTTTTGCATGGTTGGGGGGTGAATTTGAAAGCTGACCAGGAACTTCATATAGAGCAATCAACTGTTTAAGAGTCTTCACTTTTTTCTGTGCCAAAAACTGTTTTAGGGTTGACCGTAGTGCGTCTTTGCGGCGTGCCAGGAACTTCTCCGCATCACCAACCAGTGAAACTGCCTAGAGATTTAACTAAATTAAAGTTAAAAATCACAATAGATATTATCTGGAGAAAGAATGAGCTGGAGGAGAATAATAAACCTTCTTATAAGAGTTAATTGGTCAAAACTCAAGTCCCATCCCCAAACAAAAGATAAATGAAAGGAACGAAAAGAAAATCGAACAGTAGAGATTCCTCTTTCATCTAATGCACAAGTGGTCAGGAACATCCAATTGCTTTCTCTCAATGAACTCTTTCTTCAGGATGTTAGAAAGAAGTTATCAGGTGAAGGAGTACTTTTTCCATAAAAGAAAAGGACAGAAAGCAATCCATTCAAGTAAAATTCCTCACACAAAAAGACACGAGATTACCTGGCCAAAAAGAATATCATACACAATAACGTAAACCAACTCCTCTTGTCTCTGCAAAAGGAATGGCAAATTGTGTTATAGGACGCATAACTGAGAATTTGTTCCCGTTTCTTCAAACTTACACCAACCACACCACCTAAAATAAGAACTAACAACAATAGAAATTAAGAGAACTTATACCTTCCACTTGCTGTTGAGTATAGAAGCAGCTTCCAAGACTTCCTTGATTATAGGAAGATCTGAACACATAATACTACTAAATATCAACAATGCTTTCTAAAACGGAAATATAGCAATTAGTCTCTTTGCCCTAATTTATGATTTTATCATCGTTGACATCTGTAAGATGTAAAGCAGAGAATGAAAATGGTTTGTGTGACGGCTAAATACTAAAGAGATCATGTCCACAGAAATTTAAACAAAAGTTATTGCTAATAATTCGGTCAGTTTCAGCTGCAATTGAAGTGTGGCCGACCTGCTGCCTGAATTGTTTCAGAGAGAGAGGGGCACATTTACAAAGGCAAAAAATGGAAATAAGTAAAAAACTTACGTTTAAGGGTCTGACAAACGAGAGCAAAGGTGCCCTTCTTGTTTCTAATAGAAGGCCTGTAAATAAGCGATTTGATGGAGGCAACGGCTCGGCTGTTTGCGTCTCCCTGAAGAACCATTTTCAAAACCTTAGCTGCCTCTCTTCTTGCGAAATAAGCCGACCTCTCCGTTCCACTCATTCGCCGCTTCTCATCATTTTTCTCTGAACCTGTTGTAGACGGAGGCCTCCAAGGCATATTCTTCGTACGACGCGCCATTGCCCAAGCTTCGCCGTCAGCAACAGGGACGGAGACGATGGAGAGGGAGAGGGAGAGGGAGAGGGAGAGGGAGAGGGTTTAGGAGTTAGGCACATGGAAGAGCGACGACGATGGTTTTTTCTGGTAGCGGCGGAACAAGTCGTTCCGCTGCTGTCGTTTAACTGGAATTTGCAGTAAAGTCTTTGTCGTTTTAGAAATATAAACACTTCAACTTTTGGGTTTTTATTTTCGGGCCATAAGCTTTTGGATTGACTGTTGTAAATCGAATCCTATAACAGTAAGCTTAGCCCATAAAATCAACGCAGCTTCTCAATCTCAGCCAGAACTTAAAATAAAATTAGCTAAGTTTGGTTTTGGGAAAGGGTCAACAAATTAATTGAGCACGCCGCAGCTATCCTCTGACTTGAGTCCCATGTAAGTGTCATTAGGATTACAGCAAACAGTTTTCTGCAGTTACGTTGGCTAAGTACATAAGCAAAATGACGAAAAAAAATCATTATTATAACAAATTAACACGTCATAGTTGTCCTGGGTGTTATAATTGAAGTTACACATTTAAAAAAAAACGTAAAACCACGTTAGCTTATATATGTGATATTGACCTGAAATGAGATTGATTTAAATTAAAAAAAAAAAAATGAAACTCATTTTAGTTTAGGAGAATGCTAAACTTCTCTTACTTTTTTTTTGTAAAATTTTGACATCTTAAAGAAATCTACTTAGTAATTTGGTCTCTTTGAGGATATTAAAAAAAAATTGAGCCATTTAATAAAATATCAAAACTCATCTTATTTTTAGTTATTATATATAAGAAGTGAAAACGAGAAGATTTTATGTGAGAAGTGAAGTCTCCTAGGTTGGGGCTTCCAGGAAAGTGGGGTTGAATCATTTAGCTAGGAATATGAAAGTGTGAATCTATGCGGTTGATTTGACATATGCCAAAAAAAGTGATTAAAGTGAAAATGACGAGCTGTTAGTTTCCTTCTGCTTCGTGGCCATACCAGATTAGCATGATAAAATATATTTAGTGAGTTTTAAAAGGTTTGATGGGCCCCATCGTTTACCTAGCATCAACTATACCCACAACATGAAACACCGCGGAAGATAGGTAGGAACTTCCTGGTAAGTGTTTCAGACAGACAGGTTTTAGAAAAAATTTGGAAACAGAATCTGTGTGTCTGGTACTGAGATCATTCAAACTCTTCTCAGTCCTCACAAGATAACAACTCGAGTCCTGTCAAAGCTAATCCAAGTCAACCAAGCTAATTGCACAAGAAATAAGGACTAATGGACTCATCTAATCCCTTCATATCTATCTGGTTTTGTCATTTCTTACCATCAATTTATCCTATCCTTTTTTACTTAGTGCGCTATGCATGTACCCTAAACAGCTCCATTTGTAGATTAAAGCGAATACATTTTCTTCTTCATAATCATTTAATCTTAGAAGAAATCAGCGTTACACATAAATTTTATGGACGTCAGACTTGGTTGAGATAATCTAGAAGAAGCAGATCATTCCCCACTTGTGAAAATTATATATAAGAGATCTGTGACTCATATGAGGTTCTAAGAAAGTTGCATCCCAATATTTGACTTGTAAAATCCTACGTTGAGAAGGGGTTGGTCGAACCACGAGACTCGTTGCCTTGGCCACCAATTGCATTTACATCAGCTCAAACTTGAAAGTCTACTCCAAGTCATCTTGGCATGCCCCACTCTCTCTCTCAGAGGCTCAGGCTCAGGCTCAGATAAGTCGTTTTCTATTCAACATAATACACCTTTTAAAGTAAACTGATCATATATAAGAATATATAGATTGAGTGCGCGGCATTTCTAATTCCTATTAATTTCAATCAATTAATTGAAGCTTCATAGGAAGGTCACCGTGAAGCCGCCTAGCTTATCACTGAACCATGGAGTTTATATTCTGAACACCGTCATTCTTTCTTTTCACTGCATTGCTGGTTATACCACCAAAATGAGTACCGATAATAATCCCAAACCAGAAGATTCCCCGGACAGCGATGATTTCACCAACTTGTCTGAGTACTTGAAATTAGATGACTTTGAAGATCCCGATTCTTTCTTCACAGAACATGCCCCATTCCAGGATTTTCAAGCCAAGGACTTTGGAGCAAGTGGCAGCACCCACTTTCAGGGCTCTTCCAGTACCACAAGTAAGTTATTTTTCATGCATACTTGGATGATACTCCACTCCCCCATGCACTAATCTGTCGTCATTATTGGTTTATCATCGTGTTTTAGGGGACACTAGCAGTGGTCGTGAGATCCAGAGGGAAGTCAAAGAAAGAGTTGCATTCAAAACAAAATCAGAGGTTGAAATACTCGATGATGGATACAAGTGGAGGAAGTATGGCAAGAAGATGGTGAAGAACAGCCCGAATCCAAGGTATATGTATATATGTGCACTTAACCAATGAGCATATGATAGCTACCAGATAAGAAAACTATGATGGATCTTTCATCTCCCACTCTTGTCTTTGCATTTACTAAATACTGATATGATCTTACATATTTTACTTGTTTACAGGAACTATTATAGGTGTTCTGTGGATGGATGCCCCGTGAAGAAAAGAGTGGAGAGAGATAGGGATGATCCCAAGTATGTAATAACAACTTATGAAGGCGTCCACACCCATCCGAGTTCTTAATGGCTCAAAGATTAGGAGAGGTAATCTAATCTTGGCGGGTTTACTGCCTGTATCCACCCTGTGGAAGTATGAGTTCTTATGACTAGCTAATTTTGCATGTGCACGTACTTTTCTAAGTCTTATGATCCATCGATGCATGTTCGGGCAATGTGAAGGAGAGTGACTACATGCATGCTTATGTATAATTAACCTTTGAAGGTTATCAAGATCGAATAGAGGGAAATATATATGCTCAGCTATGGCTTCTGATAAAAATTTAAGTTTATTGTACGGATGACAAAAACTAGAAAATAGAGCACTATTACTCACTACCGTTTATGAAAAATGGCTGTAAAGGCAACCCATCAAGGTTAATCATATATAGGTAGAGACAAGAGACAACTATGAGGAGGAATAAGATTGAAAACGATAAAGACTAGACAATTTTATTTGTCCTGTTTATAGCCTTCCAACCTGACATAATTAGGGAAAGAATTCACTGTCCATCTAATAGAATCAATCTCCAATGAACATTTCCCCGTAACAACAACTAGAAAACAAACTACTTGTGAAAAATTCACGTTTCTCATATTTCCTCCAAGCAGCAAAAATATGCAACGGTCAAAGGAGCAAAGAGCATGCCTTTGAGGAAAAACAGATTTCTCCACACAAGGGGACAATATAAAATTATAAAAATTAAAACTGAATATAGCAAGAATATGTGTGTGTGTGTGTATTATACCAACAGACAGAAGAAGCAGCGTAAAAAGAAAAAGGTCATCCAGCGGTGCGGTCGAAGAAACAAAACAGGAGTGTGGGCCGCTCTCCTATGCCCGTTTGTAACTTCATAAACCTTTGTGGAACAAAGCAAACGGTTAGTTATATGGATAACTTTGGCACAAACCCATAGCTAGCACTCTACCCACCCAACTCAGAGAAATCACTTCAGCCCATATATAGTAATAGTAGCTTAAACGCAACAAATACTGGCCCCCTAATAGATTAGTTATGTGCTTTTCTCATTTTTCTACACCAGTAGTATATTATGAAAATGTTAGCTGCCGATTGATTATATGAACTTCAAATGAACCCAAGTCACTTCGTTCTTTTCTCTGAGTCAGATTCTCTATCCGTTATACATCACTGTACAGAGATTACTTTACCAAGACGAACATTAGGTGCTTACGTTAGACCGCAAGATCCCAAGTTATTTAGAACCTATGGTATCAGCTCATGAATCTTTTTATTGCTCCTCTTAACTTGTATGGCAATCGCAATGGCTAAGAAAATTGTTACAATAGAACAAGCTAGTATTCAGAGGTGATGACAGAATAGCCCGGTTAAATCTTATTAAATCCACGCAACATCACTGGCTACATATGAAGGCAAACAATACAGTACAGTCTCTATATACAGAGCTGAGAATTCTACAGTACCCTAAAACCTGAGTATAAAAAATGGGCCACCTGCCTGGTATGACTTGCTAATATCTACCCAAACATTTTTCACATGGAGAAGCTTCCAAAACTGGTTAAAACAGCGGACCAATCGTGAGCTAATCATTCAATTTGCAAATAAGATATCAGGGTTCCGAATATGAGCATTTTGAGCTGCCAGCCCATTAGTGTCCGTAACATGAACATGAGAAGAAATGCTCCAGAGGATGTCCTCACTCTGCAACTTGTTTGCCAACAAGGAGGATGGTCTTACAATTGCATTTGATTTTGAAGATGAATGTTTAACGTTCCCACTACTTCCCATGCCGCTGGCAAGCAACCAACGGAACCCAGATTGTTTTTGAGTTGCAGTACCCCAAAGTTGGCTCTGTCCGGGTTTGGTAACAACGCCTGCAAGATGAACTCCACTCATTTTAAATCTGAACTTATGAGTGCCGTTATCCATATCACTTGTATCCTCCATTTCTTTCTTCTCCCTTGTTTCAAGCACCATGTTGTGGTCTTGCAGCATTGCTTGGACGTAAACTCTTTCTACTTGCGTTAGAACAAGCATTGGAACTCCAACTGCTTCATAATTCCGAAAGGGATCTCTGAGCTGCGTTACAAAAGCCACTGTGAGGTGGTCCCCCAGGAGTCCGTGCTTCCCACCATATATTACTCTAAACCTGTCCATAGCATTTTCCAACCCTTCACCTTCATAGTCTGAGATTTTAGAATCATGAACTTTAAGGATCTTCAAATTTTGCTCTGGATTTTGATCTTTAATAATACCAGCATCCAGTCTCAACCACTGATCTATTGGTATTGACAGCCCCAACAATCTATCAACATCGCTGTCAATGTCTCCACTACATTTCACTTGTGATTCAGCAACTCCTTTGTCGGCTACTCTGCCTCCAGAGGCAAACATCTTCGGATATTGGGGACGAATGTATGAAGTTGCCTCCTCACTCGGCATGCCAGACTGTATTCTCAACCCTTCTATGAAAAGGGCTTCGATCTTATCAATAGTCATAGGAGCTACGTCTTCTAGAGGCACGTAGTCCAAGCCCAGCACTTCATATGGAAATTCTTTTAACTCATTCTTGATACAATCTGAATCCCGTCCAAATTCTTCAAATAATTCTTGCTGCACAAAGTCCTGCCTGTGACAGATTAAGAATTGAAATTGGCAAAGAAAAAACAAACAGAAACATTTGAAATTATAAAAGCGAAGCATTGTACTCAACAAATAATGCCACTAACATGCTTGCTAACCTTTCAGGAGCATCCGTGCTGGTTGTTCCATCCCATGCCATATTTTGAATTGATTTTCCAGTGATATCACGCAAAGGCATTAGTCTATAGATATGATCACACAGCTCCTCAACTCCAGCAGATGCCACTTGCAATAGTATCTCCATTATATCATTACCCATTTTTGCAGGAAGAACAACTGGGTTAGAAGCTTGAATGATTAATTTACCACCATTTTTGGCGCTTAAGAAGAGGGAAGGGCTCATAGACCTCAGAAAACCTCCACCCTGAGTTTGAATAAATGAACCAAGACCTGGTCCAATAGAAGGTAATGCAGATGATTCTTCAGAGGGTAGCTCAATTGGACTTCCAAATCCACCAGAGCAGGTTCGTGGGGAATTTCGAAAGTCCCTGTCATTTAAGCCCCACTGCAGCATCAAAGACTCAGTCTCCAGATCTTCAAGAATTTTGGCTTTCCTTCTATTTATTAATGATTGACTTGCCCTTGCATGCTCCTCTTCAGCAGCTTGAACAATTAAAGACAAATTAAAATCCACAGGACAATCCTCAGAACTAGATCCAAGCGGATCCGGGCAGCAAAAATCCAATTGCCCTTCTTTTGCATCAAAATCGAAAATGAAGTTACCTGAAGCAATAGCTTCTTTCTCAAACTCTCTCAAAAGCTGCTCTCTGGGTGACTGAGGATCACCATCAAAACTCGAGCCAAATGAACCACTAGACTCCATATGAAGCATATTTAAGAAATCACTGGCCACAGATTCAGTGATATCATCCAAGCTATGTGACCTTCTCTCCATCTTATGCGCTTTATAGTTTGATTTAACATTGGTGTACTGTTCTTGGGCAAGAGAATCATTCATAGGTTGTGAAGGGTTCGATGCTACTAAGTCTGAGGTTATAGAAGCTGAATCCAGCTCTTCGATGCTTGGTAGGATGATAAGTGAGCTATTGCATTTGTGTTTGCTGTCATCCAAGATATCTCCATCCATGCAATTAATGCGGATCTCATTCTTTGAATTACATATTTTGTTCTTAACGAAGGATATGCCATTATCCTTCACAATCTCATCGACACCGATGGTTTCAACTGCAGACATATCAACAGTTTGAACAGTTTTCCCATCAAATTTCAAGAAATCGTCTTCCAACGTTTCTATCCCTTTTTCAATAATGGTAAACTCAGGGTAATCAAACTCATACTGATTTGATTCTTCATCTGGCTCTAAATTCAGAAGAGTTGGAGAGTCAAGTGGTCCCACATATTCAGAATCTTCTCTGGCTGGGTCATAAAAGTTCTCATCAATTTTCTGATACAGTAACTTGATTGATTTAGAAAGACCTGAACCAGAATCTGAACCATAATCTAGCAATACTTCATGGCCGGTGCTCATATCCTCAGAATGAGAAGGGAGAATCGATCCATCATGTAATTTATTCGGAACTATCCCACCCCGCCAAAGAACCATGTCTGTGTTGCTAGAACTGAAATTCACATCATTTCCTGTGGCGCTTGGCATGCGTTGATCCAAGTTAATAAGGTTGAGGGCATTCACACTACCACTCAGTTTCATCAAATCATCCTTAATTACGTGAAAACTGAAACTAACATTTAGATTAGCTCCCCTAGCCTTTCCGGTCAATCTAAAACTCGTGGTCCATTTCCCTGAACTTCTATCACCCTCTAACTCTTCTAAAGTCAAAGGTAATAGCCTAGTAAGATCAACCTCATGCTTCCCTATGTCAAGCTGAGGAACCCCAACAACAGAAGCATAGATCAAGAAAAGCTTAGACTCATACTTGGCAGAGTGATTAGACCCACTTTGGCTGCCATAAACGGAACATGTATGCATCAAAGTTTCGTCAAACTCCGCAACACCCTGGAAAACCCGGGAAGGGCGCGTCTTTAAAATACTGTTTTTCCTTTTCCAATGCACGCATAAACTAACACCATTGAGATTCGAAGGCAACCCCTCAATTGAATGTACATGAAAATTGAAACAACAATTGAATTTGCGATGACCAATATGCGTGAGAGCTTTCAAGGGTTTCTTCCAATTCCAAGGTGACGATGACTTCTTATACTTGGGCAATAGATCTTCCCTTAGAAATTGTTGATTTGAGCTAAATTGAGCTCTCGATAAACGGGTTTTTCCGGCGGATTTAGACCGATTATCAAACGGGGGCAAGGAAGCCTTAGAAGGGGTTTTGTGCAAATAAAGAGCTTTGCTTATTTCCTCTATGTCACGCAACAGCTTACCATTATTGAAATCACCAGAATCATCGGCGTCTCCATGCCCAGATTTGGACGCCATCAAATTTGCATTGAACAAAGGCAAAATCCAGCTAACTGGATCAGTCAACCAAGCAAGTTCGAATTACAGGTACCATCTTCAATAAATCAAACAAATCATAAACTCAGTAAAAAACAACAACCAAAAAAATATGAGAGGGGAAAGAAAAAGAAGAGGTCAAGCAATCAAAGACCTGACATTCAGAAGAATCAAAAACCCCATTTTGATAATAGACAGTCGCCCCCAACTTGTTCCATAAGTTACCAGAATTTCAGCTTGTTTCTTCAGTTGTTTGCTTTAAATCTTTTAACAACAAAGCAGATTGAGACTATCAATTCAGACATAATTTAAGGAATTACCAAAGCACTTATGGAGATTATGAGTAGTCGTACCATGTCAACTCTTTCTCTGCGTTTATTGCGGGATTGACAATCACTTTTTCTTCTTCCTCAATTCAATTCTTCTCGCCTGCCCAAGATGAATCGCGAAGGTGGATTCCATGAAGCTTCACCAGAACTCGCTATTTCCTATGCATAGATTGAAAGACAGTAGTGCGCGGCCGCGCTTTTTTTTTTTTTAATCATATAATTAAATGTTATGTCTATTGATTTAAGAGTTATAAATCTTCATAAAATAACCATTCGTAAATGGTTGTGCTGATTTAAAAATTATATAAAAATTATATAATTTGGTATATATATTAAAATTAACATATTTAAAAGAGTTTTTTTTGTAAATTTTTTAATTAATTTGAATCAGATTAATTATAAATTAAAAAATTTTATAATCAGATTAATTATAAATTTTGGGTAAATCAAAGACTAAAAAAAAATTATATATTAAAAAAAATGACATAATATATCTCCTTATCAAAGAGATGTAATTCTTCACTGAGACATCACATTCTCATGTCTATAAAAAGTTCAAGTGATAGAAAGTTTATAAATATTCATCATTCCAAGTATATAATTTGTTATTCTATCTTTTCTATTTTTTTAACAATGAAATGTAATAAAAAAAAAAATGTGATTGGATGGGCCGAAGAGTTGAACTAGTTCTGGTTTGGTATACCGTAAAAAGTTTTTTTTTAAAAAAAAAAAAGAGAGCCCAATGGGCTTGTTTTTTATCAAAAATCCATTATATAAAAATATCAAGCCAATACCGTACTGTGCTAATAAAGTTACTAAAAGTAGAGCAACCTTATCCAATCATCGTGTATTCTACGACCACATTTTTTCAGAGAAAGTGTGCTGTTACTCGTTGGGTGCTTGATATGATTCATCGTTCATGGAAGGGATAATGCATATACCTTATGACGTTACGGTGAAGTTAATGTTACGTTTACTTGACCGGAATTTGCTGCCTGACGCCGTCATAAGGAGGCTCACCCGTTTGCTTTTAGCAACTCGCCTTCGCTCCGGTTACAAGCCTTCCTCTGAACTCCTACTCTCCGATCTCATCCAATTTGCACACTGTACTTTTTCCATCTCACCTCTAAATTTTTCGTCTATCTCTTTTTTACTCATTCCTTTATCCACTCACACACGATTTAGCTCTTTCCATACTCTGCATTTGTGTTTTCTGTAACAATTTGCTTGGCATTGCTTGTTTCTTAATCCATTTATGTACCGAGGAGGTAATTGATGTCTTTTATCACTAGTGCTATAATTTTTTTCTATTTATCTCAAAAGATTTTAACTTTTTTTCTTCTAATTAAATTTTCTTAACTCTCTTCTTCATCACTCTCTTCATCTACTTCATCCTCGTGGATTCTCAAAATGAGTTTTTGATCTCAAATTGTTACGGTAAGTAATATTGACATGTGATTATTATTGATTCCAAATTCTTAGGTTTATCATATATCATTTTTTTCTTATTAATTTTGCAAATTTTATTTTATTTGTATTTTTTGTTTATTTTATTTATTTTTTTTACTTTGTAGTAATAGAATATGTTAAATAGAACGTATAAATTTGGTTTTGAAAAATAAAGGAAAAAAAAGTGTGATACTCTTGCAGCTTTAAAAGAGATGCCGATAGCCATTAACACTGATAAACCAAAAAGTCAACATTATGAACTGCCAACGTCTTTCTTTAAGATGGTGCTAGGAAACCATCTCAAATACAGGTACTTTTTGATGCATGGACTTTGTTTTTTCCCTTGGACCTTTAATTATTATTATTTTTTATATGCTGTTTGCTTATTTATGGAACATCTTTCAGTAGCATTCGCCCATAAAAACCCATTTCCTCAACCTGTGTGAATTACTGGAATTCTGCTAACTTCTAAAGAAAAATGCAGTCCTTCATGCATGCATTTCCAATCAGACACTAGAAGAATCAGCATGTGACCCTCTGATGCCTGCCTTATTTCTCATGTTGCTGCAGCCTGCTTGTAAACATTATGCAGTAAATTGTGAATATATCTACCATAGAAGGGAATACCGATGGGGAACTCTCTCTATTTTCATAAGCTTGATGAGCTTTCCTTGATCATGTTTCATAGCTAGAGCCCAAAAATATGTAGGAAATAAGCTCTTGCAACAAAAATGCAAAGATAAATATGCCAATTTTTAAACAAGTTGTTGGTGTAGAAAAATAGGTGTAAGACCGACATAAACTGTGTGTGTCAATGTATGTAGACATGCATGACAAGAAGCAGTTAATAATATATATATGCGCACGCGCAGCTGCTGTTACTTCTCTTCCCCGTCAAAAACATTGGAGGAGGCTGAAGAAGCAATGTTAGAATTATATTGTGAGAGATCACAAATTAAAGATGGTCATGCAGTCCTTGATGTTGGATGCGGTTGGGGATCACTTTGTCTATACATTGCCAAGAAATACACTAGTTCCAAGGTTACTGGGATATGCAATTCTACAACCCAGAAAGCTTATATAGAGGAGAAATGCCAGTATGATATTTTACCATGCTTTTGCATTCATCATGCCGTCTAGTTTGAGTATTTGAAACAGGTGAATCCTAAATGTTACCAATTTTTGGCTTTCACTATCTCTTGTCAGGGAACTTCAGCTGCAAAATGTGGAGATCATTGTTGCAGATATTAGCACATTTGAAATGGAAGCTTCTTATGACAGAATATTTTCCATAGAAATGTTTGAGGTTAGATTTTATAGTGTCATGTAAAACATAATTAATCTATACTGAAGACATGCTTTTGATCTTGTGGTTTTCACCATGACACAGCATATGAAGAACTATAAAGATCTTCTCAAGAAGATATCTAAATGGATGAAAGAGGATGCCCTTCTATTTGTTCATTATTTCTGCCATAAAGTATTTGCATACCACTTCGAGGTAAACGTGATTTCAGGCTGTTGAACGACTTAGCCCTTGTTGCCTTCTTGGGATTGTTTAAGATAAGATATAGAAACGCTCATTTACCCTATGCTTGCTTTTGTAATAGGACATAAATGAAGATGACTGGATTACTAGGTATTTCTTTTCTGGAGGAACAATGGCTGCAGCAAATCTACTACTTTATTTCCAAGTGAGCTCACTATGAAACTTGCGATAGCTTTTTTATCAGATCTTACCAGATTTTTTTAGCTTTCAAAATAAAGAGAAAATGGAAAAGAAAATTGCATATCAAAGTTCTGCGTCCTAAGCTTAACGCGTGAGTGGCCTCTTTGGTGACGTGTGCAGGATGATGTTAGTATTGTCAACCATTGGCTTGTAAATGGAAAACACTATGCACAGACAAGGTAAGAACAAATTGAATTGCTCGATAAAATTAGTAACCCAGGATCAATTTTTTCATTGAACTAACTTGGTTAGAAAGCCAGTTTATATTGCACTACGTACTGAAGCAAAAAAACCTAATTTATGTGGCAGCGAAGAATGGCTCAAAAGAATGGACAAGAACTTGACTTCGATCAAGCCAATCATGGAAGCAACTTATGGCAAGGATTCCGCAGTCAAATGGACTGCCTATTGGAGAACATTCTTCATAGCGGTGGCAGAACTCTTTGGATATAATAATGGTGAAGAATGGATGGTGGCACACTTCCTATTCAAGAAGAAATAAATTAAAGCAGAAACGAAATCTTCTTGTCTTGCCTCTTTCTGGGTAAAAAGTTTCTATTGGAGGTTGCTTGCTTAGGTAATTGTCGTATCGATTAACTTGTGTCCCGAAGCATTAACTTACGTTATGATAACCTGGATCTTAACAAAAGTTCCTTTAAAAACGTGCCCATGCTTTTTTCCAATGACTTGGCATGCTGCCAAAAATAATGGGAAGAACATGGGCACCAGTGTTTTTATAAGTGTGATCCATTTCAAGTCAGCGATGAAAGTGTAGTCGATACGCTGAGTGATCTGATGCTGTTCGCCGGATAGGTTACAAATGCAAAGGTCAGTTCAAACTTTTCAGCTTCACTGCAATTGCAGTAAAAGAATATATTTTACAGAGAATTTTGGACACAAACTGCTTTGTTAAAATTGAACAGGACTTGGGAATGAAGAATGGAAATGCCATGGAACAAAGTTTCCAGTATCAAAAGAAAATGTAGGAACAATGTGATATATTAAAATTTCCAACTTTCTTTCTCTTCTGTTATAAAATCATCAAAGATAAAAGCCTCCTGAACTGAACTTACAAGCTTGTGCGGTTCAAATAAAAGATCCAACAAGCAGGCAACAAGAGTAAAGTGAATAATATCAAACTAACTGCTTGTTGAATGTCCAATCAGATTAAGTAAGCTCGCCGTAACCTGCATGAAGAACATCACAAACTCAGAATTAGACCTATATACCTCCCTCCATGAAAGAACTGCATAAGGAGAGGCAAGGTTTTTGTTCTTTCTTATCAACAATAATCACAATATCTTAGCCTCCTGTGTCAATGAGTAGCAGCAGGCAGATACAAACTGGAACTTCAATGCTGTAAGTACATGGACTTCTAATAACTTACAGTAGTAAATAATACTCTAACAAGCTTGCTTCACAGAACCTTAAATCCTGGGACTGCCAAACCTATCAATTCACATCCTTCCAAAGGATGAAATTCCCTATAAAGAGCCTGTCCCAGCTATTTTAAAGGCTCCACCAACGTTGCTAAAATTTGACATGATATAGGTTATAAACAGCAATTCACCATCTATGGCATCAAACGCATCATCTGAAATAAATTTCAGAAGAAAAGATAATAATGCAACATTTTATGGATACTTCCTAAGTATTCTACATGATTGTTATACTAATCAACGAGATTTTGCTCCTACTCTTCTACCATCTGTACCTCTAGATTCTTAATTATATATAACTAAAGCACGCATTAACAAAAATCAGACAGAGCAATGCTAATCATGAATACAATTCAAATAAAAAGTTAGTCAACGAGTCTGCGAGTTACCTTCTTCCGACGTATATTTTCTACTGAGAAACACCAGAAGCAGAACGTTTACCCAAATCGTCCTGAACAATAGAACTGACAGTTCCTTCAACTTCCAAGAAGCGACTCAAATGCTTATCTTCCAAATGTTCCTGTCAAAAAATTATAAAAATCGAGAAAATGTATCTAACAAATCAAAGTTGCCCGGGAAGTAATTTTCATGAAATTAACGAATAAAAGAGAAGGTTTGAATTAATAGCGTAATTATGGATCCTACGGAAAGGCAAGCTCTGTACTTCTGCCACTCAGAAACACAGTCTTCTTTGTCCCATTGACCCTTCAAGAATTTCTCCGCATACCACCTGCAAACAAAAATCAAGATTGAAGAGACAAGGGAAGAAGGGTAAAGTAGAGTTTAAGATAGGGTTTAAGGTAATTAGTAAAGAAGCCATGTTTCCCTTAGATAGTGAAAACACAGACAATGATATGTACGATGAAACCTGTTGAAGCAATTGTGGTACGCATCTCTGAGATGGGCACAAGGCGATTTTGAAGATGGAAACCTTCGCTGGTCCTTCATCTCCCCACCCAGTCAACGACAACAGCAATCCCCACAGCCCATCGTGCGCGGAGCAGTGAAAACAAATTCCACCGCCGTCACGGCATATGGATGCAGGCAACTTTCAAAAATAAGTGACTTTTTTTTAAAATAAATAAAATAACTAGTTTGCATTTTGCTTTATTTTACACTTCACTTTCTTTTTTCTATTTTAAAATTAATATTAAAATTAAAAAATACAGAAATAATGCTAATTGTATTCTATATTTTTTTCACATTAAAAAAGTATCATATTGAAATCCATTTCTCATAAAAATGTTCCGAAATAGTTATTTATTTATTTTTGTAAAAAAGTATAGAATTATATCATGTTTGGTACGTTGGAAATGTTAATAGTAAATAATCTACTCTCTGAAGAATTATGTTTAATTGGTATAATAACATTCCAATTTTAATTCTTAGCAATTCAAAATTCACTTTTTGGATTTTGAGTTGAGAATCCTTTTTTTTTTTTTTTAAGCATAAAATGTTCATCTAATAATGCCAAGAATAATATACATAGGAAAAAAAAAAAGCCTTTGTACCCCCAAAAGTTGAGGCATCACATCCTTATTTCCCACGTTACATTTTTTTTTTGAAAAGAAATGATCTTCAGAATTTAGGTTATTATAAAATTGATCAGTTATGCCATTATTTTGAACTTTATTGTGTAATTTGGAGGAAAAAAATTATGATACAAAGACATCAAAAAATAATTATTTATATACTCAATTTTAGTGTACTTATACATGTCGCAACTAGTGTCATCAATAGAAGTTGTCATGACCATAATAATATTACAAACAATTAATAATATACTACACTTTGAGCTTAAACTAGTATTTTTAAAATTGCGGTAATACCTATAGTAGATAGCGGAGATAGTTAGTAAAAAACTTAATTAAATAATTAATTAGTTAGGGTTATTGAAAAGTAAAACGATTGTTTTATTTTACTTATTGCTCTTTGATCGCTACCTCTCTTGTTTGTACTTTGTATCAAGAGTAAAATTAGAACAAGCATTAGAGGATGAATTAGAAAAGGTGTAGTTTTTTCTTATCATTTAATAGTCAAGTGACATTCTTTAAAGTTTTTAATTATTAACTTGTATAAAGTCAATTAGAAGATAAGTTATACGAAGAATAAAAAAAATGAACTAAATAGATGATGGTGATTTTGAAAATTAGCAAAAGGAAGTAGAAGATGAAAATATTAAAAAGTATTAGATAATTTAAATTATTATTTTACTATTGCAAATCATTATTTTTGTTTTTCAAATAATTTTAAAAATATTCTAATATCTTTTTCTTAAATGTTCTAATGTTTTTATTTATCATGTAATTTATTACTTATTTTAAACTATTTTTGAAATCTTCTTAATTTTATTATATATATATATATATATATATATATATATATATATATATATATATATATATATATATATATATATATATATATTCTTTTTAAAAATCTGTTATTATTTAAATATCACTTGTTAAATTTTAACTTATCAGCTATTTTGTCGTTTTCCACTGCGAATAACACTGCACGCAACCTTAATTACTTTATTTCACTGGAAGATTTCCAGCCGTAGGTTACTAGGTTATATATTCTGCCGAATTTCATGTCGTGGAAGGCGCGGTGTGAAGTGAATCAATTTACTCATAAAGAAATCAAATTACTTTATCGGATAGGGTTTCAAAGTTAACTCACTTAAAGTATGTTGTCCAGATTCGCCAAAAAAAAAAAATTGCATAAGAGACATTACGTAGGACAAAAAGAATTTCGCTCATCTAACTATTGAGAGCAATCTATATAAATTTCTCACCTTGGCCCTCGCTTCAGCACATGCAATTTCGCACCGAGTTACACATCAGAGTGTAGAGGCATAGAATGGATCAATTCAAAGGCCAACCTCGTCTCCCAAAATTCGCCGTTCCGAAACGTTACGACATAAGGCTCAAGCCGGACCTTGTCCACTGTCGTTTCGCTGGTTCGATCGCCATCGACCTAGACATCGTCGCCGCAACCAGTTTTATCGTTCTCAATGCCGCTGAACTCTCCGTCAGTGACGGTTCCGTATCATTCACTAACCGAGATTCTTCAAAGGTATTGAGCTAGCCTGATTTACGCTGTCGTTCAACTGATTTCGAAAGTAATTATTCCTTTTATTTTTATTTGTTATGGGTGAGATTATAACTTACAAGAAGAAAAAGAAAATATTATTGTTTGATGGCAGCCATTCTCATCGCAGAATCGAATTTCTAAACAACTTCGGATCTCCTTAACTTGCTGCCGCGAGTTACTAAAGTTTCGTTTTCCTTCGTGGATTTTGACCCGAAAATTTTGAGATGTCTGTATTTTCGAAAGTTTTATCTTTTATGGTCACTGTCATCTAATTGGCAGTGCTAAACTAAGCAAATGAACAGATCCGTAGAGTGTTAATAATAGTAGTGTTACTGATGTACTATGAATGAGTGTTTCTGTAGGTTCTCAAGCCTTCAAGGGTGGAACTGTTTCAAGAAGATGAGATTTTGGTATTGGAGTTCACCGAGACAATACCACTTGGGTTGGGCATCTTGTTTATTCAATTTGAAGGAACTTTGAACGACAGAATGAAAGGATTTTACAGAAGGTAAGATCGGCACATTTTGTTTACTTGTCGTCAGAGTTTCTAGTTAAGCCCAAAAGCAGAACACTTCAGTTAAGTTGAATTCAGCTTGATGCTACTTATTGACTGTTGATCTTTTTTCCCTTCTCAATTCAGCTAAAATTGCTTAGATCAGAACTTTTAATTTCAAAATCTACATTTTTTCCTTTTCCAAGAATATAGAATATAATGGCAACTTCTTTTTAACTTGTTCTGTTATCTTAAAATTTTCCAGAAAATTAGATTGAAAACAATAAAAGAAGCTTTCAGGTCTGTTGTTTGTTTCAAAATTTAACAGAAGTGGGATTTTTTTTTTTTTTTTATCCAGTACTTATGAACATAATGGTGAGAAGAAGAATATGGCAGTTACGCAGTTTGAGCCAGCTGATGCCAGGCGATGTTTTCCTTGTTGGGATGAACCTGCTTTTAAGGTCTGTCCCTCTTACCTCCACATTTAAACTAAGCTATAGAATTGTCATTGTTGCAACAACGATAGCTCATGACTTTGAATAAATCAGCTGCCTCTTTTATTTATGGATTCTCGGATGCTAAGGCTAAAAGAAGGTGGGGCCGGTCCGATGATTTGAGGTTGAAACTTGAAACCCCCTTTCATAGTCACAGATGGTTAATGTTGCAGGCTACGTATAAGATTACATTGGATGTGCCTTCGGAGCTCATAGCCCTTTCCAACATGCCAATTGTGGAAGAAAAAACAGATGGGAATCTCAAAATTGTTTCATTTCAAGAATCACCAATCATGTCTACCTATTTGGTTGCAGTTGTTGTTGGTTTGTTTGATTATGTGGAAGATCACACCTCTGATGGTAAAATCAAGCTCATTTAAATATATACTTTTTTTTATATGGCTTGTTATATTTGATTCAGGTGGTGTTGTCGTCTTCTTAGCACTGTATGACATTTTTACAGGGGTCAAAGTCCGTGTATATTGTCAAGTTGGTAAGGCAAACCAGGGGAAATTTGCTCTACATGTTGCTGCGAGGACATTGGAACTATACAAAGAGTAAGTTTTATGCTTTGACTTCCTTTTGCTTCTCTTAGAAATTCATAACACCTAGAAACTTCTAATAACCTACATGACCCAAAATTTGACAATGATCAATACTCTCTGAACCCAACCATTAAGGGTGCAAAACCAAAGAAACTTTTCAATTGTGCTGCAATTACCCAACTATGCCAGTAGGAGTGTGACTGCAAAAATGGAAAGAGGAAAGGGTAGTTAAAAAGAAGATAAAATAGCACCCTCATGACAGGAGATTGGAATATGCTGAAAATTTCCTGTATCTCTTATACCAATAGAAGCGCTTCTTTCTATTTTTCAATTTTGCTGCTGTCATAATATGATCTCAAAGAGCTATTCAATCTGAGTTTGGACTAGGATATTTTATAGTGACATATAGATTTCCGATCAAAATCTGGTTTCCTGTCCTTCCCCTACAAACTTATGGCAGAAAAACCCTTCAATGCCTTCGGCCATGCTCCAAAGGTTCACTATTAAATCTAATGGAATTATTATTATTTTTTTTAAATAAGTTCACCATTCATTGTTGTGACTATCCGTTAATTCCTTTCCATGCTGTATTCCCATCATTAAGTGCTGCAAATTATTGTTCGTCAATCATATTTTCCATTATCATAAGCTTTGGAAGGCTAGATAAGTGGATATCGTGATTTGTGAATTATTTGTTATTCTACTTGGTAGTCCATTTGCTTGGCTATGTTTATGGCTATACTTCATTTATCATTAGTAATCAACTAACAATAATTCAACAGTTACTTTGCTTGCCCCTATCCTCTGCCAAAGTTGGATATGATTGCAATCCCCGATTTTGCTGCTGGAGCCATGGAGAATTATGGTTTAGTTACATACAGAGAGACTGCTTTGCTCTATGATGATCAGCATTCTGCTGCTGCTAACAAACAGAGGGTAGTCTGTTTATCCATAAAGTTGCTTTAGTCTGACCAACTTAATTTTGTTTATCCAAGTTGAAAGCATGTCCTTTGATCATTAACTGAATGATAAAGAGTTTATTTGGTTGTTGTAAAGGTTGCAACTGTTGTAGCTCATGAACTGGCGCACCAGTGGTTTGGTAATCTTGTTACAATGGAGTGGTGGACGCATTTATGGCTCAATGAGGGGTTTGCAACATGGGTACGTTACTGTTACTCAGGTTCATATATTCTCATATCTTCACTATTACGTGGCTGCTTGTTAAATTTTTAGTTTCTTTTTTTTTTTTTTATTTAAATTATTTCAGTAACTAACTTTATTTATTTATTTATTTTGGGTGAGTTCAGGTTAGCTATTTAGCAACTGATAGCTTGTTTCCCGAGTGGAAAATATGGTCTCAATTTCTTGATGAATCTACTGAGGGTCTTAGGTTGGATGGGCTCGCGGAATCCCACCCAATAGAGGTACTATTTAGTCTATCAGTTTTCTTGGGTTTATTCTGTCTTAGATAACTAATAGGCAAATTCTATTTTTGTTGGGTCATATATAAATTAATTGTGCACAGTATGGATATTTTTAATTTATAATATTATTATAATTATTTAATATTGACTTGTATATTTCTAATATTTTTAATGTTTATACATGGATACATTTTATCTTGTCAATAAACCCTGGTCATGAACATAATAGACTGTCTGATTTGTTTATAATGCATTTTTATCTTAGTAATTCTCTTTGCAGGTAGAAATAAATCATGCTGCTGAGATTGATGAAATATTTGATGCAATAAGTTATCGAAAAGGTGCATCTGTAATCAGGATGCTACAAAGCTATCTAGGCGCTGAATGCTTTCAGGTTAGTTGTTTACCCTGCCCTTACTATAATAATAATAATAGATACTATGCATGTTCAATGCCAAATTTACATTGGCTATGAAATAGGATCCTAGAATAATCCATGCATATTAGAACATGCAATAATTTATACCTAGTGCACTCATGATAAGATTAAGCTGCTGTAGATGATTGTTTTATTTAATTAATTAATTAATTTTTTTTTTTTTTTTGGGGTTGGGATTCTCACAACCGGATTGATTAGGTTGCGTGAACTTTGTAGTATACATGTTAGCTCAGTCTCCCCCCCCCCCCCCCCCCCCTCTTCTGATATATATTTTGTCCAATAATGAAAGATATGAACAGTAATGTATTTTGCTGTAGTGAAGATTCTTTTAATTATATATGTATGTATGCATTTTTTTTTAAAAAAAATCATACAGAATATGACTGATGGATATGTCACATCATGTGATAAAGTTAACTCATTACTTATTCATATAATCAGAAATCACTTGCTTCATATATAAAGAAATATGCATGGACAAATGCCAAAACTGAGGATTTATGGGCTGCCCTGGAGGAAGGATCTGGTGAACCCGTGAACAAGTTAATGAACTCATGGACAAAGCAGAAGGGATATCCTGTTGTCTCTGTCAAGGTCAATAATCAGAAATTGGAGGTTCAGCAGGTTTGTTGTATCTGACTTTTTTTAATCAATTCATTATTATTGTTTTCAGAAATAAATCCCTTAATGAAATTGCATATTGGCAGTCACAATTCCTGTCAAGTGGAGCTCATGGAGAAGGCCATTGGATTGTTCCTATAACACTATGTTCTGGCTCATATGATGTCCACAAGAATTTTCTCCTGCAAACCAAAACTGAAAGTTTAGATCTTAAAGAACTGCTGGGTTCCGATGTTGCTCAAGATAGAGGAGTAAATTCGTGGATAAAACTTAATGTGGATCAGACTGGTTTCTACAGGGTGAAATATGATGAGGGGCTTGCAGCTAGGCTTAGATATGCTGTAGAGAAACAATACTTATCTGCAACAGACCGATATGGTAAATTGGATAATCTCTGACTAATGTTTTTTAATGGTGAAAAGAGAAAAGGATAAGTAATTTAGAGTCCTTACTTTGACAGGCATCTTGGATGATTTATATGCACTTTGTATGGCTCGGCATGAATCATTGACCTCCTTGCTTACCTTGATGGGAGCCTACAGGGAGGAACTTGAATATACCGTGCTGTCTAACCTAATCACTGTAATGCTATCTTCCAAACCTTTCCCATTCTCATTAGTTAGGTTATTTCCAGATCTAATTTTGATTCTCTCATTTTACAGATAAGTTATAAAGTTACAAGAATTGCAGCTGATGCTGTTCCAGAGTTACTAGACTGTATTAAGCAATTCTTTGTCAACCTTTTACAGTATTCTGCTGAGTAAGTTGTTTCACCCATAAATCATGATTTATGTGGAATGCTGTTGTAGTTGATAAAAAAATTATAGATTTAGAGTATGAGTTAAGAGTGTGGCTAGAAGTTGTGCACATAATGATTGGAAAAGCGTGTGGAAGTTGAATTAGCAGGTAGAGTGTCTGCTTGGAGTCATGTTGTTATATGGTGACACTGCCTATGGTTGTTTTGATAAGATATTGGAAATTTTGAATATCCTAAAGGAGATGTGTAACTCAGCTATGTTCTCCATCCCTTAGTTTTTTAACTTCTGTTTCAACTTATTTCCCTCTGCTGATATTTCTTTCCAGGAGGCTTGGATGGGATCCTAAACCAGGGGAAAGCCATCTAGATGCGATGTTGAGGGGAGAAGTTTTGACTGCCCTTGCTAAGTTTGGACACGATCTGACACTAGATGAAGCGACTAGGCGTTTTCAGGCTTTCTTAGAAAACAGAAACACACCACTCCTTCCCCCAGACATAAGAAAGGTTGGCTGCTGCATCCGAATACACATTATAAAATGACCTATAAGTTCTCCTATTGATGATTATTGTGAAATATGTTGGCAGGCAACATATGTAGCTGTAATGTGGAGAGCAGGCAAATCTAACCGTTTGGGTTATGAATCCCTCCTGAAAGTTTACAGAGAAACTGATCTAAGTCAGGAGAAAACACGCATTCTAAGTAATGACAATCCCTTACAGAAGTGTATCCGTTAATTTGCTATTGTTCTAGTTCAGGATAGTTATATAACCTTTTGTGCCTGTAGGTTCATTGTCATCTTCACCTGACCCAGATCTAGTATTTGAAGTCCTTAACTTTATGTTGTCTCCTGAGGTATCTAACCTTTCATATTATTGTTTGGACTTTGGTGAAGTCAGAATACACGCATAGATGTGTTTATATATGTTGTTTTATATGGTCAAAGGTTCGTAGTCAGGATGCTGTTTTTGGGCTTGCTGTTAGTCAGGAAGGACGAGAAATAGCTTGGACATGGCTAAAGGTAGACAACACAACTCAGTAGCTATATGAACTGTTTGGACATTTTTCGTCTGCGGCAATCTGCCATTATTTTGTTACTTGATGAATGGAGTTTAAAGCCTTGAGATCCTTACTATTTTCCCTTTTTACTTTCTGTTTCATTCTCTAACAATTCTCTAATATGATACACAGGAGAATTGGGAAAAGATCTCAAAAACCTATGGTTCTGGATTTTTGATAACTCGCTTTGTCAGTGCAGTTGTCTCGCCGGTTCGTCTCGTGCTCTTCTGTAGGATTTATTCTATTGTTGATTTTCTTAGCATATTACATGACATGTCCCCCATTCTGAGTATTTCATTATAGTAACATAATCATTGTTTTGTTTTATTTTAATTTCTTTTTCCTCCAATGTAGTTTGCTTCGTTTGAGAAGGCTAAGGAAGTAGAGGAGTTCTTTGCTACCCATTCTACGCCTGCAATTGCTAGAACGTTGAAACAGAGCCTTGAGCGTGTTCATATAAATGCAAACTGGGTTCATGGTGTTAAGGGCGAGAAAAATCTTCACGAGGCTACAAAGGAGTTGGCAAACCGTAAGTACTAGATTGTTGCCCCTTCCCTTGGAAATATCTGAGATGCCATGCTGAGACATATCTGTTAGGTACGATAGCCAAATTCCATGTTTGAACCGCGATGTCTCGTTTATTTTTGTATGAATCTATGTCAATCTATGCTAGTACTTACTGACATGTTATCATAATAATAATATGAACTTGTTAATCATCCCTAGCATTATCAGCACATTTTATGCTTCTTACAATTTCTTTTAGTGAACTATACTACAATCAAAAAATAAAAATTGCATGAAATTTTTTCATGTGAATTATTATAAGAACTAAATAAATAAACACTTCCGGATAAATTCATCTACGTTATCTTTTCTTCGTTGCAAAAGTTGAATAAAATTTGTTGGATTTTTTTTTTTTTTTTTGGTACAAGTCGTTAAATTGAAGCAAAAAAAAGTTGTTCAGGAAGTACATACTTACGAGAGCAATTACCAATTCTTGTTTTCCTGTTTCGAATTACAAAGGAGAGCAAAACCACGAGTAGCATTCCAAGCTCGGAAAGAACCACACTATGTCGTTTCACTGTCTCCCATCATGATTACTGCAGTGCTTCCACTGCATGTTGTGTTGGCCATTAATATAACATCCACCACCTTGACTAGAAAGAAAGCATATGTTGAAATTGATCTCAGCAATTAAGGTAATGTCAGTAGTTCATATTGAAAGAGAGGATAACTACAATTGCTTTAATCACTTGAGTGATACCCGCAAGTCAACCCCCGAAAAAGACAAGGCATATGAAAGGACATATTGGGAGTGACAATGATGCATAACTTGAAAGCCATTATCACTGCGGGAATTAGCTACCGCTTTTCATAGACGACATAAATAATAATGTGGAGTGAATACCTCACAGAGCCTTTGTACTCGGAGGCATAATAATAATTATAATGAATACAATAAGATGGTGAAACGCATGGAACTGGTCTTCTCTATCCCTACAACAAGCAGCCAAGATTTACATAGCCCCAATGGGCCACAGTGTACAAGGAGACTGACTCACTCTTCAATCAGTTTAACAGCAGTTCTAGACCAAGGTGGACGGATGGACGACATGTATTATATAGTACACTACAGAGTGCTATTGCTCATTCAGCCAATATGCCCTGGTGAAAAATAAGTGGGCAAAGCTATAATGGGTATCATATTAAGCTTTCTATCGTACAATTCCATCACATCAAACACCCATGACCATGAGAATTTGCAAGCAATCATCATCATATCATGTCTTGTTCTTAAATTTTCTTTGAGCTTTCAAATCCACCACGATCACGGTGATGTTATCCTTGCTACCTTTTTGAAGAGCAAAGTTTGCTAGGTACTCTGCAGCTGCTTGAGCAGCAGGATCAATTCCGTCCCCCCTTTCTGAGGGTTGTGCAACGCCATTTTTCTTGTGCCAGAGAAGGATTCGTCTCCGAGCTAGGTCGCATGCTTCTTCGTTTGTCATCACATCCCACAGTCCATCACTGGCCAAAATGATGCATTCATCATCCTTTCCACGAGGAAGAAACGTAACTTCTGGTTCTGGAATAATCCATGGTTTCAAATATCTATCACCTGAAATTCACACCAATGTAAGTTCGAGCACATTCCAGCTGAACAAACAACTGCATAACCTATAGAATGAGTTTCAGTCGCATCTGGAAGCAAACTGGTGAACAAACAAATTTTTCACAAGAACAGGTCTCAATTCTCTGCATTCTCCATTCAAATTAAAGAACTAAACTGAAGCACTAAATCATAAACAATTGATGACTAAACGAGTGCAGGATGGTGAAGACTGAAGAGCGGAAGGAAAGATCCAATTTTCGTATGGCCCTCAGAGTTATAAACAAACCATAAAATGATTCGTAGTTTTCTACATCAGAATTATTCAAAAGTTAAACCACCTGAATCAAGCTTAGCAAAACCAACATTCTGGAAAACAAGTATGCAACACCCCCCCCCCCTCTCTCTCTCTCCCCAAAAAAGCAAGGAAAAAAAAAAAGAGCGCATGCAACGAGGTTCTCCCTTCTTAAATGTCACACTATTAAAGAAGACAAAGGATATTCCTGCAATCCTTTTCTTTTTTGCTGCAAAAGGAGGGGAGTGGTAAAGCCTGGATTACCCACAACACAAGGAGGGCCAGCCAAAGGATGGGGGCTACACACCACTTGGGCTACGCCCCTTCCTCATTCCTGCAATCCATTTGATGCAGTAAAATCCTGTAGCGTATATCTGAGGCAGCTGAGGGTATGTGGGCTTAAACTCTATGTTCCAAAGGGTACATCTTTAATGATTTTAGGAAACTGACAGGAAAAAGGTTATAGTTGAAGGAAATATATTTGGGTTTAACTTATTTATATATGAAAGGGCTAAGATATTATAATGGAAAGATTGGACAGATTCTCGTTAATGAATGCCATCTTTCAATCTAGAGCTCTTGGTCTCACATCTCTTCTTGCGTGCCTTTATCCTTTTTTTGGAAACAAAAAGGGGCACTAAACTTGAATGGAAGTTAAGATCAGAAAACAGTGGGTAAACCGAGGAATTCGGAACTCGAATGCAGAAGAATGAAAATAATAATAACAATGATAAAACCAAACAGGAATGGGAATAAAATAGACTACACTGTTTAAACAAGTTCAAACCAGGTGACATAGAAGCCAAATGTACAAGACATCAACTAAAACTCCTGAACCATGGATGATTCTCTTGTCTTGAGAAAAATAACAAGAGAATAATAAAAAGGAAAAAGTATTGACATCAATCTTGTTCTTGAACAACTATGAGTAGCTCCGCAGTATTGACATCAACATCATCTATACCAGAGATCCGAGCTTGTCCTAAAGATATTGCCACTAGAATCTCTCTCCCTCTCAAGACAATTAACAGGTGTATACTCATTACAATTATAAACTAAGGCAATCAAATAATAAGCAAACTCAAACTCAAACTAGTCAAATGAGAAACGCACAGAAGAAAGTAACAAAAAATAAAAAAGATTAAGAAGCACATAGTACATACCAATAGACCTTGACATTGCAAGAACACCAAATACACGATGACCATTCCATTGTATTACCTTGCCTCCAGCTGCTTCAATTCTTGCATATTCATCATCTCTATTTGGCTGCCATATGACAACTAGACATTAATTTCCTGTTTTTAACTAAAATATCGTAGCAGATGCCTAACTACAAGAAGTGTCTTACTTTATGGTCCACTGACAATGCCATGGGTTCTTTGCCACGACACAGAACAGCTCTTGAATCACCACAATTTGCAACTATAATATGAGATGAGCAGATAATAGCAACAACAGCAGTGGAGCCAACGGTTTCTGGAGCAATAGGTTCAGAGTTAGCATTTCCTCCAACTTCAGCATCAACCTTTAGAAAACAATTAGAAAAAGCCTTTATCCACTGATCTTGACATTCATCCTTGATACTTCCATTTATAAGGCCTTCCCTGGCAAATTCTATTTCTTCAGCCAAAGCTAAATGAATACGTTCACGACAATAATTTGCCACCTGAATGATGAAAGCAATCCCTATGAGACGGGTTTACTTGCAGAATGATTACAGAAACTAAGATTTGACAGCTGAAAAGAAACACAAAAATCAAGCAGAAAGGCGAAAATAAGATAGTTTACCTGAGAGCCACCATGGCCGTCATAGACCCCGAAGAAATGAATGGTCTGTTGACTCCAACACTTGTCCATTCCATCAAGTACTCGATCACCAATTAGCATTTCAATAGGAATTTTCAAAAATCGAGGTACAGCTGCAACTGCATCTTCCATCTCAGGCCTTCTTCCACACACAGATATAAATCCCCAAAGTGGGGCATAATCCAATTCAAAAACACTACGACCAACAGTTCCACTCACCGCTTTTTCCAGAGGCAGCTGAAGAACAACTGTGGAAGGCTTATCGCCAGATCTAACCACAGTCTCTTCATCATCAAGGCTCACTGTCACAGCAAGGGGTTCACTCGCAACTTCTGCCTCAGCATTAGGGTCCCCCAATTCAGCAGCCCTGGCAACAATATTGACACCAGGGATGCTCTTGTCATTATCTAAGGCACTTGGTGTTCCTACTTCTGAAGCAGCCTCAAAACCAATGAACTCCTCTCCACATATACTACTGTTCTCACTGGCTATTGAAAGAGAACAAGAGCTATCAATAATCTGATCACCCTCCACTGATAACAAATCATCCTCCTCAATTTCTGGGGTTAGCGCTTCATCAGTAGCAACCAACGTGCTTTTATTTTGAGATATCATATCCAATAAAGGAATTTCTCCTTCCCTATACTGGTTCGGTGGAGTGATTACTGTAATACTAACTTCATTCCCCATATTCCCACCATTCTGATCCCGATCCTCATCAGAACCTGCAAACGTCTCAGTGGAAACCTTAGTTATAGAATTAGATAACAAGCCTGCATCTGCCATCAGCTTTAGTCTGGATACGTCCATGTGGGTAAATATTGTTGGGTTATCACAGACTGAATTACCTACTCTCAATGGCACTGCAACCGCAGACGACATCTCCTCCATCAAAATTCCTATCTAGGTAGTACAAAAAGTTACCCTGCCACCCCTCTGGTATCACACAACCTGAACCTGTCATATTTCAGCTAATTTATCACTTTCTTTTCTGATTGAAAATGATCTTCGAATGTGAACGGTGGATTTTAAAAGACCATTTTCCATGCCAAGAAGCCACGGTCATACCAAAAAAGGAAGCAAATTCAAGCGATGCAACGTATGAGCTAGCTAAAAGGTGGAGAAAGTGAAATGGGGTAGTCAGATCTGGTCAACAATAATGGATCCAGATTTCCATTTGTGGAAATTTTAAGTTTTTAAGCATAAATAGCTGGGCTGGACCTTTTTCAAGCATTATCAACTTCTTCTCTATGTACCTTCATCAACTCTAGTGAGACGGAAGCAACCTGGAAAAAAAAAAGTTTTATATGTAAAAATAGATTGGACTGAATCAAAATAAACCACACTCCTTATCTATAAACACAAGAAAGAGAAAGAAGTAACAAAATACAAAAATATAAAAAAGAGGTCATGGGAAAGAACCCAGGAAAGGCGAAGTCTCGAGAATCACAGGAAACCCTAAAAAGATGACACCCTTTTTTCACATACCACTTGAGTTCCCTGGATCTGAGGCAAAGCATCTCAGCCTCTTCTAGTTTACCGCGCGCGCGCTCTCTCTCACTAATAATTATTACAAATTAATTAATAATTAATAAAAGAAGGTAAAAGAAGAAAGGAAAAAGGAGTGAGTGACTACCTAATTTTGTGAACAGTCGGGTATTGGTATTCTCTTGCTCTCTCCTTCCTTCCCACACTCCCTTGTTTCCCTCTCCTCCTCCTCTCTCCTTATTTCTTCTTACTTTGATAGACTTTTTAACACCTGAAACCCATGGAAGAAAAGCATCAGCAAAACAAGATATGGGCTTTGCTTACTACCATTAAATAATTACAGCTCAGCTATGTTCTCGCATTTTATATTCTCTTATATATGCATATCTGGATGGGTGAGTGGGTGATGAGAGTCCAGGGTTGAGACTTGGAAGTGTAAGAAAGGGAGTGAGGAAAAAAAGACAGAGAAAAATCGAATTTTTATACAAAAGAAAATGCTTTGAAAAGAGAAAGGGACAATAGAAAAAGAGTTTCATTAAAGCATCTCCACTCATCCAATGCTCCCGCTTCCCTTTCCTTTTCATCCTCCAACCCAATCTTCATTCCTCCAATCCAATTGCTTTAGAAAGAATCATAGCTCAATACTGTGCGTTTTATTATTACTGCTATAATGCTTTTGATTTGACTTCCTCCGGCGACAAGTTACAGACTCAAATGGTAAATTAAATGATTTATGCAATTTCACTGGGTTATTTGTTTGACTTTGACTGACAAGATTATCCAAGGGAAATGATATTTATATATATATACTGACATTTTTATAAATAAAAAAAAAAAGTAAAATATCAATTCTATACCGAAATGGAAAGCCAGGTTGACTTTGGTCCATTTGTAAGTAGTTCTTCTTTCTTCATCAGCAGTCGAGGCAGGTGACCCGTCACATTTAGTCCTTACCCTTTACCAGATCGTGTAAGTAATTCTATTATTTAGTCTCTTTCTTCAACATTAAAAAAAGAAGAAGAGTAATTAAGTGTTCTCTTTAGTGATGTTGAAATAAATCTATAGAGTCGGATTTTGAAACAAATTCTATATCATAATTAAAAGAAGCACGGCCACAAATTGAATTGTCTTGCCTTATTATATTATCTTTAAGATAGGAAAGAAGGTGGAGTTAATTTTATGAGGAGATCAAGCACTCAGAAATAGTCTAGTCGCTAATACTGGATAAGATAACTTTATTCGTTATGCGAGATATGTTTCTTCCCAATATAATATATATCGAACTGACATTTATACTGAAAATGTTATCTCAATTCACAAGAAAGAAGGGGGGGAAAGGGTGCTCTGGGGGAGGAAGAGGGAATTGACCGCAGAATGGATTTTACTAAGCTTGGAAAAATTATAAGGCAAAAACAGACAATGGAGTTGCCCCTACTTATATGGTTTCCATACAAGAGCAATAATAAATTCGGAAGGATAGGGCAAGTTAACACCCAAAGACCACTTACATAGCTTATACCCAAGCATCATCATTTATAGCTAATTTTTTTATTTTCTGCCAGTAAGAGTATACATCACATCGAATAATTTTACCAGGATTTTTTTTTTTTTTTGAAGTTACTGGGTAATTTTTCCAAAACTAAAATTTAACCAGCAACTGCCACTAGAGAAGGCAAGTCTTCTACAGGCCAACCTGGGCAGCCAGGAGCAATCAGTTGCAAAACCCTCGTTCCTAATTTGCAAATTCAAGTACACACAATTTTGCCCTATCAGCTTTTAAGCTTTGGCATTGCCGTTCAACTACTTCCTATACACTGTTCTTGCAAATGGCAAGGGAATCCAAGTATTAGAAACCATGTTCTAGAGTTTGGGCAAAACATCGAACTGTTGGACTTCATCTGCGAATTGCACGAGCTCATGTTATGGTAACATGGGATCTCCAGATGATGCGAGCATTTGGTAACTTGTTTCATCAGCTTCCAGTTTAGTGGAATGATCTTGACTAGAATCACCTGCAGATTTTGATGATAATTATCGATCATTTCAATTTCAGAAAATACTTTACTGGTTGTATGGGGTAATAATGAAGATGATGATTCATTACTAAGTATAGAATCAAAAAAAGGACTGTCTTGCACTATACTTTGTTTGGAATCTGTGATAGGTCAAACAAACCTCGTTTGGAATAAGAAGTAAGAGATTACATACCCAAAGATCGGCGAAGCCCTTTCACAGCATCGAAGTTCTTGTAGGTGTAACCAACAAAGTTTAGATCTTTGGGGTTCAATTGCATCTGCAGGAAGTTATTAAGTGGATCATCATAATGTGCCAGAGTTTTTCTAAGACCCATATATACATAAGTTTCAACTGGCAAGTTCCAGCATGGCCGAAAGAGAAAATTGACAAGTTTCAGAACACTATATCAGAAACAATGTTCTGAATCGTTCTGAAGAAGTCTATATGCACTCTTCTAGGAAAAATGTTTTAGGATATATTCGTAATAGGAAAGAGAATGTTTAACAAGAATAACGTAGCCATAACAAACTATTGAGTAATGCTACCCTTCCTCACATTGTACCGATTACCAAAGAAAGTGTTAAGTGTCGCAAATCATAAAGTAACATTGACCAAATTCCAGGTTTTAATTTTTTTCCCCCGTAAAGTTAGAGATGATTTATCATGATTGTTTAATTCTCAAGATAAAGAAACATGGGGCAATGAGGGGTTTAAGCGAAGAGAGTGACTATTACAAGCAAATCAATACAAGCATGATTACCTTTCGTGAGGACGCCAAGCCAGTTCGTGCTGCTGTTGGCGGGTCCACCTAGCAATATTTTTTGTAAGAAAAATCGTGAGAAAATCTTGAGACTTGATATATGTCGTTCCAACAGTGTAGTTCTAGTTCTTATTAACATTACATATAAGGGAGAAGAAAATAATGGGGAATTCATATATGTTGAAAAAGAAGGCTCGAAAAGGAGATGAGTTTCTGTCATACTTCGTCAAACTTCATGAAGTTTTGGGTATCCAACTCCCAATTGACTTGTGGTTTAAATGCTGCCTCCATTTCATACAATTTATCCCACTCAACGCCCTTGAACCAAGGATGAGCCTGATAGACATAGAATGAATATAAGTAGAAGACATATTAGAAAGCTGACATGGTAATATTCTAATATAAACTACCTTAATTTCACGTGCCCCTCGAGTGCCTAATCTATGTTCAACATCACACAGCAATCTGCAAATTAGATCCTTGGCCTCAAGTGACAAGTGAGAATCTTCGGGAAATCTTAAATGATTTTTCCAATGAACAATCTGAAAGCAGTTGATGAATAGATTATCAACCAAAAAAAAAAGTATATAGAATTAGAAGTTGGAAGACCATCTTATTGTCGTCATGAACATAAGAAAACTAGAATTAATGGCAGATGCTTTAGTTGGAAATTGGCAACATATATAGGCATATTTGACTTCATGGCTTTTTTTTCTATAAAAGAATATAAATGATTTCTCTGGCATAACCTTGCCTCAAATTTCCCAATGATCATCGGCATTCTTCAACAGAGTTTACAACTCACCTTAGTAAACCCAAAAGAAATCAATTTCTCTTAGGTTATCCACTAAAAATTCCAAGAAGGATATTCACAATACTTTGAGCTCCTTTACTTTTTATTTAAAAGCTAATGTTATACCTTTTAGGCCAAGTTGGTTAACATAATTTAGCAGAGAAAGGGTGGAAAAGCTTTTATATGTTATTTAGAATTACTATGGAAAGTATATATTATGTTCATTTCTCCTTAAAATTAGTTATAGGTCTAATCGCTATTCAAGAAAAAAAGGGACTGTATCAGATTTTTCCCTAGGTTCATTTAAAATAGGCCCTGCGTTTTACAAAAACAGGCAGACATATATTGACTTTTCTTGGACGATAACTTCAACCGTGTTGAAGATTTGGTCAGAATTATATCTCTTGCATCCCAGACATATTGCAGTAATAATAATTAATAGTGCCAACTTAGGAATCTACTTAAACTACAAATAAAATGTAGTAGTACATTCAGAATTAAACACTTTTATAAGACATTTGAGGATGTTACCTTTCTACAAGTGGTTATTGGATCATCTGAGTAAAATGGTGGATAGCCAACTAGCATTTCGTACATTATTGCTCCCAGTGACCACCTGTTCATGACATGATTAAAGACAAAAAGTAAAGAACATAAATAATCTCTAAATAAAGTTATAAGAAAGCAAGAAGATGCTTTTTAAAGCAAGACTCCAAATTAAAGGGCTACAAATTCCAACTCATCAGCCGAAAGAAGCAATCTAATCAAAGAAGAAATACATATCATACTATGTCCTACTTCCACCAAAAAAAAAAAAAAGGAATTATATCGCAAAAACCATTATTAACAAACTAACCAATCACATTCCATTCCGTATCCTTTTTTCAGCAGCACTTCAGGAGCAATATAATCTGGCGTTCCCACTGTTGAGAATGCCTTGCAAGGAGGAAAAAGGGAGATGTGAGAACAGAAATATATATCAAATCTTAGCAGTTATATTAGCACAGCACTGTAGTTATATTATTACTATGCCATTGGCAAATATTATTAATGTACAAGAGCGTTTGGGATACAAACAGCATGATTACATATTTAGAAATTATACAATAAATACATTAATGATACTGTAAAACAAATTACACTACGCTGCACCAAATCATGTCATTCCTTTAATTCTTTAGTTTCAAAAGACAGTTAACCATCAAGTCTGGCACCTCCAATTTATTGATCCCACCTCTGCCCCTGACTGCACAACCAACTAATTAACATTAAACTAAACTATTATTCAAAGAGGAGACAAAGTATTTTGCAACATTATCAATACATTTGCCGACATATAGACTTCTTTCTACTTTACTAGGTTTAGCATGCTATGCCAGATCATAAAACCAGTCATATGTAAAGGAAGTATCAGTCTCATGAACATATTTTCTATGGTTAAAATAAGCATCGTTTTCTCAAAGATATAATTGATAACAGATTTTCTGCCGCATAGAAACAATAATGCATTTACCAACTTCCTCCTGTTCATCTGCCAATGCTGAAGTTGTTCGCGTGGGCTTCTCCAGCTGCTCCGATTATCCGCGTCACGAAAACATCCATCAATATCCATTGGCTCTGTCAAATTTTCATCATGGATGGTCTGATTTTCATGCAGCGTAGACAGAGTAGTACAATCAAGAGGCTTACAGAGGCCAAAATCTGAGAGCTTCATATGACCATTTTTGTCCAGAAGTAGGTTATCGGGTTTAATATCTCTGAAAAGTAGTTGAGAAAAAAATAAATAAGATAGTCTGCTTAGCAAATAGACAATGACCCAAACCACCGACCAATAAATCATCAGTAACCTAACAAAATAAGCTAAAAAAAATATGGACACAGCCAAATTCAAATTTCTACCTGTGAATGTAATTGTGCTTATGAATAGATTCTATGGCCAGAACACTCTGTGCGATGTAAAATCTAGCAACATTTTCACTTAAGGTATCTTCCCTCATCAGTAGAGTCATCATGTCACCGCCAGGAAGATATTCCATAATTAAATACAAATACTCAGCATCCTGAAATGAATAGTAAAGTTTCACTATGCAATGACTAGCAACTTCAGCCAGCAAGTTCCTCTCAGCTCTAACATGTTCCACCTGAAAAAAGAAAGGGGAGGGATGCCTTGTAAGCGGGTGGTGGTTTATATATACGATAATCCTTTTGTACCATAGCATTGAATGTACCACGTAGAACACCAAAGCATAATCCGTATCTATAATTTTGAACCAGGATGATACACCCATTATTGAGTTATAAGTTAGGTTCTATTATATGTGTCATAAGTCCATCTCACCTGGCCTCTCTTAAGCATTTCAGATTTCTTCAGCTTTTTCATAGCATAAATGTTTCCTGATTTCTTCTCCCGACACAGTCTAACCTGTAATTAAACGAGTTAGCAGAAAATATACTAAAAGCAACTATAAAACAAAAAACTTAAAAAAATGCCTGAAAAAGAAATTCTCATTTCTGAACAACTTAGAAGAGATGATATGTCATGTATTAAACAAAAACTTTCGTATACAAATACATATACTAGGAACAATTCTGACCTCCCCAAAGGCCCCCCTTCCAATGATGGTCAAAAGCTCAAAATCATCAACACATGTCTTATGCCTTTTTAGTCGCATAAATTCTGTCTCCTTTCGCTCTAAATCTTTGATGAGGTTGATTCGTTCCTCATTTGGCACATCTGAGGAAGCCAATCGCCTTTCTAGAATCCAACGTCTAAAATAAAAAAAAAAATCTTGTAAGGAACTCTAAAGGATGTGGTGAAGAAAAGATCATCCGGGTAAAGAGTGCTTCAGGAAAGCAGACAAACATGGTCCACTCAACGGAGATTGGAAAACAGAAGAACGGTTGTATAAATAATGTATCTTCTGCAACTCATCCTCCAAAACCTACTATCAGATAGGATAAGAGAATGAATTATGTCTTTAGCCTCTTATCATTTCCTTTCTCAGATGAATCTCACAAACAGCAGATATGAAGAGGATAAGATCTAACTATAAGACCATTCATGAGGAAGTCAATATAGAGAATGTAATTTATTTGATAAACGTATGCTTCCAGAAAACTTGTTCAACGAAGGCATCAAGACATCGGGTAGAAAAGTGTTATCATATTAGAAGCTGCAAATGCTGACCTCTCACTTGTCTAATAGACAAATATAGATGTCTGTATTTTATGTAGACAAAAACCAGAGAAATTAAATTCAGAATTGTCACTTAAGAGCCTGGATCATTCATGACATATTCTAACTTCATGAATTATTAAACAGTATTTATTGGAGGAAAGGAAATCCGAACTTCTAACGCATTAACATCAAAAACAGAAACAACTAAGCTAAACCTTATAGTGGAGTCTAATTATATATGGAGACGATTTGTTTACCATATCTTTAAGTTCTACGCATTTACTTATACAGTTAGACAAGAATCTCTAAGCACAAAACAGAGCCAATGGAGGATAGATGCAATTGATTAAACATAATAGCAAGATTGATTAGTTAAAATGAGAGGTTTTCAGTACTCACTTCTCAAACTGTAACAAAATATACAGTCTTCGACCAAGATTAGTTCAGCTAGGAAGACACAAGTAGTTGAAAAATAATTCAGTAATAAGATCTAAGCCACAATTTACATTGACATGATTTACTTACGGTGTCAGTTCTAAGTACCAAAAATTAAGAGTCGAATTTCTTGTCAAACCTTTAGTCTACAAATCACAATAAAAACCGATAAACAATTTCTTCCTTGTACCTCTCCTTGCGCTCTTGGATGTTCTTCATCTGCGCCCTATAGTGATTCTCTATGAACTTCTTAGCTGCAGCCACCTTCTCCATGGTCAAGCTGGAGCCCAAGACCTCCTCTTCTCCGTTCTCTTCCTCCTCGATATCCTCCATCTCTCTTCCTCTCTCCCCCTCCCTCTTGCTCTGTACCTCTGAGCGTGAGTGATAATGTGAACTGCGAGCGTATCTATATGTATCTCCGGAGACTGAATCCCCTCTCTTTTTTCTCTCTCTACTCAGCACACACAGTGCCGCTTTCTCTCTCTAAGCCACTCTGGAGCTCTTATTTTTTGCAACAATGAGCAGACAACGTAAATAACCACTTACAAAGGGAAACGATTTACACTCTGGGTATCCAAAACGTAGGACACCGCATTATCCAATACGCTTGCGACGCATGCTCCGGCACCAGCCTCCGCAGTCACTCGAGCGCCACGTACCTGATGCAAATTCCCGATTCATCATTTCATTTACGTGGCAAGGTTTCTCCATGCCATTCACTTGGACGGTAATGTAGAAGAACACAGCTGTTAATTAATTAATCCAAAGCTTGTCTGGCGACGGAGTGACGGCAACACGCGCTCGAAATGAGCGTGTATAACACTTTTGCGTTGCGGCAAGAGAAAGTATCGCTGTCAGATCATACATGACATGAAAACAAAAACAACGAGGAAAGGGCCAGCTTTTTAGCTGTGACTGGGTCGTGTAAGTCACTCTCCTTGGATTGCAGGTTGGTTTTATTGAAGTCTATGATCAGCGATTGGCTGTCTCTGTTATAATTTCAGAGTTTTTGCTTAGTAAGCTATGGCAATCTACATGTGTTTTCTCATCTGGATCTGCGTTGTACCAATCGTATTATGTCTCATCTGTTTTTCTCTCCAAATTGCTATTATAATTTATTCTACATATGCATATGTAATAATGAAATAAAAGCTAACCTATTGTGACATTTTGGCCAAAAATACTAGAACAACTTTTTTTTTTTTTCATTAGAATTAGAAAATGTACCAATAAAATCACAAGTTAGTTAACTATTGTAGAGCTTCTATTTCTATAAATACTTTAAATATGATTTGGGACACCCTTTATTTAATGTTATGTTATATGAATTTTAGGGTTATTTTTTTAGAATATATCAAAAACTCTTCTAAATTTAGTGTAATCATTAAAATATGTACTCAAGTCATTTAAATTTTTAAAATATATACACCAACCTTCAAATTTTAACTTATGTTATAAGTTTAACCAAAAAAAAAGTTATTTGTATCTTTTTTATTAATCTTTTTCCTCTGAGATACAAATTTAAATTAGAACTAATAATTTTTTATTAATTTTTAATAAAATTTGAGTTTTGGGTGGATAAAAACTCAAAGAGTTAAGTCTTAGTTTTGAAAAAATTTGGAATAAAATGTGTATTACACAAAATTTAAAGAGGTTCTTATAATGCTTTTTTCCTATTTTCTATGATGAATTGTAGTGTTATTGGTAATTGTTAAAACTTGAATGGTATTTTATTTTATACCAAACTTTTTTTTTTAATAAAAAAAATTACAATGTTTTGCATTACATACCTTGTTCCCGAACCGCGCACAGGTTCAGCGTTGCCAACGCAGACCGCGAGAACGAGCGAAGCAAAGAGAGGCAGAGAGGAGCCTACGAGTACGAGGGATCCATATTACAAAGACGGTACTCCCACGGACAAAGGTATTCTGATATTGGCTATTAGAATTTCTCATACAATCAGTAAGAAATTTTTGGGTTCTACAAGTTGGCTATAGCAGAGATATTATAAATTGATACGTAGACACTGGGGTTCACCACTTTTCAAGTTTTATTTGTTTTGCTTTGCACGTTTCCCCGATGGTGATTGGTGAGCAAGGTTTGCCTCTGCAAGTGATTGCTTGATATGTCTGTTTATGGATGGTATAAACGTCGGGCACATGAATATTACTATGCAACACTTTCCCGTCTCCTAAAACGGCACATTTTGGTTGTGATTAATTTCTGATGAGGTTCTTCGGATTCACTTGCTAATGTTAGAAAATTCATATTCATCCTTTTGATGTGCAGTACAAAATTATTTAACAACTTTCTATGTGCTACCATTGAATTTTGATTCGAGGCATAAGGGATGGAAAACCTTGAGTTAGATTAGTTATGTTATGGGTTTTCTGTAGCAAAAATGGAGCTTTAATCTTCGGTGTGACAAGTTCGAAATCTGCAAGTTCTAGTGCTTGTCATAGATTATTTTGATGTTACGTTCGGACCCAAAAATTTATGTGAATTAGTATTCACTGAAGAGTTAATATGACTTCTTTTAAATTCAAGACAGCTTCCACGGGGTTCTTCTTTGCCAATTCTTTCCTTCGTTACTAAGAGATGTCATCAATCATCATGTTGTGGGGCCTTTTTTGCACCTTTGCCACCTTCTTTTAGGTAGTAGAGTTTATTCATTGTTCAGACTGCATCTCTAAATCAACTATATGCTTTCTAACTACCATTTTACATTGTAAAAGGTTTATTTCATATTTTAGACTTGGAAGATCTGAGATGCATAGTTCTACTTAGGAACTCTTACCTTTCTAACTTTGGACATGTTAGTTAGCTCTCAATTCCCATGAGTGCCATCACCATTCACTAATCTTCTGATGAAGAAACTTCAAATGTGGATACAAAAGAAAATTTTGTTATTATGTGTTCTTAAGAAAGGTGTACTTTTAGGTCCTATTGAATCATAGATCTAATTTGTACTAGGTAAAATATTAGAACCTTTACTTAGCATAAGGTTTATTGTTTTAAGAGTAAGACTTTCTTATTTGGTGTCAATTTTTTATCTGCGATTCTAAAAACTTGTCCACTGGGTATAAATCCAGGTGTTCCTGATGTAAATAATGAAAGACCTATCTCCAAAAGCAATTACAATGATCTCCCAAGTTCAGCTGCGGAGGACTTCCGAATGACTGTAGTAGAAGGGAAGTTGGCCGTATCCTGTGCTGCTTATCTGCATGCTTATTTGCATACACATCTTTTTTTTGTTCCTAAAGTATTTAAAATGGATATGTTGAAATTCCTCGCAAAATTGGATTCTTACTGCAGAGATCATCCAAAGTTTTCTTTTAAGAGAATGAGGAATGCCAAACTTTTGTCAACAGTTCAACAAAAAAAAAAAAAAAAAAAAATCGTTCAGATGAATGACTGGCCCTTTAAAGTTTATGTTATGGACATGAAAGTGGAAAGTTTCTGAAATATTGTTAGATTCATTTTATTGTTATGCCAATATGGAGCCTTGACCAATGTATCTTCATATCTTAAATAAATTGCAATTGCAATGCTTGATATCTTTTACTTTTTATGTCTTCTTTAAGTGTGCTTTATGGTTTATACTTCCAGCAGAGTAGTTTATCCTCCTGGCATTCTTCCTTTCTTAATACAATCATTCTTTTGTTTTTTTTTTTTTTTTAAATATTATATTCATTCAATTTGTGATAACATCATGATGATTGTTATGTGTCTTTGAGCAATAAGCTAGATTCTTTTGTATTCATTTAAAGTTTATGTTATGGACATGATGACTGCAAATGTGCTCTTACCGCCATGGAAGCTCTGCAAGGGAAGCTCTTTCCTGCATATTACTATTATTTGAGGTTTATCCGTAGGGGAAGTGTGGAAAATAAAGATAATACTTGCATATAATTCGTTTCCTTATGTTATTGGATCAGTTGTTCAAGCATGAAATTTTCTGCAGGCTACAAGTTTGATGATAGAAAACATGATTCACAGACCTTGAAAGTTCAATTTGCTCACTTCCCTTTCTGTGTGTCCACCACCTGATCATGGGGAGCGGCTTACAAATATGCATCGGTGACTGGCATTGTTTGTCTGGGGTGAGAACCTGTTCAATACAGTTCGGATGAAGATGATGCTAGCAGGAGAAATTTGCTTTCACGTTCAAATTGTTAATGAGTTGTTTGGGTGATGAATATATGGATGGAAGAAAAGTTGAAATATGGATGTTAGATCACCTTGCCATGTATTACTATAGGGTACCGTAACCCACCTTGCCCCTCCAGGCACCAGGGCGATTTTAATTTTTTTTAAATGTGAAAATAAAATATATTAACTGTAAATCCTAAAATGTATTAAAAAAAGAGAGGGAGGATATTTTCCTATTTAAAACATTCTGCTACCTAGGACTTACCAGTCGTGGTTATCAACCAGGTGTGAACTATAGGATATTCTTTTGGTTCGCAAAGGGACAAACCAGCATAATGCTGATTTTTGTCACTTAAAACAACTCTGCATCAAAATGGTCATCGCAGCAATATATTATAATTTACATGGTGAAGAACAATACAAACAATTAAGGCTAAGGTGGCGTGAATAGTTTTCTAGTACTTACAGAGGCAAGCCACAAAAAGGAAATTAAGGCATTAGCTTCAGAACTGCATTTTGCTTCATAGCATATTAACTCAAGAAAAAGAACATGACGCACAAGGCAAAACAGCTCAAGATCATCATCTTGGAAAGCACAATGATGCATTTTGCTCGCTAGCAGACAAGAAAAACTAGCTTTTGGGGACATATTACTTATCCTAAGAATGGAACATGTTCTTCACGGTAAACTTATCTGCCATGAGAAGGAAAAAGACATGCTTGGAAAAAAGGTTTCAACTTTCAACAGAGTACACAGTGATATGTCTGAAATAAATTAATCTTTAGCTCAGATGTTGTTAGTCGAAACCATTTTAAGGATTCTAATTCGCAATTCTGAGAATTGTTCGTACGTCAGAAGCTAGATTCTACGACATAGAAGTAGGGAAAGAAAAAAATGACAAGAGAGTCGATGGGAATCATAGGAGTGCTACAAAAGAATACTTTTTCATTTCATTAATCTCTTATTCTGCAATTGAAGTATGGGATCAGGTTACAAGTCTGAATATATATAAAATCCTAAGAATATTATAATCATATATTATTTGTTGGAGGGGCGAATAATCGGTTTACAGAGCCCCTTCAACAAATAATTATGAATGATTCAAGTATAACATCTATAGCAGCAAACAAAAGAATTACAACCACAAGAAACAAACAGTTAAATACAAAAGCTTTCAATTTCAACTAAAGAAAAGAAGTGCCTGCGAGGCCATGGTGTAAAAGATTATGAGCAATTGCGTCTCTAGCCTTCATGGAGCTTACTGATCTCAAAGGTTGCTCGGGTACCATGTCATCGTCTAAAAGCTCAACCTTTAACTCAGGATCAATTTCTTCATTCTGCAATTCACATATATTGTGCAGCACGCAGCATGCCCCAAGGACAATAGGCAAATCTTGTAGCTTCACCTCTGTCCTCTTCTGCAAGCAACTCCACCTTCCTTTCAATCTCGCAAATGCATCCTTTGCAACCTTTTGAATCTCTCCAATTTTCTCATTAAAAGCATGCTGCGTCCAAGTAAGATTCTGCTGAGTATAAGGCACCAAAACCCAATCCAATAAAGGGTACCCTGAACTCCCAACAATCCAAACACCTTTAAGCAATCCTCCATTAGTGGCTCTATGGAAAAGTGCAGACTTTTCTAACACCTGATCATCAGGCATTGATCCAGGCCAACCTATGCACACATCTGTAAACACCCCTTTTGGGTCAACCACACCCTGAACTGTGATTGAATATGAAGTTTTCTGATTCCTCTCTGTGTGCCGCTTATTAAAATAAGCAGCCACACTAATCTTGGGAGCTATGATTGGTATATGGGAAGTATGCATAGACCCTACGACATTGGGTATCCCTGAAATTGATTCAAATTCACCTTTGATTTTTCTCAATGCAGCTTCATCAGGCCACTGCAGATACTTAGGCATTAGAACAGTTCTTATAGCTGTACAGACCTCAAGAACCAGCTTATGACAGGTTGATATGCCCAAACCGAACCTTTTAGACACAAGTCGAAGAGGGTCACCAGTGGCCAACCTCCATAGACAAACGGCTACTCTTTGCCTCACAGGAATTGCGTTTCGCAGTGTTGTATCTTCTTTAGCAATCACAGAATTGAGCTCCTCGCAAACCATATCGAAGGTTGCCCTTCCCATTCTGAATACTTTTTTGAACTCTTCTTCTGGAAAATCAGGCCTGTTACATTCATCCCACCACGCTCCCGAACGGTCCTTCACCCATAGTCGCCGCTGATGGCCGGAGACGGGGCCCCCACCGGCTGCTCCAGATTTAAGCCCTTTATCCATTTGAACCTTTTCTAACCCATCAGAAGCTGCAGCTACGGCCACCGCACCAGCCACGACCCGAGATTTCTTTCTCATAATTCTCTCTGATTCTTCGACGTGAGAGTAATAATCTTCAAGATTGGAATAGTATTCCGACATGGCTTTCGTCTTCTTCTTATGGTTCGCATCTAAGGATAGCTTATCCTCTTCGGTGGCCTTGTCAAGCTCTTCCTGCTCATGCTTCTCTTGTTCTTCCAGCAATATCAATGAAGTCAGAATACCCTTCCATTCTTTCTTCTTATCCCCTTCTTTCTGGGATGAACCATCGGGGTCATCTCGATTTTTCTCGTTTTTTCTGCGTCGTTTTCTGGTACTGCCATTGTTGCTCTCATTCATTTGGTCAAATGAACTCTGGAGCAGGCTGTAAATATGAGAGAGAGATTCTGGGTCTGCAAAAGTTGGGAGTTTCATACAGAGAAAGGTAAAGCAAAGAACTCGTACACACAAACGAAGAGAAAAAGAGAAAATTCCTTTAGAAGCTCAAAAGATTGTCTTCCGTTGAATTTTGGAGCTTAAAGCTTCTACGATGTTTATGTGTGAACCCAAGGTGTGAACTGGGAGATCGATTGACATTTGAGAAACGAGGAATGCTAGGGGATCTTTTTGCGTAATTTAATATTGTTCCAGAAAAGGTCATTTAATGTTTTAATAAGGATATTGTGAATTTAAGGAGAGGTTTAAAGTACCATGTATAATCATCTATTCTTACTTTCTTGCCTTCACCTATGAATAATCTTCTCTCTCACCCACATTAATCACTCAACGTGTCACTACTTTTAATTTATCAAAATATATTATTAATTGATTTTGTATCAATTAAAATAAAAGCAGTGATTTCACTTCCGCTTGATTGGAAATACAATACTTACTCCGATCCTTTCTTACTTTTCTCCACTGCCAGAACCAGAATCAGTAAATTATGCTCAGACTATAATGATTGCTACTAATAATTGGTAATATGCACTTCACTAGCTGCCAAAAAAAATCTTTATTTAGGTTGATTTTTGCATCAGGTACGATACAATGGCATAAACTTTTTTTATGGTGTAAGGACATAAATATTTAACCAGTAAAAAAAAATTAATGTATTGTTAAGGCAAAAATATAACTAATCAGACTTTTTAAAAAAATAAAAAATAAACAATTGGTGGGCAAGTGTGAACGCGTTTCTTACAGGAGAGATTCTAGATTCGTGCGTTAGGTGGGGATGGTGACTGGAGATTACGCGGCATTTGGATTATGCGGCGCTTTTCTCTCTCTTATTAAAAAAAAAAAAATTGGAGCGGTGCGGGGAATGACGATAACGAACTTTTGGAAAGTTTTGGTGCTGGGCTTTGCCCTTGCGGGACCCACTTTGTTCCGTGGGTCATGCAATCATGTGGGCCCATTGCTGCCTTGCTGGTGTATTATCAAGTGTGAACGAGTAGAAACTGGAACGACTCGCCAAGTGGCACTGGCGGCCACGGACCCCAAAAAAAGCAACTTATATTTACATTTGTCTGATAAATGTTTTTGTAATTTATATACAAACTCGTACCAAAAGAGATTTTTTAAATTCAAGTAATTTTTTATCCATTCAAATTCTTTATATTCGTTCCTACAAAAAAAAAAAAGTATATTTATATTTTTATATTTAAATACATAAATATTGCTCTCTCCATCCCAAATTTTTTAGAGTTTTAAATTTTTTTTTTTTTCAATTATGAGACACGACTAAACCATCCTATTCACATTAAACCTAGTGCCCAGGTGGTTTGACCAATAGTGGGCCAAGAAATATTGAATGGTGATACAGGGGGAGTTCCGGAGGAATACAAATCACCTCTGGTTTTTTCTAAGATTCGGCGAGCATCTAAAATAATTAATAAATTATAACTTTATTGTACCGCAATTAGTGCATTGGTGTTTGCTTTGTTGGTTGATTTCATTTATCACAAAACTGCTCTAAAATTGGTTTGGTTTTAAAATTATTACAGCGAATTTAGGTTTTTTAAAATTTATTTTGTTATACATATATTCTTATTTAGTTAAATAATAGTTTCACTTATTCTTTCCATTAATTATACTTTAAATATATTTCACTAATCTGTGATTTTATCAATTCATGTGTAAACATTTTAAACTACAAAAGCTTAAAATCAAGTCTCACTAGTTCTCAAACTTATAATTTACTTATAATCAAGAGTCTCTCTCTCTCTTACCAAGTTTTGTGGAGAAAAATTAATCATATAGATCATTAATTATTTTATGGTATACGATGATACATAGGATCGTACTTTTTATTTTTATTTCACCATTAAATTAACTAGGTGTTAACGTATGTAATTTAATGATTAAATATTAAGTTATCTCAAATAAAAATATTATAAAAAATAACACAACGTATAAAAATTTATATCAATTTTATAATTTATTAAATAAATTAAAATTATTTTTTATTAATAATTTTTTTAATATACGTAATTAATTTTTATAAAATTATATCATTAAACTAAAAAATAATATAATTTAAAAATAAAAAAAAATATTAAAATAAGAGTATACAATAGTAGAAATTTGAAAATGACATTGCTAAAAATGTGGTTCATGTTATTAGGGATTGCTTTTGTGTTAAGGATTTGAGCCGTTGGCGGTTGGCCTCCAAAGATGGGTCCTCTATTCATATGCAAAGTCAACAATATACACTGCTTTTGACGATTTGTCTGGCCATTGACATGCCATTGGTAAAATGTCATAGAAACCAAATGAAATCTCCAAAATATGCACCGCCTTAATCACAAAAAATGCATGCTCTCTCACTGCTCACACGTGTCTGATGAGCTGCTCTTGTAATATTCCTGTCTTAGTCTAATATTTGAATTTTCAAAATTCAATTATTACTAATAGACATCGCATACAAATACAACTATATGCAAAATAACTCGTCTATGGTCTTTCGAATTTATATTTTAAAAAAATATTGTCTCTGTTCAGCCGAAGAAAAAAATTGGCATACGCATGTCAAAGCTTGACACGTTATTGCTTGTGTCAACTAGTCTAACTAACTCTCTTTTTTAAGAAAAGAAAAATGATTAATTCTCTCTGTATAATGATGAAAACGGGTAAACATGGAAAAATCGGAAACCAAAAGCAAAACTACTATCATAGTCCAAGTCCAAGTCCAAGTCCAAGTAACGTGTCCCACGATTATTGTTAAACACAGGTCGGCCCAGGCCCACTTCCATTTTCAAGAGTAGGTGACCAAAGAATCCGCAAAATTCTCTTAATGAGGCGGAAACGGCCCTTGCAAGTTGAGACGTGTTTCACTGGCAGATCCAACATTAAAAAGAAAATGCGTCGAGCTGTTGTGTTGTCCCAGTCCCACACTATCAAATGTCAAACAAGGATAAATGTCTCTAATCAAAAAAGAAAAAATAATGCTGGGACCTCGACTTCTGGGGGTAATTGCAGAGAGAGTAGGGTCTACATAACATGTCAGCAGCAATAGGGTTATGTCATGAAATTCTGAACTATAGTTAATATGGTGCAGTAGACTTGGTCCTCAACAACATAACAGATTGTCCACTGCGACATCTTTGTCCTCACGGAGACTCCGAGGGGCAAGTTGCCTTATGCGTGGCTGGCATATGATCTGACTCTTTTAAAGACAATTCAAATTTAATACATATACACATCTTGTTGGAAAATAAAAGTTCATGTAAGAGATTTCCCAGCCCATTCTCGCTCTCGCCTCTTTTGTTTGGCTACCATCTTATTGAACTTCTCTTTCCCCTTTTCTAAAAGAGGGTCATGTACAACATAGTCGTTTGGGTCTTCATTACGAGACATGCGATCCTGCACAAATTACAGGCAATTATAGCCAAAATTGAAGGGATGGGACTAGCTACAGAAATGATGACATGCTTACAATACAGAAATGAGATATATTAAAAATACAGAGTTATACCACATCACAAGTTCGAGTGGAAAGATAATTAGCATCTCTAATTCAGTTTTTCTATAATTAAACACTCAAAAGATAATTGAAGCAAACCGACGTTGATGGGAAATAAATTAAATTAATATCAACAGGACTTTTACCAGCCTTTTGAACAAACCAAATGGAAAGGCACAAGAGGAGGCTCACCTTGCCAGACTCGGGCCCAAATTTTAAAGTAGCGCTCTTCCAGTCAGACAAGTTCTCTTTAATACCACCACCAGATTCAACAGTCGTAGGTGTTGTCTTTTCTGATAGACTTTTCTTAAATTTCTCGAGTTTTGCCAGAATCTGATAACAAGTTTACAACAGAATCGGTTAGAGATGTACAAGAATTATGTGATAATATATAACAATTAAAATATCTCATAAATGCTTGCAACAAAAGCTGTATTCCACGATCTGAAAGTTAGTGTGGTCCTAAAAGGGTAATTAGGATAACATATAAACCAAGAGTTTTTCCTACTCGAATGTCCCCAAGGAGACATATATAATCCAAGACTCACCAACCAGCAAGATACACCACTATGCTGGTTTTTTCCCCGAAACAAACAATGATTGTCCTCTCTCAGAAATTGGGAATGCAGTGGAGCATTAATTCGACATATCATCAACTGTCCAATAACCTCTCAACCATTCCTTGTTCATCTTGAAATTTATAGGCAATTACCCTTAATATACAAAGAGAAGTGAAGCCTCACTATTATTCCCCATTGACCATATCATATCTTGATATTCATGGAAGACGGTGGATCACCAGTGTAACGGGCTGCAGGATAGACAAAAGAGAATAAGAAAGTGGAAGATAAAAACTCATAACATACTTCATCTTCACGGCCTTTAAGTCTGCGTTTCTTCTGTTTCTGTAACTGCCTTCCTCGTTCAGCTTCATTCAACAACTGAAGATCTGAGTCTGCATTAGCCATTCTTTCAGCTCTTGCTTCAGAACCTATTCCCTTTTTCTTCAAGGATAATTTTTCCACTCTTGGTTGATCATCATCACTTACAGCATCAAATCTGGCAAGAAGGGAATATATAATTTTTGCTTGATTTCGACCGTTGATAATATACCACTAAATAAGAGCATAAAAAACTAGCCTGCGTGCTTAGTAAATGTGCATAAACAAAAGTATATTCGGAAAGCGAGTTAAAAAGCTGGTTCACAGGAGCAAATTGCTTCAAATCTGTGCTGACACCTATATGGCAACTGATAAACAGATTTGTGTTTCTAATGAGGAAGACACAGATAAATTTCCTTAAATTCAAAACTATACCTGTCTGCTGATGTATCACGATCCTTTGGACTGGAGTTTCCTGCTTATGAAAACAATAAGACGGTTAGACTTAATGATCAAACAATCATGTCAAATGAGCAAACTATACAAAGGAAGGGAGGATCCATCAGGCTATTCAATTGAATCAGCAGGTGAAGCATGGGAAAGTTTAAGAATTATGGCATTCATGAATTAGCCAACCTCTTAATGAATAAAGAATACAGGCCGAAATCTGGTCGGCATCACCTCTATGATAGTTAAATTTATACATTTAAGTATGTTGATGCATTTGCATTTGTAAAGACAAAACAAAGCAACATTCTCAGAGTGCTGAAAAAATAAAAAGACTAAATAAATAAAAGAAAGAAAGAACTTTATCATCAACATATTCAATACAAATATCCAATATAACATATGCCATCCAGGTATCTCAACTAAATTTCATGAAGTAACATTCCGTAGCCAGACAACAAATGTTTTTGCACTTGTTATGACCGATCAGGTCTAGGCCTCTAACAAAATTGAGAATTACTTTTGTCCTGCAATGCTTTGATCTGCTTTCACATTCTTATCACAGGCAACTTGCTTCCCTTCTCATTCAAAATTTTGCAATACTACTTTCACTTTTCATAATTTTCATTATTATTACCTGTTTCTTGTATGTGTGATGGTGCAACAAAACTAAGCCTCCACTGCTGAAGCATTATCCACAAAAATATTATCTAGTTTCAAGAGGATGGATAAGTTTGACTATAAAGGCAATTAAACATTACCATATCCCTCTGTTTGGATTTTATGTTTAATGCTAGAAATAGACCTAGAATTTAAAAGTAAAAAATTAAAAAGCTTCTTCTTCATGCCCATAATATTTCGTTGGAACTTTTGGGATGAAGATATGATATAGTAATCTAAGGATTACTTTGATAGCATCCTGTATTAGCTCAACTTAACTACCAGAAGCAAAACCAGACAACCTTACTAAATAAGAGTTTGAGAGTTCTAATAGCAAAAATATACAGTACCATTTTGCAATTTTGCTTTGGAAGGGACATCACCCATCTCCTTCCGTTTTTTGAGTATTTGCATGCGCATACGTGCGTCAAAGTCTGCATCGTCATCATCGCTGTCATCAAGGCTGGTAAAATTATCAGGTCCCAAATCTTTCTGAGGTTCTTCTTTCTTTAAGCTTAATGCATCCCTAACAGATAACTGCACATCCCTTGTTGATTTAACACTAGATGAACTCTGCAAAACACAACAAATTCTTAGACATCATTAGGTTTTGAGGAAAATGTGAAATTGCAGGTGAGATAATCAGAATGACTACGTTTTACAGTTTTTGGTGAAGGACGGCTTTCATGAATCATAATATAAACAAGAATGCAATAAGCATATGATGTGTGTCAAGTAAGCGTTCTATATGAGAATCATAAGGGGAAACTACAGGACCAGCCTTATTACCAATTCATTATTAGAGGTTCCATCCTTTAGAAGACGAGGATCATTCAAGACGTCATGACTGCTCTTAATCTTTTGCTTTACAGAAGCCAATTCCTTTTCCTCTTCTTCAGCTTCTTCTCCAAAGGAAAGCAAGTTCAACTTTCTGCATTATGTATTGAAGGAAAACAAGCGACAATTGCTTAAAGATGAATATTTCAAAATATAAATTACTACATTATCTTCTAAAAGGACGAAATTTCTTAGGTTAAAGAGAAAATTACTTTACAGCTTTCTTCTTTGAATCTTTACTGTCGGCATCAGTTGTGGCTTGGATCTGAGATTTTGGGATAGTTCTTGGAATGATATCCTCAAATGGGTTCCATAACACCTAGAGCAATATTTTAAGAAGAAACGGAGCTAGCTAAGCATTTCTACTAGAGTCAAATTCCTTAATAATGTGTAATTAACCACAACCTACCTCAATTGATAATATCTTCGGGGGATCTAAAGGTCGATCATTCTTATCTGTTTCAAGTTCACCCAAACTCACAAGATTATAAATTGTATCTCCAGTCACCTAAAAGTAAACAATAAATTTAATGACTCCATCACAATTCACAACACAAGGAAAAAAAAAAAAAGGAGGGGGATTTTTGCAAGTAGATTTCTTTTATAACCTTCCCAAAAATGGTATGCTTTTTATCAAGCCAGTCACAACGATCCAGAGTTATAAAAAACTGACTCCCATTAGAATGTGTTGATCCAGCATTGGCCATTGCAACAATACCTCTGTGCTTAAATCTTAGACGTGAATGAAACTCATCGGAGAAAACACTCCCATAAATACTTTCACCACCTGCAATAAGTTGGAGATCACTAAAATGGAATATATAGAGATAGAAGGCACACACAACCATCATTGCACAAACGGAGAAGTGACAAACTAGCTTGGTGTCATAAGTAAGTCAACATACTAAAGCACCAGAAAATTGAAATTCATTCAGGTCAGGATTCAACTTTGGTAATTAGAAGTACGCATTAGCCTTCTTAGTCTACTCCCAACTGCATGAGCTATTATATTAACCGACTATATTTGAAACCGAATCATATAACCAACTATTTTATTTATAAAAAGAAAACAAATCATATAACCCAGAGGGCTATATTTGAATTATCAGTGAATGAACAAAAGAAAATTTTCCCAATTATCAGAATAATTTAATATTTGTAAGCGAGTTTATTCTTAAGATAGCTCAATTGTCAACTTTCAGCTAAAATTTCAACCACAAAAACTTAAATTCAGTTAGAGCAGCTGCACAGTTCCACTGCCAGCAACTGTACTCTGTAAATATTTGTAAGCATCAGCATTGAATTTGGGCAAATCATAGTCAACTTCAGAGAAGAGAGAAACCTGTTCCAGTGCCGGTGGGATCACCACCCTGAACAAGAAAGTCCTTGATGAGACGGTGAAAGATGGTGTTAACGTAGTAGCCTTCAAGGCAGAGCTGGACGAAGTTCCTGACGGCTTTTGGGGCCTCCTTCGGCCACAACTCAATGTCAAGAGGACCGTGCGTCGTCTTCAACACCACCTTCCCTTTCGTCGGCGGTTCTAACACGTATATTGTCGACATCTTCTCTACCTAAACCTCTCACCGCTAATTTATTTTCCCGTGCAACTCTCACTCTTATTCGTCGCACCCCATAACCCCAAAGCGTTATTGCTTGGAGAAGAAGGGTTTTGGTATATGAGAACGATAACCGGAAACCTGATCTGAAGATTTTGAATAATCTTCAATCTTTAATAAGCCAGGGAAAATATAAAAAAAGGATCTGGGCTCAGCAACCCCAAACGACAGCCCGTTTTATAGGCTTCAGCTACCGCTGAAGATTTCATCTCGGCCATGGGTCTAGTCCGATATATTATCGCAACCCAGTCCATCATAGTTAGTTAATAGTTTCTTTTAACACCCCACTTTTGTCTTTTCTAATCCCCTTTTCCTTTTTAGTATAAAATGACAAAAATACTCTTGCACCATTGAAAAAAAAATCCTCTCTCTTCTCCCCCGTTGCAGGACCAACCTCTTCTACCATAAATTCAAATTCAAAATTAAAACAATAAATACAAATTTTTTTACAAAATATAGAGTGACGATTCTACCAGATAAAAAAAATCTACGTACACATCCACACCAAAAGGCCTTTTCTCACAAAGACTATCTAGCCGATCAGCTGGCTTCCGTTATTGGGGTCAAATTTTCTAAATGAAAGGAATGGTAGAGGACAAGTTTGAAAAATTAGTTATTTCCGTTTTTGTCGTCAGGCGCCATGGGGTTGGAGTTGGAGTTCCACATCCATCTTCAGAGCAAGAGCACGGAGCAACTTCTTTTGGCAAAGGGCACCGACAGTGGTGTACGACAACTATTGCCGTTGAGAAATTCGATCATGTCTGGCCACCAACCGTTTGATGGAAACGCTCCACCGTTTCAATCCACCTTAGTGGCCGTTGACAAAGACAAGAGCAGTGGTTATGCCTTTCGATGGGCAATTAATCATCTTGATAACCCGGTGGTCGTCTTACTCCATGTTAGGAACAAAAACAATCCACATCGTAGGTACCCTCTTCTCTTTCAACTTCAACGATATGATTTAAGGTCATTGCAAGCCATTTATGCACATTATTGCCGATTGTGTTGTGATTTCCTTTGCTTATTGATCATTGTGCAGAAGGCACAAATGTTTTTCCACCTGACGATAATGATTTAGTTAATATTTTCATTCCCTTGCGTGGAGTTTGTCCTCGTAAAGCGGTATGCAATTGGACGATAAGCACTGAATAAAAAAAATGATGGATTATTTCATTTTTGAAGTTTTTATTGAAATTCATACATCGGTTGAGTATTAGATATCCAGTGTTTCTGAAACCTACATTCAAATTGATTGGAGACGTTCAGGTTCAGATAAAAGAAGCAGTGCTTGATGATAGCGATGTTGCCAGAGGAATTTTGAACTTTGCAAACAAGTATTATGTCCATAGTATCGTTATTGGTGCATCAACGAAGAACTCTCTGTCAAGGTCTATTTCCTTCTTTTTCATTTTTCACTGTGCTTGTATGTACATGTATATGCATAGCGAACTGTGAGATCTCTGCTGTTGTAGTTTTCACAAGAAATTCAAAGGTCATGATGCACCAACAACCCTCACGAAAACCATAACGAGGTCGGCCCCAGATTTTAGTTCTGTGTATGTAATTTCAAAAGGGAAGATAATGTCAGCTCGACCAGCACTACGTGCTATGGCTAATTCAGTTACCCCACCAAGACAACCGCCTCCACAGGAACTTATGCATTGTGAATCAGAACTTGTAGTAAGGTGACAAGGAATGAAACTTAGCAACAACTTTTGAACGGTAATGTCATAGTCAGATTAGTATAAATGTATCATTCTTACTTTTTTATTTATGGTTTGGCTTCAAACAGGGCACCTCCAGCTACAAGAGGGGGGAAGAACGAAGAATTAGAAAGGTGGTCTTTGGAAAGAATGAATAATGGAATAAGAACAGCAGTGCGTGAGAGGCCGAGGATTTCTACTAGTGGTATGTCAGTGGATAACATTGATCTATCCGTTCTTAGTCAAAGGTCACCAATTAGCCGTGATTCTCTTTTGGATGAAAGTGACTTCTCAGGGTCACTTGCGTTTGCGTCAATGGACGTGACTAAATCAGATTTGGATTTTAGTATTACATCAGATACTCCCAGGACACCGACAGGTTCTCAATCCACAGTAAGTGCGACATAGTTTTTTTACGGAATTGTTAGAATGGACGATAAAGTTGATGGCCTTTGTTAAAGAATAAGAACCATTTTGAAAGCAGATGAAATGGCGAAATCAAAAAGAAACAATCTAATTATCAAATCTATACTTCATTGCAGCGAGAAATGGAAGCTGAGATGAAAAGATTAAGGCTTGAACTGAAGCAAACCATGGAAATGTACAGTTCAGCTTGCAAAGAGGCAATCTCAGCTAAAAATGAGGTGATGACAGGCTGTCAATATATTAACTTCTAATAAACTCTTTCATTTACCACTTGAAGCTGGATCTGTCTTAAAATGATTGAGACATTGCAAGTTGCAGCCAGGTATGATAATAACCACCCAAAAAGTTAATATGTTTCCTCGTTATAGTGAAACAGTAGTGAGAAGTAAACACTATTTAATACCAAATTTCACGTTGTAAGCATTTTATTTTGTAATTGTAATTTGATAAAGGATGCTGTCAAAATTACAAGAGAATCTTGTTTTTATGGTGTCAAATGAAAGGACTCGAGTATGTATAATTGTTTGGTAGGCTAATGAGATTTCTCAATGGAAATTGGAGGAGGCACGCAAGGTTGAGCAAGCTAGGTTAGCTGGACAGGCCGCGCTTGCAATGGCAGAAATGGAGAAAGCTAAGGCCAAAGCTGCAATGGAGGCAGCGGAGGAAGCCAGGAGGATGGCTGAGAAGGAAGCACAGAAAAGAAAGAATGCAGAGATGAAGGCCAAGAGAGAGGCAGATGAGAAAGACAGGGCAGTAACTGCTTTGGTTCAGAGTGATGTTCGATATAGAAAATACACCATAGAGGAGATTGAAACGGCTACTGAAAAATTCTCCCCATCAATGAAATTAGGTGAAGGTGGTTATGGGCCTGTGTATAAAGGCAAACTTGATCACACACCAGTTGCAATTAAAATTTTAAGACCTGATGCAGCTCAGGGCAGGAGACAATTCAACCAAGAGGTATCAGTTTTGAGTACCTTGCAAAAGTTCCTTGTATGATAAGCTTTTGAATTTACTATATTCCATAAAGCTAGTAAGTACGAATAGCATATACTAACATGTATGCTTTAATCCTGAATATGCAATGGGTTGTAATGTGCACAGTTTAAGAATATCGTGTGTTATTCTAAAGTCTAAGCCGGCCTTTTTCCATTTGTTATTATGGTTGTGAAGACTTTTCACCTTTTGCAAGAATATGGGTTTGTGTTTTTAACTATCTCTTTTTCTTGCTCACATGCATAGGTTGAGGTGTTAAGCTGCATTAGACATCCGAACATGGTCCTTCTCCTTGGTGCTTGCCCTGAGTATGGTTGCTTGGTGTATGAATATATGGATTATGGTAGCTTAGAAGATAGATTTTTACGGAAAAACAATAGTCCGCCTATTCCCTGGTGGAAACGGTTCCAAATTGCCGCTGAGATTGCAACTGCACTTCTTTTCCTTCACCAAAAAAAGCCAGAACCTCTCGTGCACAGGGATCTTAAACCTGCCAACATTCTCATAGACCGAAATTACGTGAGTAAAATCAGTGATGTTGGCCTGGCACGATTAGTTCCACCTTCTGTAGCAGATAGTGTCACACAATATCACATGACTTCAGCAGCTGGAACATTTTGTTACATTGATCCGGAGTATCAACAGACAGGAATGTTAACAACAAAATCAGATATATATTCCTTGGGGATAATGCTGCTCCAAATTATCACAGCCAGGTCTCCCATGGGTATAGCTCACCATGTTTCGAGGGCAATGGAAAAGGGAAGGTTTTCAGAGATGCTTGACCCTGTGGTGACTGATTGGCCAGTTGAAGAGGCTCTGGCATTTGCCAATGTGGCATTGAAATGTGCAGAGCTCAGCAAGAGGGACAGGCCGGATCTTGCAAAAGTTGTAGTACCTGAGCTTAACAGGTTAAGAGACCTTGAATATACATTAACCAATAATCAAGTTTATAGCAGTAATAATAAGATTCCTGGCTATTTTGGACGTCCTCCTACTCCAACACGAAATCCACATTCAAAGACATCAATTAGGAATCAGGTTTGTGTATTGACTCACTCATCATGTAGAAATTATAGCTGTTGCACTTCAAATTATTCAAGCAAATTGTAAGTTTAGTAGAATAAATAATCATTTAGAGCTGTTGAACCTTATTTTGTTCATTTTTTGGTAATATAGTTATAATTGATTTAATTTTGAATAATTAGGAGGTGATCTCTAAGAGTGATGTTCAGGAGTCTATACCATCCCCAAAAACGGAATATTACAGCTTTGGAGATTGAGGAGGATGACACGTTCAGAGAACCAACATTGAGAAGGTGCATCTAAGGAGAGAGGATAAGGTGGCAAATGAAGGGGTTCTATCCTGTAAGTCATTCTTATCACATGAAAGTTGCATCTGTAGCCTCCTTCTAGTGGTTGAAAGCATCTGCTCATGGGAACTTATGTACAACAATCATTGTTATTTTGTAAATGGAAGTTCAGCAGTGTTAGTTGCCGCCTCCAGGGTACATAGAAAAGTTCAAGATGGAAAAGTTGAAATGCAGTGCATAAGTGCAGGGTTCAGTTGAACCATGACAAGAAATATTTGAATGAAGATGCCAATGCACAATTTTTTAGTGATGATTTTCGTCGATTGGAATTTGGAAATGATTACAAGAAAAGCTTTGTTTTTGAACTTGTAACAGATGTATATGTGATCAGTTTCCCTTGGCCGTGGCCGTGGCCATGGGAGACTTGAAGTTGTCATGCATTATCACCGTAGCATCAGATAAGCTAAATTCTAAAAGAATTTCGCAGAACTTGTCAGTGAAAAGGGGTTTCAGAATCTCCAACCAGCAAAGCAAAGTATAAAGATATGAGCATAAAGCGTGAAACTTTGAGAGGATAATTGAATATTGATCCACACGAAGATGGATTAAGTTTGGAGAAAGGTACAAGCAAAAGAAAGAGATTGCTAAAGTAAGTTTTGCTAAGGATTCCCCTTACCATGAAAACAAAGGATTCCAAATTTACAATGCTTCGAACTCTTAGGAAATAATCAAGTTTTTCATCAACGCAATAAGGCTTATTAGTGAATTCTTAAAACTTTACTGCCACGTACAACACTCACTCGTTAAGGAAGCATATTGAACTTCAAAAAAAGTCACATATATACGCACTGGAAGGCAATGCTCTTATTGACTCCCCTGATTCCACTTGGTTGTCTTATAAGGCACTGAGCCAAGAACATAGCTACTACGCTTCAAGAATTACAAATGGGTGACTGTAAGAACAACAACAGCCTTGGATGCATGGGAAGAAGTTGGTTTTCTTGGTTCTTAAAACTAGGGTTTATGGGGCTGGCCATGTTTCGCAGCGTCACATCAGAAGAAAGACTGGAAGAGCCTTTGAGTGGTTCGCTCTGTATCAGTGACTGCGCCACATGTCCACTCATATGCTCACCGCCCCCTCCTTCACTTGTAACAAATTACCCACCATCATCACCATTAATAGCTCATTCACCGCCGCCACCTCCACTTTTGACGGATTATCCACCACCACCGTCATCACCATTTATATCTCATTCACCACCACCACCTCCACTTTTGACGGATTATCCACCACCACCGTCATCCCCATTTATATCTCATTCACCACCACCACCTCCACTTCTAACATATTATCCACCACCACTCATATCTCATTCACCGCCCCCAACTCCGCTTCTAACATATTATCCACCGTCTTCACCGTTTATACCTCATTCTACATCACCGACTTATTTCGCCTACTCACCCCCACCACCGAAGTCACAACCTCCGCCCTTGCCATCGCCGCCGCCAAGCCCTCCCTCACATCCTTCGGAGGCCGCTCCCCCACCACCCTATAAAGCATCCTCCAACACGCCTCCTTCAGGTCCAGCAATGCCTAGAGTAATACCAGCGCCCCATGATAACTCGAATCCTTATAACTATTACTACGCTTCAGATGCTTCTTCGCTTTCTTTCAATGCTTCCTTTTCCCTCCTATTATTGTTTCTTCATCGGGTAATCTTTTGTTGGTAAGGAGTAATAATATATGTATTTTAAGGTGACTGAAAAATTACAAGCATTTCTTTGGTCTGTGGAAATGCAGGGTCTTAGCTGTAATTAGAACTAGGGGAACTGCTTTGTATTATATTATATTTATTATTATTTAAGAAAAAGATGTTATTTCTGTATGTCTCACAGTTTCAACGGCTTGTGTAATTAGCAACTATTTTGCATGTGTGTTCCCCTACCTCTTGTCTCTGTTTTTCGGTGTGCGCTTCACAACCATATTCCAAGCTTTAGCTTCTGTATTGAATCTTTAACTAGAAGGGAAAAAATATAACTACTTCATAACTGTTTCGTCCGGCTGAACCAATACTTGGCAGAAGAGGTATAAGAGAAATCATAACAAAAATTCACAGACAAAATTGATTAACAATGTATATACTTGTTTGAAAGAACACATATATGTGACAAAACATTTTCTTTCCTATAATTTATCTTAAAATATAACTAATTCAGCTCTTTTTGGTGTTAAGTTATTAAACAAAATGAGATAACTAATTTACATATATATTAATTGATAAAATTTGTTTTATTTTACTTAAAAATCTTAAATTTGAGTGTTAAAACGAAGTCATTTTAAAACTTGATAAAAAAAAAAAGACTTAGTCATTATCATTTTATTCAACTAAAATTAGATTAAATTATTCTATATTTAATGTGTCAAATATGCATGTTGTCAAAAAAAAAAAAAACTACTACAACTGTGTCGTGCTCGTGCGCGCGTTTTTTTAAATGTCACGTATATGAAACTTAATTAATTCCAGCCAAGAAAATGAAAATTAATCGGGCTGGTGTAATAGAAATCTTCTGGGCCCGGTTTTCCTAGCTGGCAACACCGGACATGAGACCCGAACCAGATTTTTTACTAGATCCAAATCCGAATTCCAGAACTGGAGGAAGCCCGATCATCCCAAAACCGAATGAAGACGAAGCTCCGCAGTGCTTAGTGCTTAGCTAGATTCTGTTGCTGCTGACCAGATCCGCGTTTCTGTGAGTTATTCAAACCATAATTGAACGGTCAATTTGGCAAGCAACCAGTTCGGAGCTCCGGAAATGGAGTCTGAAGGTGCAGCGGAGGAGACGTCGTCCGTCTTTAGCCTCCTTCCTCTCGCCTCCGACTCCCAACAACCTTATGTCTCTGAACTTCTCTCCTTCACCCTTGATCGCCTTCACAAGGTACATTTGTGCTCTCGTCCTTCATCGCGTTTCTGAGACCGATGGGAACTGAAATTTTAATGCTTAGAATGTTTTCGCAAACGAACTGCACTCTACACATTGCTGCGGTCTTGCTTTAATATATTCCATTTCCATTTGTAATTAACGTGATTTTAGGAACCAGAGCTACTTCGGGTTGATGCCGAGCGGATTCGGAGGCAAATGCAAGAGGTGGCAGTGGGCAACTACCGAGCATTCATTGCTGCCGCCGATGCGTTACTTGCTATAAGAGAGGAAGTTTCTTCTATTGATAAGCATCTTGAATCTCTGGTGTGTATTCCATTCTGTGTCACTTTGTTTGGCTTTTTTTTTTGGTTTTTTTTTTTGGGGGGGGGGGGGGTGTTTGGGTTTACAAATATGGCATCGAATTTCTTCGTTCTAAATATTTATCCCAAATCTGAAAACTTAAATCAACTAGATCAGGACGCATATTGAAATTTAAGCTTCAGTGGAGCGATTTACTGAATGGTCATAGTTAGAGGCACGCAGCATAAACTTTTGTATTCTTATCCATTTTAGCTATCAATTTCTTGGTTCATTGAATTATTGATGACTTGAGCAGAGCTTATGTCATGAAACAGGAATTAGTTTTAGTTTTCATAATGCAATAAGAAACATAAGTTTTCTAAGGAGGAGTTCTTAATTAAGTGGCAAAACTTCTTACTTTGAATAGATTTCTCATCTATTACCTTTTTTTTTTTCTTTTCTCACAGATAAATGAGATCCCAAATTTGACATCTGGATGCACTGAGTTTGTAGAATCTGCCGAACAGATTTTGGAGAAGAGGAAAATGAACCAAACAATGCTGGCTAATCATAGTACTTTGCTTGATCTACTAGAAATTCCTCAACTTATGGACACGTAAGTTGTGAGAGTTGAATGTCTATAGACTACTGCTTGATCTGCTAGAAAAAAAAGAGTCTTTTAGTTAACTTGAAAGAGTTGAATGTCCATAGACTACTGGTCTCACATCCTGTTTATCAAACACATAATTCCATTTTGAGATCTTCTCTAATTTCTATGTTTCTGCAGATGCGTACGGAATGGGAATTATGATGAAGCTCTAGATTTGGAAGCATTTGTTTGTAAACTTTCAGCTATGCATCCAAAGTAAGCTTATGTGTTATTTTCTGAGCCTCCTTGCTGATATCCAAGGAAAGGATTCTTATAGATCTTATTTTTTGTTACTTTTTGTTTTCTCCCCTGCAAAGACTACTTGTTATTCAAGCATTGGCTGCAGAAGTTAGGCAGACCACTCAGTCTCTTCTTTCTCAACTTCTTCAGAGACTTCGTTCAAATATTCAGGTTCTTAGAGTGATTATTTAAATATCTGAACAAATTCTGATTGATTCATCTAAGAACATGATTGGAAATATTTAGTGCCTTATGTGTTTTTCTTTATTACAGTTACCTGAATGCCTCCGTATTATTGGTTATTTACGCCGAATAGGAGTATTTAGTGAGTATGAAATGCGTTTGCAGGTGAGTTTTAAATGCTATGTTTGTATTCACTTTCAGATTTTCAGATTGATTGTAGCTTCTTGGTACCATCAGGATTTTCCTTTTTGGCTTAAGAAAACTGTTTTATTGTCAGTTCTTGAGATGCCGTGAGGGATGGCTTACTGGTATACTAGAAGATCTGGACCAGACAAATCCATATGAATACTTAAAAGGGATGATTAATTGTCAAAGAATGCATCTTTTTGATGTTGTTAATCAATATCGAGCAATATTTGCTGACGACACATCAGGAAGTGAGGAAAACTATGATGGTGGGCTTCTTTTTAGTTGGGCAATGCATCAAATTACCTCACACATCCAGACTCTGAAAGTTATGCTTCCAAAGATAACTGAAGGTGGATCGCTGTCAAATATTTTGGATCAATGCATGGTGAGCTTCTACCATCACATTAATATTTGCTATTTCTGTAATTTTGGAAGACAAAGGAGTTTCCCTATTTCAATATATGCTTATTGCTATAGGAGATGTATTTAGTCATTGGGTTGTATTATCTGCTATATCATGGTTACCAGTTTCGCTGTTTCAGTCAATCCAGTCATGCATCTAAAACAGATGTGTCAGAAATGCATGCATTATAATTTTCAGTGCTAATAAATTTTTTTGCAATTTCATCCCTCCCTCTTCTCAACCCAAGGAAAGAGAAAAGGGAGAAAAAAAGGTCTTCCTGGTAGTCTTGCTTATGGTGGAAAACTGCATTTGGATATATATATTCTGATTCATTTTACAAAAAGAGCTTATATTGATCTCCTATTTTGTTATATCTTTGCCAACAGTATTGTGCTATGGGACTTGGTTGGGTTGGACTGGATTTTCGGGGCTTGCTTCCATCACTTTTTGAAGAGTAAAACACGTTCCTATTCATGATTCTTCAGCATATATCATGTTTAAAACATTCTTAATATTTTGGTTGGTTTGCTTTACAGGGCAGTTCTCAACTTGTTCTCAAAAAATATGAGTACAGCTGTAGAAAATTTTCAGGTAAATGAACAATTGGTGAAGTTGAAATATTTCTTTAATGATATTTCCTAAATTTGCGGTTATATATCAATCTGAATATTTATATGAACAAGTCAGCACCCTCTCTATAAAAGTCTCTTTTCTTTCTTGTACTTGGCCAGTGGCCTACTTCCATGTAATTTTTAATTACTTGACTCAATGCCGTACTCAGTTGGTCTTGGATTCACATCGGTGGGTTCCCCTGCCAGCTGTTGGCTTTCCTACAAACATGGTTGGCGATGAAACTCAAGAGGATGTCACCCCACCTTCTTATTTGATGGAACATCCTCCTCTTGCTGTTTTTATTAATGGTAAGTTTAATTAATTTTATTTTTTTTAGATTTGTTTAGAAAATGCTTGTTTGCTCAATTCAAGTATAAAATGGTGGATTTATGTAAAACCTGATAAAATGAAGATAACGATGTCTAGGAAGGTTTTCTTTATTGCTGTCTATGTATTATTTATATATATATATATATACTTGGCCCGATCTTTGGGTAGACACACTAAGTTCTTACTTTCTGTGCAAACTGGTAATTGGAACACCGCAGTCAGCTTTACTGCATATGCCGGAAATGTTGACCAAAATAACAACTCTCTTTCTAATAGTATTAGATTTAGGAGAATTACCAGAAAGGAAGGGTTGCCAACTTTTAGGACCATAAAGAACTTTCATTATTTCTTGAATGAAATAACCACAAAGTTTGAACTCATCAACCGCATGTTTCCATTAGAGTTGCAAACATTTCTGAGCAATCCTTTTACTTATTCTCTCTTATGTTTATTCCGGAAGGAATGGGGAAAAGGCTAGATTCCTGACAGGAATCAGGTACCAAAATGAGTGAACAAGTACTGAATGCTCTAAGGTTTCTGATTCGTATTTGTTGGAAGGTTCTTAACTAACTAATGGGTACTGTTAATCATCTTCCCATAATTTGAATGTATGCTTCTGAGCTTCTTCCTCTCTCCAAATCCTTTACTCATGATCATTGATGTCTCTATGGTGGCTGCAGGTGTATCTGCAGCAATGAATGAGCTCCGTCCTTGTGCCCCAACAAGTTTGAAACATGTCATTGCCCAAGAATTGATTGAGGGATTACAGACCGTTTCTGACTCTTTGCTGAGGTACAACACAAATCGGGTTCTCAGAGAAAATGAGTCAGGACTTTTCCTCTCCCTCTGCAGGGCATTTATAGAGGTAGTACTTTTTCTAATTTTGGGCTTTTTCATCTGAAGTTGGTTTTACTCCAGACCTTCAAGTTCTTCAAATCTCAACTGCAGGTTGCTTATCCCTATTGTGCAACATGTTTTGGCCGTTGTTATCCTGGTGGAGGTGCCCTTATAATGGATGCAAAGAATTTATATGATGGAATCAGCCGCCTATTAGCAGCCTCTTCTGCAAGAGAACTCCCTAAAACAGTGAGAAATGGAGAAGTGAAGAGCCAAGCTGAGAATGGTGACCTGCCAATGGCGGAAAATGGAGAAACACTTGATGACAAACAAACGGAAGCCATCAATGCTGATGAAAAGGAGATCAAAAGCCCCACTTCACAGACAGTTCAGACAGACACTACTAACGATGAAAAGGTGGCGTCATGATTAGTGAAAGTTTAGTGGATGTAGGTATATTTTTTAAGGCTTCCCGTTTTTTTTTTTTTCCTTCTCAATTCTCTGTATTTTATGGGTGTCATCAGTTGTAATTATTTATGGAATTACCTCATACGAGTGAATAGTTCATCGAAAGGATTCGTTGTGTTAAAAGAAAGAAGAGAATTTTGACACAGATTAGGGAAGTTCTTGCTTTTTTTGTAATATGGCATAATAATGAACAATATCCGTTGAAGTGCCCAATTAAATTTCGTCATATGTCCGTTCTTTGTTTTTGCCTGTCTAGTGCTTTTCTGCTACATTGCCACAGCAGCCTGTAGGTTTGTCTTTCTTCAATTTAGAGCTCTCTCTCTCCAGCTTAAAAATATAGACACTCTCCAAACAGCATTCGAGAATCTGATAGATAAAAGTGCCTTTGATCCAAATACGGTTGCCAACTAAAGTGGCAGCGATCAATCAAACAAACTCCAAAATATGACCCGAATATAAGATAAAATTTGCCATGAGTAAGCACGCCCGAGTCCTTGCAAAGCTTAGGAAGAGCGAGAGACCCGAGTCCTTTCAGTAAAAGGTTACCCGCTAGAAGGCAAGCTTTTTTGAATCGGAAAAACTTAGACGTAATGGGAGAAAGAGCGGGTGAAAATAATAGGGCAACACCCTGAAGTCGTCAGATAGAAAGACGACTTCTGTGTAGTGGCTGGAAAAATTTATGAGGTCGTCAGTTATATTGACGAGTGCCAGCAGCAAATTTTGGATGAATAAAACGATGCGTTTTGACTTTTGAGCGTCGGGAACTTATTTCATAATACCCTGAAAACCTCAAGTCTGCTGGTACACGATCGGTTCCTGCTTGCTCTAAAAGATAATATCGGGTTTCGCTAATAAGGCAATCGCTTGATAGTCTTACAGGGATTGCTGCAAGATATCACAAGTATTGCGTTGAAGTACTTAATCACTCGTTTCTGTTGAATGCTTGATCTCACTTGTAAGACTCCCTTGCGTGTTACCCACAGCATATTCAGGGCAATGGCATCAGGCACCCAACATTCTGGGGAGCAACAAATACAACCTCAAAGGTTACAAATTTACTCCGCTGCAAATACTGGGGTCTCTCCCTTCTGGAGAGACAAGTATGAAAGAGAAGCCAAGAGGCATTGGGATGTCTTCTACAAGCGGCATCAGGACAGAGTTAGTTTTCCTAATCATTCTGTTTTTTGATTTATGCATCTGCAACCGCTATGTTGATTGTCTTACATCCATTGCCACGTCATCGTTTTAGCTTATCAATAATTCCTTGAAAAAAGACCAGCTGATTTTCTATTAAATTATGATGCTGGATAATGTATCTACTACTATGGCTTTACTTCAGCTTTGAAATTGGTTTCATCTTTTTGTGGACCGTTGTATCTATGACTTCATCTGGATCACTTCCTGGAATTCTTTCTTTTCTCTCTCTGTAGTTTCTAATTGAATAAAATTGCTATGAGTGGTTTCGCTATTACCAATACCTTTTTTCTTTTTGGCTTTTTCATTCTTTAGTTCTTCAAAGATCGGCATTACTTGGATAAGGAGTGGGGGAACTATTTTTCTGTAAGTGGAAAGAAAGAATTTCTTTATTTGTTGTTAAACTTCAGTTCCTCCGAATTTTTACTCATAATCCCAATCTTCTAATAATTTCAATTTCCAGGGAGCAGAAAAAATGGTGATTTTAGAGGTATGCATATTTTCTTCACCTTTTGCTTTCTCTGCTTATTGTTCACATTGAAGACAACTATCGGCATGTCACGATATTCCAATCAAATTATTCTGAAAGAAAATTAGTTATCGTAACACTACTTAGGCGATTGTACCATTCCACATTCTTCTCAACGAGGGAATATTTATCGGTGAATTTTTCTGTTTCTTCTTATGCACCTCTTGAGGAGATTTTTGGTTTATGAGATTGCTTAACAAGTAATGTCGTTCATTGAGCAGGTTGGATGTGGAGCTGGAAATACTATCTTCCCCTTGATTACCTCATATCCTGATGCTTTTGTTTATGCATGTGATTTCTCCCCACGAGCCATTGAGTTGGTTAAGGTTGGGAATTCCCTTTTTGTAAACTCTCTTCATCTGTCTGTATTTATGCATGCATTGCTTGTGGGATTTGTGCTTCTTGATTCAATCCTCATGTGCTGCTGGAAGTTTAATCATAGTTTTAGACGCGGTGTAGAAATGAGATATAAATCCACTAAAATCCCCATAATATTAGTCTGAATTGTGTCATTTGCAATAATTTTGCGTAGCCTTCGCTCATTTCATGGTATTTGATAAATTGACCTAAAAACCGTGCCATTCATGATTTATGAATGGTGGAAGCCAAATCTTTACCCACTACACAGTTCATCCTTTAGGCCATATAGATGTGATCATGAAAGTAGACCACCTTTTGAAATTTTTTTATCTAGCTATCTTCAGCCAAAATTGTAGTGGCTTATAGGATTGGATGTAAAATTATGGCTAATTTTGAGAGAAAATTATATTTTGGCATCCTTGCAACTAAATTTGGGAATTGATGCCTCGTATACAATCAAGAAGTGTAGTTCATGTGTATCTAGAGAAATAGAATTTACCTTGCTCATTGTTTTAATAGGTCTTATAGGAATTAATTCATATTTGCATATTGCAGACTCATAAAGACTTCAAGGAGAGCCAAGTGAAGGCTTTCACTTCTGATTTGACAGTTGATGACCTGAGCAAGGAGATTCCTCCATTTTCAGTGGATATCGTTACCATGGTATCTGAACAGAAGTTATATTTTGAAGTTTATGTGGTGTGATTGTGGAACTGCTTTCGCTTTTATTAATTAATGGATGTCATTTTCAAGCTCGATTTCCATTTGACTTACTATTGAGAATTAGTTACGACTCTATTGTTTAAGTAGCTGACATGTTAAGCAGATATTTGTGTTATCTGCAGTGTCTCCTGAGAAGATGCATTTAGTATTGCAGAATATTAGAAAAGTTCTCAAGGTAATATAATCTCTATATTTATGACTCTTTATATGTTGCAGAGCCATATACCTTGCTATATAACTGATTTTTAGGTGATAAAATCCATACCTCTCTTTTCTCCCGTTTCAGCCCAATGGTCATGTGCTGTTTCGTGATTATGCCACTGGCGACCTTGCTCAGGTTGGTGCTTGCTGTGTTTTTTCCTTTTTTTTTTTTACCCTTAGTAACTTCTGCTGGAGAATTTTGAAGTGATCCAGTTCTGTCAAAGATCAATTCCTGTGATTTTGTTAAATATTATTACTTTGGTCATAACTGGAAGAATCTAAATGTTCTTCTCCTTATAAATAAATATGTATATATTTATTGAAAGTGAGTCACATCTTTATTCTTTGATTGCATTAGAGATGAAATGACACGGCTTTACATAATTCAATTGATTTATCGTCCTTTCTGAACTTATAAATTATCCTTAATTAATGCATGATCGTTGAGGTTTTAGTTAAAATATGGTAAATCATTAAACAGCTACTATTTCAATGGGGTTACTTCATTGGCAACTGTTTTACTGTCAAATTTTCATTGGCTGATTTCTTCTGTTTGAGGAACCAGTAGTTATACCCATTTCTTCTATTCTATAGGAAAGATTCTCTGGCAAGGATCAGAAGATTAGTGATAACTTTTATGTCAGAGGTGATGGCACTGTAAGTTTTCAGAACTTGCTATGTTATCCTCTTAAATAGTTCACATAAGAGCCTTTTCTGTTTTTATTTATACTCCTCTTGTTTCCCCTGCAGCGTGCCTACTATTTTTCTAATGAGTTCCTGACGAATTTATTCAAAGAAAATGGTTTTGATGTTGAAGAACATGATGTATATTGCAAACAAGTTGAGAACCGGTCGAGGGAATTGGTGATGAACCGGTAATCTATAGTGTCACTCATTCATTTGGTTAGAAGTGCCCTTTTTTATATGGTATATTAGTAATTTTGGACGAGCTGTGATCCTTTTTTTTTTTTCGGATTATACAATTACAACCGGTAATTACCTTTATCACATAACATGTTTTCTTGAACTTGAAAAATCTCTGTCTAGAACACTGAAACTGGATATAAATAGGGTATTCACTTTTTCCCTTAATCTTCTTCTTGGAAGAAAAATGACCTTTATTTCCCTTTTCTCTTGACTTGGACCTTTCTTCTTTTTTGTTCTCCCTCTTATTTGATGGTTTCAGGCGTTGGGTACACGCTGTGTTTCGCAATTCAGGCAGTTCGAATGCCTCTTCTGAACCGAAGGACAATTATAAGGCGAACGGTCTGGTAAATGACTCTGCAGTTGACTTGTCTGAAGGCGTGGCGTTTGATATGTTTGGTATCTCACCCTCCAGTGACAATGAGGTATGGCTCTCACCTTTTCTCTACGCCCTGCTTCTACCATAATTCTGACCGAGATAATTCCATGTATTCTCACTTTATGGGAAACTGAGCATCATCTGGGGCTGTTTAAATTTATGCTTCCATGTGACATTTATGTCCTAAATGTTAGACTGGTTGTCTACTTTTATTTATGTTTTTGTTTTGCACTATTGGTTTCATCAATTTTTGTGTTAGATTATTGAAATCAACCCTGGAGACTGGAAATTCAAGATCAGGGTACTTTCAAAAGAATACCAACATACCTGTAAATCAACTGGTCTGATGCTATGGGAATCGGCTCGTTTGATGGCTTCCGTCCTGGCAGAAAATCCCAGCATTGTTACCGGTAAGAGGGTGTTGGAGTTGGGGTGTGGCTGTGGAGGAATATGCTCCATGATTGCTGCTACTTCTGCCGACCTAGTAGTTGCCACCGACGGAGATGCTCTTGCTCTTGACCTCCTAGCTAAGAATCTTGAATCTAATCTAAGCCCTTCATTCCTTACTAAACTGATCCCAAAGAGGCTAGAGTGGGGAAATAAGGAGCACATTGAAGCCGTGAAGGAAATGAATAAACAAGATAGAGGTTTTGATGTGATTATTGGCACAGACGTGACTTACGTTCCCGAAGCTATGTTGCCTTTGTTTGCAACTGCAAAAGAGTTGATTGCTGAGGAGGAACAGGAACAGGAAGCTGCACTAATTCTTTGCCATATCTTCCGCCGAGTAGATGAACCATCCTTGGTTTCAGCTGCAGCTCAGTTTGGTTTTAAGTTAGCAGACAGGTGGCCTACGACAAGTCGTAGTAATTTATCCGAAACCATTATCAGCAATTGGTTCCTAGGCAACGGTTTACAAGAGCATCTTCCTAGTACGGCATTAAATATCTTGCTCTTCCGTAAGGATGCATATTAAATTTCCCTTTTCTATTCAATCTTATGTTGTATGTTTCCTTTCCTTCCAATTTCAAGCACAGAATTCTTCATATATATTTTTGTCTTCAATTTCATTGTTTTTCCCCACCCATCTCATTGCCACTCTTGTTATTTATTATTTTTTAAAATATGACAATTGAAATTGAAATCGAAATGCATGTATAATTAGCTGCTCAAGTGTCGTGTAATTGAAATTGTTATTACCTATTCTTTTTTAACCTAAAATTACACTCAAATAAAATTCACTTTCTTTTGTCCCTCTCCTCCCGAAGAAATGAAACACACTTGGACCCAAATTCCAAAATTTTATAATAATTTTTGGTGATTAATTGAGTCATTATTCATAGATTTATTCATGTACTAGGTGTTATGTAACAACATTAAAACTTGTTATCTTTTGCAGTCTCATTTCACTTAAATCTAAATTATTAAGTGACTAATGCAATGTTAATCAACGTGTAATAGAGTGTGAGCTCCTTCTTTATGCGCATCAGCTTTTACCACTTCGTGAAGGCGATATTCCAGCCGCTGTTGTATTTATGATTTCTGGTATATATATTATATGATTTTGTAACAGATACAACACATTCAAATCCTTAATATAATATCTGTTATATTTCCAACAGAAATTTCTTTGTTAAGCATTGGTGTTAAGAAGTAGAATATATTATGTAATTGTATTAACGCGTAATAGAAAGTAATTAAAGTGATATTATTTCAGTCGCTGCTGCAGTCATTACTTGATAGATTTTTATTTTTTTAAACCCCCTAATAAAGATGTGTTAACTCAGCGTAATTATAAGCCATGATCAAAGCAAAGCTGTTTAAGGAACAGATGAATTTCAAAGCCAAAAACAGAATCAATTTAACTTGTATACATAGCTTATTTATTGTGTGATCAACAGAATGGGGTTTGTACGGCGACTTCTGGCTCTTCCTCTATTCCTACTAATCAAACGAAGTTATCAGAGACTAACTAAAACAAATGGTCTATTTGCTAAACCAATAATATTACTTCTATTATCGTTTTCGTTTAATTTTCAGGGCACTTGTCAAAGGAAAATTGTAGCTTAGAGATTTAACTCTAAGGATTTCTTTGAGTGAAAATTTGGATTGAGAAGAGACCACTCTATTGTTCCAAATAATTGATATTAACTTATGAAGTATGAAAGATTAGAGTTTTTGTTTAAAACCATTTGAAAAAAAACATGATATATACTTTGATTAATTTATGTTAAAAACTCAATAACAGTACCACTTATTTTCTTTCTAAAACGTGCTCAATAAATAGGATCAAAAGCAAGAGAAATGGAAAAGGAAGGCTCACTCAAGACATCATCAAGTCCATATGCATTGAAAAGTTAAATTCTTGATCCCTCCTTTCATTTTCACTCATCTTATAAAACAAACCCTACATGACATGGCATCAATATCTTGTTCTGGGTATTGTCACATCCACACCAGAAATCATGAATACATATATATATTTCGAACAGTAAATTTAATACATGCATATCCCAAAAGAAAAAGGAGACAAATATGTATAAAATCCTTGTTTCCAACAGCATCTGTCAAGCAAAACGCCTTAATTAGCTGGATAATTTTAGCTGCTGAGATCTCCATGCATATCTTCACCACTGCTCATAAACTCTAATTCTTATTACGTATTATCATTACACTTTTCCGGCTCCACCAGCTGAATAAGATTTCTGCACTTCTAATTTTAGCAATCTATAACTCTTAAACTATTTAAAACTTGGACCAGTACTGCAGGCAGAAGTTAAGGAGATGTATAATGAGTAGATAATTATCTTTAAATTAATTAACTTGACTTCCTTTATCTGCATGCATACCCTCATCAATGGAACACAAGTAAAGTAGAGAGAAATAATTAACCATTATTCGTATAAATATAACATTAAATTTGCACTAACAATTAAATAAACGAACCCACTCGATCATATGACAAGTACTCTCATTAATTAAGGACATGAAAATGCCTTGTGGTCCTGACATGGGGAATTAAGCACAATCGTCCACTTTTAATTATTTGCTACTGACTAATTTTCTTCTTGACCATGAAAACTCAAACCCTAGAGATCATATATATATCCTTCTTCCACATACATGGAGAATGATTAAAACAAAGAAAAACTGTTCTACCTTTCAAATCCCATCAATTAATTAGAGAAATACTTGAACACAATAATCAGATAACTGATTAATGGGAAAGTGAGTATAGCCTCCCTGCACGCTTATAAGCTGCTTAGCCTCATGATGAGATGAACGTGTCCTGATTCCAAGTAATTCTTACAAGTGAATGTTTGCAGACGCAGCCCCTGAAATGAAAGAGCAAGCTCAAATAGTTATTAGGGTTAGGGAAAATGAGAAAATGAAGTAAAGCAAGAAATTAATAAAGAGAGGAAGAGATGGAGATGGGGGTGACAGATAGAGAGTGAGCACGCATAGCTTCAAGCATGAAGAAGGGTTACCATGCAAGAAAGTACCATGTGTGCTCACTCTCTTCTGTCACCTCCCTTACCCTTAATTAATTTCTCGGTAGAAATTAATGATCACACATAACCCTAAACCAGAAATTAGAACCTGCAGAAAGAGTAATTAAGCTTACTCTCTCCCGTTTTCTGAAAAGGGTTGAGGGGAAGAAACAAACCCCAATGATAACTCACTCTCTACCCAAAAATTAACAACAAGCTAGCTAGCTGTTCCATTTGAATGGAAGAAACTAAGCTTTGGAATGTTGTTGTGTGAAGAGGTGAAGGGGGATGTGGGTATTTATATAGAGACCAGAAAGAGAAGATGGTTTTATGGAAGGAATAAATGTGGGCTTATCTTCCATTGGTCATCTCTAATATTTTACTTCTCCTAGCTAGCAACCCATTTCTCAGAAGGTAATTTAATTTAAAAAAGAAAAGAAAAAGCAGAGAGAAAAGAAGTAATCTAGAAACTTTATCTTTATGATCTCTGCACTGCTGCCCCATATGCATATGCAACAATTAAACCCAACCACACACTCATTTATTCATTGTTGTTACCAACGCATCTTGTAATTCTAAATCTATATTTAACTTTCCCATGGATCCCTCGCTATATTTACTATCGTCGTTTTCTCCTTCAATAGATGGATAAAGGTACCACATCTTTACATCTATCTATGCCCTAAATCTGATCTGACTTTCTCACATAAAAAAACCCCACCAGCAGATTAAGTATATATATTTTCTTGAAACATTATATTATTACCCTTTTTGGTTCAACAATGACAAGCTAACCTACTCACTTTTGCCCCCAACGCCAAAATCAGTAAATAATTTTTGGAAGGTAAGTCATTAAACTAAACATGCACTTAAACTACTTTTGAAGTTCTTAAAATGAAGGGATAAATTGATCAGCAGTTAATGCATAATTAAAGACATGTCCATAACAACAGCTCGCGCGTAGATGTTGTCCTTGGTGCATGTTCATATTGCGGACAAATCGTGATACATTGAAAGATAAATAAATGCTTTGCATTATTTTCGCCTCTTGTGTTTGATCAAATTGTATAGTCATACACCAAAAATGTCAAAATATATAGCCAATTAAAAATAGTTTTGAATTAGTCATGATTTTTTTCAATTAGTATCGATCTCACTATCAACTTCCAAGCATACCTTAGGCATTTCGAAATGAATATATTCGATCACTTATAAGTTACACATTTCATCGAATTGGTTATGTTATATAATATGATACATGATAAGAGTCAATGAGACGTAAATGTTCTTGCTCTAAATTATGATGGCAAAACAATGAATGGAATATCACTGTTGATTAATCTTCAAGGGAATATTCATGGTGCCCTCATTGTTGTACACATAATATGGCGCAGATCGCATTGGAACGCAACACATGGAACTATAATGGCAGGTCCCCCTTCCTTTAATAAAAGAGAAAGGTAAAGAAGGGGAAGAAGAATAGTTTCCATAAGCTAACCAGCCAATCAGAGTTCAACGCAGAGTCTCATCAACACAAAGACCACCATAAAGATCTAATGCGGCGTTAAAGCAGTTCAAAGTATATATGCTTTATGCTTTATATATACTTAATTAGTTTAAATTAGTATTATTGTCGATGCAAAGCATATCATGACGTTAATGTTCCAACCAATCGCTACAAGAGTGCCTTTGGTTTGCTGGACGTCATGTCTTTGACACATTCCCCCATTAAGTAGTAAAATCGATTAATTAATTTGATACTTTGCGTAATTTAGTTAATTAACAAAACCCCTTGACTTGGTCAGTTTCACCATCTAGCCAGCTATCCCTTCAGCCATAAGGCATCAAATATCCATAGACATGATGGTTCAAGGAAGTTAACCCAATCATATCTGTTAACTGAATCCCGATCAGTCCTCAAACACCATGATCATTAATATTATATATATGAACAAGACCAACCATATATATATTTAGCTGCTGCAACTGCAAGGGTAGTACTACCAATTCTGAGGCCATAACTGTGTGAAGGGTTTTAATCAATTAATATATAGTATTGATATATTGCAATAATAATGAAGCGAAGTGGGGTACCTCAAGGGGCAAGGAAAAGTTATCCTAAAAGAGGAAGGATCGAGTATTACATTAATAGACTTTCCCCATTTGGTGGAGGAAATGTACATGTATCATGTTGATTCTAATTGCTACGACAGAATTGACAGAAAACTGATAGATAGATAGATAGATTTTGATAAGGAAAAAATATATATAAAGCCCACTTGCATCCTCAATAATTATGATAAGCATCTTTTTCTGCCATGCCATGGGCGACTCTCTTTTCTTTTGTAAAGAGCTCAGCCTTTGAAACAAGCATGTTCTATATTGATCCAATCAAGCTTGCCCCATCTCTTTCGGCAACCTGCAGATTAATGGGTATATTTCCCATGATGTCAAATCTGTGACAATGAAATGGTGGGCAAGTCCAACCTAGCTACGTGGCCTTCTAGGGTAAGTTATGCTCAAAGTTAGATAGGCAGCCATGAGATTAGATTTTGTTCTAAAATGGCCACAGATATTAAGTAATGATAAAGTCGAATCTGCAGATATAGTTAATATAGCAGCAGAGAAAGTTTTCACGTTTACTTGGGATCCAACTTCTCTAACAATTACACCTTAGTAAGTGTTGAGTTAAAACATGCCATAACTATATAACTAACACTCGATATTAACTACTAGTCCGTATTTATTACGATATGAATTATAGAATTTAAAATTGAACTATATATGTATATGTATATGTATATATATACAGAGAGAGCTATAATTAATTAAATTAGTGTGGAATTGGAGAGGTGCATGCAACTGCAGCTAAATAGCGTACAGATAGATAGACAGCGACTAGACATAAATATATGTAGAAGTGGGAAATTTGATCGATGTGGTTGCGGTTGGGGATTGTTATTTGTGGTATTGGTGGTCAAGTGGGATTGGAGGGAATGATATATATATATATATATATATATATATATATAAACTGATTCTGATTCCGTTGGAAAGATAAGAAACCCTAATCCTTTGGAATGCGATGCTGGCGCTTGATATATGAACAGCGACCCCCATCGCGGTGAGTGTTGGGAACTGGCCAACAGTGATAATACTATAGCAGTCAAATTTTGCATTTGTCATTTCATATCCTCTTAGTTGTGTTATTGACTCTGACTCTGTGCGTGTGAGGAAAGTGGAAAAAGAGGTTTTGGGGTGGTGGGGTCTAATGCTTGTTTTTTGATCACTTTGGAATTTTGATGCGGCGGCGATAGATAGCCCATAGATCTTGCCAACTCAGTAAAAAGCATGCATGTGATAAGAATTTGGAGGCATGTGCTATTGCATGCCATCACAGATACTATAACATATTCATATCCAGATCTATCTTTTGATTTTGGTGAGTGGGTGGGTGCATGTTGACCAAACCCCATCGCCATTGGCCAACACCCGCGGCGTAAGGTGTATCAAGGCCCATGTATTGAAACAAGTAATTGCTTTATTCTTCCAATAAGAGTAAATAAAAAAATCTCCATCTCTCAATCCTCCATGTGAATTTGTTATATCTCATCATTCTCTATTATTATTTCATTGTGAATCCCTTGCAACACAAATGGGATTGTATTTATTCATTTTCTGTTCTAGGGTGATTCAAATGTTAGTAAAAACTTTGCTAGGATCCAAGGGGATGATAGGAAGTCAACCTCACTTCTTACCATATATTGATTACTATTTAGAACCAAGAAATTAAAGGTCGATTGTTTTAAAAGAAAAAAGGTTTTTTTTTTCCTAGTTATTATTGCATTGCGCTTCGCCTCTTTGTTGCATCTGAGCTTACAATTCCATTATGATATATCGCTACCCTGCTCCTAACAAAAGAATGGAACCACGAAAACATCATATTCCCATGAGTAAAGTGCCTCGGACGAAGCAAACGTGACTGATAAAAGGGTAATCTCCCTAGTTTCTTTTCTCACCCTTCCTCTTATTCTAACCTTTTTTTGTCTATTTACGGAACTACCCTTCACTCCCACCCCCTACCCCACCATTGCATTCATAATTTCTGATTTAGCTAATTCCAAAAGTATAAAAAAAAAAAAAATTTATTTAGCTAAATGTAGAACTATAATAATTTATTAGTTAAGTAAGCATTTTTTAAAAAAAAAAAAAAAAATAGGTGTGAAAAGCAAAGAAGAGGTGTTTAAAACCCCGAGTGAATTCCACAAGTAAGGTCTATATTCATTCCTCCACTTTTCCAGAGTAAGCGCTTAGAAGTAGCCCATAAGCCCCTGCAAGGGGATTGATTTTTGCACCCTCCTCTCTTAGGAAAATGTTTCCGAATGTGTAAAATACATCTTCAGAAGCAAGGGTGTGAAAACTAATTTGTGTGGTGCAAAACTTAATCCCAAAAGAGGCCCAACGGCCCAATCGGTTTTAATTCCGGGCCTAAGAAAGCCGAATGGAAAGTTAAGTTTGATGACAATAGATCTGAAATGGATCTAATGTAGCGCAGTAATGAAAAGGAGGTGTTATCTCTCCTCCCTATTCCTTTCTCACCGTTACTACAGTAGGATCCACCCTTAAATGGATAGGCCTATTGGAGGGAAAAAGAAAAAAGAAATAAAATTACATTGAAATTCTAAATTACGTGGAGTATAATCGCATTAGTGCTGACAAACTTGTTTCAACCCAAAAAAAATAAAAAAAAATAAAAACTTTATAAAAATAATAATACAATTTTAAGACAAAATTATCACGATGTTTAAGATTAGTCAAAAAAGAATAAGCGATTAATTTACATTTATATATAAAATATTTTAGTTATATCTCCATTGGAATTTTTTCTTAAAAAGAAAAAGTAATTCTTAGTCTTCAAGCTTTAGAGGATAATTATGAGAGATACCAATAAAAGAGGAACTTGCATTGGATTTCGGTTTTGCGAGTTAATACGACGTCGTCTTGATCCAATAGAGTGCGATAACAAAGAAACACCAGGGGTAAAACCGACATATTAAAAAGAAAGTAATCATAAACCCACGACCAGTGGGTAACCTTGCTCTCTATTCTACCTCACCGGCGTCTCCTGCGTTTCTGTCTGCCGTCTCGCCTTCCTTCCTCAACTCCTCCAAACAAAGACATTCAAAGATCCGAGGAGTTTGGGAAACCCTAACCCACACAATCTAACTCAAAATCGTTGTCTTTCAACTTCTTCGACTTCCGACTCTCTCTACGGTTTGAACTCTTCTGCTATCTCCCAATCCAAACTTGCATCTTTTGTTGGGATGTTTTTCGTTTTTGCCCCTTCTTTGGTCTTTGAATTTCCTTAACTTGTTATTTATGCTCTAGATTGCCATGTCTTCTACATATATGAGGGGGATCGACTTTTTTTTTTTTTTCCCTAGGAGCTTGTCTGGTTTGTCAGCTCTTTTCGAAAAATCAGATTTAAAAAAGAATTCAAGAGCTCATATCAACCCTCGAACTCCTTGTAGGAGTAAAGTGTGACTAATAGAACTATTTGGATGTTTGAGTTTAGTGTAGTGCATTACAAGCACAAGTGATGCGACTGACTCTGGGATCTTCTTTTATTCCTGTTATATCCCTTTGGGTACTCTACCTGAAGATTTTACTTATTACCTTTGCCACTCTTTTCTTATAGTTGGGCATTGAGCTTACACAAGATATTATATTGGAGCAGTTGGATATCTTTACGTCTTCAAAATTCATAGAAATTTGTGATCATCTACTTTTAGTTCACTCAGTTTTGAAAATCCATGTCTATGCTTACGATATTTTTTATGGCAATAATCGTGTAACAATGTTGTGGCCAATAGTATTTTCACTTTGTGTGTTTCATTTATTTGTAATGGCGTTTCTTGAACTTTTCTGCTGATGGTCTATTTCTGTCTGATTGCTAATGCAGTCTTTGGTTGAGACGGCATATATTGTTACCATGATAATTGATTTTCAGGGTATGAAGATTTGTTCTGTTATGTTTTTGGCAATCGTATTTTCAAATGCCATTGATACGTGCCTCTCTGCTCATGCAAATTTGTGTTTTAATTTATTAACATTGATGTTTCAAACTGTTTTCTGCTAAAAGTTGTGTAATATATCAAAGTATGGTATGCAAGCTTTGGATTATATTCCCGAGTTTAATTTCCAAATGGAAATGCTAACTGTTTGAATCTTTGAATTTCATCCATAAATATATCATAAAGTTTCAAGGTTAATCTTTGGGGGTGCGAATTGAAGTAAGATATATTTCTCTTTCCCATAGCAGAGAAGACATGGCTGGGTTGGCACCAGAAGGATCACAATTTGATGCTCGTCAATATGATACTAAGATGAATGAGTTGTAAGTTTTTGTTTCTCACTGGATATTTGGTAAATGCTTCCATAGAAGTGGATTCCATCTTATTATTATTATTTTGGTGCATAATGCTTACCTCTAACTATAGTTATATGCTTATTCCTGGTTTGATGTGCTAATGAGAACAGGCTTGGAGCTGAGGGACAAGAGTTCTTTACTTCTTATGATGAAGTTTATGAAACTTTTGATTCTATGGGATTGCAAGAAAACCTTCTCAGGGGTATTTATGCATATGGTATGTCCATATGTTTGATGCTTTGATGTAATATTTTTCTGTTGAGCATGCCATTTTAAGGAATTAATTAATAAAAGCTCCAAATCCTGAATAAGAATTTTAGTTTCTTTCATTTATATGTGAATTGAATCTGAGATTTAGATTGAAATCATGTGCCTCTGAAGCCTTTTGAGTAACCCCTCTTTATGTTATTTTATTTTATTTTTATCTCTCCACATCCTGCATAAGAATTTTAGTTTCTTTCATTTATTTGTGCATTGAATCTGAGATTTAGATTGAAATCATGTGCCTCTGAAGCCTTTTGAATAGCCCCGTTTATTTTATTTTTATCTCTTTTGACTGACTGCTGAACTTTCCTTCTTTACAAAATTGAACAACAATGTTGGGTGACTTCTGAAAAGGTTTCGAGAAGCCCTCTGCAATTCAGCAAAGGGGGATTGTACCCTTCTGCAAGGGACTTGATGTGATTCAACAAGCACAATCTGGAACTGGAAAAACTGCTACCTTTTGCTCTGGAATTTTGCAGCAGCTTGATTATAGTTTAGTTGAGTGCCAGGCACTGGTTCTTGCTCCCACTCGTGAACTTGCCCAACAAATTGAGAAGGTCATGCGAGCACTAGGTGACTATCTTGGTGTTAAGGTCCACGCTTGTGTGGGTGGGACCAGTGTTCGTGAAGATCAACGCATCCTTTCAAGTGGTGTCCATGTAGTTGTTGGTACCCCTGGTCGTGTATTTGACATGCTGCGCAGGCAATCTCTGCGCCCTGATTACATCAAAATGTTTGTGTTGGATGAGGCAGATGAGATGCTCTCACGGGGCTTCAAGGATCAGGTTCTTTTGATTTGTTTTGTCTCTCTTTCTGAAATATGCTTTTTTAGGTTATTGGGGAGAAATTGTTGTACGGCGTTGTATACTATAGTAGAATAATATCTTGGAAAATGCTTCATATTTTTAACCATAAAGAGTTATTGTCTGTAACATTTTCTTGATTTGATATTTTTGTCTTGCTGTTCAGTGTTTTTATTTGATTTTGCGTCTCATGTATAGATAATATGCTATTAAGCCTGGAATAGGCTGTGAAACAGTTCATAGATATCCAGTACTTTTATATAGGTTGCTGAGTCTGTTTAATCTTACAAGTTATCTTGACACTTTCCACTTGGTGTTTGTATAGCAATACGTTTTTTTCCTATTAGGAATGTATATTTCTCAGCAATTATTTATGTTTTGAAAAATAAAGAACAAGAATGGGAGAATGAAAGGGTGGGCTGGATAGGAGGAAATGGCATTCATTGAGTCCTATTGTTTTCTTAGCCAAGGAGATACAGTACACTGAAATATTTTGAGATTTGTGAATAGTTATTTTGTGCTTCTATGGTACTGCTCCACGTGAAAGTAACCTTTTTGGTTATGATGTATGCACCGTCAACAAAATGAGAAAAACAGTAATTTACCAATTTTATCTGCCATTTGGTTCATTAATATATCCTTCTAATTCGCTATTTTCTTTTCTTCCCCCTTCCAGATCTATGATATTTTTCAGTTGCTTCCACCAAAAATTCAGGTTGGGGTTTTCTCTGCCACAATGCCACCTGAGGCCCTAGAGATCACAAGGAAGTTCATGAATAGACCTGTGAGAATCCTGGTAAAACGTGATGAGCTTACTCTGGAAGGTATCAAGCAATTTCATGTCAATGTGGAGAAGGAGGAATGGAAGCTTGAGACACTTTGTGATCTTTATGAGACCTTGGCAATCACCCAGAGTGTTATCTTTGTGAACACCAGGCGCAAGGTAGATTGGCTGACAGACAAGATGCGTAGTCGTGATCACACCGTTTCAGCCACCCATGGAGACATGGATCAAAACACAAGGGATATCATCATGAGGGAATTCCGTTCTGGATCCTCCCGTGTTTTGATCACTACTGATCTTTTGGCCCGTGGTATTGATGTTCAGCAAGTTTCTCTTGTGATTAACTTTGATCTCCCAACTCAGCCAGAGAACTATCTGCATCGAATTGGTCGTAGTGGCAGGTTTGGTAGGAAGGGTGTTGCCATAAACTTTGTGACCAGGGATGATGAAAGGATGCTCTTTGACATCCAAAAGTTTTATAACGTGGTGATTGAGGAGCTGCCAGCCAATGTTGCTGATCTCCTTTGAAAATGGTTTTGCTCCAATGGTAAATGCTTCTATTATGGAGGCTATGATTATCATTTTCTTTTTAATGGTCTAGGGCCTCTTTCTAGCGTGGATTGGACTTGCCCTAAATTAGGGGGATCCAATTTGTGCTTTTTGAAATGGGCTGTTTCTCATTTTGGGTCTATCAGAAGTCGTTGTTACAAATTTTGCCGAGTTTTGCTTGTATTTCTAGTCTAGTGTCTTAAAGGACTGCAGAGAATGCTGTTAGCATGAACTTGATGTAATCTATTTTTTTTTTATTTTTTTTTGCTAAGTTTTGTTCTTAATATATGTGTGAAAGTTGGGTCATGTAGAGTTTGAACTCAAAGTTATTGGGAATATGCTGGACTTAGCCCAATTGCGACTCTATTGAATTTGTGTTCTAAATAGCAGTCTGTTTAAACTTGTCTTCTTTGAAAATCCTGCGTCAGCTTAGACTAATGTCAAGTGCCGCCTGCTGTTTGTTTCGTGTATATACCTACCAGGGTTACTTTTCAAATGTGGTGAGATATAACACCAAGGATGATTTCCATTTTAATTGCCCTTTTTTCTTTTATTTACCAATCACTGAACTTAAGTGGGCATTCTTCTTTTCGTGTCTTATTGAATAGTTAGAATCAAGAATCATATTAGAACAGCCGCAGGTATCCAACACTAAATCTTTGTGACAACCATCTAATATTTAATATTATTTGATGTTCTCCGCTGTAGGGCACAACACTATCTTCCTCTCGTTTTTATGACATATTTCTTCTGTTACTTCCGAAGTTAATACATTCATTGACTCATTGTCTTGTTTCTCTCTTTTGTCTTTGTCAAATGGAATGTTAATAGGGCTTTATTAGGTAATAATGTGACAATATAGTATTAATTTCGTCATTTACACATATACTCAACGAAAAGGTGGCAATTTTTTCTTCTTTTTTAACACTTCTAGCACATTTCTCTGTATGGGTGAACAACCTGTCGGTTAAGTCGTCCCATTTTATGTTAACATTCACCACTGGATTACCCATATATATGGTAAACATTAAGAAATAGCTACTTGTTAAAAGACTTTAATAATTTGGGGGGCCTTGGGGCGATTATCATATTGTCACCAGACACTCAAATCTCAAGAGTGATATGTATGCAGATATTACTTGTTTATATATATATAAATATTGAAATTTAGAATTTATATTGAAGTTTGTAGCATAATGTGTGAAAAAAAAAAATACATAAAAGTCAATAATACTAAAGAAATTGTCAAAAGCAAACAAGATATCTATGAATACCTAACACCACTGTCACCACATATCCTTTATTTCAAAATAAAATATTTTCTCTAATTAGGTGGACTTAGATGTATCTGTAGACCTGAGTCAACTTTTGAAATTTTCTACAGTAGTATGCGTATTGTGTAAAGGCCATTTATTTATCTTTCAAAAGGGAATCTTTTAACTGGTCAAAGACAAAAATATAGAAAATATTCAAATAACTTGCGTATACAATATGATTCCCCACTAAACACGGCATATACGCAAGGAGAAATAAATCAATGAGTTGCTAAAGTCAGTGAATGGAATTAAAATGAAATAAATAAAGTGAAAATGAAATAAAACTAAGATGGATAGCCAACGGCGACCTTGACAGACGAGAGCTCTTACAGTCTTCTTTGTTGGTCCCCACATCACATTCATATTAATATTATCATCTCCATGATTTGATCATCCATGGAAGACTACAGCGGATCAAGGTCTTATGGAAACGGGCAGATGATGCAGATGGAGAGCTACTATGGATCATCAGCACCCAGACGTTATGATCTGAGGTGTTATAGCGCTTCCTATGCACAAACCCAAGTGGGTTTGGGTCCTATTCCTAATCCTAATGAGTTGAAGTTGAAGAAAGGGAAAGGCAGTACAAGGTTTTCTCTTTCCAAGTCTATGAGCTTGAATGACCCTGAGTTTCAGAGGAGGAAGAGAGTTGCCGGTTATAAAATGTATACAGTGGAGGGGAAGGTCAAGGGCTCCTTGAGGAAGAGTTTCAGGTGGATTAAGAATAGGTACTCCCAGGTGGTTTATGGCTGGTGGTGATGTCCTTGGCTTTCTGCTTTTGATCTTCTTTTCCTTCTTTATTTGAAGCTCTGTTTTCAAATATTTTGTGTTCATCACAACTCTAGATTTATGGGTTATGATTAGAGGCAACTTTGAGTTTGCCCCAAATTTGTAAATTCGGTTGAGTCCGGGTGGATCTTCATTATTCTGGGTCAAGTTATATTCTGTGTACTTAGTGGTTTTTGGTGATGGGACTCTGTCTAATAATGCATCAGTTATTCAGAACAGTCCTTTGCATACCCTTTTAAGTCTCTGTTTATATACCAGTTTAGTTTTGCAGAGAAAATCAATGTTTTCTGACTTTTCATGTGTTTTCTTTCGTTCTATTCACATAAGAAATCTTTGCCTTTTCTGTTATTGGTGATTTTCCATATGTTACAATTTGGCTCATGAATGTTATTTCAAGAAGGATCAGTAACAGTTAGTGGCTGTTTATTGGATTTAGACCTATAACTATAAATGAAAATCAGCTTACTTGACCATAAAGAAGAGAGCAGATCAGTTTTCTTCAATCAATGTATTCATATGATAGCAAGTTCATTTTACTTATTTAATGACTTTCTCCAATTAGGGCATTGTCTATTCTATACTGTACTATCTCTTTAATCTTTTAGAAAATTGAAAATGCCATTTCCAAGACTTAGAAAACATGCAGGAAAGTTTCGTAGTTGCACCAAACGATGACCTTTGATTGGTGCTGATGATGAGAAAGAAAAAAAAATGATGCTTTCTTGCAAGTTACTCATCTTGGCGTCTCTTATCGCGAGTTATTTTATGTCATCTTTGTGAGGGTTAGCGTGGGATAAGACGAAGAGATAACCCCTGAGCCTCCCACCAGAAATTAAGATATGGGCTTATGAACCTATTTATTTAGACTCACTAGTCTATTGGATGCTGTTCCATAACAATCTCAATCTTTAATCTTATTAAGACCAGGTCCAGGTTTTGTTCGTTTAAGCAATTTGTGTTGGGGGCGCCAAAAAAAACAAGATTAATTAACTTAGGTGACAGGTAATGTGGACCACAACTGCAAGCAGTGTCGCCGACCCAGGCAGACATAGTCAGACATTACACATAAGTAGCTTTGAGGAAAAGTATCAATCGTTAGTTTTCCTAAACAATAGTCTATAAACATCAAAATTCAAATGAAATGTTTTCATATTTAAAATAAAACCATGATCTTTTTTAAATTTAAGAAATTAATGAAAAATTCCAATAAGAAAAGAAATTAAAGAATAATTGTTACTATTTTAATGTTTTATCAAATTGTTTTTCATTAGCCACTGACGAAACATAAATTAGAAAAATCAAACAATGTTCGATATTACTTAAAAGCTCTCATCCTCAATTTTTTATTTGCATTTTTTAAAACAGCCCAAATTTAATTATGCCATATTAATATTAACAAATTTTCACTCTCTAAACAAAGTCTCAAATAGAAATATAAAGCGTAAGGCAAATCTTCCTCTGTGCAAGAAATTTTGGATTTTTTGGACACGCATAGAAAGGAAGTCGAGTTTAGACAGGGCGGGGAGAGAATGTGGGAATCTATATGTTTAACGGTTATCGCCACCGCCGGTAACAACATCGGTAAGATCCTTCAGAAAAAAGGCACAATCATTCTTCCCCCTCTTTCTTTCAAGCTCAAGGTACGTTTCTGTCTATCCCCTTGTTTCTCATTTATATCACGTTTAATGCTATTTTCCCGATTCCTCATATGCTTGATTTGGTTCCGCATTCAATATTTTGCTTTTTCAGTAAGAATATGATCTGTAGCATATGATTTTCTCTGAAATTTACAAATTTTTTTATTACTATCTTTATTTTGGGGTCAATTAATTAGACTCGTTTAAATTGGATATATGTATATATCTTGCATGTACGAGTATATATAATCTTGGGTCTGCAACAGTAGAGTGAAGTGAATGGAGATCTTAAGTCTTCCGTGTTAGGGAAGATCCCACTTTCCATTCAAGTATATAAATGTGGCCACAGAAGTTGTTTCTTAACAATATACATTTTCCTGAACTTTTTTGGTAATTGTGATTGCAGATCATAAGGGCGTATGCATTAAACAAAGCTTGGCTGATAGGTTTCATAATGGATATCTTTGGGGCATTGTTGATGTTAAAGGCATTATCTAAGGCTCCTGTAAGTCATATAATCCTTGCCCACACGGGTGAAAAATTTAAATAAGAAATGATGCCATGAACATCTTTTCTAATGTCTGTTTATGCAATTTTTCCTTGTCTTCTTGGAGTCGAAGATTTTATTAACTTGTTTTACTGTGAGGTCTGGAACCCCGAAATGCATTTAATAGAATTTGAACCAAAAATATGGATAGATTTGAACCTGAAGTTATACAGGCAAGACATTTACGACGCCCAGATTTTAACTTTTCTATATAGAGAATGAATTGAAATTTTTAACCATAATGCGTTTAAGGGCACTTCCTTATCAATAGCATAATTCCAGTCTTTTACCTAGACTCCGATGGTTTTCCTTTTATAGGTCTCTGTTATCCAACCAGTATCTGGCTGCGGACTTGCAATTCTTTCAATATTTTCTCATTTTTATCTGAAGGAAGTGATGAATGCTGTTGACTGGATAGGCATTACCTTAGCGGGTTTTGGCACAATAGGTAATGTAAGTTTTTAAATTCCAATGAGTATTCACTGTAACTGCTTGGTCTTCCTTTAAGACAGCAAGAAGCAAGGTTGCAAGGTAACATCAAAAAGATCTAGATTCCGGAGTCAGGATTAATTAGTGTTTGCCTATATTAATAAAATATTAGATAAAATTTGTCACTTCTTGACAATTTTTTGTTTCTTTATCTGTTTGTATACAATGGTATCATGCTTGTGCATTTGAGCAATGGATAGACATGTTCCAAAGTTCTATGGTGTGATTGCTAAAAATTTGTCTGATGATGTTTAAAATATTCAAATGGATTAAATGTGCAGTCAGTTTTAGAAATTCGATGCATCAAACCAAATCATATAATTAATATGCGGCTTTGTATTCTGGTGATCGTATAGATGTTAGATTATATATTGTAACTATTGTATGCCTTTCGAAATTTAGGAGTTGGTGCTGGAAGTGAGGAGCAAGAAGCAGCTGCCCTATCCATTTTTCATATACCATGGCTCGCCTTTGTTGTTTTCATCTTGTTTGTAGGTACCCTGCCTTATGCACCAACTTATTTAGTAGTTAATAGTTATGTACTTTTATGTTTATGGTCAGAGATGTTGAATATACTTTTGTAAGTCTCTGGTATTTTGGTAGAGTATTGTTTGTGTCATGATTGATATTAATGTATAAATCAAGGCATAAAGAAACACTTCTATTAAAATTTATGTGTTGAATGAGCAAAACCTGATTTTGAATTACTTGGTAATCCTTTTTCCCATTTTTTAAAATATATCCAGAATACTGTTGTACCGCATTATAGTTGTCCTTTCAGTAAACTGGTAGCATGATTACAAGATTTTTGGTGATAATGCTTACTTTATGATAATATTAGTAAGCTTCACTAACTTTCACTTTAAAAACATTTGACTTCATGAGTGTGACAAAAAAGTAGGATACCCGATAGTACAATTTTCCAACATAGTTATCACTTTAATCTTATTATTGCTCTTATAGGTACTCCTCAATGGATGGCTTCGCATTTGCAAACATCATCGAAGAGAGCAGGAGATGGTAATTTATGTTTCAACCATGTTACCACACTTAGTATATTTTCATTATAATACCCACATGGCATTTGAATGAGCTTTATTTTCTTCTATTCCTCTCCTATCCCTTGACATTTTTAAGTGATACAGATGGAATATGATGTTGTTGAGGAAACCATTTACGGCTTGGAATCTGGAATTTTGTTTGGGTATGTTGTGTCCCTTATTGATTCTGTTTAATCCATTCCTGTGCCAACGTCTCACTTGTTTCGTACATCTCAATTTCTAAAAATGAGGTTGAAGATTATGACAATTTAAATATGATGAGCAAAACTTTATAGGTGAACAACATTATGGGCAAAACTTTGTTACTTGTTAGGGTTCTCGCAAACATTATTTACATCGACACAGGGAGATTTATGTGATACCGTACCGTGATGAAGTTATGTTAGAAGTCTCAACTTTGTTAATGCACAATTGCAGGATGGCATCTGTAATATCAAAGATGGGATTTCTGTTTTTGGAGCAGGGTTTTCATAAGCTGCTGGTTCCTGTGTGCATCATGATCAGTGTGTGTTGTAGTGGTACTGGATTTTACTACCAGGTATTGAGGCGACTTCACTTTCTGAAGGTCTACCCGCGTGCGTACTATGACCCTTTAAAACAGTAGGATATGTTAATAGGAGACTGTTATATGCATCAGTTTTCTCTCTTGTGGGGGCAGGTGTTTTGGTCAAAATGAAATGTCCGAGTTCTGCACTGCCTTTCAGATGCGATTAACTTCTTAAAAATTAATCTATTCCATTATGCAGACACGTGGTCTAAAGCATGGGAGAGCTATTGTGGTTTCTACATGTGCAGCTGTGGCATCAATTTTGACTGGTGTACTTGCCGGAATGCTTGCTTTGGGTGAACGACTCCCTTCTGCTCCAAATGCTCGTTTGTTACTTCTTCTTGGATGGTAATATAACATCTTCCGCTATTATTATTATTATGCGCTTTTATTGACTTCCTTATACTAGATAAGGAGAAAAAGTAAGCTTCAACCATTTGGACTATTAATTTTTCATGTATAAAATAATTATTAATTCTATCCTTTTGGAATAGGAGCAAGCATGTATACTCTCTTTCCCATTTCTGACGTTGTATAAGGAATGCAGGAACAAACTCCATCCGACAAAACGATAGATGACTTTTAGTGGTCACTTACAAACGTTTACTGTTTTTCATCTAGTTTATTGTGGCAAGTTCTTACCTGGTTTGACTGAAGTGACTTCATCCACAAGACAGAGGAAATCTAGTAGTTCTTGTTTTCTTAGATGGTAAACGAAATCTTCAGGTTCTAATGTCAAAATAATTCATCTAAAAAATATTGTTGCAGGCTACTTATTATTATGGGTGTGATTTTACTTGTTGGTTCAACACGTCTTATGCAATTCTTGCCATTGCCTTTACGACGCTTTAGTCGAAGCAGTGCTGATAAGAATTATGGCCGGGAGTAACCGTATTAGGGAACCAAGCCCAGGTGCGGCCATTCAAGCAGCAAAGTTAAACCATTTAGTAGCATCGTCCAAAGAAAAAGCTTAATTTGTCAATTGCCATGAGCTGAAATTCCGAAAATACTTCGTGTACAGTTTGTTTGTTGCTGCTTCATTAGAGGGAATGAAGTTTTTGGGATCATTCCTTGTGGCCGCCATCTTTTGCCCCAAACATTCCTTTGACATTCTGAGCGCCAACTTGTATTAGCTGTTTCTGAACTTAAAATTTCGTTTTATGATTGTATATGACGATTACATACCAACATAAATATTTTGGTTGCATGGAAAATGCCTAAAACGCAGAACATTATATTCCCATCCATTCAGTGGCTATGTTCTTTCAAGTGTGGCTTGTCTTGCCTTGCGGATTGTCGCAGATTAATTGTGCCAAGGTGTTATTTTAGCAATGGGGGGACAAAATCTCTGTTGAAAGGAAAGGTTAGGTTCAAGTTATAAACTATCTTCATTAAGAAGCAAGATGACATGCAAGCAGGGCTCTTTCTCTTCACCCCCACAATGGTGGAGCTAGCTTATTGTTCAACTTTTGATCATTATCTTCATTCTTTTGTTTGCATTTCAAATCAGAAAGAAGGTACTTGATGTGAAAGTCTGTCGGCAAAGGCAACAATGCTGGTTCAGAGAAATACAAGGGACCCCCCACCCCCCTCTCTCTTATACCTGCAAGTCTGCAACTACTTGGTGTGTAGCCAATGGCTTTTCGGGTGAACAGAGGGGTAATTATGACCATGGAAGAATGGATCGAAGAGGGCCCCCTATGATAAGAAGGTAATAGTCATCTACACTGCCTCATTGATTTAACCAAACCAGTTGGTCCCCCATGACAAGGACAAAGACGTAAGTAGTAAAAAATCCATAATGTAAAACAAACAAACCAGAGACATCATTAGACTCATGACCATACCAACTGTAATTAGGGTCCGCAACGTCTCGCGGAAAGGGGTACAACCGTCATTTAGAAAAGGATACTTCACCCGTACTGAACTTCAATCCTAATATGAAGAGGACAGTAAAAGAGCTAACCATGGATGCAGTTGGCACCTTTAAATATTGCCAAGCTTACACCAGAAATTGGTTAAGCAGATATCAGATAAGTTCATAAGCAGTTGGTGTATGGATTATATATGGCTTATGGCTCCTAATCCCTGTCGTACCAGACCCTGCGATTGGACTCACACTAACTGAGTTTGTTAATCCTTATGTTCATATCTCTGACTTTTAAGTTACACTATAACATCCTAAAAAACAAGATAATATATTAAAAAAATCAAATTATTAAAATGCGAACAAGTGCATTCATCGGCAGGTGAGAATGCAGAGAGAGGAGCCTTTATACCAAAAGTTAATGACAACTATGTGAGATTATGTCTTGTGCACAAAATAAAACAAAACAAATGTCGAAAATGACTTGTCAGAAATCAACTTCTTCCGGCTCAGGGACAACTGGAATCCTGTAACAGATTCAACTTTCTCTCAACCACATCTTATTATTATATCACCTTCCAACGTGCAAGTTTAAGTGAGGCTAAAAGAAATTCTTCCTTCTCATCAAGAGAGAAATTTGTAGTAGTTTCAATACATTGATACGTGATTCTTCTGCCAATATGATTGCTTTATGTGCATCGCAGCATTCCAGTTTAGAAGACTAAACAAACAAGACTTGACCTTACGTAAAATATCTTGGACATCGACCAAAGTATCTGGCTATGAGAGATGATGATGCAGTGGTCACTCGCAAGGAGGGGCATGATTGGGGAAGATGTCGATGTCTTAGGTTGAAATCATTCGTGGCTAAAAAAGGGCAGCTGCTAAAAATTTTCCCATCTGGTTCTTTAATTAGATTTTACCATGACAGACTAACCAGATTTTATTATGGTAGATGACTTTTGTGAGCTGTTATTCGATCAGCATTTTCCAAGAAATGATGTCATGATCAGTCATACTATGGAGACTAGCCGTTCTTCCTTTTTTGGTATAACAATAGAAGAGGTCGAAAATAAAGTCATCTTGAGTTGCCAGAAAGTCTTCAGGTTCACCAAAAGTCCAAGTTGCCCTCAATTGACCTATCTTGTCCAGTTAAGCCACTACATAGTGGAGCCAACCCCCACTCTACACAACTAAGATTCTGCTTGGGAAATGCTTATTATCTCTTTCTTTTGCCCTTAACAACTAGATATGACTGTCAAACAGTGATTCGATTGACCATAAATGAAAAAAGTGATGTGAAGCAGCAAAGAAGATATAGAGCATTCCAGTCATATAAACACTTAGTACATTGCAATAAACAACATAGGGCCCATCTAAATAGACTCTAGTACGCAGCTCAAATGAAGAATCACATCATGGATCCATTTAAGAAATAGACCTATCACCAATAAAGGTCTCAGTCTGCGTTTTCTTGTCTTGGATAATTACCTAATTGTTCCATCTGCCAGCTCTCATGAGGCGCAACATGTTGATGCGAAGGAGTATAATACTGCAAAAATGTGAATCCAGCATTTAGTGTTTTGATACAGAAACAAACTACTTTGAAGTCTAATGTATCATCATCCAAGGATTTTGGAACATATATGATGCATATTTACTGATGCCAGAGGAACAACAAGCTCTTGATTGGTGACTAAATTAAGGAGAGAACTAACAAAAAGAATAAGGCCTAGTCTATCCTCATAATTCCAAGTAAGAAGGCATGTCATCCAAATTCATGAGTTTTAAAATGCAACCCTTAAATTAATCCACTGACTGTACATAAATTCACCTTCAGAAGATACCATTACACAAATTTGAACCCAAATTTGCATTTATGCCCTCCCTAAATGTTTCCTTTCACATATTTAGGGGAGAAAAAGGCTAGATTTAGTTATACCTCTAATTTCATCAGAAGTTCTTTCGCTGTTCGCGCAGAGACAACTATATCTCGCGCACCGGGCTTAATGAAGCCTTCTTTAACGCCCGTGTCAAATAATGCTAGCAAACTGTTATAGTAACCGTCAACATTCAGGAGACCAACCTGTGTATGGAATAACATTTTAGTAAAAGGTTTTATTAGATGCTAGGATTTTATCTTAAAACACAAAACATCCCAAGGCTACCGGTTTTTTGTGAATTCCAAGTTGGGCCCAAGTTATCATCTCTAACAGTTCTTCCATGGTTCCATATCCTCCTTATTGTATGGAAAAAGATGAAGGGAAAAAAAAAAAAAGTCAATATAATATATTAAGCATAGGAATTATCCATTATTTTATAAATTATTGATAAAAACTGGTCAGGTAGTTACCTGGGAGTGCAATAAATGCGTCGGATTCTTGAGCCATTGCAGCTTTACGCTCATGCATATCAGAAACAATTCTTACTTCACCAACTGTCTTACCAGATATCTGTCAATACGATCAATAGCAACTGACTAAATAATGATTAACTGATCTCATATTTTCTATTAAGACTAGATTGTAAATTCTTTTCATGATAAGGACAGTACTTCTATCAGCCCTGCTAAAAAAGTAACGCCTGAAATGACAATGCAATGGTGGATACTAGTTTAAGATGATCACTAGTTTAAACTTTCCCTTGTTTGAACCTTCTTCAGATTAAATAAAGCCTTAAACTTGGCTATCGAATCGTCACAGAACAAATTGCAAAAAGTTAATATGAAGCAACTCCTTTGTAAATATTTCGATGAACTTTACCTGGAAAGAGAAATAAATAAAATCACACGCATCATTGGAGGTAATAGTTACACAGACAGTAGCACAAATACCTCTACAGCCACGAGAGCTTTTGGAATGATCCTGTATGTAAAGAAGGAAAAAGATAGAAAAAGAGAATGATACTATGTAATCAATAACACCAAGATTGCAGTAAATGACTAGAGCCTCCATGATAAAAGAAAAAAATCATGTTTTTTTAAGCATACCCGAGTACATGGCAGCCTCCATCGTACACTCTCTGGGATATTAAACCCATCAGCCCAACACTTCCCCCACCATAAACCAAGTCTATCTTCTTCCTAACCTGTAATTGATACCATAAAGTAAGAATAAAGCCCACAGACAATAATGAACTCAATTGTATATAGATACCTAAACCGAAGAAGAGCATGCCGACATGATGAAAGGACAGGACAGACCAAGTCCATAACATCAGACTGGAGCAATAAATGCATTAAATTTATATAAACTCGTTAGCCGTCGTTTAGCAAGACAGCCTTTTTTTACTACAGCGAACCAAGTGTTGTTTAGCAGCATTCTAGAGCACCCTTTTAAAACGTCGAACACCCGGTATACAGAACATATTGAAGAAATAACTGACCAGTTCATTGCCCAATTCAACCGCAGCGTCACTGAAGACTTGTCTGTTGCCGGAGTTGCTACCGCAGAAGACACAGACCCTTTTGAACTTGCTTCCAGGCAATCGTTGCTCCATTCAGAATTGCTGCTTCCTTTGTTTGTCGTTATCGTGGTTCTAATTTAAATCCAAACCATCGAAACAAGGAGAGAAAGCAAGACAAAAAAACAACCCTTACTCTACGAGACTGTATTACTTTAACAACTTTTTGAACGATCAACGAAAAGCGAGAGGAATTGTTTTTGAAATGTAATCCTGTAGTTGATTCTAAATTGACGGAAAAAGCATATTAGAGAAATCGATTAGACTTGGCGTATTTGGCGAAGACGGCACGGGAAGCCCACATGCTCTATTTATCTTCTTCCGATCCAACGTCTCTTTGTCGGCTTTGCATTTCGCGTTCCATTTAAGGCCAAAATTATTTAACAATTTTATGTAATAAGTGCTTATTTCTATAAATAAAATTGTATTGTAAAATCTAAGTCTACCATTGACGCGAAGGAGACTATGTCATGCGACGGTATTTTTATAGAAATATAAAAATGTCATATCAATGATATAAGAATCTCGTTGAATTTATTTTTTATACATTAAAAATTGAAAGAAGAAATATATTATCCAACACATCGATTACAATGTGGTTTGTCACTATGCGATAACTAATATACTTTTTTTGTTTTTGGCGGGGAAGCTCATTATATTATTATATTTCCTATTTCCTTTTTTATTTTTTATTTTTTTCCTTTACAGCTTATAATTTTTAAATCCAAAAAAATCCCAAGTACAAGTCAACTGACCCATTTAATGGAGACCGTAAATTTACTCGTATGCAAATGATGTTGCCTTAAAAATAATGTGTGATGATCACATCAAAGAGAAATGTGATTTTGGGCTCGTTATATTTTAAATTCAGCGAACGACTATTGGGCCAAGGCGAATACCCGAGTTTGACTTTGAGAGCCTAGTGAATGACCTAACAGCACCTCGGTGTACTTCCACTTCCACTGGCAAAGGGCTTTGTTTGTGTTTGAGGATCCAACTTTATAGCAACTGTCATATTTTTAGCTTTCCAAGTATAACTAATTTAACTAACGGAAATTGCTATTAACCAAAAATGGCAAGACCAGAGTCGCCATTTTTAACCCTCTCTCTTTCTTTCCCAATTCCCTAATCTCAAGCAATCAGTTTCGGATTTCTTCGAACAAACAAAAACAAAAAACTGAGATTTGATTTTCCCGGATGAAGTTCCAGGCAACCTCACTTTACTGAGAAATCGAAGCCATAGAAAGAGAGTGTGGTAGAATATAGATAACCCAAATCCCATTCCCACAAGTATGGGAAGAATCCCAGCTGATAACTTGTCGTTGATACACCCAGTTCTGTATTTGTCATTCTTCGCTGCTGGATTAATTGCGAGCATTGCTATAATGACGGCTCTATGCAGTGTTCGATTTCGAAAGAAGGAATCAGACCCTCCTGATCCGTTAGAATCATCCAAAGACTCTGATTCGTCCACTCGACCGTTAGCCACCGCCACAGCTGTAGATTCCTCAGCAGCAGAAACAGGGAACGACGACTTGCTGACAAAGGAGCTACCTCTCCCGCCGGCATTGCAGCAGGCAAAGGAACCAAACATAAACAACATTATGAAAAGAACAACGTCCGAACGAAAGCTTTCGATGAATTTCAGCATAAAAATGCCGAGAACTCTTTCCTTGGCAAGAAACTGGGATCATCACAAAGAGGACAACAGGAAAGGGAAGTTGAAACCAGAGGATTCTGTATGGATGAAAACGATTATACTAGGAGACAAATGTAAGGTTCCTGATGAAGAGAATGCTGTCATTTATGAAGGGAAGGGCAAGAAAATTTCAGCATACCATCCTAAACATTCTACCTCCATGTCAGTTTCTAGGCAACCTTCTTTCAAAGATCCTGAAGCCAACCCTGTTCCTTCCACTCAAAACCAACAAGAAAAAGATCAATAAAAACAAGATTTTTTTTTTCTTTCTATTTTTTGTTCTGTAATTTCATCTGAGAATAGTTAGTGTATGAATGAGACTAAGAATATTTTGTGATAATTAGCGGAACGGCGATTGATTCTTCTTTTTTAAGTTTTATTTACGATTTCATTATCTGAACTGAACACAAGTCGTAGTCATAGCCTCTGCCGTTTCACCAGCTACGTAACAACTAAAATGGCCAAGAAGATGTGGAAACGAAATTGAACTCGACATTCTCTTCATGGTTGAATGGGGAAAGAAGTGAGCAATGCATGCATGCAGCTTAAAATTTGTAAATGAGGCTGAAAGCCCCAAAACCAACAAGAAACTGAAGACATCGTGGGAGTCCAGAGAGCACGGAGGGGATTGAAAAAACAGAGCACAATATATAAATACCGGAATTTCTTTTCATTTATCATTGCAAGGGACCAGAATCCATTGAGAATTTGAGACATGATAAGGATCAAGGCACTCTGTTTTCTCTGAAATTCAAAACATATCTGAATATATATTTAGTATATTTAAGTCGATACTCGTGGTGTAATAATAAAGGTTTAAGTAATATTTAACATCCTTAAGATAAAAAATAAATATATTTTTATTAAGATGTTTATAGTGAATTTCATGTAAAAAATATTTATATTTTATTAAAAGTAATTTGTATATTTGAAATGAAAGTATTTTTTTTTAGATAATTAGTTGCTTAAACATATTGTTAGAGATTTAATATTTAGCAATGCCTACAAAATAAATTATACTTATTTTGACTATCTCTTTAAATATATTAGTTTTTAGTTGTCAATTAAAAAATAATTTTAATGCAAACCAACATTTTTTATGTAACAAAAAAAATAAAGCATTTTTTTAAACATATACAAAAGTCGTTTTTATTGTAATGATAATTTTATTAAATTTTTTAACTTTTTAAGAAGTAGTAGTTGAATAAAATTTATTATATATGATGATCCAGTAATTTGAGAGAGAGAGAGTACGTAAGACACTCCTAACATAGGAGTGTGTTTAAAAAACACATAAGAGTGTATTAGAAAATTAAGAGAATACAATATTACCTAAATTTCAGATAAAAATTTTAAAAAATATATTTTTAAGAAATAGAATTACGAAAATATTTCCTAGCCCCAAATAATTTCTAAGGATTCATGCAAAAATGAATTTTGATTCGGATTTGTAGTTATACAAAACGCGGGGTCCACTGATGGTCAAATCCTAATCCCACGCGGTACTCGCGGTTTTTGCTGGGCTGAACCTATTATTATTCGTATTCGTGTTCCCATTCTCATTGGGAACGAAATTCAAAGGGGATCAAAGAAAAGAAGGTAGGCAAGCTGTCCTTCTCTTCACGGGAAAGGCGAACAAGGAGAACAGGTATCTCGTTTGTGTTCCCAAACGCTCCTTGCATACCTGTTCTCCACTCTCCACTCTCCGCTTTGCATTCTCTTATTTGATTCCAAATTTCTTTCGATTCGGTTTGGGTTTATACAAAATAGTAAGCAAACCTGGGTTAGTTGCTATCGAGATTGAGCTTTGAAGAAGCGGTTTTTGCTTCTGCTCTTTTCTGTCCATTGTTTTGATCTATTCGTGTTGGCAATTCCGAGGACTAGTCTCACGTGGATATTGGTCGTTCTGCCTTAGATTCATTGAATTGTGGTTCTGGCACAATTCTATGTTGCTCTCCCCGGGCCCTACATTCTTTTGTTATAATCTTTGGCTGCAACGACCGATTACGTCGTTCTGTTGATCACTGGGGTCTTCTTCTCCGTGATTGTTGATGTATCTAATTGTCGGGTTTGTGAACATACCCGATTTATACCTGGGTGTGCTCAGGTCTTTTAGAGAAAGCCTCTTTCCATTTTCTATTTCAAGGCATAGATGGAATAAAGAGTTTTCCCAGCTGCAGAGTGGTTAAACATAATCGATACGTTCATAACAATTGATTCTCCTATTTATTCAGTCATATAGTTACTTGGGATGGGTTCCTCACAAGGGTCTACATTGTCGGCAAATGTGGCTGGTATAGTCGATAATTCATCACTTCACATGCACAGAGAGGAATCCTACCTTGATGGGATGCCTGTATATGTTAAGGAACTGATTGCTGGTGGGTGTGCTGGTGCACTTTCTAAGACAGCTGTTGCACCCCTGGAACGGGTCAAAATTCTCTGGCAGGTAAACCATTCTATCTCTCTCTTTTTTTCTTTTTCTTTTTAAGTCTTGGATGGCCCAAGCCTCCTATCAACTGATGAAAAACGTTTATTTTAAATTTGTAGAGAGTTGGAAATTCTGAATTCTGAATCAAATTGTAATATCTTAGTAAGAAGTATCCATAACATAGTCCAGGGTTAGTGGTACCATACAAATGTAACAGGTATTCTATCAGTGGTGGTTGATTCAAGTATGACAAGTATTTTGGACATGAATCTGCTAGGCACATGTTGGAAACTGAAAGAATTCGGGTACCTCAAGTATAGAGAAGTGATATGCTGTAGTGGTATGATTGTATCAGTTCTTGAACTTATCTCAGGATGTCAATAAATTTTGACTTTTGCTGTTTGCATGAAAGCTTTTTAACTGAAAAATCCTAGTTCTGAATTTTTATTTCATTGTTTCTAAAGATATTTATGGATGTGTTTATGTTCCGCTTTAACTTTTCTTTAAAAATGTTTCCTCTTTTTGTTTTTATCAACAGACGAGGACTGCAGGATATCACAATCTGGGCGTTTGTCAATCTTTGAATAAGTTACTAAAGAATGAAGGTTTTCTAGGATTGTATAAGTAAGCTTGAAATTCACATAATATGAATTCTTTTTATATTTTGCTTTCCATGATGTAGTTATGGTTAAACTATGCTTATTTGGTCGTTTCAGAGGAAATGGAGCTAGTGTTATAAGAATTATTCCTTATGCAGCCTTGCATTTTATGACATATGAACGGTATAAGTGTTTCCTCTTGAATACCTGTCCTATGTTAGGATCAGGCCCCGTTGTTGATCTTTTGGCTGGTTCCGCAGCGGGAGGAACTTCGGTTTTATGTACCTATCCCTTAGATCTTGCTCGTACCAAACTTGCTTATCAGGTAAGCATCTCATCTAAATACATTCGTACCCTTTGAAATTATTTGAAATATTCATAATTGATGATCTCTTGATCTGGCTTTATTAACTTTGTGGTGTATTAGATTTTTTTTTTCCTTTTAGAGATATTAGGTGAAGTAGTAGCGTTGCTTTGTTAAACTTCTGTAAGTGGTTTTTTTTTTAGTGCTTTAGTAAAGTAGAGGCTTCTTGTAAGTAAAGACTTGTATTTGATACAGAATCCTATCATTGTTCTAATTCCTTTGTTTACAACATTATAGGTGACAGAACAAAGAGGAAGTATCGAAGAGGGTATGAAAGGAGTTCATTCTCAACCTTCATCTAATGGCATTAAAGGTGTACTTAGAAGTGCCTACAAGGATGGAGGAGTTCGTGGCCTTTATAGGGGTGTAGGTATGTTTGTTTCAGGATGTAGCCATAGTCTTTTATAGTAATCAGTAGTGGCTTTTAATAATGGATGTTTTGATTTGTTCAAACGTGTGGCTGTGGGGAAATAGTTTATTTTATAGCATGTCTCGGTATCTCTTTCGTTCATCTTCTTATCTGATTTATCTGTATATTAATCAAAAACGCACTCCTTTTTTTTTTTTTTATTCTTAGGACCAACCCTTACTGGAATTCTTCCGTATGCTGGTTTGAAGTTCTACATGTTTGAGGAACTGAAGATGCACATTCCTGAAGAACATCGAAAGTCCATCTTGATGCGCCTTTCTTGTGGAGCTCTAGCTGGCTTGTTTGGGCAGACTGTGACATACCCTTTAGATGTTGTTAAAAGACAAATGCAGGTACTTCATCGCTACTTTATGTCCCCAGTAGGAGGGAACTTTTTCCTTTCATTTTTCCTGGTATACAATTCAATCCAGAGTCCTTATTTCATTGACTGTCCAAATACTCTTTTTTGTTAACCTTGACTTTTATAGAGAACGCCTTTATTTTAGCTTTTCTTCATTTTGTCTTTTGCTTCAACAGGTCAACAGCCTGCAAAATTCAGCCCATGCTGATACTGAATACAAGAACACATTTGGGGTACTTAGGACGATTGTTCGTAATCAAGGATGGAGACAGTTGTTTGCAGGTGTAAGCATCAATTATATCAGGGTAATGCTCATTTAATCCAGGCCAAGTTTTATATAAGCTGTGTTTTAGATTGCTCTTTTATATATTTTAAAAATGATTTGTTATTCATTTTACCAACCACCAAGTGGATCGAATTGTTTCCAAAGGCATTTCTTTTGTAGGGGAATTTCTCATCAATGTATAGTGTCTTATTTTACTCTGCTATTTGTGGGATAATATCAATTGTGTCTGTTGCCTGGAAGCTGAAATGATCATAGTCTGTGTCTTAGAATTAGAGTTCAAGATTATTTTTTTTTACTTGCGTAACATGATTGACATATAGGTTTAAACCTAGGACCTCCAATTTATCATCCATAACCCTCACCTAGTGGTCTACACTCGACAGTGTTCGAGAAAATGTCTCGGAATATACTGAATGTTGCATTTGTTTAATTTAGAAGTTAAAACTAGAGCTTATCAGCTTATTATATTTTACAAAGTGCCAAGTTTACTGGATCAAAAAACCCTGCCTAGTAACTCTATTGGAGTACTGTTCTTGTCCATAACTGAAGGACTAGTAATAAGGCTTCGGCTGAAAACTGAGACCAAGAGTTTGGTTTTTTTCCCCGATTCATATATACAGAAGGTTGGGGCTTCAATTAAGCAACTCTTGCCATCCACTGCATCGTCCCCAGTACTTGTTTGATATATAAGTTCCGACGATATGACGAGCATTCTGGACCAAATTAACGTGGCTTGCCATAGATCTCTAGGATTCTAGACCAATCCTTGATAACACCGTTTTCACATTGGTTGTTTCTATGTTTTCTTGTTTGGTTCCACAATGCTGCCATTTTAACGTCGCTTGCAATGTCCCAGATTGTTCCTTCAGCGGCAATTAGTTTCACCACGTATGACATGATGAAAGGTTGGCTTGGCGTGCCACCCCAACAGAGGTCGAGATAATTGACAGCTAAGTTAGACAGGCATTTTCCATTTTTCACCGGGATGGCTCCCACCGCATATGACAGCCACAACTTATAATTATACAGGAGTTCCTATAGATTAAATTATTAAATTTTGATTTATTTGTCACATATTGTTATGGACAAGCCTGGTCGATGATTCTTTTTAAATTTTGACCTTTTTCGTATATAACATTAACACATTGATTTATGTAAAACCGAGGAATGAATACTGAAGTATATAAAATGTCTCTTCTCTTGTATTATGTTAGCCTTTTCTGTTTCCATTTTTTCTCCCATGGAATTGTTCTAGTCTAAGCAAACAGATAGCATGATAAATTTTCTTTCTTTCTTTCTTTTTGTTTTTCTTTGCAAAACATACGTTTTATTTATTTATGGTTTTATACAAACCGAGAAGATGACACATTATTCTTACAGCTCACCATACGTAATTAATTATTCTTCGGATTCGCCTTAAAATATGGGCAACTCAACATGACATTGTATGCTTATTACACAATACACAACGTGTTGACTATTGATCTGCGGAACGTTGACCAATAATTACGTAAGACTTTTTCTCCCTTTCCTTTGAGGCTCTGCTTCTCGCCTCGGGGATAAAAGATGCTTTACTGTGGTCGAAGAACTCTGATCCTTTCCAAGTTATTGGTTATCGCGTTTGAATTCGTTCCTGCCCATTCGACGATTTTCAGATTTTTTGTCACTTACTGATTTGTCGAAGTGGGTGACCCAGCAAAATTACATATACATAATCAAAACAATCCAAACCCATTGAACGCATCTGCTCAAAAACCAAACGACAAAAATTTAAACTTGGATCCGTCTGTTTCACTTTCCCGTTGCCTGCGAAGCTAACCCAACATTTTTAATACGAAGGGAACAATTCCCAAATGTAACAGCAACAAAGAATAATAAAGTGTCTGAATTTTTACTGTTCCAAACTAGTGAAGGTCATTTGTGGTTGTCCCTTTTATTACAGTGGAGAGTTGACAGTGGCAGATGTTAACTGCACTGACTTGCAAGATGGTTTTGTTTGTTAGCAAATTGGATTGGACGTGTTTGCTTTTCTCAAAACTTTTTTGAGACATCAAAGCGATCGTGTCTTTTGATGGATTTTTGGCAAATGGTATTGGCCCCATTTCCCAAGGCCCCTAACGTGTATGATGCCCACCTCTGTGCTCTCTCTTTCTTTTTCCTTGCAAGGGAAATCGAGCGGGATGAAACCCCAGCCTCATTTGTCCGTTGCACGTTTTTGAATTTCAAATCTTGGATGCCAACTTCGTACGCACAAAACAAAACACACACCCACGATCCACCTCTTTTGAGCTCCGTCTCTCTCTCTCTCTTCTGTTTGTCTACTTTCAACATCTTCAGAGTCCTTTCTTTAATTATTTATACTTTTATTTGGTCTCAACATTAGCCTCTTTTGAGCTCTGATTCAAGATGGGGGCTTCAGGGAAATGGGTTAAAGCAATAATGGGACTTAAGAAGCCCGACAAGGATGATCACGCGAAGGAGAGTGGTGGTAAGAGTAAGAAGTGGAGGCTATGGCGGAGTTCTTCAGGGGATTCTGGTTCGTGGAAAGGTTTCAAAGGAAACCACAGAGCTGCCTCAGAGGGGTCTGATTCCCCACGCTTACGTGCCCCCGATGCTTTTACTGCTGCCGTTGCCACTCTCGTTCGAGCTCCTCCAAAGGATTTCAGAGCTGTTCGCCAAGAATGGGCTGCCATAAGAATCCAAACTGTCTTTCGGGCTTTCCTGGTATCATTCTCCTCTGGTTTCTAGTTTATACTTTATGTTGCCCGAGACAAGCTTTGATTTTTCATTTTCTTTTCTTTCAAAGTTTTCTTTTTTATTTTCGCAGCATAGTAAATAGATCTGAAAGATTTCATTTATCATTTAATTTGGCAGTTGCAAGAATGACTACTTTGCCGGTTGAATAATGTTATCTTCTGTTTTAATGATTGCAGGCAAGGAGGGCTTTGAGGGCGTTGAAGGGAGTGGTGAGGCTTCAAGCTCTTGTTCGTGGGAGACAAGTGAGGAAGCAGGCTGCAGTGACATTGAGGTGCATGCAGGCATTGGTTCGTGTTCAGGCTCGTGTAAGGGCTTGTCGTGTGCGAATGTCCATTGAGGGTCAGGCAGTGCAGAACATGCTTAATGAACGTCGAACCAAGGCTAGTCTCTTGAAACAAGCTGAGGTATTCATTCATTATTTGGATTATAAACCTAGCCTAGCTTATTCCTCTTTCAGTTTCCCTGACCCACATTGATGAATTTTTAGGAAGGTTGGTGTGATAGCAAAGGAACGCTGGAAGTTGTCAAAGCTAAATTACAGATGAGACAAGAGGGAGCAGTCAAGAGAGAAAGAGCAATTGCATATTCTCTTGCTCACAAGGTTTGTTATTTCTGTTTTCTTTTTCTTCTTGTTTAACGTGAGAATGATTATTTATGTCTGTAATATTAATGTCCAGCAATGGAAATCTACACCGAGTTCAAATGCATCGCTCTCATCTCTCAAGAATTATGAGATTGATAAGAATAACTGGGGATGGAATTGGTTGGAACGTTGGATGGCAGCTAAACCCTGGGAAAGTAGATTAATGGAACAATCCCAGAATGATGCCACAGATAAAATCAAAACCCCAGTTCCTCCCAAGAAATTTGTGGATACCATGGCAAGCTCAAATTCAAAATCTTTGGACCCATGCTTGGTCAAGGTCAGAAATAACAATGTCACCACAAGGATTTCTGCTAGACCTCCCCATATTGGGCAAGCTACTCGCTTATCCTCAAGTCCAAGTTCTGAATTTCGGTATGATGAGAGCTCTGCTTCATCTTCAATCTGCACATCTGCAACACCAATATCTGGGACAGAGGATGGTAGTAACAGTAGGCCCAGTTACATGAATCTAACTGAGTCAACCAAAGCAAAGCAAAAATCCAATCATCATATGTCCCACAGAGCTCAAAGGCAACAGTCCATGGATGAGTTTCAATTTGCTAAAAGGTTAGCGGCTTTCCCCAATGGAGACTTCAAAAGCGTTGGTGCTTCTTTAATCAACTTTTCTAGGCCACTTTACCTGCCGACATACCTGGATAAGACGTCAACAAAACCACGGCACGAGGGAGATATACCCAAGTGATTTTGTCAATGAGTTTCTGTATTTATTTCCAAGTTCAACATCTTGTTGTTCCCTGGATTGAGTTGGCTAGTTGTAGCTTTTGTAATTTCTATATGCCTGCTACTATATTGAGGGCTTTCTCTCCATTTGTAAAATTGTTGATCTCTGGGTACTGAATTCGCTTGAGCTTACTAGGATAAGTTGTAAATTCAGGAAACATGTAAGTCATAATATCACAAAGACGCAACTATTTGGGAGAGGGGGAAAAAATCCTTTTTTTTGAACATATATTAATATGGATTTTGCCGATCAAGTCCCAAAATGGTGTACACCGATTATCCATCTATCGACTATTTGAAGATGCTTTAGGGCACCACTTCCATTAATGTCCTCAAAATTACAATGTACAGTGAAATTATTTATGATTATAATTAAGTACTGTATAAATAGTTTACTCAGCCAGTCTCCTATGGTCTTTTTATGGCTCTAAGTTTGACACCATGTTTGAAGTTGAGAACTATGCCATATTCGAGTTCTAGGGGATTTTCCATGTTAGGTGAATGGCGAAAGACATATTTGCCGTATAAATGAATGAGAGAGAGCTTGATCTCTTGTAGGGAAAATTTCTGACCAATGCATGCCCGTGGGCCAATTCCAAATGGTATGAATGCATAAGGATGCCTTCTTTTCATTTCTTCACATTTGGGATCAAACCTCTCTGGTTTGAACTTTTCTGGCTCCGGGAAGTTCTTGGGATCTTTTGCTAGAACTCCAAGTGCCAACCAGACCCATGTTCCCTGCTCAGTAAAAACCAGATCAGTGACATGCATGCATATAAATGCCAGAAGGCCCCAAATGTCAAGTGAATGCAAGAAAAATAGTACCTTGGGAAGAACGTAACCGCCTATCTCTACTTCATTCGCTGTTTCTCTTGCAACTAACGGGGATACAGTGTAAAACCTCATGGCCTCTTTAATCACCTGCAGATTTTCCGGTCAGAATATAGATGCAAATCTCAGACTTGACTGAAATATGAGAAATTCTACTTAACCTGATCCAGATAAGGAAACTTGTCTTGAAGATCTTGAGCGGTGGGGATTCTATCAGCTGGGCCAAATTCATCAATCTCTGCGAGCAACTTTTTCTCAACTTGGGGATGTCCAGCAACTAAATACATTATGGAAGACAAAGTGAAAGATGTGGTTGCAGACCCAGCAAGAAGATGCTCGTAAGTAACAGCACTGATATAGTCAGGTGTGAAGATATTCTCTGATACCGCCTTTGATTCTCTGGCATTAAGTATCAGTGACAAGAAATCCTTTGAATTTCTGTTCCTTTCTTTCATTCTCTTGTCCACAATCTCATCAAGACGGCCACTGAGTTTCTGATTAGTACGCTCAATTTTCCAGTCCATGGTGCCAGGTATTCTCTTCAAGATCTGCCTGAATGGTTCTTGAAGTACTGGAGCAAGTAGACCCAGTATGATGGAGAAGGAACCTGATAAGTCCATCTTAAGTTGCGTTGTGGAGTATATGTGTTGGTTGATGAAATCTGATACTTCATCGCTCACACCCTCCACCTTGTCAACTTTCTTAATCGAATCGCCTGCTGATTGAGGTTTAGAGAGGCCAAAGTTGACGCCAAAGGCAGCTTGCCCAATCACATCAGTTGCCAATCTCAGAGAGATATTAGAAAATATAATGTCTTGTTCATTGCAGTCAAGATTCTGGGTAGCAGCTTCTATAAATGATTGCATTGTGGGCATTAAGCCGGCAAGATGTGATGGCTGATACATTGACAATATTGTGTTTCGCATGGTCGACCATCTCGAATCCCTGCATATCAACAATGGTATGGATCTGAGTTTCACAAATTTCATTATCGCTGCTTGAAATGAACATTAAAGTTGAAGGCAAGTGGCTTATCTTGTCCACTTAGATAATCCAACATTCAAACAGGTGCCAAACTATTGCTTATATGCTGGGCTGACCAAGAGTTATAGGAAAGTAATGAACTTGTCAAAGGTGGGCAGTTTCATAGTGAAAACTAAAATAGGGGTTTGCATACCTTGTGAAGAAGAGGCCCTTTTGGTGAAGTGGGGAAGCAGAAATAGGAGAGGGAATGCTTCTGTTTGGAATGTCTTTGAATTTTCTTATCCCAGCCTCTCTACAGAGCTCTGCATCTGCTATAATTATCAGTGGCTGTCTTCCCATATGGAATCTGCTCCATCGAAATTAAGTATTCCAAATTTGATACAAGAAAACGTTGGTTAGAAATTTTATTTTATTTTATTTATTTTTTAAAAAAAAGCCTCTGTGCTTCATGACAATGACAAAAGACAGGTCAAAAAAACTAAGACTATCTCTAGTGGGCACTTTGGTGTTGCATAGCACTATACAACAAAGAAAAGAATAATACCATAAGCGGCAGTTTGGTGTTGCATAGCACTATACAACAAAGAAAAGAATAATACCATAAGTAGAGAGTGGTGAGATGGAAGAAAGAGGAGAGAGTGAGTTACTTGTTTAAATAATGAGTAATTAAAAAAAAAAATATGACCCATTTATAATTTATAATATGGAAATAAGAGATTTATAGGAAAAAATAAAAAAATTGTGGAATAAATTGATTAAAAATAAAAATATAAAATAATTTATGAGACTTATTTAAAAAAAAATTTGAAGTTATATGAATAAAGAAAAAATTGTATAAATTATATAAAATAATATGTTATCGTAAAATTTATAAAAATAATATAAATAATTAAAATATAAAATTTTAACGAATATCATAATTAAAAATGTATAAAAGAAAACAAAAAATAAAAATTATGATTAAAATATTTAATTTATAATCGTACGGAGCCAAAAGGACGGCAACGCTGGGCCCTTCCATCTCGTATGACTAAGGATGAGAGAATAAAATATGATTGGCATCTAATCTTGTTCTTCCTTCCCAGGAAGGGGAGACAGTGGCCCACAAGAAGCAACCTTTGAGAAGTCAAAGATAAGATAGCTGCCATGACTCGGCTCAACTCAAGATCATCATCATCATTATCAACAGTAACCAGGTTTTGTTGCTCAAGAAAAGAGACGAAATAGAAACGAAAACAAGAAGATTCAAAGAATAAATGATCAAATCCAAAGGAACGAAAGATGAGATGAGAAGAATCGAGTAACCTGTAGATTGGGCCATATTGCTTGGCGAGGACCGAGAACACATCAGGGCCGTACTTAGCTAGCAAAGGAAGGTGTCCTATGAGTGGCACAGATGGTGGGCCTGGAACCTTCCTCACCCCCCAATAAGGTCCACAGAGATAACCCAATAGCCCTCCTATTATCGCCAGCACCGTGAAAATTGATGTTACCAAGGGAACACTCGAAAACAATTCCAAAACCACGGTCAACATTTTGGTTTTGGTTAGTATCAGAGCAGAGAAGACAAAAGAGACGAGGTTTTGGTTCCTAAAACGAAGCTCTCAGTGCTTCATGGAGAAAAATGGGCTGGGAGGGGGTATGCTATATATATATATATACACACACACACACACACACACACTAAGGTAGGGGACTCGGGGCAGTGATCACAAAAATCAAGAGTGGCTGGTTTTGTCAGTATATGAATGATGATATAGAGGAATTAGATACCCATGTGCCCATCTCTTTCCCTTTCTTTATGCTGTTTATATTCTATTTAAAAACCATGTTTTTTTTTCTTAGCTTAGGAATGGCAATGTAATGTAATGGACTATTGTGACTCATCTTTTTCTATTGAAAAAGATGGCTACTAGCTGTTTTGGGGCGTGCCTGTGGGGGCTTGGTGCACATTTACCATAATCTAGACACACAACCCGCCACTAACCATAATGCATTGCATCTTTTGCCTAGCAATTTGCTATGGAGGCTCAAATTCCTCTATTCTTTTTGTCAGCTTTAGAGATCTCCAGAGACTTTTTCTTTTTTTTTTTGTTTGTTTTCATTCGTTGGATATGAACGTCACTTCGTTTATCTTTTAGAATTGCAATTTATAGACCCTTTTTTGTATGACATGTTAGCAATCTTGGTCTTATTTCAATGGTCGCTTCATTTATCATCTGGAACGTTCCAATTTTTAAATAAATTATTATCATGCAAGCGGGTGAGAAACGTCATGTTAACCTCGACGGCAATAATAATAATGGAAATGAGTCAATTGGCCATTGATTCTACGGCTAGAAGGTGGGAAATTATTAGTAGGAAAAAGTCGTAAAGGCGAATATGACATAAATTGCACTCCCTCCATTTCTTGTTTCTTAATAAGTACCCTTTAAAGTTTGAGTATACAAACTAATAAATTTTATAATTTTTGATGAATTTGTTAATCTTTTTATTTTTATACATCCTATCATTTCCTCTCCCCGCTTCACCAAAAATTACCCATTGTATCTAGTTTTATTTTTCTGTAATAAAATGCCCATTTCTTATCTCTTTAACAAATAGAAGAATTTCCTTTTTTCTTTCAACCAAAATAATCTTACCTCTATATTTTCAATCTTAAAATTTTTGCCATTAAAAATTTTGATTTAAAAAAATAAAATCAAAATTTGCGTTTTTCACCAAAAGAATTTTAAGATTAGTTATAATTTCACTCTATATATTTTAATTTTTAAATTCACAAAATTCACGACTCTACAAATATAACTAATGGATCATTATTTGATATAAATTTAAATGCTCAAATCAAAAAACTAGAAATTCAAAATGAAAGTGCTCAACCCATTTTTGTAAATTTGATTTTGAAGTATGCATTTTGATTTTAAAAGTATTCACTTTGTTCCAATGATATAGTCCACTTTCTAAAAAGTATACACTTTAGTTTTGAATTCTTTAATTCATACTTGAGCATCTAAATGATTTATCATATAAAATTTTATGAAAAATGTGTAAAATTAATTAATTAAATATTAAAAAAATAATAAAGATATAATTAGTAAAAAATAATTAAAATCCTTAAACTTTAAAAATACCCGATAAATAAGAAACAATTTTTTTAAAAAAAAAAAAAACCGACAACTTAAAAGGAAAGTGAGGGTGTAGTATTTGGTTGCCAATAAGTCAACACTGATGATGTGGATTTTTACTTACCTATTCTCCCATCGGCAGCGGTGTCTGGACCCCCAAGCCAACCCGAATGTATGGAATCTTCGAGAGCATCCAACTTGAATACTCAACTAGTGTATTTATTAAATGTCATGATTTATTGGTTAGGTAAGAAGGATAACCGTAGGTTGGAAATTGTACTGGGAAGATGTATCTGAAAAAAATTTGATAATGAAAGAAAATAAGTTAGTATAATTGTATTGTATTGTTCAGGTGGGCCACATATTTGTAATCACAACCTCGAAGAAAATTATATATCTTCTCTCTTGTCGACCAAACCAAACCAAACCATCTTATTTAATTTCTTCACTATGTTATGTTATGTTAAAGGGACTCATCCACAAAGCACACCGTTGCCCTTTCTCTTTCTCTTCCTGTCCTATTAGCCGACATCCCCTGTTCCACCCGCCGCACCTGCCCACTACATGTAATCACTAAATCTCAATAGTAGATTGGCAATTCCCCTAGCTACGTCGTATATACGCTCGCACATGCATGTCACTTGCTCATCACATAAGACTTTACTCAAAATAACACGCAAACTCTAAACCTTTAAATTCACATTTAGTGATTATAGAAGGGCAAGGCAAGGCAATTTTCATATTCTAAACATTTCCTTTACATTGTAATGGACCAAGAAGTAAAAGTGTAGGCTGGTATATTGTATCTGCATCACAATTATGAAAAGAAAAGATGATATGTGCAAAAAGGAAGCGTTAAGGTTACAATGTCAACGGTTTGTTTGCTTGCGTGCACAACGGACAATGGAGTAACTCAATTACTAGAACAAGTCACTCGTTGAGTCAAATTTGCCATTCACCAAATCATCCTCAACAGCAGAGGTCACTCACTCTAAAAACCTCCTTCCAGTCTCTTCTTGCTCATCACTCCTGCAAAATGCACCAACAGAATAAGACGTGCAGATAATTTAACTGAATAAAGATGCTACCACAAAAGATCATTTAACAAGAACAACACTAAATTAAGGATACACATAAAGAGCAGAGCAATATCTGTTGGTCTCTCCTGCAAGCAACTACGACCTTCCTTGCTCTGCTGCATACAAAACCATTCATATTCTATATCAATTAACATCGCACAAACCTGAAAAATCAGAAATAGACATTGCCAACACAACTAAGCAGTACCTCTATGATTCCACAGGAATGAGGAGGTACAGAGAGACCAACTACCAACCGGTGACATAAATAATATGATGGATCACTTTTGTAGACTAGGTTTGGACACGAGATAATCCATTTGATCCACCAGATCTTGCAAGTCCTCAGTCCACTCATCGGGCTTTGCAACCAAATCCTCCACTGGCACATCAATATTAGCAGAATCACCGAGTATGACTTCCTCCTCTGAATTCCGAGCCAAGTCTTCATTCAGCAAGTCCTTCCACATTGCGTCACTAACTGAACCCAAGCTGCTCCCACTAGCTGTCGCCATACCACTGGAAATTGGGTCTCTAAATTCATTGATCGATTCATCATCATTAGCAGCAGAGAAAAAAGTCTCTATCTCGGACTCTATGGTTGCTAATTCTTGTTGCTCTTGGCATGAATAATCCACCAACGGTTCACTGGGCACAGCCACTGTTACAGGATCTTGTTGCAAATTCTCCAAGCTGGGGCTCGCAGTCAACCTCCGCTTTCGTCTAATCTCTACAGTTCCCTGTAATTCTCTGTTCTGGGAATTTATCTGGACAAGCTGCTGTACAAAAGAAGGGTTATTTAATGCTTTAGCAAGGAAAGTGAGTATTTGTTGCTGCTTCCTCTCCGTGGTTTGTAATCTGGCCTCCATGGCAATCAATTGCTCGCTTGAGTTTTGCTGATGCTGTCCCAACCTTACAATTTCGGCCATTAACACGGTCCTGTCTCTCCTTAACCTCTCAAGGTCACCTTCCAACCCACAATGACCCAATTCAACACAAACCCCTCCTCCTTGCTGTTGCATACTCTGTGAAACATTTCTTCTTCTCTTAATAGTCTTCAATAAGTGCTTCTGACCACCCAAAAACCCTTCGTTGGCGAATTCCCATCGATCAGGATCAATTTTTCTGAAACCCTGCTTTCATTTCCAAAATTGCAAGGAAATTTTTCAGACCTCCATAGAAATCATCAAGACATCAACTACACTCTGCTCAGTAAATTGGATGAACACGATGAATAGATAATAAAAACAGAAGAGCAAAGGGAAAATTGGTAATCCAGAAAAGGGGGAAAAAATGCAGACATAAGAGAATTTTGAGCGAAAAACTAACAATCACTACTGGAAATATATATACTTACATATGTGTTGAGCTGGCGAATGAAGCTGGAGAAGTTACAGTGCTTGAAGTGACGCGGAAGAATGGCAGTGGAGAACCTGTAAGGATCCCAGACGATGAAGCTGTTGCGTGCTGTGCTCCACGAGACGATTGAATCGGTCGATGGGTCTTCAACCATTTCAAAGGTCTTGGTAAGGAATGGAGGAGGACCCACCTCGTGCAAGCCTTCCATGGGTTGCGGTGGCAAGCTCGAAGACGAAGAAGATGATGAACCAGCTGTGCACGGGAATGTTTCTTCCTCTTTCACTCTAATTCCCTCCATACTATCCTAATCTAATCTAAACTATGAAATTCAAGATAGCAACACAGTAGCACGTGTTTTGCAGCGAATCTCACAAGACTAGTTGTTCAAAAATCAAGAAAAGAAAGAGAGCGAGTTTTTATTTATGGCGGTGGAGGAAGAAGATTCTGGAGAGGGGGAAGGAAAAGGGAAAAGATCACAAGAGATGAAGATTTGGTGGATTTCCGCGCAAGTTTCTGACATTTGTCCCTCTTACGTGCCTCATCCAAATTAACTAAAAACTTCTCGAAAGTTCTCGAAATTAGCCAATCCAACAGCAAGCCAATAAACCCAATGAGTTTCCATTTAGAAAGAGTGTTTTCACCCAATGCTTAGAGGAGAAATCAACCGAAACCCATTGGAGTTATTTTGAAGGCCTTAGAGCGAAAATGGTTTGCCGGGCCAAGAACTTCACCACTAAGGCCCAAAAGGACACAACTTGCTTAAGATTGGTCTTCACTCTTCAAACTTTGGTTGAATGCTAAATAACTAGCCCAAAAAAAAAAAGGGTAAATAAAAAATAATGAAATTTCGTATCATATATCATTAATACAAAAAACTATGGGCTGGGCTGAATTCTAAAAATGCTGGTGGTGTAAAATTATTGGCAAGTTAAAAGTGAATCAAATAAAATAATAAGAAGGCACTACCTACAAGGTGCCTCGTCATCCACGAGTGTTGGTGATGCAACACCACAAACTATGGCATTCCAACTCTGCATATAAAACGTTCACCGCAAGGGATGGCTTTTTCCAATTAAATAAATTAAGCTGTCCTATTATGAAAAAAAAATTAAACCACGTGGGATTAGTAATTAGTTAAGACGTGAATAGGGGAAAAATAAAAATAGTTAAGAGAGTTTGACAAGTGAGAAGAAGGGGGAAAGCTTGTGGGATACTCAAATTGGTCAAAGAATCCGATGCCACTCACAGTGTGGTTACCTGATCATTTTAATCAGCCATTCAAGGAATGAAAAAATCCAGAGAGAGAGAGAGAAAGCAAAGCAAACCCTAGATCACCAAGGTCCAAGGACCTTTTTTCATGGCGGTGACCTCACGTTGTTGTCCACTCATTAAATACACGTGATTCATGGGCCCACGTATCCCACCATACAAAAGGATCTTTGAAAAAGAATGTATTGGATCTTTAAAACAATTTCCTATCATTAACTAAACTAAACCATTATTTTTCAAAAAATGGGTTTGATGTGATTATTGATTACAATATGACATCTAATTAACGGCTAACAAATGTCCCTAGATTATAATTCAAGTCTCCAACAAGACTGTTGAAAGTGGTGTCTCGTCAACACATATAAATTGGAAGTGATATAATAGTTATATTATTATTGTATATCTCACGCTAAATTAAAGCAATCTGCATAACAAAAGTTTAAATGATATTCACAACTTATAAATCAACGGCGTTGGGGTTGGCGTTGTAATTAAATAATACCATACCAAGTATTCCTATCAAAAGACTAATATGGCCGAGTGCGTGGTGTAGGGACTAGGTCGGATATGATACAGATCAGCATGAGATGTCCCTAAGGGTAGAGGTGAGCATTGGCAACAAGAAGAGCTCTTTTTCATTCTTTGAATGATGATGAACGTGGGACTGGACTGTTATAAGCCGACAAAGATTCAGACGATGAAGTCATCATATGTCCCGCATGCTGACACGTTGCTGTCATTGTCAGGTTGCGTCACCCCATGTGTCAGACTCGATCAGTCAACGCACTTTAACCAATCGCCAATAGCGAGACGAGATGAATCCAGCGGCGCCGACACCTTGAATTGGATCGGGTCGGGTCGGGATTGGATTCGGAGTCGGGTTTCTCACATGGCGCGAGAGCGTGGGCGTGGGCGTGGTAAATGAATAAGTAGGCGGATTCTGGGACTGGAATGGATAGAAGGCATGCACCGTATCTGACATGTGGGGGATTGTTCCTTAATCATCATGATCGTGATAACGAATTGAGAAAGAAAAGAAGCAGCTGACCTCACCTCACCTGATCTGACCCAGTCAATATCATCATCGCACTGCATGCACATACATACATACAGATAATGCGCTTTCCCCCTCACGTACGTGCTTTCCCGAAAACAACCTCCCCTCCCATTCATCGCTCTCTCTTTCTTAAAAATTTTACTTCACCTAATTTAATTTAACTTGCCTTTTAAATTAATATTAAGAAAAAATAACAAATACTACGTAGTAGTAATTAATAGAGGGAATGGCATACATGGTCCACTGAGCAATCTTAACTTAGTTAATAATTAATATTAAATATAAGGAATATATAGAGACGGGCCCTACAATAAGCAATAATGGGGAGGAATCGGAATGACATGTGACTTCCACTTTATGGGACATATATATATATATATGCTAACTAATTAAGTTAGATCCACATGATTTGTTTATTCTAAAAATAGTCAGAAAGAGACCTTTCGTTCAAGTTCCCAACCGCTAGTTAATTGAATTCATATATATTAAATGGAACAAAGTATATATATACGAGGCATGCCCAATGTCGAATGCATACAACTTAGAAAAACAAGCACTTATCGAAAGCATTATATACCTCTAACCGAGCCAACCACTAAACCCACCAAATGTCAAATCCATTAAAGCGCTTATTGATGCAATGTATTGCCTCAAATTTGGTGCCACTCCATCGCCCTAATAATGGACTTTTAATTATTTTTCCTTAATCAAGATGATTATGAGTTGGATTAAGGTTTATTTTAAAAGATACATCACTAATGTCCAAAACAAGGTACAAGAGTTGGAATTAATTGTGCAAATGCATATATAGCAATATAGGTTTAACTAATGTTCAAGCAATGTATTATTTATTCGTGCTCTCTCTCTCCCCCCCTCTTTCTCTCTCTCTCTCTCTCTCTATATATATATATATATATATATATGTGAATTATTAAAGACCATAAGTGGTATTTATATCACAAGTAAAAATCGCGAATAAAATAATTAATATTTTTTAATTTTATTTGGCAAACTTATGAGTACTTAAAACACACATAGCCACTAAACATATAAATTAATTAATAAGTAGATGTTCTCTATAACTTAATAATAAGAAGTTTCGTACTTAAACATAGAGAGTTTCAATATCATTGTAATTTTGTTTAATTTAAATCTAAAAAAAAAAAACACATAATGTAGAGCATTTCAATGGCTATGTTATTGCGGTACAAGTACCACAAGTAATACAAAATAATGAAACAAAATTTGATGTAATTATGCGATTCTCTTTTTATAAAAAAGGATTATTCGTGGTGCATGGTGACCACGAATGCCACTTCCATAGACAAAGGGAGAAGAGGAAATTGAAAGAGTGCGAAGCTTTTTGGACCACTCTTGCCCATTGAATTGAATCAGCCACAAATAATGATATGTACCCATAGATTTCGAATCTACACATCCAATCAATTCCAAGTTTCCGATAGAAGACAACTAAACAAGTTATGTCACATTGAATAATTAGGCAAGTTTTCCTAATTCCATTCTCATTGACTGGCTTCCATTTAAAGCTGCATTCCAACACAACATTTATATACATATATAGATACAGATACACCAAGAAACCAGATAGATTTGTTTGGGATAATCTCCGATAATATTGTCAAACCTTTTAACGATCGAAAACATGTTACAGATTATAGTTATCATTGCAAAAATAGTTGATGTATTAATAAGTCATGTGGAGTGGAAGTGAAGCTTGAACCCACAGAAATGAGAAAACATAGATAGGCTGCAAGTTCAAAGAAAATCTTAAATCGCAAATAAATCAATTTTTAAGAAGTATGTTATATTGAATTTTATTTAATAAAGAGAGTTTTATTAATGTTATAGTTTTATTTTAACTTAAATGTAAAATAATCTGTGTCTAAGGAAAAAAAAAGACGTGCTGAACAAATGAGAAAGTTAAACAGATACAAATAAGGGTTTAAAGGGACTCTTCAGAACGGTGATGCAATCCGGTACACATTACACGCCATATGGCAGACACCTTATTTACCACCATCAACGGTGCAACACTAGTTTCGTGACGGTAGGGACCACACCCCACAACCTCCAGTCCTGTTCCAGCGAGCGGATAACCACGTGGAAGCTTCTAATAGGTTCCTATAATCCAAGCTCAAAAGCGTTCTGGACCCCGTTCTAAAGCCCACAAACCTCCCTGCTTGAAGGAAAGTAAAAGATCCCACCATGTGTCAAGCGAGGAACGTCACGATGACGAGGAAAGTGTAAGCTCGCTCCGATGATTATGTCATGGATATGGGGACCACGGCCACTCTGAGAGTTCAGTCCACGTCAGCTCGTTCCTTTTTACTTCTACCACTCTATGGGCTTTTACTTTTGGTTGCGTCACTATTCAATCTTACCGTTCCATGTCTAAGTCAATGTGACGTCACAATAATTTCCAACCATCACGATTGCTCCGCGCCATTTCGCCGGCAAATATCCCGTATTTCCGAACTACCATATGACGTGACCGTAAACTTGTGTCCCACGCGCGATAGACGCTCGTGGATTCATTCCCACATCCTTTGATTTTCTCGTAATCATTCATGGTCCTTCAGAAAGCGCGGACAGCACTTGGACTGGACTGGGAATCTCTTTAAAATTTCTTATCAAGTATCCACGATTAAAAAACCAATAAAAATGACATATAATTGTAATCACTTTACTTGGTGAAATTTGGATCAACAAATAATTTACAACTTTTTAGAATTATCTTCAAACTTTAGATATTTTAGTTAGACAATATTAAAAATTGTATACATATTTCTTTAAAAATAATCACAAGAAAAAAAAAGTAATTGTCGTTTTACTGGGGAGGGTGATTCTAGTTAAATACATATATCGTATCCTTAATTAAGTTTTCGATAAAAATATAAAAACAAAAGTAGTAATCTAGTGGGTATTATATAGCCATATGGTGATAAAATATAGGAGATGGTGATACGCGTGGATTTTGCGAGTGCAAGAGCAAGTCTAGCGGGGGTTGCATAGGTAAAAGAGAGGGGATGAGTTGGAAGAGAAAGGGAATGAGGTAGAGGAGAGAGAAAAAAATAGAGTTGTAAGTATAAGTGTTGATGCTTTATACTGTTTATGGGACTCATAATATTTTTTTATATTTTTTAAAAAGAAAGATAAGGTTTTATAAGGTAAAAGAGATAGTTGTGGGACCTATTTAAATTTTTTTTTTAGAGTTGTATGAATAGAGAAAAAATTATATAAGTTGTATAGAGTGATGTGTTATTGTGAAACCTATTAAAATAATATAAATAATTAAGATATAAAACTCTGATGAGTACTATGACTGAAAGTGGTCTAAGAGATTTTAAAAGGTGGAAAAACAGTACTTTGTGATGTAAGCAACCACGTCCTCCTTTCATTTATAAAAACTCCTAAAATCACCGCTCGAGCTCTCAATACCCACTTGCCGTGGCCCCGTTGACATCAAATCTCCCAACCTCCACCCCCACCACTCCCTTCGCTTTCTCTCTCCACAGTACCAATACCAGTACCGGACCACGCTGATGCAAGGTCTACGCCGTTGCCCCGACGACGCCGTTCATCTAGACCTCTCCGTCACCTCCATGACCAACTCATCCTCTTCCTCTTCTTCCTCCTTATCCATCGACGCCGACGAATCCACCGAGACTCGAATCCAACGCCTCATCTCCGAGCATCCCGTGATCATCTTTAGCCGATCCTCGTGCTGCATGTGCCACGTCATGAAGAAGCTCCTCGCCACCATCGGCGTCCACCCAACCGTTATAGAATTGGAAGATAGCGAGATCGCCGCTCTCGCAGCTTTCTCTGCGCTCGACAACGAAACCCTCCGCAATCGTGCCCCCGCCGTTTTCATCGGCGGCTCCTGCGTCGGCGGCTTGGAATCTCTCGTCGCACTCCACCTAAGTGGCCACCTCGTCCCCAAGCTTGTCGAAGTCGGCGCTCTCTGGGTATGATGTATGATTTGCATGTTCATACATATATTAAATAATATTCCCCCAGAAAAAAAAAAAAAAAGAAGAAGAAATCATCACTTATATATAACTAATTGTATTATAATTATAATTATCATTTGGTTGCGTTCTCTGAATGAAATGTTTAGTCTGAAATCTGAATTCCGCCGTGTCGTGTCCATGTTCGTCTGAGTCTTTGGTGTTAATTGTAATTTGAGGCAAGAGTATAAGAATTTAGGAAGCAATAGAGGGGATTTCCTTTTCTGGTTCTCTTTGTTTTGCTTTGTTGGGGGATGGATGGTCAGTACTGAGTCACTAGTCAATAGGCAGAGACGTTGGAATAAATCTGCGAGTGCGAGTAGGGTTTAGCGTGAACTGATTGATTCACACTCACCTCTTGCATAGGGGAACACGTGGACAGGGTATCTGCATAATTGTGTTCAAGAATCAAAACGTCAGTGTACTAGATTGGGCCCCATTGCTAATTATAAAGCAATCAGGCCCGTAGATAGATAGGCTAATAGCTTTTAGTTCTCATATGGCAGTCTGCACCTGCACCTGCACCCTGCTGGGAAAACCTAAGCTTATCTCAGGCTTTTCTATAAATTCATTTTGGAGAGAAAAAAATTGGTAAATTTCTTGCTCTTGGTGTGGGACTCACCAGTCCCCAATGATAGGCGCAATCACAATCATGGTGAGTTGATCATCTGGGGATGTGGTGACAATTAAGAAGAGAAGACGAAGGAGTCAAGGGTTTTCAAACCCGAAACTAGTTTTGGGAAAGAAACACAAGAGACAGTGGTTCCCCCAATTATTACCAAAAAAATTGTTTCAATCGCACACGCCTCTCTTTTGTTGCTTGGACCTTTAATAAACATGCACATAATCTCTCTATAAGATATATCTTTATCGCCAAAGAGTTAGTGTTTCCTTTTCATGGAATTATACTTTTCGCATAGTTTAGTGCTTGATTTTGCTGTTATTGTCAAGGCAGAATCATTTACACGATAAAAAAGAACTGGAATCCTTCTGCTTCCCGACCCCTTTTTATAATTTTTTTGACTAGATAACCGTAGTTAAAGAAAAAAAGAAGCTCTTTTCTCTTGAAAATGATAGAATCCATGATTTTACTTTTACCTAAACGGACCACCTTTTAAAAAGCAATGAAGGTTATGGTTTATTCAGTGATTGTTGTTATTCGTGTGGAAAGTGGAAACTGCAGCAGATATTTTATTGATGGGATTGAAATTTAGCGTTCATGTTGACAAAATGAAAAGCCCATGGTAGGGGAAGGGAACTGGCCGATAGATTTAGATTCAATGTTAAAATCCGGAAGCAAGGACAAGGCCAGTTTTGTCACCAAGCCACGAGACAGCCTTCATGGGTACGTCATGGCATGGCTACACCCCTAAACCTCACTATGCACTCTCGATGGAGATTTGACCAATATTTGCTACCATCATCATGTAAGAATTAAAATATCTAGTTTCATTTCCTTGGCCCTGCCACAAAGACCATTACCCGCATCAAAACAAAAACAAAAAGGTTACCAGTTATATGCTTCTTTCTAGACTCTATTTAACGATCATGTTTTCACAAAACAATCATACTTTGATGCCGAGGAGCATATGGTATGCTCGGCATATTTGTACGGACGAGACGTTACTAAAATATCAACACCAAAATTACCGCAACAATTATTAATTTAAGATAATTTATATTGTACGTGTATATATAAACTAAAAATCAACGGCAACATGGTACCAAAGATGAAAGGCAGCTAATTTTCCAATTAAGGAAGGAAAATGAGGTTGTTAATTAAATGTTGAAAGAGTCTTTCCTAACCCACTTCCACAGCGGGACCCACTTATTTTTCCCTCGTATTAGGAAAAGACGGGCTTGGTGATGTCAATCCAAGAATAGTTTGAGTGCGTTTACACTTTGTTTTTCCTTTAATCAGACATGGCATTGGCATGCATGCCTCTTATTTATTTACAACATTGGCGGACCCTACCCCACTTAGAATCTTTACAGCCTACCTTAAGAAGAATCTCCGCGCACCACACTCCAATTGTCTTACTAATAATAATAATAATGAGTAATCCCACCATTTTTAATTGTTTTGCCGCCAGTACTTGCCACCTTACAAATTCAAGCGAATAATAAGTCCTTGTTTGGTTGGGTTAAATACCCAAAATGATTAAGAAATCGACGAATAGTTGGAACAAGATGTTTGTCTGTATAAGTCAGTGAGGTAGCTAGCGAATGAATGAGACATCAGAAATGAGGTTCTGTTGTGTTAAAAATGGAATCGTGTGTATGGAATCAATCGTAATTAGAGAGACAAGTGTGGCGTGTGCTAGTGCTAGTGCTAGTGCTGTAAGCGACCCCAATTCATGAATTTCTTGACCTCGTCGTACAAGACTAAGATGGCTGCAGCACCGGTGCTCCTGAACATATTCGAAACTGCTCCCCGGTAAAAAGAAGTGAACCCCTCTGTTAGATAGATCTTCTTCCAGCAATCTAGGGTGCTGTTGTAGAGGGGCTGTCCCGTCCCAGACTGCATCATCATTCTCCTTCGAACTGTATCTAATGGATATGATATGAACCCGGCAGAAGTCGTCACTGCCTGGGCTACTAACCAACGTTGCCACAATGCTAACTCTGGTTTTGAATCTTGAGATAATATCTCTTTCATGGTGTCGAACCCTCCGAAGTAAAGTCCCCTGTGGACTACCATCCCTTGTAGAGAGGCAGGTAGTCCTCTGTATATCCCTCTAATCCCATCTTTTCTGTATATGGTAACCAGAAAGTGGGTGATTCCTCTGAATTGGCGCACATCTCTTCTTCCAATGTCAGCAGCCAGACGGGTGTGTGCAATATCAAGCGGGTACACCAACACAAGTGTTGTACAACCGGCTGCAGCCCCAGCAATAAAATTGGAGATAATATTGCTGTTGTAAGAGTTCCCATTTCTTAACATGTTTCTGTAAAGATCCTGTTGAGGAAAACAATCTATCAACGCACCGCACTAGCTATAGCTATAGCTAGAATATCACATATTATAACCTTCGTCAATCAATAACAGACAGAACCAACAGCAAGAAATACATGTAAAGTTTTCAACTGACTAGTAATCTCTTTCAAGAGAGAATACCTTCCATAGAAAACAAACAAAACAATGCTCCGTGCATTGTTCGAATGGCTGTTTGGTAACTTAAAAACAACCCTCATAAAAACCCTCAATCTCTCTTATTCTGTTGTGCCATTTTTTTATCCTTTAATTATATGAGCAAACCTGCTTACTTTTCTTAGCTAAACGCCATCCTTATGCTGATATATGCCATTTATTTTGCTCCAACTTGAATTTCTAATCATCAAGGAACCAAACATATTTAGCATAGTACCAAAAAAAGAAGGTCCTACAGATATTAAGATTAGATTACACTCTCTCTTCAAAAGGACGATCCGAATTTGGTACAAGGCCCGGAGAGGCTTAGGGATAGAGAAGAAAATCCTTGCTATAATCAGACTTGAGAACCAGAAAAAATAAAGGAGAAACGACGGCAAAACAAATAAGAATAAAAGAAAGTCCTCTACTCATGTCAATATATGTGCACACTATTCCGTCGTGCACTGTCAGAGGCCAAAACCGCTTCTGTAACTAGTGCACACGGAATCGAGAGAATAACAAAAGAAAGGAAGATGAGTATGATGTATGAGAAATATAACGATAAGAAGAGAGGAAAATTCAGTCAAGGACAAAACTGGATTCCTTAAAACAAACAAAAGATTAGATGACTGGAATAATCCAACCCAAGTTGTGGGAGAAATTCGGTTCTGGTAGAACTTAGATTAGTATGTGTATTACATTAAGAGGTCATTTTGGTCCTTAAAAGCAACGTAGCCCAGCACCACCCATTTTTGAGATTGAGCTCCCAGCTTTTAAAAAATGTAATAAACGATTGGACTTTAACTAAACCCACAAAGTCATATGGACAAGTAAAAGCAACGAACAAGTAAAGTGACCAATACAGACTGCAAATAATATCTTCTTCTTTGGTTCAAAGGCTCTGAGTAAATAAACATGCTTCTATTATATGACTACTGATGCCACACAATTCGTAGCAATTTATTGACTGTGAACATGGATTTCTCTCTCTTCCTTCCATTAACATTGTCAAGTCATCACATTGCGAAAAGAAAGCAAATTTGATAAAATAATGATGTCTGATACTTTCATACTAGCCTAAACAACGTTCTTAATTTGACTTATCAGCCTATCAGGCCAGAAGTCATGCCAGAAGCAGAAAACAAACCCTTGAAGATTGATGCTACATTGGAGGGCCAAAACAGATCATCATTATTATGAGGACCAGAAGGGTGCATTATCAGGGTTTCTTAATTTCTGTTGGACATATTCAGTAACAGGACATTTTCAAGATGAATGATGTACAGGGGTTCTTCTTCATTTGTTTTTACACCGTGAACGTTTCAATGATACTTAAGATAACCAAGACGAAAACCTGAAGGTATGGTATTTAGTACAATTGTTAAATGGCTGAGTAAAGGCATTCAAGAAGAGAATTTCACCATGTAAAAGTAATTACTTGAGTCACTTAACGGAAGAAATTTTAACTTAATTAGCAGGGTAAGAAGAGAAAACGAATCCAAAAGAAATGCAGGAAAGGCATACAGAAAAATCCAAAGACACGACAACAAATTTGCAAGAATTTCTACAACAAAACTTGTAGACTGAATTAATCAAGAAAAAAATAAAAAATACATCAACGAAAGTAGAAATTGGGAGCAAACCTTAAGAGAGAAATTGAGGGCGACCGAGGGATAATAGCGAATTACGCTACTGCCATTGCCTCTCCACAGAGAGAGAATGCCTTCTTCTCTGACTGTACGGATTATACAATCCACCATGCCCTTGAATTTCCGACGCCCACTGGAAACAATAGCTAGATTGCTTTCTTGAGTCTGCAACAACAGCTTGGCTCTCTCAATTGGGGCAACAATTGTGTGCACAACCCCACCCATCACCGCCCCAGCCATCAGATCACGGTGAAAATCCGTCACCCAAGAAGACGCCCTCGATGATTCTTGTCTTCTTTTTTCGGGGTCGTCGTCGTCTGCGCCCATCCTTGCCTTGGGTTCTGTGATTCTTGCGCTTTCTCCAGCGCTCTTGGCCTCTCTTATGCAAAGACCTGACACCAACACTTTTCCCCTTCCAATGCCCACACTTTCATTAAAAGCGGAAGGCCAATCGTTCTCTGTTCAATGATTTTATAGCCGGAGACTTTCGCAAGCAAATTTCATGCCTTTTTTTATCTAAAAAAAAATCCAGAATCAAATTCGACGACTTTAATCATGGAAATGGAAATCCGGGTAACGTTTCCGTGTATGCGGCGCCTGGCCCAAGGGAAGGTTGAAACACGGAATCAAGTTCTGATCGATGCTTTATTTCCCGAAATGGTATGACTGATCAATGAAATGGCTTGGCTTGCCACCCATTTGACCTTCCACTGCTACTTGCAAATGACGATGGATAAAGATTTTCATTTGCGTTCCACGTGTAGCAATTATCCATTCTCCGTATTTGTTTGTTTTTCCGGGGGTCATATTTTTTCCTTCAAACTTTCAGTCAACATTCTAAATTGGGAACTCATAGGTTATCAGTAAAAAAAAATTCAAACCTGGTGTGTGAGTTAGATTAATTGTAATTTTGGGTTTGAATCTAAAATTTCGAAGGAGTTCTTTATCAATTAATTTATATAGTTAGTGGTAATCATGCAAATGATTTAATATAGTTTAAGTTTTATTGATTGAGTTTTAATTGAATTTTGCTAGCTATAGCTATAAAAAAGACCAAAAAAGCTACATATAAAATAAAATTAATATACCTTTCAACAGGAAGAGTCGTGCTAATGACACAACTTAATCATCAAACATACGTATTCTGTTTGGGTGGATTCCTTTTCCATGGTTGGTGCATGTGTGTTGAACCATGCTTTTGGGGATGACGTGGGCATTTTTTGTCTGTAGCCAAGGAGGGATAAAAACTCTCCCTTCCTCCCCGGAACTCTCAATAATGGAGTGGTCAATCTGCATGACAAATTAGTAATAACAAGCTATAGAGAGAGAGAGAGAGAGACTACGTGAAAAACAGAGACTTACGAATGATCAACTAACCGACATACCAAGAATGGTATTTAGGATTTATGTTAAAGGAAGCTCCATGTCGTTTCATGAAGATCCCTGTAAACAAAAGAGAAACAACTGCATTACACTAATATATCAGAATTTAACTTGCTCTATGTGAAACAAGATTGCAGTTTGCTCTGATGCTAAACCAGAGCACTGATTTGTTCTCCAAGTAGTTGTTCTACCTCTTCTATTGGCCATTCATCAAAATCAAAGCTTTTTAATAATTTCACAAAAAAGAAAAGAAAAATGCCCGACATCGAACCCTGATAAGTAGGCCAGCCCACACGTTGTCCATATCCTCCTGTTCTTCTGGTAGTCAAAGAATGTTTTTGAAGCATAAAATTTCCCATAATCGTACCTTAAGTACAAACTAGTTCCTGTAAATTTAGTGTCAAGAATAAACAGTTCCTGCTGATCATCAAAGTACTTACTCTGAAAAATTACAGCATTATTTGTTGTATAAAAAGTGTTTGCATCTACTGATCTAGCTGTCCAATTAACAAAATCCTCACTTTGATAGACAATCGCCTTCCATTGTTCATCATTTTGAAATCCAATGATTAGTCTCCATTTTCCATATTTTCCCATGCAAGCAGTGGATGGGTCTCTGAAATTGTTGGCTTCAATTCCATCTTTCAATGATGGCACCAAGGATTTATTGACAGGAATCTATATCTAAGAGTGGGTCAGGTAGATTCCTGGGTATGGCCAAGTTCTGAAGGCTGATGTTTATTATCTGCAATTCCAGTATACAAAATAACAGGTTTTTCCCCAGCGAAGACTTTGGCTGAACCAGGCCAGAAGCTGTTATTAAGAGAATTGTAGCAGATTTTGATCAATCGTTGACTTAAGTGTCACTCAAATTGGATTCATAGGAGAAAATTTCGGGTTTTACAAGGTCGAGTTGCTCTATTTTATGGGTAAAAATCAATGAAATATTTACCCACTAGCCCAAAACAAATGGAAAAAAAATATTGATAATCTGCATTTTTTCTTTATTGGTACGAGATTATATTTAATGGCTTAAAAATTGAGGTTTTAAATTAGGGATCAGCTTTATTGATTTTCTTGAAAATGAATGAAATAAGTAACATGGTATGCAAAGCTGAAAGCGACATGTGAAATGAAATTATTAACACTAGACTTGCTCCACAGAAAAAGTGGACGAAGACAAATCTCTCGAGAATTTGAACAAATAATGGTGCATTTGAAAAACTATATTCATCATCGTCATCTGACTTTATTTTTTTTAGCGAGACACATCTCATTAAACTCCTTGTACCTCATCAAGGGAATGCAAAGTAATCATTGGTCTCAAAAGTAAAAATAAAAATGGCTCCCATACATGCATATGATCTTCAACCGAATATTTTTTTATGGAGATCTTCAAGAGAATCACTGTAGATAGATCTTGTTCTAATTATAATTAATATCTTATACCCTCTTAATAATTAGTTAAATAATCTATATATTTGTACTTGAATCCTATTTAGCCGCCATTTCATGTAATTAATGTAAGTATATTGAAATGAATGTCATAGTTGAATTATTTCTCTTATAGATCTCATTATAAACAGTTTTATTTTGATAAAAATTAATTTATAAATATCATTATAAAATTTTAATTTCATTGTAAATAATATTCTTTCAATAAACAACGTATATAAGTATTATTGTTAAGATATGTTTTAGCATTTTTTATGAGATATATATTCTAGTATTAGAATAGTTAAATAGCACTTTTACAAGGGAGTGGAATGCAAACATATATGAGCTTGAAATTTTACATCACGGATTTCATTATCATCTTAAAATATCAATGTAGGCATCAAAATGATTACTTCTGACTTATCTTTCACGTAATCTCTAGATAAGGCAAATATCATAATTTAGTCCTTTGAATTTAACACTGACCTAATAATTATCATAATTATATTTAGAGCACTCAAATATGATCAAAAATTTAATTCACTGTTCATATAAAAAAAACATTCATTCATTTTTTATGGAAAAAAAGGAAAAATCGAGGCACCTCGATCTCTCTCTCTCTCTCCGTGTCGTTGACAGACAAATCCACGTAAAAAAGTAGTGATGGGTTGGCAGCGTGCATGGGGACCGACCTATACATATTTTCGTCATTCTTTTTTTAAAAAAACATAGAAAGAGTTACTTTCTTGACTCATATAATATGAAAAGTAATGAAGAAAATTACGTGAACATATAAATATATACAGCATTTTATAATACTCAAAAACCAAAAAAAAAAAAATGAATGAATTAAGTTGATTAATTCCTAATTAGAAAAAAATTAAACAGTAGAATGCAGTAAAAACATTAATAAGTTGTTAGTGCAGTAAAAATATTTAATATTTAATTTAACTTGTGTAAGTGTGAAGCATTGGCGGCTGTGTAACTGCGTGAGTGCAGAGAGTTATATAAAAGCAGCTCTGCTTTTTATCTCTTTTTAGTTTTACCCCTTCATGTTAAAAGTTCATAATCAACCTCTCATCATCTCTCTTTGGTAGCTTTATCTCTACTTTTTACAGAGAAGAGTAGGAGGAAAGCAGAATGTTGGCCTGAATAATCAATCAACATCAGATATATATTAATTTTACCAATAAAAAAATCAGTAATTTTAATTCTTTAAAGTAACACTGGAAAAGAAAAAACATAATCTCATAATAATGTAATACAATTATTAAAGAAAGAATTTTTTTTTTAGAAAAATGGCAGAAGAAAACAACGGAAAAGACAGAAAGTGCACGTCAGAGTAAGCCCTGTTTGGCTTGGCTCATGGTCTTGTATGGGTGCTAGCTTCAAAGGGCATCCTTTTTCTCATCCACACCCTCCTCTTTCTCTCTCTCTCTTCTCTTTCCCTCTCCTCTCCTCTCACACGGAGACAACTCCATGAAATTTCCTCAACTAGCTAAGAAATCAACTATGCTTAGCAGTCTCTTGTGGCAGCTTCCTCCTCTCAGTAGCCAGCAATAGGAGCTTGTTTGACACCTATAGACGCCAGAATTGGACATGTAGCCTAGCTAGCTCGGTTTGGACCTTATCTGCCACCGCCAATTCCATAAGCACTTTTCTCTTCTTCCTTCTCCTTCTCACCCTTCAAGCTTTCTGCTCACTCAAGAGTGGAGAAAGCTATATATATAATTAAGTGGGATCTATGAGTGGAAGAACCAACCAGCTTCCCATTTAATTTTCCAGTGTAAGTGCTTGTGCAGAAGCTATAGATCTCATAAATTCTTGTCCCACATTCCATATATTGATTTTATCCTCGCGTATAAATTTTCACGTATAGATATGATGAAAGGTTTGGTGGTAGACGAAGCTATGTCCAATTTGACATCTGCGTCTAGTGAAATAAGTGCTTCTTCGGGGAACCCAGCTCAACAATCCTGCGTCTCAACAAATCAAGAACCACAACCCAAAAAGAAGAGAAATCTCCCAGGCAACCCAGGTCATCGTTAATCAAACAAATACATTTTTTCTTCTTCCTTTTGAATTATGTATATTGGGTCTCGTGCAAAAGGCAACATTGGTTTTGATAATTAGTGATCTATTTTTCAATTTATCATGTGGGCTTATTTTTGTTTTCCTGGTTTTTTTATTCAGACCCAGATGCTGAAGTGATAGCCTTGTCTCCCAAGACCCTCTTGGCAACGAACCGGTTTATTTGTGAGATTTGTAACAAAGGCTTTCAAAGAGATCAAAATCTTCAGCTTCATAAAAGAGGCCACAACTTGCCATGGAAGCTAAAGCAGAGAACAAACAAAGATATAATTAGAAAGAAGGTGTACGTGTGCCCAGAGCCAACATGTGTTCACCATGATCCCTCGAGGGCCCTTGGAGACCTCACTGGGGTCAAGAAGCACTTTTGCAGGAAGCACGGCGAGAAGAAATGGAAGTGTGAAAAGTGCTCCAAGCGTTACGCAGTTCAATCCGACTGGAAAGCTCATTCCAAAATTTGTGGTACCAGAGAGTACAAATGTGACTGCGGAACCATTTTCTCCAGGCAAGAATAAAATCCTTTATATATTCATCTGAATCAATTGCAAAAGTATGTTAACCTTTACTTCTTAATTAATAGATTAACATCTGAAATCTAAATCCAGAAAAGGTTCTAATTTTGCTTTTGGTGAGTTTTTGATCTCTAATGATTTTAGTTTGGAAAGATGAAGCTTTTTTTTTGAAAGATGAATGTAGCATCTTTCAAGTTCTAAATTTCTAGTGTAAAGTGCTTACAATAGATCCTTTAATGGCTAACATCTGCTATGTCTCCTGCCTTTCCATGAAAAAAGAATGAAAATACAAAAAGATGACATGAGAGAGAATTCAATCGTGTACCTTAACATTTTTTAAATAATATTTATTATTAATATATAAATGTATTGAGGGTCTCCTTTTGTTCTTTTGCGCTTGCTTTTTTGTGGTTGCAGGAGGGACAGTTTCATAACTCACAGAGCTTTCTGTGATGCTTTAACACAGGAAAGTGCCAGAGCAATAACAGCAGTGAATCCACTGCTAAGTAGCTATGGCCTTCAACCATCATCTATGAAGAAAGAACAAGAATTCAACCTAAGGCCCGAAATTCCCCCGTGGCTAGCTTGCCCGCAAGTGGGAGAAGCAGCTGGTAGTGGTAGACCTCTCCGCTCTTTAGATTTCTCTTCAGCATTACTACAAACACCTTTGGAGCAATCCTTAATCCACCAAGAAAACCCTAACCCTAGTAACTTGATGCCTTCGTTCCAATCCGCAAATTCACCTCACATGTCAGCCACTGCTTTGCTGCAAAAAGCATCACAAATAGGTGTGACAATGAGCAAAACTTCAGCATCACCAGCCATAATGCTTAGACCCCACCATCAGGCTCACGTGTCTGAATCATGTACTGCAGGTACAGGGTATACCTCATCGTCAATGCCATCATCATCTTCAGCTGTTTCAACTTTGGGAATGTCTTCACGTGAAGAAATGGGAACTGGGTTTGCTCAGCATGGCTTTCCTTCTTATGGCATTGCAACTGCAAATACAGGAGCTCAAGCAACAGCGTCTTCTTTTTTCCATGATATGATGGGTTCTGGGGGTTCAGCTACTGGATTCGAGGAGGTTCTCAGGGGAATGTTGAATCCAACAAAAGAAGGTAACTTTCATGAGCTTCTTTCAAAATCAACAGAACCCCAGTTTAATAACAGCAACAATAAGGGTACTGCCGCTGGGGGTGCCAATGATGAAATGACGAGAGATTTTCTGGGTCTTAAAGCATTTTCTCAAAGAGATATTTTCAACTTATCTGGGTTTGATCATTTGGGTTCTTCCTCGTTTGGTAAGCAAAATCAGAACCAAACACCTTGGCAAGATTAATCTGGTTATTGTACGTACCTTGAATTGTATGGTCGACGTTGAATAGTGGTTTAAGGTACACTATTCGCCTTTAGTTTTGTAGTTCAAGTGTTCTTCAAGTGCTGTTTAATCATAATTAATAAATTTTAACACCATATACCTTTTTCTTTGTTTTCTTTTGTTCACACAGTTAACAATTCTAGAGTATTAATTAATTATGTTTGCTTTCCTCCATTAGTCTTTACAAGTAGCACTAAAACCACATAGACTTCTTCACATGCAACATGACTTTCTTCGTACATTTAATTTGCAGGGCCGAATTTATTTTATAAAAGAAAAAGTGTAAAACTTGAGTATGTTGAGTTTAATGTGAAACTTGAGTACGTTGAGTTTTAGAGCAAACAAATAATAAAAAAAAAAAACTTTTGAGTTTTGTCAATGACTTTCACTACTTTTACTTCTCTTTTGAGTTGATTGAGGATCACTTTTTTATAGGTTTTCGAGGTGCATGTTAAAAGTAAGGTGTTTATTTATCGCAAGAGTTACATTTTAAATACGAACTAATCTTTTGATTTGTATAAGAGCTAGAGTGATTAATGATTAATTGCATCAACTTTAACATGGAAACCCGTGTCTCTCCCTCGATCGCCATAACCATTTTGTACATATTCTTAAAACCCTAGCCTGACGTGTGAATTTGCCTTTTCTTCTGCAACTCCTAATATATATATATATATATATATATATATACAGCTTCTTTATGGCTGCTTTTAGTTTAAGATATTGTATTGATATTGACAATTTTCACGTACTGCTTTTGACTATGGAGGTAGCTATAAGATTTGTATATATACCTACATATAGATAGCTATTTAAGCTACCTGCACTTTAACCTTAATTGATTCATCACTCATTCATTTAACATCGCCATGCTGGCTACAACTTCCAGAAAGCTGGAAAGCAGCCACCCCACGGAGAACGACAGTGCGTTACGTACTTTCAGACAGGCAACCTCCGCATTTTGGTCCTCACACTTTGTATGTACATGTACACGACAGTGAGTCCCACAAACACAAACATTTGCGAGAGTCAGTGCAACCTCTCACTTAGCCTTTTTTTCTTAAAAGTTTGACCTTGCACATCTTCATGGAAGGGTTTAAGATTATGGTAGAGAAGAGATTAGGGTTAGGACCTGCTAATTCATCTATACACAAGTCGCAGTTCAAATTAAGGCACATGGATATGGGTGGATTGATTTTTTTTTAAAATGTTTTTAAGACATAAAAATAGAAATAAAAAGATAAAAGGTTACTTTCTTCTCTTTTTTTTTCTCCCCTTCTATAAATGTTTTTCCTCTAAAACAGTGATATAAACCACAATTAATAGCTTTATTATCTTTTTTTTATCAGAAAATAGTATCATATTCTTAAATAATTTAAAAATTAATTTGAAACATTTCCTAAATTCTTAAATTCCCTTATTGTTTCATTACGTATTTCACAGAAATGGTCCCTCGTAATAAAACATTTTTCTTATAAGCCTTTAATTCTTTTCATTTTGTACACTTCAAGTCCATAGTATTAATTTAGTTTGAGATATGTTACCAGTATACTTATTTATATATATATATATATATATATATATATATATATATATATATATATATATATTATTTATATTTTTCCTTAATTAATATTTATAATTTTATTGTTAACAATAATTAATAAATAAAGGGGCATATGCCAAAGTTATTAGTAAAATATAAATTTAATTAATGTCTACTATAAATGAAAAATATAAAAAAGAGTAATGTGCGTCACATCTCACCCAAAGGTTATTATTTGAGGCTTTCCTTCGGGAAATATATTATGTAAAAATCTATATTCAGGCACAATTTAAAGGCATAAAAATAAAATTTTAGTAAGTCTATTGAATCCAATAAAGAGAAAAAAGCAAGTCAAATAAAAATTGAGAAACTTTCCTTACTTCCGTCCTACGTATTTAAATTTTCTAATTAAATTTATTTTTCACATTTGCAGTTGATTAACGCAGTTTCTTATATTTAAATTTTTTTATCAATTTCATTCTCTTAATATTTTTTAATGATTTAAATTATTATATCAATAAATAATTTTAATAAGTTTGAAAAATAAAATTATATATAAATTTTAAATTGCAATCAACTAAAGTAATGAAAATATCATGTGTAAAGGTAAAAATAATTTTACTTAATAAAAATTATTTTTCTAACAATATTATCTATTTTATATCCCAAAAAATATAGTTAAATGATTAAAAAATATATTTATTTATAACATTTTGATTTAATAATTTATCTGTTGAATAAAATACAAAACAATTATTAAAACAAAACTTTCAAAAAAAAAAAAACCTCGTATAAACGTAAAACTTTACAAATATTACTCAATAACAGTAAATTTATTACTTTCATGATTCATGAATGTGTACTGCTGATAAAATTGCAAGGAGCGCTTGGAAATTTCAGGCATCCGAGGGTTCCACAAAAAATCCATTTGACTCAAGGGTAATTTGGAGATTTCATGCATCTAAGGGTTACAAGCCAAATTGATATTTGTGATGGGGGCGCGTTGATGCTCCGGGCACCAGAAACCAGAATCCCGAATCATACGGTCTAACGTCGAACGATCTTGAGAGACTGATTTTTGTTCCTTCCGACCTCTTCTTCTCCCATCGTATTTCCTCAATATTTAGTCTCTTGAACTAGATATACGTGAAAGCCCTTTAAAGGGGGTAGAAGTGAGAAGGAGCAGTTCTGCTTTGTAGCACCTAATTTGGTCTCTGACTAAGAGATGTCTTGGAGGCGTTTGATAACGCAGGTCAGGTTATTCTCAACGAAACAAGCTGATATCTTTTTGTATGTCTTTTGAAAGATTTTACGCTGATGCGTTTTGAATTTCTTCAGAGAACCCTAATCTGATTGTTTTGAACTTTTTGTGTTTGTTTGTTTGTGTTTCCTAATCATCATTCTGTGTGAATGTTATTGATTCGCTACTTGAATGGGCAATTGATAAGTCCGTAGGTCTTAGGAGGTTTTATTCACGATTGAACTACGGCCAATATACTTAAAACCCTCTTCCTGGTTTGCCCGAACTACATAAAGGATTTCTAATTTGAATTGGTTGCTGTAATTTGACCTTCAAGGGTGTGAAAAGAGACGATATAATTCATTGGAGACACAACAACAAAGTTGACTTCAAAAGTTTTGACTGCTCTCTCCTGATATGCAGGGAGAAGAAGCAGAAAGAATGTTAACAACAGTGTGTTTTACCGAAGATTGCTTTGATATTCGTTACCGTTTGTTAGGTTAGATATGGCCCTTTGAGTCTGAATGCTTTGTCTTGGAAATGGATGTTCGTTGGAGTATTTAATTTATGCAGAGTTTCCATGTTGCTAAAGAAACAGATAGACAGACATAAGAGCAACTCTTTCTGCTGAAGTTCACATTCATAATAATTAAAGTTTGTTTCTTTTAGCTATTACACCAACAACATCATAACATGTTATGGGCCTTGTCTCGATCGTGGAAGTATCTTCATTTTCTGATTCTATCATATTGAGAGACAAGCACAAACCTGCATCTTTTTGCTTAGATTATGTAGTTTTGCATCTATTTAAATATAGAACGGGATTTAACTCTTGGTAGCTCATGCTATAACGGTTGATAAGTTAAGAATGTCATATGCATTACGATTTTCATCTTCATTTCCTTGCCACTGTCCGTTAACTTTATGATTTATCTTTACAGGTTTCAAGTCGTCAAACAGAATTTCAACAGTTCAAAAATTTATTTGCCAGAACCTATTTATCTACCAATAAGTTTGAAGCTCATGCAGGTATACATTCCTTATTCCTGTCATATGCATGAGTCCTACGCACATGGTATTTCCTTCCATGTGTATTGATCTTCAATTTTTCTTGTTTATATTGTTTCATTTTCTTTTCAAGTTATGATTCTTTTGTAAGTAGCTTTTGAGAATAAATTCTTATTGTTTGATTCTTTAGTTTTTTTTTTTTTGCTTCTGAGTTGTAAAACAAATTCTCCCTGTTTTCTGTACTTTTTTTTTTTTAAGTACTTGAAAATTATGTTTCTTTCTGCATTTAGTTTTTATTTGTTGTACCAACCATCTTACTTTTAAAATTCTGTAGGGAATAGGCCTTTGTACAATCAAGAGAGATTTCGGTCCAGCTATGTTGGTAATTTAGCTCGTCGAGTACGTGATGCAGATGATGCCAGTGAAGTTGCCCATCTTAAAGAACTTTACCGTCGAAATGATCCTGAATCTGTGATTAGACTATTTGAAAGTCAGCCATCTCTGCACAATAATACGGCAGCACTTTCTGAATACGTCAAAGCATTAGTTAAAGTTGATAGGTTGGACGAAAGTGAATTACTGAAGACATTGCGTAGAGGTGGCTCTTTGGCTTGGTCCACTCACTTTCTTATAACCATATTTGCATTATGAAATGCTTTTTTTAACTTGTTTTTCTTGTCAATATTTGTTTACTGACCATTAACCTTTCTGTAGGAAAGATGGTTTTTCTCAAGCTAGCAAATAAAAATTTGGTTCTTAGTTCTTATTCTTCTTGGGGTTTCCTTTTGCAGGTATATCTAATTCAGTAAGGGAAGAAGAAAGTGTAGGCAGCCTTTCTGCTTTTGGAAATGTGGGGAAATCTACAAAAGATGGAGTTCTTGGAACTGCAAGTGCTCCTATTCATATGGTGGAAACTGCAAATTTTAAAGAGCAGTTGTGGCGTACAATTAGGACCATTGCAGTGGCCTTTCTCTGGATTTCTGGTATTGGAGCACTCATTGAAGATAAAGGAATTAGTAAAGGTATTAATATGTCTTTATAACATAGGCACTCCTCATGCTAGTGCGGCATTTTATGAAAAACATTGTTTTTTTATTTGCTTTTCCCCTTTTTTAGGACTTGGTATGAACGAAGAAGTGCAACCCAGTATGGAATCAAGTACAAAATTTAACGATGTAAAAGGGGTTGATGAAGCAAAAGCAGAGCTAGAAGAAATTGTTCACTACCTTCGAGATCCTAAGGTAGGCATCTTTTGAACAACTTCCATCCTCTCTGTCATATTTCAATTTGGACGTCTAGGTAAAGCATATTTTGTTTTGAAAGAACAAATTTACCCATATCCATAGGACCATAGCCGTTAGCAGTGCGGCCATTTGTTTGATATCTGCTTACTAGTCACTGTTTCAGTTGGGAATGAATCTCCCCAAGTAGGACTCCAACCTACGACCAGTTAGATTGGTGATGTTTTCAAAGAACCTTAGTTAGCAAAATCGTGGATATATTCTGTTTTAATTTTTCCCCAGATCCTAGTATTTTCTTATGCTATATTTGGATGACATTTTCCCTTGCCACAGCGCTTTACTCGTCTTGGTGGTAAGCTCCCAAAAGGTGTTTTGCTCGTTGGCCCTCCTGGAACTGGAAAAACAATGTTGGCGAGAGCTATAGCTGGAGAAGCAGGAGTTCCTTTCTTCTCCTGCAGTGGAAGTGAGTTTGAAGAGATGTTTGTTGGTGTTGGAGCACGAAGGGTGAGGGATCTCTTTGCTGCTGCAAAGAAGCGATCACCTTGTATAATCTTCATTGATGAGATTGATGCTATTGGAGGAAGTCGAAATTGGAAGGACCAGATGTACATGAAGATGACATTAAATCAGTTGCTGGTCGAACTAGATGGGTTCAAGCAAAATGAAGGTATAATTGTGATTGCAGCCACTAATTTCCCAGAGTCATTGGATAAGGCTTTGGTGAGGCCTGGGCGGTTTGATCGCCATGTCGTTGTTCCCAATCCAGATGTTGAAGGAAGGCGGCAGATTCTTGAGTCCCACATGTCAAAGGTATGTTCTTATTCCTAAGAAGAAGTCTTCATGAGCATGGGCTTGATGGAGTAGAGTTTCTGTTTTCTGAGGGATATGATCGCTCTTCAAATTATATTGCTAATTGTTGTGGTACTGTACTTTCTTTGAGCTATGGTTGGGCATCCACTTGATATTTCTTGTGTATGAAGTTGCATGTTCCAATTATAACATTTTCAAATGATGGATAAATTTTTATTTCAACTTATATTTACATAAATTGGTGCCATTTAGGTGTAGCCGTTAGTCGCATAAGATGATGATCTTATTAGAGCAGAAAAATTCTCAGCCTATAGAATTCTGTCTCTTGGGTTTTGGTAGTGCCTAGGAATATCCGTTTATTTTCTGAAACTTGTTATGAATGTTTTGATTTACACACCTTGATGACTAGATCTACCCCTACTTGTTATGCTGATTTTCTATCTTAACAGGTTCTGAAGGCTGATGATGTTGATTTAATGATTATTGCTCGAGGAACGCCTGGGTTCTCTGGTGCTGACCTTGCAAATATAGTTAACGTTGCGGCTCTGAAAGCTGCAATGGATGGTGCAAAAGCTGTGAGCATGTTTGATTTGGAGTATGCGAAGGACAAGATTATGATGGGAAGTGAACGCAAATCTGCTGTCATATCTGAGGAGTCGAGAAGGATGACTGCTTACCATGAGGGTGGCCATGCCCTCGTGGCTGTTCATACTGATGGGGCACTTCCTGTTCACAAGGCCACAATAGTTCCCCGAGGGATGGCTCTTGGCATGGTTTCTCAGTTGCCTGACAAGGATCAGACTAGTACCTCTCGTAAACAGATGCTTGCCCGGCTTGATGTTTCCATGGGAGGGCGGGTTGCTGAAGAGCTTATTTTTGGAGAAAGTGAAGTTACTTCTGGTGCATCGTCTGATCTCGAGCATGCAACTGCCATTGCTAGGGCAATGGTTACGAAATATGGTATGAGCAAAGAAGTTGGATTTGCCACTCACGATTATGATGACAATGGGAGAAGCATGAGCACAGAAACCAGGCTGCTTATTGAGAAAGAAGTGAAGAACTTTCTGGAGAGGGCTTACAACAATGCAAAAACTATTCTTACCACCCACAATAAAGAGCTTCATGCGCTGGCAAATGCTCTACTGGAGCATGAGACGCTGACTGGAAGTCAGATAAAGGCTTTGCTTGCACAGGTCAATTCGCAGCAACAGCAACCGCAAAAGGTTGAAGCACAAGACAGCTCACAGTCCAAGCCGGTGCATCCACCTTCTAGCCCAGCATCAACTGCCGCTGCAGCGGCCGCGGCTGCAGCAGCTGCAGCTACTGCTGCTGCGAAAGCTAAAGGTGTTGCATCAGTTGGATCCTAGCGAGAAAATATTGACTTGCAGCAGAACAAATATTTTCAGAATCAAAGGTGCAGATATTTAGTAGCCGACTTTTCAGGTTCACATGATTCCAATCCTGTTGAGTGGAAATGAATTCATGTACTGCGAAGTCAAGTTGACTATAATATGTTGTGAGCGTACTAATTATATTTCTTTTACCTTTGTAGGATATTTTTATTGATTGGTTTTTAATCATTTTATTTTACCTTTTTTTTTTTTTATAGGTTTCAGAGATATTATTAATAAACCATCGTCAATTTTTGGGACCCCCGACATGTTTAGTACAGCAAAAATCCCAACCCTCTCCAACCAAATTCTTAATAAAGTGTATATTCTTGTGTTCCTATGGGTTGTGTATTTGTATATTTGACCGGAGGCAAGGGAGATGGGTCATTCCCTCTTATTTTATTTTATTTTTTTTTCCTTCGTTGGGTATAGAGGCATGGGCATGATAATTAACCATCTGAATCAATTGTAATGTAGGAAATGGAACTTTTTGCTGAATCATCGACAATACAGATATATTCCTTGAATATCTGATTAGGATATTCAATTTTTTTTTTTTTGTTCTGATTAGATTAGAACTGAAATACCTATTTGCATATTTGTTTTAAAGTGACCAAACAACCTCTGAATATAATAATTACAAGTTTCCAACAGTTAATTTTATGAGATAATATATAATTAAATAATTGAGATAACATGGAACCTTATAAGCTGTTTTGCTGTTGTATCAATCTCTCCGCACAAACATGTATTGAAACTTTTTGCTGACCCGAAGTAATGGAAAGGGTGAACCTTGCTGCTGCTCTGGAAAAAGATGGAATTCAATTATTCAGTTGCCACTAGAGATAATTGCTGAGCTGCGAGCTGTAGGTCAACACTTCCCCGAGGAGAGATACGCGATGACAGCAATTGTCAGTCACAGTAAAGGTCTGAGAAGTAACAATGGTTGGACATGGATTTATCGATGTTAAGAATATCCGAGTTGTAGTGTTTTCTCTTTCTTAGCACCACCTTTGGATATTACCCTGTGGTTTGGCTTTTTTGTGATGCCATTGCCGTGGATAAAATGGTAGCAGCAGAGTTTGCCATTGTTGAAGGAGCTGATCATGAATTCACTTGTCATCAGGACAATATGCATAGTCTCTAGTCTCTACCTCCGACCTTATTTATTTTATCCCCTCCAGAGGATAATACAACTTATAACACCATCCTTACTTTGAATATCTCAAGAACTAGTTATTAAAATTGATAGATCCAATTGCATTGTCGTGATGGTGATCTGACAAGTGTGATTATGTTTACGTTGTCGGCAGCAGCACAAGACGTTCTCGCAGTAATTTTATAACAAATATGAACAACAGAGTCAAAGTTACAAATGGTAAGTCGCTGTAAGAAGGATCAGGATATTTGTGTGACAGATAAGAATAGCTATTATTGCTGTTTTTCTCATTTTATGCATACACAATTATAAACGGTGAAAGGGAAATTACAAACCATATACATTATTGCAAAATAATTGAATCCTAACATCAAACACGACCTAAAAAATCCTAACTCCAAACTCGTATGTATATATTTAACATTGTTAATTAGATATTTGTTTTCGGAAAAATTATCATGAACCTACAAGAACCAGACAAGATATTTTCGATGTTCTATTCTACATTCTCGTGGCATATCCACATGGAATATTCTAAAGGTTTCAGTAAATTATTCCTTCTCTCTTATTCTCTTTTGTTTTGACAAACATTCATATCTCGTGCTGTTTTACATATATATATATATATATTTTAAAACTATTACATATTTTAAACTTTAATGCTTTATTAAATGTTAAATATCAAAGATATTTTAAAACAATTTTATTTTTAATTAGTCGAATAATACATGGCAGTATTTCCATTACAGAATAAACAGCAATAGCAGAGGATGCAGATGGGATTGGTGGTCCATTTTCTTCTCTAGAGCATCTAACATTCCAATCCCAACAGCCATTCAATCTCCTTTCCTTTTCCATTCCGTACCTTATTGGTAGTATGTCCAGGGACAGCCTGTTACAGCTGGTAATCTCCTCCTTCCCCACTTGTACTCTCTACGTGTTACATGTTACTTGTCTTGCTCTTTTATTTTCCAAATTTTATTCACTTTGACGTCATAACATATTTTCACTCTCAATGGATACTCTTTTATTTCTTCGTTGGTTCATTCCCTAGGAAAATTATTTACTTTTGATTTTATTTTCATTTCAAGTAATATAATAGAGGTGCTGCAATATGCAAAATCTCCGGCAACCTCTGTTCCTTGTCGTGCACATTTTTAATTGGATAAAAAAAAGTGCAAGATGAATAATTGAGGGTGGCAAGAAATGAGAATCTCAAAAATTCAGAGGGAAAAACAAATAAAGAAAAAGTTGATATTGGTAATTTTGTTAAATCGCAGCTGTAAAGAGCCACATTTAATAATTTTATTTTGAGATATTTTTGTTTCCATCTCAAAGATCCTTTATAGCCAATTGTTTTAGGTTTTGAAGAGATTCTAGGTTCCCGCTCCATCATTGAATTTTCTCCTCTCGGTCCCTACCACACCTCTCTAAAAAAGATAAAGTAGCCACCGGGCTTTTCTTCAGTAATCGTACTCCGTAACTCTCCCTTAGAAAGAGAGTCTCTGCTAGTAGATCTTCGCCGGTTCTTCGTTGCGGCTAGCTACAATGGGAGAACCCAGAAAGTACATTTCACAGCAAGAGCTTAGCAAACACAACAAACGAGGAGATCTATGGATCTCTATTCAGGGAAAGATCTACAATGTCTCCGATTGGGCTGATGAGCACCCCGGCGGTGAGCTTCCGTTGTTCAGTCTTGCTGGTCAGGACGTCACTGACGCTTTCGTCTCTTACCATCCGGGCAATGCATGGCAATACCTTGACAAATTCTTCACTGGGTACTATCTACAGGACTATTCTGTCTCTGAGGTATCTAAAGATTACCGAAAGCTTGTTTCCGAGCTGTCCAAATTGGGTTTATTTGAGAAGAAAGGACACTGTGTGTTCTTTACACTCTGCTTTATGGCATTGTTGTTTTCATTGAGTGTTTATGGTGTTTTGTGCTGTACTAGCCCATGGGTGCATGTCGCATCTGGTGGAATAATGGGGTTCATGTGGATTCAGAGTGGGTGGATGGGGCATGACTCTGGGCACTACCAGGTTATGGCAACCCGAGGTTTCAATCGCTTCGCTCAGATCCTTTGTGGGAACTGCCTTGCGGGAATCAGTATTGCGTGGTGGAAGTGGAACCACAACGCCCATCACATTGCCTGTAATAGTCTTAATTACGATCCAGATCTTCAGCATATGCCCTTTTTCGTGGTATCTTCGAAATTTTTCAATTCTCTCAGGTCTTGCTTCTATGAGAGGGAGATGAAGTTTGATTCTGTTGCTAGATTCTTGGTTAGCTACCAACATTTGACTTTTTATCCTGTAATGTGCTTTGCTAGAATTAATTTATTCGCCCAATCTTTCGCCTTACTGTTGTCCAAGAGAAAGGTACCCCAGAGAGGCCAAGAGCTTTTGGGGATGCTTGTTTTTTGGATCTGGTATCCTCTGCTGGTTTCATGCTTACCCAATTGGGTTGAAAGGATATTGTTTGTCGTTGCCAGTTTTTCGGTAACTGGAATCCAACACGTTCAATTCTGTTTGAATCATTTCTCAAGCAGTGTGTTTGTTGGCCCGCCGAGTTCGAACGATTGGGTTGAAAAGCAGACTAGTGGCACGCTTGATGTAAAGTGCCCTGCTTGGATGGATTGGTTTCATGGTGGATTGCAATTTCAGGTGGAGCATCATCTGTTTCCCCGATTGCCCAGGTGCCACCTGAGGAAAATCTCACCTTTGGTGAAGGAGCTGTGCAAAACGCATAATTTGCCTTATAACTGCGTGTCATTCTGGAAAGCCAATGTACTGACATGTAAGACACTCTACAGTGCCGCAGTGCAGGCTCGTGATCTATCTAATCCTATTCCCAAAAATTTAGTTTGGGAAGCTGTTAATACTCATGGATGAAGGGACTGCGAGTGAAGCTTTCTGAGATTTTGCTGTCATTGTTATACATGCCTGTTTGACAGTATGTGGCCAATTATGGTATGATAAATTTGTTTCCATTTGATATTTGAGGGTGGTAATCCTTGATTTCAGCGGAAGAATAATTGATTTGCTCATTTTTTGGAGGCTTCACTTGTTAAATTATGTGAACTGTATGGTTGTGGGATCAGCTAGTGTTTTTTTTTTTCCTGAAATAGACCATAGTTGTTTATCTTGTTTTTCCTCAGCATTGCTGCTAGAGGTTGGGATTTATGTACCATGTTTTTCCTTCGTTGTTTGCTCGTACTAGATGGATGTCCTTATGAGGCCACGGGGCTGTTCAGATAGCCATTTGTGTTGTGCCAGGGAATTCATTGTCTTCTATAGTAAGAAATGTATTGTTCTTCCTACTTTATTATTTTAAGGGTCTTCAAATTTAACATTGGTATATGGATTTTTCATACATCTCCCCCCAAGATCGATCTTCTCTGTTAATATTCAACGTAAAGGTAAATTGGAAGTTTCGATGTGATCGTAAGATTGAGGCTCACCGAGAGGAAGAGAACCAATTTCTTAACCACATGTCACAAGGCTAATGTATTGTAGAATACGCATAGTCAAATCGGACTTGATTGTTTACGCGATTGATCCAATCATAAATAGCGAGGGAAAGGACCCTATTTTCAAACCACGAAATGGGCCGAGAGCGAACAAGATGCCGTTTATGGCAGTGCTGGCATTGTTTTGGATTTGTACGAAAAGATTCAATCTTGCCAACTCGAGCTTCATGCGGGCTTCACCAGCTTGCCCCCCACCCTCCTCAATCTCAACAATTATGAGTACATAAGTTACGAACAAACGGTGCGTTTTCATCTACAGAGACAGAGGTGTGTCGAAGAGCATACTCGTTCATTTTCTGCGACCAACGAAGGTTATAAAGGATAAGCATTAAGCAGGGAGAAATAGGTTTCGGTCGGCAGCAGTTTTGTGAATATATGAGATGGAGATGGACTGTTTGTCTCATTGAGACGATGGAAGCCCAATCCATTCTCCATCAAGTATGGTATGCAGTGGCCTCAGTGCTACCTCTGCAGTATTTTATGTTGTTTTGTTTTCTTTCTAGTTTCTCCAACTTGAAGCGACTGGGATTGTGCCTCGGCGTATGCTGTTAGAAATGCATGGAAATGGTAAACAATGGTTACAGCAATTAATAATAAAATCTTACAATTTTGGGATGAAAAGGCTCTTGCCTTTTCTTTATCTTATCTTATCTAGGTTGATAATGGATTAGCTAGTGGGACTCCAGAAGACGAGTTCGCCTTCTGGGAGTTGATACTTGAAAACTTTTAAAGAAATCCAACACAAAGATGGGGGCTGCTTAAGGTGCCCCTGCCTTTGCTTAAGGCGCCCCCCTCAGTTAAAAAAAAAAATAGAATGCCCAAAATACCCCTTCAGCTCAGCTCCCACCTCACCATTTTCTTTCCCTTCCCCTTCTCCGGCCTCCTTCACCGAGCGCCCCTTTGCATCTGAAACCCTAGGTTGCCAGCTTGAACTTCTTTCTTTTTTTCTACTTCAACACTACTTTATCACTCTCATGAGATTGTGAACTCATATATTTCTTCTTTTTACAAAATTTTAATCTTAATTTTAATTGCATGCAACAACAAAAATAAATTTTTATATTAATTTTTTTTTTAAAACGGCTGTGTAAAGACATTTTACTTCCCAAACGCCTATCCACGACTGTTTGGGGAGAAAATATGTATATACATATATATATATATTAGATAAAATTAAATATATTAAAAAAAATAAAATATTTAAAAAAACTTAAAATATAATAAAAATTTGTAATATTTGTAATAAATTAATTTAATTTTTATTACATAAAAATTAAAATTTTATTTATTTTTTATTTTATTCAAATATTACAAATTCATATATATATATATATATATATATATATATATATATTTCGTCTAATAGAGTCGTTGAGTACGCTCAACGGCGTTAGAGAACCATTAAAATATATATTTAATTTCATCTAATTTTAAATATATATTTAAAATTAAATATATAAAAAATATTTTATAAATATATTTTTTAAAAATATATTTAATTTTAATTATATATATATATATATATTTAAAATTAAATATATTACTTGTCCCTCAAGTAAAAATAAATAAAAATTTAAAAAAATTTATTGTAATATTTTTAATAAAAAAATTAATAAAATAATTATTATGTAATAAAAAATTTATATTAATTTTATTATAAATATTATAATTTTTTATTATATTTTTAAATTTTTTAATATTTTATTTTTTTAATATATTTAATTTTATTTAATATATATATATATATAATATTTCGTTCCCAAAACTGTGAATAGATGGCTCTATACAATTATTTTGTTTATTGACGATTGTACACAACCATTTTGAGAAGAAAATTAATATAAAAATTTATTTTTATCGTTGCATGTAAATTAAAATTAAAATTTTATAAAAAAAAATGTATAAATTTACAATGAAAATGAAAATAATAAAGTGGTGTTAAAGTAAAGAAAAAAGAGAAAGTTCAAGTTGGCAACCTAAGATTTCAGACTTCAAGAGGGGCGGTCGGTGAAGGAGGTCGAAGAAGAGGAAGAGAAAGGAAATAGTGTGGGAGCTAAGCTGAAGGGGTATTTTGGGCATTCTAATTTTTTTTTACTTAAGGCCCCCCCCCCCCCCCCCCCCCCCAAAACACACACACACACATCTCTTCCGTCAACTTTGACTTACAATAAAGTGAGTCGTGGTCAAAATCCAGTAATATCGCTTCCCAATGAGTCGATACCTATCATAAGATCAACAGTGACACGAGAAACCGTGATCTAACTGCCCTGCCGACTACCCATAGAAACCACGTGCACTACACTTGATGCTCATTAATCGCTTACGGTTTCAATATAAAGGGGTGAATCACAAATCACAAGAAGTATGTAGGCCCAAAAGGATCTAATCCAAATCAATCTGGACATGTGCTTCGGAGGTACATGCTCTGTTCTTTCGCTGCAGCATGGCATCATAAAGGCAGGCTTCCAACATCTCTACCTACCAACCATTCTGCATTAATTCATGTAAATTATTTTTCCATTTCATTTCCTTTTTTCAAACTTCAACTTAACGGAATTGGGATCTCTGCTTTCAGGTGAAGGTCATCGACAACTAAACTGGATAGAGGGCAGTCGCAGTCGCAGTCGCACTCTGATCTCATCTGATGGATCCCCTTCATTCAATTCAATTAAACCACGTTCCTGCGTTGCATCTCCCCAATTCCCATCAATTTCTATCACTGCCTCATCAATTTCTATCACTGCCTCATTGTCCAAGCTACCTGACAGATTCTTCTTGCTTTGAATTAAAACACCAGACAATTATGAAATTGCATCACTATAACATTTAGAAACCACTTACGGCCACAAACTACAATGAATTGGATAAAAAAAAAAAAAAAATCTAAATTTAGGGCATTCTTGCTCTAAATCTCCTATAACAAACTCTTTTTTTTTTTTCTCCAAATTGCATCTTCACAATCTCAACACATGTTCATTGGCTGGGGTACTCCTTCACAGTTACAAAAGAAGCCCGGAAAACGAAATGTATTAAAAAATAATATTTAAAAAAACAATTGATTGAGTTGATTATTACTGGCACTGAATCGACAATCAATCAATCGGTGACTAAAGTCTAAAAGGAGAACTTCCAAATCTTGATTCGAAGATCCACCTTACACTCGGAGTCCGTCACCGAAGCCAGCGACGGGGTCTTACCAGATGGCACGGTCCCTCTGATTCCTTCACACGTTACTCTAATTCCCACTTTCTTGCTCTTGAGCCAATCCATCTTCATCTTCACTTTCGTGTCCATCTGAATCTCCACTGGGAATCCTTTCTTCTTCTTCAGATTCGATCTCAGCGAAGTTAACGACTCGGTATCCAGATCTTGGGAAATGGATAGGATCCCTCGGAGGCTGGTCTGGTTGTTCTTGTCGGAAGTGAACGCCGAGAGAGACCCGTTACCAATTTGCACAGAATCGGAGAAGGCAGTGACGGAGAACGGGTCGTAGTAGAAAATGAGGTGGTTGTTCGGGTTTTTAGATATGAGGGTGAGGTTGAAGAGCGTGGTGAGATGAGAGGAGGAATCAGGGGAAGTGGTGAGGTTCATCTTGGCAATGCGGAGATTGGTGACGGAGAATTCCGGTCGGTGAGGGCGGTAGAGAACGTAAAGTGCGGCACCGACAATGGCCGCGAGAAGTGCGAGGGCAAGGATTGTGAGTATGGTCCAGAAGCAACAGCAGCAGCAGAGGTTGCGGTGGGAACGTTGACGACGGTGGTAATGGGATTGAGGGCGATAGAGTTGGCGATTTGGGTTGTAGAGCTGAGATTTGACAGGAGCAGCGCCGTTGCCGTTGCCGTTGGCGGCGGCAGGGGCGGCGGTGCCATTAGTACCGTTGGCATTGGGTTTGGAAGATGGATAAACCCGGTCTGCCATTTTGGGATCCGTTGGAAAGTAACAAAGTCAAAGAATGCGGGGTGGGATCCAGGAGAGGAGATGGAAGCAGTAGAGCTGTATTATGCTTTTGTATGTAGAGAGAAAAGAGAGGCAAGAGGTTGTGTGAGGCTGAGAAAGGAACAAGCTTTGTAAAGGAAAGGGAAGAGCATGGGGAAAGAGATGGGTACCCAGTACCAAAAGGGATGCTTCCACCTCACCAAGAAAAAAAAATTCAATTCTTTTTTTCTTAACTCTATTTGTTGCCTCATCGCTGCTTCCTTCAGTTTTTTCTCTCTCTAATCAAAACTTTTTTCAATGCCAAGCATTCTATTTGTCTCTTATCTACTTTTGTTTATCTTGCAAACGCGTAACTTTTTTATTTAAAATAAAAATAAAAATAAAACAATTATAATTGCAATTATTTTTTTATAATTTTAAATATTTAACATTTTAAAAAAATAACATTAAACTCAATTTCACTGTATTAGTATTTAAACACTGCTGTGGAATTTTTATGCTGTGGCATTGCATGAGTGCATGTGATTGAGTGAATATTGGGCAAAAGTGGGTCCAGTACTGTTCCACCTATTTGTGAGAAGCATTTTATTTTTAATCTTCTTTTGTTTTTGAAGGCAATTAATTGAAGCTGTACCTGAGAATGAGATTGCGGAGTGAAGACTCTACTCTGGCAGACGCAGGTTCTGAAGGCTCCCATTCCATTTGGTCACTAGATTAGATTTCCCTTTCAAAGTTTGGCACGCTCTCACCATTAACAATATGCAAAAATTAAATGGGCATGAATCTTTGCGGTTCATTCTTCATATTATATTTGACAAATTAGATATGTTTAGATTTTGGGCATGAAAATGATCTTTTGTATAATAGATTTTACCAATAAAGCGTCTCAGTTCATTTCCCTCTACACTAAACTTGAGAGAAAGCTAAAAAAAGAATTGGAGAAGAAATAAATTCTTTTTCGTTTAAATAAAAAAAAAATGAGAGGAAGAAAAAACTTAAAAAGAATATATACATAAAAATTTTGTACAATTTTTTTTTTTTAAATATGAAAAAATTTTAAAGAAAAATTTATTTTATATTCTCTTACCTTTTTATTAAAAAATTAATTTAAAATAATAATAAGTTTCACATCATTATTATTGTTATTATAAAATATATATTTTTCTCTTTTCTTCATTCATCTAAACACAAATAAAAAAAAATCTTATTTTTTCATTTTTTCTCCTTTATTTTATTTTCTCTCGTTTTCGGTTATCATCCAAACAAAGAATAAACGTTTTAAATTTAACATTTTAAAATCATATTTGTCAGATACACATCTCATTTAAAAGGGTATGAAAATGAAAATATTCTGATTTTGAAATGATATCACTGTTTACTTTTTTCCCCCTCAAACAATGTAAAAGAAGAAAGAATGATTAATGGCCAGAAATTTGTTATCAAGTATCAATTAATTATTTTTAGGAATTATTATTATTATTATTTTTTATTTCAATCAAATCCCAACAGCTTTTGTTATTAGTTGACTGACTATCATCCAATCATTAACAGCTGGTAAGACAAATCGTCCACATAGTTGACACATCACAATTAGCTTGACGAGATTTTCACATTCAACACAATTAATTCAATCAAACAATTTTAAAAATCAAAGAAAGTACGTCTAACACATTATTATGATTGGACAACAGGAACCAATTCAAAGGTATTCATTGAAATAATAATGATGAATCTATAATATAAATATTGAATTTTATTTTTTTTAAAAAAATAAAAGTGCAAAAGAAGGAAGTCAGCAACACAACCTAAAGAGGCAAAAAAAGATTGAAAATTATTTAAAGGTTTAAAATATTAGAAGATGCCTCAGATCAAAAAAAGAAATTAAAATATTTGAAGATATCTTAATATCTCTTAAATATATACATAGCAAAAAAAGTCTCTCCTATATATATAGTAGTTGCTGGAAAATAACTGAAGAATAATTATAAGGTGCTTTTTTTTTTTTCATTGGGTGAGGAAATTTTTAAGCAACCTACCATGTTGCTAAGATTATGACAATGGATGCAGCAGATACCAGGTGCCACCGACGAGATGATACTCCAAAGTTGGTATTTCGAAGTAAGTGTCAGAAACATTAGAATCTGAACCACTATTAGGTTGCCACGTAAGGTATAGTAGTTAAGTAATCAGATCAGGGTCATTTTTGTATTTGCGTAATTCGACAGGGAAGTCAATACTTACCCCTATTTCTTTTCATTATCATATGCTACTTTATAATTCGTGTTCCCATGACGTAATTATCCATCAATTACCATTGAAAATGACTAAAGTGCACCAACTTGGAGGCCTCTTACCTGAGCCGCAAGACACTCGACGGTGACGAGGCGTTTCCTAATCCAACCTAGATTATTTTTTAGATTTTTTAAGAAATTTCAACTTATTTTTCAGAAAATTAAAAATAATAATAAAAAAAAAGAGTTAAAAATGTTGAATTTCCTATCTGTCCTTTCTTGTATCACCGTAATCGCACGGCGCTTAGCTTGAAATAGAGATAGAGATACCGTAGGTCACACTTGATTCAAAGTTTTAGGAAATTTCACATTTCATTGCTGTGCATGCAGAAAAAGTAAAGTAAAAGCTACTCGACTGGAGGAACCTTTCTGACTCAATCACAACATAAACCATTCAAGTTAGAAATCTCTAGTTCCTCCATGAGCTCTATCATATAATTCTGTACAATCCGATCTCAGGCATCCAAGGGCAATCCTCTTCATGGCCAATCCTTGAGCTCACCTAATCTGCCAAAAATCCAACTATTTTGTAAGTGCGATTGGTACACGAGTAACTTTCAAGGAGATAAATGAAGGGTAATGGTTTCATTTGTGCACTGAGAACTGCATGACCGACTCAATTACCTTGAAAACTTGAGGCCCCTGTAGGTGAGCATTACACTGAGTAAAACTGGGATCAATGCTGAGCATAAGTGCTCCAGAGAGTGTCCGCTGATCGTGAAATTATTTAATTGGTATAGTTTCCTATCAGCCACGGCTTCCAACTTTGCTAGCAGATAAATCCCTGTGACAAAGAGACTAGGCCAGCTTGAATGGCAAGGAGGTAGATAACACAAAAAGTGCAACATTGAAAATTTTGCTTCAGAACTGAATTGTTGCATAAGATAAAAGCTTTTAATACACATATCACAATCATCAATGCTTCCGTATACACTTTAAAACAAAACTGAGAGAGAGAGAGAAAAAAAAAAAAAATTCTGCAGACTTGTATGAGGGAATGGGAAATATTTTATTTCAGAAAAGTGATCCGTGTTATAAACATTGGAACTCTCAATTTAAAGCAATTTGAACTACTGACTGAATCCCATCTCTAATTGCTGACCCTTATCTCCACTGCTGGATAACAACACAACACTTCAACCCGCGTAATTTACCCACTTACAGACTCAAAATAAAACAAACAACTTATAGACTTTGTCAGCAACACGAATAAAAAAAATAAACAACCAGCGAAAGTTGCACTAATTTTTGACAGACTTGTGGTATCTTATAAACCATCTGTTTTTCCTCCCAGTTTTATTGTAATCATCAGAAGGCTCAAAGCTTAATGCTTGACTCTAATCTTAATTCGGAGAGAGAGGTAGCCATCTCTATCCAAATGAAGCAGATCAAGCAAACTAGAACCAGTCTAGAAGCAGACGCCAGCAGTTTGAATTTATAGATAAAACAGCCGAAAGTATACTCCACTAAGCATCGGAGCTAAAAGCAATGGATTACGAAATGAAATCACAGATACTTTTCCAATACCAAACATTCCAATCTCTGTTGTGTTGGTATATTTACCCCGACTCTGTAAAGAGAAGATGTGTCTCAAAAGTTGTTAAAGGCAAAATATAGAAAATATGTCCTCTTTTAAGGTTTGATTATGCTACTGCAGGAAATACTTGAAATTTATTACTGGAAAAGTGGTTTTACAAATGATTAGCAGAAACAGGCGACCAAATAGCCAGAAATGGCTATCTTATCAAGTAAAATAATAAGAATTACAGAAGTCCAAGTATTACCTGCTGACCAAAACCAATAACTTGAATGAGTATATTTGGAACTATAAAAAAATGCTACTCCTGGAATAGCTACAGGTAGAATCAACTGGAACATCGTGCAGAACCGATTGTCATTATAAATTCTGCAACCAACTAGCAAAAAAAAATTCAGCATAAAAAACAGGTACAGTTTTTGGCAGCTTTGAGTAGAAGAATTCGTAGAAATAATTCAACAAGACACTAACCGTTCATAAGCAACACAAAGAAATGAAGCCAGAAGGAGTGAAAACGTGCAACATAACCCGGTCCTTTGGCCTATTCTCTCGACAAGCAAGCTAGATAAAAGCGCGATATAAGCAACCATGATCTGCAATTGACAAATCACCATGAGCTTCCTGATGAATAAAAGGTTGAATTCTCAAAACTCACATAAGAATATAATACTAACTGGTAAAGTATCCCACAAGAGTCGATTGTTATCCGGCTTCAAGTGATAATAAGCAGAGCCAAAAGCCATGCTTGCTGTTCCGGCGTAAAATAATACCCAAGCCCAAACCTCTGCTTTAGAACTAAAATTCATGGTAAGCAAAAAACAACAATGCCCGTTAAAATCAACATTATAAACTTCAAGTAGGAATGTCCGCAAGAATGATGATAGCAATCAAAACCTTATGTTGAAAAGACCTCCTTGGAGAGCGAAAACAAAACCTAGAACACCCACAACCAAAAATGGAAAATTTGTGATCACATTCAATGTGTTGGGCACTCCTGTGAGAACCCAGAAACAGTAATTAATAACGTTCTCAAAAGATCAAGCGACAAACAGATTATAATTTTGAACGGAGTGTTTGGTCACCACTTACCAAGAAGATTACGCATGTCAACAAATTGGTGGTGCTTGTGGGAGCGAGAGATTCTGGGAGTAAACAACAGGAAGCACATACAGCAGAGAAAGGCAACTCCCCATATAAGAGTTCTCTTCCATCTTCTTAAGTGTTGATTTGCCACCCGACCCATCGCTCTAATTCTCACTCAGCGTTACCATAATTTTCTTCTCTTAGCTTGTTTTGTCTTTGAATACTGAGGAGAGGTGTCTGTTTCTGTGTCCCTCGTGTAGAGTAACAATACGATCAGTTCAGTATCCTTTTACTAAAAAGGAAAGGAAATTTATTATATTGGGTTGAGAACTTGGGATTTTGAGGGAAACGGATTGATTTGCATAGTGCAAATTTAGTCGTCGGATTGTTTAAGTTGTGTTGATTGTGTAATTTTAAGTGAATCAAATGACTAATAAATCGACTACACAATGGACTCGTATGCAGTTAATAGAATCCGATTTTCAGTGTGATTCTGATTTTGATTTGACTTCGGAGGAATGTAGAATACTCGGTTGAAAAATTTGGTGCGGAAGTCTCGCGAACATAACACTGATGAACCCGTTATCACCCTCTGTTTTGATCTATGTGGACCCCATCTGGGTCTCTTTTCTGAAATCAACGGTCCCACAGTCTCTCTATACTTTGTGCCTATTAAACAAAAACCTTTATTATAGCTAAGCCAGCCCAACAATTACTGATCAAAATAAATGGTTACTTGCAGAACCAACCCAAGCTAATTACAAAACGATCCAGCAATCGTCCGGTTTGGATTGGATTGGGTTGTAAATTCCGAATTATTGGGCCTCCTATAAATTCATAGCCCCATAATTTTTTAAAAAGAAAAAAATTATTTCCACACTTAAATTTGTACATTCAAATTATACCCTCACTTTCTTTAGTTAGAGTACAAACGTGAAATTGTAAATTAAAAAGTAAAAAAATATTTTTGTATGAGGATATTAACTGAGATATTTGAACTTTTTTACATCTAACTAGGTTTTTTATGATTAATTATTTGTAAATACTCAACAGAGTCCTGAAATTAACTATTGCCATGACATTTTCTCATAAAAAAAAAAAAACTATTATCATGACATTATAGACAATTGCTAATATGCTGGATATTTGAATAGTTTGTATTATTTTTATAAACAAATCAATCAGTATTAATTCTGACAAAGACATTTTGCGTCAATTATTAAAACTTTAAGGAAAGTTATCATAATTTCCTAATGTAGACCCGTAAAGGTTTTGGTCTGGCCAACACAAGGAGCACCACAGATTAATATTTGCCGGTTTATATAAATTCTGAAAAAGAAATTATTTTTTATAAAATTTGATTTGATGTTAGATATTATTTATTTTCTTCTAATAACTTGGTGTGGACTCGGAAAATAATACATATGGTTAGAGTTTAGCCCCATTTTACATTACACAAATACGAGTTGAAAAGTTGCCGGTTGCCCCCTCTGCTCCTTGATACAAAGATTGCGGATAACCACAAATCAAAATGGACCAATCGTTCTGAATTATTTCACTCCTCTCTCTGCAATTCAATGAAATGGAACTGGGTTCCCAATCTCAATTCAATTCATAATTCACTACTCGTTTCCCATTTTCTCGCAGCAAATTTCCAAAAACGACTAAATAGCAAACCCAGGGAGGGCCATATCTTCGCCAAAAAAAATAAAAGATCAACATTCACCAGACTAATTTTCAGTAAATTAGTACTAATACTAATACTAATTAAATAAATAAACCCTAATTTTATAAGGATCGTGTTCATCCCTCTAATTTAACAAAGTGCCCATACATTATAATATTATTAATAATTAATATACCTTACTTGGCATTGGCACTGGCACTCCCTCTGTTGATCATTTCCTTGTACCTGATGATGGAATCCAGCCTCTGCAACTGCAATTGCTTCTTGAACTTGTTGATGAAATCGTCCGCTTTTGCATCCACCTCCTCGTCTGCCTCCATTGAGCTAACCTTGCCTTCCCTCACAGTCGCCGGCCGCCGATTCTCAACCACAATGTCATCTTCCTTGAAATGCGAGAATGCCGATTTTGTAGTCGCCGACTTCTTCATCTTCTTTGAAAGCTTTGGAGGCACCTCTCCGGATGCCGGCTTCGTGTCCGACACGGTCCTGGTCACATGACTAGCGCCGCCCTGTAACTGGCTGTAAATCTCGTCCAGAGACAGGTCTGGTTGTTGATGCTGGGTTCGGATTGGCCCAACCTCGTCGTTTTCGTATTCGTCGTCATCTTCACTTTCCACGACTAGAGTCTCGTCGAGATGGTGTTTCTCCGGTTCAGGAATTTCTGAAAAATCAAAATGGGTCTCGGGTTCGTGGGTTGTTTGCACATGGCTAGCAGGCGCTGTCGGGAAGTAATTATAGAGGTTGATGGACTTTATCCTTTGAAGCATAGAGGGGGATCTCGCAAGTTGTGGTTGTGAGTGCTGCTGTTGTTGTTCGTGGGTATGCTCGGAAGAGTAATGAGTCTGAATCTCGGGAGAATAGTGGGCTGGTTCGCGAGATCTATAGGGAGAGAAATTAATGGATTTGAGCCTTTGCAACACAGATGTAGATCTAGCAAGTTCTTGAGGGTGTCGGTACGGGTCATGTCCTTGAGAATCTCGTCGGGGGTAGTCATTCTGATGCTGCTGCTGTTGGTGTTTCTGATTGGCGAGGGACGAAGTAATAACAATGGTACCAATCATGAGATTGAGAAGGACAAAGAAGACAGTGGGCGTGAACCAGCTGATGACGGCGGCCCAGAGTGAGGACGTGGACTCTTCAAACATGGCCGATGGGAGTGTTTCACTGTGTGTAGGCAGGCAGGGAAGACAAAGAGGACTGGACAGGGTCACGCTACTCCTGGGGAAATGTCTCTCTCTCTCTCTCTCTCTGAATCTGGAATTATTAGCTAATTGCAGCAGCACTGTTAATAGTCATGGATAAACCAGACCAGAGCCAACAAATTTTTTTATTATTATTTTTAAACAATAACAATAATTTTGCTTTGGATTTTCTTGCAATATACTAAAAATGTGGCAAGGCCGACGCCCCAAGGGTATAATGGGGGGATGATGCTTACTTGGGTTGGTTGCAATTGGATTGAATACATAGATTTTGGGAGTTTTGGGGAAATTGGGATCTCGAGGACCACGTGGTGCATATGGTGGGTCCGAAACAAACGGACAAAATATCTATCCGTCTATCTATCTATGTGTTGAGTCAAGGCAAGGGTATCTATCCATGTGTTAAGTCAAGGCAAGGGTACTTGTTGAGCATGAGCAGATACCGTTGGATGGAGGGACTAATCTGCGTATTAAACGGCGTAGTATTTGCTAAACTGCTTCCTTACTGCTCATGCTTTTATTTTTAAAACAATATATATTCGATCCTGCAGTGCAGGTGCAGCTCAGTCTTTCCTTCTATAGCAGAGCTTCCATTACTCGAGGAGCAAAATTGAAAGTAAAGGTACACTATTATCAAGATAGCTTGTATAACTTCTTTGTAAAGCCATATATTAACATTAGCGGTTAGCGCTTGGCGCAAATATGGGACAAAATATGTTTTTTCATTCGGTGTTTTATTATCTGTCACACTGTATATTAATTGAAAAATTAAAATATTATTTTATAATTTTTAGACTAAAAATATACTTGCAAATTCTAGGTGGCGAGGTTAAGTTTCTGTAAAATAGCCCAATGTTAGAAGCAATATTTTAGTTGTAGGCCCATTGTTAGTTTTGTTGGATCTGATGCTAATCAGCCTACTAGTCCATTTTCTGTCATGCTCCCACAATCGCATTTCTAAGATTGATTGGACCTATCTAGTAAGTTACGGCCCAAAGGCACATAATCTGGATGTGGTTTTTCCGGCAAAGTAAAACAAAAAAGAAGATGACGATCCTCTTGGTCCTTGGGAACTTATCCAAAATGTACAAGCTTGATGCAGAATTGGTAATTGTAAATTAATGAAAGCACTGACTAGATCATATATTTGGCCAAGATGAACAAAGAATTACAGCAGGTGGCGCCGCAAGATTTGCTTGTACCTAGTTCCTAGACATACGAGGTGATATAACCAATGAGAAGTTGAAATATTTTTACTATCATGTGTACTGAAACAAAATTTGAGCCAACACATTAGTGTTTATGTTTGTATTAAAAATTAAAAATTTAATTGAGAAGAGTGCAATGGTTGGTGGTGAAAATGCAAGAATGTCGACATATAACGCTCATTCATTGAAAAAATGTCGCAGCCGAAGTAAGCATCTCCTACTCTCACGCCCTTCCCTTTACTCCGTATGACGACACGCTCTCTCTCTCTCTCTGCCTTCTCTCCTAATAGAATTACATTACATTCCCAGCAAATGCTCTGTTCAAGACAGAAGAAGGATTCGGTGGCAATCACGTCTCCAATCCCAATCCTCTCGTCTTTTTCTTTATATATTTTCAGATTCCTATCTGTCGTGTTAAAACCTTACCTTCGATCGCCCTTCCTTTGATTCCCCATGTTTCCGATTGAGGTATGTTTTCGCTTTTCCTTTCTATCGTCCGCTTTAAATGTTTGGCTTATCGATTACCATCCTTACCTTTGGTTTTTTCAGGATCTTTGCCCGCTGCTCAACCTCGAGCGTCTCCTTGATAAATCTCCTATTTACTCGGGTAACTATTTGTTTAACCTTTAATTTAGAAAACAATTGATTTTTTCCAATGAAATTAGGGTAGTCTTCGGTTCAATTCCTTTAAACAGATTCTAAATTATTGTACAATTCTTTGTGTTCCTCTGCCCGTGAAAACTCGAATCAGTTTTCCAGTCCGTATCTGAATCCATGACAAACTCGAATTGCGGAGGCGCCGAGTTAGAGCTGTGCCGAAATGAGTCGTCTGCGTTCATTCTCAAGTTTGTGGCAATGGCAACAATACTCCTCGCCGGCATGACTGGAATTGCCATACCGTTGATTGGTAAGCATCGCCGGTTTCTGCGCACTGACAGTAGCTTGTTCGTGGCTGCCAAGGCTTTCGCCGCAGGAGTCATTCTGGCGACAGGCTTCGTCCACATGTTGTCGGATGCTTCGGATGCACTAACGGATTCGTGCTTGCCTAAATACCCATGGTCAAAGTTCCCTTTTACCGGTTTCTTCGCGATGATGTCCGCGCTTCTAACTCTGCTTATTGACTTTGTGGGAACTCAATATTATGAGCGAAAACAGGGACTGGCTCGAGCGAGTGATGAACAGGTGCGGGTCGGGACATTGGAATCGGGAACAGTGGACGTTCCGGCAGTGAAGGATTTGCATGGGAAAGTGTTTGGGGAAGAGGAAAGCGGTGGAATGCACATTGTGGGAATGCGTGCACATGCAGCGCACCATAGACACAACCACCCTCATGGGCAGGACTCGTGTCATGGCGGCTTCAAGGGACCCTCTTCCTCTCACAGCCACTCCCACTCCCACTCCCACTCTCACGCATTAGGAGATGATGATGGAGATAGTGCCATTCGCCACGTTGTAGTTTCACAGGTAACTTCGTCATTGCCTTTTATCCGGGTTCCCTTAGTCTCTGTTTGTTTGTTTCTCTTAGTAATTGTGGCTAACGGAGAAGACAACGAATGGATTATGGTCGGTTTATTCTTATTACTTTGGCATTCATAACATATATTACTGCTGCCGTATCTGGAATTTATCGTGCATGCTTGTTTTAAATTTTCTTTGTCTTGTCTGTAGTTGAATATCTGTTTTGGAAAAATTTCAATTGACTTGTTTAAATCGCCTTTTCCTTCTTTTACATTATCATCTTATTATATTAAATTGAAACCTCAATGGATAATTTGTAAGATTAAATCCGAGAAATTTATTTATTTGGCAAATATTCAACATGTCTGATACAAGCATTATGCAGGTATTGGAACTGGGTATTGTATCACATTCGGTAATAATCGGGCTATCTCTGGGAGTTTCTGAAAGCCCATGTACGATAAGGCCTCTAATAGCGGCATTATCGTTCCATCAATTCTTTGAAGGATTCGCACTGGGAGGGTGCATCTCCCAAGCTCAATTCAAGAGTTCATCAGCAACAATAATGGCTTGCTTTTTTGCTCTGACAACGCCGGTGGGTATTGGCGTCGGGACTGGCATTGCCTCTTTTTACAACCCATACAGCCAGGGTGCACTTATCACCGAAGGCATTTTGGACGCCCTATCAGCCGGAATTTTAGTGTACATGGCTTTAGTAGACTTAATAGCCGCTGATTTTCTTAGTAAGAGGATGAGCTGCAACTTTAGGCTGCAAATAGCTTCTTATTGTATGCTTTTCCTCGGGGCTGGATTGATGTCTTTGCTCGCAATCTGGGCTTGATCATTATGTATGAATAATATTTGTTTTTCACAGCAGAAGAAATATCTATTTTCCTATAACAAGCATCGATAAAGTGTTGCCATTACTGGAACCGTGTCTTTCTGTAAGCAAGAATGCAAGAGGGTTTATTCCTTTTAAAAAATTCTGCATTTATAATGTGGCCTTTGGTTTACAGTTATTGAGATCTATTTTATTGTTTTCCAAAGCAGGATTGAAGAAAATGCTCTACTCTTAGCTTGACCCTCTCGTTTCCCACTTGCTAATTGCTATTCATCTAATCCCCGCCCAAAAGTCTACTCCGTTTAGCTGTTACTCAAAAGTCGTGTATTATAAATTAAAATATTATTAATACTTTTAAAAATCAAAACTAATTTTACTATTAATGCGTAAAATTATAAAAAAAAAAAATGGAAAGCAAATTTTCTCTGGAATCGCAATAATAGGCTGCCCCGTGACTATGAGCAAGCCAACAGTTCGGGTTAACTCCGCCAATTTGATAAATCGCGATTCTCCAGGCGTTCTTGTCTTTACAGTCGCTGTATGCCCATCTCTGAATTTCACGGTTGGATTCTATTGGAACGAAGGGAAGCGAAAATTAATCCAATGGTCTAGTATTCATGTTAGTCAAGCGCGATTGAGGTCTATGGCAGGAAGAATTATTCGCTCCGTCGAAGCTGACAGGACCCTCAAGTGTGCTTTGGCACTACTATACGTCGGATAGGATTCCCCGGTTTCCACAGCATTAAGATACGCCACGTCATCACACCACAACTACCAAGCTACCAGAGTGGCACCTCACTTTCAATTTTCAGCCCCCTATCATATTTTCGTCGTTACGCACCCATCACGAATCACGCTCGAACCTCTCCTGGCTTTCTCAGTTTCTTTCTTGCCTTTATTCAGAACTAGTTTCATGGAAGAAGCTCCAGGTCTAAAGAAGGTATAATATTTCGTGATCTCATCGGAAAGCTTCGCGAGTTTCTGACACCCCGAAACTGGGCAGTTTTCCTTTGAAGAAGAAATGATAGATGAGGTGATGCAAGAGTTGTACAAGGAAATCGCAGGCTCGCCGGCCGCACCTTCCTCTTTAGACTCTGGTTTTGAACAAGAGAAAAAAAAGTGTGTTGATTTCATTTGATTCCATGATAATATGGTGGGGCCTTGGCGGATAGATCGGATCCAATGGTGATTGAAAGTTGTAACTAGAAACCTAGGTCTCCGTTTAATGAATATTTGGCCTTATGATTCGGTTTGCTACTTTGGTTATGCCTTGTTCAACAACGTTGAAAATGAATATTAAAATAAATGAGTGATTTGATAGATTTCGAAATGTCTTGCGACTTAATTTGCAGGTCCCATAACTAGCTAGCAGTGGCATATGCCTAGACGCGTCACGTCATGAAATAATTAAATTTTATTTGAGAGCAGTGCAGTTTTTAGTGCTAACAAGTATCAGAGTCTGCACGCTCGTTGAACGTGGACATTTATGTGCTGCCTGTAGTCTGGCATGTACTGTTATACGAGGATGCAAGAAAGATATCTAGTGTTTGTCCTCTCGGTTCAACATCCATTATCATCGTTTATGTTCAAGTACTACTGTGTACTATACTTGTAATAAAAAGGACAAGTTCAACATGGGCCCTGGAGCTTAGGAGGAAGCGGGTTACTCGCTCCATTAGCCCAGAAGGATTTGCTTTTTTCGGATCCCGGAGATTTTATTCTTACAATTGGGCCCAGGATAATTGGGGGTGTGGCCACCAAATTGCCGACCTATATATAATCACTAATGAAACTCCCACATAAAAAAATATCGCGATGAGAAAGAGAGAGCGTTGTAAGAAATTTTGTTACACGAAGTGGCCAAACATTCGTTCATAAATGCTATTAAAATTTTGGATTGGAGGCTTGCATTTATTCATCAATTTTGTCTTTGTTCAATGATATAGGCTAACGGTTATGTGGTCCACCACGTAATGCATTCTTGGGTAACTCTACGTGCCGAATTTCGTCTATTCTCGACATTTTTATTACTCGAGTTATTAAAAGTTAATTTTATTTCATTATCTTAAAGAATCAAAATTTTTAAAATAAAAAGACGAGAGAAACTGTTATCCTACAGAGAAATTAATCTAATTAACGAGGAAAATTTTATATTGCTTTCTTGTTTTATGCGTTGTTGGCTAGATAGATCTGATCTCCCTAGCTAAGTAATGGTATCTCTATCTGAATTTGAAGTGGCAACAGAAAATTAAGCATGCAGATAAAGAGAGAGGTCCTCTTGGGGCGCCGTTGGCATTGTCATTTACTGCAAATACCCTGGCCCGGCCACTTGCCTGTTATAGGTTGAGACAAAGCCCTCGCCATCAAAGTTACAGATATCTAATCTTCTCCTGCAGGCTGAGGCAGTGATTCATATCTCTCATACGTAGCTCTCTTCTTGATCATACAAATTATTTACGCCGTGATCGATCGCCAGAATATTAATTAATTATCTGGTCAACCAAAACGAACGTTATCAACAAGCCTAACTAGCTTTCGTTTCCTCATAACCTCTGGCGCCAAAAGCAACCACGTACACCTTGGTGATTTAGCAGTATAATATGGGGATCGTTTATCTTCTCCCGTCCTATTCCTAATGATTTCCCAAACCTTTAACGTTGTTTTCGGGGGTGAAGATTATTATGACCTCGTTGCAATAAGATCCTTATTCGATCAGCTTTCTCTCTGAGAAAATTAACATTATATGTATAGGGTACTAAGATCGATTAATTAATTAACATCTATACATAATATACAGTTTTCACAGAGAGTACTGGGGCACGTAGATGATTGATAGCTAAAGGTGTGTGGGGACTAAGAGGCTGTCTCTGTCTTGAGACTGTCCCTGCAGTGTGAGCATTTGATGTCTTTTGGCTAGATTAAGGAGGCAACCTCCTCTCTTGCTTATCTGTACCCATCTCTTCAGATTTCCATGATCTTCTCCCCAGCTCCAGCCATTTTTCCCATTACAGTTATTCTTAATTACAAATTCTGCAGTCTCAGCTCATGATTCCAAACTCACCGTGCAAACCCGCAGAAGGAGAAGAAAACTCTTCGACCTTATCTCCAGCTTGATAGACAAGCACAAAAATGGAGATTTTTTTTAATAAATAATACTATGAAATTTGAAAATAAAATTTTGTAATTTCCTTTCTTATTTTCCATTTGGTTCCGCGAATTATAGAAAATCAACAAACCATTAACTTGGTTCCCTTGCACATTAATTTGTTTCGCTGCACTAGACAAGAGAATTGAATGCGGTATATGCAATTTTTTCTTCTTATATATGCTCAACAATCATTTTGGTATTTAATTGTGTTACTCATCCCAATTCCAATTCCTAAGAAGATTTAACGCGTAACGTAACTTTGCAATTGAAGTTTGGAGAAAAGAAATCAAAATTAATCAGTAAGAAATAACAGAATTAGATGAAGACGAATTAATATCACTGTTCTGAATGAGAAAATTAGAACCCCCAATGTGTAGAATAATAAAGAAAAAATTGAGATTCTTTTTTTCAAATTAAATACTATGAAATTTGAAAATCAACTAACCGTCAACCAATTAATGCATGTACTACATAATTTGTTCAACTCACTGCACCAGACAAGAAATTGAACGTGCTATATATCAAATCTCTTTTCTTCTTTTGCTCAACAATTAATTAGTATTTTACTAGACCATACATCTTAGCCTCATCTTAAGAAATAAAACCAAAAACCCAGAAAAGGAAGTGATCATAACAAGAACCGGACAGGCCGTTTCAAAGAAATTCGCAAAGTAATAATATTAATGTTAAAAGGGTGCATGCATGGATATTGGATATTGGATATAAATAATGATATAACAGTACTGTGATATATTGCATTTATTATATTATATATAGTATAGTATATGTGAGGACTGAAATATATTTATAGTGCAGATAGGGTTTTGTGATTGCGAAGGTGGAGTCGAGTAGTAACAGTCTAACACCTCTTTTTATTCTTGTCCTTTTTTGATCTGTTTTGTTTTATATATCAAGTCACGTGAATGCTTCTCTGCAGAGCAGACAGCTCTTTTCTTTTTGCCCTTAATTTATAAGAACCCTTTAGTCAGCTCTCTTTTACCCCTTCCCTTGTTATTCCTTTGCCTCACCCTATCCCGCGCTTTACTGTCTGTTTTTTTTGCTCTCTCAGAGAGATGACTCCTGTTTCTCTGAACCGGCCACCACCTGCTAATTCTTCCTACCCTCTCATCGGTGATCAAATACACGATCAACCCCAACTCTTCATTTCACCAAATAATCGGCCTTCGTCCAGTACTCTTTCATATCATACTTTCTTCGATCAAGAGGCAAGATCATATTCCCACTTTGAAAATCTATCATTTTTTTCTTCACTTCTCACTGTCTGCTCTTTCTTTATCTTCGTGATCTTTTATTTTTCTTTAAATTATGACTTTTTTTTTTTTTTTGTGATGATTTGATCCGATGTCTTAACCGATATATACTGTACCTCTGCGCCTTGCGTATAATACTACTGGCGTTTGATCTAGCTAGGTCGAAATTGCTGTTTTTGATATTGATGAAATTTTAATTACACTAATTGGTACGTAGTATATTCAGAGAAAATAACTATTTTCACGGGATCACAGATAGAAGATTACCTCTGCTTAATTTGAGTATATATATATATATATGTGTGTGTGTGTGTGTGTGTGATCTCATTAATCGTCTAATATATTAGAGCCGTGATCTCTCTTTATTTTAGGGTTTTGAGGCTGTATTCCATGCTGCATCAAGCAATTATCAAGCTTATTCTACTTCAGATCAAGCCGCGGTTATGGATGAGCTGCTGATGAGCAATAGGACGAAGGATAAAGAAATTAGCAAAAGCAGCCATGGCTATGCTGAGTCTTCAAAGTGGATGCCTTCAAAGATGCGACTGATGAGAAAAATGATGACTACCCCAGATGCTGCAGAAAACAGCCAAAGAATTAGCCCCTCTAACACCACTAGGGTTTGTTCGGATTGTAACACAACCAGTACCCCACTTTGGAGGAGTGGCCCTAAGGGTCCTAAGGTAAAAACTAACAAACAAATAATCGTCCCTCTTCAATTTTAAACCCCGAAGGTCAATTTTGTTTTCTTAGTTTGGTATTATTTATTTAACAATTATATAAATAGCTTTGCAATTATAATTAACTTGATTGTGCAGTCGCTTTGCAATGCCTGCGGAATTAGGAAAAGGAAGGCAAGAAGGGCAATGGCCGAAGCTGCAGCAGCTGCGAATGGTTCGGTGGATATTGGATCATCTAATTCTACAATTAGAATTACAAAGACCAGAGCGCATAACAAGCTGGAAAAGAAACATGGTACAAACCATTTTGGTCAATTCAAGAGCAAGGGCAAAAGCACTACGTCTCGGCTGGAAAGGAAGCCCAGTTTCAGCAATGACGAAGAAGTAACTGCAGCCGCGCAACTTCTAATGGAATTATCTTGCGCCTTCCTTCACATTTAGATTTCTTGTTTCTTTCTTCGTGAGTTGAAATTAGCCTAGCTTCTGTTACAGCAAAAACCAAAATGTCGTTTTTTGCAGTAACAGTGCTAAATTATCGCGTTTTATTAATTTATTTTGTTTCAGTTTCACAGTTATCATACTGGACTGAATAAGAGCTTTTCCAAACAGGAAATGTTATATATATATACACATTTAATTTTATAAGTTTCTACTATTTTTTAATTTATAATTTTATCTTTACAAATAATTACAAGATACAGGTATTCGCGGTTATATACACATAACATTTTTCTTTCCAAACTATCCTATTCGTAGGTTTTCACGTTATTGCTACAGACAGCATCTTAATTTAAGTCAAACAATTAAACTAAATTCTCTATTGTATCGGCCATATATGTATATATATAATTTAATATGTAATATGCAAATCTTTTTCTGTTTTTAAGCTGAGTGACCGATTACCAACATCCCATATCTCAACTGTCATGCACGGCCATTAGTTTGTATATAAGAAATGATTTCCAGCAAAACAGAAAATAAAAAGTATAGATGCAATTAATGCTTTCACATGGACTACATCGCTGAAAGTCTGAGAAATAACAATAGGAAAATACTTCCTACAAATCGGTTGTGGAAAATATTTTTTCTCATTTTCTGTCTTTTTTTTTTTTTCTTGGTCTTATTATATTATAATTTTTTAAAATATTATAAAATAATACTATAACTATCATCAAGTTCTACTTGTCAGATAATATATCTGATTTGAATTGCATGGGAAAAGTCAAGTGGATTCAAAAAAAATAAATAAAATTAAAAGTTCACACTTTTGCGTATATATTGAAGAACCTTTCCTTATTATTAGTATTTCTTATCTATTTTTAAAATCAATCCTTTCCAAATCCAAGCCGGGTCAGACTCATTTGAGTATAGAGTAGCCCAGTTTGGCCCACAACAAGAGATACAGCCTCAAATATAAAAGGAAGCCTTTAAACAAAAAGCATATGCACTAATGACTTCCATTGCGTATAAACATTTTTTTGGGAAGAAACCTTTCCTCCTCCCCCACTTTAACATTCACCACCCCCTTCATTTAATAATTTTTCAAAATTTCAATAATGCCCCTCAAGACCTATTATTTGACCCCTCCAACCCTCTTTATTTGCTTCTTGAAACTGTTGTCTATAGCCGTTCCATGAAGAAAACAGCCATGGAGAGCTGTTAACGGCTATGTAGGGCCAAACTAGGTGAAAAACAGTTCTTTACAGTTGTTTGAAGGGGGAAATGACCTTGGAGAGTTGTTTTTACCCCCAAACAGATGTGGAGAGTTGTTTTCACCTCTAAACGGATGTAAAGAGTTGTTTTCACCTTTAGATGGTTATAGAGAGTCATTTTCACTTTCGGACGGCTGTAGATAAGGGAAAGGGAGGGGGGCTTGTATTTTCAACCCATAAGGGCAATTTTGTCATTTCATGAGGGGGGTGGTGAATGTTAAAGTGGGGGAAGGGGAAAGGTAACTCCCTATTTTTTTTTATATAGATTTCCCCATTTTTGAATCCTAACTTTACACGAAAGCTAGGAAATAATCATAGACATACTGACGTTGATATTGATGCATAAAGTTGAAGTAATTTTTACATGATATCATTAAATGAATATATTTCAGTTTTTTTTTTTCCTTTTTTCGGGAGTACCTCCTTGACTATAAGTGATAGCTTTCCTTTGAAGATCTCTGGTGTATTAGAAATATTGATATCACATTGTTTGTTTTGATAATTTAGTATATTCAATATTGTGACATATTTTTAGGGTAGGGGAGAGTACTATGACATTTATGTAAACACTCAATTTCTTGACAAGAATCTTTGATGTACTATGACATTTACCTCGTTTGGTGAAGATAGGCGCCATTAGCACGAAGGGTTGTGATTTTTCTGTCGGGAGAAACGGTAATAACGTAATGGTAGTGGTGACATAGAACTTTAGTACATGTGTACCGCGCAGAACGATCTCTGATTCATTCAGTTGCACAATTAGCTAATAAAATTACGTTATCAGTCATTTATTAATCGACAGAAAATTTGCCGTAATTACCTCGTTCCACAAAATTCAGTCTCCCCTTTAATCAAATCTCATATGACAGTTCCCACATTCTAGAGCGTGATCATCTACTTGCTAGTGGTTTCCATTGCCACCAAAAATCTCAACCCTAGCCAATATTTTCCCCCTTTCTGATAAGATGAGCTTATTGTGAAAGAGAATCTGCCAGCAAACGACTCTGCAGTATCTTACAAATTAAAAAACCCTTCGCTTCCACCCGGAAAACTGAAAATTGAAATAAATATCCATTTCTATTTTCCGAGTTCAAAATGAAATGCATTTTGATCCATTGAAACTCAATCTCTATAGCTTCAATCCCTTCCATTCATTCATTCAATCGCTCGCAGGGTTTGTGGTGTTTTAGAAGTCAGTAAGACAGTGACATCCTTGAATCTATCCTATTCCTTCACAGGTGGGCTCGCAGTCACCAACCACCTAACATTGCCACCAGATCTTGAAGCTATAATTTCTTTTCCTTTTTCTCGGATAAATTTTACGCATATTTTACTCATTTTCAAAATTGAATCTTCATTTATATTCATAAGCCAATAGACTATATTATCGTCAGCCCACCACTCCCCTTGCACATTAAAATGGAATCATAAAAACTTCCCTCAATTTCAAAGCAGTTTACTTTCCAAACAGATACCATTGGCTCTGTTTTCTCCTATTCTTAATATCCCAGCTATTGTAAATCTCTGTCTATCTATACACCGCATTCATGGAACGTGCTAGGCGGCTTGCTAACCGGGCGATACTGAAACGCCTGGTCTCGGAGGCTAAGCAGTTCGGCCAGAATGAATCTCTGTTGAACTCTTCGACCCCTGTGTTGTATACACCTTCCAGGTACGTGTTATCTCTTTCTCCCTCTGCTTTCAGAGGCAGAGGGTCTAAGGCAGAGAACTTGCTGGGCAGGAATGCGTCACGTAATGTTAGTTTTGGTGTTGGGTCCCAAACCCGATCGATTTCGGTCGAGGCACTCAAATCCAGTGACACTTTTCCTCGACGCCATAACTCTGCCACCCCAGAAGAACAGAGCAAAATGGCTCAGTCATGTGGGTTCGATACGCTTGATTCGCTTATTGATGCTACTGTGCCTAAATCGATCCGGATAAAAGAAATGAAGTTTTGTAAGTTTGATGAGGGGTTGACAGAGAGCCAAATGATCCAGCACATGCAAGATTTGGCGTCTAAGAACAAGGTCTTCAAGTCTTATATTGGGATGGGGTACTATGACACTCATGTTCCGCCTGTGATTTTGAGGAACATAATGGAAAATCCAGCATGGTACACCCAATACACTCCTTACCAAGCTGAGATATCACAAGGACGTCTTGAGTCTTTGCTCAATTATCAGACCATGATCACAGATCTTACTGGTCTTCCCATGTCAAATGCTTCATTGCTCGATGAAGGAACTGCCGCTGCTGAGGCAATGTCTATGTGTAATAATATTCAGAAGGGAAAGAAAAAGACTTTTATAATTGCAAGTAATTGCCATCCGCAGACCATTGATATTTGTAAGACAAGAGCGGGTGGTTTTGATCTTAAGGTAGTCACTGAAGATCTTAAGGATATTGATTATAAATCAGGTGATGTTTGTGGTGTGCTTGTTCAGTACCCTGGTACTGACGGTGAGATTTTGGATTACGGGGAGTTCATCAAGAAAGCTCATGCTCATGGAGTCAAGGTTGTTATGGCAACCGATCTCTTGGCGTTGACAGTCTTGAAGCCTCCTGGTGAACTGGGGGCAGATATTGTTGTCGGCTCAGCTCAGAGGTTCGGGGTTCCCATGGGTTATGGAGGTCCTCATGCAGCATTCCTCGCCACTTCCCAGGAGTACAAGCGGATGATGCCAGGAAGAATTATCGGTGTTAGTGTTGATTCTTCTGGAAAGCCAGCCTTGCGAATGGCTATGCAGACTAGAGAACAACATATCCGTAGGGACAAGGCTACAAGCAATATTTGCACAGCTCAGGTATAAACTATGCTTTTCCTTATATTCAAAAGTTAAATCAGAATATTTTTATTTCTATATAAACTGTTTTTTAACTATCTAGTCTAGCTAAAATTCATGCTTTCTGAAACATGTATTCAGACCAGATTAATTCCTGTAATCCCTGTTAATCATGTCCTTGATTTTATTTATGCCTATGTGGTCCTACTTAGGCACTTCTTGCAAACATGGCTGCTATGTATGCCGTTTACCATGGATCTGAAGGCCTTAAAACCATTGCCCAACGTGTTCATGGTCTTGCTGGGGTATTTGCACTTGGACTAAAGAAACTTGGAACAGTGGAAGTTCAGAACCTCCCCTTCTTTGACACCGTGAAGGTTAAGGCTGCCAATGCCCATGCAATTGCGGATGCTGCTTACAAAAGTGAAATAAATTTGCGTGTTGTAGATGGAAACACAGTAAGTATTTTTTTTATTTGTTGCATCAGATCAGTTAACTTTATTTGCATGGGATCGGATTACGGAGTTTTGGTATTGTTTGCTTTCCAGATCACTGTTTCCTTTGATGAAACAACCACCGTAGAGGATGTTGATAAGCTTTTCAAAGTTTTTGCTGGTAGCAAGCCAGTAAGTATTATTTTTATGAGTATCAATTTCCTCTTTCTCATCCCCTTTCGATCCTTTATAAAATCTTTGTTTCCTGGTCAGATCTCCTTCACTGCTGCATCTCTTGCACCAGATGTTGAGAACGCGCTTCCTTCTGGACTGATTAGGAAGAGCCCTTATCTGACACACCCCATATTTAACACGTACATCCCTTTGCACAAAATATGAATTCATATGGTTACACTATGGAAGCTTACCTGATTTTTATTTGCTCTTGCTAGGTACCACACAGAACATGAGTTGCTCAGATATATTCATAGGCTACAATCAAAGGATCTTTCACTATGCCACAGTATGATACCACTGGGATCTTGTACAATGAAGCTGAATGCAACAACCGAGATGATGCCTGTGACTTGGCCTGGCTTTACTAATATTCACCCTTTTGCACCGACTGAACAGGCTCAAGGCTATCAGGTATTAAAAAAAAAAATACAATACAGATTAAGACATGTTTTTGTAAATGTTTTTTTGGCGAAACATATCAAATAAACCGTTGCCTTTTCTGTGTCTAAAAAAACAACCGTGCTACCAGGAAATGTTCCAAAATCTGGGTAATCTCTTGTGTACCATCACTGGGTTTGATTCTTTCTCTTTGCAACCTAACGCTGGTGCTGCTGGAGAATACGCTGGACTGATGGTTATTCGTGCTTATCATATGGTATGCTAACCTTGAAACGTACTCAACTGTCATGGGAAAAATTAGTTATTCGACTAGGATGATACTTATTGATTTAGTTCAGTAGGGTAATCATAGTTTCTACTAATTCACGTTTAGGACATAGAAAACATCCTCAAGGCTGTGTGATGCTTACACTTTTTTCCAATTGGAAACTGTAGGCTAGAGGAGACCACCATCGCAATGTTTGCATTATACCTGTGTCAGCACATGGTACAAATCCTGCTAGTGCTGCTATGTGTGGAATGAAAATTGTGTCTGTTGGAACTGATGCCAAGGGTAATATCAACATTGAAGAGTTGAGGAAGGCTGCTGAAACCCATAAGGACAACTTATCTGCTCTCATGGTAAAACTTGCTTCTATATTGGAATTTTACCTGTATTAATTGGATAGCTTACCAGCAGATTTTGGCCTGATATTTATCTGATTTCAATTTTAATTTAGGTAACATATCCTTCAACCCACGGTGTTTATGAAGAAGGTATCGATGAGATATGCAAGATCATTCATGATAACGGAGGCCAAGTATATATGGATGGTGCTAACATGAATGCTCAGGTATGCTTTTCTTTGTAAATCTGTATAAAATCTGCAAGTAGTATAGATTATTGATACCAGGTGAAGTCAGTATATTTTCATGAAAGAAGCTTGTTTCAAGAAACAAGGAGCATTTTGCTTGTATACAGTGTTAGTTCATTTGAACAACCTTTTTCATGTTTACAGGTGGGACTCACAAGTCCAGGTTGGATCGGAGCAGATGTTTGCCATCTCAATCTTCATAAGACATTTTGCATCCCTCATGGTGGAGGTGGTCCTGGAATGGGCCCTATTGGTGTGAAAAAACACTTGGCACCATTTTTACCTTCGCATCCTGTGGTAAATGTTTTTTATATACTTTATTGGTTATCGATTAGACTGGAAAAATTCATTATAATTGGTTATGGTAAATTGCAAGGTTTGCAGCCGAACGGGTGTGCATGATTGTTGTATTGTTGAATACAATCTCTCTTTTTATGTATATAAATATCTATTATCATACTGCAGATCGCCACTGGTGGCATACCTGCCCCTGACAAGGCTCAACCACTCGGTACCATTTCTGCTGCACCTTGGGGCTCAGCACTGATATTGCCAATCTCTTATACTTACGTAGCCATGATGGGCTCTAAAGGACTCACAGAGGCATCTAAGATAGCGATTCTAAATGCAAACTACATGGCAAAACGACTGGAGGTTTGTGCTTCGTCATAGATTAGATTTGATTTGTACCCTCTTTCCTTTACAACTTTATGGCATACAGCCAGCTGTGTTCTCTGTATTCTAATATCGTCTTTACTTATGCGCTTTGGGTTTACAGAATTATTACCCAGTTCTTTTCCGTGGAGTCAATGGAACAGTTGCCCATGAGTTCATCATTGACTTAAGAGGCTTTAAGGTAGTTCAGATTGATATCTGCAGTAGTCTGTTCAACTATATTCGTGCTCTAGTCTAGTTAACTGTAAGCTATTACTGTAATAGAATACCGCTGGGATAGAGCCCGAAGATGTTGCAAAGCGCCTTATGGACTATGGGTTTCATGGACCAACAATGTCATGGCCTGTCCCCGGCACACTCATGATCGAACCCACTGAAAGTGAAAGCAAGGTACGACCTGCTGCTGGGCTACTTTCCAGGCCTCTGCAGTTTCTTCTCTAATTCAACTTTTATGATTGCAGGCTGAGTTAGACAGGTTTGTTGATGCTCTCATTTCCATAAGGGAGGAAATTGCTGCGATTGAGAAAGGAAAAGCCGATATCAGCAACAATGTCCTTAAGGTAACACAATTTCACAGGTCATTGGATGTCTTGTCGTGCTGGTGCTTATTCAAAATATTGTTATGGTGCAGGGAGCCCCTCACCCACCATCACTGCTCATGGGAGATACATGGACCAAACCATATTCCCGGGATTATGCAGCCTTCCCTGCTGCCTGGCTCCGTGTTTCAAAGTTCTGGCCCAGTACAGGTATGCATGTTTTTTGGCTGTCTAATTATATGATTGATTCTCATTCTGTCTAACTCTGTTTGACTGAAATCTCATAATCGTGGTTGGCTTTTAACAGGACGCGTTGACAATGTGTACGGTGACCGCAACCTCGTCTGCACTCTTCAACCAGCATCCCATGTTGTCGAAGAACAAGCTGCTGCAACAGCTTAAGTCCTCTACGCTTTTCATTTCTTGTTGTACATAATCTTCTCTTCTGTTGATACAACTTTGCTGCTATTGAAATTTTATACAACCAAAATCTATCCTCTTCACCTCTTCCCAACCTTAGAGAAAAAAAAAATAATATAGATGAATTAATAAGAACTTTGTAGTTCACAATATATATTGTTGCGCCATTACAATATATTATATCCCTAGGCTATATTTTTAATTTGAAGTCAATTTTATTAATGAACATGTATGTGATTGAATAAGCTATTACTTCGTTAGTGAAGGCCAAGGCCTGACTTTATTTATTTTGGCTAGTGAGACTTGACTTTGTAAGCGATGAGAACAACCAATGAACCTCTTCCAGCTTGAGCAACCAACTTAATATTCTTTTGCCAGATTTGTCCCCTATCTATCTCTTTTCCCCTTCTAATACTCTGTCTGCCAACTTGGATTAAGCCTTCAGACGCCTTCATAAATTCCTTTAAAACCTTCAACAACCCAAAAAAAAAAAAGAGTGATTTTTTTTAATATTTAAATTCCTTTCGTAATTCCACCGTTTTGCATCTTCAACTAAAACAAATATTACACCTATGTTATGTAAGAAAAAATATGACATTATTCAACACTCAATAGAAAATCTTACCTTTTAAAATAGATATTACTCAATAAAAGATTATGCTTGTGACACAACATTGGTAGCTACATCTCAATATTTATCGCCAAGTAATTAACTTATCATATTTATATATACATATTAAAAACGCAAATACACATGAATAGGTCATATATAGAATGTTACATTTGTTTACTCATATTATTTAAGCAATTTACTTATTCCTTTATTTATTATTTGATGATAATAGTTTTTGATAAAATTGCCGTTTATAAGATTTCTTTCTTGCAGTTGTTAGACATATAAATGTTCCAACCTTATCTCTTTAAGACTACTCAACCACTTATTTATGTTATAATATTGTGATAGTGTAGAAAATGAATAAATATAGTGGTATTTTTTATTGCATAACTAATCAAATAAATATTAAATTATGTTAACATGTGACATAATCGTCATAAATTTGAGACAAGTAATGGCCTAATTAATTAGAGCTAAAAGTTATAAATTAAACTAGGCAAAAAGAATTACTACCCATTAACGTTGGCATAATAGGCGGGGCAGTAATAAGAATTTGATCATCAATTATAAAAGTCAACCAAGGGGACGATCGCGATTAGCAAGAGTCCATGAAAAGCAATGGGAGTTGTAGAGTTGCAAATTAAAATAAAACAAAAAAAGCGGGAGTGACTTGCTTTGATTGTCTCGGGGATTATTAATAATAAAATAAAATAAATTAATTAAAAAGGGTGTAAAAATGGATCAGAAAAATCGTTTTAATTTTTGTGTTATAAAGTGCATTGGAGGGAATGGGTGAGCGGTTAATTTTAAGTCCTTCGAGTGGTGGTAGCTTGACGAAGAAGGGTGCGCAGGTTAAGCGAATCTCATTTGTTTGTAGGGGGCGTAGGTTAAGGCATTACACAAGGGACCGAGACCAAGACTCGGGAACTCAAAGCCAGCGGAGCAAGGTTACCCATACTATAGCATCCAAAACCAGAGTGATCCTTCTTGATGATCGATGTCAAGAATGAAGCATCTACTGAGAAAGCTTCACATCGGTGGCGGTATCAACGAACACCAAAGATTGGCTGAGACCGGTCCCGTTCTTAGTCCCACCCCTAATCTCACGTCGTCTTCTTCGACTTTACCGTCCGCGACAATGGACACAATCGCAAAAAATGAATCGGTTCCTGATCGGACGGCTATTGATGTTTCGGGTGGTCTTACCGGTGACAAGGGAGTCGATTTCAATCTTTTGGAGGAGGAGTTTCAGATGCAGTTGGCTTTAGCAATTAGCGCTTCCGATCGTGACGTACGCAAGGACCCCGAGTCTTCTCAGATCGATGCTGCTAAGCAGATGAGCCTTGGCTGTGCATCTTCCGTTACCGACACGGAAGCCCTTGTCCAGTTTCAATCGCTTCGTTATTGGGTATTTTATATGTTTGCATGAAATTAATATAATTGTTTGAAACTTTAATACATTAGAGTGAATATTAAGTTACGGGTATTGCCATTGCTTATTTGGGTAACGTTTATTGGCATTACATGGGGTGCTCCACTTGCTAATAATGGGAGTGCCATCTTCTATGTTGGAAATTCTCTTGTTGTCGCTTCATTAATGTTGGGGTGATACTAGGTTTTTTCTGATTGGCTGAATTTGGGTATCCATGCATTGACGTGTTATTAATAATTTTGAATGACACTTATTTCGGGAAAATTTAAACAACATCACACCCGAAGGTTTTTCTAGTGTTCAGTTATAACTTCAATGTATCGTTATTTTCAATTAATTAGACTTCTAACATGGTTAACTATGAAGGAAATATGATTTCTTACATATTACTAATTTATCACTGGCAGAACTATAATGTTATTGATTATGAAGAGAAGGTGATGGATGGATTTTATGATGTATATAGCATCTCCTCATGTTCGTTTGGACGAGGAAAGATGCCATTGTTGGTGGATCTACAAACAGCATCCTTCTCAGGAAATGCTGATTTTGAAGTGATTTTGGTGAACCGCATAGTTGATATTGATCTGCAGCAGCTTGAGAAGAAAGCCTGTAATTTATACATGGACTGTTGTGTTTCTAAGCAAGGACTTCTAGTGAGTGGCTTACTTCAGAAACTTGCTGATATTGTTGTTAATAGAATGGGTGGGCCAGTTGGTGATGCTGATGAAATGTTGAAAAGGTGGACCAAGAGGAGTTATGAGTTATGCAATTCTTTAAGCACCATCATTCTTCCGCTCGGATGTCTTGATGTTGGACTTTCTCGTCACCGAGCCCTGCTTTTTAAGGTTGTAAGATCTTTTCAATTCATATATTGAAGGGACTGCATTCAAAATCGATACAATTAAGATAACAGGTTTTGTACAATTATATATATGCATGCAATTACATGTTCTGTTTGGTAAGTTATCAATAAATTAGCCTACATATAGCTGATATCATATGGGAATATCTGGAGAATATGATGTTTACTTAATGTTTAACCTGATGGACAATTTTGGCGTGGCGGCCAATGGTGTAGAATTCACATTTCTGACTCTTTAAGCAGGCAATACACAAAAATGCTAAGATAAACTTTCCCTTCTCTCTGTTGCAGAAAACATTCCTTATCTTTTTATGTTTGATTCACACTGTTCGTGCAAAATCCTTTAAAAATTTCGATTGAAGTTAAACATTTCATTCTTCTGGTGCTTAGGTACTGGCTGATAGGATCAGTGTTCCCTGCATGCTGGTTAAAGGGAGCTATTACACTGGAACTGATGATGGGGCTGTGAATTTGATTAAAGCTGATGATGGAAGGTAACTGTCTCATTGTAGAATATTTGAATTGTCTTTTTTAAGATAGCTTTTAGGAGAGTTTTTTCAACTGGGAACATTTTATTTGCCTCATGTAAATCATGTCCATTTGGTTATTATTATTATTAAGGTATAAGCTCTCTAACAAACTTCATCAGTAAGGTGGCCAGTCCATGGTTTTTCTTTGTGTTGTCTTGATTCTCTTTTATGGAGTTCATAAGAACGTAACATTGTCAAATGATGGATAACGTTCTTGGGGTAAATGTTATTTAGCCGTTTAAGATGGAAGAGATAAATGCATTTAGAGAAAATCAGTGATTTGGTCTTCAAAGGTACAACATTTGTAAATGTGATCCCTATACTTCTACTGTTCTCAAATGATCCTTGTATGTTATAATTTTCCCAATTTGATGTTTTCATACAACTTAGTTGCTTTAATTCAGGATGGGGAAGGGGCCAAACTGAAACAAAATTAAAACATACGATGATGGCAGTTAGTGTCTATTTAAATGCTCTAATCTTCCTAACTTGCTCTTTTGGAATTTTCTTCCAATTTCAAGTTAAGAAGTTGGACTACAAAGTGTGCATCTTCTATCTTTTTTTCATGTGGCTCCTAGCCTCCTACCATATTAGGTACATAGCCATTTAGTAAAGCAAATAATACCAGTGACATCATTGATTTGTTGAACTGATGCAGTGAATATATTATTGATCTGATGGGTGCTCCTGGCGCTCTTATTCCCGTTGAGGTACCCAGCAGTCAGCTCCAAAACTATAGTTTTTCTTTAAGGGGGTGTGGAGAGGTTGTGGGATTACCTAGCAACACAAATGTGATGCTTGATAATGAAAGTGAAATGGTGGCAGTTTCATCTGATCTTGATAGAATTTCAACAGCGAGCAGGACTCAGTCTGAAAAATCAAATATAGGTTGCCAAACAAAATCTGATGAAAGGAACCAGGTTGGCATGAATCAAAATGAGAGGTTTGGACATGATCTGGGGAATCTTCTTCAGTCACTACACAGATCATGTGAAAGCTCATCGCATCCAGAGGCATCACCTGCAGAAAAGATGCAAGTAAAAAATGTTTCTAAGTATGTCCTCAGTGCAGCAAAAAACCCTGAGTTTGCTCAAAAACTACATGCTGTTCTATTAGAGAGTGGTGCGGTGCCTCCTCCTGATCTCTTTTCAGAAATAAATACATATGAAGATAAGATTATTGGAAAAATTGATGATATTGTTCAATCTGATAGAGATAACTTGGTACCAAGTAACGAGATGTTCCATAAACCTTCACAGGGGTTGTGCCCTCCCATTGACCTTAGATTATGTCGATCATCTAATTGGTTAGCTCAACAGCAAGCAAACGTGCAGACAGATGTCATCAGACCCTATGCTTCTTCACTTTGTGATATGACTGCTAGCAGTAGAAATAATGAATTAGAGCAAACAGATTCCGTGATTGTAGATGGGGTCCCCTTCAGTCTACTTAAGATGTCTGAAGAGCAATGTCTCGAGTGTTCCGCATCCAAGGCAGCAGCTTCTTACAAAAGACTAATTGGCATTGACTTTATGAATAATGATGACGACGACGAAAATTGTCCTAAGAACATGGTTGGAGTGGCTTCTAATAATTTTGATTCTGGGAAAGACACTTCCATTATTTTAAATGAAATAGCTCATAGAGATTTTATCCTTTATGACGGTAAAAGTGAGATGGTTCATCCTGTACTGGGGAAGGGCACAGAATATGAAATCCAATGGGAGGATCTTCGTATTGGTGAACGTATTGGTATTGGTAAGATCTCATCATAATATAGTAATTTCTTTCCTTGTATTCCACTGCCTCAAATGTGATGTTTATGTATTTCCCCAAAAAGTTATATATCAAAGCATAAATGATTTTTGTTTATAGTGGACTGAGGACTCATCCCTACTTTTTCTTCTTTTGGGGGACTAATTACTTGCCTAATATTTTAAAATAAGCTCTGTGGCAATTCATTATTAGTTATTAGAGCATATTGGCTGGCCTAAGCTAGACCAAATAGATTTGGAATTTTGTCAATACAAAAAGGGAATTCAGCAATGAAGATTTAATCACCCTCACCCCAACCTTCTTCCTCCTCCCCCCCCCCCACCAACACCAAAAAAAAAAAAGCACACACACGCAAAAGATAAAACCAATGTAATCATGCAACTAACCTCAAAGTACTGTTTTACTTGTAGGTTCTTATGGTGAGGTTTATCATGCTGACTGGAATGGCACTGTAAGTCCCTCCTCCCCACTCCCCAACTTCTTCTTTAGTATGTCATCAGTTCCTTTTCTTATCTCATGTTTGTGATCTCTTTAAGACAATCATGGAATTACATAATCTTAAAAGTATTAGATAACACCTTGGCAATTGAATAGTGTTATGGTATACTCAAGAATACTTAAAATGCTATTATTCTAAATGTGATGACATCACAAGTATGGTAATATTTCTTTAACAGTTTAACTTGCATTTTTATCAATTAATTTCAACTTGTGAGTAATTTTTTGAAGAATCCTTGTTAAAATGTCTGTGAAGTACGCATTTGTACTGAAATGTGTGACGCGATGCCTTTAAGGAAACAAGTTATGTTGAGGTTTGATTCATTAAAGAGGGAAAAAGAAGTTAAAAAGGGGATGTTATATTATGAGGTGTTATTGCATCTGTGTCTCAGAAGACAGAACTTGTAAAGGGGTAATTCCTTTTTTGTTAGTCATTGTCGAAATCTAGATCTTACTTAGGATTGTTAGGAGCCTTTAAAATTAGCCTCAAGATTGGATGGTAAAATTCCTAGATTTTGACAATTACTGCAAGAAATTAAATATTGGAAAATGAATTCTTTTCTTTTTTTTTTTTTTTGGTTGGGCTTGTTATAGCAAGATATTTTGGCGTAGAACAAGTCATTGAATCTGTCGCCTCTTCATGTATACTCATCTGTATATGTTGTTATGGTTGACAGGCTCTAATAGATGATGAAATGTAGATGAATTAGCTACATTTTTTGATCTACAAATGTACACACGTGTGGCCATTTTTTCTCAAGTTTGTTCTCCAGATGATCTTGCTTTGGTGTTGGAATCAACTCCTTTCCCCCCCTCCCCCCCTTTTTCATGTGAAGCATCGATATTTCAAGGTTTTCAATCCTGAAAAAGTACTTCGTAGTCCATCTTGTGGCGTCAGTTAATATTGTGTGAATGGTTTGGCATGACAGGAAGTTGCTGTAAAGAAGTTTCTGGACCAAGATTTCTCCGGTGATGCATTGGCCCAGTTCAAATCCGAAGTAAGCAACTGAGTTTTACTTTACTCTCATGTCATAACATTCTACACACACACATCTATGATGCATTCATATATACATGTATTTTACTTTCTGCAGGTTGAGATCATGTTGAGGATGCGGCATCCTAATGTTGTGCTTTTCATGGGAGCTATTACTCGTCCCCCACATTTCTCTATCCTAACGGAGTTTCTTCCAAGGTTAACTTTTGTTCTATGCTCTTAGTCATATACATAACAGTAGGGTGGTCGGATGAAGAATCTGACTGTTCTTAACCTGGTTTGGGTGAGTTAAACTGGTTGAATATATTATTGTTCTGTTCCTCAATGTATATGTATCAATTGTTGTACAGAGGGAGCTTATATAGGCTATTGCATCGTCCCAATTTTCAACTAGATGAGAAAAGGAGGTTGCGTATGGCTCTTGATGTGGTATGATATCAATATGTTTAACTTTTCCTCATTTCTAAGTTTGTATGGATTTTTTCTCTTTTTCCTCTTTTTGATGTGGAAATTTTTACTTGTACCTATACCAGGCCAAGGGAATGAATTACTTGCACACGAGCCATCCTACTATTGTTCATCGAGATTTAAAGTCTCCAAATCTCCTTGTTGACAAACATTGGGTTGTTAAGGTATTCATAGTTTTTGCCTTTAGGAGTTTGCTTCATACAACTGAAAACGAAAAGAACATAAACAGAGGAGTGAAAGTTGGAAAGGCTATGATTTAATCGATGCCTCGTTGTATGAGAATCATTTAAAAGGATGAAATTGGGAGTGGATTATGTCTTCATCCCATTGTTAATGAATTTATTCCAGAGATTGTTAAAATTATAGAAGTATGAAATGATTATGGGTCTCAGAAATTGGTGTTAATATTTTATTGATTAACTCTATAAGTAAGCTATGAATCATGGACATGAACATGGAATATGACAGACATCTCCAAAAGTAAAACACTAAAAGAATGAGTGTATAATTTTTTTTTTTCCCCAAGCGAAGGACATAAAGATTATTGAGAGTCGATTACTTTTCCATGTTATGTCCAAAGTTCCAACTAATGTTTTTTGAAAACTAAGATTTATCTGTCTTTGATTCATACAGAAATTCCTTCCTTCCTTGATGCCTTTTGTTTGTTGTGAATTACAATTTTCTTTTTCCGCCTAAACTATTTATTATATCATCTTTCTGCTTCTACCACAGGTCTGTGATTTTGGTTTGTCCCGCATGAAGCACCATACTTTCCTGTCCTCAAAGTCTACTGCTGGAACGGTAATAATTGACTGTTAAAGAAGTTCAAAATATATTGTGTGATTACAGTCGTAGTACATTCATCTTTGAATTTACATGCACTGCTGCTATCATCTTAGAATCTACGATTCTAAACGGGAAAATAACTAGACATATAATTCGATTGCAGCCAGAGTGGATGGCACCAGAAGTCTTAAGAAATGAGCCAGCCAATGAGAAGTAAGTTAAATTATGCGTCTCTCTCCGTTCTCCTTCATGTGTTTAAACGCAGGATGTAACAGTTAGTGTTTGCTTACTTGCAGATGTGATGTATATAGTTTTGGTATTATTCTATGGGAGTTGGCTACCTTAAGGATCCCATGGAAAGGCTTGAACCCAATGCAGGTCGTTGGAGCAGTTGGCTTCCAAAATAGACGGCTTGAAATTCCAGAAGACGTCAATCCAGTAGTAGCACAGATAATACGCGATTGTTGGCAAACGTATGTTCTGATATGAAAGTTCTGATATGTTCATGTTCTTTCTAAAATGCTCCTCAGTAGAGGTTATTTTAATCGTTAACATGCTTCAAGATACTGCTTGTTTGTATTTATCGTTTAATGCTTGTGTTGCGTTACTTGTGATGCAGGGAGCCACACTTGCGGCCATCATTCTCACAGCTCATGTCTCGTCTCCTCCATCTACAACATCTGGTTGTTGGAAAAACGAGGCTATTGGAATAATAATTGAAGCTGTTCCTTGGTTCAAAGAGCCGGTGCAGCTCAAGTTTTCATCTGTCCGCGTATTAAACAAAAAAAAAGAAAAAAAAGAAGAAGTGCTGAACTGGGTAAGTGTTGGCTCATTCAAAGTGGGGGCTGAACGCAACTAGTTCAGATCAGAGTAGGGGATATCCGCGTAATTGTGCAGTGAAGGAACTATCAAGTGTCAAATTTAATGAGTTAGAACGAGTAGGATCAAATGTTACATCCCCGAGGCAAGAGACTGGGGAAAAAAAAAGAAGAAAACAGAAAAGAAAAAGAAAAAAAAAAAGAAAAAAGAATTGAACAAATCGTTACAAAATTGTTTTTATCTGTGGAGGTCTTATTTGGGAATTGTAAACAATGTGATCTCTGCATGATCTTGTGGAAATGTAAAAAGAAAAGAAAGATGAAAAGGCATTTGTATATTCTGTACTTTTTTCTCTTGGAGAATTAATGAAGTATTACTTCCTACACGTTAAAAATTATGCTAATCTCTGGACTGATTCTCTGTCATCGCACTGCCTTACTCAAACAACCATATATGTACTTTCATTTTCAGAAAGATCGTCGTTATATTTTACTGGGAACGAAATTGAACTAACTGCAAAAGGAGTTCTGTATTTTTTTTTTTTTTTTTTAATAAGTACGGGGATGGGGTAGCTCTGGTTCACTAGGGCGGTCTTTTCTAATTTGAATCCTCTTTGGAACTGATTAGATTCATTAATTAACACGTACTCAAAGCTAAAGATAGTTACCACCAAACAAAAAAAGCTAAAATATCGGCTTGGTGCGAAAAGCGCAAGGACAAACAAGCAATGGCCAGAGTCTCGCCCATCTCACCGGGACTCCCAACACCCATATCCGCCTTTACCCCAAAATTCCCATTCATAAATCCCCGAATTCACCTATTTCTTCTTCAGTCCCCTCGCAAACACAATCGTTTGATCCAGAGAATACCTTTGTCGTTTTCCAGAAACGGAAGTAACATTCCACCTCCACCTGAAACGGAGTGCCCTGTTCCACATGAGCAGCAGCCCATAAACGAGTACCAGTCTCTCTCCACTTCCTTCCCATTCTCTTGGGCCGCCGATGATTTTGTTGAATATAGCTCTCGCCTATTCGTCACCGGCGCTTCGTTCGCGCTCTTCGTCGGACTCCCCGTCTCCTGGTTCGGTTCTGTGGGCCCCCAATCCGAGCCCATCAAGCCAATCTTATGTGCTGCTTCTAGTGGCATCTTTGTGGCCATTCTCGCAGTTGTCAGAATGTATCTCGGTTGGGCTTATGTCGGTAATCGCTTGCTTAGTGCCACCGTCGAATGTATATTCTCCCTTCTTTATTTATTTATTTATTTTTGCCTTGCAATTTTTGCTTAATTTCTGAAAACGACGAGTGTTAATCGTCTGTTAAGAAATTGAAGTAGATAATTCCTCGTAACACCTTACTTTTCGTATTGCAGATGAGGAGACAGGGTGGTATGATGGCCAGGTACTTTTAATTTATTAATCTTTCTTAGTAATTATGAATAAAACATATATAGTAAGTAATGTAATGTATCAGAATATTTTGTTACGAGGCTTCAATTTTTTCTCAACAGATATGGGTGAAGACTGCCGAAGTTCTGGCACGAGATCGACTCCTAGGATCATTTTTTGTAAGTAATGCATCAGATTACTGTAATTCTTGTGCATAATTTGGCTCTATTGTTGCCCAAGTCTCCTGCTAATCACTAACATATATTATTCGGATTTGCAAGTCCACTAAAGGTGTTATCTCTTGCATTCAAAGTGCAGAATTTGTGCTCTTATCTTTATTGTAGTTTCTAATAAATGTCTATTGGTTGGAATTGTTTTTCATGATATCGAATAATCATTTGCTGCATAATATGTTACTTACGGAGCTTCATGTGTGTATATTGAAGGTGAAGCCTGTACTGAGCAGATTGAAGCTGACCTTAGTAACTCTGGCAACATCGTTACTTGCATGTGCTCTTGTGCTCGTTAACATTGATGGGGACCAGAATGTTTCTCGTATGACATCCAAAGAAGCTGGAGTCATCCCTGGAGTTTACAATGACGATTCTGCAAAATCATTTGAGCCAGATGCTTTTTGTGGTGAACCTCAACCTGATCTTCAGTGATACCTGCTGCGTTACCACTATCATTCCAGTTTCATCGCCACCCTCAACACTCCATTTATAGTTCAACCTGGGGAGAAGGGTGTATACCGTATATTCAATTAGCATATTCTGTACATATTTTTCATCATCCCCTTGTTCCTGTTGTCTTGTATCATTATACGATGTAAACTACTAAAAAGATGAAAGTCAAATGTATATGTTTCTAGCATCCTCTTGTTCCTGTTAAAACCGGAATTCTAAAACAAGGTACATCTGGCTTGACACCGACATTATAATCTTCGTATTAACAGGCTACCAATTTTCAAGGATACACTGCGATTCCTCCGACAGTAGTTGTTTTTAAGTTATAAGGCATATTTAGTTGTTGTATTCGTTAAGTTTTATATCTTAATTATTTATATTATTTTTATGAATCTTATTATGACATATTATTTATATAATTTAAAAATAATTTTTTTTTAATAATATAACTCATATTAATTACATTTCTCACTATTCTTTATCTTTTTTAGACTCACTGATTATTTTTTTTTAACTCACCCAAACAAGCACTTTTCTAATTTTTACTTGTAAAATGAGACTCAATTTTTTTTAATAGAACGGTGCTCTCAATAATTACCTCTCCCTTCTTCTCTTCTCCACGTTATTGAGGTTGAAACTATTTTAAAAGTCTATGTAATATTACAATTTATACCATTAAAGATAATCTAAGAAAGTAATGTAGTATTCTAACTGTAGAAAGAGAGAGAAATCAGAAGATATTCCTTGCAAAAAGAAAATCATTTGACAAACACTTTTAATCGAGACACTCTAGAAGAATATGCATTATGTATTATAACATTTAAGTGTTTGACTTTTGACCTTGTATAAATTGAAAAACTTTCCGGGAAAAGTTGTAAGACTAATAACAACAGCAAGAGAAGGATGGGGTGCATGCACCAGCACCAGCTTACCAGAGTTCCACACGTAGAAGACAACAGCAAGAGAAGGATGGGGTGCATGCACCAGCACCAGCTTACCAGAGTTCCACACGTAGAAGAGAGAATGCGCCAGCAGAAACCATTCCATGGCGTGTCAATGAGAGCGTAGATGTACAGACATGGGCTGAAAAGGTAAACCAATATGCAAGTATCTGCGACTATGCAATTAATTACGGTCGTAGCGAAGAGGCAACCGCAATCTCACTATCGCGGGGCCCACCACGAATGGATTAGGTAAAAGAAACAGAAAAATGGGCAATGGTTCGTGCACCTTCCCCATTTCCTGTTTCTTATTCTCCGCTTCAGAAACCAGAGATTTCCCTTATCGATAACAAAATCTATGAAATTTAAATTAAAATTAATTTCTAAATCATACCTGACTTTTGGATTTCTTCTTCTCAGCAATGACCATAAAATACAGCGTCGCTTCCGCTTCTTTCTCATCCCCTCCAACCTCAAGATCTTCTTCCTTGTTGTTCTCTGCTTTTCATATTGCTAGGGCATTTCTGTGTGCTGTAATTCCAGCCCCTTTTTCTACAGGTTAGTGGAAAGGCTGCTGAAGTTCTTTTTTACTCTCTGACTTGTTATTCAAACTGGAACGTTATATACGGTTTTGATTCATGCTATTCTCTAATCTCCAATGTGTTTTCGACATCGGGGTATCTGTCTATTACAGATGTATTGGTGTATTTGGGGATTCTTTTAGAACGTTAAAGGGACTTCAGTTGATTGCTTCAAATTGAGTCGTTCCTTTGTAAAAGAGGTAAATTTGTTTTTATGGGCTTTAAAAGTAAGCTTTTTCATGTTATCAAATGACAGGAGGAAATTAAGGGCTGTCATGCCAAGTGAAAAAGTAGGCCCTTTTGGTGCCTTATTGTCGATGTTCTTTTCACGGCGTTTTCTTTTTCCACCTCAAGGTTATTCTCGTTCGTTTTGCCACTTAAATTCGTAAAAGAAATACTTCCAGGCGGCATTTAGTATATCCAGCAGATGCTCATTTTGATTGAAGTTGCAGACGCCTCAATGTAGTATGGGAATTGAATCTAACATAAAGATTTTTGTTAGTTGATGGATAAACAATAACTTAGCCAATTAGCAAACTTTAAATGATTGGTTAATAGATGCTTTAATCTACTAGATTGCTTATGGTTTGATGCTGACTGTTTAATAGAATTTATTGCTTCAGTCAGCTAATGCTTGGAGAAATCGTAGCATCATTTGACATGATCTTAAATCTGTCGTTTGCTCCATCATTCTTTAATTTATGGTGCTTTTGATTATCAATGATTTGTATACACTATAATTTTATTCTGATGGAGATTATATTCTGTCCATTTCTTATCCCCTTCTCCAAATTCAAAATCAGGCAGAAATGTTGCGACTCCATTTTTGCTGTATGAATCTGATCTCGTTGATGAAAGAATAGTTATCTCACTTGATCTGTATACTGTATTGGGAGCAGAATTGGGATGTCAGAAGTCGTAGTTTGATACAGTGATGCATCTCTGCGGAAATCCGAGCGAATCTGTGTGCTGTGTTGAAGACTCTTACTATGGAGCTAAGTGCAAGTTATGACATTGAGCATTCAAATTCTGTGGAAAGAATCCAGCATGAGCTGTGGCCACTAGATTCAATTGATCCAAAGAAGGCAAAGTTTCCATGTTGTTTAGTTTGGACACCACTTCCTGTTGTCTCGTGGTTGGCTCCCTTCATTGGTCATGTTGGCATTTGCAGGGAGGATGGAATTATTTTGGATTTTTCAGGATCTAATTTCGTGAATGTTGATGATTTTGCATTTGGTGCTGTAGCAAGATACTTGCAACTTGATCGTAGTCAGGTATTGTCTCGAAATTTGGTTTCTTTCTCCTTCACAAGCTACTTGTTAGTGGGTTCACATCTGATGTCCCATTTATTCTGACCAATTTTCTGTCCCATTTGTCCTTGGTGTCAATTTCAATTGATAAATCTAATCTAATGATGGTATTATTATGGAATTTTGAAATGTTAACAGTGTTGCTTCCCTTCAAACCTATCTGCGCATACATGCAAGAACGGCTATATGCATTCTGAGTTTGGGACTGCAATAGCATGGGATGATGCCTTACGATCAAATATCCGTTACTTTGAGCATAGAACTTACAACCTTTTCACGTGCAACTGCCACTCATTTGTAGCCAATTGTCTGAATCGGCTCTGTTATGGTGGTTCAATGAGTTGGAACATGATAAATGTTGTGGCATTGATACTGTTCAAGGGGCGTTGGGTGGACGTCAAATCTATTATAAGATCTTTCCTGCCCTTTGTTGTTGTGCTCTTCCTGGGTGTTTTCACGGTTGGCTGGCCCTTCGTGTTTGGCCTCCTCTCATTCTCTCTTCTCTTGGTGGGGTGGTTTCTACTGGGTACTTACCTTGTCAAAAGCATGTTGGTGTGTTAGATGTATTCTTCTCTTCAATTCAAGGCTTGGCTTAGATGCTTGATACATACACTTTGGGTGGAATTTTCAGATAGAAAAATAAAAATTGGCTTATGTCCCAAAAATGGCACTTGGTTTTCAATTCGGATTTTGGTCGTTATCGCCATTTAATTTTACATTTTTAAAGATTGACGCCTGTATTTGTTCACTTCAAACTACCTTCAGCTGCTTAATTCTTTGGGCTTCAAGAACGAACAGAGTACACGCACCAGGTTAGGAGATGAAGCATAGTTAAACTTAAACTACTGCACTAAACCATTGTAACAAACAAACTTACGGATTTGTAGTGTCTATAAAGAGGTGAGTGGATGGAGTATCATTTTATTGACATGATGAAACTAAGTGGAGAATTATTTTAACCATCTTGGCATCGGAGGACTACCAATTAGTGTCGAACTCGAACATGTTCAATAGGAACCCAAGCAGGTGAGAAGCTGACAAGGACCGAATTGGGATAAAATAATCATGCTCCATACTTGGGGGCTCTCCAAAGCTTGAAGGCTATCTCATGCAAGAATCTATCTGCCGGTATGACGAGATTTCCACCATACTGCAAGGGAAAAAGAAAACTAGTTACACCCGTTAATGAATTGCTAGTATTATTTATGCTGAAACATCTGAGTCTGACATTTTACATGCTACAAACAAAATGTGAAAACTTGCATTCTCAAACATATGACGCTGATCAATAAGTTCAAAGTAGTTTCAAATGTCAGAGGCTACAACATGCGCGTCTAATGGTGAATATCATTATCATCAAGAAACTAGCAAGAGCACAAGCCCAACATAAGTATGCCATGTAATAAGCCCGACATGAGACTTCTTAATATACCACCTACGCAAAAATGATAACAACGATTTGAAGTAATCATCATCAATAGCTTGTGCATGAAACTTAAGGTCGCAAAATTATACCTCCTTGAAGTCCTTGAAAGAAAACCTCTCGGCACAATCCTTGCGAGTTACACCATCCTGATATTGGGCAATCAACATGGGGCAGTGGTGCCTGCATGGGAAATGAGATCTGCATCATTGGAAAGAAAGGGGAGAGAGACCTGGTGGGGGGTGGAATTACTGAGATTCGTAATTACTATACTCAACTACCTGACATCCTTCCGAGGAATTTCTCCTTTCATGGTGTAACTCTGGCAAGGGAAAAGATCTGGAAGGTTAGGGTTCTTCGCATCAAAACTCTTTAAAACTGAAAATTTGGAGTTATCGTCCGCCAGGATATTCCCATAGCTCATGACAAGGGACAAGTGCAGACGAAAACTAATGTCAGATTCAGGTTGGGTTTGACACATTACTCCACCAACCAAGGCATTGATATATTCCAGGTCAGCAGCCATCACCTTCTGTTCATTACCATTCACTTTCTCACCGGCTCCAATGTGAAAGAAAACAATATCAAATTGATTATTCTCCTGAACCTTCCCTTCTTGAAAGCCAAGCAACTTAAGCAACTCAAGGACCACAACATTAACTTCATGAATAGAAACCTTCCCTAACTCATCTAATTGGAGCACACTTAATCCAAGTTTGGCACTAAAAGATTTCAAGCTGGTATTGTTTGTCAATATAGCCGCTTTCATTCCCATAAACCTGAAGTCAGAAGGGAAATACTTTGGCTGATAGAGCTTTGCTATAGATCAACATTATAACAAAATGAGGAAAACAGAAAAAGAGTATACCTATCAGGTAAAGTTTGGTTTATCAGAATCTTTTGACTGTCATCATCAGTCATTTGGCCACCCTAGTAAGGAACAAAAACGGTTATGAAATGTCATAAGAAGCAAGTTTCTCTAATACAAGGCATCATCCACCAATGGATCTCACCGTATTTAAGTAAGTCTCACATCCATCCAGCAGCACAGCAAACTCTCTAACTATTCTCTCATCATCGCTTTCTGAAAACTATATTCAAGTGAATCCAAATGTCACAAATGCAACAAAAGGCAAATGCAAGACAAGTAGGAGCGTACAAATACTTGAAATGAACTATCAACTACAGTTTTACCCTTAATACCCACGTCACTCTCGTATTAATATTCGTAACACTGAATTTAACACTAAAATAATGCCCACTCAATAATATCCTAGTAAAATTCATGAGATGTTGGCTCCTGAGGGTGATGGCAAAGCCGACGATCCTTCCCAAATTTACTTTCCATAAAAGGCAATTTACAAAATTTACGATGAGAAGATCGAAAGTTTTCAGATTACTTAGCCGGATCGGCTATCCAATTCAGAACTATCATCGTATTCTGATCATAGTCATATCTTTACATTTTTACAATATGGTTTTGGAAGAATCACGGAAAAAGTAGAGTGATGTCTTTTTTCAAATTAACGACAATTTTTCCAATCTCAAAGGTACTCTCCTAATTTCCAAACACAATATTTTCACGCATTACTCAGATATGATTTCCTTCGGCAATTCTGCAGGACGAAATTTGAAAGTGAAAATTGAGTGTTTTTATATGATTCGTCATCCTATTAGAGCTCAAATAACTGTCAATGGTAGATTACTCGAAATGCAAACAGGGGACAGGGTGAACCTGAGGGAGGAGAATTGGGGAGGCTCAAGAAACCGCATAACGCTTTGAACGCGAGAGCATGAAGGTGGGTGTGTGATGGGTCGATAGAGCGAGCCAACCCATCTCCAAACAAGACCAGAGCTCGGCTTGGCTTGTCTGCCATTGCTTTCTCTCTTTTCTTCACCTTCCTTCTCGGCGTAGATGCAGAGAACCCAAAGAGGAAGAATAAACACTTCGGGTTCGGGTGGCTTGAGATTGACGCGGGGAATATTGTACACGTGGCTTAAGACGTAAAGGTCTAGCCCATGAGAAGTATGTGGGCTTATTTCCGAGCCTGTTAAAATATGCCCATTTTAGTCCCATTGCCGCCGAAGCAAATAAAAAAAAACATGTATTGCTAGAGATTTCAATTTCTGACGTGAATCGCGGAAGACAGCCGCCTCGTTAACACACTTGACGACGAGTTAAACGAGTTACTTTGCTACTGAGTTTTGATGAATTTTATTCCCAGTCTCGTATTCGATTTGACCGGGAATCTCTCTAAGTCGGTCATTGTCCTGGTCATTACATTAGCTACCGTGAAAGTCTTTCGCATTCTCTGTCGACATCTTCACCGAACTTCTAGATTGTCCCCTGCTTCATCAATGTCCTCTTCTTCTACGGTAAAAGACGCCGAGAATCTGCGTCGCAGCCGTATCCTTTCAAGCAAGCTCTACTTCGATGCACCTCTCTCCAAGGTAAATTACGCATACTTGTGCATGTGTATGCGCTTTGAATCTGATTTTTGGACTCAACTTTGATGAATCAGGTTCCCCTTATCTACTCAGAGTCCTACGATATATCGTTTCTCGGCGTAGAGAAACTGTAAGAAATCGTACACTTTGCTTCTTACTAAATTACTAGTTGCTGTATTTGATCATTTTCCGTGATTCCAGGGAGCTCAAGTTGTACTTCCTTCTAATTTTATTTTCTCTTTATTTATTTTCTTTTATGGATGGTGCGCCGTAAAATTAACAAAATTTTATTTGCGCATGTCTCATTATTATGGCAATTGGAAATTGGCACAGCCAAAATTAGATGCTGATATGCTTAAGAGAATTTTCGGTTGTCGATTAAATTTGACTGCTGATAATAATACTATGAGTTAGTTATATATTTCAAGTATAAATTTGACGTGGCTAATAATTTTGGAGGTGAACGTGGCATTATTGAGCTACTTTGTTTGCTTTAGGCTGTATTGTTGGGATTTTCTATTTTGGGAGGAGAGGAGGGAAAGAGGGAGGGGAGGTTTGATTTCTGTCTTTCTCAAGATCTTTGTGGCATGAGGTTTCTAATCATTGCGTTCACGTGGATTGATTTTTGATACTGTATGGTTACCTACACAAAACATACATTCATAACCGTGCAGACTGCAGAGATGTACAAAGGTTTTCATCTGAATTCAAGTTGCTCACTTTAAAGCTTGATCATTGTTAAACTCAAGTTAAGCCTTTTGGACAATTGTGATGGGAGTTTTCCAAGTAGAATTATTCTTGTCAGTAATATTGCCTGCTGTAAGAGTTTTCGTGAGTGCTTATCTGATTCTATGGGCTGAAATTTATTTGGTAACTTTGGTGCCTTTTGATTCTTTGCTGATATAGGCACCCATTTGATTCATCTAAGTGGGGACGCATTTGTCGATTCCTCATCTCAATTGGTATTCTACACAAAAATAGCATTATTGAGCCTTTGGAAGCCTCAAAAGATGATCTTCTGGTGGTAATCACTATGTTCCTTAATATGCTACACTGACACTGTCAATGGAATAATACCAGGCACAAGTGTAGACTTTTTTTGGGGAGAAAAAAAAAAAAGGAAACTCAAACAAAGGAAGTGCTTCGGCAAATTTTGTTTTGGTGCTTATTATATTATTTTTCTAAAAATCAGCATTGAGAATTTTACAACTTCCCCCGCTCTTCAAGAGGAAGTACTTTTCATGTTTTTCTGATGGTTTATATTCTGATCCATAAAGTTACTGAATTGATAATTTTGCGTGCAATTTGGATAGTGCATACAGAGCAACAAGCAATGTACTTAAATGTTGTAATTTGGGCAGAATGTGGTGCAATAGTGTTAAATTTTTATTTTTTTTTCTCGGAGTAGGTTCATTCAGAATCATACTTGAATAGCCTGAAGAACAGTTCTCGTGTTGCTATGATAATTGAGGTATTTCCCACTAGCTTATACTTGTAGATTAGAGGAATTTAATTTGCATGTCCCCTATAATTATCATTGCCTCCCTTTCACAAACGGTCGGACTCCCGCCTATATTTTCACAAATTGCTGTGATGGTTATGAAAGGCTTTTGTGTTATTGTTTCCTTTTTTTTCTCTATGGGAGAACCATGTGCTTTTGATTGATTTTTTATTTAGTGCTTGTCCCTGAGCATGGTGCGAACACATCAAAGATTATTTAATGATTTGAAGTTATAAACTTCTTAAATATAGGTCCCTCCTGTGGCACTATTTCCCAATTGCCTTGTGCAGCAAAAAGTTCTTTTCCCCTTCCGGAAGCAGGTGAAGTAGCAATTCTACTGATTATTTTTTGTTTAGCTTTTCTGAAACTAGGGTCTTACTGATATTTTATGGTAGGTTGGGGGAACAATATTGGCAGCAAAACTTGCAAGGGAGAGAGGATGGGCGATCAATGTAGGAGGAGGTTTCCATCATTGTTCTGGTGAAAATGGAGGAGGATTCTGTGCATATGCAGATATTTCTTTGTGTATCCACTTTGCTTTTGTTCGACTTGATATATCAAGGTACTCAAATATATCTTGGTTTTACAGATACTTGTTAGCATCTGTACTCAAACTTCCTTGTACAAATGTTTTTCTTTGATTGTCTGCAAAATTTACAGGGTGATGATCGTTGATCTTGATGCACATCAAGGAAATGGTCACGAAATGGATTTTGCCAGTGACAGTATGATTAAAAAATTCTCTTCTGGTGTTTGAGTTTCTATCTTCTTTCGATAATAGAGTTTGTAATGGCAGGCCGGGTCTATATCCTGGATATGTACAATCCCGGAATATATCCTTTTGTAAGTCAACTGCTCTAAGATTTGTAAATAATAATGCTTTGTGGTTATGTTGGAGTTACTGTTTCTTTCACAGACTTAGCTGAGAGGAAAAAGTGTCTAAAGTTTGTATATGATGGTGTTGCATTAGAAACATTTAATTGTCTTTTGAAATTACTTTGATATCGACATCTGTTCTGATATGGCTACATTACTATCTTGGTGTCAGCTTGTTACAGTCTCTTACCTTTCCTTTTTTGCTTTTTGTATTAGGATTATGAGGCAAGGAGGTATATAGATCAGAAAGTTGAAGTACAGGTACGTATTCATTATCTCAATGAAAACCTAGATTATATTTGCTTGTGATTTGCCTCTACTATAAATTGGTTTTTCATCTCTGAACTTCCAGAGTGGGACACTTACAGAAGAGTACTTGGAGAAATTAGATGAAGCACTTGAGGTATGTTAATGTGACTGTTGTCATTGACAGTTTTTTATCTTCTAGTATTTGTGGGTTTAATTTGAATGATTAGACTAGGCAACTAGGTTAGGCATATCAATACAATTTTGCATTTGTGTGTTGCTACCTCCTTTCTACTCAACATAATTTTGGGCTATGAACTTCTTAGTAACAAGTGTTTGTCTGATTTATGCTGTGCCTTCTAATACATATTCAGTGCTCAGAAGGGAGGATTACTGTAGTGATTTCTTGTGGTGTAAAATGTGCGTGCTTTACTGAAAGAGTGCTGATGACAGTCTTCGTATTTATGCCTTTGATTACACACATTGAAAGACTTCACCGTGGACTTTTTTTTTTTTTTTTTGAAAAAAAAATAATTATGTTATCCGTGATACATTGAACTAGTTACGGTAAGAAACTCAGAATAATGGTGTTAGACATCATTTTGTAGAATTAATGAGTTGAAAAAACTATGCTGGCATTGATATTCGGCCCTTCAATTTATTTGTCTATTTCTTTCAACGTGATCCAAGGTTGCCGGGCGAAGGTTTGACCCTGAGTTGATAGTTTATAATGCTGGAACTGACATCCTAGATGGTGATCCATTAGGCAGGTTGAAGGTAATGTATTGGACTCACTTAATTGCAATAACAATATGAACTCCTTTTAACTTTGGTCGGCTGGTCAGTCATCTCTTCCTGACTCATTGTTTCTATGCGAGAAGGAATTAATCGTTGTTATGAATCGTGTTTCGTTGGTTCATTGTATTCACCTAAAAGCTTATGTTCGCTTCTGTGCAGATCAGTCCTGAAGGGATCGCTTTGAGAGATGAGAAAGTTTTTAGATTTGCTCGTGAGAAGAACATTCCTATTGTCATGCTCACATCAGGTTCGCTGTTTCTCTGCCTCTCCCTCTCCTCTTCCTAGGACGGGCGTTTACACACGCCGTATGAAACTCAATTCGATTATGGAAAGCCACCTTGATTCCCATTTTCGGTCTGCTCAGTATGACCTTAGTCATCGTGCATTGAATGCAGTGTATGACAATTTCCATCCTGGAAGAGCTGCATATTACCAAATTATACAGATAGCATTTGAAAAGCCATGTTAGCAAAGTCCTTTTACCAAACAACCTTAAAGAATTTGATTCACTTAGAAATGATTGAACGACGCACTCATATCTAAAATATATTACTCCTTCTGCTTGTATAAATATCGTTTAGGGCACTTATCATCTGATCATCACATTTGAGTTGGAGGGACCTTTTCTGGTATGTTTCCCAAAATTCTCATGTTCTCTGCTGACGTGGTTGTGTCGTGATGGAACTGGGTCCTCGGTAACTCGTTGTGGAACTGGTGGACCATCCGAAGTTACTCAATTGACAACTTTTTCGTCGAGACTTACAAAATGATTTCCTCATTTAATCTTCTGTAGCAAGTTTTAGTAAAACTTTTACCGGATGCTCATAGTTCGTTCTTCCCTGCTTCAGGTGGTTACATGAAGTCCAGTGCCAGAGTGATCGCAGATTCCATAGTCAATCTGTCGAAGAAATGCTTGATAGATACGGGTAAAGGTTCAAAGGCTACATAAGATGCTTCAGCAGTCTGCATTATCCAATGAGATTGACCAAAACCCTCAAGTGGTCCGCGTGTCAGAGTTTCTGATCCTCGTGTTGTCTGGATAAGAATGTCGCCATACTAGTAAAGTTTCTATGAAAAATTCCCCATAGAAAATTGTCTGTTACATTTATGGTTTGTATTGTAAATAATGTCTGTGGGTGAAAATGTATAAGATAATTTGGGACAAAATATGCTACGTAAATTAGTCGTAAATAATTAGTTACCTCGTGTGAAACTTGAGTGCGAATTAGTGCGTCAATGATTTCTCAGCGGGCTTCAACAATACCTCCAAGAACGTAATGGTTTTTTTATCTTTTTTTTTGGAATAACAGTAAGGTTTTCATACTTTCAGTTAGTGCGGCTTCCTTGACTGATAATATGTTCTCTTCTTTCCGAACGTTAAATATAATATCGTTGTTGAAAAATTAATTGAGTTAATATATGTTAAAATATAGACTTGGTTTGATGATATTTTTATACTCTACTTTTGAATAGTTTAAAATGTTAAAAATTAATCTTTATAATTTATAAATATTTATAGATTAATTTTTATTATCTAACTTTATTAATTAATTTTATATTATTAATTTTAATATTTTCACATAAAATTTAAAATACTCTTTATAGTTTAAATTTTGTTAAAAATATATTATTAAATTATATAATTATTTATAAAATAATCTCTATTAATAAATAAATATTTATAAACAATAAGATTATCATTATAAGCTTGGTTTAGTTGAAAAAATTAATCTTTTACAATATAATAAACTTAAGTTTAAATTTTTATCAAAGAGATATACTTGTATTTAATGTCTAACAGTATTTTAAATAAGATTATTTTTAATTAGAGAATATTTATAAAAAATAAATAAAAAAATTATAGGATTAATTTTTAAGATTTTAAACTTTGAAAAAGATTAATTTATAAATATTTATAAATTATAAAGATTAATTTTTAATATTTTAAATTATAAGAATTTTTTAAATTTTATTTAAAGTTTTAAAAATATAATTAAATTACTAACTACAAAAATGATATGATATAATTTCTTTTTAAAAAAATAAAACTGTAAAAGTAGTTTTTATTTCATCCCGCCCATATAGGTGATTCAATTTACGAAGAAGACGTTAATCACGTTTCTAAGTAAAATGTAACCACGATTTCTTAAACTGGACTGAATAAATATTCTATCTGTGTAGATGGGTATCCAAGGGACATGAAGGCTTGGGCAAGGTCTTGTGATTTCTAGCAAGTGGAACCAAATTCGGGTATATTTTCCAGAAGAAGGTTCGAATTGTATATATTTAACATACAAACAATAGAAGGCGGTGATAGTATCAGCAAGAAGAAACACATAGAACATTCTTATCAGGTGTCTTGTTGCTACTTGTAATTGTTAATTCATTTAATTAACAAGTAATTTGATTAAGTATCTTTTCTTCTTGGTTACAGATTAAGCATCTTTCATTACAATACAAGGCTACTCTTTGTTTATGTTTGAAAACAGTGAAAAGACAAAGAAACTCTGGAAAAAATGGAAAATAATAATAAGCAACCAATTGTTGTAATAAAATTTAAAACTTTTTAATTCAATATATATATTATTCACACATTAAATAGCCTAACTACTACACGAATACAAAGAACAGAAAAGTAGAAATTAGAAAATTATTAATTAGCAACTTGGTAGACCATCACGTGTAAGGTCCGTGCACTCAAAAAGCTCGTGTACACACGTGGGCGTGGTGACAAAAAGCAATAACTTCATGTATTATAAGATAACGAAATAAATTGTTTCCGATCTCATAAGATCAAGATCTGCATCTCTTTAACTAATCCAATATTCAGCTAATAATTTCATTTATGAATAACGGTATTAGTGCTAACAAATAATGCAAGTTACTTGTCGGATTAAGGGCGTTGAATGTACACATTAGCCCCTGGAAGACGAGGGCACCATCGTCAATACATTGCAACAAGTTGTCGCCTGTCGCATGATAAACAATAATAATGACTCGACGTTGACCCCTTCGCCTCTCGCTGTCCATCTTGGTCCTCGTTGTTTTTACTTGTCCAACTGCCCCAATCTCTCCTTCTCTATCTGAGAGAATCCTACTTTTGTGAACGCCGGCTACCGACCACCGCCCTAGCACGCTTTGGTAACTTGCGTGTGCCGGCGTAGAAATGTTCAAAAGATCAGCATCACCGTCATTCAGCTACTGTGACAACCGCTTGCTGTTAATTTCTATGCTGTTCATTCTTTTGCTTCCTTCCTTTTCACTCGCTGTAAGGCCAGTGGAGTCGGATCGGCTCGACCAAGTAAATACGACGACTGAGTCTAATGTTTCCTCATCCAGGCCAAGAGAAGGTAGCTTCGCCGACATGATTGATCGAGCTCTGGAACACGAGTTCACTGAACACGATCAAAACGAAGGTCTGGAGATTCGAGCTGCTTTTGGTTTTTCAACGGTTTATTTGGGATTAAAATTGTTTCCATCGTTAGATTTGGTTGCCTGGAAATTGAATGAACATTGAGAATAGATGAGCATAATGCTCTTCAAGTTTTACTATTAAGTTATCCGCATCAACTCAAATAATACACAAGTGACACTGCATTCTCTTTCTTTCTTTTTCTAACTCTTCCTGAGGGCTTTGTGGGAGGGAGGGTAGGGTCCTACCTTCTGCTTCTTATTCTTAATTTTGGTTTTTACATATGATATATGCAGATTTGAAACATTTTAAATCACTAACGGTTAGTTTTTCTTTATGCCCCTTCTTACCAGCAGCTGCTGAGGCAGGAAGCTTCAACAACAGTGTAGCGGAACAACAGGTGATTCTAACATAACCCTTGATTATAAATGTTGATTAACTAATTTGATTCGTAGGAGATTATTAAATATGATGACATGCTTGGGATAGCCTTTATCTTATAAAAGAAAAGCACTTTACATTTTCTTCATTGATGGTTCAATAAAAGAATTTATATGCCCAGTGACGTCCATCATACCAAATTATTAGATATCTCTGAGCTATATGCAGCTGAGTGTATCTTCTTGCCTTCTGTGTGGATCAGGCAGTTCTGGAAACTGTGGCCAGAGTCAAGCCAAAGAAGAATGATACAAAAGAGGAAAAGTACATATTTCAAGTTATAAGTCAGTAGTTTATGTGTATTTACCAATAACATGAACTGGCCGCCTGGTATTGAGAATTTGATAGATACTTTTATCTCAATGTAGTTAAGTGCATTCCTTAACTTACAGGTCATTTCAACTCCATCATGTATTCAATTTGGACAATGATAATAGAGCCGAAGATACACCAATGTTGATTGATCGAAAGGTGAGATGGTTCAACAATAGGCTTGTTCTACTTTGTGATATTCAATTGGCTTTTACAAATTCTAAATGCATAACTTCTCTGCTTTCAGGACAATGTCTTTATAATTTCTAACTTTAAATCTAAGTATCCAGTGCTGCAGCTAGATTTAAGGTAAACCCGTTGTAGATATTCTGCTTTCAGCATAAATAGACAAATTACTTACATAATTTTTTTTTTATTACTCTATTGTAGATTGATTTCAGACTTAGTAGTTGCTATCGTTTCAGCAACTTGTGGTGGTGTTGCATTTGCTTTTGCTGGACAACCGGTCTGAACATTCTTGCTCTGAACTAGTTCTTGATAACTGCAATCTTATGATATGCTTTAGTATTATTTCTCCTAAACATGTAGAGCTTACCTCAAACTATAATTGACAGGTTATCACTGGATATCTTCTAGCAGGCTCCATAGTTGGACCCGGTGGCTTTAACTTCATTAGTGAAATGGTTCAGGTAGGTAGAATTTTTTTAATAATATTGCCTTATTGCTTCTTTACATTTATTTACATCGTTTCTATACATATAGGATTCACTTCAGGTCTTTTTGGGTAAAAAAAAATCTGATCTTTTCTTCTGTTGGACTCTGTTACAAAAGTTTGTCTAATCTTTGGAAAGGGACGACTAATAACACTTTTTAGGTTGTTATGTCATCATTACAAAGGGTATTAGAAACAAAATTTACATCCAAGTATGGGAGTGTTGTTATCCTCTAATAATCAATATTAAGATATGTTAATATAATAGTACCTTCTGGGTTTTTATTTTTGGAAAACATTGGAAGGGACAGTTATTGACAAGCATTTACCACCAAGTCGAAATTGGTTAATGTTTGCCTCCTGATAAATATCTTCCAGGCTATTCTTTTTGGTTGTTTCCCTCCTTTTTATCCACCAGGCATAACAGCTCTCCAGTAATTATGACTAAATACTACCTTTTTATTGGTTTTTCCAAATCAGATCAAACATAATTTATCCATGTAGGTGGAAACAGTGGCTCAATTTGGTGTGATATTTCTTCTATTTGCATTGGGCCTGGAGTTTTCCATATCAAAGGTTGGCTTGTCTTTCTGATCTATTCTTTTTTCTTTCTTTTTATGCTGTTTCTATGATAATTTACATTATATACCTTTTACCTCTATGTTTTCAGCTTCGTGTTGTTCGTGCAGTTGCTGTTCTAGGAGGTCTGCTTCAAATATTTTTATTTATGTGCTTGTGTGGAGTTACTGCCTCGGTATGTTTATTATTATAATTGACACTTACTCTCAATTTATTTTTAGTAACTTTTGCACAAGTAGACTTTGCTATTTGGCATTCTAAATGCTGCAGTTCCAATTGGATGCTTTTTGCAGATATGTGGTGGCAAAGCATCAGAGGGAGTTTTTGTCGGTGTTTTCCTTTCCATGTCTTCAACAGCAGTGGTATATTCTCATATCCCATGTGATCGTGTTCCATGTATTGAAATGAAAAAGTGCTTCCATTCAAGGCCTATGATCAATTTTCTGTTGCTAAATCACAATTTTTTGGGACAGGTCTCAAAGTTTTTTATGGAAAAGAATACTACTAATGCACTTCATGGACAAGTAATAATTGGGACCCTTATTCTGCAGGTACTTAGTTTGTTGTGGATGAAACTACGCAGTGTGTTCTTTCTTCACTATTTTGCCAATATAAATATGAATACTTCAATCAAATACACTATTAAGTCTTGTGAACACCTTTTGTCTTAAAGGATTGTGCTGTTGGTTTGCTTTTTGCATTGCTTCCTGTTTTGGGGGGCACCTCGGGTGTTCTGCAAGGATTGATGTCCATGATAAAGCTGTAAGTATAGAACTGTTGAAGTCTTAAACTTCTGCTGATTTTTCATTCTTTGGCCATTTTTTGTATTTATCTTCTCTCATTCTCACCCAAAGGAATATAATATGCATCCTAAAGTTTTTATCTGGGAAATGATGCGATGATAATTCCCAATCCAGGCTGGTGATGTTGGTTGCATTCCTTTCTGTTCTGTCCATATTGTCCCGTTCTTGCCTTCCATGGTTGCTTAAGCTGATGATAAGTCTATCATCACAGGTCCGTTTACATTGTCCCACTTTTGAACTTTTAACATAAAATCAACTATGAAGATTGTTGCTTCTTTTTATTGTTTTCATTTTCCCCTTTTAAACTGGTGGGGAAAGTATAATTGACTTGGAATTTGGTTCTGTAGAAATTTTTATTATTGGTTTATACAGTTTCTTTCATTTGGTTCTGAAATAATCTTTTGCTAGTGCAGACAAATGAGCTCTATCAGTTGGCGTCAGTTGCTTTCTGCTTGCTTGTAGCCTGGGTTTGTTCTCTTCCTAAGTCTTCTTCTGCCTGAATTTCTTGATTTCTCTTTGGAATTCTTTTAATTTTCTTTTTTTTGTAAGTAAATAATAGTTCACTCTATTTTCATTCTTAACTCAATATCTTTCTGTATTATTTTTATGTATTAAGATTGAAGCATCCATCCTTTAAACATGTACCTCAGCTGAAATTCTGCATTATATCCATTAAATCCTCCTTTTTAAAAAAAAAAAAAAACATTAGATATGGATTTGCATTGGTTCTGAGGATCCAGATCTGTTAAATTGAATATTCAAATTATCATCTGAAATTAATATTGAGTGAGAAACTTGTGAGTTGTGACCTGATAATTGGATTGCCAACATAGAGAAAGGGAATGTGTTCTCTTGAGAAGCCAATGCAGGGGAATTGGCATCCAATCATAATAGTTGCTCCTATAGAAAGTCTAGGTGTGGAAAACACATGGTCATGCATACCACTTAGCCCCCTGTTGGTGTATCTTCTTCTTCTTCTTTTTTATTAAATAAAAAAATAATAAGGCCTATTGTTTCTCCTTTATCTTGATTCATGCTACTTATGAATTTCTTCAATAATTTAAGCAAGTTCTAATGCATGATAACGTTATTATGACATGTAAAGTGCCTCTTCTGTCTGGTTGCTTTTAAATTTTCAGTGTAGTGATAAGCTGGGACTGAGCCTAGAACTGGGCTCCTTTGCTGCTGGAGTAATGATTTCAACTACTGATTTGGCTCAACATACACTGGAGCAAGTAAGGCTCTATGTTAGAAATATCTGGATGTATAATCGCTGGTTGACTGAAATTAATCTTGATCCTTATTCCTATTTGTTCTTTTATGGAAGGGTGGTTCTTCCTTCCTCGTTGACCCTTGATGTTCACTAATTTTTCAGATTGAACCTATTCGCAACCTGTTCGCCGCTCTTTTCCTTGCCAGCATTGGAATGTTGATCCATGTTCATTTTCTATGGAATCATGTTGATATTTTATTAGCATCTGTGATTTTGGTTATTGTCTTAAAAACAATCATAATTGCTGCTGTTGTCAAAGGATTCGGTTACAATAACAAGACTGCCATTCTTGTAAGAATTATTCAGTAAATTGATTGGTTGTACTGTCATCTTTCCTAGTTCTCAATAGCTGAGATACCTGAATCCATCTACATGTATAGGTTGGAATGTCGATGGCACAGATTGGAGAATTTGCTTTTGTTCTTCTGAGCCGTGCGTCCAATCTTCATCTAGTTGAGGTTAGTGCTACATGGCTGTTTGATGGTGGTGATGATTAAGTGTTCTTTTGCACAAGATTCTCGTGAAATACATGCCTGGTGTTCAATGAACATGGTCTTTGTATCTATATCCACTTCTTTGAAATGCCAAGGGTTTGTAGTTTTGAGAACCGTTAAACGTAGAGACAGTGACATTCATTGGAATTAAAACTTTTGAAGCTATTACCAGCCAATATGGATCTTAATATTTAATTATATTTTCAGGGTAAACTGTATCTGCTGCTTCTTGGAACCACAGCTCTTAGTCTGGTATGGAATTTTTTCATATATTTGAACTAATAGTAATTGTTATCCACAATTAACATATTGTCTTTGTAGATTTCTTTTACTTTTTACTATAGATGTTATCAAAACCATATCTGTATCCAATTTTATTCTGAATGAAAGTTACAGCCTTTGCATGCTTCATTATTTATTTTCTGTAAATGAGGCTTCAATAATTTTGGTACTCAACTTTCTTTCTTCTAGCTGATAAGATGGAGGATAAGGAACCTGGGAAAAAAATAATAATAAAAGAAATATATATATGTGTGTGTGTGTGTGTGTGACTATTTACTATATTCCTATATGATCGTGTAGCAGACAAATATAATACTGTAGATTTCTGTAGTTGCTGGGATGATATTGGGGTTTTGTAGATCTTGAAATTTAGTGGTCATGTTAATATAACAGCTTTAACTGAGAATAGTAAGACAATGCAAGAAATAGCTTTTCTTGAACTTTTAACTAATGGTTGATCTTGCAAAATGGATCTTGGGAGAATAAGCACATGTGCAAACGTCTAGAAGTCTAGCAAATATCTAAAATGTAATATCAAGAATTCCAAGGATAGTAGAGAACCAAAACTCAAACCATTATGCTGTTTCATTACTTTAACTTCGGTGGTACCGCTGTGAGTATGAAGTAATAATCTAATAATTTCTGGGAACATATCCGCAGGTGACAACTCCTTTACTTTTCAAGCTAATTCCTGCTGTAATACATCTGGGTGTGCTGTCGAGGTGGTTCTCTCCTGACAGTTCAGTGGAGGTAATCATTTATCATAAACTTATTTGTAGTTTCACTTTTATTTGTCAGAAAATTCATCTGTCTGTATCTTTGATATTTTTCCCCTTAAAATTTTGCTTCATAATTCTGAAGATGTTTCATTTATCATTTTTTTTTCCTGGATGTAGATTGGATTCAAGGTAGATAACCTCCGTACAGACAGCATTAAGCAGCGTATAATTTTGATAGATCAAGAATCTCACGATTCATAAGCGATATATTGGACAAGGAAATTGCCTTTTTTACACAAGAAAATTTAATTTTGCCAGGGTTTTCGAGGTATTGAGAAGAAATTGATCTAACTGCATTCTTTTGTTGTATCATCCGAATCTATTCCATGGTGAATACTTGTATACGTAACTGACCACAAACAGTAAGCAACGCATCCAAACCCCAGTGAAACAGGGGAGGCGAAGGATAGAAGAGTGAAAGGTATTCAACTGACAAAGAAGACTTACTCATCAAGCTATGTTGAAGCATATTCGTTCTTCTTCTCCACTTGACATTCATTTATTTTTCTTCGTCATATTTTTGTTCCTTTTCTTTTGTTTTAGCAGGTTGAGGGTGATAATTGTATCATAGTTTCTATGGCAAGATGTGAATTAGCCACCATTCTCTAGTATTTCTGTTAGCTTAGATTTGAAATGTATCAAAGATTCAAATATATTATTTTGTAGCCCTGTGAATTGTATTATTCGGTTTTGTATATCCCAGTCAGGTTACTTCCGTGTCTTAGTTCTCGTGTTTTAATGCTGATGTTTGTCTCAATAACAAATTATGAATCGATGGACAAATCGATCAATTTTTTTACCAGCAATGGCCTGTAATTTGTCAGGGACTGCGCAAGAAAACAACTGCGGCGATCCCCTCCATGATTCCTTCACTTGTATAGCAATCAAATCCTTCTTCTGTAGATTGAGGTTAATGTCGTCACATTCCGGAAAATCTTTCATTAAGTTGGCAATCGGTAGAGTAGACCACTTTTTTCTTTTTATTTAGGTTCAACTCGATAAATTTGCCACGTATTTTTCTTTCCCCGTCTTTCTGTATATTGCGCATTGACTGGCAAGGGCACAGACAGTAGACACGTCCAAATGCAGTGTCATTTTGGACACCACAATTTTTTATTCCTTCATATTAGTCTTGGGTCCCACTAATGGGATTTGGAATGATAATATCTTGGCTTCCACTCTTTCACCTCTTAACAGTCATATGATTGAAGGGAATAAAACATGCCACAAAAATTTGAAACTGCTATGATGTAATCATAAACCATCTTACGACGACATGATCCGAGCACTCATTGAACAACCTTAAAGGGCAATATTGATGTAACTTGCAGAATATACCGAACAGGAAGAGGCAGACCAAAGAAATATAGGTGTAACATTTCCTTCACTGTCATAATTTGCACATAATTGCAGAAAATATGGCACTTGTCAGAAATATAATACAACTAAGCTACTCTTGTGTTATTCCCACTCTGGTGTGCTAAAAAATATGTCAAGCTGGAAGGATTGCGGACCGTAGATGTCTTGGCTCCAACATCCAATGGCGTTGGAGCTGCAAGTTTGAGTTCTAAATCAGGGTCTGCGCTTTGAAGAGTGTAGTTTGTCAGAGTTGAAGAGGTAGAAGTAGGCCAATTAAGCAGTGAATGGTAACAAGAAAGCCACTCCGAAAGACGAAACCTTTTGCTGCTGCAACTGATATAATTTGAAGTCAATCTAGTTGTCTCTGATGGAAACCCAAATGGACCAAAAGCTTCACTTGGCTTAGACAAGCAAGTAGTATTGTTTGGTTCAAGAGACAAATTTTCTGTTCCCGCCTGCGACAGAGAATTTAATAAAGCATACAGTTAATTAAGGAAACCCGTTCGTTAATCGTTGGAGAAAAATGATATTTCGTGTTGGGTTATTGTAACTCACATCAAGGAGGCTGGGACGGCGCTTTCTTTTATTGAAGCCTTTCAGTCGAAGAAAGTACTTTTGGGCATGACTCGCCACTTGGGTTGGCGTTTTTGTAGTCACGAAATTCTTAGAGATGCCCCTCCAGTCACCCTTGCCTAGCTTCTCAAGACCCATAAGAAATATTCGGTGTTCCTCCTCTGTCCATGGCACACCTGACCCATGACAATGTCGATCATCAACAAAATTACAACAATGATATTCTTTTTATTTCATTTTTTGTCTTCTACCAGTTAAGAACAAAAATAAGCCATAACTAACTAATCTCAGATACTGCAAAAAGAACCTTCCTAGCTTATTCGAAGGGGTGTGTTTGCGTTATTAGTCAATATTGATGGCATTGGTTACTAATAGAATAGTTTATATGAAGGAAAATATACTCCTCGGAGTTCTACGGCCACGATAAAAATAAGACTAGAAAGGAAGAGAGATAAATAGCATCCATAGACTCCAAACAATGTATGGAAATGGAAGTTTCAGTTTTAGAACAAGGCGTGAGACTCATATGGGATGCATGTAAGAAAATAAGATTAGACAAAATTGATAGATAGATAGATAGATAGTAGTTATTAACTGACCTTTTTTCCTTTCTTGTGTTCTTTCTATGATGCCATAATTGGATGATAAGTAATCATGACGATCACACATTCCGTCCGAAGTTTCATTCACAGCAAACCGAGAAGCTGATGAGGAGAATGAGGGTGCAGACAAGGAGGTTCGCGAAGATGGCAGGTAGTCCATGCTGAAACTTCTCTTCAGTGCGAAGCTTAAAGGTGATGAAGAAGAAGAAAGTTCAAGTTGCACTCCAAAGAGCTTTAATCCCCCTCTTTCACTTTGAGTAGTGTTGCAAGTCCTAGAATTGTGACCCATATTTCCACAATATGAGCATTTTTTGCCCATTTCTCAACCAGACATGGAATAAAAATTAATCCTAGCTAGCTATATATATATATCTTTGATTACAAGCCACGCAGAGTACACCCGATCGAAGAACTTATATAGACCCAGAATCGATCAGAATGAAAAATTAAGAGAAAGAGGTAGAAAGTCAGTCGATGAAACAGAGAAAATAACCAATGACATATATTCAATGTCAGTTTTGTCTTGTGTGGTGGCGCAATATGTATGTTATTTTAATAGCGAGCTAGCTAGGCAAGTTGAAGATGCAATTCAGGAAAGGCAAGCGAAAGAAAGAACATAGTTTTGAGTTTGGAACTTTTCCACCCAAGGTTTTGCAAGAAGAAAAGTCAAGTCACCTCTCCCATTTATAACGGGACAAACTTTTAGAAAAGCTCATCCTTTAATATTACCATATTTTCAAGTGGCACACAGCAGCAACCATGCGGGGACCTCAGCAAAATTTATTATGCTCTTCATGCATGCCTACAGCTCTATATATATATATGTATAGTTATTTTGGCAAATTAAAAATTAAAAAGCTATATATATATATAGAGTCCAATTATATTATGCCATGTTAGAACATTCATTAACACGTATTCTAATTAACTTACCACCAGTTCAACTTGAAGGCTGCATGCCTATTGCAGTGTATATGTAACTAGCTAGGCTTGGTAATATTTAATTACAATCATGTAATGATTAACATATAAGTAACATGAAGAATTTAATCGGATGAGAAAAAAGGTCACTAATTAATGTAGGGTGTTTGTTATGAGAGTGTGGAATACCAATGCTTTAGGAAGTGGGGTAGATGAAATGTCATAAGTAGGTCAATAATCAAAAGGAAATAGCACTGGGAATATATATATTTATATGAATATGAGGAAAGGAATATTATGAAGATGATGGATGCATGGTGATTAAGCAACATCATTAATTTCAATTGCTAAAGTTAGACCAGCAAGAACGTCGTACGACGAACATGGTCCTCTATCTTAAACGGTGAAATAGCACCTTATAATAGTGCATTAACAAAGAGCTAGTGGCAAAAAGTAAAAATAAATAAATAAATAACTTTTTTTCGAAATCAAAATTAGGTGGAACACAATGACTAGGTTGTCTCCGCGGAACAGGACCGACCACTTCCCCCTGGCGTACCCTTTTCCTTTTAAAGTCGGCAATTCCAGAATGACTTCTTTCTTTCCTTTTCTTCTTTTCTTTCATTTCCCCTTCTTTCGAAAAGATCATCCCATATTAAATAATAAGAATTATTATAATTAAAACATATATATATATATATATGAGATTGCAAAATATCTGCATTTCCTTCAATGATTAGTGTAGTTAATTAATTGAGACGATACCCATAAAAATTAAATATTATATATGTTTCCCCAAAAAAAAATGGAAATTTCCCGACAATCTAGCATGATTTGATCATATGTCACAAATACTAAATTGACAATATGTACGACCGATGGAGTGATGAGTTGCAACAACAATAGAGTGCTTTGAAGGATGAAGATCAATTACATTCTTAATTGGTTATGATTAGGTGCTAAGGAAACATGATTAGCTAGTATAGTTAACTCACCTCGTAAACACAAGTTAAGAAATATTTAATTAAGCCCGACAACCAAACACTCTTCTCTCTTACACCTCTCATTAATTAATTTTCTTTCAATGTTAATAGCTTAAATTTAATCCAATGTTTTGAACAAACACTATCCTGTCTCCAATCATGGTAAAGATATATTGAAAATTCCATTTAAACATAATTCAGAATCTTATGAAGGAAAAAGATTTTGCGGGATCCAAAAGAAAGGGGGAAAAAAAGAATAGCGTACGGTGAAAAGTCATTTGCACCAATTCACCTTATTGAGGTGACTTCAAACGGCAGCGGATAATTTTTTTGAGACGAGTTAAAAGTTAAAACACCAAAGCGTGCGTCATCAATGAAATAAAAGAAGACGACTGTTTGTTGCATCTGGGACTAGGAATAAATCTCTTTTAATAAATTATATTTTAAAGTTTCTAATTTTAAAACTTGATTTATTATCACTAAAACAAATCTTAGAAAGTATAACTAATTTAAAGACGTCTTTCATAAAAATTGAAAGATATCGCACTGTTAACGGCAATTAGACCTACATTACTGATTATGTCACATCCTATTATCCAGTGAGTTATTGAGAAGAATGCAATCCATTGGTCATATACTTCAATTATACACCTTAATTTAATGACTGCCTTTATATTTTAATTTACGTTGAACTTGTGGCCTTTTGCACGATATGATACATTGTACATATAGTGGCATAGAATACAATGTGTTCAAGCGGCTCCTCCACTTGTTTAATTAGTCAAGTGGACAAGGCAAAGCAGATTTCGCCTCGTCGACGTTCCTATCATTTTCAACTAAACAAAAAGAATTAAGTTTCTCGGCTTGCGAAGGCCGAAAATGAAGCCAGAATCTGTTAAAATTTGGGTTGGGCCGTGGGGACAAATGGGATCCGCCGACCTGGCATCCGAAATTTGAGCACGGATCAGAAGATTAACCATGACTCCTCTTCTTTGTAAATTAGAGATGGCACTATTGTCATAACCTATTAGCTCTGAGGGTCCGTTTGATTTGCTAAAAAACAAGGGACTGAACAGTACAAAAATTTTTGTCCCTTGTTTGATTTGTAAAAGACCACAGTACTGGACAAAAACTTATCCATGGTACTGGACAAATCCTTGAATTTTTGTCCCTCACCAAACCATGGGACAAGAATTTGTCCAGAGTACTGGACAAAAATTTTAACATTGTTATCTCTCAAACCATCTTATAATTTTCTATACCTTGGCTCATCAAATCAATAGCGGTAAGTTCTAACAACGGTTATCAATCGGCAAGATATTCACAACGGTAGGTGACTGGCAAGGTATCGACAATGATTAGCGATCGACGACGTTTTTTTAAATTTTATATTTTTATAAATTACTTTAATTGTTATAAATATTAAAATTATATTATATATTTTTAAAAAAATAATAATATAAAGTATTACTATAAATTAGACAAAAATGATATAAATTTTTTTGTCCAGTACGTTAAACAACAAACAATGGACAGTACAAAAGATTGTCCTGTACCTTAACTCTTTGTGCTGTGCTGTTTTTCTTGTGCTGTCCAGTACTGGTATCAAACGCACCCTGAAACTCATATTTTCAGCAGTTACTACAGTTGTATAATTAATTGTAAGTTATTTAATCTATACTGACTATATAATTTTAATAGATAAAACAGTTTTAGCTCTGGAATTCAGATTTCCTACAGTTACTACAGTTGTATAATTGATTGCAAGTCATTTAATTTGTATTGACTGTGCAATTTCAACATATTAAACAGTCTGCAGCTAACTGCATTATTACAGTTACTATAAAAAATCCAAAATTTTAACTCTGACCTCCTCCATCTGCAATACTATACAACTATAGAGATACCAGAGTACGTACTATATTATATATTGCTTCTGTCAAAAATTAAAAAGGTACACTACATCTTAGTCCCACCGGAGTAAGAAAGAATCTAGTTAGACAAGAGACACGACATCCGTGTTATTATTGTTGGCAATTATATTTATAGGGGAAGTTTGGCCCGTTATTCTAGTGAAAACCAAATCATTTATTATTAATTACTCTCTGTACCTACCGCTCTATTATATATTATATATTACATTTCAATACCTGCGTTATACTACAAGTATGTTTTTTATAATGTATTTTGATATTTGAACCTATAACAAAATAATTATACATTAAAATCTTCAAAATTAAGAGTAATAAAATTTTCAAATCCTAAATAGGTAAAAGCGAAATTGACTCTACAAATACCATATAAGTCGCGACTTTTTTAAAACTTAATCAAAAAAATTGAAGGGTGGCCAAAAAATAATGAAAAATGAAGCAAAATCTTGAAATCTTACTACCATTACAATTCAACATTCAACCTAATCCCCATTTATTCAAATCACTTATTGAGCTATTCCACCCCCAACAATTATAATGGTAGTTTTTTTTTTAACATCAATATCATACGTTCCTAGTTCCAAATTTATATCAATTTAAGATATCAATTATTTTAAATGATATTTTATTGACATTATTAGTGATCTCTCAACGGTGATGTGCTTCCAATTGTTTTATTTTTTTTGATTGAGCTTTTCTAGCTGATATTTTAATTTTCCTTTCATTATTTTAATATTATGGAATTTATTAGGTGGTTACTGTATTAAAATATTTACTGAGATAGTGAAAAGTTTATTTGAAACTGAAAGGAAATAATGAATCAATTTAATTAAAACATTGACATTGACGTGTGATTTAAACAACTAATAAAAGGATTTAATTAATAAAATAAAATAATTAAAAACCTCAATATTTCAACATATATTTTGATTTTCTTTTAATTATTTGAATATTATGAGAGATTTATTAAGTGGTTACTGTACCAAAATATCCACTGAGATAATGAAAAATTTATTGGAAACAACTAATTAAAAACAGTTCATTGACCGTGAATCAATTTAATTGAAATATTGACACTAACGTATGATTTAAACAACCAATAAAAACATTTAATTAATGAAATAAAATAATTAAATACCTTATCAATAATATTGATTACATAATAATAGATGTTTTTAATTAGACTATGGCCAATTATATGTCATCACTAATTATGCTTTTAATTAGATTACAAGTAACTTTTTAATTAAATAGTTGTTATTAAATAAATTTTATGTTGTTGATAGCTAATTGGCCAAATTTAGGAATTGCTTTTATATTATGTATAGTTATGTGTGTTTCTCAAACCTTCCATGTCTGGACATTAAGTTTATTTATATAGTAATTGACATCAATCCAGATACCATTATTTTATGATAATATGTTGCTTTAATTAGACGATCAATGTGCCTCTATGACGGATCTCCATGTTGAAGCATCATATATAAATCTAGCTGGAGTTTTGGTGATTAGATTAAAAATTTGCTACAACATTGATTTTATTGGAACGTGGAAAGGTAGGGATTTATAAAATCGAGGGCAATGTCTATCCCCATTTGGTATAGCGAGTAATGCAGAATTTCCTCCAATGCCGAATTGCTGGTGATGGTTGCAGCCTACACCCTTCGCACAAAAGACAAACACAAGTGCCTGTCAAATACTCCTTCCCTTTTTTCACTCTTATCTTATAGATGCTCTTTCTAGGGGTCACCTTCAGTCAACAATATAGTATTCTGAGTTCTGTTCTAGCTAGCTACGACCCTTCCCCTAATTTTCTCTTCTTAATTTGTTGGAACTATTGGATTCATTTTAGAATATAACCAATGTAGATTTTGCTACTATTTGTTGAGAAACCTATTGCACATTTCAGACACGGATTAAACAAAAATCACGACTGTCATGCAAAAATAAATAACACTTTATGACTTTCTTTTAAACTTAGAGTGGAACTTGGCTATTTGGACCTAAGTTAAGTTGAGTTAGGAGTGAGAGTCAGACGCGGGCATTCCCCTTAACAAGTCAATAGTCTTATAAGTTGCACATTGTTTCTCACTCTCGCATAATATACTCATCTTAAACTTGTACCTTAATTAAAACTTACAAAGTATGTTGAGAACATTTTTTAACGCATTTGATATTAATTGTAAGAAAGAAATTACTTTTTTTTTTTTTTACACGAGGAAATTAAATTTTAAATATTATTCAAATTTCTCCCTACTAAACCACGTATTAAAATAAATTAATTTGGCAAGCCGTGTTATAAAATTGTAAAATCAAAGTAGAAAACTATAAAATTCTGATTTTTTTTTTTGTGTTTTTTAAAAAAATAATATTTTTTGGGGACGGGGAATGGTGGGTCCACGTGAGGGTGGGGAATCCTGCAAAGTGAAGTTTAGATCACGCGGGCAAAGAGTTTGTTAGATATTTCACATGATCCACGACTCTCCAGCTTCCCTTTTCAACTACCCTCTGTCCTTTTCCATATTTACCCCCGATATTCCTTTCAAATTACAAGCGTATCCCTTCCTTGAGAACCATCGATTCGGAGGTTACGCTCCTTGTTTAACTGCTTTCTTCACAAACCAAATGGAAATATCGTATTAAGCAAATAAATAGCTACAAAAATTAAAATAAAAAAGATTGAGTCTTGGTCGAATTAACAAAGTGACGATGAGAAAAGAAAGAAGTCAACATTATTTATGTATACTAAGGCTACCATTTTGCAGGAGTTTAGAATACTCTCCGACATCGCATCAAAAAAGAAAAAAAATAATACTGTCTGACATTATATATATTACTTGTTTGCCAACAGCTAACTTTTAGTTTGGATAAATGAAATGATTAAAGGACAAAAATAGAGAGAAGCCTAATCGCCTTGGCCTATATTTACAGAAGCTTTCCTCGGATGGCTAACGTTGTGGTCCACCTCCATTCTCTTAGTTTAGAAGTAAATATACTTTTGATTAAAGGACAAAACGAATATGGTCCTAGATGACAATGTAGCTATGTATGTTAAAAATTTTAAGTGTCTACAGGGTATATCTGTCCAAAACAAACAGACACTCTTCTGTACACGCACTCCTGCTCATGTGTTCACAATCATATGATTGTTCTGTTCACTATTAATATTATCATGAACCTCCTTCTTCTTCATTAACCTCACTGCTCTCCTTCCTTTGCCTTTTCATGTTAAACTTGCTTGCTTCGCACGTACATGCATCCCATGGCCGCAGACCCCAATCAATCGCAACAACCACCTCTGCCTCAGGGACTAACCTCGGAAGAATTTGCAGAACTTGAGCCCATCATTGATAAATACCACAAATTCGAGCCCTCCCCAAATACATGCACTTCCATAATAACCCAACGAATCGATGCTCCCGTACGCACCGTTTGGCCTTTCATTCGAAGCTTCGAGAACCCTCATAAATACAAGCACTTCATCAAGAGCTGCAACATGACAGGCGACGGAGGCATTGGTAGCATTCGCCAAGTCACCGTCGTTTCGGGTCTGCCCATGTCAACCAGCACCGAGAGGTTAGAGATTTTGGACGATGACCAGCACGTTATCAGCTTTAGGGTTGTGGGCGGCGAGCACCGCCTCAAGGATTATCGTTCTGTTACCTCTGTCAATGAATTTCACGACCGAGATAAGGTGTACACGATTGTTTTGGAATCTTACATCGTAGACATACCAGAAGGCAACACCGGAGAAGATACTAAGATGTTCGTGGACACTGCGGTAAAGCTGAATCTTCAGAAGCTTGGTGTTGTAGCCATGGCTACACTGCATGGACACGACAACTAATTCTTATCATAAAGGAGCTAGCTAGCTTGGCTACTTGGTGCAATTAAGTTGACTTTTGTTTCAGCGATCATTAAGTGGTGGTTAGTAATGATTCCTGCAAGTGCTTTCATCGGTTTCCTTCTTCTCTTTTAATTTTTAAAAATAATATAATATATAGTTTTATATTTTATTACCGGTGTTTGGTTAGACAGTTGGGAATGATTTGCATATTTTAATGAATTAGTTTATGGGGTGCATGACTTCAGTTATGTTATCATCATGGCCTACAATTTTGTTAAAACAGAACTTTAGCAGTTGCGTCTTTTTTTTTTGTTCTTATGTTCCATATAGAATCGACAAAACGGTGGCAATGATCTATATCGCGAATTCAAACATACTAAAGATTCCAAGTATGATCTTATTGTGGAATTAATCTTTAAAAAAATAGATTTAGCCTTCCCATCTTTAGTATGATCATATTTTATGCCAGTATAAAATATTTTTGAGAAAAAAAAGATTTTCTTCTAGGTGCTAATTACTTCATAATTTAAACTTTGACAGACTCAAATTGTTAATATAAGACTACTTTTCTTTAATAGATCAAGCATAGTTATTGTTCAATTTGTATACTATATGCATATATATATATATATATATGCAAGTTGAGAATTTAGATATTAATACAAATTATGAACTACTTGCAATGAGATTAAGGCTAGGATTTCATTTGGGCTTTCGCGTACTCATGTATATTAAAATAAGAGATAGCCATTGGTTGGTAGGTGTGTGTATATAAAAGCATATTTAATGGGGGTTGTATAGAAAAAATAGAAGAGAGAGGGGATGAGTTGGAAGAGAGAGGGGATGAGGTAGAGGAGAGAGAAAGAAGAAGAGTTGTAAGTATAAATGCCTCTACTTTATACTGTTCATGGGATTCACAATATTTTTTTTTATATTTTTTAAGAAAAAAGAGAAAGTTTTATAAGGTAAAAGAGATAGTTGTGGGATCCATTTAAAATTTTTTTTAGCGTTGTATGAGTAGAGAAAAAATTATATAAGTTGTATAGAGTGATGTGTCATTGTAAGACCCATTAAAATAATATAAATAATTAAGATATGAAACTCTTATGAGTACCATAACTAAAAATAGTCTAAATATAAACCAATAGAAACAGAGCGAGCGGAGAAAAGGGTAGCTATGGATTGTGATTGTCAGAAAATTAGGTACAGTTAAAGAACTTTTCGTGCGGTTCAAACGTCAACCCTGAATTCAACGGAAAGGACAGAAAAGGTGAGAAGCTCTTGTGAGCAAACCCTCAGGAACATGTGACTCCAAAGACTCATCACCAGCACACGAGTCTCTTATTCTATACAACAAGCAAGTCATTCGCATCAATCAATCCTGTCCGTTCAAATTATGTCATTATAATTTTTATTTAAAATGTTAATAAAAATATGGTAGCAGGATAAAGTTTTTTCTTTCCTGATGTTAAAGTTGAACGATTTCTATTCGTAATTTTTTGGGCTTCATTTGAGATATATTTAGCATCTAGAAATTGGGCTCAACTGGGCCATGTGAATTGCACTCAGAGTGAGAAAAGAGAAGGCCCGTGACCCAAGCTGGTTTAGCATTTTGAAGATAAGCTAGGCTTAAATTGAATTAAGGTATAATATTAGTGGGGGCAAATAGGCTATTACTGTTCAAACACATGGCTAAGCCTAACGCCCACATTGGCAGTCCTGTTTGTTCATTTAATGAGGAATGGGCACCATTCTGACACAGTGGCCCAGCTCATGGCCTATAACCCTAAACCTTACACATAGCCCATATATATTTGCTTGTCTTGCTGCAATTAATAAGCGAGTGTTTCCCGCGAAAAATATAATTTTTTTAAAGAATAATTGCTGTACCGAAAAAAAAAAAGAAAAGACTATGCAGTTATATATTACCTCCTAACACGACATTGTTATATTTATTCAATCCTCCTTTTTATTAAAAAATGTCATTTTTATATTTATTCAAGTGATATCTGATTTTATCAAAAGTATTTCAATGATGTAAATAATATCAGATTACCCAATTATTTTTCCCACCTCGCGCTGCCACAATCAACGAGTCTCGCGGTGGAAAGGCGTTTTTGGCTGCAGAAACGAAGGTGGCAACATGATATTGTGAACTTTGTTAGTGATGGTGACAAGATTCTGAAGCAGTGGTGGAAGTAGGAGAATGAAGAAGAGGGTCCAGAATGAGAGATGATGGGAGAAGCCGAGTAGAGAATTAATGATAGGTGATTCTTTCTTGGAGGACGATTTGGCGTGGCTGGGCTGCAATCAAAACCCTTCCTTTTCTGACGAGTCTAATGTTTTGCAATTTGGGGAACAAGAACAGGGTTTGTTGATTGCCTCTCCTGTGAAGGATTTAAATTTATTGGGTTGTGAAGAACCTGACCAGAATTGATGAAAAAGGTGAAGAATCCCCATTAATATTTGCTAGGTCAACAAACTACAGAACAAAATTTTAATTTCTTATGCGCAATCCAAGTTTAACGATATAAGCAAATCACCATGCCAATATTCAAGAGTGCAGTGTATGTAAGACATTATTAGTTAGTGGTCTCCAGAGTCAGTAATTTCCATGTAGCAGCATGATTCATTTTGTTGATGTGATGATTAGGAGGTTGTGTATGCAGTTCATGTTCTTGATCTTTCGGCTAATAAATTTCTTTAAAACTCCTCAAAAATTTTTTCCACAAGACACGCAAGCAGCTAACAGTGAAGGCTAAAAACAGTGGTGAAGTTACTTAAGTTTACTCAGTTTGAGATACAAGTCAGAGAGCTCGGCAAAAGGAGAACAGGGTATATCAGAAAATTTGGCATCATAAAAGCGCGTCTTCAGTTTTTTTTGGGCTTTAAAAGCAAATCTCATGGCAGTGGCACTATTACATAGACACACAGAAGGAACTTGTCCTATCCAATCAAACCCTACGGATCTACGACTCTTTAAACATGATCCCAGAATATGGGGGAAAGTCATGCAGATGAAGAGCACCTGGCACCACAGTTTCCATAATGAATAGAGAGCTTCAGCTCGAACTTATAGTTATCATGATTATGATTATCCGCTACGGACATTATAATTGACTACTCAAGGGATTGGTTCATGCCATTTGCAAACAAAACCCAAGAAGCCAAAAGGAGTGATTGGATGGTTTCAGTAATTGCTCCATTAAATTATTCAAAGATCTCATTGCTAAATTTTTTGTCATTTTTTGATTTGCTTACGTCATTGTATCATCTCCTCTCCCTCACTCTCTCTCTGCGTCCCCCCAAAAAGTACCCCGGTACTGCTGAAATAGTGTTTTTCTTTCTCTCTCCTTTCACATTTCAATTGCCTTGTGCCTTTAGTTGTTACATTCTGAAGGGAAAGGATGAGACTTTTTTACTCTATTTACTCTTCTTTCTCATCACATTTGCTTGCTGTTTTAAAATAGCTAAAAAGCAAAGGGCTTTCTCTGAAAATGTCTCTGAGAAGACCTGCCATGAACAGGAGTTTGAACAGAGAGAATCCAGATATTTTGATTATGATGATTGCAGAGAAGCAGATGATAACGGGTGGTGAGGAGGACAAAAGAGACCAGAGAGAGAGGGAAGAGATGGGCCCGGTAAAGCCTGCAACAGAAATGAGTGGCACTATACCAAGGATTTATGTGTTTCCCTCTCTCTCTCCCTCTCCCTCTCTCTCCCGTTCTAGTTTTACTCTTTTGTGGCTCTTCTTCGTCTCTCTATCTTAATTAATGGGTGCTTTTTCATTCGCCTCGGACAGTCAGGCGTAGGCATAGCCCCCTTAGTTCTCTTTTTTTCCTTGGTCCTTTTAACAAACACTCTGCCTTCCGTTTAATGGGTTGTCTTTCTGTTGCTAGACCAGTAGATTTTTCGAGTTTTTAGGTTCGAGGAGCCGAGAAGAAAGCGATACGTTGAATCTTGATGGGCCTGAGACAAGAATTCCTGCTTTTTTATTTTTGGGTTATGAAGGAAATGAAAAGTTGCTCGTCATGCAGAAGAAATTAATATACTTTTGGGAATGCCTAACTTGTGCTTCTGGTTAGCTACTTTTCTTGTTTTCAAACAAGTAGCATAGTTCTTACCACTGCATTTCTGCTTTTGGTTATAATCTTTAAGGGTGAATTTGTTGATCTGGTATGTAGTTAACTATTGAACCTTACACAGTCATTGCTTTTTCTTCTTGAAGGTTCTTGGAGGCCATATATCTATAGTGACAATCAGCTATCAAATATTAGCAAGAGTTCTGGTTTGTCCATGGAAGTCCCATATAGTGGCTCTGCATTCTGTTGGTGGGTGATAACTCCTTTGTGGATCAAGGAAAGGTTTGTTGTGCTCACGTGCATCCTTTTTAAATTAATATGTCAAGCTTCTCTCATTCTTCACCTTTTGTCTTTCAAGGTGTTGTCTTCTTTGGAATTTGAACGATTCTTTACTAATTAGAATGCTGCAGAATGATTTGTTCATATTATCTTGTTCTCTCTATCTTTTTCTTGTTCTCTATAGCATGATATGTTAGCATGGTTGTGACTTGATTATTTAAGCGTCTGTTTCCTATAGAAAGAGAAAAAGAGGACTCTTTAGGAAAAGTGCATAACCAGATTATTTTGGGCCTTAATTGGATTCTTACAGAATGAATTGAACATGCGGTTCTTGAAGTAAAGCTACCCTGAGAGACTGTTGAACTACGAACAGCTTCCTGTTGTTATTACCTTACTTGATATGTCAATGGAGAATGATATCTTCAATGCTTCAGTGGACATGGCTGGCAGAAATTTTTCTGTCATTGATCAAATTCCACAACATCAGACACCAAACCCACTTGTTCACTGCTATTCGTTTGACCTTAATGACCAAACCCGTATCCTAAATGGAATTTCGATGCTTGCTGGAGTGCAAAGTGAGCCTAGTAATAATGTCCATGCTGGTGTTCGTTTAATGAATCCTCCATGTATTACTGATCCTGATTCTAATTCCTTAGTTACACCACAAGGAAAGAATATTGTGGGTAATGCCTCACTTGGAACCTCAAGTCCCATAGAAAACAGTGATCTTCAGGAGCAATTAGCTGGTGTTACACCTATCAGTCCTGGTTCACTTGCTGCCATTCTTGCTGCTAGAATTGGTTTTCAAGAAAACTTTGAGAGATCAGCAGCTTTGTCTCCCTCAGTCTGTTCATTGGAGGCACTGGGACCATGTATATTAAATAATTGGCAGGATAGTTCAAACCCTTTGTTTGCAGCTTTTGGGGACCGTGGCTTCGATGAAGTACCTGTACTTATTAAGTGGAATGAGAGCAAATTTCCTAAACCTCCAGAGCTAAATGGAACTGGGTTCCAGCCTTATTCATCTATTGGAAACATGGACCCAAATGGATGGACATCATCATCAAATGGTGCAAACTTGACCAATCATCCTTACAATTTGTGTAATTTTAGTAACGAGCTCTCATTGAGTCTTGCTACTTCTCCAAACGCAGGTCAGTGCTCGGACGTGAGTTGTTCTGATGTGACCCATTACTTTAGTGGAACAAGGTCTGGTTTGGACCAAATCTCTTCCAGCAGTAGAGAGCTTTCTTTGAGTTTGAATTCTAACAAACATGTGCAATTTTCACAAGCTATATTGGGTTCGAGATATCTTAATGGCATTCAAGAGATACTCGCTCAAATTGCAAGATATTCATTAGAAAATCTAGAGCCGATAAATAGTTCAGCTGCAGGATTTAGAGCAGGAGCAAGTGTATCAAACTCAGCTTTCCCACCCAAAAAGAGATCGGGAGCGATTGATCACAATGCAAATTCTATACTTGAATCTCATACTGAACCTACATTACAAAGACATGCAGCCGAATCAAAGAAAACCCAACTGCTAACGCTTTTACAACTGGTATGATACCACATCCTAGTGTTACCTTATTTGATCTTGTTATGAATTTTCTTCCTGGTTGAGTTAGATACGTGATAACGTTAACACATACCTATGTCCTTCATATTGGAAATCATGGGTGGAGAAATGCCAAAATTGGTTCAAAGTAATATTTGGGAAATAATAAATGAGAAATTGACTGATCTAGATGGTTAAGTTAAGCGAGTACCTAGTAACGTTTCTGTTCCCAAGTGACCACTTTTCTCACTTGTTGGTGGGATAAAGGTTGTCTTGCATTTGGTATTTGGCACTTGTACAGAATTATGAGTAATAAATCTCTTTCTTTCCCAGGTTGATAGCCGATATAATCAGTGTTTGGATGAGATACATACTGTTGTATCTGCATTTCATGCTGCCACAGAGTTGGACCCACACATACATGCACATTTCGCTCTGCAAACAATCTCTACCTTGTACAAGGACTTGAGAGAGAGGATTAGCAATTATATTCTTGCCACCGGAGCAAATTTCAACAACTCATGCTCAGAAGAGAGAGAAATTTCAGCTGAAACTTCATTCATCCAACAACAATGGGCTCTCCAGCAGTTGAAAAGAAAAGATCATCAATTATGGAGGCCGCAAAGGGGTTTGCCTGAAAGATCTGTCTCTGTTCTACGGGCTTGGATGTTTCAGAACTTCCTCCATCCGTGAGTTTTTTTGCTATAAAATCTATAACTGTTGGATGCTACAAATATTAAACTAGCTACCATCTTCCTACATTGGACTATACTCAAATATTTATTTGATGGGTTTCAGGTATCCTAAAGATGCAGAGAAGCATTTACTTGCAGTGAAAAGTGGGTTGACGAGAAGCCAGGTAAATCCTACTTATACTCCACTGTTTGGTTTGTTGAATTGAAGCCTTGGTTAACTGCTTTTACAAACTTAAATTTTCTGTTTGGATGGGTCGCCAGGTATCTAACTGGTTTATAAATGCTCGTGTTCGGCTATGGAAGCCTATGATTGAGGAAATGTACGCGGAAATGAACAAAAGAAAGGGATGTCGAAATGAAGAAGGAACAGAGAGCAGTCATAGAAGCCGGATAGGCATGAGCAATCAAAGATTTAATATCAATTGAAGACGAAGAGGCACATTATAGTTAATATGGAGAAGCATTATTTTTTTTTTTGGGGGACCAGAATTGTGCATAATGCTCTGTATAGTTGGCCAATGGCCGGGGTGAGCAGTACAGTTCTTGAACATAGAATTTATTTTTGCCTGTCTAAATTGGAGCAATGACATGACGAGTGAGCTGCCCAAGATCAGACGTTTCGAAACCTTCTGATTAATTGAAATTGATAATGATAATGGATTGTGTCATGAAAAAATTACAGATGAGTTAAAGAAGTAGAATTGCAAATAATATATATCCAATTCGTATGTCCTATTACGAAAATGGAAAGTGAGACCAATGGCTCTCTGGGGCCGTTACTGCGTTTATCTATATGCTTGTAGTTTATATATTGACAAAGTACTTGTATCAACAACAAAGAAATTTTGAATCCATAAATCAACAAAATTCTTACGTGGATAACAGAATTCAAATTCATGTTTTTACAAGCTGTTGACATTGGAACACTCTTTATTCGGTGGGGTTTTTAGTTAGACCAACCAATATTTTTAACCACATTCTGAAAATTTAAAAAATTTGAGTAGCATATGTGATAAAACACAAAAATAATAACACAGCATTAAATAAAAACAGTTACATTAATATTGCATCCTGTGATCTCGATCGTTGCTTTACAGTTGAAACCAGAATTATCATTTATTTTCCATCCAAAAGCATTTCGGAAACTTTTACTAACTATTCAGACTTAACCAAAAACTATGATCACAAATGAAAGAATGACTATATCTGCTTTCTACTAAAAACTCTGTCGATTTTTTCTTTCCTCATCTCCCTATCTACAATGATTTGGCATCCTCTTCATTCATCAGATTTCTTGCCAATCACAGAAATTATAACCCATTCAACGGATTAGAAACTGTGATGTATCTCCTTATTCATCTACTTCTAAACTGCCACCGAAATCCGTGTTTTTATTGGTTTCAATTTCAAACCCATACTCTCTGGTGAATATAGCTCCGGAGAAATGAAAGTTGGACTCAAGGGACTTCTCGGGCTGACACTTAGCTTGGATGGCCTATACAGGCCATATCCTGTTAGAAAGTACTCCAATGGTATTAACATAGCGTGAGGCTGCTCCTCTGTTACCATTGACCCACATTCTTGTACCTGCAGTTGCACCAACAACCCCAAATTAAGTCACATTTCAACTCTTGATTAGATAGAATGAAACTATTTTACACACCTCAACTAAGGCACTGAATCGTCTATCTAGCTTCGAAGTCATATGGAGCGCCTCAGAGTGAAATGGAGAATTGTCCCCAACAAAAATTAGCGAACGACACTGCAATTTTTTCAACCCTTCACTTAAGTCAGGTCTCCTGCTAGATGCCAATACGAAGTTAATACCATATGTCCTTACGCCATAAACACATTACATTCTAATCTTTCAGAAAATGTTAAGGTAAAACTGATACAAGAATATTTGTTTGCAAATAAAAATTGGCAGATAATCCCTCATACTTAATTTCTGATTGAACGTGCAAGTAAATTTTGCATAAGACTGCTAATGCTTAAGTTTAATCTTACCCATTAATAGCTTCAAGGAACCGCCAAACATTCAAGCTCTGCCTCTCATCCAATGACTGTCAAAGAAAATGTTTAAAACATTAAATCAAAGTAACTTCTCAGTTTCGAAGTTCAAACTACCTGCCATAAGCAGTAGTCCAGTCCCAAAAAGAAGCAGCTTGATCTATATGTAAATTTGAACACGAAATAGATTGGACTAACCCTTTGGCATGCTTGAACTAAATCTGACTCTGGTAAATGAGAGCCACCTCGGGCTTCCTATCACCAACATGAAAATTAAATGACTCAATCTCATATCCTGGAAGCAGAAAAATGCAGATTTCAGAAACATGGACATACCTTGCTAAAGTACCGATTGAGCAATATTTCCTTTACCACCCCACACATGCCATAAAAGTAGAGTAGATTTGACATTACCTGCTAAGGACACAAAAACATCAGCAAAAAAGGTAAAATCAATTCCAATAAGGAGTAATGGTTTTTTAGGTGTAGAAAAAGAACCTTGTTGTACAACCACTCTGTCCATGATGGTGCTGTACATAAAGGAGAAACTAGTATCAAACCAAGAACACGATGTCTATACTTCATCTGTTGACAAGAGTTAAAAAAATCTGTCAAACCACACATTGTTGAAATGTGAAGCCAATTAAAAGAAAAAACAAACTTCACCATGTAAGACATAAACTTACAGCGAATAGGGTAAGGATGTAAGCCCCAGCAGTTACTCCCATACACATGACTGCACTAAGACTGCAAATAAAGACACGGAGAAATTAGGTTCCCTTGCCAGGATGAATAACTCTAGACATCACTTTTTGGCTCAGTTTTCACAATTTGATTCGCAACTTTCAATCTATTCCAGATGGAAGTCGCAGTTGTCAGCCTTGTAACTTAAATCACAAAACTTGCCAACATTTAAAGCTAAATAGAGATGGCGACATGAAGGAAGTTTATTGATGTCACAAATGGAAAACAAATGCCAATTAAGATCAAATGTTCTCACCCAAAATAGTTGAGAACCTCAGCTATTTGATCGGCTAACTCCTCAACAGAAAGTATTGGGTCATCTGGGTCAATTGCAGCTGCTCCCAACTATAATAGCTCTTAAAGAAAGTGAAAGATAAGGAACCGAGTAAATTGTAGAATATAATAATACATTTATCGCAGTTAATAGACAAACTGCAAGAGGGACAAAAGTAGAGGTTCAAGACTAAGCTATAGACCTCGTGCCCAGGCGGACTGATATGATATATGCAGAAATTGTGCAGCAGCAAAGAACATGCTTCGGGACAAAAGAATAAACCCTGAAAGCAGGAGACATCTGATGAAACCACATACATAAAAACAAGGTTAGATTCTTATTTTGCAGACAAAAGAAACAATCTTCAAGATTTAAGAAATTCAAAAATTCTGTTGATCACGCAATTCAGCTATTAAATTTCCAAAAAGCAAATACTATGATGAGAGCTCAATCATATTTTTTAAAAAAGTACATATTTCAGATTTTTATCATAAAAGTCGTTAATTTTTTAAAAATATTTTAACAGTATTAGTTACAACTCCAAGATTTTCTAAACTGTGTTTACATTGGATCTACTTAAATTAATCGTACAACAATTTACCGTCAAGGTTAAAATAGATATCTTTAAACTTTTTATTTCATAATTCATACAAAAAACTGAGAGTCCTTTCACGACAACTACAAGGCAAATGAAGGGCATACACAAATATAAAATTTTCAATAAGAAGAAAACTAGAATTCATTTTACTTACAATTTAAAGCCAAATCAGGATATGTTATAAGAGCTGGCTTGTCTTGGTCTCCATACACTGCAACGGCAACATAACCATAACGAGTTCTTATAAGATGTTCCTGCAGAGTATCAGTAGGATGTTAAACAATAGCAGCTTATTAAGATAAGCCAAACATACAACAACCATGTATGTTAAACTTGAGCCAGGGCACTAACTGATAACTAAAACAGTGCCATTAAAAAAAATGATGAAACAGAATAAGAAATTGAGTAGGTGAGATCATGAGTTTTAATTACGAGTTAGCATTCAGCATTTTGTCGCAAAAACATGCAAATACTGTGTGGGGTTCATTCACTGCGAAAAGACAGTACAACCAACAGTATCCCAATAATGCAATAAGCCACGTGTGTAAGAGTGACAACAAAAAGGTGCAAATCTTGTAAGAATTACTCACCCCATAAAGAAACTAAATCAAGACAAACCCAAATTAACTGGGTAATTAGAGATTAGATTCAATAAAGAACCCAATTAATTTTAGTACTTCAGGGAAATTACCATGGATAGAAAATAAAACCCAGACACGTTTCTTAGTCAATCCAAAGCATGTCAACAAAATACAACATCTTAACCACCTTGAGAATTTTGAGGCTTTTAAAAGGCACTAATTAATAAATCATTTCCATCAAAGAAGATATAGATGCAAAATAGTAACCTCGAGAGTTATCTGACAGGTTTGAAGTTAGAATATAATACTGCAAAAATAACACTGAGGATAACTCTAACACAATTAAGCCTATTCACTATACAACGAATGATTGTCAAGCTGCATACTTGAGTAAAGCCAATTCCAAAAGTAAATTAAAGAAGGGGAAAAGAAAAGGACCCTGGTTCTATATCAAGGAGAATCACATCACATTATTTTTGACATAAACTCCAATATTATCGAATACCAGTGCATTCAAAGACATGAGAACCAACGGGAAAGAAAGAATGTCGTATTTGCAATTTCCAAGTTAATCCAGCCAGGAAAAAACAAATGAGCTTACAAGATATTTGAAAGGGAAAAAAAAAAAGTGAAAAAAATGAAGAAGCCATCATTAATCAACAGACGACAATGAGAACAAGGGTTAGTTGGACTGTCAGAAAATGCTGAATCAAATACAATAACTGCATTCAACTGCGTGGCAACGATGTCCACATAATGAAGATAATACCCAAATGCAGAAAACCCAATAAAAGTAAGTAAATCATCGTAATGCCGAAAATCCTGAGAAAATGAACGGAAAATATCACCCAGGAAATAAAATGTGAAGTCAGTTAAAGGTAAAACGATGCTTATTCAATGACAAATGACAAGAGTTGAGTATACGGAAACACTTCTATAACAATTAGTTCCTTTTCTATTTCCTTTCAGTATTCAATGCTTCACCCCAACATTTCTTCAGCAAACCAGAAAAAAACATCATAGTCTCAAAGCAGGGCCATAGACATAGACACCTGATTATTTGTTAGAATTCCTTTGGTCATACAATACAATATAATATACAACTCCATACATGCATGGAATGCTGTACCTTTGCTCCAGGAGAGATCGCTTCCATATCCACCGACACAGAATCGCTTGAATCAGCCATTTATATTTCTCTGATAACACTACAGCTCTCTTTCCCTCTCATTTGGTGCAAGCATTGCACTGGGATTCCGTGCTTTTTATATACCAATCTCTATGCCTCTCTTAAATTCCACCCGCAGTGAACTCGCGCGAGTCAAACCGAGTCACCGACGCTCTCAATCCCGTGGCACTTAAGACCTCACGAGGGGTCCGCATGAACAGTTAGAACCTGAGACTCTGGTTCAATTAACCACAGTTGGGTAGGCCGACAATTTTTTTTCCCCTTCAAAACAGAAAAAAAAATTATAATTAAAAATTTGAAAATCTGCAAAGGGACAATGACGAGTATGGGCCTCCAAACAAAATTGACAATACACTTTCTTTTTCCTTAATTGGTAATTTCCTTTTTAACTGTGGTTGTTGGAATTACTTTGTTGTTTTAAATCCTTGAAAATTAGATATTGTCATTTTAAGAAACGACAATTTCTTATATTAGAGTTTATCCATCCTTGAAGAATAGATATATAATATTTATTTTTGGAGAATTCTTATTTCTGAAAAGTTATTAAAATAGATATCGGTATGCTCATTTTATTTTATTTTTGATAAAAAAAAATGTAGCCATGCGTTGGGTGATCCTTGAATTGCGTTATAAGAGAACATTTACTAGATTTCTTCGTATATTGGAAAGATATTCATAAGATTTTATATATTGCCACGAGCTAGAAGGGATGCAAAGTCAGCTCTCAACCACCATTAGATGCTATAGATATCGTGTGGCTGGCTTTACAATAAAGATGGGCTCCGCTATGCATTAGGCAATTATATCACTTTCCGATGAATTTTGGCATCTTCTGTCCCTACATTTGCATTGTCATTTTACTTGTCAATAAAAAATAAAACAAGCACGTGTTTTTTTTGGAAAAATATGAATTTTTAAATATGTTAGATATTTTTTTTATTGTTTTTGGATATGTTAATTTTTCTTTTGATAATTGTACTTTCAGAATTGACTTTAAATTTAAATACAAAATCAACAAATCTTAAAAATGACTTAATATCTTCAACTATAAGCAATCTGGTGAACTAAAAATCGTAGTTTGTTAAGTGTTAACATAACATTTTTAAACAAAATATTCTGTCATAATGTCTTACTACGTGTCTGTTTTTACTTATTTTAATTTTGCATAAAACTTTTACTCATTTACCTTTAATAAAACCTTCTACATACATATAATTAAGAATTAAATTCTCCATAATATACTCAAAAAAGTTTAATTACTTATTAACTATACTAAACTTTGTTGTTGGTATACCTATTAAATTCAACTTAATTCGTAAGCATATTAATGGATTGCTAGAAAAAATTATTTTTATTTAGTTGTTGTAACCATGCGTGAGTTTGCTTACTTCCGTTTTCTAGAAAGAACAAAACCACTAATAAATTGAATGAAATTAAATAATTGTGAATACATAAGTTGAGTGGGGCTTAAGTTATTCAGGCAGAAACTCTGATGATGAAAGTGATTGATTAATTAAGGGAAAGAGTAATACGGGGTTTTGATATAATTATTTTGAGAGTTTTTACTAAATTCCTTAAAAATTGAGAAATAAAATTTTGATGAGGAGGGATTCTTGTGTACTCGTAAAAATGTACATAGAGGGGCTTATTTTTTATACACAAATATACACGCACAGATGATTTATATATATATATATATATATATATATATATATATATATAAACATAAAAAAAAGGAGGGTGGGGGAGCGAGGGGACGGCTGTTAATTGATGATAAAAATACCATTAATCGATATGAATTCTTGGTATCTATGATTACACCGTACGTTAAAGTTAGTACAAGTATTATTAAGTAAAATCTACTAATACCCTTCAAGATTGAGGGTGAAAAGGAAAAAGTAGATATACTAACCTTGGACAACTCCGGTTGAAAGAATTTTCAAATACTCAATGGCAGAAAATGACTCACCAAAATGGGTTGCCGATCTTCCTCTTGCTCCCACTGGCATCATTGCTGCCCAAATACGACTGAGTTTTCTCTCATTGAATTTCCATGAAACTGGCATCTCATAAACTTCACCCGTGTTTTAGTTTCATCCTCTATCCCTTCTTTGCGTTTTCTTGTCCCATCAGTACTGCCAGTGCTCCTCCTATTTTCGGCAGCCAAAAACATGGTATCCGTAGAATCAACCATCTCAATATCACCGTCGACTTTATCTTCATTTGTCCCTCCATAAATTGAATCAGCTAAGAGATCACTGTCCAGATTGTTATCAGATTGTCTGATTTCTGGGAGAACATGCTCAGTTCTTGATGTCCAAAACTTTGCTTTTGCACGGAGCTTGGCAGTGTCACCATCAAAGACTGCCAATCCTTGGTCCTCCACAGCTAGAAGCCACTCTGACGAAAAGGAGAAAAAAAAAATCGCAAAATAATAGACGTTAAGGTAAAAGAATTTCTAAGCCAAAAAAAAAAAAAAAAAAACCCACAAACTTGTCTCGGTAAACTGGTTAACTCCCCATGAAATGAAACCGATAATCCAAAATTGAGTATTGCCACATCCATTGATATTGCCTACTCAACTTTTGGAAGATATAAAGTAGCCTCCATATCGCAAAAAAGATAAGTAAAAAATCATTAAAAAAACACACGCACACAAAAACAAAACAAAAACAAAAAGAAGGTTCTTGAACATTGTCAGACAAGCAAAACATAGGAGCCTAGGGATACGAGAGAAACTCACTTATAAGAGCTATAGGAGTGGGAACATTTGGTTTGCTAATCTTTCTGCCCATCTCACTTTGACCAGCGACCCAATTAATCAATTGAAGGGGCATGCAGGATCTAGAGAAGGCATTTAGATAAGAAATGGCTTTCTCCCAATCACCTTGTTCCCTGTGATGAACCAGAATATGAAACTTATTAACCGAAGCGTCCTATAACCTCTCACTCCATCACAGCCACCAAAGAGTTATTTTTCATACCTAGCAGATTGTATAGCTAAGTCAGCCACAAACAACCATGTAACAGACAAATCCTTCAAGGTGTTTGCATACAGTGTGATCCCTGTCTGAGGGATGATGAACGACGAATACTCTACTGTCATCACAGCTGTGTACAGGACTTCTTTTAAAAGAACTTCATTTTCAGAGCCCTGTAAAAAAGCAATTTTTAAAATGACGTTGATGATAAAATTAGTAACCAAAAAACATGTCGTTAACTTCTTCAAGGGAAAGAGGATAAGCCATTCCGTAAGACTAGGAAGTTGAAATTACCCGGAGAAGCAGGTTGCTCACTATTGGCCCCTCTGAGTGTTCACAAAGGTTATGGCAAATCACTTCTATTAATAGCTAATTGTTTTCAAGGAAAAAACCGCTCATTAATAATTGATGAACTATATCACCCTATAGAAAAGGTTCACTACAAGTAAGTTTTACTAAGTTCCCAATCTTGTCAAGATTTTAACTCCACGACTTGCCTCAATTGTCATATGAAGAATGTAACAGGCTAGTCTGTAAAGAGGAGAGTAGAACCTTACATATGCCTAGGGTGTGAAGCTTCGCACAGAAGTCATCTATATTCTCTTGGGGAGCTTGATACTATTTTTAACTCTCATTCTTTAAAGTTGAAGACCCACACATCGCCTTCTGGAGAAGGTGCTTTACGTAAATCTAAAAGCCCTTGACAAGCGTGCCAAATAAAAATTAAAGCAAAAAAGACATCATACTAACCAGTAGGGGGATCACAGGCAAAACTGGCTCCAGCATCGTCCTGAAAAGGGTATCTGATGGGCACCAATGAGAAATCAGGAAGTACAAACATGAAAACTAGAATGGGATCACCCCAGGGAGCACAGCAGTGGTTCAACCAATGTCAAGCTAAAAAGAAAACAATTAGGGTTAAGGGAGGGATTTAATTACCAAACTAGATAAAAGTTCACATGTAGTCATCATCATATTAACTTGGACCAAGTAAGGAAACTAGACAACTTCGGCTGAATGTCTTGGACAATATATATATATTAAAAAAATAAAAAGTACCCTGACTAACTGAGTATTGAAATTTGAACCACCGATACAACTAAATAAACAAAAATGCATCCTGTCAACGTTCATCTTCCTAATATCCCAAAAATCCTACATCCAAAAGCACTGAAAGGGCAAGACTACACAACTATTAAACATTAACATAGTTCAAGTTTTCCATAAGTAGAATTTCTTACCCAAAAAATAAGAATTCCTAAACCCAGTAATGATCTGAATTGCCGAATCGCACAACTTTTTCTTCTGCTCTGCTTTCACAATCCCTGGCTCGAAGTCCAAACACAGTTTCAACAAGAGAGCCTCACACATGACAATTCCGGCTAAAAAACCAATTTCACATCTCACTTCAATTCCTTTACGAAACTGGTCGCTGACAATGGGGAAAAATCCTTTAAGGTAATCGCCAGCCCCAGATAGATCAACCATCCACACAGGTATCACATCCAGAAAACTTGGGTCCAAACTCGTTGGGCCATTATTTTCACCACGAAGCTCCTTGCCACAAAAAATGCTACAATAACTTATAAGTCCTTCTAATAAGCTCTGGACTTCACTCTTCAAGTGTTTCTCTTGGAGCGCCAAATGATACAGCTCATAAACGACAGGAGCGAGAATACCGATTCTTTTCAACGAACCGCAATAATCCGAACAAGAGACAAGCAATTGGAATAAATCTTTAGCTGTTGACGCTCTCGTCAAAGGTTCTCTCTGCACCGCTAATTTATTCATGTGGAATTCAAGGGCGGCATAAAACCAGACGAATTGAAGTGATGGGTCGGGCACATTCTGCAGCAAGCGAGAGAAGATTGAACTAAAATCGCTGAAATCAGTGACGCCATTACTGTATTCAGCTAAGAAACGGTCGATCGATTCTTTGAGCATGGGCTGGTAAGGTGGGGCGTGATCCATGGTCGGATTTTGGGCAGGTTTCAATGGAGTTTCGTTCATTTTACCGAAGTCGAACGGCATGGGCAAAAGCTAAAGGCTTGTTAATTTCAGATATTTCGAAGGCCTTTTTCAACGACGATTGCTCTATGTATTCCTAGCTCTGTGACCTTTGAGTTCTAAAGCGGAAGGAAGCTATGGCAGAAGTTTAAATTCAGCTATTAACGAACTGTGAAACCCTAGGTTTGCGGATGATGTATGGAGCTAACAACGGGAGGGAATATGTGGCATTTTGGTAACGGACAACTTTTTGAATTCTGCCCCGTTTTAAAAATATATATATACACGTATAAATAAATACTATTTTAGACTTCAATAATTTTCTTTTAAGTTTCAGTTCATTCTTTTAAACTTTTAATTTTTCTATCAGTTTACTTTTTTTTTTTTCTGATCATCTTGACTCAGTTTACTAAGCATTATTGTGATAATTCATAAAAGTCCCTAAAAAATTTTAAATCATAAAATCAATGATGCTTTCATTGGATGCCACGATATGTTCATACAATTTATATTTTTTTTTCCTGGAGATGGATTGTAGTTTTCAAAATCACCTTTACCTATAATAAGAACTATAAAATCATTTCAAAGTTTTGAACGAGTTGTATAGATATTTTCTTCTTCATGGCTATTTCTCTCTCTGCTGCTCCAGCTGGAGATTTGCATCATTTCTTATCTTCAAAATTCTCCATAGTGTGAAAAGAGGGAGCGATATGAGGTCACGGTTATACCTCTCCTATTTAAGAAGGCCCACATATTGTGCCACTGTTCCCAGAAGGAGGCATTGCTTATGTTTTCTAGTCTTATTCGAAGCTTGGAAATGGACCAGACTTCCTTCGCTGCTCGACATAAGGTCTAAACATGGAGAACAGATTCCTCAGTTTCTGGACAAGCATGACATGAAGCATTCCCTTGGTGAGTTCTTCTGTGAAGAGCCTCGTGTATTATTATGCATAGAATCTTCACTCATAGCAGATAATGTGGAATCTACATTCACTTCTGAAGTTGAGATTTCACCCTCAGATACCTTACAAAATCTGACTCTTAACATTCTGATTCGGATTCTTTATATGTGCAGTCATGGTTAATTATTTCATTTTTTATATGGAACCGCAATTTTTGCATTTTGGGTCAATGAAAATGTAGTATATACTCCATTGCAATTAAGGCTGCTGAATGGCGCTGCTTGAACTAGAGGAAAGGAAGAGAGCTTTGTAGTTATATGTTGCCCTTCAAATAGTATACTTCTTAATCCGGAAAAAAAAATTCCCAATTCTCTTTATGAGGTGGGAATTTGTATGCATCATTTTGCATGTATGAAGAACACAATAAAAAAATATCAAATTATTATAATTTTATATATATAATCAATCATAATAATTCATTTTATATTTTTATATTATAAGACCTAGTGGCTTAATTCTAGTAATAACATAACATATACTATACTAAATAATATATATACGCAGAGTGAGGAGCAAATCCGAACCGAAGTTGTGCATCTCCCTTCCCCGCCTTCGCCATGTCTCTCCTCAACCGGACGTCCTCGCGCCTCCCACATCTGGTGTCGCCTCAACGGATAGTTTCCCTTCACACCACCCATCCCTCTATGTCATCCACCGCGGCTTCCGGCAGTGCTACACCGACACCATATGCTCGGCCACCTTCACCGTCGACTTCCTCTCAAACTGGTCTTCCCAAGGCGGCGGAGTACGTGATCTCCAAGGTTGATGATCTCTTGAACTGGGCAAGGCGTGGTTCCATTTGGCCCATGACCTTTGGCCTTGCCTGCTGCGCAGTCGAAATGATGCACACCGGAGCCGCCCGCTACGATCTCGACCGATTCGGGATCATTTTCAGACCCAGTCCCCGTCAGTCCGATTGCATGATTGTTGCTGGCACTCTCACCAATAAGATGGCCCCTGCCCTTCGCAAGTAAATTTCTGCCTTGGCTTCATTTTCTTTATTTCAGTTGAATGGTTATTTTCATTCATATGGTTCTGTTTGCTTAATGAGAGGAAGTTGGGAAATTGAATCGCGAATTTATAATTTTTCAAGTTTGATAGCAGATTTATGTTGGCTATTTTTCTTCCCTGATTCTCACGTTAGGTCCTTAGGGTTCTGTTTGGATCGTTGAATTTCACTGGCCTTATTTAGGGTTAGGAATTAACATCGGACGCTTTTTTTTTTGGTGGTGAGATGAGTCTGACATTTACCTGATATATGAGTTCGAGGACTAGACTACATGGGTTGGGCAATATATATTTAGATGAGGTCTGTTTCAACTACCCTTTTGTTTGATCTATTTTCTTTCTTTGGTGGCATGGTAATGCCTGTGCTAATGAAAGCAGGTCAAACAGGTGTACTGATTCTGGGAAATATCTCCCTGTACAATCGGTTGATTTATGCAGTTTGCTAGAGATAAAAGTTTATTGTAGATTAAAATCACATGTCACAATTGGACATAACTGACTTTATAAGGACCGTTTTGGTTTATTTGGTTTGCCCTGTAACTGATGTATTTGGCTAAAATGTGATACTGGACTAACCGGAAATCAGGCTTTCTTTGGAAGAGGTAGAAGAATGAAATGTACTTGGCTTAGTTCGCCGGGTTTTAATTTGCTTCCTCTTGTCTCTTCTGAATGAACTTAAGACTAGTCCTGTAAATGTTGTGGAATTGGATTTTAAATGAGAGACAACTGATAATTATCCAATTTGATGTAAAATGTTTTCATTACTTTCATGTGCTTTTGTTAAGTAGTTTTTGAAGGAATGGTCCTAAAATATGCCTGGTATTCAAGAAAGGTGACTGTCGATTGTTTCTCCATACTTCCGTTTATTGAAGGATTTTCTAAGAAATTATATTTCGAGGAGAAAAACCTCTAATAATCTTCTATACTCAATCAAGTCATTGTGTTATTGTCTTGGTTGTTTTGATGTTCAATCTCGGTTAGTTCACTTATGGTCTATTCTTCCACTACGGGAGTGTTTTTGCTATGCTCGGAAGCTAATACAGGAACCAGTTTTATTGAATGATATGGTGTCAGCAAGAGGCTCTTATGCTTGTCATTCCAAAAATATGACTCTGTGTTGCTTGCCTTTGTTCTATTATTCCTAAGGTTTGTTCCTAAGCGTTGCTGCGCCTGCTGATCAACTTACAGTATCCAAGCGAATGCAAGCATCAGTTCGTCTTCCCGTTGTTAGATATTTCAACGGGAGCTGATATATTAATTTTAATGTGATATCCCCCAATGAATTTGCATGTTTTCTGTGTCAATTTTGACCCAGGGAACTTTCTTCATTTTCTATCTCGCAAATAACCGAACTTGGTTCATTATAAGAGTTTTCATGTAGATATTGAAAATTTCTTGCAGGGTTTATGACCAAATGCCTGAGCCGAGGTGGGTTATCTCTATGGGAAGTTGTGCTAACGGAGGAGGATACTACCACTACTCCTACTCTGTTGTTCGAGGATGCGACAGGATTGTTCCTGTTGACATATATGTTCCTGGTTGTCCTCCAACTGCTGAGGCTTTACTATATGGACTCCTCCAGCTGCAGAAGAAGATCAATAGACGCAAGGACTTCCTTCTTTGGTGGACAAAGTGAGGGCATTCAAGTTTTATTTCTTCGCAGCTAAGCCCGCACCTCATGTTAAATAAGCAATAAGTACTAGTTTTCCTTTCTATGCGCCTTACAATGGAGATTATGTTTGACTTATTATTACATTACCACATCATATCGAAAATGGATTTCCTGCAGTCGACTGTAGGCCGTCCGATTTACATATTACTGTGCAGTCAACTGTTGACTCTGTAATAGTAAATAGATCGGACGGCCTGTAATCGACTGCAGGACCGACTGCAGAGAATCCAGGTCCCATCATATCCCGGGATGTTCTTTCGTTGTGCGACATTCTGTGCAGTTAACTTTGGGGATTCAGGTCCCCATTAAGGTCCCGTTGGACTTGTGTCAGTCATATCAAGAATGTGCATGCTTATTTGTTTAAGCTTCTTTGTATGTTGATTAATTTGGGAGTAAATAAGAGAACTCGTGTTTGTGTTTGACTCATAAAGTTGCTTGTTGCTTGTTCTATAGCATTGGGTGTGGAATAAATTTTCTACAACAGTCACATCTTTCTCTTGATGAGGGAAAAGTAAAACAAAAGCAAGAAAGCGTAGTAATAATAATGTTTAATGAGTAGAAACTATATATTTTCTGAATCTTACCTCATTCCATAGTTTTCTTCTTATCATATTTGGATTTTGTTAAATCAGAATGTTGTATGATTGTTCGTATATATTTTATGGTTTATCGTTTTTCCGAAAGAAATGAAGAGATACAAATGACGCTATGGTTTGGTCATAGATTTTGGTTGAGGTTTGACATTTTACTTATTGGTTTTATTTTATCAATTTCAACGATTCACTCAATTTTATTTTATTTTTTTTTTAAGATTTGAGTACAAGATTAATTTTGCATTATGTATTAAACCACGGGTAAGAATACTAGTGGATTGAAAAATATCATGTTTTAGACATTTTTTTTTTTTTTTTTATGAAAAATGTATGTAAAATTTTAGAGAATATTCGTAAGACTAGCAATTTTGGTGCCCAGCCTTTAGTAATGTTATAAACAGGTGTGATTGATACTGTCGTACTTTCTGATGATAAAAATTAAATTTCACTCGGTATAAAACGTAATTAAATTTGATGTATTTTATACATTATTTTATTACAGTAAATTGAGTAAAATAATAAATTTTAATTTTAATTCAATAAATAAAAGTGATGATTATATGGATTTAATAAAAGAGATATAATTTTTTTTTCTTAGCAATGTACTTTACACATGTTCGTATTTTGTTGATGATCTATTAGCCATCTATTATTATTTCAATGGACTTCCTGGCACTGGTCTTCGCCTATTAGAGGCATTTATTCTTAGAATAAAGGAAAGAAGTTAAAAGTTTGTGTTCTTGATAAAAAAACATAGATAACATTAAAAATATTTGGTCATAAAATATTTTTTATTATGTCAATAGATATCAAGATTTTATTTTTTAAAATTAAATAAAAATAGTAACACTATTTTTTAATTTTTTGATAGGCACTTTTTCTTAATCCACGAATTAAAGCTTAGCTCGAATCTTCAAACAAGCCTAGCTTATTACATCAAAAGAATAAAAAAAAAAAAAAGGAAAAAGAAAGCTAACCTTATTAAATTTGTGGCAAATTTTATTGCGTGTAAAATTCTCCTACAGGCCTAATTCTATTGAGAAAATCTGATAAATACGAGTAGCAGTAGAATACTAGAGGGGAGGTAATTATTATATTATTATTTTTTTTATGGTTGCTTTACGAAATAACGAAAATTGTAGACGATTTTTCCCGTGCGGCAGCAAGAATATCTTCCAACCGGATCCACCACTATATATATAAAAAAAGTCCAGTCACTGCTGCTCCCACACCTAATCTCTCTAGGGTTTCTACTCTTCTCTTGCTCTGCGAAGGAATATAATGGCCGACGAAGCACAATATTCATCTGGTACAGAGACCACGCCGCACAAGCGCAAGTATGAGGAACCATCCCCGGCTTCTCAAAGGCCCACAGGCTTTTCTGCTCCTATTGTGTCTCCGTCTCCGTCTCCCGACAGTGCCCACGCGCCACCTCCTTCCTACAATAGCGTCCCTCCTCCGGCAAGTGGGATTGAGCTCGCCAAGCAGCGTGCCCAGGAGGTCGCTGCTCGCCTCCTGAACAATTATGGTGGCGGAGGAAGCGGTGGTTTAGATGCCAAGCGAACAAAGGTTGAGAATGGTGCTACTGGGTTCGATTCCATTGGTAAGAGTTTTAATTCTGCTACCCTAGTCGTTTATTAATGTTTATTCTATAATCCTCCTTTTCTGTGGCTGATTTTGGTCCGAACTTCATCTTTTATGGGAATTTATGGTTAGGGTTTTTGTTTTCCTTCGATTTTCTTGTTTCAGTTGTGTGTCTTTAATTTGTTGGAAATCTCTATCTTGTAAACCCATGGCTCATTAGTAACAATGTACCACAAATGATTGTTGAACGCAGATACGAAACCGTCGTTCTCAGCTCCTTCAGCTGCTCCCGTATCGTATGCTTATCAGGGTACGAGCAAAAAGATAGACATTCCTAATGGCAGAGTTGGTGTGATTATTGGTAAAGGTGGGGAGACGATCAAATATCTTCAAATACAGTCTGGGGCGAAGATCCAAGTTACCCGTGATGTGGACGCAGACCCCAATTCTCCAACTAGGATGGTAGAGCTTATGGGTACTCCTGATCAAATTGCCACGGCTGAGCGTTTGATAAAAGAAGTACTTAATGAGGTATTGCTTTGCAGCTGCATTTTATTTTTGGTCTTGAAATGTGCTACTGGTCCTTTTATTCAAATTAAATCAAAGATAATAGCCATCAATGTATATTTCATTGGGAAAGTTCTTAACTTGAGTGTATTTATCTGTTATTTTCATCCCTTTATTATCAATTTATGTGTAAAATTTCTGATTGATGTAAGTTTACTTATTCCTATTTAGAGTAACTGTCCACCGATTTTTATTTGACATAGCAAGGGTGCCTTGTTTGTCAATTTGTAATTATAATCTGAAGTGTTTTTCTAAGAATATTACCTAAACTAGGTAAGTGAAATCCGGTGCAAGTAATTAAGCACAAGCACTAACATGAGTTGTATTGGTACCAGGCTGAAACCGGAGGTTCCGCCATAGTTTCTAGACGTCTGACTGGTCAAGCTGGGTCTGAGCAATTTGTGATGCAAATCCCAAATAATAAGGTATGCTAACGTTTATTGATATGTGCATTAGAAAAATGTTTCATCATTTCATGTGTGGGGTTTATCTTCATCACATTTTTTTACCTGTTTGGGTTTTTTAAGTTTTGTCGTGTGGATGTATAGGTTGGCCTTATAATTGGAAAAGGGGGAGAAACAATAAAGCATATGCAAGCACAGTCTGGAGCACGAATTCAGGTTTTTCTTATTAGCCGTATTTAGCATATTCAATTAAAAAAGATGAATTCTAGTCTCCATTGTTAGTCATGCGATCTTTATTTTAGGTTTGTGGTTACTACTACTAAAATTTATAATGGTAACTGCTGGATCTGAAGTTTTGATATTATATGTGTTATAATTTTGCGGTTTATGTATTGACTACTTTTTACAGGTGATACCTTTGCATCTTCCTCCTGGCGACGCCTCCACACATAGAACATTGCAAATTGATGGGACTAGTGAACAACTCGAGTCTGCAAAACAGTTGGTTAATGAAGTCATAAGCGAGGTATTTTTGGTGCATGGCATTTTTTTTGGATTTGGCCTTGGTTAGCATGTGGCCTGCTTTGTGTGCCAAGTCTAGTTTTGTTCAAAATGATTGATTTTGAGTGCATTTCAGTATTTTCTATGTGTCTATGTTTAATCTTGCTTTAGAATTGTTGAGTTTGATTGAAGTGTTTTCGGTTATTTGATTAAAACTCTGTCCTTTTGGTTATGATATGGATTGTATTTAAATTGTCTCTTAGACCTGACCACATGTTTTTGTACCATTTTACTTAATGTGATCCTGTCCTATTAAAGTGGGTTTTGTTCAGTACTTCTGCTTGATTCTGCCACTGATTCTTTTCCTTGGACATATGTTCATTCCTTTTTTTCAGTTAGTATAGGTTCTTATCTTCATTGCAGGGATAAAAGTGATTCTCTAACTTGTGGTCTTAAATGAATGAGACATTATGTTGTGTTTTTATTGCTATCTTCACGATTAGAAGTAGGAAACTATGAAGTTTTCTGTCCATTTCTTGTTTCTTGGCTCCATCTTTATTACTATGCTGGACGCTTATCTTGCTGATGTGTTGATGCATATGCTTAGTTAAAAGATAACACTGAAGTGAAGTCCAATAGGTTGCTTTTACTTAATAATATCCACACTTTAGCTGCATTAGTTTATGCAGTGGAAACCAGAGTGGCTGATCCAATGCAGTAATTACCTTTGTGAGATAGGTTTCCTTCTGAAATTTACTGCTGTGGCTAGTTCAATAAAAGACCTATTTGTGATGGTGATATGCACTGCTAGTATTATTTGGTGTATCAATGCGATCTAAGTTCTGTATGGTCTTGAACTGGATGTTTTTTGACTATCTAGATTCATGACTTCTATATATAATCTTTAGTTTTCGATGAGAGAATATATACACATCTGTAGTTAATTTCCCCTCTTTTACTCATAAATCATTTTGTTGAGGAGGATGTTCTGATGGGATATTATTTGTGAAATGGATGGATTATTTTTGTTGTCTGATGTACTGGCATCTCTCTAGGACTGTTAGCTGTATTAAGTTTTGCACTCGGCAATGTGCTTCACTGAAGTGGTTGTTGGGAACTTAGGATGAAGGCTCCCTCAATTCTTCCAATGTATTTTGGTCCAAGTGAATAAATGTTGGGATTATATCCTGTTCAACCATGGAATATTCTTTTGTGTATCATATGACTGATATTGTTATTGGGACTATTGTAGGGTTAGTGTGTGTTGGACCATTGGTGACACCAACATGAAATCCCTTTGTTGGTGTACCCTCAGCATGCCCTGGTATGGTTCTAAATCTTAATTTTCGATATTTATTATCAAGGGCAGTAAGTCTCCTTTCTGTATAGTGTCATTGGATTGGATATTTCATAATTAACTTCAAACTATACATACTTGAAAGCTCATTTCCTCTTTATGTCTTATCCTTGACTTTCCTTTTGGCTTATTAACTTAAATTGTTATTGTTGAGCTAATAGTCATCATTTTGCTTTGTCCCATGATTTCTGTCCTGATATCAACCTTTTAGTTGCATTGACTAACAATCATGATATTGTTTAAGATTACTTTGTCCCAGTGGATTCTCTATTTTTCATGCATGGCATCCTTATGTGGTGCCTTGGTCTAGTGTGCCGCTTCACTCTCCCTTCTTACCATTATGGTGCCTTTTTTCCCCCATTTTCCTAGTTTTTTTTTTTTTTTGAATCCTGTTATGTAGTAATTATAATCTTTGTTGAAGTTCTTAAGTTTAGTTTCTACTTTTTCCTTGTATGGATTCCCCTTTCTATTGTTTGTTCTTTTGGTTATAAATGCTTAGTTATCCATAGTTATCCATTGAGATTGGTCCTTTAGGTAGGGCTTGTGGGAAGGTTGAATGGAAAATTTGCTTAGAGATATACTTAAGTAAAAAAATTAATTGTTGGGTCCTTAAATTTTGGACTCATGCCTGCTCCCTTCTTTCTCTTTTGTGGTATATATCATAAATTCTATCAGCATTGCGGTTGATATCTGGTGATTGCTAAATTTGTTGGATTCCTATCAACAACTTTTGACTCCATATATTGTTATATTATGTGGTGGATTGCCCATTTGAGGCAATAAAAGATGGTATGTTTGTCTATTTCTATGGTCTTTTGTGCCCATTCATTTCGAATAGGGAGAGGGTGTGCTTCTGCTGGAGTAACTCAGTTATTTCACGAACCAGTACGGTATGTAGGCTTTATACCCCTCTCTAATGCTGTATGTAATAAGTTAATCCTGCAATAGACTAATATGAACTTCATATGTGCTCTATATATGTTCATTTTTGGGCATTTTATGGTTAGTATTATTTGTCTATTTGTACGTGCATCTGTTATGCTGTGTACCTTTAATGTCATGCCATCTTGGTAGGTTCACTTGTTTTATCTTTGGTCGCATTTTTTTTTTTTTTTCTGCAGAATCGTCTTAGAAATCCACCAATGGGTGGTGGTTATCCTCAGCAAGGTTACCAAACACGACCCCAATCTAACTGGGTTCCCCCTGGTCCTCCCATGCAACAACCTGGTTATAATTATGTGCAGCCTGGAGGATACTCTGGTCCATCACCCCAGTATAACATGCCTCCGCCACAATATCCAGGCTATCCTCCGCAATCTGGTGGATATTCTTCCAGTTGGGACCAGTCTACTGTACCTCCTTCTCAGCAGTCTGCTCAGGGAACTAGTTATGATTACTATAATCAACAGCCACAACAAAATCCTGGTGGTCAAGCACCTCCGGGTGATGGGACTGCTTATAATTACAGTCAGCAACCACCTTCTGGTTATAACCAACATGGTCAAGGTTACGGTCAGGACAGCTATGGTGGGTACCATGCACCACCACAATCAGGGTATGGTCAGCCACCGGCATATGATCAGCAGCAAGGCTATAACTCAGCCCCCAGCTATGGTACCGCAGCAAATCCAACTCAAGAGGGCCACACTTCCAACTATGGTTCTCAGGGGGATTCCGCTCAAGCTCCTCCCCCCGCCCAGCAAGGTTATGGTACTAACCAGCAGCCTGGCCCAAACCCTGCTAACTATCCATCTCAAGGAACTGCTCAGTCAGTTTATGGGATGCCTCCTACTTCGCAAGCAGCTTATGGCAATCAACCACAAGCACAGTCCGGTTATGGGCCCCCTCATTCCCAAAAGCCAAGTGGTAATCCACCTGTTTATGGACAGTCCACGCAATCACCTAGCACAGCAGGGAGCTATGGTCAATCTGCTCCTCTGCAAACTGGATACGCTGCTTCCCAGCCCCCGCCATCTGGGTATGCTCAACCAGAATCTGGTTCTCAAAGGGCACCACCATCTGGTTTTAGTCCTGCAGTGCAGCCAGGCTATGGTCAAGCACCGCCCTATGGTGCTACTGCAGGGGCTCAACCTGGTTATGGACCACCGCCATATAGCAGCAGTTATGGTGGTGGTTACAGCCAGCCTCCGGTCTATTCTAATGATGGTGGCACAGGTGGGAGTACTCGTGGAACCTATGATGGAACACCTGCACAGACTGGATTACAGGGTGGTGGTGTAGCTAAGGCGTCACCTCAGAGTTGATTGATATTTCGCTGTGTGTTGATTTTGGTTCTTCGAATTTGGTCGTTTTATATTGTTTCTATTGTAACAGTATCATTTACCTAGGTTTTCAGTGTTTAGATGGCAGCTTTGTTGTCCGAGGTCTTAAGTAATTTGTACGAGTAATTAGGACTTCATTCTGTACTCGTCTATACTTAATTACTATCAAGTGAGGTCTGGATTCAATTTAATTAGTCCCTTACAAAGTGATGATTGGGTAACTCATGCTTTTCTTTGTTCTTTTTTCTTTTTTTTTTGAAAAAAAAAAACTTTTTATAATTGATTATCTTTTTAAATTTCAATTCTTGAATACTGACCTAAATGGATACTTTCTTGTGTGATTATTTTACTGTCAGACTAATATTTAGATCTGCCTATCAAGGCCGAACTTAAGTAATCACGACTTTTCTACTACAACTGAAGGTTTCAATTTTGTCTTACTTACTAGTTAGGCTTTTTTAATGAAATTAATTGATAAGTTAGTTAAAAGTTATTACTTTAATTTTCAACTAAAGTTAAATTAGTTTATTAAATTATAAGTTAATTAAAGTCGTTAAATTAATTTATTAAATAATAAGTGTGTTAATTTAAAATTAAATGTTATTAAGTTAATTTATTAAATTATAAGTGTTTGATAAAATTAATTGCTGTAATAAATGTAAAATGACAGAGAATGATATGATTATATATTTTTCATATAAATTTAATTTAATTTTTCAAATGAAAATATTTTTATTAAATTATAATTTTAAATTTAAATTAATTTTTGAAATATTCTTTTATGAAAGCTGAAGTAATTCATCAAAATTAAAATAAATAAAGTAAGGTTTAATTTAAAGTAGTTTGATAAAAAAAATAATCAAGGAAACTTTTTTAGTAGTATTTCCTTCTTTTTGTAGGAAAATATTGTAAAGTTAAGGAGAAAAAAAAAAGAAATATATAACATTATATTTACATGAATTATTTTTTCTAAAAATAAAATAAAATTTGATTGTGCAAGAAGATGAATAATTTTTTTTAAAAGGAAAAATATACTAGAGATAAAATAATAATTAATTTGAAGTAAAAATGAAAAATAAAAATGTAATAAAAGATAATATGATATAAGAACGTCAAAAAAACATTATAAATTTATTTATTAAATAAATCAAATATAATATAAATTAGGTTATCAGACTTATCAAACACTCTTAATTTCTTAGTTAATGGTACTACGGCAATTTCAGCGTAGTTTTAGGCTTTAGGGTTTTTACAACAACTATTTAAAGAGCACTGGGAGCCTCGACGGAGTTGTCTTGGTTGTGAAGCGTCGGCCTCTCAAGCATTTTATGTATGCGTTATCTTTTTGCTTCCATTTTTTACAAATACACTTCTGTTTTAATTGAGTCAGTTTAGGTTTTGATGGTTTGTACGGAGATGAGATGATTGCAGCAATGGTGGATTTACGGTTGTTTCTGTAATTGTAATTGTCGAGGGAAGAGAGAGATTTGATTAAAATGAAGGCTCCACAATCGAGTCAGCAGCAGGGGTCTATTGATTAATGGCCATCTGACTGCCGCTTGGAGCCTATATGAATTACCAGATGAAGATCCTTGAAGCCCTTTGGTTGCTTCAAGACACAATTTCTGGTAGAAATTAAAATATTGTGTGTTTGTTTGCTTGGTTCAATTTGGCACTGAAGTCAGACACGGGTGTTTGTTTATTCATCTCCAAACAAGCTACCTTTTGCATGGTGCCTAAATAAAGCTACTGATTCACGATCGGAGGGACCTTATTCATGGTCGTCTTCAAATTTAAAGCAGCAAAATTATTTATTTTCCTCTTCGTTCTTTTTCCATCACATGCTTAGCAAAGTTTATTTAACTACTGGACATTTTATTTATTTTGTGAAAATCTCCTCTTTCTGTCTCATTGTTTTTTTTTCCCTATTTTAATTTCGTATTAGTTTGATTTATTTAATTATTTCTACCAAAATAGCTTCAACAGATTGGTTGTATTCTGATTGTAAAACGTTATTTTTCGTGTTGTGCGTGGGCTTCTTTGCATATCCGAGGACTGTACTACTGAGGACGGCAATGGCGGTAACCTCTTCTAAGTGTTAAGAGTACGGCTAATGGAATTTTTCCACTGATACTAAATGTTTTGTTAAATCAAGTATTAATTTAATATCAATTCTCAATGGAAAGAAATTTTGTTATAACTTCATCAAAATTCTAAACTTTTGAACTTTAGATGAAAATATGTCTATCGTTGTAAATACCAAATAACAAATAACAAGAAATGTCGGTGGATCTTTTATGAAAAATATTCAAGTAACACGCTTGTCGAACCCTGCTCAAATGATTAACTTTTCCCTCAATCATTTGGGTAAATTTAACCCCAAAAACGTTTAAGATATTTTTTGATCTAAAAAGTGGGGATGAATTAATAACTCTTAACAAAATAATAAAAGAATTCACTAATATAGAAAGTGCATTAGTCATTATAATTCTTGTTAAAGGAAAAATGGATTTGCCTCATCACATCAATAAGATAGTATACGGAGTTTTGCCTCTGGTTAATGACTGCAAATTCTTCTTGATCTCAAAGGAGGTCAAAAATTTTAATTTTAATAAGTAAAACTTAGGGGTTAAAAAAGACGAGTATTACTTTCCGGGTAAACGTAAATGAAGCGAAGGTCTCTTCAAGCTTCATTGCCTAATAGCGTTTTCTACGTCTGTCAAAACAGTAATACAAAAAAATTCATAGAACCGAATAATACATCCTATCTTATTATTTCATTTAATTTTTATCCCAAAATTTCTCAAGACAGATAAGTTACTTAGAATTACAAGCATGCAAATTATTTATCCCAAAATTTCTTAAGACAGCTTCGGAAGTTATCAGTGCTTATTAAGCAGTTGTACCACCTAGAATCCAGGAAATGGATATTTAGTAGTATCACTTAGAATCCAGGAATTGGATATTTGGTCGTAAACCCTTCAACTCTGTCACGCAAGTCAGAAACCTGATCCCTCAAAAGAAATTCAGGAGATGACACAAACTTCAGAAAATCTTGGAGCTTTGATCCTGGGGCTTGAGCTACGGCTTCAAGTGCTATTTGCACACCCTCATGAATCAAGTCTGCGGTCAATACAAATTCTTTCTCTTTAAATCCTCTAGTTGTCATTGCAGGTGTTCCAATGCGGATGCCTCCCGGCACTAGGGCGCTCTTGTCACCTTTAGTATGGAACATGCATAAATTAGCAGAACTGGGGGAAACAAAGATCACTGAGAATAAGCAACATTAAAAACGAAAATGCTATATAAGTATCATGAGCCTCACCAGGCACTGAATTTTTATTAAGAGTTATGGAAGCCATGTCAAGGATTTTCTCCACGCGAGCACCATCAATTCCCTGAATAAAAAGGTATGCTTATTAATATCAAATAAAGGAAGGAGTGCCACTATCCAGAACAGCATGTCACAGAACAAATGTATTCAACTGCAAATTATTGTAAGAAAATGAAACCTTGCTATTCTTATGTTACAAGAAAGCAAATTAGTATAATATCAGCACAAAAGAGCTCAGACCAAAAATAAAAGGGAAAACAGACTTATATCCTGTAACTCAACAAAAGAGCCTTACAGATGGCCTCAAGTCGACAAGAACCAGGTGATTATCACTTCCACCAGAAACCAATTTGTACCCATGTTCCATTAATCTACTGGCATGAGCTTTACAGTTAGAGACCACCTGCAGAATAGTATTATACAAGAGTGTTGTTAAGACATGGTCTGGACCAAATTCTGACTAGTTATGTAAAGGAAAAATGAAATACCTGGTTTTGGTAAGCTTTAAACTCTGGTGATTGCGCAAGCTTGAGGCAAGTTGAGAGTCCTCCAATGGTGTGGTTATGAGGACCTCCCTGCATAAAGGTAAATGTATCTAACTTCGTAGGCAAATAAGATCCTAATCATCTTATCTTCCCAACCAGAATATTACAAAAAACACTTAAACAGGTGTTTCTAAATTACCTGTAGACCTGGAAAAACAGCATTGTTAATGGCAGACTCTAGATCAACTCGAAGCACGGGGTCTTTCTTGAAGAATATCATACCACCTCTTGGACCTCTCAGAGACTTAAGAATGATATCAATTTGTCAGTTCATGCACGTGTTCAAGCCAACAAATTACATAATTTATAAAGCATATCATTATGTAGTTACACATATTTAAACAAATCTTCCTTTTCTCTATCTTTTGTAGACCTTAATAAAATACAAAGCTACACAACATGAAAAACATGCAAGTTAAACCTTGTGGGTTGTGGTTGTCACAATATCACAGAACTCGAAGGGACTAGCAAGCACAGAAGCAGCAATAAGTCCACTTATGTGAGCCATATCCATCATAAGAAAAGCACCTACTTCATCTGCAATCTGTCCAGGAAAACGGATGTAATTATCTTATTTCAAGATAAAGGAAAAACCAGATATCGTCTTAGCAGATACTAAATCATGAAGAAGATATAATTCCAGAGAATGCATAGGCAGAGGACTTACCTTCCTCATGCGAGGATAGTCAATGTCTCGAGGATAAGCACTAGCACCAGCAATTATAAGTTTTGGCCGGAAGAGGTTAGCTGTCTTCTCAAGTGTATCATAATCAATAAGACCTGTTTGGGATTCCAAAGGAAGGTAAAATCAACCAGTCATCAAAAAGATTAGAAAAAGCATACAAATACGATAACAAGATGTGAGCACCTGTTGATTCATCAAGTCGATAAGGCATAGACTCAAAATAAATTGAGGTGGCTGATACACGTCTCTTAGGAGTCATGAATCCGTGAGACAAATGTCCCCCATGAGGCAAGTCTAGGCCCTGTAAATTACCATCATACATCAGCAAAAGCACATAAATAAGATCATTGTCAAGATATAAATCAACTAAAAGTAGCTGACCATTATCCGATCATGTGGATTAAGAATTGCAGTGTAAACTGCAAAATTAGCTGGAGAACCAGATAACGGTTGAACATTTACACCCCACTCTGTTCCATCTAAGTGAAATGCAGCCAATGCCCTTTGCTGACATAATATTTCAAGCTCATCTATTATCTCATTGCCGCCGTAGTACCTTCATGTATCACAAGACTAAAATCAAATCAATAAAATTGAGTGAAAAAGCGGGCAGGCATGCAGTAAAACTTTCATTTTCTCTAGAAAAGAAAAAGGTAAAAGAAAGGATTTACCTTTTACCAGGTAGCCCTTCAGAGTACTTGTTCGTAAGGCATGAACCAACTGCTTCCATCACTGCTTTAGATGTAAAATTTTCGGAGGCAATAAGCTCAAGGCTCTTGAATTGTCGTTCTTTTTCCTTGTCTATAATTGCACGCACCTCAGGATCGGCGTCACTCAAGCCATAGTCTACGAAACTATTTCCATCGCCTAGAGATTGCACAAATTCCGTTCCGTGAAATAAAAAAAAAGATCAGCCTTGGCCCATGGAAACTAAGAGTTTAAGAATGCTATACAATGATATCAAAATAACAGCAAAAGATGTAAAATTGAAAAAAAAATATTTGAAGTCAATCACACTGGAATCTTTTCAAGCAAATAGTGCAGTTACCTCCAGGCACTGGTACAGAGAGAGTTGATGGTCTCCCAGTGACCAAGCTTCCTTCAACATAAGATGCTTTACACGGATTCACATTGTAGAGCCTTACTTGAGGTACAAATCCATTATTGCCCCACCCTTTTGCAGCAGAATTCAGCCCCTTGGTCCACATGGGTTGTTGCAGAGAACCCATCATTGCGACTCCACTACAAGCTTGCATCCTAGTCTATAACTCTCTATTTAAGAGTTCTGTAGTTAGTTTTCCAAGAGAATGTGTACAATGATTAACCGAAGTAAATTAAGATCGCGTAGTTATGTATGGCTTAGGTAGATTTCACTCCTGTTGTGCTTAATTTCCTTATAAAATAAAAAACTACAACAAAATTTTCTAAAATATAAAGCAAGATTAAAATAGTTTGGTTTGCATAATACATCTTAGAAGCACTTCAAAATGCAATTCGAAAAAACTAGAACTCAAATACTAAGCCCAGTATACTCATTCAACAAGGACAGAAGTAAAACAACATATAGAATAACGAAAAAATCACCACAAAAAAAAAACGAATAACGAAAAAAAAAAATCCCTTTGCAACAGTTACTACAATGGCATAACACATATTCTCAAATATGTTCTCATGCTTCCTTTACCAAAAGAATAGGTCGATTAGACTCACCTAAGGAAAGCCAATAAGTAACAAAAGCGGAGTGAGATAGCGAGAACTGAGAAGGAAAGAGAAGAGCGTGCGTGCGTGAGGGAAGGAGGCCGATAACGACTGAAAGAGGGACTGAGCTGCTGCCGGTGGCGGCTGTGGTGACTGAGCCCTAGGGTCTGAGCGAGGAGAAGGAGAGGAGTCCGAGAGCGAGAGAGGGGAGAATTTCTGAAATAGACAGCTCCAGCTGTTCTTGCGAGTATGAACCATGCAAGAAGGAAGGAGCGGCAGTTGACGGTGACCGTAGAAATACGAATACTTTTGTTAGGGTATCGCGATTAAAGTTTTGGACACACTACATAATTGCCTTTAAATGTTTAATTTCTACGCATGACTGTATCTTACAAAAATATTTGGGAGAGGTCTTCTTTATCTTAAGCTATTATCTTTTATAACCGTTTGTAAGGCTTTATTATTTTATAACACAGTCTGTAAGCCTTTTATTATGGTGTGCCTTGATCCATCTTTTCAGTACTTATCTTCCTTTTTCTATTAACGCAAATTCATTAGCTTTTAAATTCAAATGTTTGTGCCTTTTAAAAAATACGAGATAATTTTAGTACAGTGTCATTTCAAATCTTTTTATTTACTAAAATATTTTTTTATTCTTTATTTAGTGAAATATTATTGACAATAATATAGATTTAATTAATTTAACATTTATAGTTTAAAATATAATAATAATATTAAACTTAACATATAATTTTTTTAAAAAAATTTTATATTGAGTATTTATTTGTCATTACTTTTTCAATTTCATAAGTTCTGCTTCTACGAATGTGTATGCTTTTTAAGTATTGTAATAAAAAGACGAATAAAAATAAGTTTTAAAACTTATCTTTGAAGGTGAGAAATATAATATCATTTCAAAATAGTGATAACCAGTAAATTTTAATTTGATGCCTTAATCGCATCAGTGCTCATCCATTTTACGAGCATAAACGGTTAAGCCTTGGTCATTGGGGAACTTTTCTAAAGCCATCGAATCAGATTCGGCTCCTTTGTAAAAAGGTCACACAACCTCAGCCATTGACTGCTCCATCAATCCCAAAAATTGATCCTAGTCCCGTCTATGGCATTGTTGAACATTGAAATTCTCCGAATCGAGCATAAGAGAAAGAGAAAAAGAAATGAATGCTCAACTCAAACGTAACCTCCCTTGCAACTTCCAAGCGGTCGAATCATCTCCAGAAGGAAGGTCTTAACCGAAAACCAGTCAAACAAACAACGTTGTTATCATTGTCTACGCCTTGAAATTTGTCGAACATGAGGTATATCTTATCATCATCAGTCTGGGTTTTTACGTATGATTTTACATATTGACTTCAACTTTAAGTACCTCGTTTACCACTTTCAGTACCGAAAATTATTTTCTTCTCTCCTCCCTCTAAGTCTAAGGTGGGAAGATGGTGGGTTGGTTTGCGACAGTTATCCAGAAAGATAAAACATTGAGAAATTTATCCTTCATTCGACATGTGACAGGCCCCCGCCACCTTCGGAACGAGCCCTGCAAATAAACATTAGGTTTAGAAAAGAGAATAACCAAAACAAATAGAAGCATAGCAATGTACAGAAGCAAATGTGTAACACCCAGAAATTATGTGAATATGTCAACCCTTATCAGGTGTGAACTGTTCAAATTACTCCACCTTGAGCCAAAATAAACTTCAATAAACAAAGAACCAGATCAGTCCTTATATGAAATTCTACTAACCATCAAGATGGTAAAGAGAACCTATTTATTTGGTTAAGTTACCAATAATCCTCTTCTACGACATCACAATACAATCTAACAGTCAGTATGCAGTCTGCATCAACCAAGCAGACCTGAATTGTTAATAACTTTATTGGTAGTCTTCTAATGCAATACAAGCATACAATATTAGATGAACTGGTCTTAGAAAAACCACATCAAAACAACGTCATGAATTCAAATACTTACTTGTGATCAGATGGATTTGGCATGAGCTCATAAACTATTGTGGCAACAACATCCCTTTTTAACTGTTCATTGAAAAAGTAAGTTAATAATCTTACAGACCGACCGTACACAACCTGACACCTTGAAATTTAAGAGTTACATACCTGAGTGGCCTCGCCTTTGAAGCCGATGTAGTGTATTTTAGTAGTGTCACCACCAAAATTACCAGGAAAGTGCAATGTAATATTTGCCACGCTTTGGAATTTAGAATATCTAATAAGAAGTATTCATAAAAAGACGTCAATCTGGTGACACAAGGAAACTAAAAAGGCATGAACAAATAGTAGTTGTAATTCTACCACAAGCAAAAAGTAATGCATTATGCATACATGTGTTATTGGATTAAATTTTCTAATGTTTCAGATGTTCAAAATGAAAGGCCAGTATGATGCAGCAAGAAACAGGAGAAGTAGACAATGATTACCTTGTCTGGTATTCCAAGACTCCTTGCATATTCTCAACCAAATCCCACTCCTTAAAGGAATAAAAATGCAAGTACAATATAAGTTAAGGTTTAATTTGTCAATTAAATCCTTGACAACCCTAGAAGAGGCTGTACCTGAACCGCTTGCATGCCTTGAGCATCTGAAAAGTCAATGCCATCTCGATTTATGAACCTGATTGAAGTGTTAGCGATTTGTATGAGGAAAGATTAGAGTGATGATAAAAAATAATGAAATGTTCATGTAAGTTAAACATATATATGAATACAATTTTCCAAAATAAATCATCGAAAGGACGAATTGATCATTACTAGCATATCAGAAGATGAAAACGGTCATGCCGATCTTAAAAACTAAAAAGCAATCCGAAGGTTCCTCTCCTTATTTCAGTGGACTTTTCTCTTTCTTATTTCATTTTTTGGGTAAAGGTAGCAGGAGAGTTATAAGATACCAGTTCAGAAAGGGCAGGGCGGAAAGGAAAGGAAGCTGATAAATATCTTCTAGTAGCTTCGTCTTTTCTTACTATACTAGCCACCCCCCACCCAAGAGGCATGTTAAAGAACCCAATACAAAAGATGTACTTATTCAAAATTCCTTAGAAGACAGTTTACTTAATACAGGCATTTATTGACCTGTCTGTATCTCATATTTGATACCATATCTGAATCCAAAATCAGTGACGGATACAATTATTGAGGAAAAGAACACGCAGCATATAATATAAAAGATTGCGGAAAGGAGGAGGGTAAAGATGGGAGAGAAGGTGGAAAGGACTTAATCTAAAAATGAATATGCCATATGATACAAAGTTAAATAAAATAGTACATTTAGATTTCTGATTTAAAAGATGGGAAAAAGGATGATGACAATTGACAAATGTGAAAAGAATCAAGTAATGGGTAAAACTGTTATCAAGCTGAAGATGGTAAATTTCCAAAAGATATTAATCGAAATAACAAAATGCTAAGCAAAACTAGAGTTGCAGGGCTTGCTATTTTACGGAAATTCAGTGTCTAAGTCCAATTGTCCGAGTAAGTGAATCAAATAAAATAAAGAATATTTCACACAATAAAGACTTACGCTCTCATCTTGGAAGGACTCGTTCCATCAGCTCCACCAACTACAGATATGCTCTTGATCTTGACATCTGAAGTAAATCTATTTTATTTGAAATGACAGATAAACAAGAAGGAAAGCACTCTTAGGATCAGAGCAAATAGAAGATTATCCAACTGAGCTCTTGTCCTTAGTCTTTCTACCAAAAAGGAAAGATTTATAATTAAAGTAAGACAAACCATAAACGTACTTGTTCAAGTACAGGTACAAACTCAAATAACTTTCTTTTCATTTGATAGAAAATTTATATGGTATAGGATTGCATCAGATGCAAGTTGATCTCAAATTCATGCAAGACCTAGAGATTACAGTGATAAAATAAGCAGAACAACGAGGATTGCTACCGAGTATCAAATTTATGCTCTTTTATATCCCATGTACAATGGAATTAGAATCAAATTACGCAGTTTTTTTTTTTTTTCACAATTTAAAGAAAACTAGGCATTGCTCATGACAAAATGGGAGGTTATTGATTAGTCCATTGTGCTAAAGTGCCAAAATTTGAATATCCGAGATATGTAGGTATGATATAGACATTATATAGTCTCACAAGAGCCAATATGGTACTGAAACTTTTACAAAATCAATTTCACGTTTTAGGATATGACAGATTGCAGTTCAAGCATTTAGGTAGTTGCATTAGAGATGAATATCTGCACAATGGACAATAAGAACTTCCTACAGCATTGTTTCAGAGAGTACGAATCCGAATATGGTAAGGAAATGATAATAAGTAGGATGTTGACGTGAAACATAATGCAATAGAAACTAAAACAGCATGACAAGAATACAATGAAAATGGATTGTTTTAAATGTTGAAAATAGCAAATATCTGGATACTATAAAAACATATCCCGACAGAGAAACTGGGCTTCCAGAAAGGATAAACTGATCAAGTAATGCTACTCGAAAGCAAATAGCCTGTTGATCATGAAGATCTAAGGAGAGTGAAAAGACTTCATAATCTTCTGGAGACAATCGAAAAGGGCATTATCAACAGAAAAAAAAAAAAAATGACTGACAAATTGGTCAGTAAGACATGTTATATTCAAAAATTTCAGCCACTATATTCCTAAGATAATGAGGACTATAGATATCCTGAATCAGCACATCTACAATATCATAGCATAAAAAAGGAGCAGTTGACAAAACTAGACAGTGAATGCATTCAGTATTAGCAGATTTTAACTTATTATTCCCCATTTTTAATAAGATGGCTTCTGCATTCAGCAGAGATAGCAACTTACGGAATAAAAACAAGTAACTCTGGATCCCCCTCATTGCTTTCCAAGTGGTCCTGTCACAACAAAGTGGCCCAAAGAAGATACCTCATTAATGAGAGACTCCTATGCAATTAACAAATAACACATGAACAAGCGCAAACTGTGGAGAAAGAGCATTCAAGCATAAAAAGTGAAAATATCCAGAATCTATTACCCCAGAAGAATTAAGACGCTGTTCCCAAGCTTTAAAAACTGACTTAACACTCCCTGGAGTTGCCTCATTTAAAGCAGATACCTGAGAAAGATTAAAATAAGAATACTTTTTAAGAATGAGGTACTTCTTCCACATATACAGGGAAGAAAAGTTGATGCATGCCACTGAAAAGAGTCAAGTAGATGTTCTAGAACTGGTCTCTAAATATCTAACCAATCAGACGTTACAGCTCCATTTATCATTGTTATTAACCAGCAAATTTGGTGCTCCCAGGCTTTAAAACAAAGAACTATAAGATGTTATGTATGACTCAGATGCTCAAAGTTTGAAACTATATATAATGGATTTTTCAAAAGATTCTGCCAGACTATATGCAATCAAACCACCTTAATCTTCGGGCCTTGTAAAAATTTATGACGAAAGATATAACTAAAGGTGCTTGAAATTTATCTTGTCTAATGAAGAATCACAAGAAGAATAAATGCTAAATGAATATAGAAATTAAATTACTCTACTGTTTTCTGAATAAAATCTTTAGCTGGGAAAAATCGCCTTTTTTGCACATAAAATTTGTCAATTACCTGCGAACTGGGAAAAATACCTTTTCTGAATAAAATCTAGTTAACGTAAATAAAATCCACTAAATATGTAACAGACGTTTTATAAAAAACAGCAAATAAGAAAAGAAAAATTCGACGAACAAAACTGACTGTAACAGACCTTAGAGAGGTCTATATGTTTATAGAGGGACCAATCAGAGGAACAATCGTGGTCTTCGCAACTGTGATCATGTAAGCACGCCATCTTTTCCCAGAGATCACAAAATTTTCACGGAGGCAAATAAAGTTAGAAGCTGCCGAAGAGCAAACAAGTTAACGCAGATCTTTTCCTCCACGACATTAGAAACGCTGCGCATTTGGCATAACCATAAAACGACACATCGTATTCCATCAGCATTTATGCAAGTTAGCGAGTCTTCTACTAGGGTGACGGCCGCAGGGACCGTTACTCCGTAAGAAGCCTAAACGACTAAACTTGGAGTGGCGATATAGTAAAACGGTAGACAAATAGTGCCCGTTACTCCGTAAGAAGCCTAAACGACTAAACCTCTGGTCGGTGAGCTTTTTACGGAGAAACTGTATGAAGGACCAGGAATCATCAGGGAGAGGAAAAAGGAAAAGAGAGATGGAAGGGACAGTGGGAGAAGGCGCCGGCCGGTACGTACTGAAAGCAGAGAGGAAGTGCAATGAAGATATACTCTTCTGCATAGACGTGGACGCCGAATCACTTGTGGAGATGAAGGTTACTGGCTACAATGGCCAACCAATCACCAGATTAGACGCCATTAAGCAAGCGATCATTCTTTTCGTCCATGCCAAGCTCACCATCTGTCCTGAACATCGTTTTGCTTTCACCGTACTAAACAAGTCCTCATCATGGGTAATTTCGATTTTCCCCGAATAAATTAGATTTGTTTATTTTTTAAGGAATTATAATTCAAAGGCTTGTCCTTGATTCCTGAGATCATGAGGATTGAGTAAACTGTTTGCTAGAAACATCAAATTTTCGCTACTTGAAATCCTTCTTTTCTTATTAGCAAACTTGTGTTATGCTCATATGCTGAATGAAAGATAACGAGAAACAATTTACTTAGATATTAGTAAATCAAGAGTGGAATCAATCTTTCAATTGCAAGTCCTTTCGCGTCAGCCACTCTGGTAAGTTCCATTTTAAAACCCTTTTTCTTTTTTAATTTTGTAACTTGCTGTGCATTGCTTCCTTTCTCCCCCTGCTATACGTATTGTTTATTGTATTTCACCCCTATATTACACAAAGCCATGCATGCATGTAAAATACCAGGGAACTAAACACACACACCTAATGGAAAATAATAATCGCAGAATTATATGAACAGAAAAACAAGACAGAGTAAGGAGATCATCTCCTCAAGGGAAATGAATGGGTTGCGAGAGAGGGTGAAGGAAAGGAAAGAAAAATAATGATGGTCTCATTGTCTACTGTTTGAAGGTTAACTCGGGATCACGTGGGTTCCACTTCTGGCTGGAGTATACAAAGAAAATGGGTTGATCGGTTACACTCCTACACCCAAGTTAGAAAGAGGATTCTTTGGGGGTGAAAGCTTCAGTAGTAAATGCTTGAATAATGAGGGTTTTTGACCTTTTTCAAGCTCCTTTCTCCTTTTTATAGTGTCAGCCCCTTTTTGGTCTATCCTTTTTACGGGTATTGGCTTAACGATGGGCCTCCTTCTTTCTGGGCCCTAACCCATTTGTCATGTGTAGGCCCTATTGAATCTTAGTCCATATCATCTATAAATTCATTTACTGATAAAGTTTTTAAAGTTGCTTGTAATTTATTAAAATTGAATCTATTACATAGTGTTTGGTTGGAGGGATCTTTAGGGGAAGGATTCTTCTACATTGAATGCTTCATCCTTGAAAATCCAATGGTTCATGATGTGGTTAATATCACCCAAGATAATCATTTTTATAAGTAAAATAACCTGGTTGGTCCTATTTACTGACCTGGATATTCTATTTAATTATGTTGTTAAAACAGACAAAGTAATAATTTTGAGGAATACAACATCAGATATTAGTTTCGTATGTTATCTGTCCACAAATGCCTGCTGATTACGATCATCTCATTAGTTTTTCTGGTTGTCAAAATTTGGCAAGCCGTCTATGCATTGGACAATAGATACCGGGCTTAAACATAATCTTTCTGGCTTCAATTGATGAAACTCTGGCTCTGCTGAACATTTTATTTTCTGATCTAAATTTAAATTATTTGTAGCTGAGGAAGGAGTTCAGCAATGACGTGGAGTCAGCAATTGCTGCAGTACAAGGGCTTCATGTTACTTCATCTAGTAGTCAAGCAGATCTTACCAATTTGTTCCTGGCTGCTGCTTATGAAGCTAAGAGGTCAAGAATGCAGAATCGAATTCTCAGAGTGGTAAAACTTAACTGGCCTCAATTTCGTGTCTGCTTATGGAATTGTGGTCGTAGAATATTTCTTGGTTAGCATAGAAAATCTTTTGATCGATTATCGTGTCCTTATGAATTGTTCTTCTGTGACTTTTTTTTGTTGCTACTTTACAATCTTAACATGCTGCCCTACTCTCCCAGATTCTTATATACTGTAGATCATCTGTGCGGCCTCAGTATCAGTGGCCTGTGAACCAAAAGTCATTCACTTTGGATGTGATGTACCTGCATGACAAACCTGGACCTGACAATTGTCCCCAGGATGTTTATGATACCCTTGTGGATGCCCTTGAACATGTTAGTGAGTACGAGGGTTATATCTTTGAGAGCGGACAAGGGTTAGCACGTGTTCTTTTCCGCCACATGTGCGTGCTCTTGTCGCATCCCCAGCAGCGTTGTTTACAAGAACATGTTGACATACCCAAGTCTCTTACGAAGAAAGCTCCTCAAGTGGAGCCAATGGTTATTGAAGATAGTGCTCCTGTAACTATCCAGTGAGAATTGTCATTGCAAATTAGCTTTCTCGAGGCAGTTTTGATATTTAACGGGTGCTTTTATTCCGAGTGGTTAGCACATTGACATTTTGATGGATGATTGTCTCTTTCCAGAAATCATAAGCTTCTCATTTCTCTTTCACTAGGGAGAATGCAAATTTTTCCATTATTGGGCCAGGAGCCATTGAGGCTTGGGATGCATGATCATCCTCTTCTAATGAATGTTTGCTCCTGCATCATAAGTTGATATACTTGGTGTAAAGTTAAGCTCTCGTGGCCATCCTTGTTCTTCGTATCATTTTCCTGACGAGAAAAACTATGGGAGAAAATGAATATTTTCTGAAAAAGAAAATAAGCATAGAACTTACTTAAATAGTAAAAGTTATATTTTAGAGAGAAGCATGAATAGATTTTACATAAAATTTGCACGGATTGTCTCGATTGTGTCATTTCAAAATTGCCCCAAACAATTATTATTACTTGTTTTATAATAAGTGTATTATTATCAGAGTAAAATTAATTATTTTTATTAACCATCATAATAAAAAAATATCATTAATTATTTTCTTTCTTCTATCTTTCTCTCATTTATCCAAATATAAATTGATAAAATTATTTTTTCCTATAATTTTTTTTTCTTTTCACTTTTAACTCTATTTCTTTCCTCTCATTTTCTCATCTCATCCTAACAAAGCAGAGTTTAAACTTTGAACCCCTGCCATTCTGCAGGATAATCGAAGTAACAAATCACAGCGAATATTCTGTGCATGGAGATCATGGGAAAGAATAACCAATAAGCAGTAATGAATCATTATAAAATATTGTATGTTGCTCTCACTTGGTTTTTATTTGGGTTACATTACTTTAATCGTTTGAATATATATATTAATCAGATGATGACATATTTAATATTTTTTTAGCTTAATTTTTTTTTAAGCTTTGAATTTAAAATCATGGCCTATGACGTTGTATGATAAGAGAAGTGTGCCCTTTCATGTGAGCCTAAAGTTTTTCTACTTAAAAAAGGAACTGAATTGATTAATATTTTGTATATTGGGTGTACCTACATTCCAAGCAATGCTCTATTTTATTTTATACTTTGATAAGCACGAATGGTTCTGCACTTCCCATTTGCTCTTTTTTTGTTTTTGGTCAAATGCGTCTGCTAACTAGTGAGGCAACATTAACAAGTTCTATAGATTTTGGAACAAGTCTCCCAAAAAAAAAAAAAAATCAAATAAATCTTGTATTTTTTTTTTTTTTTTAAAAATAAATTGTTGTTATGAACGTTACAAGAAATCTATATAAGTCAACTCAAATATATTGTCCTTAACTCCTTATCACCTCTCTCCAATTATTGAACCTTTATAGAGAATTATTTAGATTCATACGATTAAGATCAGCTGATAAATTAATCAAGCTACATAAGGTATAGAGTCGTAGAGTCAGGGTTTCCATCCACCGGCATGACGTACTGGTAGTGGGGAAGCTAACAAATAATTAACAAAAGTATAATGTCAATTACAATTCTTTTTTTTTTTTGTTGGTTAACTCGTTTAAATAGTTTTATTTGCATATTCATTCATTCGTAATTGTAAGAGGGTATTGTTGCAAGACATTTTTTTTTTATCAAACAACGTTAATTATTCACAGTTAATTGTTCTTATATAATATGATGCGCTACATAAATTCGAAAATATCTAAAAAAAACTTCTTTAATATATTCTCTGTTAACGTTGATCTGGAGCTTATTGTCTTAAAGTTGTCCAAACTGACAGGGATTCTTCTGATTCATATACTAATAGCTGTAGATTCAATCAATTTGCCAATTTTTTAAGTTCACAAGTTGGCCAGTTGCAAATAATCCCTCTCTATACGTTCTCTATTTTTCGAGTGGGGTAGGGGTGGCAAGGAAATCAATCATCATTTGAGTACAACATTATAACTCCATTGGCGTCGTCTTTTCTTGAATCGGTACTCTTACCATAAATAATGTTCGGTTAAGGTATAATTATCATTACAGTACGGTTAATATAGGATTACTTAATCTTTATTATTATATATTCTTTTGAATAAAGGGAATAGACTTTAGAGGTGACGATAAAAAAAGGACTTCCGCATTAGAGATATAAAGAAATTATTTTTTTTTTAAGAAATTATAGATCATTTCTGTTGTATAGATACGAAACAAGTTGCATAACTTCAATTCAATCTTATGTAAGTGTCTTATTGCAACACGCTATGGAAAAGTTTGTCCAATCTGATTACAATTTGGTGGAATGGCTTTAGACATTTCAAGTCATACCCCTTCTATTGATTAATTTAATCCGAATCAATTTGCGGCGTACACCGTAGATGTCTTTTAAAGCCAGTGTTGGGACAATGAATATAATTAACCAATAAAAAATTAGTCAATTATTGGATTAAAGTATTAAGTTTTAACTTATAAGCTTTAAGCCCACTAAGCGCCACGTGTGCACCCTTGTATATTCTCATCATCAAAACCTCCCTATATATTCGGGGTCCGCGAATTCACGAGGAAGATACTTGGATTCTTTGGCTATAAAAAAACTGCAGAAGAAGAAATACTGTATCGGGTGGAATGGGTATCTGCATATCCGTCGGATATTCAGATATTCATGAGGCACCTGATGAAGTACACGAGAACGTAATAATATTTGAAGCAAATAAGGTTGCAAATGGAACAACTCGTAGACTTGGCTCTGTTTACTCTAAACAAGGTAGCAAAGGACTAAACCAAGATGCTGCCACACTTTACCAGGTTCGTTTGTTTGTCTGTATATACATCCTTCCAGTAACTATGATTATGGAAGTGTCTAAAATTACTGAACTTGTTCTTTTTATTTTGGTTTCCTTTGTTCCTTCTGAAGGGCTATGGAATGGAAGGTGGAGTATTTTGTGGTGTTTTTGATGGGCATGGAAGGAACGGTCACGTAGTGAGCAAAATGGTGAACGGTCGTCTGTCTTCCCTGTTACTGAGCCAAAAGAATGCTCTTGCAAATGGTAATGGTATCCAAAACCATGTCAACACAGAGGATGATCATTCTGCAACAAACCAGAATTTCCAGAACTGGAAAGAAGCTATCGTTAGTGGCTTCAAAGTGATGGACAAGGAAGTAAAGCTACAAGATAATCTAGATTGCTTTAGCAGCGGAACTACAGCTGTAGTTGTCTTAAAACAGGTAAACAAGGAATAGTTCTAGCATTTTTGTCTTTCACTTTCTTTTGCGTAATTAAAGTATAATAACAATATTGGAATATCAATAAACAGGGTGAAGATCTTGTAATAGCTAATCTGGGTGACTCAAGGGCAATCCTCGGAACAATCTGTGATGGTGAAATCTCAGCCATTCAATTGACTGAGGATTTGAAGCCTGGACTACCCAGTAAAATTTCTTACTAATACCTAGTTTTTGTCACGTTTCGTAATAATTAGCGACCGAACAATAATTAATTTCTTTGTAATGATGCAGCTGAAGCAGATAGAATAAGGAGGTGCAATGGTCGCGTATTTGCTCTAAAAGAACCACACATCCAGCGAGTGTGGTTGCCCAACGAGGATTCCCCAGGTCTTGCCATGTCTCGTGCATTTGGAGATTTCATGCTCAAAGACCACGGCATCATTGCCGTCCCAGATATCTCGTATCATCGTCTGACATCCAATAACCAATTTATTGTCCTTGCATCTGATGGCGTAAGCGTTGTTTGCTTAAGAGAAGAATTCCAGAATCATTTTTACAGAAGCACTTAACAATTAAGTGGCGTTTCTCTAAAATGACTTTTATTCTGATTTTTGGGTTCATCGACCAGGTGTGGGATGTACTAAGCAACAATGAGGTTGCTTCAATTGTGTGGACAGCATATAGTGAGGAGGCAGCGGCAAAGGCAGTGGTGGAAGCAGCCACGGCTGAATGGAAAAAGAAGTACCCTTCTTCCAAGGTTGATGACTGCACCGCGGTTTGCCTCTTTTTACACGAGACAAACAGCGCAACGTCATGAGGAGTGGAAACCTGATTTAACGATGTTTGTTCAACTACGACTTACTATATGTTCCAAGATCAAGATACATATTCAAACTATATGATCAGTTTTCCTTTTGAATACCAAGTGACATCATTTTAATCTCAAACAGGCTTACTCAGTCCCTTTAAAAATTAATAAATCTACAGGAAGAGGGCTCAATCTACAAGACATCAAACCTTGTTAATTGAGGCTTATGCAACGCTTCAAAAAAAAAAAATCTTTATCTCAACATTTCTCAGTGTAGATAATTAATTGGAATATGTAACATCCTTTTTAAGCTTTTCTTTTTCCCCCAAAAATCTACACAAAAAGCATTATAAACGGTAAAGACTTCTACTTTCTACCCAAATGACATCACACCTACTTCAAAGAAAGTTTCCAAATCTGTATTGCTGGATCTTTGAATTCTGGGTTGTCGAAAGGGAGGATGTAGTAGCCTTAATCCAAAAAAAGGTAATGAAAAGTGATGCATTTCCATCTATGACAGAGAAAGAATGAAGGACCCTTTTGTTCCACAGTCAGCTAGTGTCATTCTTTGCGTCCTCTCCGAGGAGCTCATCATCATATGGAACAGGTATCCTTAACCTATCATGGACCGAAGGACGTTTCCCTTCCGAGGCTGATGGTTCATGTTGATTTTGCATTTGGGATGCAATAGGTGCACTGTCTGAAACATTTCCCTTGCTCGCATTAGCAGACGAGAAGGCCAACCCCTGAGAAGGATCCTCTTTCTTTTCGTTAGATGATGGCTTAACGTTCGGCTGCCTGAATTGCTTCTGCATGATTAAAAGCTCAATGAGCAATGAAACACTAGTCATTACCATTCATAAAATGAACTAAGCTCAGGCATTGTAGAGGCTTGGTTAGTCACAAGGAATGACTACCATCAAGGACACTTGTTTTTTTAACAAAAGCTCATAAAATTAACAGATTAAAAGCTGCATGTGCTAAAATATCTTTGCTTGACTGGATAATTTGCCTATACAATTGTATCTATGCTTGATGGAAGTAGTAGTCTTGGTTAGAACACAATCAATAAATGTACAAAAAAAAAAAGTGTACACAAGGTAATCAACAATTCCCTTGAATAATAAGTTTTCTGCTCACTAATGGACCTGATGGAAAGTATTTATAGATCCTATCTTCATCCAAATAAATCTCATTTTTTTTCACTGGATAAATATTCTCCCCCCCAAAAAAAAAACAAAAGTATATGCAAGTAACTAGAAATACAAATATGTCAATTACAAACCTCAAACTCCTTTACTTTTTTCATGATCTCTCTGTAGGCATTTGGTTCTCGAACTTTAATGATGTTCCATAGTATCCCACCACCTGTTCGCAAGCGTTTACCATCAGCGGTCTTCTGTCCTCCACAAGCCTGTATCGCATCCACCTGTAACTTCCACACTTCATTATACATTTTCATGGTGTATCAAATTGGAAGACATTCAGCCAACAAAACTCTCCACTATATTTGTAGGAAGAAATATGGTGCATTTAGTTACCATCTCCCTACATATATCTATTAAATAAATAAATAAAAACACAAGAAAGCTCTCACTGCAAGATCATTCTTGGTTACAGAGCCAACCATGGAAGGCTGCAGATTCCAGGTGGCAGATACCTAGATAATCTAGATGCTCAGTTATAACACAACCTTCAGTATGTTCTTTCTACATTAAGGGTAAACCCACTCAAAATAATGTTTGCCTTCTTAGTCGTAATCATTAATAAACTTCTGAAAGTCTAAGCATATTTAAATTAAGATGTTACACGTTGTACCATCAAAACTTCCCCTTGTCTCTTAGCTATAGAGTAATATAATTTTAAATTGTAAGCCAATATTCTAGCAGAGAGGCCCCACCATCAGTTAAAGTATACTAAGATAATCTTCAATACAAAATTCAATTTATTTAGAGAGATCTAACTTTGGATCTGACACTTGTGGAACGCCACATTTTAGATGAGCAATCACAATTAAGTATAAGGTCAGTAGTTATTCTTCACCTGTGCCCTGGAGGGGCTATATACCTAGTATATTCGATGCTACTAATGAAAACATTCGCTATTTATTAACACCAACCGAGAGAAAATGAAGCGAATGACAATTGAATCTCAACCTCCACAACTAGTAAATGATGAAGTGGTTCAGCCAAGGACATCAGAGCACAAGCAGAGGATTGGAAGGATCAAACTAGCTTCTGGAATATAAATCTGCAAGGTTAGGGACACAAAAATTGAGCATCAGAAAATATGAACGGTTGTATGGTACTTTACGGATTAGCATCATCAACTCTAGGCTCATTCAGTTCAGGTTAAATGTGAAATCTCACCTTTCCTGAAAACACGGAAATCTATTTATGTCCTGCTAGGCCATAACCCCATTTGAGAAAGGACAATGAAAACAAGGAAGGAAGGAAAACTAAACAGAGAAAGAGGGAGAAAAAAGGTAAAAAAGAACAATTTCTTTTGTAAAATGCAACGGACTGCAAGAAAAAAAGGAAGTAACTAGAAGAAAGGAAAAAAAGGACAGTGGACCATTGAATGAAGTCAAGCTCAGGAATATCTGAAAGGTAGCCTTCGGATTATGGGCACACCCCAAGAACATTTGCAAGGCTAAAACTTCGGTTGTCAAAAATATCTCAAGAGGTGTTCAATTGCTTGATATGAGACGAATCTGAAAGTATAGAAGATAATTCTTGCAACTGTGAATGAAGCAGAGAACCATAATTCAAAGTTATTGCATCAAACATATCTTAGAACAAGCAACTTTAACAGCAAAGACCTCCATACGACTATTGAGAACAGGGAATGATTAGAATTAAGAAATCAACAGAAGAAGGCGAACTAACAGGGATTGAGAGATTTAGTAGATGAAACTATGCAAAGTTTGGATACTGGAATATCATCAGAACTGAATCCTTCAAGATTCCACTGAGAAGTATAAGTGATCTTGGGTTTACATGACATCTTCAACTATTCCTCACCAAGATCAGGATTCAACGTACCAGAGTTTCTCTTAAATTAAATATTCTCATCCACGTTACTGAATTAAGTGGTATTTAAATTGTATCCCAAGTATCTATGACAATTACAATTTTACAGACAACCTTATTTTGTCAGACAATCTAACGAAGCAAGCGAAGTTTCAATATGGAACCAAGACTATAGAGCATCAAACGGTTCTAGTACCTCTCTGATGAGATCCCTTAATGCAGAAACCCCGAGGCACCCTACAGCAGTGTATACCATGTATGATTTCCTCTCCTTCAGGCGCCGGCATGCATCCAACACAAACCTGAAAAGCATAAACTTTATTAGAAATTCAATCACGTGGAGGGAATTGCTGACAAAAATTAATAGAGGGCATATAGAAGAGGCCCTCTTTTCTGCATTTGATTTGATGGAGAGGAATAGGGACTGTATGAAAATTATGACAAGAAAATAGCATTAAGCAATGCTTTTATATATATAAAAATAATAATTACAAAAGGAAGTAAGAAGGCATAAAAACCTGTAAACACCTAAAAAGTTCATAGAATTAAAAAATCTAAAAGGTAAACAAGTTCACACACACACAAGAAATCAAGAACTGCGAATCCAGCTCTTCTGTACTTCAAATAAAATTGTTCTGAAGTATAACTTAGTAATTAAAAGAAAGAAAAATACTTCTTTTATACTAGGCAGAGTGTAACCTGTCACCTGTCAATATCATTTGATCCTGAACTCTTCCTCTTTCTCTTCTTCTTGTTAGCTCTACGCTTGCGGTTCTTACTAAGAGATTCTTGATTTGCTATTTCTGTACTGCTTTGTCCCATAACATTTTGCGAATTACGCTCCACCAACTCTCCTTCTTCAACATCAATCATGTCAACATCCTCATCGACATTATCAAAGTTTTCCTCTTCATATATGGCATCTAAAATGCTATCTCCTCCCTCCATGACAAACAGTTAATCTGCTTGAGGTTTAACAACATTATCCATTTGCAATATTAACAAATAGACGAACATAATTCAACCAGGATAATCCCATAGGAATATTCTGTTAAAAGTTTGAAAGTCAAGTAAAACCCAAATTTTGTATTAATCGCTTGACACTTTCAATAGCTAGGAACTCTTTAAATCCATGCTAGGGCACAGTTTTATTCAGTGACATATAACCCACTTTCTTTCAAGGACATAAAGCATAAAGTAAGAAGTTGCTAAATAGTAAACAACATGTGAGAGAACCTCAAAGACGAGAATCATACCTATGCGTTATTTTTTTTATCTGTCTTTATCTCCGCAGTGTTGTTTGCAGTGTTCTACTGTTGTGGATAGATAAGGGGAGCCAAGGAGGCCGTTAAGCTTTCAGTCCTCGTGCTCTCCTGATTATCTTTTTCGTGAAATTCCACGAGTTTCCGCCGTCGCGCGGCAAGGGCTACCACTTGAGGAAAGAATTTGCATACACAATTTGGCCTGTAACTGGCAAAACTGGCGGTGCCTTTAGAAATGGAAGCCGGTTGGCTAAACGGATCGGGCTAAGTCCGGTTTTCAAATTGTTTTTTCTTTAATCATCGGCCCGGCCTGACCCATCATTCTCACAATCTTGTGGGCCCAACCTGACAATGATGCACTTCAATAGTTTAATGATTTGTTGGAGAGCTACTAAAACCTTTTTAAGAATTTATGAATTTTATGTTTAAATTTAAAAATCTTAGTTAAACGTTAAATAAAAAAAATTTCTGATAAAAAAATATATTTATGAGAAAAAGTAATAGTGGAATTGATATATCATGTTATTTTGATTAATTTAATAACTATCTCAACCTTCTATTAATGCGATGTTATGTATCATATACACTTATTCATTTTTATGTTTTTATTAAAACTTATGTGTCATACATGCTCGTTAGGCGTGCTGTTCGACCGCACTTTCCTGGCGCTGTACAATTTTTTGTCGGTCTGGGGCTTCAAATTTGTACTTAGATTCCTATCTAATGAAAATATTTATCTTTCGCAATATGTATATAAATTAGTATCTTCAACACATTATTGTCACTCAAGTAGTATAAACTAACCAAAGCAATTGAAAAATATTAATTTCTTTTTCTTTTTTGTGGTAAAAATATTTTATTATTTTTTTACTACTAAACTGGATTTCCTACTTGAATTTATAGACACTCGTGTTGCAACATGCAAGAGTTGAAAATTAAAGCTCTCAAAAAAGTGAATGGCATGCAATTACATTTTACATCTTCTAAGTAATCATCCACTGAAAGACAAAGCACAATAATGCTTACAGATTTAGTAAGAGGGTCATAAATTTGCGAGACAGGAATCTTCTGCCCATGTCAATTATTATGATCTAATTTTTTGATGTTTGTCTATATACACGTACATTATTGCTATATTTTTTTTTATTGGAGTGTTGCTAATATTTTTTATTTTATGGGGAATACATTGGAATCTTTTAAAATGATTAGAAAAATCAGTTAATTACAGATTTATATTGAGTGAAAAAACGATATTTGAATTTATCAAAAAGAAAATCTAAACAAATTATTACTTATTAGTATTAGCATTATTCTCCAATAAATGGATAGCGCCGGTGAGGAGCAAGTCCATCTTTATGCCGGTACTTACTCACAAAGAAAAATGAATGAAGCACAAAGTGTCGAATAGAAAAATACCCACCTCCAATCGGATGGGATAACGTGATCCATAATTTCGTATTGCCTGGCCGTTCGGTGATATTTATTGATTTGTCTGAACTCCAACTAGCTTGATCGAGGACGGGATCTTGGGAGATGTCCGGAGCATTATCGACATATTGATTTTTCTTTTTGAAGCCCTTAAAAATGAAAAAGTAAGGAAGCCTCGAGAGGGAGAGAAGAAAAATTCATAAAAAGTAAATTGAAAATATAGCTCTCCATCTATCTCACCGATAAAAGTGGGACGAACTGTTCCAAAATTTGGTGATCTCTAGGATGCTCTGCCCACAACTAATTTTCAACCGTTCAAGCAATACGAATACTACGACCATTAGAGCTCTGTGCCGATGTGTACGTAGGGGATACAGATTTAATTAACCAACCTAATGGTCTACATCAAATTCATTCAGACTAATTTAAAAAGCCATCCAATGGGCCCCACCAGTCGTCCAGGGCGGAAAGTCCCCTGGGCCATGCCGATGGTATGCAAATAATATCACCTCTCCCGTTAGCAAATCTCACGCAACTCGTTCCTTGAAACATACTATTTATAATTTATATTAGTCTCCACCTAACATTCTTCCTTGCCTTCTCCCCAACTCTTTGCCATGGAACGCTTTTCGATTGCTGTCGTCGTTTTACTAATCGCATCCCTCTCGGGCCTGGTATCCGGCGGCCGAGACCTCACCGGAGATATACTCAGATTGCCTTCCGAAGTTTCGAGGTTCTTTCGCGGGGGTGATGCGGATGAAAACGGCAGTAACGATGAGTCTCAGGGGACTAGGTGGGCGATCTTAATCGCCGGTTCGAACGGGTACTGGAATTATAGGCACCAGGTTAATCAACTACCTTTACATTTTATGTTTTTGCTTTTAGTTGCCTCGGTTATTATTCTAATTTTCATAAAAAAATTAATTTATTTATTTCCTTGATGTGATTCTACATGCATGCGGCTTCGTGTTTACTTATTGATGTCTCTTTTTCGGGTGCGTCTTTGTATCTGTAAAAAATTCAACGGGCTGGTGTCTATTAATAATGTTGTAATTACTGATTTACGTCCTATCTAAGTAAGTCAGCTTGAAAAGAACTTAATTTATGCTCAATGCACCTCATATGAATTTCTTCTTAAGCTTGTTGAATTTATTTTGTTATAACGCCCCGCGCTAAACTTATGAAATCTTATTTTGACTTTCTAGATTGAAACTTTATCATTTCACTGATGATGTTAATAATGGATCTTTATCATTTCATCAGTCCGATGTTTGTCATGCATATCAACTACTGAGGAAAGGTGGCCTTAAAGATGAGAACATCATTGTTTTTATGTATGATGACATTGCTTTCAATGAGGAGAACCCAAGGCCTGGAATCATCATTAACAGCCCAGATGGAGATAATGTTTATAAAGGAGTCCCAAAGGTCTCTTACCTCTTACTATGTTTCCAAATTGCTATTTTATATTTACTCTAACATGGAGTTTATGACGGCAGGATTACACTGGGGAAGATGTTACTGTTAACAACTTTTTCGCTGCTATACTTGGAAATAAGACAGCACTAACAGGTGGCAGTGGGAAGGTTGTAGATAGTGGTCCTAATGATCATATATTCATATACTATAGTGATCATGGGGGTCCAGGGGTTCTTGGTGAGTAGCTCTGAATCATTTCACCGAAGCTTTTTATTCAAAATCATGTACTGCGTTTATTGTTTGTGTGTTTTAATGTGGCGGAAGTCATTTACTTGAAGGTAATACTGAGCAATTATGCTTCAAATTGTTGATTGGATGATTTTGTGCTTTGTCTCTTGATTTTATTTGGTTGGAACAAAACCCGAAATTTTATCATTAGCTGTGATGGCCTCAAACCTGGACACAAGTTTTGTCACTTCGACACTGAACTTTCAATCTAAACTGTCTTTGGTTCTTAAATAAGCGTAATCAACAGAAAACTTTGAACCGATGATATTGGATATGTTTAAGAATGAAATATTTCAAAAATTTATTCCAGTTTGTTGGAGTAGATTCTTTTGATATCTAAAGGTACTCCAGAGTGCCTAATTCCCTTAAAAGCGAGAGAGAGATAGAGAATTCGTCTCAACTTTCCTTGTAAGATTATTATTTGTTTTTATTAACGTTATGTATCAGATTTGTACATGGTAAAGTTTTCCTTATCACTAGTACCTTCTCTTTCTGGTCTGGATTGGGATTTTCAGGGATGCCTACTAGTCCTTTCTTATACGCAAAAGATTTGATTGAAGTCCTGAAGAAGAAGTATGCTTCTGGAACATATAAAAGCCTGGTGAGTTATTAGTAACCGTCATTTCTTATTGCTATCAGTTTTTGTTTAAACTTCTTAGTAATGCTTGGCATTTTGTATTGTTGGTGCAGGTATTTTATCTTGAGGCATGTGAATCAGGAAGTATATTTGATGGTCTTCTTCCTGAAGGTCTGAATATCTATGCAACAACAGCTTCAAACGCAGTAGAGAGCAGTTGGGGAACATATTGCCCTGGAGATTATCCTAGTCCTCCCCCAGAATATGAAACCTGCTTGGGTGACCTTTATAGTGTTGCTTGGATGGAGGACAGGCAAGCACTTGATTTCTTCTCTTAGTAGTTATGTGATAGAATAAGAAAACATATGATACTTTGTTTTCTGATGTGCTTAAAATGTAAATGAACAATACTTTCGGGCGAAGAAAATACACTTATCCATAATTTAGATTGATATATCAATTAATTATTCTTGTTTGCTATCATGTGTGCATGTTATAAATCACACACACATACACGCATGCGTCTCTGTGAGGACTGTATAGTATCAATTACCAATATCTCTACTGTTTCTGTGGAACCCTTTTTTAGTAAGTTATTCTTGTTTCATGTCTTGACCTGAATATCCTTGTTTATTGTTGTCAGTAGAAGAATACTCATATATGTTAGTATTGTTCTGACTTCTGTTGTGGACAAATTTTTAATTTCTAAATTCTTGAGCAGTGATATACACAACCTGCAAACTGAAACTTTGCACCAGCAATATGAATTGGTAAGATCCTGTTGCCAACTCAGTTGTTTTACAAAATTCAACTTATATAAAATGAGGAAAATCTTATGTGATACAATATTGCTTTCAAGCATGAAAGAATCTTACTTTGCTTTGAAAATTTGTGGCATTGTTGATGGGTCAAACCCTGGTAAAGAGTAGTATTTGAAGTGTCTTACTCGTGTCTTCGCTATTCCTCCCTTCCTCGCAGGTTAAAAGAAGGACTGCCAATGACAATTCAGTTTATGGTTCTCATGTTATGCAATATGGTGATATAAAGCTAAGCAAGAACAGTCTCTTCCTATATTTGGGTACAAACCCTGCTAATGATAATTTTACTTTTCTGGATGAAAACTTATTGTCCTTAAAGCCACCTTCTAAAGCAGTCAACCAGCGTGATGCTGATCTCATCCATTTTTGGGACAAGGTATCATATTTTTGTGGTATAGTTTTATTCTATTTTATTTCATAAATTAATTGTTTAGTCATTTACCACTTATGATGTTCATCCCAAATTTATGTTTCAATGCGATACGTAGTTAACTATAGAGAAGTGGGATCTTCTGTTGAACATTATGAAAGACTCGATACTAGTGACAATGATATGCGATAACAGGAACGCTTCATCTTTTGTTTTTAAACTTAATTAACCTTTTATGGAGAGGTTCTGGATCCATTTATAGGATTTAAAAATTTTTCCCCGAAACATCTAGAAATGTTAACTAGTTTGATGTCTAACAAAGTAGTTCAAACTCAAAATTTATTCAGAAATGGTGTGAGCTAAAACTACTTGGATATAGTAAGATTTCAGGTTTCTCTTCTCATATTATCCTGACGTAATCCTTACTGTTTGCCAGTTCCGCAAAGCTCCTGAGGGCTCTTCTAGGAAAGTTGAAGCTCGGAAACAAGTTCTGGAAGCAATGTCTCACAGAATGCATATTGACAACAGCGTGAAAATTATTGGAAAGCTCTTATTTGGCATTGAAAAGGGTCCAGAAGTGCTCAACACTGTTCGACCTGCTGGGCAACCACTTGTTGATGATTGGGACTGCCTGAAGGCACTGGTACTGTTTCCACTATTTACCTTTTTCTCTTATGCTGTTAAAATCATTGCCTTTTAACTTGATTTTAAATCAATAATTCGCATAATTCTAGTGTGTCACCATTTATGCTTCTTCAGGACTCTAACAGTCTTCATCTTATAAATACTGTAATCGTGAGAAATTGGTGTTACTTAATTTATCTTCAATACAGGTAAGGACATTCGAGACACATTGTGGATCCCTGTCCCAGTATGGGATGAAACACATGAGGTCCTTCGCGAACATCTGCAACGCAGGAATTCAGATAGAGCAAATGGTGGAGGCCTCGGCACAAGCATGTGTCAATATTCCTGCTGGCCCCTGGAGTTCTCTGAGCAAGGGTCTCAGTGCATAGTCATCTGGCAGAATGGACGCTATTATAAGACTAATACATGATTCGTGGTTGTATTTGTTCTACCATTTGTATAAATGCTGTATTATGCTCATGATCCGTTATCCCACATCTGTAAATACTGAATACCAGTCGGGCACACTCCGCGGGTAACTGCGGAAGCACATGTTGTTGCTGGCTTGTATCTGTGTAAGAAATGTAATTGGAGGGGGTTATATGCCTTTAACCGCAGAAGCGGATATAAGTGCTTTGCTTAATATAAACAATTCGGGGTTTGCCTTTGTAACAAAATGGCGGGCTGGTAAAGGTGAGAAATGCAATTAAGTTCTAGGAATTCTGGCCCAAACTGCAAAAAAAATAATAAAATAAATAAATCTAAAAGCTTCTATCTCTATGTATAAGTTACTTGAAACTACTCGTATGACCGTATATATATATAAAGAATTTAGTAAAAGTGTCCTTCATACATTCAAAGTAGTGTTATGCGAAATGAATATATATACACATTTATAATTTAATTTATTTGAAACGAAATTTTCGGTGATTCATGAATATATTTATATTTATCCTTCTAACGGATTAAATGTTTCAAATCATCAGATATAACATAAATGAATTGAGAAAATATTAATTTATATTTTATATGTTTCGCCGAGGATTTATTCCTCAATTTTTTTTGGGTAGGATATTCCTCATTTTTTTTTTTTTCTGGTATAAATTCCTAGCAATATTTGATAGTGACACAGAGTCGGACATTTTATCGAGAATGCATTTCCAAAAGACCCAATTTTTTTATTTTTTTTATTTTTTTATAACAGCCTAAAACTTCAAGTTAAAAGAACTTACAGACGGACGAGACTCGACGATTTGATCGATCTGTAGTTACTAGATTCGAGTTTGCTTCTATACCATCAGCAGAAAGAAAGCATAAAACAGCGGACCTCACAGAACATCAGTTAGGGTTTATGTTCAAAGATAACATATGTTTTGGTGTAGTAAAACTAACCAAGAGTAGGTTAACTAACCCTAGTTGGCTGACTATACCTAGCGCTATCATTCCTGGGCGCGGGAATAAGATAAATCATATATGAATAAATTATTATTAAATTAATTAATAAAACAGTATTATTTACAAATAAATCAAAACAACTATCCATTTAACATTATGTTAGATAGTTGTTAATCTAAATTCAAATTCAATAAAATTAAAAATAATTAATTTTTTTTGAAAATATCCAATAACTAATATTAAATGCCAAAGGTTTGGATTCGGATTTAAATAATACAAATTTTTTTATTGTCTATATCTATTAAAGACAATTTTTTTTTTACTATAATTAATAATTAATAATTGGGATCTGACTGTACCAAAAAATAATTGGGATCTGACGACGTTTAAGATTCCGTTGATCTGCTAACGTCGTAAGATGAAATTTAACGGCATAAGGGAACGCAAAAACGACGTTACGGGTTTACAAGAGATGATCTAGTTTGGTTTAAGAGAGGAAAGACGCGAGCCGTGTGATCTTTGATATACGGTCAACAATTATCGGAGAGGACGGTTGGTGTGAAAGAAGAGTGACAAAAGATGTATAAAAACCGGGTCTCCCAGAAAGACAGAACATTTCGTTTTATCAGAAGAAGCTCCTTGTAACCTCTTCCCTGGTTCTATCATCTCGTGGAATTTTTCTATGCTTTCTACCATTTTTCTGTTAGACCAAACAGTGGAATCCAGGAGATAAATTTAATAAATGAACGGTGAATGTTGAGGATCTGGAGACTTTTGAAGATATATGTATGTAATTGTAGAAAGAGGTTTAATCTTCGGAGTCGAGTTCGATTTCGTTTTCTTTTTTCGTTCTGGTCATGGAGCAGGAGCTCAATTTAGTGTGTAATTTGTCTTGTTAATCTCGACTTGTTTTCGGCTAATTTTTGTACAGGTACATGTTAAGAGCATTTGACATAATTTGTCAGAATTTTTATTCAAATAATGAAGCGAATTCTATATTCTCCTTCTGCCCGGCTGTTTCTGGACATTTCCTTCGTTCATTGTGATGTTTAGAGGTACTTGACAATTTCCAGTTTGGAGGCTGTAAATCAAGCCTGGGTTTCATTTTCTTCCTCTTATAGCTTTATAACGTCTGAACTAATTTTTCTTCTACAGACACATTCCTTAGGAAATCTGTGCGGATTCCGGAACTCTGAACTCTCAGATTACGAGGTCGATCGTGACTTTCCGAGTTTAGAATCTTACCTTAGTCGCTGATTGAAGCTGTGAAATGTCATTATTAATTGGATTTGAGTCATAGATTTGCATTTGCAAAGCTTCTAGACTGAAAGCAGCGAAACTTTCATTTATCCTTGGACGACGCAGATTTGAGCCGAGTCAGATTGATTTAGGTGAGGACTTGATATACTTTTTACTAAATCAGAACTGAGGAATAGGTTTTCATCGCAATCCAGCCGAAGATTTATTGCTCTTCGCTGCAGCAGTGAATCCAATTTCAATGTTCATCTCTGCTTCTATTGTTGACGGTTTTGACGACGCTCTAATTTCTCTCTGCTTTGTTAAATCCTACAATATATCAATTGAATCGGCTCCTTTTCTCTTTCTTTTGATTTTTCAGAAAGAATTGATTTCTAACAGAGTTAAAGTTTTCTGGTAATAATGCATTGATTTTCATGGCTCTGTCCTATATTATGCTCGCTTTCTCTGTCTACCCCCTGGTTTTTGATCGGGATAGTCCTTTTCTTTTTCTTTCTCCGAAGAATATCATTGATTCAAGTTCTCTCCTCCTCCGTCCTTACTGGCGGTTTCTGTGAATTTTGTTTCCAGTGGTTGGCCATAAGGCTTTCTCAATTTTGTTTGCGATAGTGCACACGATTCGCTTTTATCGAATGCGAGGGAGAGACTAGTGTTTTTTTTAATCATAACTCTCTGAAACTTTTATTTATTTATTTATTTTTATCAACTCTCTCTGAAGCTTTTAAATCGTTGATGGAGCTTCGGCAACTTGTGTTAGCTGCCGAAATTTATTTTATTTATTTTTCTCAAGAAAAAGAAATTTCCTTCGGCTTTTCCTTGTTAGATTTTCTGACTTGAATTGGTACTCAATACTGGTTTCAGAGGAAAATCAGAGGAGCGAAGTTCAGAAATCGCACAAGAGCTAGCTAGTTTATTTGATGATTTGTCGGATACTTAAGTGCTGGTTTTTAGGGGGTGCTTGTTTGTTTTGCTTGAGAAGATGAACCCAAGCACTGTGTGGAAGTGATTTATTATGTACAACTTTTTCTCCCTCTGTTTTCTACAATGGCTTCGCGGTCAATTAAATTATATCCAAATCTACAAAAATCTTGGTGGTCTTTCCCGTTTGTAAATTGGATCTTATCGCTTCCAAAAAGATTTTCATAGTCTCCGGTTCTTGCTCTCATAGTTATCATAATCCATTTTGTCTTGTTCGCCCCAGCGCACATGACTTCGTAGTTTTCTTTTTACAGAGACTGGACCACCCGATGTAAATCATCTTATTTTATGCTTGCTTTGTTATTCTTTTGGGGTTTGATAGCCGCTGTGCCGTGTCGTGGAAGTCGCAGAAAATACATACCACTTCCGATTTATTCTTGTCCCTTGTTTTTTTTTTTTTTGAAAGAACTCTAAGAATATTGTGTAATTCCGTTATTAACCCCGTTAACTTTTCCTTATTGGATGCCAGGTCCACAAGGAGATGGATAAAGAGCCTCTTAGGAGTAGTAACAACAATAGCAACATCTCTAGCCATAAAGAAAGAAGCGGAGGGGATGGATCATTGTTGTTAAGAGGGAGCTCTGACACCCTGAGGCAGACGACGACGTCAGATTTCGTTCTACAGTGGGGGAACCGTAAGCGGCTCAGGTGCATGAAAATCCAGGTCAAGGACGATTCATCCGCCCCGGTTCAGAGGACAACGGTTCGAGTAGATCGGCGGGTTGTAAGAACCGACAAAGATTCTTCAAATCAACCTGACAATCACAATAATAATCATAGTAACGGGTATCCAAATCTCCGTCAGCGGCCATCTTCGCCTCAGCAACCGCCGCAGCGAATTCTCAGGTTTTATTTCTTCCTTTTTTTCTTACTTAATGTAAAATAAAATGTGAATGGCTGAGATGGGACGAGAGTAATCACGATTAGTTTAGACTTCATGAGAAAGAATTGGGCTGTCTTTTGAGTATACGTGGCGTTTGGAAAAAAGAAACAAAACACGAAAATAGAAAGGGATTATTTAGGTTGAGCGTGGGCCAGAGCTTGCATATGTGTTCAAAGAGACTTGGGCTGCAGCTTTCGACTTGTCTGTCAATTTTTTAATTATTTTCCTATTATTTTTCTCTTTTTATATTAAGATTAAAAATGGAGTATAAATAAAATGTTATATTAAAAAAAAATTGGTATCTGTTGTATTCTGTGCTTGGCAGTCCTAATTGAATTTTCAAGTACATCAATGTCTGCCACGAAATTTCCTGAGGCCGACCGTGTGATGAAGGCAACTTTTAAGTCTCATATGTCAAAGAATCTTCAGCTTCAAATGGTATTTTTTTATGTAAAAACAAACGGGTGGTGCCCTAAGAGCACCAGTTAGATAAACTGTTTTTGTAGCATTGAAGATATCTGATGCTGCATTTGGGCTGAATATTATCATCACTATGACTATGAGGCTTATATTTTGTCCACTCTCCAATTGGTCAGGTCGTGGCTGACGTGATCCAAATTAAAGAGGAGTTCACGGTAAGTGCTTGAGAATTGCCTTTCTCCTCTCAATTTATTTGGAGTATGACTCAGCTAGGTAGCTCATAAAGAGTTAGAAAGCTTTATATTGCTTCTTGATTAAGGTTAATAGCCATGATAGAGGCACATATTGCTTGAAAGAGGCAATAGCTCTATTACTTAAGCTTTTTGGTTGAGCGATCAATGTCCGAAAGGATTTATTTCTGCAAGTTATGTGAAGTTTTAATTGGTAAAGACGCCATTTTCCTGACTGTTTGTGTTCAATCTATTGTTATGTATTTGGTTTGTTTTTGTGTGCAAATTTAGCCCAAAATTATTGAATAATTTTCTATATAATTTATGGTGTGGAATTCGTTGAATCTATTCTTCTGCTGTTATTATTGTTGTTATCTGAGCACCAATTTTGTACCCTATATTTTCTATATTATTATTTTATGGTCATTGTTCTCCCATTAAATATTCTGCTTTTGTCGCTTTTACCCATTGAGAGCCGTGTGATGCCATTATTAACAGATGTGATATGACTATGATGTAGCTCCATTAGATATCCTTCTAGAAAGTGCTCTTTCCTTTTTTGTTTTTTTTTTTTCAAGGATCATAAGCTCTTCCTCCTTCGTCATATTAAGATCAGAGCCCCACTGCAAATTTTGGATCCATACAATACCGAAACATCTCTTTTCTCCTATCAGTTAGTAGACTCCCATGGAAACATGGAATGGACTGTCTCCTTCCACGTGTTTGCCAAAAATCATTTTCCGTAACGAACCTCTTTATGGCCGTCTGATGGGGGACGGGGTTTCAGATCTGTCCATCCCACCCCACATTTCAACACGTAACCTTCAATAGCCAAAGCCGCTCTACATCCAAGGGCTGAAAATCTTCCGTGTAACCAGCTGTTCCCGTTTAAGAGAATCGCTTCTCTCTCTCCTCCTCTCTTCCTCTCAAATATCTAATCCGAACCTTTTCATTAAAGAAAGGAAATTACCGACCCTCTCTTTAAAGCACAATACAAAGTTTCCGAAGAAGCCAAAAACCTGCCCTTATTCTAAACAAAACCCTTCGAGATTCCTGCTTCTCCTACCCAGCGATCTAGATCGTCCCGAGGTCAATTTCGTAAACTTACTTCTTCTCAGTATTTTACTTCACTCAGAAAAATAGTTATATCAGTGTAAATTTGTTTTACTATTTACAAGTATTACATGTTGTTCGTGATTAAAGGTAAGATATAATAATGGGGATTGTGCCTGTGATTTTATTATTTAGGAACTCTGAAACTTCGACTGCCATGAGAGGCCAAAGCAACGGGGGTGTTAGAGGAATTGCCTCACCGGAAAGGGGTGCGCACGATAAGAGGGGGACCCATAATAACACTCACAACAACCACCACAATGAGAATAACAAATCCGCAGCGTCATCGGATACTGCGCATGATAGCAAAAAAGGTGGGTCTCCTTCAGGGAGCGGTGATGCAGCTCCACCGGTGTGGCCACCCAAGTTCGTGATTGCCCTCACTAACAAGGAGAAAGAAGAAGATTTTATGGCTATAAAGGGGTCAAAACTGCCTCAGAGACCCAAGAAGAGAGCCAAATTCATACAACGCACACTCAATGTAAGCTGCACTGACCTTATTCTTCTTACTTATCGAATCTGATATTGCATAATGTTTATGCATTAAAGAGGTTAAAAAAAAAAACTTATTGCGGCATCTGAATTAAGAATTGGATATATTATAGTAAATTAGTATGGAATTTGTTTTCTAGTATCTTTTTCTTCCCTGGTTGGAAGGCGTATGTTTTGCTCTTTTTTCCTTTTGGTCATTTGCCTGGAAAAGCCAAAAGTCTGTGAAGTGTAAACGGTTTAGCATTCTGTGGACATGCTTACACGTGTCGTTCGAAGCTTGGTTGGGCACCTAATAGCGACCCAATGTTTGTTAGTAACTGAAATCTAATCACTGCTACTCAAAGCCAACACCAAAAAATAAATAAATAAAATAAAGATAAAAATATATATATATACTTGTATATAATTTTAATCCTTTTGAACTTAATAATATAAAATATTTTTTTAAAAAAAATTAGGCTGTTGCTGTTTTTCTTCGTGAGGGAAACTTATTAATCTCTTATATATATAATGAATTAAATAACATTTAGCTGCGGGTCTTCCCGGAGTTAGGTATCAAGTTTATAATTTATTATAATTTCCTGCGGGTTTTTTTTTTTTTTTTTGATAGGTTACTTCCATAGTCGATTAATTAAAAATTCCATGGTCTGAAGCAACTTGTCTTCTTATTTTAGTAATACATACAATAAGAAATTTGTGATTTTTATGGTTCTTATGTGTTTGATCATAAAGCTAGTGCTTTAATGGAGATTTGGACCGCCTAAAATTCCAATCGGCACACGCGACACATTCCAAGTCTTTTTCTTTTTTAAATATTGTTGAATGTTCATTCAATGGTAGAATAAAGTAAAGATGGGAAAGAAATGCGGCATCGTGGGCTATGGGGTTGGCACGTGTCCATATGAATGTGGTGACTTAAGTTGCAACTGTTGCATAGTGGGGCCCCGGGCACATTGGAAAAAAGAGAGGTTGTTCCTTGTGGACGGTTGTGATCGAATAGTTGTCACTTGGTCAGGTCTTAAGCTAACCAACAAAAGAAGAACCGGTTGAGCTGTCTACTATATTATTTAATATCCTTTATTATTGGTGTTGGGCCACATCATTATCCCGTTGTGTGCGCGCCCTAACTTGTTGAGGGTGTAGGTTATTGTTAATTTTTTAGTTCTTTGCATCTCTTCTTGTGTCCATTCTCTATAATACGGCTTCTCTTTTTTAAAGTTGAAGCAATTGAAATTTTGAATTGATATTATTATTTTGACATGTTGCAGCTTGTAAGTCCAGGAGCCTGGCTTTGCGATCTTACTTTAGAGCGATATGAAGTTAGGGAGAAGAAGATATCCAAAAAGGTATTTAGACTAATTTCGTTTTAAGTTGAAGAATTGTCAGTCCCATTTAATTTTAAGTACAGCTAATTTTTTTAAAAAAATTTAAGTTAAAAATGTTTAGCTTATATATTTTACTTTTTAATTGAAAATTAAATTTATACATTCAGTAAAAAAAATTATTAGCAATGTGCTATTGCAGTGGTATTTTTTTCTTTGTCAATTATGGGGATATATGTCAGTAGTGGTCCGAAATTGTCTTGCGGTAATGACACGGCTCTAGTATTTTGTCGCACGTAGATGAAGATTCTAATTTGTATTGTATTGCACTGTTATATGCAGAGACCAAGAGGGTTAAAAGCGATGGGTAACATGGACTCAGACTCAGAGTAGGGGGAGGACAAGGAACGTATCACGAACATCTAAGCAGTTGGAACAAGACCTTATTTATGAAAAGATGAATACTGGAGCGCGCTTGTTGAGAAACGTTAGAACGGTGTAAGGGATGGCTTTTCAGCAGGCCAAGAGTTGAATATAAATTTACTTTTTTAGCTTGATCTTCAAACCCTGGTTCATAAATCTTTTTATCGTTTTAGTTTAGGGATTAGAAAGACAATAATGGACCTGAATGGACTTTAAGATTTTGTTCGGCCTTAATATCGGATGATACAAAAGGAGAGTGTTTTGTAAAACCAAACGACAACATAAGATGGTAACATGAAGTTGAAAAACTATTGCTCGTATGAACCGACTTTATATGCCTAGAAAACCATAAGAAGGAAAATAAAAGATAAAGAAGATTTCGTCTTTTTAAGAAGTTATGTGCTGCATTAAGAAATGTTGGAAGGTTTAAAATAATGCAACCTTGCAATCGGTAATCTACTCAACGAAAGAAACTATTATTGCTTTAAGGAGTATAAGTAAATGTTACTAGCGTTCTAAAAAATTGCACAAGTAATTGAACTTAGGCAATTGCTGCAACGAGGCATTCTCTTTAAACCCTTAAAGAGTGGAAAAACAAAAATTTCATAGGCATCCATGGATAATTATTTTATCTGTTTAAAATTATAGGCATTAAGGTATTATTTAAAAAATTTATATTTTAAAATATAAAGTATTATCTTAATTTTAGAAAGTAATTGATAATATTTTTTTAAAAAATACTTTTATTTAAAGTTTTATTTTGTTTATTTTTATATATTTGACTTAAAAATAAAATATCAAATAAAATTACAGAAATAATACATTTTGTTAATTATCTAACTATATTTTTAAAAAATATAAAATAAATAATAATATTTTATAATTTTAAAGGAGGAAATATATCATTTTCAATCAACTTTTACACCAACCAAAATTCAAAAGAAGGCTACTGCGGATAAATATTTAATAATGAGAAAAAAAAGGTTAAGAATAATATCGAACACAAACACTAATAAAAGCTTGTTTGGAATATCGAACGAAAATCACAAGATTAAAATGAGAAAAGGGAAATGTATTTCATTGTTCAAAATTAATGTGAAATAAATTAAATAATTATTTAAGATAACAATAATTTATATTCAAAATAAAAGGATTTAATTTAAGATAGTGCGTTTAAAAAAGAAATTTATAGGAGTCCCACCTTGATCAAAAATAGTTATTATGAAGACTATTAAAAATAAAAGGATGTAATTTAAGATGGTATGTAAAGAGTTATAAGAGTCCCACCTTGAATAAATAGCGATTATGAAGAGATGGGAATGTTGTTCCTGCGAAAAGAGACTTGCGATGAAATAACTATTTCATGTTCTTTATGACTGCCACACATAAAATGCAGTTCCAGTAGTGCCATGAAATGGAATCACCACAAGTGAACCAAATGATACAATTCTATAAAGAATAAACCACATGTGAAAAAGTCAGAATTTAGCAAATTCTTTTATTCTCTTTGAGAATCAAAAACTCAAAATCAGAAACACAAAGAAAAATCGACCAAAAAAACCTAGAAAAATTTGCTAGAACCTCCAGTTAATAATATTCTAATAGACCAATGAAAAAAAAAAAAAAACTAGAAAGACGCAGTTACGCCAGTCGGACCACACTATACTTCTGCTGCAAAATTGACCTTGGTTTGAAGTATTTATTGTGAGGGGTAATTATCCGAATTATACATATAAATAAGTTGAGTTAATATTATTATTTTTTTAAAAATTTTGAATCATTATAATTTTATTCTTAATATCATTTTTATTAAACAAATAAAAATAAAATATCAAAACATTTATTAAGAATAAATTATAAATAAAAATTAATGTTTTATCAAAATTATAAAATACTTTATAAAAAAATTTCAAAATACTTTAAAAAGTTACTTATAATAAAGAATAGAGGGACTACTAAATAAGCCAACCCAAAAATAAGAAGTAAAAAAATACTTATTAAATGATTTTTCTGATAACCTATTGGAAGAATAATTTGATTTAACAAAAATTGATAAACTTCTGTGACGAAAACATCAGCAAAAACGTCCACTAAAAAAAAAATTCATTATATCCTAAAATCTGAAACTCTGATAAAAAAAAAAAAAAATCAATATCAAAAACACCTGGAAAGTCACAAAAAAGAACGCCTAGAAAATTTGCGAGAGTATTTACCACCATAGCCAACATTCGTGACGAGAACCGGTTAATAACTTAGTACAGCAAAAAAATAAAATAAAATAAAGTTACGCCAGTCGAACCACACTATCTATAAGACTCTTTCTGCTACAAAATTGACCATTAGTTGTTTCACAATATTTAAATGAACGAACTCAAGAATAAGTAGTAGGAAATTCTTCTTGAGTAAATAAATTGATTTCGTTCAGTGTTGCCATCATCCTACCATAGACACACAAATCATTTCAAGAATTCAATCCAGTAAAATCCACGATTGAACCAATTCCTCACTCAAGAAGCAATCTCGCACAGAGAAGAAAGTAAAATATATAAGAAAGCTGAATACATATATATAAACATCACAAACAACACTCAAGATAATAGAGAAGCCTAATTCGAACGTGAAGAAATCCAAATATACCAGAACAAAACATAAGACTCCTCAAATCATACGCAAAATCAATAGAGATCCAGAAAACGTCATACAAATCTGTGCGCGGAAAGCAATAGAGAGAGTATTATATACTACTACCTAAACCTCTAGCGAAGACACACTGGCAACTTCTAAAATCCCTACAAAAACCATCGGTATATCAAAATGAGACATACTAGCTTAGATCCGGAGAGCAGATCCAAAGACGAGAGCCACGACACCAGCAAGACAAGCAGCAATGACAGACGGAGAAACAGAGCCAGCGACAGAGACAGGGCTTGGGGCCGGTGCATCGGCGGCTTCAACGGCGTTGATGACCGAAAGAATAGTGACGAGCACCGCCATTGTGCTCACCAGCATCACCTTAGTGAGAGCCATTGCTGTAGAAACTTGGTTAATTTTGCCTTTCTACTCTCTCTCTCTTTAGGGTTTTGAAAGAATTGGACCACTAGGATTTTGCTAACCGATTGGACCTGATACATTTTGATGGAATGTTTATATAGCGGGAGAATGAAAGGTCGAAGGGCAGTTTGGGTAGCTGGCCGAATTTACAGACTGGCGATTAGTTGAGTGCTTTGTGGGACCTCAACAATTTTTCCCATGAGCACACTGCAACGACGTCGTATATATGAAATCAAATTGGCATCATTGCCACGAGGCGCCCACTACATGTACATTGATTCTACACTAGTCTCTCAACAGTAAACTATAAGCTGGTTTTGTACATCGATTTTACACGAGGGGCACAAATTATTGGCGCGTGAATATGAAGGCGCGTGGAAGGAATCAGGGAGATTAGGAGAACTAGATTTTTTGATTCACGCTACGCACCGTTAAAATATGTCTTGCAGTCATGTATAAAAAGAAAGTGCAAGCATATGCAAAAATAATTTTAAAGAAAAAACATTAAAAAAAAATAAAAAACAAAATTAGGTTGAGAGAGCCACATGGGGACTCATTTTAACAAATATTCGCCTCTCATTCATTTATCTACGTTTAGATAAAACTAATTACACTAGATGAGAAATTTTAAGCGCAGTTTATGAAAAGAATCAATGCGCAATCATAGGGATTCCATTCGAATGCGTGATTCAAGTTCTAGTGAGGACCCCACAGAGACCAATCCAACCTCTTTGTATTTTCACGACCAACGCTGTGTAAACACGTAGAATGCAAGAAAGTGACAGGGGGTTTCCGATTTGACTAACTAACACCAGATGTTTTCCTTTCAGGAAATTGCGTTCTTCTAGAACCTTCTTCGTGGTTGGGAGATCATCTCAGTTCTTTACTCGATGGTTCTCAAAATTAATAAGTGTATTAAATTTCACCCGAGTAATAATACGCGTCTTAATTCAATAAGCGAAATTAGTCAAACGCCTTGGAATTCACGCCAAATGCTGAGACGAAATGGACGAGACCAGAGGTTGACAGCCACCCTTGCAAATCTGAATTTGACAGGATCATAACCTTTCCTACTCGTTGTCAGTTTTCTTGCAAAATAAGATAGGGAATTCAACCTCAAAGTGCCCCAAGAAAATTGAGGAACTTTGCCTTCACACAGTTTGCATGTCCGATACTTTGACTTTCAACAGAACCTTTCGTTTTGGTTTTTCTAAATCGCAGAGTAGATTATACACACTAATATGCAAATAGCAAATATAGGAAAAAAAAAAACACACACACACACACGAGGTGAAGAACTGCAACTATAAAAAAATCTATATAGCCAGAATACACCACTTTTATTTTGGGTAGCAGATTGAATACACCAAATTAGACTCTAAATCAAACTATATAATATTCTAATATTGGGACAAAAAATGCCAGTATGCCGGCTGATCAAGCACCTCCCTATTTGTACATCAGAAAAAGATTTTGAGCAATAAGCAGTCGCAAAATACAAAATGGTAGGTAAGAAATCCACCCAAAAAATAATCAGTAAGCGAGGCCGTATTTCTACTACCGCATGGAACAAATAAAGAACTTTGCTTGTTTCTGGGAACCTCATTCTACATTTGTCACTTTCTATAGCTGCAGGGGATGGTGAAAATATTTTTCAGAAGCCCAAAACCTTCGGTGCTATACGTAACAGAGGTTCCATAGCACTAGGAGCGATTTTTCTAGCAAACAGAAAACAAACAGAAGTATTTCGATTATTATAAAGGCATTGGTGACCTCCACGAGCTCTTTGAAAAAACTCCTCCGTGATATCTGTCCTTCCGAAGGTAGCTGGGTGAGCCCCACCCCTGGACCAGTCCACCCAAGTGATGCTTCTATTTGCCAAGAGATTTCCTGCTTGAATGGTCAGCATGGTGGGGAAATAGTGCTCGTCCACATAACAAGCTGGCTTACAGAACTGTTCAAATTTTGGATAAAATGTAGTGTCTTCTATAATATTGATGGCAAGCTTCCGATTTATTTCAAACCATTGAGACCCTTTACGCCACCGTGTAATATCAACGAGTGGGGCCATGTTCTCGTTATAACGTCCTCTCCCATAGGGCCCAGGATCATCAAATGCACCCATGAAGCTGTATTTGGATTTCGTTATATAATTGTAGATGACACTAAAACTATAGAGAGGAATGCATGATTCAGAAACAAGAATAAACCGCTCATTGGAGATATCAAGTAATGCATTAGCAAGTAGCCTTCTTTCAGCATCACACATGCTCATCTTTCCCCATTCAGAAATCTGCACGAGAAAGAAGTACCCATCATCATCAACAACCAATTGAATATTTAGAAAGGCGCAAATCCGAAATGCGGGAGAATTCTTTCATTTTGGGGGAACGGGAAGGGTTATATCTACTAGAATTGAGAATCTACTTTTAAAGGAGAAGAAAAAAAGGACAAAGCTAACATGTTTAAAATAGAACTGAAAATCTCTTCGTACATGCATTGATATCTACTAGACCCAAAGTTGACACCTGAGCAAAAAGCCTTGAATGCAACTGCTAGGGAAGACTGCACAAGACTCATGTGACAATCTTCCTTTTGCACCTGATACTTCCTCAGAACAGATGATTATATATTGACTACCAATCACAAGCTATATCTTCATACCGATTTGCAATTCGTATCTTCAATAATTAAATCCACTATGCAAAAGCAGCATCTTAGTGACCTATCAATCAGTTTACTACAATTCAACATGTTTCATGTATGCTGCAGTATATGCAATTGCTATTTATGCGACCACTCTTTGGTCTAACCAAGTCAAAGATTTTCCAAATTTCATAGCATTTGCCCTGGGTTGTTATAGTCAACAAGGGACAGTGCAAGCTAAGTTTCAGGCAGTTTTTTCAACAAAGACTTCAGGTATATTAAGCCGTTGACTTGTTAAAGTATTTGAAAAACAGCAGTCCTTAATCCCTGACAAAAATATAAGACGATATATTTCTTTTGGGCATGCTAGAACGTTTAGAAAACAAACAGAACAACAAATGACACAGAAGCTCATCAGCAAAAAGAATCTGATGATCAACTAAATAGAAATTTTTCTGCTGTCCCATGATATCCTAATTCATGGCAAGATCATCCATTTGGGCCACCTCTTGGAGCATGGCCTTAACTAACAATCACAAAGAAAAGAAATTAATAATTGCAGTTAAGTTCCAAAACAGAACATACATCTATCCTACTATGATTAACCTTAAAACCTAGCTGATTCTAGCATATTCTTTAGCCAATGATTCCCTCATCTTCAACTGGCAACCTAGTAACCGGATTCCATATTCCAGCTCTTCTTCAAAACTTGCATAATCAAAACCATAGCCCAATCTACACTAATCCTAACATCTTTAATAAGCATGCGAAAATTTAAGTAGTATTGCTTGTATTGCCACCCTCAGATTCCCGTACAAATGTTGACACTCAAGTCACAACATGGCAAACCCTCCAAGGAGTCCGTACGCTCATTTGTGTATTCACTACATCAATGGACCATACTGATGCACTAATCTAATAAAACTGACGAGAGGTTCCACATTAAACGATTGGAGAATATTTAAAAATTAAGATATCAATTGGACTAAGAACACATTCCAAGGTCCACGATTACTCACTTCTCATGTGAAGCTCAAAACAAGTATTAATAAGGCCATAAAAGCAATAGAACTAGATGACCAACATAAAATTAAACAGAGATCTGCACATTGTATTCGATCCAGAAAGTATACTGATATGCAACAATTAACAGTAGCATAACATAAATCTCGGCATACCTGGCTAGGGATTTGTTTGTTGTGAAACACAGACGATGATGGAAATTTAGCTTGAAACGATGGCAGTGAATGAATATAGATGGAATAAAACCCCTCATGACCCTTGAGAAACCTCTCCCAGAGGGGTGCAAGTGGCAATGGTCCTTTGGTCAAGAACATGAATGCAATCTTTGGAACTCTTCGAAAAGGATACTTCTTTATTCGAGGCACAAAAGAGGCCCTCCAAAATAATTCTTTATCAGTCAAGTTGTGCATCAGATTTGATGGAGGTTTAATCCAGCTCTCCAAAGTACCTGGCTCCTTCCCATAACATGGCTGAAAACCGTCCTTCACGGATGTCACTACATTCTGAATCCCAAAATGCTTAACCGTGTAAACACTGATAACCGAAAAAACAATACATAGAACGAAAAACAACACAAGTATCTGCAGTGCTCTTAGAGGCAAGGCTTTCGATTGGTTCGATCTGCTCAAAACCGCATTAACCCTTCCATCTTCTAGAGGTGCAACACTCGATTGCATCTTGTTAACAAACTTCAACAAAATCACTCTCTGGATATATCTTCTTATATACGATCCGACCGGAAAATAGACTTTCGATTCGGAAGTCACTCCAAGACTCAATCTCGGATGGAAGTGAACACTGCTACAGTTTTAGCAAATCCAGAATCCTAATTATCATTAGGGAATGTAAACAGCGAATGGAGTCTGAGATTTATCATGTGAAAATCAAAATTTCGAAAATGTTTGTTTGAACAAAATGGTCCCCGCAAGTAGAACCGTCATAGATCTAACTGGTGTGCATGAGGTTGAGAGTGCACCGAATAAACTGTGAACATGTAGTGTTACGAAGACCCAAATCATAGCACATGGGTATTTACTAAAACAGGATCTTCCTAGAGAATCTAAAACCAATCGGGTTTTCCTGAATCAAGCAAGGACACATAACGTAACTTACCAGAGAAGTGCTTACAGAAAATCAATTAGTGATGACGAATCAGAAAATGGAAATTAATTGCAGAGATGTTGGTCAACTGAGATTAGGCAAGTATACAGAAGGTATAGGAGGAAAGACGATCAAAAAGAAAGGAAAGTGCATGGAGTTTGGTCAGCAATCGGAATAAACATGAATTTTAGCTGATGAACGATCATGAAAGGGTTAAGGTATCTGATAAATCCAGAATGTTTTATAAACAAGCAGTCAAGCACTGTGGTCGGGTATGTCAGTGCCAGCACGCATCCTCTTATTGCGAGGATAGAGTCGGAATCTTGAAGTGGGTCTCTAGTTTTCTAAGCTATTCTTCCGTGTATTTCTCCGTCACTTTAGTGAAATTTAATATTTTTTTTTGTTAAATTATGAGTAAGTTTACAGAACATACACATCCTACTAAGTTATTATTTTTTATTTTTATATGACTATTTTATTATTATTTTCTCCTTTTCTTTTTAAGAGGGTTACAGCTAATTTTGATATAATCATTCAGTTTTCAAGTCTCAAACTTCAGCTTCAGAAGAACATTAAAAGTTTTTAAGTCTCTAACTTCAGTGGGTGCTAAAAACTGTGTAACTGATTCTTTTGGATGTATATAAGGGTGCCCCTATTACACTTTGTACAGTTGATTTGTTCAGACAAAAATTAAAAGAAAAAGAGAAAAAAATTCAAGTATAAAAATTATCAAATTTAATTAATCTTCCATGTTCAGAAAAAAAATTAAAAGAAAAAAAACTTTAAGAATAAAAATGATCAAATTTAATTATGGGTTTACATAAGTTATACATATACAAACAAGAAAGAAAAACATAATAACCTTTTCTGCTAAAAAATAAAAATTATACTTCAATTTTTCTATGTATCTAGATTAGTAATTTTTATTTTTATTTTTTGTTAACGGAAACGTTTTAGAATAAAACTCGGGTACATTAAATCCAAAAATCATCGGCACATGTTATTTTTCTTTTTACCACATAAGATCTTATAACAATTTATAAGATATGGTTGATGCTTCAATAAGGTTAAATAATCAAAGAGTATCTTTTATCTGAGTATTTATTAAACCATAGAGGAAGAGATCGGGTCTTATATAGATTGAATATTGTCATCAAGTTAACATCTATCTAAAAAGTGAATCTCTCATGCCATATTTTAAAGCTTCTTATTGATTTAAAAACAGGTTATTTGTAGCATTATTTGAGTGATTTCTTGACTAGTAAAAAGTTATAAGACGATATACCACAAACTTTGGGATGTTGTTCCCTTGCGTCATGTAACAAGAAAAATATGTATGAAAACATTTTACAGATAAAAAAAATGTGTAAGTATCTTCCAAAGAAGTAAATAAATTAGATAAAATCGCGCTTGAATTAAAAAATAATAAAAACATTATATAGCTTCACATTGAAAAAAAATTTAAAAAAAATAATAAAGCCTTTTTAAGTGATTGTCTAAATCTTGGTTTTAGAATACTCACGGAACCCCTTGGTTCTTGAATAATGTGTTTTGTTCGGTTAGTTGATACACGGTTTGATTTAACATCCTCCCCATTCTTCTCTGCTTCGCTTTTGTTTTGACTCTAAACGGCTTAAGAACATCGTCCCTTGCGTTTCTGCAAGTCTCCTCTCTACCTATTTTGAACTACAAAACACAAATTAAATTTCAAAACATGAAATGCCAAGTTTACATTAACAATCCCATGGAAGCAGTTACATTATTTTTTTCTCCCTGGGAATAGCAGGGTTAACATGTAACGTTAGTGGATGCCAGACAATTTGTTCCTCATTACGAGGTATTCCAGAGCTCAAGCACGTTCTCAAGAGAACAATCAGTTTTCATATACAAAGAAAGCTACCAGCAGGAAACTAGTAGTCTACTTCACCACATCAAAGGTGGAACGAACATTGGATATCATGACAGGGCACTCTCCCTTCTCATCATATTCAGCAAAGTCGCCACTTGACAAGTCAACATTTTCAAACTTAGTTCCTTCTAACTACAAAGACAAAATTGCAAGTTAGGAAATAGGACGAACTTAAGTTACAAAATAAACATAGTGCGGGGAGTAAGGAGAAAGAACTGAAAAGCAGATCACTAAATTCCAGCGTGGTTATTAAACAAGAAATATCATGGGAGAGAAGAAAGAGAGGAAAAAATTTTCTGATATATTTCAGAGCAAGAATGAAGAAACAAACGTGGAAAGAAGAAAACGGGTTTGGTCTCTGCGAACAGTAAAGTGGAAGCATTTGAGATATATAATCATCTCAGTCAACTATTTTTTCAACTTCACAAGTAAACTTTTTTCCTTAACAGGATTTCCAGTACAAATGGCTGGGTGATGAACTATTTATAATATTCAGATAAATATCAGCCACATTATGTAACCAATGGGAGATTAGATATATGATTACAAAAGAAAGGGTACGAACGTACAGAATAAGTAAACTCACAGATTCAACTTTCCATCCACCACCGAATACAAAATCTACTGGTTCAAAGCCCCTGCAATCAAATAACATCAATGGGGCATATTTCCCTGATTCACTTATTTCCTGGGTAAGTGGTTTTCCACGGCCAGGGATCATAGTCACTGTGCCGTCCCTGCCACAAAATTTGCACTGTAGACAAAGGAGCATTAGGAAACCACAAGCTGCACAACGATACAGTTTGAAGAATCTAGTAGACAGATTTATTACTGAGAAGTTATTAACATTGCCAAAACCTAGTTGATTAAACAGAAATGTATCGAAATCCAGTCTCGCTAAGTGGATAGAATTCTGCTTAGTCATAACCAAGCTCACAAAGTCAGATTAGTAAAAGTCTAATTTTCCAAAGACCATTCAGTCTTTGACTACATGCAAGAAATTATTCCATTTAGATAAATGAACGGTGATCTAGCCCATTATCATTTGTAATGTACTCTTTTTTACCTAGTTGAAAAAGAATACAATAAAAATCCTTAATAGTCAAAGCTGCCAGTAAAATAGCAGATAGCAGGCACAATGATAGTTATGGCATCTAGCTTTCTTCCTAACATTCATATGCATGAGGTTTCCGTTAGAACACGTGATTTAAATGTCAACAACATAAGCTAAAACGAGAAATACCACTTAATCAAATGACACGAGTGTACGTATGGCAACTTTTCAGAATTCTGTAATTCCTGTAAACTAATTTCCTCCAGCCTAGACTAACTATAATTGTTGCAAGAATATTATAACAAGCAGTATTTGGTAAATGGAATGCTCTGTGAATGTACAGATTGATAACGGCCTATTTGAGTATGGATTAGCAAGTGAGGATGATGATGATGAAAATTAAGGTGGGGTGGGAACAAGCCAGGGGTTACCTTCTGAATGAGATTAGTTGTTCCCTTGCCAACTGGGAGAGGGACAGTTTCATTCAAGGTCACACAAGTTTCTTTTTGGCTAACTTCTCCACATCTCCCACATTTCACCTACAACAAAACATTGAGAGGAGAATAAAACATATTTAGACAAGACAAGCAGAAGCATGGAAATAGAACCACAATTTCAGACCAAGAATAATAATCCAAAATCATTTCATCCACTTTATGTTTTTTCACAGGAAAAAATTGTATCAACACATGCTGAGAACGGTAGGGAAATGAAATCAGATAACAGCATTTAGGAGACAGTAGAGGAGGGGGAAAAAAATAAACAATGTAATATTTGGAGAATTCTCCGTGAAATAACAATCCGGTTTAAGTTTCATGGTTTCCTTTATTTAATGCTACAGCAAAATAATGACATGTTATTGTTGGTCGTCCATCATTTGATTTCCGACTACAAACAGCTACCGCCGAATCACAAGCAACGATTAATTCAAAGGTCCAGGATAGGGCGGTAATAGATTCAACATTTAAAGAAAATCGCAAATGTGAAATCGAATAAATTCAGAAGAAGCTCCTAAACATGAAATAACAGAAAGAAATTATCAAAACGAGAAAACTCGCAATCAGGGCATGGAAACGAGAATTCTAAGAGACTGGATTGAAAGCAAGAGCAGGAACCATGATGAAAAAAAGATTAAACCCTAACACGATCACAGAGAAAAAAGCAGATTCGGGAGGAAGAGAAAGAGACCTTGAAGAAGTAGGGGAAGTTGGCATCATCACAGCCATCTTGAGGTTGAAGATTGGTAAGGTTCTCGAGATCAGAGGTAATCGTGAGCATGTAGTTCACCATTTTCGAGCGTCGAGTTCAAGCAATATCCCAGAGGCTTCACTCTTCTGTCTGAAGTCCCACTATAAAATAAAATATTTCTTCGGCACCAGGGAACGACACTCGCTTCCCAGCGTGTAATGTTATCCATTAAAAAAAAGTGACACGGTTCAAGTTGACCAAATTCTTAACGCGGGCGAGCTAGCAAATGAGAGATGCCGAGTTTATTAATCAAACAAAATCTAATAAAATTAATAGACTAGCTAAGATTTTATTTATAGCATGACTGCTATCTCAAGATTTAAATTCAATCAATCATTTGGTGCTATCAATTAACCCAATAAATACTGAAATTACTAATAGGAAAATCTGTTTATTTTTTTAAAAAAAAGTCTGAAATTGAGTGATATTTCCTATCTTCAAGTGATCTGACCCATTTTTTATGAGAAGAGGATATCTCCTTTACTTAAAATTTAGACTAGTTTTCCCTGTTTTTTTTTTTCATGAAGTGGTTTGGGAGGATGGTGTCGAGTGTGAAATAACTTCTTTTTTCTTTTTCCTTTTCTTGTCTCTCCCTAAGAATAACATGTCAAAGAATTGATGCAAACAAAAATTGAATGATAAATAGAAGTTAAATCATGCATATATCACTAGGTCAAGCAATGCCCATGATAACATGATTCATGCATCCAATAAATGGAATGTATGTAATGTCTAAGCATCCAACTGTCCATCAGAGTAAAATCTTTGTTAAGAGGTTAAACTTGAATGGGGAAGGTTTTCTGCCTCTATAGCACGGGATCCATAGTAGTCTATGTTATTTTGGGACTAATAGTTACGGCTTATGGGTTTGGGAATCCTAGTAGCTCAATTCCAAAACAGAAGGTCTTGGAAGTTGAAAGGAAACTCAAGCAGCTCAGAAGACACTCATTAAAAACTATCCAGGTACAATTATCCATCAGATTCTTGCTTAACTTCATATTTTGTTTCCTATCTGAATATAGTAATCATATAAGTATGATGCTTAATTTGTAGAGTGAAGATGGGGATATAATTGATTGCGTTGACATTAGAAAGCAACCAGCGTTTGATCATCCTGCTCTAAAAGATCACAAAATCCAGGTTTGTGTGTCTGTTTGTGCTTTCTTCATAATTTTTAGGTAATGATAATTTTGGCTACATAATAAAAAATTATCTGTAAATAATCAGATGGCTCCCACTCGCAATGTATCAAGGGAGAGAACGGCTTCAGTGAAAAGAACTAAAAGTAAAATGGTGAATCTAAGTGCTGAAGAGTCAACTTTTATTAATGTGACTTCACAAGTGTGGCAGAAAAGTGGTAGATGTCCACAAGGAACAATACCCATTCGAAGAATACGCAAGAAACAATTGCTCAAGGCCCATTCTATTGAAGACTATGGCAGGAAGAAGCCCAGCATTTTTCACCAAACGGCTCAGCTGAATCGGGATCTTGATTCTTTCGTGCGTGAGAATTACTCTGTATGTAGATAGCTCATTTCGCCCATTAATTTCAAGCACGGAAATTCTTATATTCTGAAAAGCCCTTTAGTCAGTTAATTTGCTCTGTTGAATTGATCCATGTTTACGTGAATCAGAAGGCAATGTTGTTTGCAGTGGGTTTTCGCTATTTGGGAGCTAAAGCAGACTTTCTAGTATTTAACCCATATGTTGAAACCGAAGATGAGTACAGCACTACCCAAGTCGCTCTTTTTAATGGCGGAAGCTATGATCATGAGTGTGTAGAGGCTGGATGGGCGGTAACTACTAACTACTGCTTACTTGTATATTAAGTTATTACTCATTTGAACAGAACCAACCAACTAAACCATAAACCATCTTCATGCTTTCACATTTTTAAGCTTCGAATGTTCTGCAGTAATCTCCATGTTCAATAAACTGATAGGTTAATCCCGGTGTATATGGAGATAAAACGACTCGATTATTCGTATACTGGACAGTAAGTTCACATCAAGCCGCAACATAAAGATTTAGGCAATTTATGCAAGATCATAAGTTCTGGAATCTTTTTTTTTTTTTTCTAATTGCAGGCTGATGGTTCAAACACAACAGGCTGCTTTGATCTAACCTGTCCTGGGTTTGTTCAAACCAGCAATGAAATTGCTCTGGGAGCTGCAATTTCTCCAATTTCACTTCCTGGTGATTTAGGGCCTTCAATGACTATATACATCTATAAGGTGGGTTTTTTTTTTTTTTCTCTGTTGGAAATTGATTGTTGGTTGCGTCATTTCAATTTTTGTTGCATATCGTTGCTCTGAATTAATTTTTTTTCTTTCTTTTTATACTTCAATTTCTCTAGGATCCTGTAACAAGCAACTGGTGGGTGCAATATGGTGAGAAAGACATAGGGTACTGGCCACCTGAGCTATTCCAAGACATACGGTACAATGCAGAATCTGTGGAGTGGGCTGGTGAAGTTTACAGCACAAGGGTAGGACAAATTCCGCATACAAAAACACAAATGGGTAGTGGCATGTATCCTGACGGAACTTGTTTTGATTGCGGTACCTTTACAAGAATGAGAGTTCATGACAATTCTCCCTTCTTGAAGATTCCAGAATTCGCTGATGCTTACACAGATGAATATAGGTGTTATGGTGCTGAGTTTATGAGTGATTATCTTGATGATCCAATATTCCATTACGGGGGGCCTGGAATGAGCTGGACGTGCCCTTTATAAAAAGTGAGGCCATAGATTGCCAATTGTCTCAATACAGGACTTTATGTTAAGATATCATTTTATTTGGCTTTTTTTGTATTTAGCATTTAAAGTTAGCTAATCCAAAGAAAAAAATGGGACTCTATTTAAGTATCCTAGGAAATTATTCGGGATCTAATAAAAGCTAACTGATCGTATGGAGCGTGCAAACTCTTGAATGTCAGAAAGTACAAGACCTGAAACTTAAAAAGCATGTTTGGGTCATAACTAACTAAAGAAAATATCAAAAAGCATTCTTCTAATTATATGGTTTAAATTCAATCATTGCTATTAAGACCATCTCTAGTGGTCTGTACTTAGTTTGGTGTTGCATAGTGCTATGCAACAAAGAAAGGTGATAGTACCATGAGTAGAGAGGTGTGAGGTAGACGAGGGAAGAGAGAGTGGGTTGCTTGTTTTAGCAACGAGTAATTAAAAAAAAAATTAGATCCATTTATATTTTATAAGATGAAAATAAGAGATTTATAAGAAAAAAAGAAAATTTTTAAAATAAATTAATTAAAAATAAAAATATAAAATAGTTCATGAGACCTATTTAAAAAAAAAATTAAAGTTGTATGAATAAAAAAATAATATAAATTATATAAAATGATGTGTCAAAAATAATATAAATAATTAAAATATAAAATCCTAATGAATATCATAATTAAAGATACTTAATAACATACTTTGTAGGAACATCCTCGATCAATATTGGGTACGTTTACTGGGACATTCTTCGTTCAGGACCCATAGATTTTGTTAAAACTTGGGAAACAATTTAAACAGAAAGTAATAACTAGATTGTATAGCCTATTAATTATGGTAGATACGCACAAAAAGAGAAAGATTTGTTCAAATCCAATCTTCTTATGTTGTTACTCTCACCGATATCTTTTTATCGATTGTTAAAGAATACATTTAATATGATATATTTTCTTTGAATTTCTCAATTTGCTCTTTATTTATTTTATTTATTTTCTCCATAATTATTTTTCACACAAGATAAGGATATAACTTAATAAATAATAAAATATTATCTTAAGAAAACTGATAAATATCCTATCCAAAACAGTAAAATAAGAGTAAAAATATATTTTATAATTTTTTTACAATAAAGAAGAGTAAGAGAAATAATTAAAAAATTAGAGAAAATGAGACAGATCAGAAAATATGGGGGGTGTGTGTTTGGATTAACTCCAAAAAGATAAAAATTTGTTATTGAGATGCACTATCTTAGTACGTCACAAGCCATTGAGTCAATGCCATTAATGGTATCCGCTAATTTACGAAGGCCCTCTTGTATATGTATCTGAGTGCGTTTCTATCCACTATTCATATTGTATCCCGAAAAAGAATGGGAAATACCAGCATTATTACAGTTTTCTTACTCGTAGCCATCCTCGGTCTAGGTGTTGAAGCCAGAGCTTCGATGGAAATCAATGCCAAGTTGAAGCTCCTCAATAAACCAGCGGTTAAGACCATTCAGGTTCGCCTCCTTCTTCTTTTTCTGATACAGAGTTTTTTTTTTTTTTTTTTTTTGTCACTGCTAAATTTTTTTTTCCTGCAGAGTGAGGATGGAGACGTTATTGATTGCGTTGATATCTACAAACAACCTGCTTTTGACCATCCTGCCTTGAAAAACCACACTCTTCAGGTGCAACATAATAATAATTTTCCTTGTTGCCAAACAAGTCATTCAAAATTCTCATCTAAGAATTATGGTTGCACTGAATTGTGCAGATGGCACCTAGTTTTTTTGCAGCGTCTCAGAATTCAAGTAATGATGAGTCTAGTAATTCAGTAATCTCCCAGATATGGCAGAGAAATGGAAGTTGTCCTAATGGAACCATCCCGATCCGTAAATTCGAAAGGACGATTTACTGAGAGCTGCCTCTCTAGACCAATTTGGAAGGAAACCGCCAGCGCGATTTAGGAATTTATCAAACACATACCCCATTACCCCTGCAATGCTTGCTTTGGAGGATCGCTCGGTAAACATCATTTTATGCCTAACTAGCTTTTCTTTTTCTTTTTTTAATCAGGTTTGTTATTTATTATTTATGTTGTTTTAATTTAAACCTCAAATTTTATAACAGATTCTTAAAATTAGATTTATTATGAAAAAATTATAATATAAGATAATATATATACATATAATGGGATACCTGCGCAGGCGGCATATCTCGTGACAATGGGATACAATTACATAGGAGCCCAAGCAGATATTAACGTTTGGAATCCAAACGTTGACCTGCCTGACGATTACACCACCGCCCAAATCTGGCTAAAGAACGGTAACGGCAATACGTTTGAAAGCGTTGAAGCAGGCTGGGTGGTTGGTTGCTTGACTTTCTATTTTTATTTTATTTTTTTGAAGTTTAGCTACGACTTTATATTTTTGAATATAAAATTCATGAATTTTGTTCAATATTTTCTAAACCATTTTAAATTTTAATTTCTCATTAATAGTTCTATTTATTTATTTATTATTATTATTAAAGCATATATATATATTCATGATACATATATTCAGGTGAACCCAAAGCTATACGGTGACAGAGCGACTCGATTATTTCTTTATTGGACGGTAAGGGTATATATATATTTGCAAATACAATATTACATATATATATATATACACACACACTCATAGAGTGAGGTTGTAAGCTTTTTCTTGATAAAAGGAGAAAGATAACAGCAAACTTTTTTTGGTGGATAAAAAATATATATAACTGAATTTTATTTGTTTTACGTTATTGTGGTGTAGACCGATTCGTACAAGTCAAAAGGTTGTTTTGATGTCATTTGCCCTGGGTTTGTGCAAACAAGCACCCAGATAGCTCTTGGTGCAGCCATTAGTCCTGTGTCATCTCCCTCCGGCCAGCAGTATCACTTCAACGTCGGCATCTTTTGGGTAATTAACGCTTCTTTCATTTTTTCAATCTTAATCATTTACCATTTAGTAATCTCTAGCATTTTTAAAAAATATAATTATTCTTACAAAATAATGAAAACGAATCTAATGCAAGTTAGATAATAAAAGCTATATGTCATTAATTCATTTAATAGATCACTTGTGTCACATTTGTTGTATCAAATCTACGTGTTACTTGAAATCATAATAAGAAGAGACATGATTTTTGTCAATAAATTTAAATGGAATTTTTCGTACTCACGATTCTTTTCATTTTGTGAGTTTTAGGATCCAGACGGCGGTAATTGGTGGCTTATAGTGAACAAAAACGTTCCAGTAGGGTATTGGCCAGGGAAACTGTTTGGGTATTTATCACACAGTGCCATATTGGTTGAATGGGGAGGACAAGTGTACAGTACACAGATAAGAAAAACTCCTCACACGCAAACAGCAATGGGGAGTGGGGATTTTGCAAGTGGTCTATATGGTAATGCATGCTACATGCAGAATGTGAGGATTATGGATTATTCGCTTTCTTTGAAGTACCCAGAATATGTAAGCACATGGGCAGACGAAGCTTACTGCTACTCAGCCCAAAACTACGTCAAGTATGGGGTTGAGCCTGTCTTTTACTTTGGAGGACCAGGTCGAAAACCTCCTTATTGTCCTTGATAGTTGAAGCTACATGTTAAAAGTTACATCTTTGTTTAATTATGATGAAATAACGAATATTGAGAAATGAGATAGTGAAATTTTTAATCTTCTGATGTTGGTCTCCTCTACATGACTTTCAGATAAAATTTCTAATTTTGCTCTAACGTATGAGAGGGATGGTTGTTGATCAAATTGGAAAAAATAAAATAAAATAAAATAAAAATAAATAAATAAGTGCGCTGGATTTGTAAAGCACATTGGCTTTAAAAAAATCTTCCTATTAAAAACCAAAATCTTTGTTTCGTGTTTGAAGTTCTCAGATAATTGTTTATGATATGGATTAAAACTGTTAAGCATAGCCCATTTTGGATAAGTAAAGTCTAATTTCAGGTATGCAAAATCTGAGTAAATTATAATAATGTCTCATGATCCAAGTATTATAAATAGTCTCCATTAATAAAGTAAAGATGAAGAAAAATCCTAAAAAAGTTATTTGAGTATTCCTGTTTATTTTTTTAGCTGTTATTATTTTTATATTGACTTGAGATCGAAGTAAACCGATTCTTTTTTTTTGTAGATCTACTCAGACCCAGCTGGGACCCATCAACACAGTCTGAAACCCGACATTTCTTTATTGGCCTACAAACTATTAAAGAGGATGGCGATAGTCTTAATGAAAAAATTTCAGAAAAGAAACGCTTCAACGAAGACAACACACGAAGGGGAATTTGCAGCCGGCTTCCTTCTTATTATTGATGTGCGAGACCGACGTCAAGGAGTCGCTCTTTAGAAACCTGACTGCACCGCGCCCCCCACCCCCCACACACCAAGGCTTCAATAGCACCCCAGATTTCTGCTCGGAGTGGAGAAGCTGAGCCAAAATTACGAGCAACACCAGCAAACCACTCTCCTTTGTCTTCTCTCAGCTTTCTCATATTCTCTGTAAGCCACTTTGAATACGAACTTAACCCATTGAATAACATGACTTAAAACCATGTCTGCGTTGTGCATTTAGTAAATTCCAAACTTCTGCTCCGGAATCAAACGTAGAAGGAGGATATGAATTTTTGGGAAGAGGGAAGGGGGAGATCTCCAAGCCATTAGTAGGATTTGTATGTATGTTATAATTAAGGGGGGAAATGAATAAAGCGTCTAAATGCTCATCTGCAAATGTTTTTCATTAAATAATCAACTAGGGAAATTTGTATCATAATTCCATCCAAGCAATACATTAGGTCAAAAATCTCTTTCCCAACATAATAGGAACCCCAACTATTTTCGAGTTATCAATTCTAACAGCACAAAAGTGATATTATAAGGAGACAACATATACTCATATTACATTTGACCAATTGTGATATTCCATAGATATCTACATATAATTAAGGTCAAAACAAAAATAAAAAATAATATAGCCCGTTACAAGATATACCCCAAAAAGCTACGAACAGAAGAACTAGCAACGCAGTTGATCCACGACAATTAAACAGAGAACTATACCTAGTCATATTGTTTTCTCTCCTCCTGTATTGATCGGAAAATTCTAGCTGCGGATTCCGTTGCAGATCTGGGATTGTGAGGCACAACTTTGATCACTCGTGTCTGCTGTCTGGTTTCATCAGACTGAGGAGCTCCGTCGGGAACAACTGGAGCCATAGGGAAGAGAGGAAGTGCATCTCTTCCTTCAGCAGTCTGACCCGTACTGATTCCTTCTGCCAGTTCACTAGGACTACTTGCCGTGCTTCTCTGCAACTCCCTCTCCTTAGATGCCTGAAACTTCATGACCTGTGGTAAAGCTCCATTTTTCTGAACTGGCAAATTATTGGAGCTTTGATTATTATGTGGGTTAAAGTTAGCTCCCCCGCATGATAAATGACCGTTTTGATCATTAGAATCTGATCTGCCAAACTGGTTCATCTGTTCAACAGCTGACACTGACATAGCAGGATTCATGACTGGCATCCCATAAGGAGGAAAGTAAGCATAACTGCCTGGAGGGGTAATCCCTTGATGAGAAGCCGGTACTCCATATGCAGGATTCATGAAAGTTCCACCACCACCCATGGGAGCTGGCCCGAAAGGCCCACATCCTCCACAAGCTGTTCCTGCAAATTCAGGCCCGGGATATGGCTTGTACACAAGCCCTTCGGAAGGAGACATAACTGGAATCAACCACTGATGCCCAGGAGATTGCTGGAAACACCATGGACCCGTTCTATTATCAGCAGCCACACTTCCTAGTTGCGGGTTTCCAGAAAAAGGAGTATAATTTGAAATGTGGTTACTATTTTTAACGGACGAAAGAGATGTCTTCCCAATTGCGTTCTCTGCAGAACATTCCATTTTATGGTTTGCCTTTTCTGAATCATTTTTGCGCTTAAGATTCTCTTGCCGAGATTTTACAACATATTCCAATGAAAGTTTTTTTGGAGAAGACCCCTTAAGAGGAGATTTTCCCAGAAAAGCAGCTTCCTCAAGCAAAAGATCTGATGATCCAGCAATCAGCCGCTGAACCTGCTTACATAAAAAGAATTAACATGTATGAACAGATTCCATCAGCGAATGAGTGTTTGTGTCCATGTGCACGTGTGCGCAAATCTGAAAGTAACATGCACCCTATTTTGGACCGGTACAAGCCACACAATAGCGCCAGAGATAGTTTTAGATAGTTTTACCTTTATCAGCCTGTGCAACTCAAATACTTGGACTGCAAACACTCTCTGCTGACTGTAGAGAGGAACAGGATTTGGATCAAGAAAATTGCACAATACTCATCAAATGACGGTTTGATACTCGTACAGTCACAATAAAATGGACAAATCAGCATTTGGAACTTGATAATATCATGTGGGAAAGACCATTACATAAAGCCATAACTACCAAATCACAGGATCTCCAATCACACTTAATACCTTTCAGTCTAGAACTCATGCTACATATTATCCCTTCAAAGAAAGCATAGCAGTTTTCTTACAGTATGATTGAATGGGCCAACTAGGCAAAAGTATGCTAACATCGACAGTTAGTTTCAGGAAAGAGAAGGCAAACATTCTTTGGGCACAAATCCCTACAATATCAATAAGATTCATCACATGGTTTGAAACGGAATAAACTTGCATAAAAGCAATAAGAAACAACTTGTAGAAATTTGCATTCTATAAAAGTAAGGACAAGACTCTAACCATGAGGCATACAAACAATTGTGGATACATCCAACATCCTGAGTACAACCGACCTACCTTGGAAATCTGTACCATATGTATATAGCCACTGCAAACTGTAGATAGTTGGAGACCTCAACCACGGGGATGTATAATTAAATTGAGAATTCCAATCCCAAAATGTCACTAACATTGTAACAGAAAAACAAACAAGACACTAGATATGTAAAACTTTCCCCCTTATCGCCATGACATTACCAACTACTCATCATATATTCTCCAATTATCCCTACCATAAAACAAGAGATCATCCTGAATTACTTGGTCTCCTTTTTAGCCAGTGCAGTGTATGGAAACTTGCCCAGTTGTCACATGGAGAACCAAGCAAGAGGAAACCAAGACAGGAATATATCCGAAATCCAGTTGCTAGAGGACAGTGAATCATGAGATGATCTGTTGTCAAAGGGGTCCCCCTTCCAACAAAGTACAATATTAAGACTGCTCACGGCCCTGCTGTAAGATGATCCAGCACCCACCATTAAAACATTGTTAAGGACTTTGAACGTACAAAAACACCAATCTAGAAGGGACCCCAAAACTACCAGTATTCTCTTTCTTCAAAGCCCTATCCCAGTATTATTAAGAATGCATATAACAAACTACTACAGCTTTAAAATTCAACACACAAGGATAAAAGAAAAAATCCCGGCAAAAGTAGCAGTTTCCCGGATTCCACCTTGGCCTTTCTGCTCCTACACGTTGCTTCTCTCCATGGGAAAAATATTTCACATTTTCTCAACCCACATCTGACATAATAATCAAACAGGGTTGCAAGAAGGGGAAGGAAGTAAATCTCATCATTAAATAAAGAACAAGGATAATCAAATCAGGGGAACTTAGCCTAGAAGAAGACCTGACTGACATAGTGTAGGAAAAAAATTTCCCCCATATCTTTGCACATGTTTGTGGAAAATATATTATGAAAATTTCACATTCCAAAAATAAAACAATCAAGCAATTTAACAAGTGCAAGAAACCATCAAGACCAGAGCATGTAAAGCAACTACTCATTATCATATCACAAAAAGGTTTCACAAGGAACACTCAAGTTAAATATGATGACAGCAACACGACTTACTTGATAATTGCTCTTCTTGCTTTCCAGAAATGTTTTTGACCTATTATCTCTACAACATCATCAGGAGATACTTTCGGGTTTGATGTATTATCTACCATGGAAATCTTGGAAACATTATCACTTTTGTCAAAATTTCCCTTGTGTATTGATCTGCCAGTGCTGGCATGATGATATGCAGTGCCATTGATAGTCTCCAGTGGACTGCTTTGATTTGGTGTAGAATGGAAGCAACTTCTTGGCAAGGGGACATTTCCCTGGTTTGTATCCCTTGCAGAATCAACGAGACCATCACCATATCCAGTGTCATTGGATTGTGATCCAACTCCAGGATCCTGTGGTAAGCAAGCATCACCTTGACGTAATCTGCTAAGATTTGCCACAGGACAATCTGGATCTGTAGTCGCCTTTGATTGTGACACTAGACTGTCAATATTTTCTCCATTTGATAAGTTCCTGACTGATTTTACTTGTTGCTCCTTACCTGGGCCAACTTTTGGAAGCCCTTCATTCTCACTTCTCACATCTTTCCTCATACTGACATGTGGGGAGCCAGTTTGTTTTTGATCCTTGTTGCAATCATTTTGCACATCACCTTCTACCGTACAACCAAAATTCCTCGAACCCACTGGGGCGAGCTTTTTCCCATCAAAACTCTTCTGAGTCTTATCGTGAGATTGACCAATTCTTGAATGAACGTATACAGGAACCCTAAAATCATCCTCATCTACCTTTTTCCTTTGTTCAAGTTGGGCTAACGAAGTATTCACATTTGCACCATCAGATTGGCGAGAAATATGCTTTTCAGCTCTATAAGTAGGTGTTTGCATAGGCAAATGAACTGGGAAGACATAATTTCTCTCAGGGCCAGCCCCCTGAAAAAAAATCCCCATCAAACGTGTTTTATCCAAAAATAGAAACGCCTACAGTAAATTTGCATCAGATCAATGAGGAATTCGAATAAAGCCACAGAATCTAAAAATTACCTGGCTTGAAGATGCCGGGGGGCCTGTATTATTAGCATTAATTGGGTTGAGTGGCAGAACGCCATGGTTGGGCCTTTGAGAGGGAATACTGAGCTGCTCATAGAGAGCCATCTTATTCCTTGGTGGTGCTCTTGGCCCTCCCTTCTCCGTGTCATTGACATGGAGTCTAGGGAACATTGGCCCCATGACCTTCTCATCATCTTTCCCTCTCTTCATCCTTAATCTTCTCTTATGAAACAAAACTCCTTTTATGTCAAATTGTTACCATATAAACAGCATCACCCACCCATCCTCATCTCAATCCAAAAACCGACATACAGAAACTCAAACTAATCAAACCGAAACAAAATAATCAATTCAGAATCGTGAACCTCGATGCAAACTATCAGGCTGCGGATACTAAATTAATCAAATCCTAGATTACTGAATAGGATGGGAAATCCGAATCCGAACAGAACTGCTCAGCGAGGCGCCTTTGTTCTCCGAAATCAAAGCTATTTCTCTCTCTACAACACGAAGTCGACCGGGTCAGAGCAGAAACGTACCTGGTGAAGAAAACTAAATGGCATAAATGAAAATAAAAAAATCCGAGAATTTCGGAATGAAGGATAGACTTGAGGGGGAGAGGGAGTGCTAACAAATTCGAGAAGAAAAAGTTTGAGGGCGAGATGAGCTTATAAGAGATTCCTCAGAGGATCACCATCTGAGAAAAAGGGAAGGGGAAAGTGCGGACTTGTGGGGTCCATCTGGATAGAACTAGAAGCTACTTTTTGCACTAGATATTTTAACTGGATTTGTTGTCTAAATCTTGTTTCTGGATAATTTTATTTTTCTTACGGAGCGATATTGGTGATACTAGTTATTACAAATATATCTTATAACAACTTTTTACTTTTCTTTTGTTCTTTTTTATTTTTTTTGTTACTTTTGCTTTTTGACATAAAAATCCAACAACTACGGCCTCAGTGGATACTGGCTGCAAAAGAGGGGAATTTTCTTTTTTTAAGCGGCCTATTTAGCAATTGACATATGATCAAGAATTTATTAGTTGTTTCAGTGTGGTCAAATATCTAATAATTTGAATGGTACGTCCTTTCCTATATCTTATCCCTGATTAATGGACTTTTTTTAATCTTTTTAGCATGGGATAAATGCACTTTTAAAATAAATAAACAAAAAAAGTGTGTCAAAAAATGAATGCATGTTAAAATGTATACTTTATAGCGTTATTCACTGCAATTTATTTTATACTGGAATAAATTGTTGTTTTTAGGTGAGTAAATAAGTTTTCTTATAATTCTGACATGTATTCAAGAAGACGTGAGTTTTTTTTTTTTTTTTCCTAATCAGGAGAAGATGTGATATTTAATCCAATATTTAATGAATTAATTGTATGTGCATTCATCAAATATATTTAAATTTAATTGTATATGTGCACTTCTAAATAATATTTAGTTTAAATATATTTTTGTCATTGATTTCCTATACTTTTTATTGGAATTGATTTCATATACTTTATATTTATAATGTGTTCATGATTAATAGAGTCAAATTTTTAACAAAAATATGTGAATTCAAACTTAAATCTTAACTTATAATAATATATATTTTAAATTCAATTATATTTTGTGTGCTTACTTCTCTTGTTATTGTAATTGTTACGGGTATTTTTTTTTTTATCTCCAATTTTACACATAATTAATTCACGTAATATATTGTTTTCCTATTACATGCCACAAGTAATGGAAAAACGTGTGTATAAGCGAATTTTTATTTAAAATTATGAAAAAAGTTTATCAATAAGATAAATAATGTGTATTTTTTATTATACGATATTTATTCTTTTTTTATCACTACGATATTTATTCTTTCGAATTTATAATTATGTGTATTTTAAATTTGTTAAACAATATTTATTATTATATTTTTAATAAATATAGATTTAATTTTTATTTTAAAATAAATTTAAAATTTTAATTAAAGACTTGTATCTAAAATTTTCCGAAAATTAATTCATTAATCGTGTGATATCCTATTATGCTTTTTTCTTCTAAGTTACATATGTAGCAAAACTAAAATGACAATATGTTATTGGAAATTGTCAGTTGTGGAATGCCCAGATAGAACTTGACTAGATGTGATAGTGCGCAATCCCGTCCACATGTGTTATTCTCATTGGCTACCTTTGAAGTCCATCCGGAGCACCAAATAAAGCGCGATTCGATAAAATCCACAGTTGTCACCATGACAACGGGGGATGTTATCTTAACTAGCACAAATAAAAAGGCGTCTAAAGTGGGCGTACAAATTTAAACCCAGTTATTGGTATCTTTAACATTCAAATGTCCCTCTCTCTCTTCTCTGATGAAGTATACGATGCCTTGCACTACCATCACAATCATTGTTCATGGAACAAATAGACTGATGAATGGCCAAGAGATGCTACTCCACATTCTCACTCAAAACCATGGAACACATTTGGTCAATTTTATAGGTTTCACACGTGCGTTTTCGTAGATTAGCCATGAGAGGAGTGCATATCCTATCACACTTTCGTCTTTCATTTTTTGTTTTATGATTCGTGTCTAGTTGAAAAAAATTATGAAACTACGTTTTATAACAGATTAAGATTAGCCGCTGTATTGCCATATTAGGATCAACGTCATCGATATTAAATATGAAAATACAATTAGAGATGTGAATAGAAAATTTTAACAAGAAAAGCTAACAACGTATTTAAGGTTATACTATTTAAAAACTCAAATAAAAATAGTTTTCAAAAAGTATAAATCGACAAATGAAAGATACAATAGCCATCTTAAAAAATGACATATCCTCTTAAATTATAACCATCAGGCATGTATGTGTGAACAATGTGGATAAGCATGGTTGAGATGATGATCAACAAGACAAATGTATTACGAGATTTCATGTTGTATGTTTATGATTATTTAAGTGGGATGATGTATGATTAACAAGACACACATACTATCATGTATAATTTAATTCCATATCATATATGTATAAACACCGTGTTACATATATTTTCTTATATAACGACTCTGAGTACTATGGTATATTTGGATGAAGAAAAATTATCTAATTTTATTTAAAACATTAAAAGTAGTACTCATTGCTTTTTCTCTAGAATAATAATATGTCTCACACTATTTAGGAGTGAAAATACATAAGTGTAAAAAAAAAAAAATTATTAGAATATATAGGTGTAAATTAAAAAAAAAATATTGTGAAACAATAGAGTAGAATTGAGAGAAGAGTATAAGTAAAATATTTAATGAACGTAATTTAGTTATCTACTAAAATGTACTTATACATGTGGTGGAAAAATTTTAATACAAATAAAACCTCAAAAATTATATTTATTATTTAATTAATTACGTGTAAATACAAAATAAATATTTAATTTTAAAATAAATAATATTTTAAGTGTCAAGATATTCATAAAAAAATTATTTTATTTTATTCTATTACTCATGATATTTTCGTCTGGTAAGATAACTGATTTGATATTTCCAATATATTGTAACAGTTTCTATAGCCCAGAAAATATGGGCCACATCCCATTTTTACAATCAGGCTTATTAAATTTGAGGCGGGCCTGCTTTAATGGTCCGACCGCACAGACCAAACAAGGATGAAATGGATCAGAAGAGTGGGAGAGTATTATGAGAAAGAAAAAGGTCAAATAAAATAATAAAAAATTAGAACAGCCTTTACCCTTTTGATCTCAAAGAATTGAGAACACATATTTGATCTCAAAGTTTATTTTATACATTATTTAAAATTATTGGTGGGTGAATAAAATCAATATAGTTATATTAATGTCCATCATAATTTAAAATTTATATAACAAACAATCTATTCTTGTTAAAGCACATTTACTTTATTTTTGGGAGATATATGTTTTATTTTTATTTTTGTTATTTTTTAAATTGATTTTTATCTATACATTGTGTGGGAAAAAAAAAATATAACTAAATATTGAACATACATTATTTTATTTATTATTTTTCAACAGATTTGTAGATTCGTTTTTTTTAACGGATCAATTAATTCTGAACAGCCCAAGAGCCGGGGGCATTAATCCTCTGATTTTACGGTTTTTACCCACGGCATTTCCCGAGTCTTCTATTTTCTAGAATGCTAGAACAAACGATGATTGACGGATCCGGCAAAAGGAAAATTTTTGAACTGACTTCTTAAGAAGCGAGAGGGTAAAGATGGAAAACAAAAATGCTTTTTTTTTTTTTTGAAAAATTAGGAAATGAAGACCAAAAAGTAAAAAATCGGATGAATAAATTGCGCAGAGCTGTGTGAAAACATTCGTGTGCATGTGCCTGAATGGTCCGATTACATGGCTTCCCCTCCTCCATCGTATCAGACGGATGTTCCTGTACCAGATTCAGAGCTAGGTACTCACTCCTTCTCTTTTCTCCCTTCTCCTTTTCCTATTATCTTAACCAAACCAAACAATCCTTACGCCTAGACTCTAAATGCAATTTTAGCTTATTTTTTCAAATTATATAGGTTGGTGTAGTTTCGGTTATGGCGATTACTTCGTATATGATTTCTTCACTCTTCTCTAACTTTTCTAGCTACTGTTTGTTCCCGAGAAAATGAATCCCTTGAATAATTGATGCTTTCTTTATTTATTTGTTTGTTTGTTTTACCTTGAATCATAATCTGCTGATCAGTTGAATCTAATATAATTCTACACTTGAATTGCTTTGAGTTTCTTGTTCTCCTTCTTCTCGATGGTTTTATTTAGCGCATCCGAGATGAGTTATGTGCGATCTAAATTACTGCTCAGGTGATAAGCCGCTGGATCATGAAGCTCGTTCAACTTCTGTTCCTATTCATATTGTCACAAATGCATCTGAACTTCCCGTTGAATTCCTGGAGCCGTCACCTGAGCAGCAGCTGGTCATAGGATTTGATTGTGAGGGTGTTGACTTGTGTCGCAATGGGACTCTCTGTATAATGCAGGTGAACTACATTTGGTTAACTTCACAAATCCAATATAAGAATGCACGGTATAATATGTACTGAATTTAGATGTTAATATTATTGTTGTATTCAGGTATATAGAAGAAAATATGTAATTATGAGGAACCGAAGTGTATTTTTCTTGATTAATCGATATAAAAAGCTATTACAGTCATATTCTTTACTCGTGCTATAATGTAGTAGAAAATTCTATACATAAATATCATAATTGCTTCTGCTTGTTACATCATCAGTATTCATCGCTATATTTTAAATTCTTAAGTTCCTCTATCTGTCTTTCTTATTTTCGTAGTCATAACTGGAAAAGAAAAAAGTACGTATTTGGTCTTTTTTTTTTTTCCCCCCTTATAATTCACTTCGGACTTTGAATTCATTGTTAGAGTAATACTCCGATGCACATAATTTTAATTCTACATTCTCTTTGCTTGTCCATCCATTTTTGTTTGGTGAATATTATACCATTACATACTGCGTTTTGTCTTTAGTCATCATTGCTAAATGTTTTCCTTGGGCACATAACTTGAAGAGCTTTATATATACTGGATCAGCTTATGGTGCTAAGAAAGATGAAATTAATCAATATGAATTTTATTTGGAAAGCTAGTCATTTAAATTATGACAGCTTACCACTGTACAAAACAAATGAATTAATATGACAAGCAGTTTATTTCTCCTCTCGTGCTTTTTCTCTTCTCAAATTGTCTCATTATATGTTAGTGGTTATGCTGGTGTTTACTGATATAGCCAGAGAGATAAGCAACTTTCTATTCTATTAGCAATCTTTTTTGGGTTTAAGTCTCTTAATGAGATTATTTTGTTTGACCTTGTCATGGCACTTGGTGCATCTCACCCTGTGTTATGACTGTTATCTAGTAAGCTTAACTTTCATGTTTCTGTAGCTTGCATTTCCAGATGCTATATACCTGGTTGATGCAATTCAAGGAGGAGAGGAACTTGTTAAAGCCTGTAAGCCTGCACTTGAGTCTAGTTACATCACAAAAGTGATTCATGATTGCAAACGAGATAGTGAGGTCTGTGATTAATTATCTTACTTGTTTTATGTATTTATTTAAGTTAAGAACTGCAAGAGACTTAATCAGCTGTCTCAGAATTTCCCAACTTTGCCCTCACAACCGCCATCTTGTTTTGTAGGCATTGTATTTTCAGTTTGGCATCAAGTTGAACAACGTGATGGATACCCAGGTAAAGCCCATATTACTAGGCAAACCTTATGGCTGCTACTTTTTGTCTTTATTTTATGCACCTTTTGTTTAGTCGCAGAATTAAATTACTTGCAAAGTAGTAAATTTTTCGTATTTTATACCCCAGATGTATTTTCCTAAAGTAATGGATTTGAGCACTGAGAGGAGTTTTTAGGTCTCAACTTTTGGCTTTAGAAAAAATAATGGATAATTTGGTCTTATATCTTATATGATTTGTCCTGTTTTAATAATAGATATGTACTTCTGCTATTAGTTATTTAGTTGATTATGTTAAGGAATATGAACTGAGGTTAACTCCTGATTGTATGTCATCCTCTCAGAAAGTTGATAGCGTCATTATTGTCGGTATTTTTATTGCCCAAAAAAAGAAAGATATGTTATGATTATGATTTTTATCTGGTCTACTATTGCTAACAAATTGAACTATTATTTTGACTAAATGCAGAAGGTTTACATGGTTTTACCTTGAGTTCTCTGTACGCGTTTAAACAATAATAGTTCCAGTGTTTATCAATCTTTGATTGGTTTATTTTGGAGTTTTTCATAAATGATTCATGTAGTTCCTAGTTGAATGATCTTCCCTGTTATTTTATTTGGTTAGGTCAGAAAGCTTCTTCTGAATCAGCTTCTTAAGTCAAGTGGTTTTCCTCTTAAACCTTTTAGCAGTAAATGATTCAACTGTGCCTCTATGGTATTGTATAGTCCACATTTTAATATTCATTCCCGAAGTTGGACTCCTTGACTTTAAGGCCATTAGCTATTCATTTGAATGACTCAAACATGTCTCTATTGACCTCTGTGCACCATTGAATGATTTATTATACTCACTTGTTTTTGTTCAGATTGCTTTTTCACTGATAGAGGAGCAAGAAGGACGGAAAAGATTGCCAGATGATTACATTTCTTTTGTCAGCCTCCTTGCAGATCCACGTTATTGTGGTATTATACATGTCGTGGTATCCTATAAAATGTGTTTGTAGGTCATGGATTCTTATATTATTGGCCCCAAATATTGTGGATAGAGATCATTAATAATTCCTAAGTACTTTGGTTGCTTTCTCTATTTTCACTTCGAGAGTTTGGATGTAGGCATATCTTATCTTGAGAAGGAAGAAGTGCGCGTCCTCCTTCGGCAGGTGGGTTTTGTAAAATTGTATTGACATTGTTAGCCTTTATCTACTCATTTCTTTATTATTTATTTTAAACTGTAAGTTGTTGGTATAACATGCATTTTTGTGCAGATGCTTGATCTCATCAAATGATGTTTAAGGTTTGATTTGATATGGAACTTGTAGCTAGACATGGGTCATGTGAGTGATTGTCGCACATGTAGATATAGATAGACAGAAATGTTGGAATTTAAGAGAAAACATTAGGTTCTTATTTTTAAAAAAAAAAAATTCTATAATAGAATATACATAACATCATTATTCATCGAATTTTTCTTCTTTTAATTTCGTTTGCTGCTTGATTGGTATGTTTGCATAGGCCATCTAAACAGAAAAGTTTATATGCCTATGTCGTTTCACTAATTTCTATTGTCTAGTGATAGTATGTGTTAATGTTTTAACAGGACCCAAAGTTTTGGACATACCGACCATTATCTGAACAAATGATCCGTGCAGCCGCTGATGATGTTCGCTTTCTCCTCTACATTTATCATAAAATGATGGAGAAACTGAATGAAAGGTCTTTATGGTATCTCGGAGTTCGCGGTGCCCTGTATTGCCGATGTTTTTGTATCAACGATAATGCTTATGCTGATTGGCCATCTCTACCGCCTATTCCAGGTCTTTCCTATTTGAGTAACTATCATCATATAAAGTACCATTCTTGTTTCAGTATTAGGAGTCTGTAAATCCTATATGCCTTTCTATAATTTCTAGTTTAGCGAAGTTATTATCTTACCTGTTTGTAAGGATACAATTGGGTAGAAGTTTTTTTCCATTCTTAGCTTTATTAGCTTTTTATGTTCTAGTGGAAGCCTAAGCCTAAGTACCTGGAATAAAGATTCAATGAATTCATGCTATTGACAACTAATAATCGCGTGCTTTTATCTTGTAGATAATCTAAAAGTTGATGGAAGTACCCCTGAGGAAGAAATCCTTTCAGTTCTTGATGTTCCCGAAGGAAAGATGGGACGTGTAATTGGGAGAAGAGGGGCTTCAATTTTGTCTATTAAGGAGTCTTGCAAGTAAACCTCTGTTCCCCTCACTTCTGCTCCCATGATTTAGTTAATACTTTTCAGATTTTCAGATGTGACGTGATCCGCTTGCTTTAACTTTCCTATTCATTTGTTTGTTCAGCGCGGAAATTCTCATTGGAGGTGCTAAGGGCCCACCTGACAAGGTTAGTATATCAACAAATAACCAGCGGTACTATATATTATGTGATTACTCGGTGTCTAAAATATAATATTTTAAGTAGACAAGCCGAAAGAAGAGATGGTTGAATCAAAATAATTCCTTTTGAAGTTCTATTTGCAATAATAGGAAGGCTAGGAGAAGTTGGAATTTTGCTACATCTGCATATGGCATTTATAAGTTACGGTTGTTTTTATTTTGGGGATTTGGATGAAGAATCACTAGGAATCAACGAAGTTCACGAAACGTTGTCTATCCGAAGCAATTCTTCTACCGGCGCTTTGGCCATAAGTTTGATGTTATTGTCGGCATTTTTTTTCAACAAAAAAACAGAGAAACAATAATTTGCACATATAGGATGATATTTTATTTGGCTTTCTAATTGTTCTTACTTTTCTCTTCTGTTTTTTTTTTTGTAGGTTTTCATTATGGGACCGGTGAAGCAAGTGAGGAAAGCAGAGGCAATGCTGAGGGGTAGAATGTTGGAAATGTAGTGAGGATATGCTTTGTTTCTATTTTAACTTGACATCTAGAATAAATCACATTTTCTGAGCTTTTATTTACTTCCCCTTTTGAGAGTTATATGTTTGGGGTTGTAAATGTTAAATACAGGGACAGTAGTGTCAGGCGTCCTCTTGATACTGGGACAGTAGTGTCAGGCGTCCTCTTGATACTGAACGTGAGGACTCGTGCAAATGCAATCATACATTTAAGTGCTCTTCTCATTTAAGTGCATAATATGGCCCTGCAACTCCGCTCGTCTGGTGGCAAATAATCTGGCGACATTTTACACGTCTCGATTTTTCACCTTGCTTTTATTATTAATTAATAATTAACTACTATTATTATAATTACAGGGTTTTTTTTTTTCATGCAATGTTAATAAGAAAATGCAAAACTTAATAGTTATACGAATCTCTTTACCAGAGAGTAATAAATAATAAACATTGTTGAGACTCAATAGTAACGTAGTGCATTGTGTATATGAAGAGAAACCAGCGTCTCAGAGCTTGAAAGTTTGAAATGTCCTCACTCGCACAAAGAATGTTATGTAAAAAATGATAGGAATAAAAAGAGTAGAAAATGTGAGAATTTTACTTTTGGAACCCACCGAATTGATATTGCTGGGCGCTTAGGTTTGAAAATATGTCGTCTCCGACCGCGGTCTGTGAAGGAGTGAATCCAGACTTACCAAGGCCGGAGCCGGGTCCCATGGCTCTCCCCATGTAAAATGCTGGTGTAGGGCCTTTCTCCTTTTCATTTGATCCATCGCTCAATCCTCCCACAATCCCAACATCTGCCAGGGATACCTTCTTCGCTGCAATACAAAATACAAGGTAATTACGGAAGCTGCTCAAGCAAAAAAGATATTACATATTAGGAAAAAAATGGGCTTGTGCAGTGAATCTAATCTAATAGAAATAATGGAGGGGAACAAAGTGGAGTGCAGAAATTATAGTGCACATGCTGAGGTGGGTAAGTAGAGGGGGGACAACGTGGAGTGCAGACGGGTGGTTTACCCAGATCTTTCAATCATTCATATAAATTGTAGGAATGTATGTATTGTGTGTTAAGAGAAGCTCAACATATTATCCTATAACATATACAGAATATATTGTGCATGGAAGTACTCTGGGAAGTAAAAGACCATGCATCTAAAGCAATTTCAAAAAAATAAAAAATGCAGATACACTGAACATACAACTTATCACATAATATATTAAGCTCTTAAACAACTATTAAAGAGGTCATTGGTAATAGTCTTACAAGCAGATATATTCAGGTCAATTAATCCACGGCTTAGCGAATCTGCCCAAATACCAGACTTGACCTGGAAAGGATCTTTCCTCAGTGTACTTTTAGACTCTGCTAAGAATTTACCATTTATATCATTTTCATTGCCATCACTGACAGGGCTTTCTGAGGGCTGTGAAGATACTGAATCAGAATTAGAAGTAAAATTGCCAAAAAGATCAGATCCATCAAATTTATTAAGTGGAACAGCTGCGAAAGGATCGGCAATGTTACTGTTTGGAGGACCAGAGTTTTCAGACTTGCTCTCTGGTTGCACAACAGGTTCAAATTTATTGAGTGGAACAGCTGCGAAAGGATCGACAATGTCATTGTTTGGAGGAACAGAGCTTTCTGACTTGCTCTCTGGTTGCACAACTGCTTCAGGAATTGAAAACAAGTCAACTGTTGATGTAACTGAAGAAGAATTTGCTGGTTGGGAAGCAAATAGATCAACCTCATTTTGAGCCTGTACCACCAATAAAAAGAAAAACCCTTGGTTAGTACCTAATATTTCACTCTTCTTAACACCAATTTTATGAAAAATTGCATATTACTGATATGTTATATGGACAAAGGTTCAAGTATCGAAGTTAGTAGTAATAAAGTAAAACCTGCTGTTGAGAACTAGCTCCTTTCTCTATATGAGGCTCAGCTGATACAAATGCTGCATCTGCAAAGAGATCAACCTCTGTAACACTACTTATGGCAGGCTTTTCGGTTGGAGCAGAAGTTGGAGCATCCATGAGGTCACCAAGTAGATCTCCTCCAAAGAGATCAACCTGGTTAGAGCTTCCAGCTGGAGCCTCTGTTGAAAAGTAAACTCAACATTATTAAAATGTAGAATAATCCTGCCATCAAATCTAAAAGTAATATGATAGGGGTTTCCTCGTCATTTCTTTTGGCGGGGACGGGGGATATTCTAAGTGGGAGTGAGAATTATCAAACATCAGGGTTTTTTGAGGGTATGCCTTTTGTCTTTGGTATAAGAACAACCATGGCAAGCTCAAACCAAGAAAGCCCTGAAGGGTTTGATTATAATCTGCAGAGAATGATTTAATGACAAATCTATAAAGAAAAGTCAGCAGCTATAATTGTCTCCGCCAGAACACACTGTTGGACAGATACAATGTGCACCAAAGTAAATTCTTCTCTACTTCAATGAATAGCTCAACATTTCTATAGAAATTAATGTCATAAAATCAGCAGCCTCAATGTAGAGACAGTATTAAAGTACTTACTTGTAGTAGAAGTTCCCCTAGGATCAAAATCATCAAAACCATCCTCATTGCTGTTCGAAGGTACAGTTGAACTTTGAGATGGAATTGAACTATAGTTATCATGGTCATTTGATGACTTTGATACTCTGGATGACATGGCATCCTGGTTTTTGCTGCAAGACAAACATTCTGGACTAAGAAAAAGGAAAAATTAATACAAAAATTACAGTATGAAAAGTTAATAGTTTTTTTCCTTCTGTGTCTGGAACTGAAGCATGTGCAACTACACAGACTTGAAACAAGAAAGGATCACATTAAGTTGGCTAAATTTACAACAACATGCGCCAAGTCTTCCATGGCACAAGCACCAAATACATCAACTATCTACAAACCTTAATTAACTGTTGTATACCATGTACCTGACAGAGTGTGCAGAACCCTTCTTATAAGAGCTCACTGGGTTGTCGCTTGTAAACCCATAACGTGATTTTTCAGAGTAATCTTTCTCAACTTTCTCATCTTCATAGTGATCCTTGTCTCTATAACTATCCCTGAACCTGTCACCATCTCTTGAACCAAAGCCTCCATGTCTATCACTGCTTTGGTAGCTACCACTACTAAATGAGGCTGACCCAGACTTATATGTAATCCCAGTAGAAGAAAGTCCAACGTACCTAAATTTAGAAACATAGAACAATTTAAGAATGCGAGAGCTGATGCAATTATACACGAGATTAACATAGTAACAATTTAGACTTACTTGTCGCGGTTTGAAGCAGCTTTATTTCTGACTTCTTGTATCTTATCCTTGTTATTCAAAAGAGCCACAATGGTTTCTGCCTTCTTTCTAACATTGATTCCCACATCCTTCCCATTGGGCTCCACATATTCAAAACTAGAAAGTGCCTTTACATAAAAATTCAATCATGGTTATGTAAGAGAATGTACTATATCATTGTCAAAGCTGCTGAAAATTGCAAGATAACTTAGCAGAATAAAGGAGAATGGCCCTTACGGAGATCTGAAAAGTATGTTCTATAATGTCATCAACTGCACGTTCAGATCCATTCGCTATCAAATATTCTATAACAGCTAATGCCTGGTAGAAGAGGAGTTTCAGGTATTCAAAGATAGACAAGCAAGATGTAACAACATAGGAAATGCAGAAAGGCTTTCTCCCATTACTTTATAATTGTTAGAAATAACGTGCTAATACGGTACCTTGTATACATAGCGCCAATCTTTTCCAGTCTCGCTCAGTCTTGTCCAAAGAACATTCATGACCATTTGACATTCAGTACTGGAACGTATAGCAAAAAAAAAAGAAATTATAAATAAATTTTCATTTATAATTCAAAACTACAGAGAAATCATTCTTCCAGAAATAGCACGGACAGAACAGAGATAACGCAACCGTGCTAAGGTACAAAATAATTACAATTTTTTGGTAGCCTGCGCAATCTCTGCCAGTGCAGAACCATGAGGACCCCAAGGTTCATTGTCAGTAGCATCCAAAACCTGGATTACAAATGACATTAAAATACCGAAATAATTAACCAGGGAAAGATACTGACAGAACTAATATTGCAATGCTTCTCATGTGCATTGTCATCCGAATATTTCAACCGTAGTTCCACTAGGAGTAGTGCGTCAACATAATTGCACAATATGAAGTACAAACAAGATTTATGAACTTAAATTCGAAGCACAATTTCTCATAACTTGCAACAATGATAATTGTCATAATTTCATTGAAGGTTATATCATAAAATGGTTAGTCATTTTACTATTAGGTCCTTTAGACCACTTGATCAGGTAGTCCAAGATTATAGTGTTACACTAACAATGATAGAAATGGCTAAGAAATAAGAATTATAGAAATAAACAATCTGACAACGTGGGACTGTGATGATATAATTTTCGATTAAACGCTAGATTTAAATGCTACACAAATATTAAGAAAAAAGCATTATTAATAAAGGGAGCTTTACCTTCTGTTCGGTTTCGGGAACCTTGAGTACCTTCAGATTCACCTCTCTCTTTCTGTTTTCCAAAAAGCAATCACAACACGAGAATTAATACTCGCAGCTTAGCAGAAAAACACGAAAACCAGAAACGCAAGGCAAATTTGAAAACCAAAAAGAATCGCAATGCAAGCATGAAAGAAGCTCACATTTCTCGAACTGTTTGATCGATAACCTTCATGAAATCCATGGTAGATCTGCGAATTATTATTTCTGGATAGGCTGATCCAACAGAGACAGATCTGAAAGTTAATCTTACAATTCCAGAAAGTTCGTTGGGATCGAAAAGTGCTTTCAGAGGATATGATGATAATAGTGGAAGGCGAGTCAGATCGAGAAGAGAATTTAATCAGGTGCTCCGTGCTCGTCTGTTGTTTTAAATCGGACTGAGAGAAAGAGCGGTAAAAGACAACCAATCTATTTGATATTTGAGAACACAAGGCAATGATACTAGCAATGTTGCAATTTTTACCGCAACGCTAATTTCCATTTTCTGCGAATATATTATTTCGGGGGAAAAAATAATGGCACTTGCATTTCTGACACCGAGAAATATAATGGACTGAAATTTTGGTCCGGCAATGTCATCGTATTGGGCTTCAACAATAATCTCTTATACTTGGGCTTCCTTGTGTTTGAGCTTGGTTTTTGTTAATACCAACGAATATTTGCTCGCGGTCATTTCTTTTTCTTACCATTAATTTTTTTCATTTCTATCCACTCTCAAAGCTTAATTTACTAAACTATCCTCTATAAAAAAAATAATAATAATAATTCAACTCCACCCCATGACTCAGTGACAAGCTGCCTCCCTTCTCTGTTTGTTCTTGATACTTGACAATTCGTTGAAATTGAAGTTGGAGGTTGAGGGTGCCCCTTTTATTTATCAAGAGCATAACGAGTTATTCAAAGGTGATCTTCCAGTGGCATTCCCATCCTTTGATGCAAAGGCATTTCCATAGATCATTCAAACATCCGCGCAAGCCAAATGCATTCAATTAAGAGAAGGGAATAGATGTTGATGGCTTCCACTATTAGTAGGATTTACGGCAGCTAATCCGAATCTCTTCCAACCACAACATTGATTTTGTCCTCTAAGAGCTCATGAGACGTTTTTACCAGTAGATGGATGATTTCTTGAGAACATGATTGAACTGAGGAACGCTCATTCAAAACGCAGTTCAAGTTGAGCCACAGTGGTGTACGACAAAAGAGAGATGGGGAAAGAGAGGTGAGGTGTAGTTGAGTTGTATTTTTTATGTAAGAGCATCTTTAACTATGGTACTCATTAGGGTTCATATATTAATTATTTATATTATTTTTATGAGTCTCACAATGACACATCACTTAATACAATTTATACAATTTTCTCTCTACTCGTACAACTCTAAAAATTTCTTTAAATGGGTCCTACAAATTATCTTTTTTTTTTCTTATAAATAGTACTCTATATTATTTATATTATTAACTAAACAAATTTAATAAATTTATATAAATTAAAATTAGATAAATTTAACTCATATTAATTTTATTTTATTTTTAATACATTTAAAAAAATTAAATTTTTTTTTTCTTTCCCTTTTCCGTGGCTTTTGTTATTTTTTTCTCTCTCTCTTCTCTCTTCCTTTTCCTATGCATCGACAATTAGTCAGATGACATTCCATTCTAAAATGATGCCATGTAAGCACATCTCTACTCATGCTTTCTTGCAATTGTCGATGCACAGATGTTGTGCATCGTCTAAATGCTCTCACTGCGGAAGCTCTTAAGAGCATTTTTAACCATGGTATCCATCAGGGTTTCATATCTTAATTATTTATATTATTTTTATGAGTCCCACAATGACACATCACTCAATACAATTTATACAATTTTCTCTTTACTCATACAACTCTAAAAACTTTTTAAATGGGTCCCACAAACTATTTCTTTTTTCTTATAAATACTATTCTATATTATTTATATTATTAACTAAATAAATTTAATAAATTTATATAAATTAAAATTAGATAAATTTAACTCATATTAATTTTATTTTATTTTTAATACATTTAAAAAAATTAAAAAAAAAATTTTCTTTTTTTTTTTCCTTTTCCGTGACTTTTGTTATTTTTTTCTCTCTCTCTTCTCCCTTCCTTTTCCTATGCATCGACAATTAGTCAGATGACATTCCATTCTAAAATAATGCCATGTAAGCACATCTCTACTCATGCTTTCTCGCAATTGTCGATGCACAGATGCTGTGCATCGTCTAAATGCTCCCATTGCGGAAGCTCTAAGAGCATCTATAATGGTGCAACACACCCAAGTTGCATATATCATTATTTAATAATTTTTTTGTGGGTTCCACACTGACACATCACTCTATACAACTTATATAATTTTTTCTTTATTCATACAACTCTAAAAAAAAATTTAAATGGGTCTCACAACTATCTCTTTTACCTTATAAAACCTTCTCTTTCTTCTTAAAAAATACAAAAAAAAATGTTGTAGGTCCTATGAACAGTATAAAAGTAGAGGCATTTATACTTACAACCCTTCTTCTTTCTCTCTCCTCCACCTCATCCCCTCTCTCTTCTATTTTTTCTATACAACCCCCATTAAAGATGGTCTAAGAGTGTAAGAAAAGTTGATGGTAGAAAAAGAAATCAGCTTTTCTCGCGGCCGAGTCGTACATTTTAGCTCCAGATTCAAATTCAAATAATCATATTAAGCCTAATTTATTTCTTGAATTATTTTATTTTTTAAACGAAATTAAAACTTATAATACTAAAAATTTTAAAATATTTTATCATCTGAGACACCAATCATTTAGGATTAATTAAATATTTTAAATTTTAATACATAAGCCTCATTGCGGAAAACTAATTCAAAAAATGTAAAATTATGACCAAGTTGCTTCTTGTAGTTGCATTCTGCACTAGTTATCAAGTTCTAGGTCCACGGCGGCTACTATAGTCCCAATTAAATATTTTGTTGCCCTACAGGGAGTTTTCATCACTCATCACTCATCACTCTCAGTATTGGATTTAATACACCCTTTTTAATATATTCAGGCAAATATAGCATGACTAGCAATACACGTGTAGAATTTAATACATTCTTATGTGCATGATTGACGCTAATTAATCGTTAAACGACAAACGTTAACCATCATACATTATAATTTGCATTTGGTTATGTTGTATTATATGGTTATAGTTTGTAACACGTTTTAAAAAGACAAACTGTCTTTGTCACTGACATTTAGCCAAATTATATTTTTCAAAAAATAAAAAAAGACTAAGGTTTATGTCCACCCTATGCATATCAATAATTAATTGACAACTCAACTGTGTTGCCCTCCCCATTATTTAAAAAAAAAAAAAATTCACATGCTAATAATTTGGAGACTTTGACATGTTAATTAGTACGTAGATAATTAATTATCAACTGTTACTTTTTCTTGCCATAATATAATAATTGACATCTGCAGTTCAAGATACAGAAAAATAAAAGGTATAATACAAAAGCTCATGTCCACAGTTCAAATATATTCTGATTAATTTTAAATATGCTATTTATAACAACTTGCAATTATTTTTTTTTATTTTTTTAACACTAGTATTGATTTTGATTTGCACGTGGGCACTAGCTATCGGCAATTATTGGACGCTTCTAGTTAGGTTAATGGGAGCAAAGTAAATCAATATCCTTCCTTAACAAGTTGCAGAAGCAGAATGCTTCTCTTATGTATATAGCAACACACAAGGAATAGTTTGGAATTTTAAGGTTTCTTTATGAAGAAACAGCAAGCTAAAAAAAGAGTAAATAGAAAGCAAGTTCTTCCTATATGATTCTGAGAGAACCTTACCTTATTAATTAGGAATTAAACAACGTTTATTTTCGGTTCGGTCTACACAATTGATTTCTCGTGATCCTTTAATTATTTTTGTTTTTTGTCTCTGGGGCTACTGAGAGGTGGAGAGGGTCATAAGGGAACTTTTGTTTTCCTGACAAAAATACAGGGCGAGAGAGAAAAGAAAAATGTTTTGTTTTGTTCATCGTACTTTACTGGACGAGGACAGGAAAGAAAGATGGAGAATAATCAGATGATTTGGTCATTTAATACAAGTTCCTTTTTTATATCAAAAAGATAAGCATAGTTTAATCTAATCTTTGTGTTTTGGAATGGAATAATATATCAAGTACGGTTTCGTGTTTATGGGGATATTGTTGTCTTCCTAATTAAAGCTAGTACTTAAAAATTGAAATATTCGTCTATACAGACGATGCCATCAAGAAGCAGATGGAGAACGTTATAGAGTGGATCTTAAATATCATATGTTCAAACAGAAAAGGCACCGAAGTGTTTGGCCAGTTTCGGAGGCCTGCTATATATAATATAATAATCAATGGATTCCAATAAAAGTGAATAACAAAGGTCAGTCAAGTAACCTATGGTTGGCACATCAATAGTATAAGAGGATATCTCTTTCTCCACATAGCCTTAGGTCCCAAAATTCTAACTTTAGCAAGTGAAAGTCGCAACTGATCACAAGCTATGGTCTGGTCTTGACTTAAAAGCAAGCATGGTCATTAACTTTGATTTGATTATGAAACAGAAATCAATATTGACATCATTAATCAACTTCTTCTGAAGTATCATATACAATTTTTTTTTGGCAAGAGTACTATCTATAAATGTCTTTTTCATTTTTGTGCTAACTAGTATTTACTAGTGTCCAGTACTTGCAGTCTGCTAGCTAGGAATCATGTGGTATGATAATGGTAGAAATAGCAATTTCTCTTGTCTCAGCTGTCTGCCTTACTGTTGGCACGTACGCATAAACACGCATGTCAATGAATATGCAAGTTCTGTGGCATTTCAATTCAATAGGCAATTTTTGTTTTACGACGAAAAATTCAATTCAGACTTGAGATGATCATTTACTGAGACTGCTCGTAATTCATCACGAGAAGGGCGAGGACAGAGAGAGAGAGAGAATCTTTTATGGCTAATGCTTGTGGACAGATATTCAATTCAGAGGTTTGAATTGGCAGCAACTCCTCCATGCAAATTTCGTGACCACTGACCAACAAAAAAGAGGCAAAGAGGCTTATCTCACCCCACGTACATAAATCCCTACCTACCTTGTAAAAGATGAACAAAAATATGTCATCTCAAATTGTTTTATAATCTGTCTCAGAATTTCTTATTAAGTATAGAAGTGTTTTATAATCTGTTCCAAAGCTTAGAGAAAAGCAAAATAACAAATTCTCTTATTGACCCACCAGGGAATTGTCTTCAATGCATGAACGTCAACGCATTGACAAACTAAGAAACTGCTTGTTGATAATATTTAGCATTTGGTTGAATGAAACTTTGACCTAAATTGTATGTTCCTATCTATGAACAGAACAGAACGGAAGTAACATTAATGCTTAGAACAAATTGGAAAAATAAAAATTATTAACTGTCAGCTAGCTCTTTGTGTAACATGTTTCTGCAGCTTTTGCTTTCATCGGACTACCTCTTCATCACTGTGGTTAATTCTAAATAACATCTTGAACCAGTCCTTACGGCTTAATGTCGGCATAGGTAAAATCAACCAGCTGATTAGGATAGCAATCTGGAGCTAATTCACCAGCTTTCTCTTGATAGTAAAGACCATTGACAAAGTCCCAGTGGAATCCAAAGTCAAAATCCATCAAAGTTTCATCACTGCCTTGTTCAGTCAGTGTTAGACTCTTGCTTTCCAGTGCAATTGGCGACGAATCTGAAATACTTGAGCCTTCTCGAGACAACGACAATGTGCGACTGTTTTTTGAATTTGCACCTGTTTCTGATATGTCCACGAACCCCTGGCTATACAATTGAACTGGGCCAAAACTGATGGTCTGAGGGTTAATGTTAAACCCAAAATTAGAATCGGTTAGGATTGACAAGGACGAGGATGAAAAACTCTGATTTTGAGAAGAAGAAAACTCTGAATTTTGAGTTTCAGCAGTTTGGATTAGCAATGGGGTTGTAGCAGCAGTGACAGCGTCAATCGTTGTGTTGAGGCTCACTTGTCCCGCCTTTAGCTTCTTCTTTAATTTAGTATTCCAGTAATTCTTTACTTCGTTGTCTGTTCTTCCAGAGAGCTGAGAAGCTATAGCAGACCATCTGATCAACCATACAAATTCTTGAGTTAAAAAAAAGGAATATATTGCATAAAAATAAGCAAATCACTTTTCAGAGGAATAATATCAAATTAATTATGTATAAGACAGATGATCGCCTGCTTCCCATTTGGCCATAGAGGGTGCAAATGATGTTGTCCTCCTCTTCAGTGAAGCCTCCATGTTTGATGTCTGGCCTAAGATAATTGAGCCATCGTAGACGGCAACTCTTGCCACAACGCCTAAGGCCTACAGCATGATAATACAACGACGTGAAAAAAAAAAAAAAAAATGCAAACAAGCAAGTTATAAAAGATCAAATGGCTGAGAGTGTATTTGATTTTGCTTTTGCAAATCATACAAGTTTCTCTGTCTTAATAATAGAAACACAGCTCCAAAAGAAAAATGCCACTCCCCTGTTTCATAATTTCACTGTACAATGAATCTTCAAAAACTATCATAAAATGAGTACTTGCTGGAAACCGGGTCTCCGGCTCACTGGTTATGGCTATGGAAATTGAACAAACAATTGGACGGAAAACCAAAAAGAAACAGCACTTGTCTACTTGAATTGGTTCAGTTTTTCAAATTAGATTATAAACGGTAGAAGGAGCCATTGTGTTGTAAATTACATGATTAATATTGAAACACAATCAATAATTTGGTTTTGTAATCCAAAATGCAACCCAGGCACACGGCACACACCTACAAACAACAGAGACACAGATGAAATTTTTTGGTATCAAAATTGTCTTCCATTTTCATTTGGGTAAAATGTGTTTAAGAGTCTCAGCGAAACATGTACTGTTTCCATAAAGTCCCTCTGCGGTCAAAGACTCAAAATTTAATCATCTTCTCAGTTGAATGAAACGTTGGATCCATGGTTTTTCCACTATCAATAAAAAGAAAATACTTAAAACAATATCACCAGGTTTATTAATGAAAATGGATATGGAGGAAAAATTAGAAGCATGAATGCGGAAAGAGAGTAGGACCAGCTTTTTTGGGCAATGCAATCCAATTTCCACCAGTGCCATGAGCTTCTATATAACTCTTGAGAGCTGCGTCTTCTTCAGGAAACCATGGCCCTCTGTTGACATTTGCTTTGTCGCAGCAAGGAGCTCTTCCCATTATCACTCACGCCAAAGCTAAAACCAAAACAAGGACACACGAAAGATCAGAAACACGTAGAGACTTAACTAAACAGAACAGTGCAGTCGAGGCATCTGGTGAAGGGGGGGTTATAAAGTAGGTAACATCCACTTTCATAAGACTATGGGCTTGACTTGGTATGACACTCATATTCGTTTTTATTTATTATTTATTTCTTGTCAAGCAGAGGCTGCAGAGAGAGGGACCCAGTCAATTCTTAGACAAAACGTAGCGTTTGCCTGAAAAGAAATTCTATACTTCTAGGTTAGGGCGCCTTGGAATATTAATTAGGTTCTGCCGGTAAGGGAAAAAATTGATGCGGCAGAGAAATTCTAATGTCAAGTCAATGATTAATTAATACAATTATGCAATAGAAATAAACAAAGTGCGGTGACAGGGCTAGCCCTTGCATAATTAAATAAAAAATACTTAAGAATATGACTTGCATTTATTTTGATTTATCATGTTAATTTGAGGTTTATATGGTGCAGAGATAACTAGTTACGTTATGTGTTAATAAAACCCTTGATTCTTATTGAATTGCATTTCGAACTCAGCTTGCTGATATCTATTATTATAAGAAGAAATATAGAAGACAGTATGTTAGCTGCAATTTGAAAGATAACAAAATAACAAGAAGAGAAAATTAGCTTGATGAGACTCATACTTTTAATCTACATACTTTTCTGAGTTAAAGTAAAAAATCATTTTTACCACTCAAATTGAGGAAGAAGGGAATGTATCTTTGGTGGCGTTGCTGATTGATTGAGTGATTTGGTAAACAAAGCCACCTAAGGCATCCATAATTCATTCAATTTTGCCAACGGGAGCTCTTTTTTCTTAGTTGCTTTTTTTATTTCAAGTTTTATCCCTCGTCTGACTTTTAATGAGGAAAACAAAAAATACGATTTGTTTACATCCACCCGACTCGTTTGAATGGGAACAAAATGATTGTCCAGGGGGAAAGTTTTTGGGGGCTAATTTTTTTTTTTTTTTTGTCCCTTTTGTTAAAATAGTGATTTTTTTTCTTTTGCTAATATAGGGAGTTATTTTTGAAAAAAATAAAAATAAACTATTATAGATGGGCCTTTCTTCTCTGGTATTAATGGTCTAAACCTCTATCTGGGCCGGTGCCATCACACCAATGTATTGAATTATAATCGATTTAGTTTAAGTTGAATACGTTTCGGGTTACATATTTTAAACTTGATCATTCTTATTTATTATAATATAATCACTCATAATAATTATTTATTTTTCTATAATAAATATGAATTATCTCATTCTCTTTTATTCTTTGCCATCACAAATATTAACTACTTTTAGTTTTAGTTATGAAACCACATATAATAAAATAATTAACGTCAATTTAGCTTCTAGTTTTAATTATAAAACCAATGATAATTAATAAAATGTGATAATTGACACCAATTCAGCTTTTAGTTCCAGTTATAGAATTAGTAATAATTAATAAAATGTGATAATTGATAATGTGGCTATATTAATTGCACAAGTTAAGGATTTCTTTTATAGATACTAGATTTAAACACCCACACTAAGCAGCAGGTTGCATTTTGTTTTATGTGTTTGTTAATAAAAAATAATATAGATTATATGTGAAAAACTCATCACTTATGGCTCTTATATAAGGAAATAATATCTATTAAATATAAATTAAAAATAAAAATAAAATTATGAACTAAATAAATAACTGTACATAACTATGAATTTACCTTGTTGAATTAATAAAACACAAAGTATTCTATCTAGTTATTTATTAATTTTAACTCTTTTTTTTTTTTTATAAATTTACCTTGTTGACTTGACACATTTTAATTATTGACTTACGAAATGCTAGCAATTAATTAGGAATTATTAACTTTCAATTAGATTGTATAATTATTAATTCATATCCTTATTACACCATTGAATAACATTATTAAATTATTAAATGATATTATAATTACTAATTTTAATTAAATTTATTTATTTTTAATTAAATAATTACTTGCTAACTTTGCACCTTATATAGTATAGATATCACCTATCTTATAAATTGCATTATTCTCTCTCTCATAATCTTTTTTTTTTTATGAGTATTTTTATGAATTAAGTATGTCTTCTGTTCTACTAATTCGAGCATTCTTTGTAGAAAATATTATATATATATATATATATATATATATACACACACACCGGTGAAACTTTTTGACCTTTTGTAAAATTTTAAAAAAAATTATTTTTTGCAACCATTTGTAACTTGGAAAAAAATTTATTTTCGTAAGAAAAAATTATTTATCTAAATGAGATACAATGATTCTATCAAAATTTCCCATTCTCGGGGTAAAATCACATTCGAACAATTTTTTAATGATGGCACGCACCAAACCATCCTTAATGGTCCCACTTGGTGAGGAGACTTTTTTAGTTGTGATTACGATTGATAATCTCTATAGGCATTTCTCCTTAGCACGCCACTACAGAATCTCCCAACTGTGGCAACCTTTCCAAGTGTTGTAAACGTGGTTCGACTATGACTGAATTGAGAAACCACCGTCCCGTTTGTCTCTTCTTCTTTTTATACTTTGCCTCGAAAGCCTCACTAGTTATTAATTATTGCTAATCTAGTCCCTCCTCTTCTCCCTTCTCTCTTGCACTTTACTCCTCAACAAACCAGATTTTGCTTGCTTTACTTTATATGGGCCCACAAAGGCATATTTAGTGCATCCTTGACCACATCCTGTCTCCGAGATTTTCACATCAATGGATATTATCCATATTTTTATAATATTCTTGAAGAGACAGTCAAGTACCAAGTGGAACAAAGTGGATAAGTTAAAAGAATTTTTAAGGAAATAACAGATAAGGGCGGCTTCGTCAGCTTCACCATCCACGTCGCAAATCTAATCCATAGTGGCATAGTGCATATTTAATCAAGGTGTTATAGATAAAGCTTGAATAATAATTTTTTTAACTACCGCTGCTCAGCCAGTAGAAAAATAAAAAGAATATTACTGTAGTTATCCTCTATAATTCCCCTGGTGCATCCAAGTTAGTAGTTATCCTCTATAATGGTTGGTTTTCCATTATATGGTGGACACTGAAAGAAGTTTGCTGTTCAGAAAAGAATGAGCGTTCGGATATTACACACTTGTCAAAAATTCCCGTGACAGAGAAGTCTGAGAGATCAATGACGAGTGGTTTTCCCCCATTCAATGTCACTTTCAGGGTGAAGGGGCCACAAATACCTAACATGTGGCTGACCTGAAAAGCTGATAGCCAGGGGAAATGGAGCACCATTAAAAATTGAAACCGCCAGATCTGAGCTTGAAGACAAAGCCCCACTTTTTTTCCCATCAGAAAAGAAAACCATTAACCTAAACGACACATTCATTGAGCAATAAAGGCATTCCAACCTCATAAGTTCTTCGATGATATCCAGCCTGCCAGTTCCGACTTGGGAATTACCCCACACCCACCAAATATGGTAACATTTTCTTTTACAAGATTTCCAGTAGTTTTCTCAATAACCAAACAAGTAAAACTACCATCATTTTAACACGAGTATGTAATACACAAAACATATATTTCAAGAAATTAAATCCAGATTAAAATACAAAGTCATATGTAGCAATGGATACAAACAAATGCTACCCATTCCTCGGCAGCCCAGGAAATCGATCTTCCGATCTTCGTTGTACAGAAATGTTCATAGTTCTGTGAACCGCGAAAAACAGAAACCAACAGTCTCTTCCTTCTTAACTACGTACGAAGAATTTTATTATATTTACATGTTGGCAAAATGAAAGGCCACCGATTAGAACAAATTGACAACGCTTGCAGGACTGAGCTTCACTTCACTTTACCAGTTCAGAGATCCATCCAAAATCGGGGGCTGAAATCCCCGGGTCGTTTCGCCCAAACGAGTTCTCCTTACTGAGTTTGGCGTATATCTTGGCTCTAAGGTCTCTTCCCGATTCCACCCTCTCCATTGCAGGCTCTTCTTTGTCGCTCTGGTCCCAGAGGTCTAGCAATGATTTATTCTTTGCCCTAGTTCCAGTTGGAGTGGAAGGAAGGCTGAAGAATCCGGGTCGAATAGTCTGACCAAACACAGATCCACGTTGGGAACTACGGGCACTAGCAGGCATGTTATCAATTTGCACATTACGCATTGAGGTAACTATTTCACTCACCGCCTCGGACGATACGTTGCCGTATTCATTGCTGAAGGTGGGCCGTGTGGGTGGCGAGTCAGAAAGCGGTGACGAGTTAAGCACCGAAGTTGGTGATGAAACAAAGGCCGAAGCATTAGTCGAACGGAGTGAATCAACAGCATGGCGAAACGGTGACCCATTCGATGATTCAACCGACCCGTGAGTCAGGACCCGTAGCTGTTCCGAAGTGTGAGCAAAGAAACAAACTCGGCGGCGACAATTTGTTCCGTCTTTGCAGAGCTGAGTCCTGTAACGAGCTGGGTGCAGCCAAGATTCGAAGACTCCGTGAGCAAACTCGCAGTAGTCACCTTTATTGCAGTCCCCTTTGCGAAACTCGGGACACACGGTGGCGGAATAGTGAAACTTCCGAGGATCCCTGCGGCGAGCCTTCTCGCCGGGATGGGCGTACGGGCACTCCGTCCAGTCATGGGACCTGCCACGTGCACATTTGCGGACCTTAAACTCGAACATGCGGAAATTATCGCTAGAAAAAGCATCAATGGGCATGTCAAATTCTTCGTCCAACTCAAACTCAATGGGGGTGAAATCATTGGAAGGAAAACCGTGAAGAGCAGACGAAGAAGGAGAATAATCGCCAGCACCGGCATTTCCGTTGTAGTTAATAGAGAATGGAGATGCAGAAATCAAAGTTTCCAACGGGTCCCACTCCCAAGGAGAAATTTGGAGGCTGGGGACAAATCGTTTTGATTCTGCTATTCCGATCATACTTCTCTGAATTTTGGGCTGAGGATGGTAGCGAGCGAGGAAGGACTGAACTCTTAAGTGAGTTATAAAGGGCACAGAAGTGCGCAAAGAGAGTGGATAGGAAGAGTGGGGACTACGGAGGTGAGTTGGTTTAACCGAGGTTGAGTCCCATTGTTTGCTAACTTGAAAATATCTAAAGCCAGCTTAGATTTTTGCCACGTGTTACGAAGAATAGTAAATGGAATAGTCAAAGACTTTGCAAGACTTATATTCTCTCCCTTTTCTTTAGGCTTTACTTTTCTAGAAAAAAAACAAATGGGCATATCGAACAAAAAAAAAAAGGGGATTATATTACATATTTTTGTTATTTTTATTTTTTTCAGTAACTCAGTCATAGCTTAATTTTAAGTCTTATCTTGTTAAACTTAAATATAAATTATTTTTGTTTGGGGAATCTGTAAAATATGAACCTATATTAATTATATCAAAAATCAATTTAGAAATAAAATAAATTAAAGAAAAAATCTAAAGAAAGTAAGACACTCTCAATTTTTTTTTAAAAAAAATAATCAATTAGACATGTAGAGCTTCATGAGAACACGTGTACTAACTATTCACTACTTTCGGTGCAAAAAATTGAATAAAAGTAAATAAACTGTGGTGAATAGAAGTGGAGAAAAATACAAGAACAACGTGTTTTAAGAATAATTACAACAGTTCAACCAACAAATCATAATTAGAGAGCCAGTAATTTTTATAGAATTATAGGTAAACAGGTATCATGAGCATGGTTAAAAATTTGAACATCTTGTCCTGGATGGATCTCTCTTTGTCCAGTCTATTAGATAGTTTCTGACCATTATTATCTTTCTTCATCTCACGGCAAAAATAGAAAATCTTATTCCTCTTTTTTGATTTGCACTACTAACCTACTTTATTCTTATCCGTTTAGATTGTTTAATCATCGTGTATGAAGAAAACAACTACTTCTTATATCTTTTCAATGTTTTGGATAAGAACTATCTAATCCTAATTTTGATCAATAAGCTGAAATAGTTTTTTTCTTTTTTTTAAAAAAAAAATCGAAGTAGCTATTGGCCTAATGAAACATGGCTATAAATTGTAGCACTGCAAAATAGGTGCGCTAGTAGCTTTCCGGTTTAACTGGAATTGAAATAATCGCCGAATTAAGTTTTTAATTTGATTTATATTATTTAAAAGTATTAAATATATTAGTGTATACTCTTTCAACTAAGAGTGATTACGGTCAAGACGGACAGGAAATTTGGTCATTTTGGCCTCGTCTAAAAAAATTATTTCAGATAAAAGTTTTTTTAAATTTTTTTTTATCTCATTTTAATTTTATACAGTCTTTCACTTCCATTTTAACCTGTCTCATTTTAGTTAAATTTTTTATAAAAGAATACAAAAAAATAAAGTTATGAAACAAAATTTTATTTGTTTTAGTCCTATCTTAAAAATTAACTAGGATCAAAATTATATTTCGATTTTATTTTGAATCTCTGAATTATTTTGTCGGAAAGTTGTTTACAATGTTTCTCACCCCCTACTTTCGACTAAGAAATGGATAATTTTACTGAAAAATTAATAAGTAGAGAGTTTTAAGAAATGAATAAAAATGTCTTTTAAAATTAAAAAAATAATATTCTATCACATACCCAATAATTATCGATCATCATGTTATTTCTTTTCATTTTCTAAAAAATATTTCATTAGTATGTAATTCTCTCGTAATAAAATACCAAAACAAACTTTTAGACCCAATATTATATATATATATATATATTAGTCCGCTTGTGAAAACAATAACTATATCTAAATTTAATTTTTGAGAAACGAAAGCTAGTTCTAATAAGTTAACTGTTATGCGGATTGCGGAAGACTCGTAATTAATCATAAAATATTATGAATGAAAAATAAAAATGATGTCCTGATATGATTTTTTTATTTTTTTAATATAACAATCTATGGCTCTGATAATTTTCTTTGGCTCTAATTATTTTTAATATAACAATCAACGGGGAATGGCTGTGTTATTTTAATACATAAATAGAGAGGGTGTTAGAAAACGCATTCTCTTTTCTTTTCTTTTTTGTTTCTTATTTTCTTTTGCATTGTGTAACAATATATTGTGTTTATTTCTTTTTGTTCGTTCCAAGAAATAATCAGAGATCAAAGAATCTTGTTATAAGAGACGGACTCCACATGTCACAAGTCACGTGATAGCTTGATAGTTAAGTGATTTTGCAGGATTTTTTTTATATCCACGAGGATTTGATATTGCAAATGTTCTGTTGGTTAAAGTTAATTTATTTTTTCTTGATAAAGTATGTTTAGGAAATTAAATTTGTTAATTCATAATTAATTTGATTTCAACTTAATATAACTATAATAATAACAATGGCCCAAGTTACAGCAAAGAAAACTCAAACGTACCCCTAATCAATTCCAATGGACTGATTACTACAAATTTCACCGAACTGTTCAAAACGGAACACGCACGTAACACGAAAGCAGAGAGAATACAGCACCAGATCATTAAATTAATAATCCTGGTTCATCATCAAACGATAGTCACCGAAAGTTCGAAACATAAAATCGACATTTCCAAATTCAAATCCAACCATAATAAAGCTATACATCCAGTTCATTATAAACAAATTAGTAAACATTAATTACTATACAAATCCAAACCAAACCCATAAAAAACCTCAAGTTTGGCCTTGCTTCCTCCAACATGGGACAAATATTGCACCATATGATGTGGTTACTAAAAATAGCGAAAATTGTCTGCGGCGGTGGTCGTGGAAAATTTAGGGGACCACGTGGCGACTTGATCCAAACTTTAGGCTCGATAAAGGTATCACCAAGGCATAACCTGCGTTTCCAACTTCTCTTTTTCTTGCTTATTTCTGCATTCCTTTCTGCGTGTTGCCGATACACAGAACTTCTACTATTTTTCTTCCATGCGTAACCCCGATAGCTATAGGTGGAGGAGGACGAGGACGAGGAGGAAATGGAACTGGAGGAGTCATCATCGTCGTGATCATTGATGTGTCTCTTGGTTTGAGGATAGCTTTTGGTGCAAACCAACCCTAGATAATCCGACGGATTAAAAAGTAAAAATTCCTTATTGATTATTGTAAACTAATTTTTAAATATTTTAAAACCGTTCTTAATTATTAACTCAACTTTAATCGATCTAAATTGGTTAAGTTTCAACTGAGTTAAAAAATTTACTCAATCCTAAATAATCCGTACCAAGAATTGTGTATTAAAGAATATTCTCTTGATGACTGCTCTCCAATCATCAACATGTATTGGAGTAAATCTGATAAAAATATTGTTACATATATATATATATATATATATATATATATAATTTTTAATGACTGAAAATATTCAGGTTTCGAGAGTAATATATAAATACTAATATACCATGAAATGATTAGGATAAGATCCATACTATTTAATATTTTGAAAAAACGACATAATTATGGAGTTGTCTGAAAAGATTTGATGCTAAAGCAGGAATTGTACGGAAATTGGTTTTATTTTGGGGACCTAAGAACTTTTTTTTTTTATTTAAAAAAAAAAGATTGTTTGTGTGGGAATATCTTATTTAATGCCAAGATCCCGAAAAATACCTTATTATGCCGACAAGTTAGAGTAAGGATCCAATTAGGTGAAGGCCTGTGAACCATTTTCAGTCTGATCGGCAATTTCTTTTTCGTCTGTCACAGTTTGGCATAATAAGCCCATTTGCAGCAAAGAGAGGGGAAATAGCGATGTTTGGCCTGTAACAGTCACTGCTCATAATTCAAAAAAGAATTACCGGAATTTCTTGTGTGCACCTCCCAATCTGCTAAACTATGGTACAATCTAGTTCTTGGAATGTCCCGGTGGTCGTTCGTCTTTGTCTTTGACAACAACAGCAACAACTCTGCGGTGGAATCAGGCGGAGGCTTTGGGTTGTACTAGATACATGTATATTTGTCCTAGTGGAATTAGGAAACTGCCACATTGTTTCTTATGCGCCAATGATTATTTCTTAAATTCGACGAATAGATTATTGTCGGTTTTCCGTAAACATAGAACGCAGCGACAATGTAGTTTTCAATATGTTATTGGAGCTGCTCTGCATAAAATGAAGCTGGACTTTTGAATTATGAAGCCTTATGCAAATGTTAATCCAGATTGCAAATGGCATTATCCTTTTACTGTTGATGATCACAAGTTTAAGAAGGAAGTTCCATTGAGCGCATAACGATGTATCTAGCTACATGAGAGAACATATACTGATAACAATGTTGTAAACAGAAACATGATGCTTTGATTAAGGTTCTTTATATAAGTATCAAATTGGAGGCAGTAATTTATTTAGATGGCTGCATCTGCAATGCAAGCCCCTATCATATATACAGGGATCAACCGTCTAGTTTCCAAAGACATTTATAATATACGTATAGGAAAACGATCTTCACCTAACTCTGCAACAGTCCTACATCTTTTATCTTGTAATCGAAGTCTGATGCAAATGGGTTTAAGATAATCAAAATTACGGAACCAAATTATCCTCATCCTATGAATCTTAGGCTTCCATTCCAATTCAAGCATTACATATCTGCAAGATAAAGCAAAAAGAAAAGAAAGGGTGGATTGCTCATTGAAAAGAGAAAATAAAGGGAAAACAGAAAGGCAAAGTAAGTGCAAGTTTTTCTTTTTCTGTTGGGGAAATATTTTTGAAAGTCTTTATTCAGCTATAAAATTAATTTGATTTCGTTGTTGGAATATAACCAGACAAAGGACAACGGGGACGAAAAGCTAACATCATTGCCAAAAGGAGTTTCGTTGATTGGTTGGTTTGTTGGCCCCACCGTTTTCGTAGCCTTCACTCTCAAATTTGCTGAGACGAGTGTGTATATAATGAAGAGGTTCTCGGCCTGCTGCTTCACAAGCAGAGTCTCCACTGCCACTGCAAGCACAAGCATCCTCAGGTACTTCAATGGCCTTTAGTTTTCCGATTATTTAGCTACCCATTTGGTATTTCCTTGTTGAAGCTGTTCTGCTTGATTGTTATATTGGCCAGATTTCCAGAGAAACTATGGAAAACTCACAGAAGGACAATGCTTTCGGCGGTTCAGAGGTGCTGAATCTCTTCTTCCCATTATTCATCAAGTTTTGGATTGAGTATTCTAAGTCTAATTACCTTCGGCAAGTAACCCAACTAAGTGGCCCAAGTGGGTTATTTTATATAAACCAACTACTTATACCACATTCTTATATAATTGGGGTTAAGTAAAACTTATAAAATGACAACATAGAATATAGGCACGTTGATATTGCAAGAAATTCGTATCAGTTTCTTTTCTTTCACTGTCTTTTGAATTCTATATGCTTATTATACACTTGCGATACGTGTTCTTCTTTATTCTGAAAGAATGCAAGCACGGGATTTGTTTCTGCTGGAGATGACAACATTATAATAAACCCCAAATTTGATGATGGCCTAAATAATTGGTCTGGAAGAGGCTGCAAGATTGCATTACATGATTCCATGGGAGACGGTAAGATTCTGCCAGCGTCTGGGAAATTCTTTGCATCTGCAACAGAACGGACACAAAGCTGGAATGGAATTCAGCAGGAGATCACTGGAAGAGTGCAACGCAAGCTTGTCTATGAGGTCACTGCTTTAGTTCGGATATACGGGAACAATGTCACTACTGCTGATGTAAGGGCCACTCTGTGGGTCCAAGCACCAGATCTTCGAGAGCAGTATATAGGCATCGCCAAGTTAGTCTCTGTCTTATTTTCTATGTCCATAAGATGACATGAATGATCATATTAGCTCCCTTGACATTTTTTAAAATTGCTGAATGAAGCTTGTATATACTGAAGTGTGCAGGCCACAGACAAAGATTGGGCTCAGTTGCATGGGAGGTTTCTTCTAAATGGTTCTCCATCAAAAGTGGTAATTTATTTAGAAGGTCCTGCTCCCGGCACTGACATTCTCTTGAGTACTTTGGTTGTAAAGCATGCAGCTAAATCACCTCCTTCAACACCACCAGATACTCAGGTTGGACTTTCGATAAATTGCCTTACTATATTTTTGGCAGTTGCTGGAATATTACCTTTATATATTTCGGCTACAAGGCCTATGACATACATATTGAGCACCTAAAGATTGGTTTTTTATGCAGAATGCTGCTTTTGGGATCAATATAATTGAGAACTTCAATTTGTTTGATGGCACCAAAGGATGGTTTCCTCTTGGGAATTGCACTTTAAATGTTGAAACTGGTTCACCGCATATAATTCCACCAATGGCAAGAGACTCCCTTGGGCTTCATGAACCCCTAAGTGGGCGCTATATCCGTGTCACCAACCGCACACAAAATTGGATGGGTCCTGCTCAAATGATCACTGATAAATTGAAACTCTTTCTTACTTACCAAGTATCAGCTTGGGTTCGGATTGGTTCAGGATCAAGTGGTCCACAGAATGTGAATGTGGCCCTTGGCGTTGACAACCAGTGGGTCAATGGAGGACAAGCAGAGGTTGCTGATGATAGATGGCATGAGATTGGTGGGTCCTTCAGGATCGAGAAGAAGCCATCAAAGGTTATGGTTTATGTCCAAGGTCCTGCTCCAGGTGTAGACCTAATGCTTGCTGGACTTCAGATTTTCCCTGTTGATAGACATGAAAGGTTTAAACATTTGAGGAGGCAGACAGACAAGGTAGATATATACCATTGCTTTCTTTCGTGTGTAATTAATTTTACTTGACTATAGCTTCAGAGACATATGGAAATTGCTCAAGATCTGTTGTAGTTCAACTAGTTTTAATGATTTAAGATATGCAGACGAGCTGATATTTTGCATGAATTGAAAAACAGGCTATCTTTTTTCTAACATCTCTCTATACTGCAGATCCGTAAGCGTGATGTTATCTTGAAATTCTCTGGATTGGACTCAAGCAGCTATCTGGGAACCTTGGTGAAAGTCAGGCAAACACAGAATGATTTTCCAGTTGGAACATGTGTCAACAGAACAAATATTGACAATGAAGATTTTGTTGACTTCTTTGTGAAACATTTTAATTGGGCTGTGTTTGGGAATGAGTTGAAGTGGTATTGGACAGAGGCACAACAGGGAAACTTCAACTACAAGGATGCTGATGAGATGTTAGCGTTGTGTCAGAAAAACAAGATAGAAACTCGCGGTCATTGTATATTCTGGGAAGTGGATGGAGCTGTTCAGCAATGGGTTAAATCGCTGAATAAGAACGACCTGATGACGGCTGTGCAGAATCGCTTAAATGGCCTTCTGACTCGATACAAAGGCAAGTTCAAGCATTATGATGTTAATAATGAGATGATGCATGGTTCATTTTATCAAGATAGACTTGGAAAAGATATCAGGGCAAACATGTTCAAGACTGCACACCAACTAGATTCTTCTCCAACACTGTTTGTGAATGATTATCATGTTGAAGATGGATGTGACACCAGATCATGTCCAGAAAAATACATACAACATATTCTTGATTTGCAAGAGCAAGGTGCACCAGTTGGAGGGATAGGAATTCAAGGTCATATAGACAGTCCAGTGGGGCCAGTCGTTTCTTCTGCTCTTGACAAATTGGGTATTCTGGGTTTACCAATCTGGTTCACCGAGCTTGATGTTTCTTCCATCAATGAATATGTGAGAGCAGATGATTTAGAAGTTATGATGCGGGAAGCTTTTGCTCACCCTGCAGTAGAGGGTATTATGCTGTGGGGATTCTGGGAATTGTTCATGAGCAGGGATAATTCACACTTGGTGAATGCAGAAGGTGATATCAACGAAGCTGGGAAAAGATACCTTGCCGTCAGAGAAGAGTGGCTGACACGCAGCCATGGTCATGTTGATGAGCAAGGACAGTACAACTTCAGAGGCTTCCATGGAACATACAACGTGGAAGTTGTCACCTTATCCAAAAAGAAGATTTCTAAGACATTTGTTGTTGACGAGGGTGATTCGCCACTGGTGGTATCCATCAACTTATAAGTTATAACAATCCTGGTTTTACCAAAATATAGCTGCACTTGTGCTGGTGGTGGCTCTATAAAAAAGTGTTTTTTTTTTTTTTTCTTGTCTTGTTGCTTGCTTATATAATTGTGATGTGATGCTATGCTGGCTTGGCTATGTTGTTCAGCAAAGAAATAAAATAAAGTGTTGCTGGTTGTGATTCACCAGTCACTGCTTGTAATTTCAGATTTTCTGTTTGTGTGTGCATAAGTACGTACTTTTTCTTATAAGAATATATATGTTCTTGTGAATAGCTACACGAAGAGTGAGGAAATATAAAAGGGAGATCAGCGAAATAGCGTTTGGTGATAAAGCATGGAGACGCGTTGAGTGGCTCAAACTATAAAAATAGGCTCTCTCCTTCCATCGGTGGAACGAAAATGTGATTTGCCATCGGCCCAAAAGTATAATGTCTTTAAGGGATACAGCCCAAATAATTAACACGTTAAAAAAAAATTTAAAACGTGGCCCACGGTACTTAGTCTAAACCAAGTGTCAAGGAGTGGACATCCACGTCCAGTTTGAGTGTGAAGTAACAAGTAATAACCCCATCCTGAATGAAAACTTCCATAGTTTCAAGAGAAAGCCATTCTGCAGGGCTTTTACTTTTTATTATTTATTTATTTTGAGATACCTTGATCTAACACCTTGATAGAAAACCTTCTTTAAAAAATTATTGGTCCCATAATATTTCAGCAAGACAAAGGAGGGGACGGCGGAGATGAGTCAAAACTTTATTAGGTCATTCTGATTACGTGACAGTAGCCACAAGTCTCAACTTGAGAATTTGCGGGTTGCTGGATTTGTTTCTTCTATTTCCATACGGTCACTCGCGATGTTGATCAAATTCGTGACACCAATGAATGAGATACACGTTAATAACAACTGGGACCATCTCAATTATATTTGTTTTAATCAGTATCAATTAAGAAAAGTATAAAAAATAGAATAATAACAATAAAGACTGTAACGACCAATCCTTAAGGAGATAGGAAATTTGTACAACTTGCTTACACGGAGTATAAATCATAATGTAAGTGAGAAACCTCTGAAGGTGTGAGAAGGCAATTGGATGATTCGAGTTTTATGTGAAAAGTCCATTAAGCAGCCATCAAAATCCAATAGTATGGCCCAGATAGACAGTCCTTAGTCTCAACATGCACTCACATCAAATTGACAGCTCCTCACCACCGGCTACACATATTACTACTACTGCTATTACATGTACACTATCTCCACATGAATATGAATGTAAAATACATACATGATGATTATGATTGTGAAGATAAAGAGTGGCCCCACACGTGGAGTCCCATCCATGCCCTAAATAGCTAAGCTGAAGGTTCTCTTCTCTTCTCTCACAGCCACGAATGGAGCCCACTTCCCACATGGGCACATAGTGGACTTGCACCTCTATGTCTTGGCTTTGCGTTGCTCTGCCCCCTATAGCTACTCCCTTCATTCCATTCCAACACACGCATAAAAAAAGCCCAGACTTGGGTCTCACTGTCAGATAGGAGTTAAAGTTTGACATGATGGGAAATGAGACGGGGCAATGGCTTGGCTCTGCCTCTGCCACCCGAATTCTTTCATGGTCATTACACTTTCAACTTTGAACCCCAACTCATAATAAAGAACAGTTAATGATTAAATCTCAAGGCCAACAAATTATTAGAGATTAAAAAAATAATAGCGGAGTGTCTGGTTGAATGGAAAAGATGAGAGGAACTTTAGTGCAATGGTGAAGTGGGAAAATTGAATGAAAAAAGGAAAAAAATAGATTAATAATTTTAATTTGAAATTAGATTTTCCTTTAAAACTATTTATTTTTAGGAGAAGAGTGAGAAGTGGGAAGAATAAAAATAAATGATTAAAAATTCTCTCATACATTCTCTTCAAAAATTTATGAGCAAAGAATGGAAATACACAAAAATTCCTCTGCTTTTCTACTCTCAAATCAAACACTGTATAAAAGAGAAAGAACTGGAAGAGATGGAGGCAGGAGGGGACTGGGCACGACAGAGAGAGCGAGAGTTATGACGTGTTGCAGTGGCGGTGCATTGGGAAGCAGCTCCCGCGATGTTCTCGCGCGCTTTCCTCGAAACAACATAGTTCGTGGGTCCCATTAAGTTAGAAAAAATATTAAAAATGAATCGCAGAGAGATTGACGCGACGTAATGGGGCCCGCGAAGTGAGACCTTGACTCTGACTGCGAACGACATATACAAATACACAGATGAAACTGATAAATGTGTTCCAGAAGTAGTACCAGGAAACCGATACTGATTATGTAGAAACAAAATAGAAAATAGATATGTAAAGAAAAAAAAAATATTCTAATAACTTTAAACAAGTTAAAAAATTGAAACTAATTAATTATTTCAACTCACAGTAACTTTTTTTTTTCTTACTATCTCGGATACGGTCTCCTTCGTTTGAGTTGATTTAAAATCTACTTGATTTAACAGTTAAACGACGGTCGAGTTAACTCTCTCATCAGAGTCATTTCCCATGCTACTAGAATATTAAAAATCACTGAATGATCTACCCAAACATAACTGTAACTATAATTGTATAAAGACGAAATAGTTTTATCCCAAGAAAATTAATCTACTTAGTTAAACAATAAAACAATAATTGTAATATTAATAGTATAAAGAGACAGAGGAATAAAAAACTGACTAAGGACGCAGTATTTACTATTTATAATCCATAAATAATAAAAAATAATTAATCGCAAAAGAAACTCTCAGTTCACTGCTCTCTCTGCAGGTTGTATTCATGGCACCCACCGTTGCCCTATCAGTTTCAAGTCTCGAAAAATGCCTTCAAAATCTCATTTTTTAAAAAAAAAAAGTCTTTAAAATGTACGGTGATCATTTTTCACTATTTCCAATTTTCGTCCTTCTTCTCTTTCGGAAAGAAAGTTGTATCCATACATAGATAAACATAATGTGTATGCAAAATACGAAATAAGAAAAACTGGTAGTGCTCATTAAATCATATTTGCGATATGAAACAATCAAAAACTATCTGTAATATATATATATATATATATATACACACGCATATGTATACCTTTATTAAAATTAAGTATATAAATATCCTATCAACAAATGTGTATACATATAACTATAAATGCAAGAGTAAATAGTTTGTGTATAAATTCAAACTTCTATGCTGTGTTATTGAAGTTTTTTAATCGTTAATTCAGTCTACTTAGTTATATCAAGTTGGTTAACGCATTCCTGTTCACACGTACAGCTCATTAATTAATGAATATGAAAATAGATAAACAGAAAATAACAAACCTTCTTTGTTGCTTCTCCTTTCAATTATAAATATAAAGAGTGCTTAATTAATTTATGTATTTTTTTAAAAATATTATATATTTTTAATCATACACTTATTTAATACAATAATTAAATAATTTATTTTAATTAATTAAAATATTCGAGACATTATATTATATATTTTTATATTTTATTGAGTCTAATTTTTATATGTAACAATTAATAAAAAAATATAAATATAATTTTTTTTCATTATCTTAATACTTTATCTTATAAAATAAACTCTTTTTTTTTTTTAAATCCTCCTATATTTAATATCAAAGAAGTATTACATAGCTCTTTTACCCGGAAGGTTGCGTCATCATTAACGCGTAAATAAAGCGGAAAAAGAGAACTGTGTTCGAAGTTCTAACGAATGGTTTTAACAAAAAAGTCGGTCTAACTGACCCATGTATTTTACACTAACAACTTATTTTAGGTAGACTAATAGTATTATGAAAGATGTTATAATTGTGAGGCCTACACATTTAATTGACATGCTGTAAATATTATTATAATTGATATGAATTTTGACAATGTTATTTTCATTTATTATAAAATAGCCCTCGTCTTTTTGAATGTTTTATTTTTCTATTCTTCCTGACTTTTATACTTTCCCTTCCGTTTCCCTCTCATCATTCGATTTCCCACGTAATAAATTTAATATTAAACTGGTCTTATTTTTTTATACGTTATATTTTTACATATAAAACTTTTTAAATATTACTTTATAATTTTTTTTAAAAATCATAATTTCATCATTTATATAACTTAAGTATTAAAATTTTGTTGGAATTTCCTTCTAATGTTATAAAAAATAACTCTTAAAATTTGTTAGAACTAATTCCGACTAACTTTTAGGTGGCTTTGAGTTCAACATAAAAGACAATATTATAATACTTGTAAATTGTAAAATAAATATAAAGTTTAAGAAAACTCTAACTTTAATGTAAATTAAAGTACAATGATTAATTATAAACTTTGATAACTTCTTTTTATGGGAAGAAATTTTGATAACTTAGTAGCTGAGAAGATAAAATTATCGTTGAACGTTGTTTAATCAAAAGCTCCTATCTTTAATCAAAACTTTGACAACAACTTTTCTTTTTTTTTTTTTTCATTTTATATGATATTTTATTTTTTCCATCTTAATTTTCAAAATGATTGAAACTTTATTTTAGGGAAATATTTTTCCATTGATTGATTTTAAGGGGAATAATTAAATGATAGAAATTAACTAAAAGAGATCTTTACTGCACAAAAAAAAATAAAAATTTAAATAACCAAAAATGTTTTTTAATTAAATTATCTTCTTCTCCACCTGCCTTATCCAACTCCGTGGCATATTATCACTTTTATATTATCCTTTATTAATATAATTAATCAGAAATCATAATTCCAATAAAAATAAAGAAAATAAACGAAGAGAAGGAGATTGTAAAAAAAAAAATACAGAGATGGAAATGACGAGGTACAGTGATTTGAATCGAAGAGTTGGCCCACGACTGCGGCATAGAGTGGAGTAATTCAAAAATCGGAGAAAAAAAAATTGATTGACAAATGAGCAATTGGGTTTACTCTTCGGAATAGAGGGGAGGAAATTGAAATAAGAAAAGGGTTTTCAGTGATGGAGGAAGTAAATTTGTGAAATAGGAAAGCTGCAAAATTTAGAACTGGGATAGAGGAAGAGAAGGTCTCAAAAGACCCTCATCTTATTGGAGCAAGAAACCCAGCAACCACAGCATTATTTCCTCCTCATCTTATTCGTTCTTGGTCATCAATTGGAAGCTCAAGTTCTCAACCAAGAAGTTCGTTTTTTGTATCAAAGGCGGGACGAAAAGACGCAGCAGTAAGCTAAAGGGACAGAGATGAAGTAAAAAAAAACAAATGATGAATAGTGGGTGCTGTGCATAAATTTAAATAATTAAGTGGGTTAACTTAAAAAAGAATATAAAACCAGAGCTATAAAAATAAACTATGAATATTGTAATACGAAGGATGAGATTAACCCTATTTTTTAGTTTGAGGTAAATTACACAAGCAGTTAACAAAATAGGGTAATCAGCATCAGGGGTTCTAGGTACCCATTAATATAGTCAACGGTCAACGACATCTTGGACACTAGAATCTTTAAAATGACAAGTGGCAAGCATGCAAGGTGATCAACTACAAATCAATCTTGATATGGAGCTTTGTTAAATCGACTTAATCATGCAAAGATTAAATTATGTTTCTGCATCAATCAGATTAGATGTGCACAAAATTAAACAAATCTGAGTTGTGATTCTCTTCGGACAAAGTGCCGATATCAGCATATATAGTTGCTTGAATTATTATGATGCCACTCAGAGAGCGAAAAGAAAGATGATTCTTTTTCCATTTATTTATTCTTTTTATAATTTAAAACTTTAGGATGTATACATGGAAAGGAAAGAAAAAACAATCATCACATTGTTTGATGGTTTTGATTGATTATTTATAATATGGGACTGACGGGCCATGCACGTCAAAAATTGTTCTGAATAAATCGATAAAGGCAGCACAGAGAGGATTTGAACGCCTTATTATATTACTTTGCAAAAGCTTTTAACTAAACAAAATCTTTTGCCAAGAAAGTTGAAAAAAAGGCAGTATCCTCAACTCAGTCTTATGACTCCCCTTCCTGTACCTGCCCATGCAGATTAATAAATTTTATCAATGACATCAGGATCAGGATTTATTAAATAAAAAGTTATTTTTCATTTCATCCGTGTCTGTGATTCTCACATTAAGAGAAATGTTTTTTTTTTTATAAAACAAATAGAATGTTATATTATATTAAAAATTAATTATTTAAATACTAGATGTATAAGACGATAAGATGTAAATTTTTTGATTAAGTTATAAAACAATTTTTTTAAAAAAAAATTAAATTTAAAACCTCTTATTTGAATTTAGAGCTTAAGACTAAGAAATTCGATTCACGTTGACAACACAGTTCCCTTTTAAATAATGCTACAAGTATTTACAATATTGTATAATTATACGGTGTATTGTAGTTTATTCGAGTCTCAAAAGCTTTATTGAACAAAATTGTACATTTACACATTCATCTAATATTGTAAAGTCAATTAATTAGGGCAAGCAAAACACTGTTCTTTTACTGGGATCGATAGTTTTGGTTAATGCGAATTTTTTCTGTCCTATTCCATCAAATCAATATCCTCTTAAATATCTTTAAATAGACACCTTCTATCTTTTCACACATTCAGTCACTAGACTAGATAGTGCTTGTTACTGTATTCACATCTCCTTGTTTGATTAATCCACCTAACTTTTCCCCATGTTAAGTTAATTAATAGAAGACGAACCCTTTTTTTGACTAATTTAGTTGCTTAAACCGCTCTACATTCATTGTTTGACAGCAATGCGGAATATTTTACCTAATAAAGCATACACTTTTTTTTGCCCCCTTTTATTACAATAATTACAACTGGATCTTTTTATTGTTTAGCAGCTGGAAGGAGGATCATTAATTACACTTAGAAACCCTAATCCTATTCAGGGAACCTGGCAACGTGGATTATATTGTTCCACACCAGTCGAAGGCTGTTCTTATTGTGAACCAAAAGTTAAACATTATCCCCTCGGATTCCTAATGTAAAGTTTGATCGGTTGGTTAACAACAAATTAAAGATAAAGATAATATCTAGCTAGATTATTTGGTAATATTAATTAATATTATATTATGAAACTATTTATTAATAATTTTGGAGCTTGATTATCTGTCTTGCGCAACAAAGGAAGTTGCTGGGCATATATTATGACTGATTTAAATCTAGAAAGGAGGCTACTAAACTTAATAACATTTGATTTGATACGATTTGATTTAATATTATTTAATGGCAGACATGGGTCCGCCGGGAATTGAATTAACTCTTGTTTAGCACATTTACTTTTTTTTTTTTTTTTTGGGTGGAGAAGCATATTTACTATATTTGATAATGGCAGGCACTAAGATGGGTTCTTATTCCTGCGATAGAAAGTTAGTCGGGTACGTCCTCTTAATCGAAACAATCACGAATCATCAAGTTCATGCACGTCTATATCAATATCCTATTATCTAGCATTTGTCTTGTATAAGATCCCGTTCAAATTTATAAACGGTTTTACCTTTTTGTGGCTTTCGACGATAAAAATACCAAGAAAAGAAAGAATATGTTCCTTCTAATATAAGTTTAAATTTGACTTGTCGTAAATGGTTAATTCATATTAAAAGAAAAAAACTTTTAAAAAGAATTATTATATATGTTGAATATAAATAATATTTATTTATTTATCAAGATGCTTTTGTCTAAGATTTAATTAGAAAGGTAGTTTCTCCGAATAATGTTATAAAGCAACATTAATTGATATTTCAACATGTTACTAAATATCTTATATAGACTACTTTGAGAATTCAATCAGAGTATATTCCTATATGTTTTTACAATACAGTTTAAGAATTAGCAGAGATGCTTATCTAGAAGGAAGACAATTAATTTAGTCCTCATCAAGCTTGTCTCTTTCTTTTCTTTTGTTTAATTCCTCCAATATTTTTGATACTTTGGTCTCACAATATTATTTAATGCGTGGATGTTTGATGTCTGATTATTATTAATAATACATGTCTACTTTTTACTTACCCTTGTCTGCACGTCGATTTATTTCTTTGGTAAACAAAACTCGTGCCATTTTGAGCAATACTGTATATCAGTCATCTGTCCAGGAAGAAGAATACGACTCAGACCTAAAGTTTGATGTTTACTGACATTCACCGAAGATTTATTCTAAATGTTTTTTGGGGTTGCTTTGACGAGCCAAATTCGGTTTCTCAAAACAATTTTTACGAGAAGCAATTTAAAATTTGTTTTTAAAAGAATAAGAATGAAATTTAATATATTAATAATCAAAATAATTGTTTCTATTCCACAATAAATACATTTATATGGATGCAATCTCTAAAATAACAGCTTCCCTCCTCCCCCCCCCCCAAAAAAAAAAAAGTTGGGCAATCGGCTGTAGATTTATTTTTGTTGATGCTTGCGACATTTTTATGCATTTTTTAAATTGTACATATTATTCTTCTCTGTTTAAAAAACCTATGTCCGAAATATGTTTCAGAAGTTGAAGCATTTGGCAATATAAAACCAATGATTAATCATGAAGCACTAATTTGGGAAGGTCTCCTTCCAATACATTATTCCCATCCCAAGTTCCCAGCCCTAGAGAGTAAAGATTTGGAACTGTTGACCTAACTCTCTCTCTCTCCCCCCTCTTTTACTTTAAAGAAATTTCATGTGCAACTTTCTGAATGACATGACAGGAACAGCTCATTCAATGATGATGATATAGATAGTGATGTGATTGGCAAAAGACCAAGTCCAATAATAGACAACTGTAATGTAACATTACTAAAAAATGAAGTGAATCCATAAGAAAATCTCCCCAATTTAATTCATGCCGTTGAGTTTTGGTTAACCGTTAACCTATACCTCTTAAAACTTTATAAAGTCATATACTATAACTAGGCCAATAACGTCAATATGTATTAATTTTGATCATTAAACAAAATGAAATAAATCATAGTTGCACAATGTGCAATCCATATTTTTGCTTCTTAGCCACGAACGAGGATTTGGTCATGTCTCTTAAATAGGTTCTGATTAGAAACAAAATTGTCGGAGAAAGAAGAGATAAGTAGAAACAAAGAGAAAGAGGAAGGAAAAAAAAGAGAGGAGAGAGTTGGCGTTGCAGTTGCAGCGATGCACGGGGAAGAGGCGAAGAGAATAGTGAAGTTGAATGACAAATGAACTGGAGACGAACATGGGAAGAGTACCTGGGTAAGTACTGATATCATTCACAGTCTGGATTCTTTGTGTTGAAAAAGTTGGAAACGTCCAATCTGTTGCAGAAAAACCAAAAATAAAAGAAAAAAGAGAAAAAATGAAAAGCAAAGACAGATAAGAAAACAAAAGAAAGAAGGTATTTGAAGAAGGACATCTCTCCTACTTAATGGCCCCCACTGCTATGAGCGCGGGACTCGCGGGGGGTCTTGAATCCAATTCCCTTTTTAACTGCACTGGGGTCTCTCTGCTCTCTCTACAAACTCGAGTGTGCGTCGTCATATGTCATGACTGATCTATATGAGTAGCAATACATACATTGCTAGCTATCGGTATATTATACGCGGCCGTCGCCGCCATCCACGAGCTCTCGTTGGTCCTTGCGGAGTCAAGAAGACAAATAAACTAAGGTTTAACTGTAGAACCACACCATACCCCCGTGTATGTATGAAAAGAGTAAAGTGTGCGAGTATCTGTGTATGTATATATTATACGTGTCATTGTACACACGTGGTTTTGGTGCAGTGGGTCGTCACGAACAATTTAGTATACATTCATTCACCCTTTCAAAATGGGGTCAGTCTGATTTTAAGAACACGCTATATTTCCCAAAATGAACGCCTTTCTACCGCTTACCGTTGGAATAATTCCCTATTTTGTACACTGACCAAATCGCTCTCACTCTCCCATTGCCCACCCACACCCAGTGCAGTGCAAAACTAGAATGATCACTTGATAATATTAAGATTTATTTATTATTATCATTACCATTATTATTATTCTAAAGAGAAAGTGAAAAATGTATATTATATAATCCGCACTGGCCAGCTAATGTACATTTAATTTATAAAATTATATAATATATACATTATTCTCAAATTCTAACTTCTCTTAAAAATTTGTCATAAAAAAATCATCTACTTTTCATTATTTATCTATTAATTCCTTTTTTTTTTTGTGTTAAAGTGTCGTGTAGCAATATCTATTTAATCATTTTCTTTTTTATCAGAATTAATTCTAAGTAGTGAATGATTTGTGTAATTTAAAAGAGATTAGAGATTTAAAAGTTGTATAAAAACTACTGTTCATAAAATAAGAAAAAATAGTTCCGTTATCCAAAATAAAAAAAAAAAAATCTAGTTTCTCTTGCAAAAGATGGATATGCTTGACCAACACTTAGACTTGATATACACGTGCTGCATTTTTCATGCCAGGTGCTACATTCAATAATAATCATGTCATACTATTGCCATGATCACCTTTGACAAGAAAAGCTTTGTTAAAGACATGACCAGAGTACCTGGTATCATCCACTCGATCGTTTGATTTTTACTTGTTAAGAGTCCAAAGTTGTAATGTAACTGACGGAACCGCATCAGTCCGTACGCTTTTACCGGGGCAGTGAAAGCCGACTGTTCAGCTACTAATGCATGTTTATTAGAAGCTTGCAAATAGAACTACTACAATCATCATAAACATATTTTTAAGATCTTTTAGGGACATTAAAAATAATATTCTATTTTTTTTTTTTATGAAATGATGTTTGTAAAATTTAATTCTCACGCCCTGCTATATGTAAAATTTATCTTCGAAATGTGACTTTTGTGAGGGTGTATATTGCCTTTTATCACAATAGATAAAACAAGATGACAAACAGAAGATTATTTTGGTATTCAAAATATATTCCAACAAAAGAAAACATATTATGTATTCTTAAAAAGTTATACAGTGAAATAATCGTTGAGGAAGAAAATAAAAGAAACAAAACGGGATTGTTGAGGAATTAAAAAAAAAAAAAATCTACTATGTACAGTGGGCTTATCTGCTTACTTTGCTTTTGTTAATTTTCAAATAATTCTTTTTCTAACAAGCAAAGAAAGTCTTGTCAACCACGGAGCGATTGCCGGTTCCGACTGCGCCACCCCATCTCTCCTCTACTCCTCTCTCACATCCGTACATCACTCTATTATTGAGAGATTAGATTATCTCCTTGTCCTACCAACACCATGCCCCAAATCTTCTGGTGCAAAGCAAAGCAAACTTCTTACTTGCACACCACTCTCACATCCAAAACCTTCGCCCCTCCTCCTTCACATTAGACCTCTAAATAAATATTCCTCTTCCCACAAGAGATGAAATGCCAACCTCACTTCTGCTTATGATTTTGCCTTCAAAGTACTGTAAACAGTTAATGTTAACAATCTCTCTGTTTTAGGGTTTTAAGTTCTTAACCTGCTTTCTGTTTATAGCGTAGGGTTTTCTGGATTTCAACTTGTATGTGTGCTGTTGAGGAGAGTCAATTAACTTAGCTGAGACTGAAAGATAGATAAGTTGGATTTCATTTCATTAATGGAGGAATATAGTAATCACCTGAGTGAAAACGGAGCTCCAAGGTCAAATTTCTTGTACTCTTCGCCTGCTCTTGGTTTCGGGAGAACCATCAGTGATGGTTCTCATCACCAGCTGTCTGTCAACACCTTTCATCTTCAATCGGGTGGATCAGAATGTTTTCAGTCCGATCAATCTCATCCAACGGTCAAGACCGAAGCCAATACCTCGCAGCCAACTCAGATTTTTCACTATCCCCTAATGAGAGGTAATCTTCACCACGCGATGCAGCATCAGCAGCACCACCAAGGAGGTAGCCAAAGCTCCAACGAATTCGAAGCCATTAAAGCTAAAATCATTGCTCATCCTCAGTACTCCAACCTTCTAGAAGCTTACATGGATTGCCAAAAGGTAGCAATTCGTGCTAAGTAAAACTTTTAAATATATATATATATATATATATATATATATATATATATATATAAACATGTGTAGCAACGCTTATATGTATCTGTAGGTCGGAGCACCACCGGAGGTGGTGGCGCGTCTAGCTGCGGTTCGGCAGGAGTTTGAGGCACGGCAGCGCTCTTCCATTGGCTCGAGGGAAACTTGCAAGGACCCAGAACTTGATCAATTCATGGTGAGTGTGGGATTTGTGCTTCTCTTTCTCTTTATTGGTTTCTGGTAGCTGATTGCTAGAATGAAATATTCGTTGGCGGTGATTGATAATCAGGAAGCATACTATGACATGCTTGTGAAGTATCGAGAGGAACTGACAAGGCCTATACAAGAGGCAATGGATTTCATGCGAAGAATAGAAACTCAGCTAAATACGCTTTGCAATGGACCCGTCCGGATCTTTTCTGGTACTTACCTGCTTTTATGCTACTATCTTTCTCTTTCTAGGATCCTATTAATTCCCTACTCCTCCACCTCTTCTCTCTTTCAAATTCCGTGTTCCAGATTATATATCTTTAATTAATTGTTTCCTATCACAAAAAACAAACAAATTTTCTGGACTAAATACTAATGATCATTTATGGCCATTTGGGTAATATATGTTTATCTATAATATGTCTCTCTGCACAATAATATGCATGGTCCAGATTGTCTGAGATTCTTGAGATTCGTAAACTTGAGAATTTCTAATATTTCTGGAATCTCTAGTATACCAAAGTTTGACCCACATTAACACTCCACGGGGAGGGGACCCAGATATTCAGATAGGAAGAAGAAGCACAGAACCCTAATCACGAGCCTACATATCAGCATCTCTTTGATTGATTAACAAGAATAGACAGGCTCAATTTCGCTATTATTTAACTTTTATTTATTTGCAAATTTGCCCAATTTTGCAAGGTAGTTTTTATTTTTTTAATTTTGTCTAGACCCAAGTTCACGCACCTAGGTTCTTTACTCAGATCTTTCCTTAATTGACATCTGAGTTATGACAGAATTATTCTTCTAGGGTTTGGTTTCTAATGAATAATTAATACATTCTTTTCTAGTATTTTGGCTAATCAGCACTAGTAATTGTTGTTGCGATGAATCTACTTTTCACTGATTCATTGGGTTCTGTGGGATGACACTCTCCCTCATCATTGTAGTGGTCAGTTCTTCCCTCTTCTACTCTCCTCTAGGGCCTCCAGGCCTAACAGCAAATGACAATGAAATCACATTTGGTGATTACTCCTTTTTTAATTTGTCTTGGAGTCATAAATTTCTAATAATAATAATAAACCAACCCATAGGATGCTGTTTCATTCACCACTCACAAACCAAAGGAGAATCCACGGTCCTCAGTTATTTAACTACTATTAACCCATTATGAAATTCTGCGATTTTGTTGTATTCCAATTTCCAGGGCAGCCCTTTCCATCAATGTTCCTTACATGATATATAAAGAATCATTCTTTCTTGGATGTCCGTAAGTATACATACATTTTATATATGTGCCCATTTTTGGGTTACTTTTCCGTACTGTCATTACGTGCTCATGTTGCTTGGTAATGATATGAGGCAAGAAATAGTTTAATACTCAGATTGGGTCTAAAAAGGAAACGTGTGGATCTACATACGTTTGTGGTTAGAATGCATTTGAGCTTATTTTACTGTATCAGCGTACATCTTTTTATATTCTTTGCTTTAATCTGATTGATGTTAGCATTGACTAGAACTTTGCAGCCAAAATCTTATGGGGTTAGATGGATAAATTTTGATCTGAATGTCTCATGAAACCACGATGGGTACCATCCATCATGAATATCAACTATTGTCTAATACATTGACAATTTCTAAGATTGAATTGGATGCAGTTAAATTATGAATACCCCATCTATTCATTGTTTGTGCACAGTGCGTAGTTCTGTTCACATGTATATATATAAATTTCTTTGGCTTTAGAGTACCTAGTTAATTTTGCATTGTGGAATATGATCTGTTTTTTTTTTTTTGGGCTGGGGAGTGGGTGGATTATTTCAATGATGCTTTTGAAAATAAGAAAAGGAGAAAGTAATTGAAGGAAGATTTGAGGTAGTGGACCTTTGTTCCTTGAAAAAGAGTTGCAAAATGAAAATCCTAGCTCGTCTGTCATGACCTCTTTTATGTTGTAAAATTTCTTATTTGAAAAACAAATAAGCTATCTGTGTGCTGCGGGTGGGGCACTGGGAACTGAGGCGGCCAGCCTTGAAGGCTGGGAGATAGTGCCACTGCTATGAAGGCTCTTAATTAACTTGGCAGCCTTTTGACATTATATGTAAATATTATTTGTGTAAACTATGAATGCTGTAATCTGAAATAACATTGATTACTATATGAACTAGTTGGATTATTTATTCCCTTCAAATGTTAGAATCATCAATCTATCTGTGGAGAAATCATGCAATAATTCAAGTTGGATTGTTTATTTGCTCTAGCAATAATGCTCAGTTTTATAAGGAGTTTGCTTTACTTAGAGATGTCTGCATTACCTTGTTGAACAAATTAATGTGCAGATGACAAGTGTGAAGGCGTTGGCTCATCTGAAGAGGATCAAGACAATAGTGGTGGAGAAGCAGAACTGCCGGAGATTGATCCCCGAGCTGAAGACCGTGAACTTAAAAACCACTTGTTGAGGAAGTATAGTGGTTACTTAAGTAGCCTTAAGCAAGAACTTTCAAAGAAAAAGAAGAAGGGAAAATTGCCTAAAGATGCAAGGCAAAAACTACTTAACTGGTGGGAACTACATTACAAATGGCCATATCCTTCGGTAATGTATATTTGCATTCTTCCAAAAATTTCTTAGCTTTATATGTATGCTTCAGTGTTAAGCATCATCAGTTTCTCCTTCTCTTCTCTATTCATGCATGCTCTTGGGATAATTTGTAGGAATCGGAGAAAGTGGCATTGGCTGAATCAACTGGTTTGGACCAGAAGCAAATAAATAACTGGTTCATAAATCAAAGGAAGAGGCACTGGAAACCATCTGAAGACATGCAATTCATGGTGATGGATGGCCTGCATCCACAGAACGCATCTCTCTATATGGACGGTCACTACATGGCGGACGGTCACTACCGTCTAGGGCCATGACCTTTCTTCTAATATACTGCGAGGCACGAGCTGCATGCATTTACTGTTGTTCAAATCCTTCAGTTGTTCAGTGTGTGGGTGCGCTAGTCTACTTAATTTTCATTTACTGTTGTTTGATGGTATTTTCTGTATAAGTAATTTCGTGTAATAGTATTAAATTAGACAAACTGTTGAATCATAGAAGCTGGAACGCTTTAGGTGCATGCACGATCATCATGCATGTTGTTACTGTGATATTTTCTTGGATTATGGCTGAAGGGATAATTTGCTATGTGGGGAGGAGCTTCTGTACCGTATGAACGAAGGAGGGGGTACCTAGCTTGTTAAGTGTATATAATGAGAACGGATCATTCATCACGAAACTTCTCTGATATGATATCTTCCTTCTACTTTTCCCCTTGTCTCTGTTTGATACGTACATTTACATTTAGTTGTTTTAAACAAATTGTGGAATTAGAAATTAGTTTGAAGGCAAAATCTTAATTTCTACTATGTGTTGATATGTATGTTTGGCTAGTGTGGGAATTTTTTCTTGGTTCATTCGGTGATAAGATATATATTGTACTATAAATTTATGTGTATCACCGACAAGATTCGGTATAGTTAAGAAATAGTTAAGGCTTCTTAAGAAAAGGTTTTACTAAAAGAGATTATGCATGGTTTCTGCGTCTTGGTGCAAAAAAACAAAAGGAAAAAAAAAAATCACGTGTACAGCAGACACTACTTCAGATCCAACGATATTGTATAGTTTATCCCTGCGATGCTACTTTTTTGTCTTTCCAAGGAATAGAGTTGGGACTAACATCCAAGAGTGCGGACCTGTTGGGCCTATCGCAGACACAATTTCAGGTCCAACGTTATTGTATTATCCCTGCGGGCTTAACTCCCCTATCATTTCATGGTACCTTTGTCAAGAATCAAGCCCGTGGTTCAGTAAGATAATAATAATAAAAGAAAATAAAACCATGCACTTGTAAAGTTCCCACTAAGGTGCAGGCACACTTAATTGTATAAAATTAATTAAATTATATGTATGACTACAACCACATGTTTTTAAAATTCTTTTCCTGAATTTTTTTTTTTTTTTGTTTTTCTCTTTCTGGTGAGTGTCCCGTGGAACCTTGGAGGATGAGAAAAGCATAATGAGATTAACTACGGCGGTGTAATTCAAGTATGTTTAATATTCTTATTCATAAAGGATATATAAAAGAAAAAGAAAAATTCTCTATGCATTTCTTCCTTCTCACCTACCTCAATTGTGTTTAATAATACATGTTTTCACTATTTAAAGTAGACTTGGAGCTTATTTAATTAAAATATAGAATTAGAATCAAAACAATGTTTGACACTAAATTTTTAAACATACTTTTGTGTGGTTAATCAGCTATCTTGAAGCGTGCCAATCATAAACATCTGAACAATATTCATCAGTATATTATATCTATATTTGTACGTGAGCTAATACGTGGAAAAGCTATACCTAATTCTCATCGTCAGCAAGCATGCAAATTGCAACTCTCCAGTGAAAGAAACCAACTTGTTCTGCTGCACCAAATGGACCAAGTAACTAATGCGTAAATAATTTTTAATCGTTTATTACTAATCATTGTTGACGTCAATGTCTTATTAATCTGCGATTGGGTCCGTAGCGCCGACGAATACAAACAATTGGAGGCCACGGGTAATTCGATAATGACAAGAATGACGATACACTTGATCATGACAATTATGGTTTTACATCTTGATAGCGTTTTGGTGAAATCAATCATAGATTTTGCTAAGATAAGCCAAACCTAATAGCGACCAATCTAGATGTATAATTTATACTTGACTCTTTGTAATATTTTTGGTCCCTTTAACTCATCTATCAATTATCAATCGACAACATGTTTTTATATGATTTTTTTAACGTTGAATATTTATAGAGTAAAATAAGCTTAAGGCATGTTTCATTTCCTAGTCGATCTAATAGCTGCGTATAGTATTTTATTGCTTTTAAATCCTTAGATAATAGATAATGTTATGAGCATGTACTTAGAGGAAAATGTACAACAGCACCGATGCTGGGAGCCGTCCGCGTAAAACACAAATAGAATACAATAGCATATAGAAAAGAAAAGTTACGGAATTTTTTCAATACGTTGAAGTATAAGAGAACGGTAGAAACTAGAAAACCCTTTTAGCTATCTCTCTTTCTCTTTCTCAATTTTGTCTACACTTATATCGATGCTAATTTCTTCTTAAAATTCAATTAAGATTTATAAATTGAAGAATTCAGAATTATATTATATATAAATGAGATTATTAACATCCAAAATCCCTACAATTACTAAATATGACAACAAAATAAAAGGGAAAAGAAAAAAGATAGAATGAAAATATATTAAATTTAAGTGAAAACAAATTACCGACAGGACTTAGAACCCATTGTCATCTTGTCTACGTTACCAAGGAAATTGCACGGAAAAGCATGTATAGTTAGCTTTGTAGATTAGTGGATGCTTAGTCTCGTTCAGCCAAGACGGTGTGCTTATTCTATTGTTTGGTCACTCCATAACTAGACTTTGACTAAAGACAACTATTTATATGTCAAGACCCAACCGAATTATGCAAGTAGTCAATGCTTAATTACTTGCTATTTTTCAACTGCTTTTATTTCTGGAAAAAGAGTTTATTCTGATCAGGAATTTTCTCAGAAGATGATTAATTTATTTACTTCGTTTCTTGTGAAATTCATAAATGAACAGAATAATTCCAGAGCATCTGATACAAAAAGTTACCGAAAGTTCAATAAAATCTCTCGGTGCGTCAGATGCAATAACCAATATTTGAGGGAGCTATACCAACTTTTACCGAAAGTAATGCGCATATTACTCCATAATTTCTGATTGATAAATTAAAAGCGTTCTTCCCAAATACTCACAGATAAAGAAAATGAAAATGACAGAGATCCTAATAAATATCTTACATATGAATTACAAGAAAGAAAATATCTAGAAAGACGTGTAATTAATATATGGTGCATGTGATGTGCTAATTTTTCTTACATTTTATTAACAAATTAATTACCTGTAATTAGCGCTAACAAAAAAATAATTTCCGATTAGGATATATAAAGGTTATCGGAATAATTTTGTGTACCCTCTTTAACTAATTAGCTAACAAGCTGCAGATGGGTGCGTGAAGGAATAATTACTTTTATGGAAGTTATGGACCTTTGAGCCAATAAAGTAAGGCGCCGTTGCAGAAGAGCCATTGCCGTTCCCGGCGGAGCCACCACTGCAAATTCTCTCACAAGAGGGGCATAGGGTGAGGGTAGCTGCTGGAAGTTGCATAAGAAAGGGTCCCATCGTTGATTTCAGCTCTTGTAGTTCTTTTTCCAGTCTCTTGTTATCTTCTGTCAGCGTTTCGCAGCACTTCTTCAATAATTCACAATCCATTTCAGTTTGCTTCATCTTTGTCCTATACATATACATATATATCGATAATATTCATCAATACTATTATAAAAACTATAGAAATATGGAATATATCCAAAAAAATTGAAAAAAGAAAAGAAAAGAAAAATTAAGAAGTGGAAAGCATGCAAAGATGATGATTAATCATAATTCAGCTATATATAAAACGGAATAATTAAGGGGAAAAGGAAAGTAACCTGGCTCTCCTGTTTTGAAACCACACCTCTACTTGTCTAGTCCGTAGTTTCAGCTTCCTAGCCAATTCTTGCTTTTGCTTCTGAGGAAACGACAAAGGAAAAATAAAAAGATCAAATCAACATAAATTTAATCTTTAATCAAAACCCAAGAATTAAGAAACAAAAGTGAACAAGCCATAGTAATTAGATGAACTAAGAAACATATATAGTATATATATAGTACCGGATTGAGAGTAGAATGCTCTTTGAAGCTGTCTTCTAGAAGTGCGGATTGTTCTTTGGTAAGCCTAAGTTTCTTCCTAGGATTTCCATCTTCATCTAAATCAGTAATTCTTGAAGGAAACTTGTCTACCTCAAGCTCATGGTCAACTTCTTCACTCACAAACTGATCTCTCTCCCTCTTGATGCTAGAAGAGTTTGAAAATGAAGAAACTGCACTAGGTTTATCAGAATAGCCTCGTGCATGAAAATCAGCAGATTCAGCCTTTGTTGCTGCTACTTGATACGCCTCATCATGATCAGCTGGTAGTCCTAACGTAAGAGATGGATATAGCTCATTTTTAGTATTGCAAATCAATGGATCCTGATCTTGCTTCTTCTTCTTCTTGCTAAATTCTCGATGATCGGTCTTCATGCAAATCTTTTGGGGGCCAATTCCAAGACCCAGATCACAGATATCAGCAAAACCCATAACCGGTTAAGTTAATCTTGATGAAGGAGCTCGGCTGCAATCTTCTGATCGATCAATATATATGCAAAAATGACATGAAGGAATAATGTAGCTAGAGAGAGTTGGAGGGGGGCGTGAAGAGGGTTTTTTAAGTACAGGGGCTCCTTTGTGGGGACTAGTTCATTAAATTATAGGGAATTAAACAAACTATGGAAGAATATGATTTGTGAAATTACATTAATTAAATTTCCATCTCTCTTTTTGGCTCATATGTTGACTATGGAAAGTAATGCCTCACTGTTGTAGCCTCTTTTCAAGCAGGTAGGACAAGTTCAAAAGAATGTTCAATTCTACGACGGTGGTTGTATGATAGATGATATACGTGGATTCACGTGGAAAGTGGGTACACAATCGATCTCGCATAATAGACAGAATATTTGGCGCCCTTTAGCCTTTTTCTTGTCTACTTTCTTTTTTCTTAGTTTTTTTTTTTTTTTTTAAAGAATTTTATGAAAGCATATAAACATGCTATATATCATATTAGTTAACATAATAAGCATATATAATTTTTACATTTTTTAAGATGTAGAATATAATTTACCTTGTCTTTGATCAACTTTAAACAGTTAACTTACATACTCTAATATTTTTGTTCATGCATTAATTATTTTTATGTAGTACAATTTACCAAAAGTATCTAATATTTGTTCATCGGCTTTATTCTGTATAGTTGTACATGGTTGTGGACGTATAAGACTTTCGAGGTTTCAGTAATTAGTACTAATAAAACAAATTCGATTGTATTGCCCTTATGATTGCACATGGATATATTGTGATGTAGTACTTTACGTACCGTGGTACTGGTAGTTTAGGGATAGGCTTAATATTAAAAAATATATTATGATGTAGGATAACTTTTTGATATATATATATATATATATATAACATATCCTTAAAAATAAAAATAAAAAAAATTAAAAGATGAGAAAATATCAGTTTGATAGTATCATAGTAAAATACATAAATACCTCTTTATAATTAAAGTAAATGTCTTTGAAAGATTCAATCCCTTGACAAAGTAGTCATAAGAAGAACATTAACGACAACATAATCCTTATCAGAAGAATTAATGACATTTCTCATTAAAAATAAAAAAGAATTAATAACACTTACAATAAGATAATCCTTAAAAGATTTAAAATTTAATAAAAATATCTAGGCTATTTGGTTATAGAAATCAATTTTTTAATAAGTATTCTTTCGTTAAATATTAAAATACAATGTTCTTATTTCTTAAGAATTGGATGTTGACCAACAAGAGGCCTGCTTCAACTGGTGAGTGGTGACCATTTTGCTTAACGCATAAGATTCACAATCTTGTAAACCTAAGCAATCGTTTGAAGTTCAACTTGCAAATATACAAATTTAGAAGGAAACTTCAGGAGTATGACTTTCTCATGGATTCGTATAACTTTCAATTTAAATCGTCAAATGAAAAAAAAAAAATTATCATTCAACTAATTAAGATATTATTTATACATTGCATTTGTTTTAAATAAAATTTAAATGAACTTGGTCTTAAAAATATATTAAGATCGAAAGAAAATTCAAAACTAAAGAATACTTTTGAAATATTCTTATAAGATATAATTTTAATATATTTACTAATTAAACTAATATTTGTTAATTTGTTTTATTTTTATTGTATAAAAATATTTTTTAAAAAAATTATTAATATCTACTATTATATTAAAATAGCTACTTTGTATCATTTTGGGCAAATATCATTGGAGGATTTTTTTTTTTTGAAAAAAAAAATAATGATAAAGACATAGAATGCATTTAGAACGTACTTCATGCTTCTCCCTTACTTAATAAACCAAATCCCATATGGAACGATAGTCATTTGTTTACTCACTCTATTTCGCATCTAACATTTAAAAAGTTCATCAAGAATTTTGGTGTGGGCTCAGGACTTAACATCTAAAATTCTATCATCCAGCAACTTGAGATCTAGAGAGAGTTTTGTGCGTGCACAGGACTGACACATCACCCTTAGGCATAATTAAAAAGAGAATGACACAGAACATAAGAAATTGCCAAATGGATTGGTTTTGGCTTGCTTGTGTGGCAATTCTAATAGTTTGTTAATTTTCTTATTGTTTATGCTCAAGTGTGATCGATGTTTAATTTAGTACTGTGCCCACTCAAGAATCTCTCCCAATAATAGACTCAATCCTTCCCGTAATATGCTATAAATATATGTTTTTTTCTTTTTCGATGAGTTTATGTGACTTCAGTCTCAACCCTAGGTTATTTCAAAAAGAATATGATCAACTTTTGTCATGCCAATTGTTCAGGCAACTCCTTTTTTTTTTTCCCTCATATAAACTAATGATGAAAAATTATTCTCGGTAGGACATGATTGATATGAATCACCGACTAATCAATCAGTCTAATGTATCATGATTGAGAATTTGAAATTGATGTGACAACTACCAATCAGTTACTTGGATTAAAAATTTTGCAATACAATATATATAGATTAGATTATAGTTCAAAGACATTAGGACATAATTACCGATTTCTTTTTGCGAGGAAACATTGATCATTCACGAAAAAGATAGAATAGTAGATTATTCTTAAGAGACAAGTTTCTAGCAAAATTAGATAGACATTGACTTTTATTAAGCAGACAAAATGAAAAACATTAATTAAAAAAGTGATGATATATACATATATATTTATACTTTTTTTTGGAGGACACTTATTTTTTGTATTTTTTTTAATTTATCTTAAAGTCTCTTGGATGTGGTACGTGAGTTTTTAGTTTTTAAAATAAAGTATGTTTTGATTTTTGGCTGTTTTTGAAACTATTTTAATTTTATTTTTAAAACCAAGAAAAAAAATGATATTTGATTTTAGTTGTAAAAAGTTGGTCACACTAACTCTCACCCGTTACCATTCACCAAATTATTCTCTAAATCTGCATCTTTTTAATTTAAAATTACAAATTATAACATAAACTAAAAACTTATTATAGTTTTATCCACAAAATAACTACAATGTATTAAACACAAAACATATATATAAATTTACACCAACATACATGACATTTTCCTTATTTAATTCAGGGAGGAGATGATTGGGAATAATTGGGGTCACATTGATGTGCTATTCCTTTTATTCAGTTTGGGTTTCCACGTGGCAAGCAGGAAGGAACAGCGTGGGTGGACCAACGTATGATTGGGTATTTGATTCTAATATAAAGGGACGATGACGATAAATGGATGATGGTCATGGAGCGTAGAAGTTGGCAATGATGGAGCGAAGGAGGAAGCTGGTAGCAAGCTAGCTATATACGGGGAGTGTTGGAGATAAGGTTTCAGATATGTTCCGGGCTTTAAGGCCAGGTGACCAATGGGAATTTGAGATTGTGCTATGTGTTTGGCTTTTGCACACCCGTCCCTCTTTTTTCTTTTTCTTTCTTACCGGCCGTCCATGTCCACTTTTGTCTCCATTTAGATAACAATCTAAGATTGTAATCTACGTAATCATTTTACGACACTTTCAGCATTATTATTGCATCTGACTCTCTTTCTCTTCCCTGTCCACGAATTACCTCCTAGCTAGCTACTGTAGTTTAGAGGGATATATAAATGCTAATGCAACTAGCTAGCTCCTAAAAACAAATTAAACGAACAGTGACCGTGACTCAATTTTCTGTAAACACACGATTCAAACAGAGAAACAATTGATATTAAGTTAAGTTAAGTAGGTTATTGGTTTAATTCATAAGGTAGCTAAGATAGATAACTTGGGGATATGGAATCATAAGCAAGTTGGGAGTGGGACAAGTGAGGCCTAGTCAGAAAAGCATAATCACCTTCGATGTTAGCGAAAGATAGAGCATGGGCAGAGTCTTTTATCAAAAGCTATGCCTATAAGACCATCTCTAGTAGGTTTCATATAAGTTGCATAGGATAAAATTTTAGTTGCTGAGTTAGTAATGACATAGAACATAGAAAATTTTATGGGTTTCATAATTATTAAACGTTGCATAAAGAAAAATAGTTCAAAAAGGTGAACTAACTATTATATTATAATAGATAAAGAAAGAACAGTAAATATAAAAACAAAAAGTAAGAGAGAAAATTTAAAAAAATGTAATAATTTATAAGATCTATTATTAAAAATTGTGTAAATAAATAAAAATTTATTTAAATTATATAAACTAAAAAATGATGTGTAATGATGGAGTCTATAAAAATTAATAAAAAATTAAACTAAGCAACTCATGTGGTCTAACCCCACCAACACTCAGGTCGTTTTTGGTCTCCTTCTTTCTGTTTATTAGCACACTGGTTCTCAAACATGCATCATGCTCAATTTGCTTTCTTTTAAATATAGCTATTTTCCTACTACTCCCTCACCACCTCAACTGGCCCCGAACTCGAACGAGAATCTGTGCTCTCCTCTTTTAGCTTCCTTTGAGGACAATGTTAACCGACCCATGTGAAATACACGAGGGACTATAATTGCAATGCTTGACTTAACTACTTCCTGTCCTCTAAATATCAAGTTAAATATGAACAAGGCTTAAAATTTAATTGCAAAGATAAAAATATCTTTCAGAGCTTAGTATATATAGTAGTGTTATTTCTTAATCAATAATTGATATATATGGTGGCAATTATTGTTTTTTTTTTTTTGCTAAGGTAATTATTATACATTTTTAATGTTCGTTAATGAATAAATAATTTTGTAGATGGAAAAAGGCCGAACATTGCAAAGATGGCTTAATTCTCTCAAGTACTTGTTAAAAATCTTGCCTTGGCTTAGCTTACGTAAAGTTAGTTTCAGGCAGATAAATACAGCATGAAGTTTATATTCAGAACACATTCCCGCTCACACTATTGGCCCGATTGGATGTTGCACCGCTGAAGCTAATATTTTATTTTTTGAGTCAATATTATCAAGGCCTGGTGATGGACCAACCACAACCTTCACAAAAGTAAATAGGCCTTTCGGTTTTCTGGGCCTTTCCGAATTAGTACAGGAAGCAGTAGTTACTCGGTTACGAATTTTGCCCCGTTCAACGGTGTCGTTTCAGTGGACTAGAGATGGCGAACGGTATCGCGTTTCGAATTCGCGCTTTTTTTTTTTTTTTATTTTCCTGTACGTTGGTTTGTTCCAAGCATGCGTATATTTGTTTTAGCAACACAAACGGACTGTTGATGAGGAAGAGAATTTCAAGATTTGGGGAAACAAGTGTTCTCAACAAGAAGAAGAGCGCGTTATTAAAGTGGATACCGAATTGGTTGACGCGGACACTGGAACTGCTGTTGGTTTTGCTTCCGTAGGAAGCATCACTATCACAATCACATATATACGAGGGCAGGGTAAAAGGTAAACGAAACCACTGTAATTTAAGTTTCATCTATGTGTCCCCAAGTTCCTAAAGCATTATGTTATATATGCCTATTTGCAGGATGGAATATAAAACGGCTTCTGGAACTATTTGTCAAGAGCGTACTCCACCCTCATAAGCATCCAAACGGGTATTACGGAAGATAAGAAATGGTGGTTTATTGAGATTGATTGATTCATTCAATAAAATCCTCCATTTTTAACTATTTTGTATATTACTGATTAATAGTATTGCATCTTTTTCCGTTTTCCTGGATTCGCGTGTAAATTACCAATATGCTTCCTTAATGGGCTTGCATGGCTGAACCTCTGTCACTGACTCTGGCCCAATCAGTTTCTGGACAGCTTTTTATTTTCGACCAAAAAATCAAAAAGAAATTCAATAAAGTTTAGATGTTTGAAATTTTTTAATTAATATGTATAAATAACATTACTTTAGTCGTAATGATTTTGAGTAGGTGCATGCATTTATAATTTTATACATGACAAAGCATTAAATGGAATCTTAATCGGTCAAAGGAGATGGGACCCCAGAATAGCCCTTACAGCTACTTAAAAAGCTTGACTTGAAAAAGGCTACTAGAATAAACAAGACCACTGTAAAAATGAATACTAATTAATTTGGTCTAGCTTTCTTTTCCAATTGACGTGCCTCTTGTTTGTCCCCAGAGTTGTAGTATTCGTGTTTCTTCTCATCACCCCTCACATGCTAGTTTTATATTTTTCTTCGATGTCCTATTCAAAGATCAAAACTCGTCAGTCAATTTTTGACAAAACCAAAATCATGAGATAGAAAAACCTGCTTCTCCTTTGTCCTGAAATACGACCCAGTCATCTATAACCAGTTATGCTGAATTCAATTTGAATTCTGTGCTCTGGTATTCCAAATACTTCTGCTAGATTCAATAATGCAATTATATTTGAATTAAAAAAATCATCGCATGGTTTAATTCCACGTAAGATGGAGACATGCCATATCATATCATATCAAAAAATTGAAAGGAAATCTGATATAAGCACTGGTTTAATTAGGTTCAGTACGGCATCTGTTACTCTACTCCTTCAATCAATTATGAGATAGAATACTTCTGGAGTTACTGGTAAAACTAATAAAGCCCGGAGAGGAAATTGGCATTAGCTGTAATAACGAATGGGATTGTTTGATTTTCTGGTTTCTAGAAAATAAAATGTCGGTTTTCAAACATGACTATTAATTGGTCAAATCAAGGTAGGACATTATATGAATATAATATGGTGGCTGCCCTACTAAGCAAGCCCTTTGTCGTTTGATCACCTTTAATTATTAAATCACGACTATACGTTCTGCTTGTCTTCAGCTTCTATTCTCCACTAGACCATTTTGTGGATGTTTCTTTTGAGCTTTGTTTATTCTCTAATTATCATTTGTCACACTAGTCAAAAAAAAAAATGTAGAATTCATTTTTTAGCTCTTCCTTTCTAAAATGGAAAAGAAGTACTGTGTTTAATTAGGTTCTGGTTTGAATTATTAATGTTTAAGTGGTTCGCCTCATTGACTCTTTTATATCTTGGTTAAACTAAATATTTCACACGGGACATTAAAGTTAAACTTTAGGAGAGATTAGGAAAAGGGTGACTGATCCACGAATGAATCTAACTACTCAAACTTAATTTATAAAAAAATAAATTCAAACATTAATATATTTGTCCTTTTTGCCAAGATAATAATATATTTATTGAGATTCAAGAAAGTAAAAAGGTTGGAATTGCATAATAATTAGCAGTGGAATCGTGAGGCAGTGCTCTAATCACGTGGATATGTGTATAAAAAACTAATTTTGCCTATAGATTGTCCCGTATGAAAAAAAATAAAAATAAAAGGATTAATTTTGTTTATTTATTTTTAAGAATGGGACCTTGGAATCGCATTCAAACTTCTCACCAAAACTTGGTAATAACGGAAGCAACCCATTTTATGCGTAAAAATGCGGCCTAACTTGGTTCCGGATTCTTGTAATGTACCAAGAATTAAATTCGCAGATGAAATAAAATGCAGGTTGCGTAACGGTTTATCCAACCGATGAGTAGCTACCAGCGACTAGTACAAGGCTGCGGTACTGCACGTTACAAAAGCTCAATCACGTCTGTAATGCACCAATATTAACAAATAAACCAGAAGAAAATTAAGAATATAAGTAATATCCCTTACTTATAAATTTATATATACATAGATGAAATATTTTATATTTAATTAAGTTTACATAAAATTTAATTTAAATTTTTTTGACACTAATTAAAGTTAGTTAAACCATTTTTCTGCAAGTCAAATTTTCAATATCTTCATCCTACAAATACAAACATCATGATTAGGATATAGAGGCCACTATGGTCAACCATACGACGTTCCTGATGGGACACTTAGACTATATTTATAGTAAATTATGATACACGTGAAAATTTTATATTTTAATTATTTATATTATTTTTAATAAATTTTATATTAACATATTATTTTATATAATTTATATAATTTTTTTTTATTTACATAATTTTTAATTTTTTAAAATAATTTTTTAAAATAATTTTATATTTTTATTTTTAATTAATTTATTTTAATAAATTTTTTATTTTCTTCTTATAAAATATAAATAGATCATTTTTTTTTTCTCACTCATTGCATATTTCAACGCCTCCCTCTCTTTTTTGTCTTCCATTTCAGCACCCTGGAACGCCTTTCCTTTGTTGCACAGTACTGTACTCCCTATTTGCACCTCCCGTTAGAGGTACTCTTAGCCTCCATATAGGTTATGTTGCCATTTCCACCTGTTTTTAGCACACCATGACTTCTGACTCCAGCTTTGTTTCTTACTTTTGGCTATTAAATAGCTGAGCTAGAGTTTCATGATATCATTCTATTCTGTAACATTGTCATTCAGATTATTTTTTCTATCTATAGAGTTCGAATATGCAATAATCTCTCCATTTTTCAGATATATATATTTTTCTTATTCTCTTGCTCTTGTACTGAGAAATTATGCTCTATGGCTAGCTGCCTCGGTTCTCACGGCATCGTCATTGTCCTGTGGTCGTTTGTTCACCAAACAAAAAGGAAAAATCCCATATACTTTTCCACATAAATTCAATGCCCATTAGTGCCTTGTCTCCTTTGCTTCTAGAAACTATTACGGCAACACTTCCAATAAAGAATGGCAACGCAATGAGATGCATTCGACCCTCAATTTCAAGGTCATGGTTTTTCGCACTTTGGGGTGAAGTTTGGTTGGTGAATCAGCGACCCCACAAAACTACCACTGTTATTTTATTTGTTGTCTCCGTTCCGTAAGAGATAAAGATTGAAAAAAATCCGTCATTCACAATCACTGATGAAGTCAGTATTCCTCAAAAAGTTAAGGATTTTTAATCCTTTTTTAAAATCGAATGGATTGGTTTTATACATATGCGAAGAACGTAATAAAAAAGAAAGATGAGCAATTTTTATTTAAAAATAAGATTTTAAATTTTAATTCATTAAAATAAACTTAATTATGCATAATGTTGGACTATATAAGTACAAACGAAAATTGATATGTTCATAAATTTCTTAACGCCCACGTTGGATCATGAGTTAAGATAATGATAAAGATGTGTTTAAATGTTTCACATGTTACAAATATTGCTATACCAAAGTATAGAAGCTAACACAATATCTAATAAATAAAGCAATCATTAGTCGTTCGTACATACTATAACTAGGAATTCTCCTCCCCCCCCCCCCCCCTCTCTTATGATAAAGGTTCAATTTTGTGTGTTTGATAATCGTAGTTTTTTTTTTTTTCTTGATATATACTATATTGTATTTGTTCTAAATATCATGTTTCCTTAAAGAAAAAAAGAGAAATAAAAGAAGCCTATGAATGACATAATGCGACTACACCTTATGCAATATAGGCTTATATTCATAATAATACATCGATGGACAGTGGGTACTGTCACATTAATGGAGATGACTTTTTTCTCTTTGAGAAAAAAAGTGGACATTATTAAATAAGCCACTTATATCTAGGTAATTTGATTCTTGCATGCTTAAGAAAGACAAGAAGAAAAAACCTTATTCTCCTATTCTGGCAATACTAAAATTTCTGGAATTTTCTATAGGAAAACAACTTCCTTTTCTGCCGCACCTCTTTATCTTATAAAAATAAATGAGAATGGATGTTCTTGGAATCATGTTTAACCCTTGCCCGATTTTATAATAATAATTCTCTCTCTCATAATTCTAACTCCAAGTTGTAAAGAGAGGAGAGAAAGATAGACAACCCATCATCATCGAGGCTAAAAGAAATTAAGAAAGAAAGCAAAGGCACTAGATCTATCAAGATGGGGAGGGCTCCTTGCTGCGACAAAGCAAACGTGAAGAAAGGGCCATGGTCTCCAGAAGAAGACACCAAGCTCAAATCTTATATCGAGAAACATGGCACTGGTGGCAACTGGATCGCTTTGCCTCAAAAGATCGGTAATACATACACTACTTTGCTGTTTTTGTTCCCTTAATTATCCCTCTAACATTGAAGCTTAGCTACAGCTAGGTAAGATTACCTTCAAAGTTTATGTCTCTATTAATCTCACATCCACGTACTCTTTTTCTGAATCTGCAGGCCTGAAAAGGTGTGGAAAGAGTTGTCGTCTTAGGTGGCTGAACTATCTTCGCCCTAATATCAAGCATGGAGGTTTCTCTGAAGAAGAAGATAACATTATTTGCAGTCTCTACATTAGTATTGGAAGCAGGTCGATCTCTGTTCCTCAATAATTAATTATCACTAACCCAATATATTGATACTATAGTGCAACCTAGTTAGATATTTTTTGGTCCATAACCTTAATTTGACATTGGTTATTGAACGCAGGTGGTCGGTTATCGCAGCCCAATTGCCAGGAAGAACTGATAATGATATCAAGAACTACTGGAACACAAGGCTGAAGAAGAAGCTTTTGGGTAAGCACCGCAAAGAGCAACAGGCACGTAGAGTAGGTAACTCTAGTTCCATTAAGCAGCAGGAAGCGAATAGAGGAAGCTCAGTTTCCATGGTTCCAGATGACAGTTCTCATCAACAGTCATATTGGCCAGAGACACCTGTGCTAACACCTTTGCCATGCTCAAATCAAGGCCCGTGTTTCAACGACCACGATTCTATTAGAAGATTGCTAATCAAGCTTGGAGGGAGATTTTCTGATGATCACTATCAACCCACACCAATCCACGAGGGGTTGAATCTTCAATTTTCTGATGCTACTGCTACTGCCTCCACACAACAGATTTATGAAGAGCAAGCTGGGAATTATATGGGATCTTCTGCTTCTTCTGGCATGAACAATGTTGCAATTAACAAGAATGAAGCACAATTTGCAGAGATCCAGTACTGTGCAGGAGTTGATTTGGTGCAAGGACAAGGCAGTTTCAGCTCAACAATACTTGAGGAAATGATATCTAGTTATCCACAAAAATTAGATGGGCTGGAGTTCTTCTATGGGGAGGACCCCATGGTCAACGATAAGATAGGGTTGATAGGCAGTATTTGTGGGCAAAGTGCGAGCTGGGGTGGCCCCACCTCTCTTGTTTACCCTCCCCATGTTGCTTCCAATTACCAAGGGATGCGGCAAGAGATGCCACAATTTGAAGAGTACTTCAGGTATCCAGGGACGCAATAGCATCATTACCATATATATATATATACTTATGTACATTAATTAATTCGTAGTATTAGTCATTAATATGTATCAGCAATGGCGATCGAGTTAACTAGTAAGTGATCCCCAGAGGAAAACCCTCAAAAAAGCCGATCAACTAGATATGGCCAGCTAGTCTTTTCTCTTTTCCATAATTGTTTCGTTATTGAAAGTACAGTTTATCTGATTTGTTTGTTTATTTGGCTTGGAGGTTCAGTATTATAATATATATCATTCTTGTTCTAACTAGAAATTTATTATGTTGTAGATATGGGGCCTAAATTAATTCACCAACAATTCAAATAGGTGGCTCTCAATGGATTCACATGGTTGGTAGTCTGAGAAACACACGGGATTAAATATTGTCTTTCTACTGACTCTTGGGGCATTGGAGATATGTTTAAGCATTTGTCAGAAAAAAGAATTATTCATTCGTAATTGTTTATGTGTTTTCTTTCTCATAGGAGTAACTTTCTAGGGCAATGGCTTGGCTGAGAGAGGCACTGGGTACGTACGCCCCCCTGGATAGTGTGCTTGGCGTATGTTCATATTTCCTTCTTAAAGACAAGAGCGCGTAAGAAGAAACATGTAATCGTTAACTCTTGTTACATTAAATCCACTTAGAAAAAGAAGGACGCACATGCAATCGGCCCTCATTCTATAATAGCGTATTCAACACAATTTCACCTTTTTGAGTATAGTACGTACCCAGGTAGAATCACTTTATAGCCTAGTTATGTAGCATATCTTATCCTATTTGTGGTCGGCATGCAAGCTAGCTAGCACAGCATCAAAAGGTTAAACTGAACACATCATACGTCTGTTTGCTTCCTAGAAAAGCTATTTTATTTTGGCCATGCCTTTTACACAGGCAGTTATATACAGTTGACACAGGATTAATTACTGATTGATTTTTTCGTCTTCTTAATTAATGTTTATGCTGTTGCATGAGATTAATTTTGTGTCATTGTTGCATATATACATCGTTAGTTAGTTACATATATCTAAAAGACTTCACTTCTAGATTAATGAGCACAGCAATTATTCTTTTTTTTTTATTATTGTAAGAATTATCCCCTTTTTTGATAGTACTGTGCAGCATGCAGAATATATAGTGTGTATGTAAATCAAGTATTTTGACCTTGAAACCGTTTATTATATCAACTACCTGTTTAGGCGTTGCATTGTTATTTATCTAAGTAAGTATGCATATGGAGTGGTTCTTCAAAAGGAACATTTCTTAATTATATATATTATTTAGTTGAGTTCTTCATTTCAACTGATTTTTTAGACCACGATGGTCTAAGATCGATATAAAGTAACTAGCCAGGCATGCATTTAATGCTCATCTTATATATGTGGTTTCAGATTTGTCTAAGTACACTGCTACTATTCATCTTTTTGACTAGAGACTTGTATAGATAGATACTATATTTCTCCTTTCCATACTTTGCCCGAAGGAAAAAAGGTGGTATGACATATTACTCTGCTGAATGCAACGAGACTAAAGTGTTCAGAAGAATCACAAATCATCAACAAAGAAACGAAAGAAGAATTTTCCAATTGTCACAAACCCCATATCAATGTTAAAGCAATTGAACACCACTAATAAACTTGACACGGAATTTTGCCAAAAGCTTGTCATTTTAGATCTTTCTCGCACATCCATCAGCTATTAACTTTGAGCTGCACGTGATAGGCCATGAATCTTGAGTTGGTTTCAGTCAAAATCACAAGCGAAATAAAGTGTTTTTAGTACATATAAGTTTTGTTGTTTAATTGGCACCACTTTGACCTTTACCATATGAACTGGGACTGACAGCCTTATACGGTTATACCTTTCAAGTTCAACAAAGAAAAGTTTTCATCTTAAATGGATGATTTGATTTCTATTTAATGTTATTGTCAGTTAAGGTCAAACATAGTTGGCATGCATCTTTAACGACAAAGTTGATTAAATCTCACTTTCATCCAATTAATATATGCCGAGTTTTTTTTTTTCATTTTATTATAAAATCAAGACATTTATTGGACGATGCTGACCTGGTTCTGTACCACCAACTTTTTGATACTAAATTGGTATACATGCTTTGTAGAATGGACATATATATATAGTTGGAAGCCACTGCATATATAATTTCGATAATTGATGTCGGGTCGACAATTTATCTTCTATTGTGTTTACAATAATCAATATTTCTTCGCTTTTCTTTCCTTTTAATGAGAATCGGCATCATATATAGTTTCTTTTCTTCTGGATTACGTGTGAAATACGAAGAAAAAGGACATTGAATGAAGGGATGAGTTAGCTTGACATCATCACACCACATAACAAAGATGCATAGACCTAGCTGTTTGCCCTAGCTTTTCTCTAGGTCAAATAAGCTATAATTGTCTTATTTATGCTCGCATTATACCTTGCCTGACTCCAAACGTAAAATTAGTGGCTTACAGTTGTAATATTTTAGATGAATTTTTGTTGACTATTTTTACAGCCTGCTGCTAAGCTCAGGTCATGATTTGTTAGAATTGGTTGACATAATTTGAAACTGGTAGCTAATGATTTTGTCAATACTTCCAAACTTTGGCCCCACCAGCTAATCCAAGTATCCATCCCTTTGAAATTTATCATTATGCTTCTATATTATCTCTTAATTTTCTTTTTCTCTTTAATTTCCTTGCACGCCAACTTTGTTGACTAACACAAAAAAAAAAAAAAAAAAAAAAAAAAATATATATATATATATATATATATATATATATATATATATATATAACATGCGACGATAAATTAATATCTTCGTGTTTTGTTTTACATTTTATTTTATTTATTGTCTTATATATTCTTTTTATTAGTGACAAAATAAAATAATAAAAAATTGAGACAAAAATTCAACCAACAAGTATGTTAATTAACTTCACAAAAATTCAATCTCATATGCTAATTAGGAAATTAACTAAGCAATGTTTTACGACTAATTTTGCTCTGTAAAGTAGAAAGAGAATATACCTAACCCAGAAAAAAACATAAGAGAACAATCCTACAACATAAAACCAAAGATTTAAAAAACTTCACTTGGGAGTTAGCTCAGCACACACACTATATTCTGTCAACTCGATGACGATAATCAGCACCAAAACAACATCGGTGATTGGGGCCTATAGCCCCAGCCCTGACAATAGCCAAACGACGACTTCTCTCGCCACCTTTTAAATTTTATAATTAACCTTGTTATTCTAAACAAATCCGTATCTTAATTAATTGGAATGTCGTTCTCTCTTTGCTTGCTGATTATGACACTCACTAACATGAAATAATTCTTCAACTTCAGTCCCGCCTTTAGATCTCATAAACATATTTTAGTTCTTAGTTCCATTTCTCTATTGTAAAAGAATCACCGCAGACAATTTTTAAATATTGCAGAAAATGCCGTTTTCAATAAAAGAGATAGCCAGGTTTTTTTTTTTTTTTTTTTGAAAAAAAACATTGTCATCTAATATTACAATAATTAATTATTAATTCGATTCAAATAAGATGATAAAAGAAAAAAAAATTCTCATAAAAAAAAATTAAAACTAAACTTTTGTTATTAAGTTTTAACCATCACCCACTTTATCTATGTGCCAAAATATCTTCTTATTAATTAATTTCTTTATATATAGTATATACGTGTTTCATTATTTAATTTATTTTCCCACTATTCTTCACCATCTTGTGTGTGTATTTATCCGTGAAAGAAGCCCAATATGTTATGCCGGATAGGCTTATCCCATTAAATGGAAGCCCAATTAATTGGGCCTTAAAGCTATATTATAGAAAAAGCCCAATAGTTTGAGCCTGCTCGACTGATCTAATTATTAATCTTTAGGCTTATTGCCTGTCCATCAACTAAAAGCCTAAACCCTAGAGGGAAACCGGCGGGGATAGAATTTGGAAGACGTTGAAGATCTTGTAGCAAGGAATTGCGCATTCAGGCAATGGCGCTTCTGCCTGCTCTCGCGACTCCTTCAAATCCGAAGTTTCGGGTATGCTTGCTTGTTTCTATGGCTTGCACTATTTTTTGGTGAGCAAGCTATCATGTCTGTGCCTTGTTTTCTATGAACATGGATCGCGCAAAGCATTGTTTTCCGAAGGCGGAAACGAATGAAATTTAGGTTCACTGTGTTCGGACTGTTAAATTTACGATTATTTCAGTGAATTTCCTTCTGATTTTTGGGTTTTGGCCTTCAAATTTAAGCGTGTATCTTTAGGTTGCTGTGCTTCACTCACTGGTAACTGATTGTCTATTGAGTTCATCGTCTTCGATAGCTTTTAGTCGATGTTAATTTAACTGCCTATCCTTCTTGTTATATGATAATTCATTGAGTTGCCTCGTCAGCTAATCAAGGAGGGGGTAGTGCATGATGAGATAACCAGCTATTCTGATAGGCATTCTGTTGTAATAATAGCTAAGAGTACATCAAATTTAAGTCTCTCTCTCGGGTTTCTTCCTTCCTTCTTCTACCTCTTCAGTTTATGCGTATAACACTTATTCTCTGTTATTGCCAATTTAAGGAAGGTCTGACTCTGTCCTCGAAATATTCTCTGGTAATTTGAACTTAAGTTACTTTACTTGGTCTCGTGTGTTTCGCTATTGTAGCCTCCGGTTGTCAATGACATCAATTATTCTGTTTATGTTTATGAAGGAGTTTAATGTTTATGATGTTTCCTTATATAGATTAGAACCTGTTGTGTTCATTCCAAGTTCACCCCTCATAGAGGGCGATTAAGCAAAGTGTATTATCAGTCCATGCCAATGTCTTAAGATGAAGTTTTATTTTTAAGGAAAAGGATGTGAGATAAGATCACTGTTTCTGAGCTGGCAGAGGATGCTTGTGTAACTTACCATGAGGAGAAAAAGTTTGGATTTACATTTGGTGTTTGTATCTTCATCACATATATGTCGCATGTTATCCAATGTGCAAGATTCCCAGTGATATTAATAACTAACTTAACAGGGATTGACTTGTAATATTTGAAATTATTATCACTCGGATGATGGTTTATTCCAAACAATATTTGTTGTGCTTTGTGTAGATTAAACTGTTTCCAGACCTACCCTTTCGGCTCCAAAAGTGCTCAGTTTTGCATTTTCCCCATCAAACATGTCGGACTCGTACTTATTCTGTGAAAGTATCAATGGCAGACCAGAATGAGCCTAAAGAGGTCGAGATGCAGATCAGAGCTATAGGGGAGAAGCTCAGAGGAGCTATCCCAATCTCAGTTAAAAAATTTCCTTGGAAGAAAGCTAAGGATATGATTCTGCACCGGCTGCTTTTTCTTACACGAGAAGCCTTGAAGTGGTCTCTTATTTCATTCTTCATTTTCGGCTCGTTATCTGATGTTGTATATACATTTTCTATAAATCGTGAGCTGATAATTCCTGTTGGCCTCTTCGTTGGCTGCATTTCTGCCGATTTTTTGAAGGAGATATTGCAAGAAGTGTTTCATTGCTCTGAGGTATATTTTGTTATGTCATTCTTCCCAAGTTCCATTATTGTTGTTTAGTTGCTTTCTCTATCACAATTCACAACATTTCCAATTTATTTGCTTTTGGGTGTATGTGATGGTTTGCTGCTTGGCAGGAAAAGGACTTGAACCGGCATCTTTTGGGCATGTATTGCTTCTTTGTGTTTATCAAATTTATCTCGACAAATTTTGTAGTACCAGCAAAGTTGTTTCTTCTGCATGTTGCAAATGGTGGACTGATGCAGGTTCTGTGGTATTGGAGAAGCATTATGAAAGATGCGAAGGATGGAGAGGAAGGGAGTTCTTCCTCTGGTTTGGAGGCTTCATGATTAATGGGTGGAAAACTTAGAATTTTGAGCTCGTCTTTTGTGCACGCAGCATGGGGTAGCGCGACCATGACGCAAACTATGTTTTTCTCCTAGCATCTTGTAGATGTTATCTGGCTTGTTTTATGCCTGTTTCAGCTATCCCACACGCTGAGTATCTCGGGATTTCATCCAAATGCAGCTAACCGCTTCAAGCTCCCAGCATCTTCGAGCTGATGTGAAACTCAAAGGAGCGAGGATAAGCATTCTATAACTTGAGTCACACTGATCGTTTCTTTTGTAGAGTCGCTATTGCTGTCAGCCGTAGGGGGAAGGCTTTCTGATTATTGAAATAACTAGTTATTTCTGAATGATCATATTTTTATTTTTTCGATTATTTTAGGCGATAGCCTCATAGGAATAACTTGTATCTCATATCCATAAAAATTCTTTATTTTGTGATACAATTACCTCAGTGATAATAATTTAAAGCAGCCGTGTCCTTTTTTAAAATAGAATTATTGAAAAATAAAATGGAATTAAAAAAAAAAAGAGTTGATTTAAAAACTGTAAGATAAAGTGCAGTAACCTGCAAAAAGCCTGATAGAAGCACAATATCTTTGTAAATTGTAAATCATATATTTTAATTAAACTCTCCATCCCTCTTTCCTGCTATGACTATTGACAATAGACAATTTTGGTTTCTGAATATTATTATCTTATTCTGCTTTCTACAGAGAAAAAAAAAAATCTTTTTGAAACCACACAGACAAGTAGGGCTAGAGCATGGAGAATTCATATGGTTGCTGAGCCTCAACCTTTACGAGAGAGTGCAATTCTCACGTTCTTTACAAGTAGTCAAAATCGTGCGATCTTTCAGAACTTAGGGCTTCCTATGTGTGTAGAAATGAGTCTAAGCTTAAAAACTCAAGCTACTTCTCCCGGGGACAGTATATTCCACGATCCATTCCTTTGGTTTGGTTCCTTACCTAAAAGTGAAAAGCAAACATAGTCAAACAATTATGTCACTGCAGAAATCTGGATAGAGGCTGAATTCTAAATTACTGGATGGAACAAAACCTGTCTCCCATTTTCAGGATCCTCTTCCTTGTGATGACTGGAGCATTCAGATTTACTCGAGCCGGGCGATGGTACAACAAACTGGCAGTAGGCTGAACGCAACTGTTCATGAATCTCTTCCATCTTTCCACTGAGCTCATCTTTCCGGTCCAAGTCCATGAGAATCTAAGAACAAAGAGTAAATCAAGTTAAAACAGAGAAACGATAGAGAGGGTAGGGGGTGGAAGAAGGGAGAGCAAAAGAGCTTCTACCTGTGCTGAACTATGCTTGAATACGGGAAGAAATCGCTGCCTAATATACTCGTGAAACAGAATGGTACAAATAAGCAGCGGAATGGTAAATCCAGATGCAACTGGCGAACGTTTTATTCCAAAAACCCCAAGAGCGATGACTTGTGTCAAGACCAATGAAAAGACGGTTGTCTTGTGAACAACAGGCCAGAACTGTCCTCCACTATCATACTTGAAAATATAGACATTGAGAATCTGCGAAGATAAATGCAAATAAAGCATTCAATTTATAAATTGAAGACGTAAAACGCAGCACAAAGTGCACCAGACCAGCAAATTATTCCCGAAACAAATCAAACATCATCAATTAACGCAGAATTACTCATTGCTTATGTATTACCAACAGTTGACAAGTTTCCGTCTACTCTATTCAGCCCGAAGGCGGAGAAATTTCCCTCCTATCAGGTTAAGGTCCAATGAAAGCCATAAGTAATCTCTCAAGTTCATTCTCATCTACCTTCTACAATTCTTTTATATTCTTATGCATAGTTTCACTTATGAATTTTTTTTTTTTTAAAATAATAATAATAAGGTGACGTCACTAAGAAGTATACTTCTTAGCCTTAATTACCAAAGATGGTAGGGCCCCACTGAGGTAATATAAACCAGTCACTGTACTTGTATTATGATCTGATCAATTCATTCTGAGAGAACTACTTTCTGTTTGCAATTCATTTTCTCTCAACTACCTTCCTCTAAGTGCTGCCTGTTATCGGAGATGGTATATAAAAAGGATCTCTATACACATATTTGGAAAATGATTTAAGAAAAAATAATTAAGTGCAGTAACCTGCAAAAAGGCCTGACAGAAGCACTAACCTGGTTTCTATATACAAGGTAAGCAAGGAAAAAGTAAACCATTAAGAATAGCAGCATTAATGGTGCCAGAATAGAACAGGTGAACCCAAGGAATCCAAATAGTAAAACCCTCGGAACTTCGGTATGGTATGGGAAAGATAGGGTGCCATTCTGTGAGTCATCCTCAAGTCTGAGAATATATTTCTGGAATAGATTGCAGAAAAGAGGAAAAAGCTGCATAATTTCGAATGCCAAACTTGCCCAACCAGATGATAAAACATAGGTCATGAAAAAGGTTGCCTGCATAAAATGGAAAAACCACATTAAAAGTGAGTCACTAAATTTGATGTTTTTACATCTTACAGAAGCTGTATAGTTCCCCGTCTCTTCTAAAGATTTTGGGAAGAAAAGGGAATAAACAGAGTACATGAAGGGGGGATAATTTTAAGTATGCATTAGTCATCTAAGAATCTGGATGTATCACCTGTGTTGGCACCGCTTTGGCAAGTTGAGCAGGCACTTCTTTCACACTAGAAAAGAATGCGAGTTGGCGGAGAACCGACCCGGTTAAAACATTAACAAAAAATACATTCCAGATAGTGAAGTACAAGACTTTATAACACGCGCTCTTCTTCCTTCCGCTACGGGAAACAGACCCTTCCACTGCTGAAAATAGCATCATTGTTGGAGGAACAGCGTACAAAAATAACATCAAAATCACACTTGGTAGGTAGCCAGTTGCCAGCTGGCTCACAAACTTCCTGCACGAAATCACCGGTTCAGTTTACGATAAATTTATTGATATGAAACATTTGCTACAATGTGGTCATGCATACGTCTTCCTTGAACCTTCTAATCCATTTACATTACCAAAACAATAACCGTGTCGAGTAATAGTAGTCACGAAAATTTTTCGTCACAAATGTGTAATATCTTACTTTTGAAGTATCCCTGTCAGAAAGGGGAACATTTGTTGAAGCTGTTCTAGTTGAGTTAAGCCTTGTACGAATGTGACTGGAATAAGAAACACAAGCACAAAGGCGATAGAAGCCACAAGAGTAGCTATTTTACGAATCCAAAGTTGCCTATACGGTATACAAAGGTTTGACCAATAAACATCATGAGGTTCCGGCGCAAGATCTGTTACCCATGACATAGGATTTGATGTCTGAAGAATCTGCGCAGAAGTAAGAGCACCATACCGAGTTCTAAAGAACACAAAAGCAGCTGCGCCTTCCTGTATTAAAGACCCAAATTTAAATCAAGAGTCACCAGACCAAAAAGTTTTAGTTTCACATAACCGGTATATTTTCATATGTTAGTGTTATAATTATATAAATCAATCCAGCGCGAAATTGACCTTTCTTACATTTAAATGCATGTCACTGTAGCCTTGTGTCCCTTGTACACCGTATATCTCATTAGATAGAATCTTAAAAGAATTAGTGTGTCCTCCACGATGGCAACATTCTTTAAAACTTGGCCTACAGGTCTTTTCCAATGAAGTGCTCTTTATAATCTTAGACATATGCTCTGCTTCATTCTGGGGAAAGAAAAGAGGAAGAAGATTGAAAAACAGAAGTATAAATGACAGTTAAGCTAACAAGAAGAATGCAAACAAGAGAACTACGGAACCCTTGCAATCTTATATGACCACAAATCATAATCAAAGAATAAGGGAAGTGGGGCGGGGTGGATTAGCTGCTTCAAATGGAACATATCAAGACACTAGTACCGAATTAACATCCCACACTAGCACCATAGTTATTACAAAATGCCAATCACTATGATCATATTGCATCTCCAGGAAAATTTAAAAAGCATAAAGTTGATTGTTGAAATTCAATAAAAAAGAGAGGAGAGAGAAGCAAACCTTTAGCGTCTGAACTGTACCAGAGCTGTAAACCATTTGGTGTGACAAATAATTTGATCCATGATAATACAAGAAAAACTTTTTCAATGTGTCAGAGTAGGATTCATCAGGACACCAGGGAATTGCTCGGACAAGAACTGTAAAATGACTAGGATTTGGAGGCGATCCAATAATATGTAATAACCTCATATTAGTGATGCTCTTGAATTCCTGGGAAATCACTGCCAATTAGTCATATTTTAAAATAAAATAACAAAAATAAAACTGGTTAGAACATTCTACTATAACAGGATAGAGAACTTGTTCTCGGAAGTTTGTTGCATCCTTACAAAGTAAAGGAGAGAACAAGCGGCACAAGTTATGATATATAATGCGAGACAATGAGCCCAAAGCCTGTCATCGAACAAAAGAAGAAGAAAAACAATCTTTGAGCGACCAGTCAGAAGGTGTTTCCTCAAAAAACGTTGCTTACCATAATGTCTAAGAAAAAGATACAGATTCATAGCATAAAAAGGGGAACAGCTTTGGTCTAGAGCAATTCAAAAATTAGCAGGGATTTAGTTTCCCAGTTAGTCACCTTCCGTTTATATATATATATATATATGAATAAACATATTCATAATTTCTATGGAAGAGTAAAATTCCAATTAAGAATCTTGAGTAGTTCTTTTGGCCATGAAGAGGCAAAATAAACTGAGAAGACAAGAAAAGTAAAACAGTAAAAAGGCAGAGAAGATTCACATTTTTATTTGAAAGCACTTTGCATTCTTACAAGTTATTGAACTAAAATACAACAGATTTGAACTTCGGATGGGCCGTACCATTTTGAACCTTCCTTGACATTCTCAATGGTAAATACCTCCAGTGACTCCAAAGGAATATTCTTGTGCTGCATTTCCTGGCCATAATAATTGACTGGAAGCACGAGAATAGTACAGATGATGGCAGCAATGGAAAATACTCGAATGCTGAAGGGAAAGATAGTAGCATTTAAAGTAAGTAAAGCCCCAAATAGACAGTCCAAATTCCTTTTTACTTTTTTATTTATTGTGATTACAAATTTGCAGTTAACCATTCAAGTAACATTAAAATGGTGCAAAAAGCAAACACATACTGGTATATTTATCTTACTCAAATAACAAAGGTACAACTCTTCCCTAAAGAAACAAATGAAAACTCAGGCACAATATCACAGAATACTTATACATTCTTGTACAAGCAGACAAATACCCATTATACATGACCAATGCGCATTTATCATCTTAAGAAATGAAATGACATGGTGATTTAGCCGTAACAATATATCATATCTTCAGAACTTGCCGTGTCCAACAACATCAGCTGAAGCCTGATGTTTGCATCAGCATCCTTTTTGCTGGCTAATTTTGATGTTTAGCAGCCTTCCAGCTTAGAGGCATACATCAACTTTCAAGACTAATTGTTAATCTGGCAGCTTAAAATGATTTTACAAACTATAAATTTGTAGTGCAACTTAATTAACATGCTAGCAAATCATCAAAGAGGTTTCCTGGTTTGTAATGAAGGTGAGACGCTATCACAAATATATTCCTGATAGAGATAGTGGAACAAAAAAGAATTTAAGAATGGGCAAAACAACTATCTTAACTTCTACTTATTAAGAATTTAAACATCTTCATCCAATAGAGTTCCATCTAGTGAAAAGATTGTTCAGTAAGAATGCAATACCAACAAATACTCCAATTGACAAAACTAAAGATTAGAAAAAAAAAAAATCTACTCAGAGAAGCACGAACAAGCAATAGTGTCCAGTGCAACGTTCACCAAGACAACTTACGGAACAAAGCTAAAGATTTTGAGTTTAGGCAGGATTGAACAACCTGAACACAAGAATCCTGACAAAAACCACAGCATCCAAGCCACCGATAGCGAGTATTTCATCTTCAGTACTCTCCCATGCTTTCATTATCCAGCTCGGGGAGGGAACAAATCTTTCCAAACATGCATCAATGCGTACTGTATTCTGAGAGGCGAGCCTCCGTCCAAAGTATACATTAGCATTGCCTGGCTGTTTCCTTAATATTGAATAGAGTGAAAAGAGCACGATGCAAACAGCAATATTAATTCCAGCAGAAGTTAAGAGAGCAGCAAGGTTCATCTCAATCCACTGTCTTAGCAAGCTTGGCACATCTCATTATCCCATGAAAAACGCATAAGAAATCCAAATAATGTTCATCACCTGAAATAGCATTTAGTTCATAACCAATGTCTCAAAAAGAAATGGTTTCTTTAGACAAATTAAGGACAAGCACCACCCAAAGAAAAAAAAAGAAAAAAAAAGCAGGTTTCTGACTGTAAACTATGTGGTTTTGATGACATAGCCAATCACATCATATCCTAAGTCCAGAAGCCAAACCAACTGCCGGTTTCAGAGGATTCGATTGGGCACCTCTCAATGAATGTAAAGCTCCTTGGAGTCAAGAGCCATAAGCTTTTCACCATAATTAGCTACCCCTTTACAAGCTAATGACAACCAAATAGAGACCCCACTAGAAATGTTTGATTATAATCAAATTAATAAATCTAATACGACATTGCAAAACTCTACTCAGTTTCCCGACTTCATGTTAAAGATGGTATTGTACATAACTGAAATGTGAGGATAGTAAACCTGGAGCAAAAAGATTAAGCTGTTGAATATAATCGCCAACCAGTGATATTCTCTAAATCTCTGCACTTGTACCAAGAAACAACGTCTAAACTGAACCAAAATAGAGTCACATAAATCACCAACTTGGAGCAAATAGAGTCGAACTAACAGAGCTCCATCTCCTTCCGTAATCATTGAGGAATTCCATCTCACAAATTAGACCAATTCCTCAAGATAAAATCACGAAACAAGAGAGTAAGCCCAATATAACCAAAAATCTCAACAACGTTTACTTAATCGAGGCGCAATCAAGCAAAAGTATGATTTCTCTCTCAGATAAAAGAGCCAAATCGAAAGAGATGATGCTAAGGCGTAAATAACAACAGCAAATATTAATCTGAAAAATTGAAGGAAGAACCACATTTGTAATATAGTACCTGGACACGATCATCGATAAAGAGTAACTAGCCAAACGATCCGATTAGATAAAAGTTCAATAAGCAGAACAACAGTCTTATAAGAGAACGAAACTGGGCTCAAAACTTGCACGCTATGGACACGCGTTGCTCCAACTTCAATGAAATGTGTGAGGTTGATTCAAAGGCAAAAGAAAAAAATTAAAAACCCTAAGTTTTGGGTTTTTCACCAATTTAATTTCACCAACAATATGTGAAACGGGGAATTGCAACAAAATACTCAGAGCGCAAAATTCTGTTGAAGCCAGACAATACGCAATTAGCGAACGGGGTACAACATGAAAAGCCACGTTCTATTTCAATATATTAGGTTTGAAAGAAATAGCGGGAGCAACGGATCCTCCACGTGGCAGACACCAAGAGTCCAATACAAACCGCCTTCTCAAACTGGCAATGGAAATGTTATGCTGCATCGGGTACATCTCATAACAAAATGGATGTCCTCTTGATCAGAACCGAGATGTTAGCAAGTCACCTCTATGACTTACTAAATACGCTATTGGTTCATCATCTTGGGTGGCACTCACAACAATCGTACACAGACTTGTATAGAATTTGTTCCCGCCGCTACTCGTTATCTAACTTGTGGGCCACTTAAACGTGCAAAGCTCCAATTTGGGTCTACTTGAGTCTGTTTCTTATTTAGAAAGGAAAAATCCCGAACTGGGAAAGATGTATAGTATAATCTTTTTGTATAGGCATCTCTTTCTGGGTGATTTCGTTTAACATCCCTCTGCTCACACATTATTTTTAGTAATTAGGGGGGCTAAAAGAAGAAAAATGGATGCGAAAAGAAATCCCATAAAACATGATTTTCATAACCTTACGGTGTTATTTTCTTAAAAAAAAAAAAAAAAAAATTCCAATCAGTAAGTGTAGATTCAGACCGAACATAAAAACAATGATAATAATCATATTAATCACGTTGCAGAACAACAAATAATTTAGTTGATAATACAGAAGATTTTACATGAAAATAACTTTTCTTAAATCTTTATTTACCTACCATTATAATCAAGCTACACAAGCACACACACTCAAAAAAAGAAAACAAAAAGTTGAGATTTATATTAGGTTTCAATTGTCATTGTCTTCGATTAAGAGATTAAGCTCTGTCAAGAAAGTGTAGCTTAGAGATGTTGGCACCCTTTTCCTTTGGAAACAGAGTGATGACTAGCGGTGTGGTTCAGATTCATAGGACGATAATTGAAAAACCCACTTGGTTAGTGACCTGGCTCTTGTGTTATTGACAAACTGTTGCTGACTCACTGCCGAATTACTCGAGTCTGTGAAGGCCTTCATCCGTTGCATTGCTACCTGTAATGTTTCTTGGGACATGTTGGCAAAGCAAATTCTGAACCAGCCAGGTTCAGAGCAGTGGCAAGATGAGCCAGCAGAAATGTTCAAACCAACTTCACACACGATTCTCTTCCAAAGCTCCTTCTCTGCCTCAAAAGTGTCCGATGTCAATAGATGTCTCATGTCCACCCAACAGAACAAACCAGCGTTGCTAATCAAACACTGAATCCCTGCATTTCTTAGTCCTGAGACAAGCATTTCCCTGCGCTTTTTCAGCCTTCTCTGAGTCTCTTTCATATATTTCTCTGTGAATTTCTTGTCAGAGAGTATGCTGGCCAGCAAAAACTGAGTTTGTGAAGAAACCAGACCAAAGCTTGACATTTTGGTGGCTGTATCCACTACCGTTTCATTGTTCGAGTAAATCATGCCTACCCGAAACCCCGGCACACCTAGATCTTTAGAGAGGCTGTAAACAATGTGAATGCGGTTCCATATATCAGCGTTGTAGAGTTCTCTTTCCATTGCAAGTTCCATGATGCTTACGAATTTGGGAGAGTCGAAGACTGTTCCTGAATAAATTTCATCACTCACTATATGAATGTTTTTGTCAATAGCAAAATCTATGAGGTGGTTAAGCTCAGCTCTGTTCATGGTTATGCCTAGAGGATTTGAGGGGTTAGTTACTAGTACCCCTTTAACGTTTAGATTAAGTTTTTGAGCTTGTTGATAGGCTCGTTCTAAAGCGGAGGAAGTGATTCTAAAACCATTTGAGCTTGAGCAGTGAATTGGAACAATTTCAACCCCGGTTCGCCATTTAAGGTCTCTATCAAATCTGCCAAATAATTTGGAGTAATTAGGTGACTATAAGATGGAAATGATTTTGCATAAAATGCAAGCAGTAGAGTATATAATTGAATATAAAGCAGAACCAGGCAGTAACTCACCCAGGATAGTATGGTGTGGGAAGAAGGAAAGCCTCCCCTGGCTCAGCAAGGCAAAACATCAGAGTCTCGTTGGCAGGAGTTGCACCAGCGGTGAGCACAAGCTTGTTTGAAGCAAATATGATTCTGTTTCCTCTTATTTTTGCCATGAAGTCTACCAGTTCCTGTGTATAGAAAAAAGTATAACTTAAGGTACAGCTCTCGAGGATAACATGAAAAATCTAGTTTTAGGAGTACCCATCGAGGATAATTCATCTTATTCTTGACTATCAAACGAAAAAAAAAAAAAATATATATATATATATATATATATATATATATATATATATATATATATATATATATATATATATATATATATATATATATATATATCTTACAAATAACCTATGAATATAAGAATTTATCAATGTTCATAACAAGGTATTATATTTATATATTAAGTTATCATTGGCCGAAGACAATCGTTAAAAAATGCAATTGACAGCTTTACTGGGATTGCTTTACACGTGTCTTTCACAATACTTTTTCGAGAGGGGTACCATATTAGATCGCTTTCATCTAAAAAGTTAAGTTCTGTATTAGAAGAAACAAAAAGAGAGAGAGAGAGAGAGAAATAGAGTCATAGACAGGCACGCGTTTGCATGCGACCTGAAGTGAAAAACTAAAAAATGTCATTCTTGGTGTTATAAATTGACTTGAAGCATAAAAGTTGGTGCAGAAAATTCATGAAGTTTTTGGTCCCTATAATTAGTAAGAAAGCATATCTCACGTTTTTGAAAACGGGTAAGCCATGGTAATCCTGGAAGAGTGCCAGTTCTCTAAATGCGGATTCTCCATCTCTTTTCAAGCCCACTATGTCCGGATTTCTTCGGAGCCACGATTCAATGAGGTCGAAAGAAAGCTGCAAAATAAAATATTTCAGCGAATAACAGTGAGACAGATAGTAAGAGTTTAAGTGACAATTTAGTAAGGAAATGACCGAAAAAGATTTCGTTTTCATTAAATGAATTACCAACTGACCTGATTCTCCGCAAGTCCCATTTGGATAATTCCTGTTGGATTATGAACTGTATGGTAAGGGTTCTTCTCGTACTCTTGCCATCCTAGAAAATAGGAAGAGTCTTGTCCGTGAGAGTCACAACTAGCCTTTCTAGACAGCATTTTCACGTTATAGTGACCAAAGCTTGAAACTCTCGGAAGCCTGAAGAAGAAGAAAGAGAGTTTTATTTGTATGTATACGTGGAAGGCTTTGCTTTGCTTTGCTGTGGTGATGTGGGGTTGAAAAGAATAACTGGTTGGAACTGCATATTTATAAGGCATGATCATGGAATTGGAACAAGGGATGGATATACACCGTAGTCCGACAGTATCAATTACGGACGGGCGGCTTGGCATGGCTGTTGCTTTGACAATTCTTTTTTCATTGCTTCACAGGTTTGACTTTGACATGATAAATTTTAATTCATGCAGTAAGAGCATCTTTAAGGGTGCTACTCCCCTTTGTTGCATAAGAGATTGTTTAATAATTTTTTTGTGGGTCTCACACTGACACATCACTTATCACACTCTATACAACTTAACAACAAAATTCTCTCTAATCATGGAACATACATTAGTTGCATAAATGGGTCCCACATATTACTCCACATCATTATACTATTTTAACATTTATTTTTATAATTTAACATATTTAAAATTATTTTATTTTTAATACACTACATATATGCAAAATTAATATAAAAAAATTTAATAAATTTACGTAGATTAAAAACACGATGCATAATAATACATTAAAATAAATTAAACAATTACTAGCATACATAATAATATCTAGTTAATTAGCATTTAAAACATTAAGTTACAATAAATCCTAAACAATCCCATATTTTTCCCTGATCATGTTACATATAACCTCATGATCTCGGCGTTGCCTTTCTGGCATTTGGGATGTGTCTGTCATCAAGATTTTCAACTCTTTTGCCTTCAATTTCTCCTTCTCTAAACGTTGTCTTTGCTTCTCTCGCTTCTCATCCATCTTCAGCTTTACTTGCTCTAAACGAACTTTTTCTTTATCTAATAGAATCCTTTCTTTTTCTCTATCATTTTCTTCTTTCTTAAGAGTTGCAATGACATTCAATGCTTCTACTCTTTAGATCAATGTTTCTTGTATTGCATCGTAGTTGACATTACTAGGGGCAGTGTCATCTATTGTTGTTTTTGCCTTTCTTTTTGCCGCTTTTTTGCTAATTGGGCGGACTAGTGTAGGAGATGAAGGGTCATAATCACAACTTGTTGGATCTGATGTATTGGAAGATGATGAGTATGCTCCAGAAGCAGAAGTCTTTGTTCTTTTTAAAGAACATTCAGATGATTCTCCTATCCATTTAGGTTCATCTCTCAATAACCACCACGCATGCTCAAACTTAAACTGCTCACCAGTTATGTTGTCTGCAGCCCATATCATTTTAGCATCAGATATGATATCATTCTCGGAGCATCCGCTTTTCCTCCTCTAAACAGCTGATTTGTAACATCCAGCAAATTTTGAAACGGCATGATTGATTCTATGCCATCGAGACTTCAGTGATATTATATCCCTTTCTCTTAAATCGCCATGATACTTGTTGTAATTTTCTTTAATCCTTAACCAGAAACGTTCTGCTTTTTGATCAACCCCCACAAGTGGATCCTTCGAAATGTTGAGCCATGATTGAATGAGAAGTTTATCTTCTGCCATGTTGAATCTAACTTTTGATTTTTTTTGACTAGCAGATCCTCTTTCTTCTTCAACTTGGGTAGAAAATAGAGGTACTTGAGACTCAGACATAGACCCAATTAGTGTTTCGGGTTCTTTATCAACAGAACTAGTGGCTATTGAAGTCCCATGGTCAATGGAATAGTTACTTGGTGGTGGAAAAATTGGATATTGATAAGGGAAATTTTGATATGAATATTGATATGAATGGTTACTTGGTGGTGGATACATTGGATATTGATATGGATATGGATATTGATATGGAGGATTTTGAGAATTTGGATAAGGTGGAGATAGAGAATTTTGCATGTAATTTGAAAAATATAAAGGATTTTGAGAATTTGGAAAGTTAGGAGATGAAGAATTTTGCATGTAATTTGACAAAGGTAGAGAATTTTGATTAGTAGAAGATGGAGAATTTAAATTAAAATAAGTGGGATCCATAGAAGAATGAAATATATATATCAATAGACAAAAGAGTTGAAGAAAAGAGAAGATTGATGATTTAGTTGTGAGAAAAAAAAGATCACAAACATGGGTATATATAAGGTTGCAACCAAACGGCTAAAATACAGTGTTTAATAATTTTATTTTTTTTTAAGGGTGCAACGGCTCCAAACAGAGGAGGGAGGGGTCAAATTATTTTTTTTTTAGGGGTCCAGTCCAACGGTTCAATTTATAACCATTGGAATGTATTTTTTTTTTTTTAAAGGCACCCATCTAACGGCCTTATTTTGTGGCCGTTAGATCTCTTTGATCCACTTTAATCCAACGGCCAAAGGGAGGGTTCTAGAGCCTTCTTGCTTTCTTTCCTTGTTTTCTTTCGTCTCTTTCTTTCATCTCTTTCTTTCATCTCTGGTGTTCCGCGGCTCATTTGAGCTATGAGCTCATGGTCTCTCCAGGTCGTGGTCTCTCCAGGTTGCGGGTGTGACACCCAACCTCGCGGTGCTCCTCTTTTCACCTTGTCTCTGGTTCGTGGGTGCTCCCATGGGTGTGATAAACTTTTTTTTTCTTCTTTCTCCTTTCTCCTCTCTGGTTCGCTGCATATAATTGTTTAGGGTTTAGAAAAAATTTGATTTTTGCTACATTTAATTAGAACAATTTTTTGATTGTTGGATTTGGTTTGATTATGTTGTTGATTAATTTATGAAAGAGAGAAAAAATTGGCTCCAAAATCTGGTTATGTGATTTGCAATTTTTTATTGTATTTTAGTACAATTTGAGGGGCTGAGCATCGATCCCTCAGTATGCATCGAAGCTCTTCTCTCTCTACCAACAAAGCTCCACCGTGGAGCATCTGTAATCATAGAACGGCAATAGTTGTCGATGCACAGCTCTGTGCAATGGGACGATGCATGCCATTAAAGATGGTCTAAAGTGGTCTGCTCCCCAGTTTTATTTTATTTTTAATCAAGTGTACCCCACTTCGTCACGGAGATCAATAAACGAATGGGATCACAGTCAAAATTCAAAGAATATAATGTCTCAAATTTTTGAAGACTAGAGCCGTCCCAGAAGAGGAAATTTATAAATTAAAAAAAAATAAATAAATATATATATATATAAAGGAAACACACACACATATCTCTCTCTCTCTCTATATATATATATATTTGTAGCATATCTTTATCTCACTCCTTAACTCAAATCCTATTTAAAAAATTTAATTAATGTTGTAAAGTATTGTGGCACAAAGCTTAGAAAAATGTAAGACAAAATTTTATTCTTTGCTTTTGAGGACAATAAACAACACCAAAATAGATAAGGGTGATTTGGTGTAGCGGTTTATAATTTTTTTTAAAAAGATTTTGAAGACATTTTACTTAGGTTAGAATTTTCTAAAATTGTGGATTTCTGATCCATAAAAACTAAAAATAGGGCATGAGATGAGATAAAAGGTTTAGTACCAATAAACATAGAATGCCATATGTTATTGATACGGACGCCATTGAACATATATTTTGACATCACAGCTGGAAGCTGGAATTTCATAGTTCATAGTATACCGACATGCTTAGGTCATCGCTTGATAAATTGGAAAAGAAACCACCAAACATGCACTTTTTCTTTCTTTCTTCTTAATTTATTACTTTTAATTTCATTATCATATGAAACATGCACATCTTATTCTCTTATTCATAGCTTTTATAACTCGTAAATATATCACTAATAAATTCCATAATGTTTCTCTTCAAACTTAATTTTATATTGAAATTGTTATATTTCATATTAATTTTTTTTAATGAAAAAATGAAACTTTTGTAAACATTAAATAATTTTTTAATGTTTGTGCAGTTTTTTTTTTTTTTAAAAAAAATCATGGTATCAAAAGCATATTGGATATCAACCCAAAATAAAAAAGTTGTTTTTGAAGACTGCATACACAGGATTAAGGCAAAGGAGTGCCATCCAGATCAGAATCAGGATGATCGAGTGCCCGCTGAAGCAAAGTTTAAAGATGTGATGAGTTGATGCGAGGCTGTTAAACAATAAAGAAAGAACCGGAATTTTTAATTGCCCAGCTGTCTCTGAATCATGTGACCTGAAAAGATTAGAGGGATGAAGTATGAATCATTAAAAACTTCTTAATACTCAGAATTATTTTTGTGGTTCTATCCTCTAAGGTTAATTGGTGGGTGGGATCTTTATCTCAAAAAATATAAATAAATAAATAAATAAATTGATGGGTGGGACGTCTGAAACAAGACAGAACGAAAGTACATAAATTCAAATGACCCATTGAACTTGTTTGAATCTCACATGCAATGAAGTCTTTTCAACTAAAAAAGTGCATTATAAGTTGTCAAGCAGTGCAAAAATATAAACACCAACATTATTTATTTATTTTTTTAACAAACTAATTAACGAGATATAAAACTGAAGTTAGCATTTCTGCATCTATTTGGAGATATACAAGTTCTCCGGGTCAATCATGAAAGCAAGGACCATCACTTGAGAAATGCCCCTCTCTCGAGTTTTCGAGAAAAGCTTTCTCTGGCTTGACCTTTCTTTTCCTCCAGAAACGATGAAACCATTTTGTATGTAATTATCAAAAGCCAAGTCCCATGGCCAGGCAATATTGGAGCTCTGAAACGAATTAAAAGGTCCTGTGGTCTATAAATTTTATTAATTTAATTTTTAACATTTTAAATTTATTAATTTAATTATTTATATTTAAAACTTTAATTAATTTAGTGTCAAATTTATTAATTTAATTATTTATACATCAAATATATTAATAAGTTTAGAATTGATAAAAATTTTAGAGTATAAAATATTAAATTAATAAATTTAAAATATAAAAAATAAAATTAATTATGGAATTAAGTATAAAGAATTAAATTAATAAATTTAATATGAAAAAAAATTAAATTAATAAAAATTTATGTTTGAGAAATTAAAATAAGATTTATTTAATATATATATATATATATGGTTGGTTGTTAAACTAATGCCATGTGTCCAGATTTGAATAGGGGAACATGGACCCCCCGGTTGCGCTTGATGGACCGAGTTGGAACCCAGAGGTTAGCCCTTGTGACCTTGTCCGATCGACTGACGTAGGTCTCCATCCAGCCTTCAAATCCATGTCGGCCATTGTTGTGGTTTCCTTTTATGCTGCAACATTTTAGTGCCCCGGCGGGGAAGAATTCTGCTTATTCGCTGGGGACGAGCCTTAGGCCTCTCTTGACGCCCGTTTCATACACGGAACAAGTCAACAACATCATGAAACTTCACAATGCTTTTGTCTCAAAAGAAGAACTGAAAAGATCGATGTAAACGTCACTCAGGCGCAATGGTAACCACCCCACCCCAACCCTAGCTCAGCTTTCACAATCTGCTAATTCACTGTCGTGATCTGAGATTCTCATCTCCTCTATACTTTTTTAAGTTTAAATTTTAATGGAAGTAACCGGTTCAATAAATTAATCTGAGCTGATTGAATATCATGGTTCCATGTCTGGTTTAATAATTCATCTCAACCGGATTGATAGGTCTGGTTCTATAAATGAATTATGAGAAGAAGGAATACTTGTTATGGGACACTTATCCTTGTTATTTTAATGACAGTGATGCATCCACGGGCAAGGTGTGATATACAGCACAATAGCTCATTCAACTCCCAAGATTTGCATTTACAGATTAAGCTCTGCTTAGTCACTCAGCAAATCATTTTATGTATAGTTTGGCCCGTTTGGAATTCTTTTCCGACAAAGAATTAGTTAATATTATATGCAATATTACTAAACCATCGACAGACTCCCGGAGTGATATATATTAACCATATATATTTATCTTGCCTTTTATTTTATGGGATTAGTTCAAATTGTAAAAATATCAGTATTTACACTTTGAGGCTTATGTACCTTAGAACGAAGCAACCTTTCTTAATTACTCTTAAACTTTGGCTTAAAAAGAACCTGGTTTAATATACATATTGGACATAATTTTCGTCAATTTATCTGAAATTTATATTTGATCTAATATTAATTTTAAAATTACATCTATATATATATATATATATATAGTGTTCAATTGACATATTTTATTTGTTCCAACAAAAATAATTCTATCAAATTCAAATCCGTTATGAGTTGGTGGTGGAATTCAAGTGACTAATTTATCTAGCTGGAACTCATATTGTTTGGGTTTTTTTACAGCCAATGCATCTCTACCTTAGTGTCAGTCCAGGGAACATCTTCAAATGAAGTTTCAACACGGCGTAGCTATAGATTGGTTAATTACCAGCCACTTCAACCATTTCTATATAGAGGGAATCATTAATCAAGAAACTTTCATTAATATTCAAAGTTTAAATAAATTACTATAACCACTGAGAGAATGGCACGGATTAATAATACTTATGCGAGTTCAATTAATTATATCATTTGAGCAGAGAACAAGATATCTTAATTAAACCACATATACCTTGATGAAATCATAAATTTCATACTGTTAAACTGCACTTTTTTTCATACACTTAATAACTTATTAATTTTATTAATTATTTAGAATGAAGAAAATTAAGCATGTAGATAAAAAAAAATGAAAGGGACCTGTTAAATAGATAAATATACAAGACTGCTGTTATGATAGGATAAGATGCCCACATGAATTTTGACACTTCATGTCGGTCTTCTCTCTTTTCAGATTCTTCTGTGTTAATACTATTCTGCAGTCGTAGCATTAATTTGTGGGCAACAATAACAGCTTTTCATCTTCCTGGAAAGTCTAGTAATCATTTTGGTCTGTTTATCCTAACTTCTGTTCTGATGTACCTCTTAGCTTTCTGTAGTGATCCAATTGCATGGCCCCCTCAGACAGACCCCATCTCTCATGCCACTTGTATTCCAACAAGAAGCATGATAAAAGTCTTCTTTTTTTAAAAAAATAAAAATAAAAATTCCTCTTAATTGAGAGAATTCCTAATTACCATTACTCTCAAAAAAAGCTGTACTAATTACAGACCAAGTCCACTGTGAGATGAACGTGATGTGCATGCTAACCCACACGCCATATGGATCACGCGGCATTTCCCTAGATATAAACCGCAGTACCAACTAGCTAGGAAGCGTTCTTAATTCACTAGTCACAAAAATGAAAAGTCAATTTGTCCACAAGATACACGTTGGCACTCTCAAATGAAATTTAATTACTTAAAATGAGTGTACGCTCGAGTTACATAGCTGTATTATATATCCAACTATAACTATGATTCATCAACCATTACCATTTTGAAGTTTTTGTTTGGTGTCTTCACCGAGCTGTAAACACTGATTTGGAAATCAACCAATTCGAAATAATTAATTCGTACTCATACACAGCTGTATTACGAAGAAAAATATTGCAGGATTTATGAGCTTGATTTCTAAGATTGAGCAACGAGACAAGGTGAGACAATGTATTAGAACTGCTGCATTTTTGGTGATTTGGAACCAATTATTGTACCTTTCATCGTTTACTTTGCAATAATTCTAAAACTGAGATTATTGATTCTGGAACTGTACCACAGTATCATTCCATGTTGCTGTCAGAAAATAATACGTCATCATAGCTTTTAGTTCAAAAGGCGAACAGTATAGTTTTATTTTTCCACTTATTCCCTCTTCATTATTTTCTCTAGGAAAGATTAATATTGCCCGTGTTAAGTGAAGGAGACAGAGACAGGGACACATGGTGTTCTATGTAGGGGTTTTCAACAATAGCCTGCGCAGTGGGGCAGTATCCAATTAGCAAGGTTGAAATTGACTATGACTATCTAGTATTTCTAGTAAAGTTTGTGCTCGAAGATAATGCTTTATGGATGAGCACGAATCATTGACTAAAAGATACACTGTTCTTATCTACACGAAACACACTTTTTACTTTACAAGAAAAACGACATATGATGTGTATAACATAATATACTTTCTATATATTTTATTTTTTTTTTAAAAAAAAAGAAACTCTCTTTTTGTGGTGTTCTACAATTTTTCTGTCAACAGATATAAACTCTACCGAGGCGTTCCCATGCATCTAAGATTTTTAGCCCGGGAAGGAAAATTATTACGTGCATGTTCCCTTAAAACACCATGGTGTACGAATTTCAGTTTTATTTTTTTCCCTTTGTGATTAAGCTGTGTCTAAAATAAACGGTAAGTTCTAACTGAGTTTTTTAAGAAAAGAAAGGATTTTTTTTCTTTTTACACGTGGAGACAATTTTAGCGCGAGTATCCAAAACTATGCGTTCTGATGGATGGGTTATGGAAAAAGTCGGTAGGATCTGAGCAGTTCAAACAAGTGTGAGATATGTGGTGTTCACACTGGATAAGCATGTCCGCTGATAGCAAGTGTGAAATATAGCTGTTTTAAGTTTAGTGGTAGGAAATCCAACTTCATCTTACACTCCCATCTTGCTGACAAATATCACTATTTATTATTTCTGGCTCAAAGGTAACAACATCATTTGATTATTCATAACCTTTCGATGATTAAATATTTGAGTAAATGTAATGTGATTCGATTAATAGTACAACAATCATTGCTGAAGCTGCACTTAAAAACCCCTAATACAACTGATAAATTAATCAAATTAAAATACCAAATTGATTTATCCTTTACCGGCAGTGGCTGGTATTTCAAAGAATACAAATCTATTACGGTCAACGACAAAATTGATATACCATTTATGGTGAATATACTTTAAAATAATTAAATTACTTTTATAGAAATTAAGTGCTTTAGAAGAAGAAGGAGGGGGAAGCATCCGCGAAGAGCTCCAACGATACAAATGAAATCGTCCGCAAGTCAATGAAGAGGCTTCAAGTGGAATATCTGGCACCTTGGGACGTATGAACTCTTTGCTGAAGCCTGTGCAAACTTCTTAACAGCAGCTTCATTCTCCTCTAAGTTAGTCTGAACAAAATACCGGGACCACCAGGATGAACTCCTCATCTTAGCCTGCAAAAGGACAATTTTTAATTTTTTTTTCAACATTGAAATTCATCTCTCACACGAATGAAAGGAAAGAAAAAAAAAATAATAATAATAGATCAACACATAGATGGATATATAAGAGATGTGAAAAAAAATAATAAATAGGAAATGGACAAGAACTTAAAACTTTACATAGAGCTCAATAATTGAAAACAAAGCAATCGCTGAACATTAGTAATTATTTTATTATTTTTCATGCAACGTCCTCTTACCGCCCGTCCGAATTTGGAAACATCTGCAACTTTAGCCTTATGATTTCCTGGGAAACCTACACGAGTAAAGATTATAAGATGTCCGTGAGAGGTCCAAAGAATTATTTACTATTGCCAAGATAATTTTTTTTCCAGCTAGCAGCACAATCAGAGTATTTCGTTATCACAGAAAACTGTTGATCATGAAGTACATTGTTAGAATCTGGGGTTCAACCGTTCAAAGCTGGTTGATGCAAAGTGAAGATTTGAGTTGTTTCTTTCGATATAACAATAAGTTTCGTTAATATAAAGGAACAGAAACTAGTTGAAATATTTCATAAAGTGCTCTAACCAGTAAATATCGCTATGCCATCAGCTGATACCCTTGCCAGATCCGGAAGAGTTTTGTTGAGGTATCTAGGAGACAAATAATCCAGGGCATCTGAAACGATTACAAGAGAGAAGGATTTTGGCCTGTATGGAAGAGGAAACTTGATATCGGCCACACGCACAATGCCTTTGCGGATAAGTGCTTTGCAATTACTATCCGGATCCTCTATATCATATGGCTCTAAACCCCAGGCTTCAGTTTCCTCCTCCTTTAGCAATTTAGAGACCACATAACAAGTATCAGGACCAACATGCAAAACTTTATGCATGCTATCTCCGTACGCTTTCTGCAATATGGGAATAGTTCGTTGGACCTCCGCCGTGCACAAATAATCTCCTACGTCAACAAGGTCCATAAACTATTATGACATAACTGGAAGCCAATTAAAAGCCAAATTAATTTAACAGAGTTACCAGAATCAGTTCAAAGGAACCAAAAAATTACTCTATGAATTATGGCGTTTATGTGATGAACTGGAACATTCGAACAACCCCAACACCTAACAACCTTTTTCCTAACTAAAGACCTTTATCATGAATAGTTGAAACTATTTTACACGGGAAATAAGAGTGTAAAAGGTTACGCAAGTGATCTGTATAATAGGAGCGGTCAAAGAAATTGCTCACCTTACCACCCAATACTTGATTACAAAAAAATTGCCACAAGCATATAAAAGCCCCAGTTGAAAGTTTGATTATTCAAGTATAAGATAGAAAAGCCTACCAATAAATTCTAGATGAGAATACGCATAAAATGAAGAAAAGAAAAAGTGTTAATAATTCTTGACCATACTATCTTCTTAGGTTAGTTATTCAATACGACAACTTGTATCCAAACTACAGGTAAATTTGATAACTGAAATGATCTACACCATTTACTTTTACTTAACAGATATGCGAGACTTACAAAATACACGATCTAGATCATCTTAATAGTTGATTATGCATTCGGTATCAGTACCACTTGATACTATACTACACAACATGGACAACTAGTGGTCAAGTGATACAAACTATTTGGAGGGAAATTAAAAAGGAAAGAGGAAATTTGAATTTGATATTGGGAGCCATCTTTCATGGGAAACCTTCAAGCATACAATCATTAAAGCAAAAAGAAGCTCCTACATAGTCACACCCATAATATGAACAAGCATTGTGTTTACATGACCTGAAATTCATTAAGTGCTTTAAAGAATTTCTCCACCACCAGGTAGTGACCTCATTGGATCACTAATCAGAGCAAATAACAATAAATGTATTGACTAATAAATAGAAATCTCGAGTATAGCACAACTATAACTAATCCACACTAAGAAATGAGACCACCTTCGCATCTTTAATAACAGAAGAAATAGAAAGAAGCAAAATTTTGAGGGGGAAAAAATCAAAAAGTACCTTCTATCCTGCTCATAGATTCCAAACGGCTGCCAAAACCACCTATGCATAAATTACAAGGAAAAAACGATTAAGTTCAGTTACAGCAACAGCCAACAGAAAGTAAATTGCAACTGGCAGTAACATAAGTTGGGGGTGCCATTCAGAAAAAAGTGACTAAATTTACCAAGTGGATATTCAATGGATAAACATTAAAAAAAGAAGAAGCACTAGTTCATCTGATTAACAGAAAGCAAAGAGTTACAGTAAGTACTGTTAGGAGACAAACCTGAGCCCCTGTATGAATAAGCAATTAGAAGCAGACCACCCTAAAAAAGTAGGCAATTAGAATCTCCCCATTGAGCTCCATGATTAAAATCGATAGCCAAAACTTTATTCTTACCACGACTATGAGCCCAATAGACAAAATTGGCGAAGACCGCGATTTTGAAGTGGAAAATAATCCACCTCCGCTATCTCCAAATCGTCGAGACGGATTTCCCGGTCTCCTCGACATACCTTCCCGATGATATTAATTCTGATCAAAACGATCTTCTATATGGTTATCTGCAACGGAAAGAAGAAAGCTAAACATAAATCAAACGATGGCCAATTTGACGTCCTGAAATAATAACAAAGACAAAGGCATTAGCTTTTAATTGTAAGCTAACATTTACATAATTCACGCAGATCAGAGAGAAAAAGCCATTAGAGCTGTACAGAGGAAACCCATTGAGAGGACGAATTTGTATTAAAATTGCTAACATCTATAAAATTCTGATACGCTTTAAAAGGACGACATTCACAATGTTCTCTAGCTAAGAATGGAATGGGAATCACCAGTAAACTGTCCTATAGAAGCAGCATTATGCAAAGGCAATCAGGTGCTGGATCTGAGTTTTCCGTTTTGTCTGTCCTTGACAACAGAAAGATAGAGAAAAAGAGACTGTTTCCTGTTGCTATGCCTGTGCTTTACTAACTAAAAAAATGGAGCGGATTCTGGTTCCCGCAGCTTGCAATTACCATTATGGATACAGTACACTGAAGGAATGTCGGTTGGGACATCTAACGGCTCTTAACCGATCATTCATCGAGGCCAGACCTCACTGGGCCCCACACGACTGCTCTTTTTTCTGTCGAGGAATCTACTGTTTCTCTGATTCAGGTAAGGGCCCATCTTTTCTATCACCCCGACATATGACTCTCGTAGGGGGGTAAGGTCATTTCTTTTGACACACCCCATGTGTCTAGGTCCAAACACACACAGGGTGTGTGACTAGGGGTCAATCTAGGTCGGCCCAATAGAAGCCCAACTATGTTACTGTAGAATATTTTAAAGATTTTTAATAATACTCACTAGTTTGGTGCCTTGCAAATAAAACTTGGTGTATGGAGTTGTGTACACTAGAAATCCTCTGCACCGATTCATAAACAAACCGTGCATTTTCTCTTGCAATTTTTTGATCAATCACGGAGTCCATCCTATTTGAGGGGAATATGCGTACATAGAAAAGAGGAGAGATAGTTTCTAAGTCGGTGAAAATAATAGAGAAGGGAAACTTAAGAAGAGAACACTGCACCTGTTTTGACTGTGGAATTCAATTTCGCTTAGAGGAATTATTAGATACGATCGTTATGTTTGGTTAGAAAGGGCAATGAAGGACGACGGTGCTGATCGAGATAAAGCCAATCCATGGCCGTCGACGAACGAGAAACCCGAAGATATGAAGCTTTGGGGAGTTTTCCTCTTCGGCTTAATTGGCGCCACCGCCACTACCTTCGCCGTGAGTTTTACTGTTATACGCTTTCAGTTTCCTCCATTTCGTTTCAATTCGTTTTCTAAACATGAGTTGAATCTAAAACCTTCTTCCGAGGTTCGGTTCAGATTTGCTGTCTCTGATGTCTACAATTTTTCGTTCTAAACCTAGTTGCAGGCCAAATGTCCTTTCATGATCGTAGAGTTTTTCCTTCTAGGATTAATATGCTCTAAACCTCAAACTCCTGAAACTTTTATACATTGATGTAAGAAAATTTGTTATATAAATCAAAGCATCCAGTTAGCGATGAAAACATTGTTACTGCATTTTGAATTTTCGTGGAAATGGATAGTTCTTTTGCGAGCCGTTTCAAATAGACATATCGTTTGATGATTGAAGCACTTCGACAGGTTGGTCAACTGCGGAGGACTGTTGATTTGTTTGCTCAGGTAGACATAATATTATTTGCTTGGATGATGTTTCTTCGTTTGCATTGATCACTATAGAAATAAACCTGCTGCCTGTATCAATTGGAGTGAGTTGAAATGTCTTAAAATCTAAGAGATCAAGTCTTGCTCAAACTTCATGTTTGCATAGGCAGTTTTAGTGTACTGAATCAGCTGTGATTTCTTATTAGTTGTGTATTGTTTCATCAATTGATGCAGGGAATAGATGGTTAGATGACGAAACGGGAAGTTTGATGTCATCTTTTTTTCTACATAAAAATGTTTTTGGTCTAATTTTTACATATATTAAGTGCATACGGATAGTCTAAATAATGTTTTCATTATATAGACAAGCTTTATGTTTATCTTGTGGAACTAGTAGAGAGATACACGCGAATCTTCTGTGAAACTGGTCATTTATGCAAATGAACTTTGCAGCTTTCCAGGTCACAATCATCATGGAAAGGAGGGAGTGGGAGTTCTTTCCGAACAACTTTTCAGGGAGAAGCTTGGAAAAGGCACAATAAGCGGCTTCAAGAGGAGTTTGAGGAGGAGATGGAGAGAGTGGTAAGTTTTCTATTCCTTTCTATACTTATTCTATCATTTGCATCCTTTAGATTTGAGATAGGAAGATCTTCCGTAATCTTTGAAAAGGGTGAATCACATAATTTGGTGGTGAAATAAATTGGATTTCAGTTTTTATTAGTTGACCATAGTATGCAACGAATAAATTCAAGTTCAGTTTGCTTAATAATTTGATTGTCTGTTATCCTTAACTTTAGCTTTATAATTAATTGTCTTTCTGCCGTTGCAGGAACGCATAAGACGCATGCAAAGTGTGTTTAACAGAGAAAGGAATAAGTACAGAAGAAGCTATCAAAGCTGGGAATATGGCTCTGGTGCATATCATCAACAGTTCCAGAGAGATGATTGGTATTGGAAAGCTGATACATCCTTTAGAGATCATCGGACTAATTATCGAGATACTCCAAGAGAGAGTGGAAGCTATTCATTATCACATCACTACTCAGTTTTGGGTCTGGACAGGTACACTCACAAATCTCGTCTGTGATCCAAATGGGCCACACATTAGTAATATCTACTGCCTTATAATAGTGACAATAATGGCTATCTCCTTCATCCCTGCCCCAGTTGATGTCACCAGAAATCTTGCCTGGACTTGGTCAAAAACAGAGTATCAATTCTTGTCATTTAGACAAGAAAGAGTTGGAATTTTTGCTAGGAAATAACTGAGTCATAGTCCCTGTCCCTGGACACTGGAATTCTCCTATAGAGCATGTTTTTGCGCTTCAGTTATGCCTTATTGTGGATGTGCTAGACCTGGTTAAGATTTTGGAACTGGTGCACTTATTTGAATCTTCTCAGCATTTTAATCATGTTGTTCATCCTCTATCTCTATCTTTTCTTCTTTTTTCTTTTTTATCTTAAATACTCAGCTGGTTGACTTTTGGACCGAGTAATTGTTAGGATACTGTAATATATCCCTGAAACATGATTCAATGTTTTTTCGCAAATAATTGAATTGCTATGTTTTAATCATATGGTCCTTTGTGTTAGCTTTCTGACATTGTGGATTAAAATCATATGATGAGATTTTATAGGAAATACTGTTTGAATATTTGTTAATTTAACTATAGAAAATCCGTGATAGCGCATCCAAATCATGAAAACAAATGTGAACTGTGTGAATAAGGAGGAAATGTCTGATGACAATAAGAGCCTTATCTGGTAGGTATATTTGAAGCAGACAATAATCTCAAGTCTCACTTACGTCTGATTGCAGTTTTGTACAATTCGATGGACTTTTACTGGTATATGATTTCGGTATCTAATGATAGTTGTAAGACCACTATTATAAATGGAGCATTCACATATTTTTTGGCTTGTATTAAACGTACTCGAAGAATTGTGGATTAATGATGTACCATCTACGTGAGAAGTCAGCTTGTCTGTTTTGCATTTATAATTAACCCTGAAAATTCCTTATACCTTCTTTTGCTGGACCACAGGTTTCGGACCACGCCATACACAGATGCTGAGATCAAGGTAAACCGTCTTATTAAAGTAATTACTTGCTTATTACCTTCGGTTCTTTATCTGCCAATTACTAATTTTCCCAGACTAGTAAAATATTCCTTTCATTTGGCAGACGGCATTTAGGAATAAGGCAAAGGAGTATCATCCAGATCAGAATCAGGATGATCGAGGTAGGTCTTTCTTGGTCAATATTAATTGTAAGATCTGGTAACCTCATATTATGATATAGTTACTTGGTGGATATATAAATGTTTCAGTGGCTGCTGAGGCAAAGTTTAAAGAGGTGATGAGTTCATACGAGGCTATAAAACAAGAAAGAAAGAACCGGAATTTTTAATTGCCGAACTGTCTCTGAATCATGACCTAAAATGATTAGAGGTATTCCAAATTTCAAAAGAAGAGTGCTCCTGATTTCTTCATAAAATCATCCTCCAACAAAATAAAATAAAGATTCTGCTGCAAGTTAATTTTCCAGACTTACCTGAGAATGAGATTTTGATGGTGTGTTATTTAGGGGCTGCCTCCGGTTCTGCTAGACCAAGACCAGTTGTATTTATTTGCTCGACAGGAGATGATCCCAAATAAACAGGTATGAAAGCTATAATTGTAAACCATAATCAAATCTACGGTGTATATTTTCCTCTTAGTCTATTTAGGAATAATTTCTTTTTCTATCTTTTTTACGAAAACCGCCTAAAGCTCTAATTGAAAAGGTGAGATGTTTATACCATAAAACATAAAAATAAAAGACAAAAAGGTTAAATGATTTTTCATTATCATTATTTCAATTGAAGTAATGAGCCTAAAGTTAAAAGATAAACAGGGAGAAGATGGAAACAATTCAAAATCAGTAAGAAAAAGGATGGAAATGATAATGTTGCATTTGAGCCGCCGATGACTCCAGACCTTTTGGCCCCGTCCTAATTACGAAAACAGCAATCTTTTTTTTTCCCATCACATCACATATATGTGCATCAATTGTTAGTTTTATATAACTTTAGTCTTTATACTTCAATTAATGATTTGTATTTTAATTTTATTAAATAGTTTTTTTACATTATAAAATTAATAATAATTTGATTTCTTATACTTAAATTTATTGATTTTATTTTTTAAATTTGTGAATATCAATAATTATTTATTAATATAATAGTTATTGAAGAACTAAATGTAAGAAAATTAAAATAATTTAAAACTAATAGTATGAAGTATATTTATTTCTTTATTGTTATTTCGGCCGGTTCTATCTTTTCGAAGCGCTGTACCAACTGGGGATTTCGTTTTGAACTTGCTCGCCCTTTTTAACCCTTTTCATCAAGTAGTAGATTTAATTTTTTTCATGTGATTTCTTCAATAGAGCACAGAAGTTTTTGACGAGTCAGACAGGATTCTTTCGCCACTTGTCCTGGTGTTTAGGAGATGAATTTATTTTTAAATTTTAAAATTATGAAAAATTTAAATTTTAGAATTTATATTAAAACTTTAAAAAATTATACTAAATATAATAAACAAGAAATCTTATGTTAAAATTTTTAGGATTAAAATAAAAAATTGAATCCTGCATCTGATTTTTTCAATTGAGAAATGATAATAAATCCACTCCTCTTGCTCGTATTTCTTTACAAACGCAGCTCTTAGCAATTCAGAAAAAGTAGAAGTGGATTCAGTTAAAAGTATACGTGTGTTGTATGTATAAAGTGTGGTTCTACGTGAGATTCAAATGAAAAAAAAGAAGAAATACAGGACATGGTTTATGTAACAATAGCCGTTTTAATCAAACATGCAAGTTTTTCAGTGAATTTCGGGTTTGTGAACGCCTTTTTTTAAACCCAAAAAAAAACAATTCAGGACATGGTTTATATAAGTATAAAAGCAAAAGCACACACTAAAAATGTTATTTGGTAAAAATATTAAAAAAAAATGTCATGGATTAAAAATTAATTATTTTATTATTTTGACGGAATTGTATTTTAACCGCCTAAATATGGATGATGAATAAACTTTTAGATCAATCAATTAAGAATACTGAGTGAGTATATCTTCATTATTTCTCCCGAAAATTAACTTCTTTCATGAAAAATTTTATCTTGAGAAAACTATCCTAGACGTAAAATATTTTGTCAAAAGAAGAAAAAGTGTATGGATAAACTAAACTTTTTTTTCTAAATAAAGAGTAAATTAGAAAGACAAAGGGAAAACCGATCAAAAAAAAAGTCAGAGAGAGAAAGAAAATGGCATAGTACTATATGATTGTGACAGAAGTATGGACACCGTAAAGAATACTAGAGGCTGAAATGCGTACAGACTTCGTCGTTGAAGCCTGAATCTTCTGAGCTGCTTGGAATCTTGAATATGGTAAATTTACTCCTATTTAGCCGGAGGAGTTCTGTAATAAGCTCGAACTGTTGCAGGGAAGAACATTTGACGAACTCCTTCTGCCTTAATTATGGGGAAGATGATTCCTGAAGCACCCTGTCAAAATAAATTTGAATATCCAATGAGATGCAGGGCAGTGATTTCCTTGTTAAGGTAAAAATTATTTGGAGAAAAAATTACAAACAGAAAACTCTCACTTACAGAGATTAATCTGGCCCCAATCCATATCCGTTTAGGTGAAGGAAATGGTAGCAGTAAACGGCCAACACCGTATATTGCAACGGCAAAGAAATGGAGAACCAAGCTAATCGGCCGAGGGTTTAATCCCGAAAGTAAAGAGACTGGTCCTTCTGAGAATACGCCTCCTAGACTAAGATAATCAAAGCAAGCTTGACGCATTTCCTTCCTAGCCTGATCCGGTGATGCACAGAAAACCTTGTAAAGGGCTCCTGCCAATGTATTTATGGTGGCCGCTACAGGCTGCAGAGTGAAAGATGTCAGTAACTTCTTCTATTATTGCGCTAATTGCCAAGCGATCTTTAACTACACTTGAATTTCGTTAAGAAAAACTTACCTTACGCAAGGTATAAAAGGATTCGAGATATTTAGAGAGTGTGGACGCATCATTCAAGTCACGCAGAGGCCTCAGAAGATTCCGCAGCACCACTATATCAGATAACGCCACGGTCATTCCTCCCCCGGTGAGAGGATGGCGCATGTTGAATGCATCTCCCATCAGAAGAGCTCCAGGGGTAGGATAAGGAGCCGCTGGCATGCTTCTGTTTGGCATGGTCCGTATGTTGCCTTTATCGACTGCAGCTACAAAGGCAGCATAAATTTCGGGAGGAATCTGCAATGATTCATTTGCCACTGGATCATCATATATGAATCAACTTTGAATGTGATATAAAAGTCTTTTCTCAACACATACTAGGATCACAAAGAAAGTTATGGAACTTAGAGCTAATATTGGTACCTGTGGAGCCACCACAGTCTTCAAATAATTCGCCATTTCACCATTTGAAATAGAAGGAACTTTCGAACCAGGCACATCAACCAGACATCGAACCTCTGTACTACTTATAGGATAGAACAAAATTGGCGAGGGATCTGCTAGTATAACATGACCATGATTTGCATATGGAAGTTCACAATTTTCCAAAACTAAACCGACAAAAGAGGAGGGCACATCCACCTGAAAATAAAGAGACCGATAACTCTATCAAATGCTCATTCTTTCAAGCATGAGTAACAGAGACGGCATTCAAAATATGAGTGTCTGCCCATTACTTGAAAGAAAAATGTTAACAAAGAGAACTGCGGAAAATTGATCAAAGAGTTAAGCTGAAAGAGCATTATCACCTTAGGATTACAAAGGGAACGCCGCAAGTTTGAGAAGCAGCCGTCACAGACAATAGTAAGCGGAGCAAATGACGCGAATTCTTGGCCATCTTTATTCTTATAGTTCACACCTGTAATTGTTCCCTCCTCTTCAATTAGGGAAGTGACTGTTCCTTGCTCCAATTGTACACTAGAGAACATCAGGTAAATGAGTCAACGAAAAGAATCTTTAGTTTGAGCGAAGAATGAAAATGAGAAGAAAAATCCCAAACATCATTTTAGAATTATACTATGAGCTTCTATATCTCTAATCTTTTCTTACGATGAAATTGATCAAACATATCAAGAAATTTCTATACAATTATAACTTTGAAACAGATTATCGTGATCTCAATTAACTTAAGAAAAATGTCCACAGTAATCAACTTAAATTGATATGTGTAAAGATTAAATTGAGGTAAAATTACAGATGAACCATAAAAATGCCAAGTCATTTTGAAATGCAATCAGTTAGGGTCCTTTGCAACACTATAGCAAGTCATCTTAAAATGCAATAAAAAAGAGCAAAAGTAAAGAAAGAAATACCGAAGCATTTACTCTGCATCGACAAAGGAAAAATCAATACCTTGGAAGAGAGGCAGCCTTCTCCCTCATCCTCTGGATAAAACGCCCATTGTGAAAGCTTCTACCAGAGACATTGGAGTGGAACTTCTCCAAGGGATATGAGAGTCGAGCATTTTTCCCATCCTTGAAAAGAGCATAACCAAACACTGGCTGAGCATCAATTTCCTCCACGCAATCTGTAGATAAATTCAGTAAATAACCATTTAGCACTGAGGTCTCCAGGACTCATGACCAATGACGATATTTAAGTACAACAAAATATATTTCCTACAATTAAGTTCACACTACCTTCAAGTCCCAGCTCAATTAATTTCAGATATCCCCCAGGTTGTAGTAACTCCCCAACTATTCGGTCAGGCTCGCTGAGATCTCTTTCAATTACATGAACTCGTCGTCCATCCTGCGCTTCATAATAAGTATCAATATCAATCTACCGGAGAAATAATTTCCCCTTCAGATTTCTAAAGAGAACAGTTTATATTATATTATATTATATATATTTGAAAACAGTGCTAATACAACACTGCGAGAAATTAAATGATATGTGTATGTCACAACATATGTTAACAGGATAATAGTGGGTGACTAGAGAAAATCTGGCTTGCATAATCCCAAGCAAATGTTAATTCCCTTCCGTGACCATATTTTCAGAAGCCAGAAGATAACTGACTGGTTTCCACTTTCGAGTCTTAATACCCCATATAGTAGCAGATAATACTAAGTCACCGACAAAGGATTATGCCAGATCATCTTGCTGCTGAGAATAAATGGATTATCTCTTTCACCTATATAAATCAATACATGATATAAGAAGTTCATGGAAACAAAATATCACTTCTGCGATTAAAAGTCAGACATAGAATTAGCTGACCGTTTGAAACTGATGATTTGATGCCGCAACTTGATTTAGAATGAAAAGAAATTTAGCAGAACATATGTTAACTGCATGTCCTTGAAAAAATTATTTACAAGGTACAACTACATGACATTTTCTTCATTCTAAACCAGGCACAAATAACCTCGTTATAACCTTCGCGGCTTTAAAAGTAATTACTGAAACAACCAGAGATTCTACCACATGACATTTTCTTCATCCTAAACCAGGCATAAATAACTTCGTTCTAACCTTCGTGGCTTTAAAAGTAATTATTGAAACAGCCAGAGATTCTACCGCCAGAGTGCTCTAACGCATAATTACACGGTTGCAGCAACTTACTACAAACATTAGAACTACATGTCTGGTTTCCTTTATTTATTTATTAGTACTTATTTCCTCGTTCCTTGGGATTGCTAATAGTTTCTTGATACTTGATATTGCATTGCAAGCAAGTGAACCTTAATCTTCGTCGCGTATAAACCATAAAAGTTAAACAAACGCGAATTCATTATTCTTAATTATACTACATCCACCAACCAGAGAAATACGAATCAACAAGCGAATTCGACTTATTCCACGGGGTAGAATGCTGTAGTAGGAAATCAACGACCGATAAAGAGAATGAAATTGAACTTACCTTGCCAAGAGTGTGAGCCAGAGCCGAGCCGGCGACACCAGCGCCGACGATAATAACATCAACCTCACCATTGCGGTTAGTGGATCTGCATTCTCCTTTACCGGTGGTTATGTTCTCCGTGCAATGTGCGACGGCATCCGAAGAAACACCAGGGTTCTTCCTGGAGAAAACCAAATTGTAGAGAGCAACGAGGCTCAGCGTAGCACCTAGAATCCAAGCAAGCGCATATTGATCCACCATTTCGGAATGCCAATCCGAGGAACCAGACAGTGACGAGGACGGCGGTAACGGTGGCGATGCTCCTCTTGGTTCTCTCGCTCTGATCTGTCTCTGCTTTGCTTGCTGCAGTCTGTTTTTAAAAAAAGATTCAGTTACTCAACAGACCTCTAGAATTCTGAGGACAGCTGTTCATCTTAAATAGGCCGCGTTCGTTAACATTTTTTTTTTTTTATTTCTTTTACTTTTTCTCTGTCAAATGTAGTGGTATACCCACAAGGGTATTTTGGACATAAACCGATGGGACATCCCACACCACATATATTTTCCTTAATCGGACAAGATGTTGTTCTTGTTCCGTGATGTCAAATTGTCAATTGTCGACTATTGAAGTGCCCTCATACGTATTTTTGGTGCATTCCAGACTTTGAATCCCCTTTCCTTTTATCTATATCAAAAAAATACACTCACACATGCAACGAAGATATGAAATTATGAATAATCTATTCGACGTGTTTTTAATTTGAATACATAAAATATAAAAAAAAAAAAACCTTTTTGGTTAATGGAGATTGAATTTTTTTAATTAAGTTAATATTAAACCATGCTGAAAGTAATATATATATATATATATATATATATATATATATATATATATATATATATATATATATATATATATATATAAAGTTTTTTGTTGGGAATATATATAATAAGGTTTTAATTCATGAAATAAAATGGAGTACAGCCTCGGCCCACCGTTTAAGAAAAACCGAGGGAATTAATCAAAGGGCTTGCACAATTGCACTATCGAAGCTGGTTTTCTCTTATCGTGTATTGTGGGAGGTTAGGTAACGTTCCAAGTTTTTGTTATTTTAGTCAATTTAAGAATCACATGTGATTACTTGAGAAATGACATCTCTAGATTAGTAGTCAAAAAGTTGGGGGAAATTGGCGGGCTTACTGTTTTGTGCATGCGATCATCAAATTACATTTTTGTGTTCGTATTTAAAATCCTAGTAAAAGAGATACTGTGAATAGTAATCAAGGATGCCCCAGATTACATTCTGGTGGAATTAACCTAGTGAATCTGAATTGGGAATATTCAAGAGGAAATTAAAGGGCTAGTACCACACTGCTAAATATACTTGCTCTAGCTGGATTGTCACGGTCAACAACTATTGGCCAGCAAATAAGAATATTTGCTTTGTGAGATTAACAAGAAGTGACATTGTTTAGAATGATGATTCCTATTTAATACTAGAAGGGGGAGTCTAATTGAATTACCTCATCCTACATGGACCGATATAATTATGATAACAGAATTAAAAATTAAACGTACTTATTTATTTGACTTACCCTACACAATTTTAAATAATTATAAATTAACCCCATTAATTTTAAAAGTTTTATTTTCTCATCCCTCCTTGTATCCTTCGCATTCTGCCTCCCCTCTCATTCCTTTCGCATTCTGTTTCTCATCCCTTTCATTACAACTAGCTTTATTGTTTTGGAAGCTACATCTTTCTCCCACCCACTTTGTCATCTTTGAAGCTAAAGCCACATTTTTGCATGAGCATTATCCCTTTAGGTTTAATATTGGGACTTGATTTTGGACTAAAAATATTAATATTTTTTTAAATAGATTAGACTTAATTTTTTAAATAGATATTATCCCTTTAGCTAAAGCTTATACGTGGTTCTAATTAAGTTAATAGTTTTTAAATAGATTAGACTTGATTTTAACAATAAATAAGTTTAATTTATAGATTTTTTAAAAAAGAAATATAATCTAAATATAACAATAATTTATTTTTCATAAATTAATTTACACATTATACTAATTCAAGCCAATTGCAATGTCAATAACAATATAATCTAATTAAAATAAAATTTTAAAATAATTTTATATTTATATAACTATTTATTTTAAAAGTTTTTTTTTTTTTTTACACACGCACGCACACTCATATATAGTTTCATTGTGAGAAAAGACTATAGGGGAAGGAAATGAAAGGGAGAAAAATATGAGAAAAGTAAATTTAGTTTTAAGAACTAGAGTTAGGAGAGACAATGAAAGTCTTTAATTAATTAATATAAATTGTTTTATCTAAAGTAACTAATGTAATTTTGTATTAAATTATAATATTCTTAAGATTTACCTTTCTTTTACAATATACAAACATTCTATGTATATTTTTTATGTTTAACTAAAAAACTTTAATAAATATTAGTTACAATTACTAATAACTTTTAAAAGTTATTTTTATATCACATAAACAAAATTGTTTTTATAAGGTGAAAGAGGATTATAATAAATTTTTACATTATTTAAGCTATACAATGATTAGATTAAGATACAAAGGTATAAATTATTGTTGTATTTAGATTATATTTCTTTTTTAAAAAATCTATAAATTAAACTTATTTATTGTTAAAATCAAGTCTAATCTATTTAAAAACTATTAACTTGATTAGAACCATGTATAGGCTTTGGCTAAAGGGATAATATTTATTTTAAAAAATTAAGTCTAATCTATTTAAAAAAATATTAATATTTTTAGTCCAAAATCAAGTCCCAATATTAAACCTAAAGGGATAATGCTCATGCAAAAATGTGGCTTTAGCTTCAGAGATGATAAAGTGGGTGGGAGAAAGATGTAGCTTCCAAAACAATAAAGTTAGTTGTAATGAAAGGGATGAGAAACAGAATGCGAAGGGATACAAAGAGGGATGAGAAAATAAAATTTTTAAAATTAATGGAATTAATTTATAATTAATCAAAATTATGTAGAACAAATTAAATAAATAAATAAATTGAATTTTTAATCATATTGTCATAGTTATATTAATCTATTTAAAATGAGATAATTTAACCTAAATTTTACTTTGAGACTCCCCAAATAAAAAAGTCAAATTTGACTCAATCAACCTGGTTGCTTTTCGAGATCCGCGTGCCTCACATTTGCCTCGCCATGCACTCCACAAAAATGTTACCACCTGAAAGTGAAATCTTTAGGATTCAGAACCACAATTTTTTATCATACCATTATATACATCACTCTTTTTTATTTTAATTGGTTAATATTTATCAATTAATAAACAAATATATATGACCAAAATGTATGTACGTGATGAGATTGCGTTGCCCAGTACCCACTGCTTCCTTTGGGATGCTTGAATTGTACAATTATTTATCCCTTTTAAAAAAATTTACTGGTCCATTTTATCCTTTAGTTTAGATCAAACCATAATATATTATTTATAAAAAAAAAAGAAGGAATGGTTGATCCTGAAAGATTAATTACTGAACGTTTCGAGGGGTGCCTTCTATTCTATTGGCGGCACGGGAGCACATTGAAACTGCATGCATATGAAGTTAACAGAGATGTGGAATTCTTATATTTTAGTTAAAAAACAAAAAAAAAAAAAAATTATTGTGGCTACTTGTGTTTTAATTCTAGTGCTTGGGGGAATAATATGGAGTGATTGATGTGGCACGATGGGCCTGGTTGTATGTCGTATATGCGCGGACGCTGCCACTTCTGTTGGTTTGCAGGCGTTGTTGTCACGTGTTGCTGGCGGGACTACTCAACTAATATTAACTCTTACACATGCTTCTTTCATTCCAAAACTGCAGTCTTTTGGATTTTTTTTTGTTTTATATGAGATATTTTAGAATTTTAACGTTTAGTTAATTTTTTTTTTTTAATTTATACCTCCATTTAATAATTATAACATCTCTTTTTGACCTATCATATCTTATATATATACATTATTAAATGAGAGTATTTCGGGTAAAATGAACATTCATTATTTTTTTTTTTAATTTATATGCATTAACCTGATTAAAGTTTTAAAATAGAGAGACAGGATTTCTTTTTGATCTGAAAATTTGAGGGATTAAAATGAAAGGTTAGGTTTGGGAGTTTTGAAACCATAAAGGTTTTTGAAAAGGGGATGTTTGGATAACCCTCCAACCTCCTCCCAAATCTATTGTCATAGTTACAATAGAGGGGGAAATCTGCTTAATTCCATTCATCCCTTCTCTACCTTTTTTTTTTTTTTTGTTAATTCCTTCCCTCCTCTAATTATAGTGCCTTTGGTTAAAAATGCTACATGTAGATATGTTGAAATATACTCAATACAATGTATATAGAGATAAAATTGTAAATAAAAATATAAAAATAAAAATTAATATCTACAATTAAATATAAATATAACATTACTCTTTATTTTTTCCCTTTTTAAGTTGTAATAATTATAATTGTTATAATAATAATCCCAAACGGAAAAAAAGAATTATGGAATCATCTTTCAGAAGCCAAAAATTTGGGCTAAGGGAGACCAGAAAGAGTCCGGATTCCCAAACTGGAGCCCTCGCCGAAAGTGCGAATTTGGGCCTGCTCTCATCGATGTGACAAAGAAAAATAATATATATAAAATAAAATATTGGGAAAAAAAAATAAAAATGGAAACATGGTAAAGCGGGAATTGGAACTGGAAGTTGCAATCGGTGAGCAAATGGACTTCGAGTGCAGTGATGTAGGTGTTTGGAAAGAAGCCCTCTCTGCGTATCCTTCTCGTATCAGATCTCTTAACAAACCCAATTTGGTTTCTCTGGATGAGTTCTATTGCAACGAACTTCCTTCCCTAATTCACCAACGTAACCCTAATCCTTATATCACCACTTCTGAGCTTCGAAAGCTCATGCAATGGAAGCTCACCCGTGGCAAATGGAGGTTTTCATTCTTTCCTCTCTTTCTCATTCTGATATTTCTGTTTTAATTATCTTAGAATTTTTAATTGATTATTGATGCGTTAATTCCAGGCCGCGTCTCTTGGATTTTGTTTCGTCTTTAGACGAAGCTTTGGTGAAATCGGCTTCCGAGAAGGCTTTCCAGTGTCTTCCTGACATATCCAAAGCCATTTCTGAACTTACTGTGCTTAAAGGAGTTGGTCCTGCCACAGCTTCTGCCATTTTGGCTGCTTTCGCTCCTCACTTCGCCCCCTTCATGTCCGATGAGGTTATTACTTCTAAATTCCTTTTTTTTTTTTTTTTTAATTTCAGAAAATTCACCTCAATGCGCGTTCTTGGATGCTTTCGTTTTATTTTTTTCCCTTTGTATATATACAGGCTATGGTGGCAGCTCTTTGTAACTCAAAAGATTACTCACTGAAGCAATATCTGGCTTTCGTCAATAAGCTACAGACAAAAGCAAAGGTATGCTGGAATGTATATGCACGATATCTTGATACGGTATGTTACCAATGATCCCCCCTTGAACATGGATTGGAAAAAATCACTTTCAGGAATTAAGTTCACAAGGTGCCTCCTTTACCCCATCAGATGTAGAAAGGGCTTTGTGGAGCTGTGCTATGGGGAATTTATTAGCATCCCAGTTGGATCAGGAACCAAAGGCTAATCCAAGCAGAAGCTCTAAAAGAAAGAGAAAAAATTGATATGCAGAGATAGGATGGACCTGTATATTAATGGAATTACAAGTTAACATCTGTTCTTTTCTAACTTTATGCATCTCAATGAGGATTTATCCTTGTAAGGTTTGACTGTATAAGAACCTAATCATCATGCGGAGATTTTACTTGTGGCTGAACCAAACATACTCTTTTTTTTAGTAAATTTTCTGTTTATTGAAACTGTTCTGTGGTAAGATTTGATGCTTGCATCTTGTTGATGGGAGTTAGGAACACATGATATGCTATTTGTAGTTACACTTGCATTACATGCCTTAAACTCATTCTACTAAACCGATTTGTAGTGTCAAGTATGACACTTTTTCTGTATGAAACTTGATACTGCATCTTGGAAAGTTGAGATGCTTTTTTCTGAAATATTTTGTGATATGATTTCTACCTTTTTGGAAAGGTTGCCTGATTATGCCGCTCACCAACTCTATTTTGCCTCGAGTTTCAGTTCTTCCCATTTTTATTTTTCATTTCTGAATTTGCTGATATCGTAACTGGCTTAGCTGAAAAGTATTTCTTTCTAGAGTGATTGAGTGATGTTCAGAACCCAATAGAAATTCAGTGCTTGAAATGAATGACTGTAAAAGGTCCTTTGATGTCTTAACTTTGTCAATGGATTGTAGCCTTGTAGGTTTGCCGAATCATGTGGAAATTCTAGCTGGCTACGTTGTTTAGGAGTATGAATACACCAGAATGGTATTACGGTACCACCATAAATTTTCTTTAAGAGGAAAACGTTAAGCAATATTATTAGTTGGTGAGTTTGGCAGTTAGGTGTATTCTCCTACCTTTGATGTGCTAACTGCTGTAGGCTGTAGGCTGTAGCCATACCAACGGATTTCCAACGGCAGCCGTAAGGCCCAACAGGCCCACCTGCACTAGCAATCAGAATAACATAACGTAACGTTCATAAAATAGAAAACACTACAACAGAAAAGTAAAAAGGATGACGCGTTTACTTGTATGGGACACGTATTCGTCAACACCAACTTAAATGTTCGTAGTTGACGCTGATCACCGTATGAGCTACTCCGTCAACCTTCGATCTTCAAATTAAGAGGTAGCATGCCACGGACTTAGCCGGAGCGTCAGTGTGTCGTTTCTCTCCCGGCTAACTTCCCTGTGCCGAAATGACGATTCTGCCCTCGTCGGACCGTAGGTACCGGCGAAGTCCCAAAACCCTTCTTCTCTTGAAACATGATGATTACGAACCTGCCGAAGGCGGCTTCGATGGCGCATCGTTCTCTGGTGCTGTGTTTAACCTCTCCACCACCATTGTTGGAGCCGGCATCATGGCTCTTCCGGCGGCCGTCAAGAAATTGGGGCTTGTTCCAGGTCTGATTATGATCGTTTTGTGCTCGATGTTGACTGAAACATCCATTGATATGCTTCTGAGATTCACTCGATTCTCCAAGTCATCCACGTATTCGGGTGTTGTTTGCGATGCGTTTGGTGGCCTTGGGAGGATCCTTTTGCAGGTCTGCATTGTCGTCAACAATACGGGGATGCTCATTGTATACATGATCATTATCGGTACAAAAAAATATGTCTCAAAATCTCACCTTCTTTGTTTGAAAATTTTCCCTTTTTTTTCAACAAAATTAATATTCCTCGCGTCTTCCTGGAAAGGAAAAATCAATTTTGCTTTCGGATTCATGTTTTAGAACCCTAGACCTTTGAATTGGGGTCTTCCGGGCCTGGTAGGTGTTAAAATGGAGTCTTTTTTTTCACTCGACGAGCATGTTTGATGACGGATTGTTGATCCATTCAGATTTAACTATATCGGATAACGAAGAAAAAGGAAAGATTCACTTAACGGCTGAGCTACGGTCTATCTCAAAAAAGTAAAAAAGGAAAATAAAATATTAAAATTAGCTTTACATAATCATGTCGCTCCTGGGTCGAATGTTGAGAAGGCCCAAGTGGATGTCTCTATTGTAACTTTATCCCTGTTGATACGTTACATTAAAAAAAAACAATTCCCAGTCAGCCCGGCCTTATCAGGCATGAAAGGATGTTTTAGAGAATGTTGCTACTTTTCAAGTTGTGTTATCAGTCTCGAGTCTTCTAAAACTCTCATCCATTTCTGTATTTTAACTAAAATTGCGTTTGACAGGGGATGTGTTAGGTGGAACGTGGTCAGAAGGGGTCCACCATTCGGGTGTTATCGAAGAATGGTTTGGTCAACATTGGTGGTCAACACGCTTCATCTTACTGATGCTCACGACGATTATGGTCTTCGCGCCTCTCATATCATTCAAGCGCGTGGGTACGTGTCCTCCCCCCTTATGGTTAATGTGTTGAAAAAGCAAGGGAAGTCAATCATGAGCAGATAACCTTTGGGCAAATAGTTTAATTTTCATTTTTGGCACATCAACTGAAAACACTAACTGTCACCAAATTAATGAAGTACCTTTCTAGATTTAGTAAATGTTTGCATCTGTTCTGCCAAAGTACCATTCTACTTAGTGTATATGAATACATATGTTCGCGTAAGCTTATGTTTATCTGCGGAGTGTCATCCCTAGTTCCTTAATAACTGCTTACTTGTATGACTATGGACTTGTGATTGATTTGTCCTCTTTTATATTTTCCGTAATAGATTCATTGAGATACACATCGGCATTGTCGGTCGGCTTGGCTTTTGTATTTGTGGATCTAACGGCTGGAGTAGCAATCATTAAACTAATTGATGGAGACATTGTGATGCCACGTTTAATGCCTAAATTCACTGACCAAGAATCATTTTGGGAGCTATTCACCACCGTCCCTATTTTAGTCACCGCCTACATCTGCCACCATAATGGTAAGTTGCCCGATGGAATTGTTCTCAACAATTAAGAAATTTGCCACTCTTTGCCATTGCAAATATTATATAGTATAGTGTGATCTTGTTTTTGAATTGCTTGATTTGTGATGCTTTGACTGATTTTCTTGTTCATTATAATTATGATGCATGATGCGTTTGTTGGAATTCTGTTGCAGTTCACCTCATAGAAAATGAACTAAAAGACCCTACCCATATGAAGGCAATTGTGCGGACATCGCTCTCGTTATGCTCTAGTGTTTATATAGCCACTAGTCTCTTGGGATTTTCCTTGTTTGGTGATAAAATACTGGATGATGTGCTTGCCAACTTCGACGGCAATCTTGGAGTTCCTTACAGTTCGTTGCTTAATGATGTGGTTAGGGTGAGCTATGGAATTCATCTGATGCTCGTTTTCCCAATCGTGTTTTACTCCCTTCGCCTCAACCTAGACGGTCTTCTTTTTCCTTACGCCATTCCTATTGCCTTTGACAACCGGAGATTCTATTCAACAACTGCAGTTCTCATGGGTTTCATTTTTATTGGAGCCAATTTTGTACCAAACATCTGGGATGCCTTCCAGTTCACAGGTGCCACGGCTGCCATCACAGTCGGATACATTTTCCCTGCTGCTATTGCCCTTAGGTAAGTAATAGTGACTGTTCTGGTATTCTGGCATCTCAACACTGCACTGCTTCATATGCAAGAAACACCATCTTTACACTAATCACGTGTTACTTTTACCCTCTTGCAGGGACACCCATGGGATTGCAACAAAAAAAGACAAGCTAATATCATGTTTTATGATATTTTTGGCCGTCTCGTCCAGCACTATAGCCATAACTAGTGACTTGTACAGCTTATTCACTGGTGAAGAAGAAGCGGATGGAATTTAACTTTTCAAGTTGCAGCAATTCGCTTGGATACATTTTACTCAACTTTAAATTGCATTAAAATGAATTTGATCTAAAGAGATGGATGAGCTGCCAGAAAAGCAATGCTCCAGTACCCAAACTAATCGCTGCCGATGCGCATCCTGTACATAACAAGAGGAGTTCTTGGCTACCATACCTTCATTATATTTTTGCTGGTAATCTTAATTTTACTACAAGCTTGCTACTTTTCATAGTGTAGTTAGAGGTGAAGATTTTCATTTTCATACCAGATCTGAATGATGATCGATTCATCAGTAAAGTAATTAATACTCTTATTTGCATAGCCTCGTTTATAACTTTATTAAATTTTGACCTTATGCATTATTCGTTCCATAAATCTATGGAATCATTTTTATTCGATTGTTCTTCGTGTTTTTCACCTTGTGCATTATGCATTATAACTAAAAAACAGTAAAATTGGAGTACCTAGTGCCCCCTCTCTTGATGTCATGTTTGGATATTACATACTTTATTTATAAATAGTCAATATTGTTGCATGCATGGTGACCTGCCTAACTTGGGGCAAATATTGATCGGCTTCCTAAAGAATATGCCAATTGCTAATAACACATTAAACGGTGGAAGTGTGTGCTGGAAATGATTATGGATGACATGACATTATAGTAATGCTGATTAGCAATGCCAACGATCATTGGTATACACATACATAGCTAATCTTTGATTATTTAAGTACGCAGCTAGTATGTATCAAACTTTATTCCAACGTGGTAACAACTTTTGAGTTGGTCGGATTGCCATGATTAAGTTCGTGTGGCCACAAGCCTTTTCATAAAGACAGAATATATTAAGCACCCCTTTCATAATTAAGATATCAAATGATTTAAACATTGTTCTACTTCAAAATTGTCCTTCTTTGACTTCCATCAAAAAAACCTAGGCAAAGTACAAAAAATAAAAAAAATCTAAAAGTTTATTTTCAAAAATTTTAAAACATAAATTTAATCTTTTAACATCATTTCTAAAATTCTAATTTTAGTTAAAAAATTTATAAAAGAAAAAAACTTATATGCATTTCATTGCTTCTTTATTCACTTTTTTTTTTTAAAAAAAAAAACACAAATGAAAACAATAAATAATGATGGGAAAACTAAGATATAGATAATTTTTTTATTAAATTAAGTTAGAATTTTAAAGTAACACGTAGATTTTATGAAATTTTTAACTAAAATTCAGGAAGTTAAATGTATGCATTAAAAATTTGATGATAAAGTGCCACTTCACAAAAAATGTAGGAGAGTTTATTCAATTTTTTCCAAATTTTTTTCTTGCTTTGACAATGCATCAAATTTATTTCCTTACATCAAATCAAAGGTAAATAAATAAATCTTTATTTTTTGGTATAAATTTAATATATTATACTGTATAAAATATTAGTGTTAAAATAAATATAAATCAATTATCTGTAAGTGTTTTTTTGGTGAATGTAAAAAGGAAAAGAAAAAGAAATCAGTTATAAATTTGTAATTGTAACATGGAACCCCGATTGCTCACAGAGCCGCTGGCCAGCCGCTACTGAACAAAGACATGCAGTGATGAAGACGTGACAGCAGTCGATTCGGTCGGGTGAATATTCCATTCGATGCTTATTTGCGGCAAGCACTTCAGAACTGGGATCGCTGGCCACCAAAAAAATTCAAATTCAACCGGAAATTAGTTGACAAAAGAAATCCAAAATTTTTTAGATCCTTTTGCAAGTTGCAAAACACAAAATTTTTTAGATCCATCAAAGCCATTTGTTCTCATATTCATCTGTTTTTCTTTCGTTATTTTGATGATGACGTATTGATTTCTTTACATGTCTCATGGCACCATCTACATTTTTATTTTCCTTTCGTTATTGTTTTCTTTAGATCAAAAGACAAAAAAAAAAAAGTGTCGGTACTGACTACTGAGTAACCGCATCAAGTAATTGAGATATTATTTTCAAATACAATTAGAAGTAATTGAATGATGATTTAGTGTCTGTGCGCGAATAATCGTCCACCTGTACAATCATTATTTTCCATTTTAAAGATTATAATTATAATAAGGATGCCCAATCCAATGCCCTTTATATACACCTAACCCCCTTTTGATAAAAAAGACGCCATATAAAACAGGGACCTACATGTTTTCAAATGCTTTCTCTCGACATATATTTTTTTTAAAATCATTTTTGCTTTTTATTTGGCCTTTTTGAATATTAGGACTTGTTGTACTGTTCTTCAATTATCTACGCGAAGAAAAAGTGAAAAATTAATCATTCGACAAGAGCTGTCGTCCACAAACCATTCAACAATGATACAGATGAAATGTTTTCCTTGCAATTCAGTCCTTGGTGCTTCAAGCACTTTCCTCCACAGCCTTTTTTTAAAAAATAAAAAATAAATATACAAAACAAAGGGCTCACTTCCCCCGTTCCGTCATATATTTTTTTTAAAATAATTTTCCTTAATAGTTCTCTATTCATTTTACGAAAAATATTTTGATTCGTGACAAAAATAAAATATAAATTCGAATAGTTTCTAGCCTGATATTAAATATTTAATTTTGTCTCAAAGATTATTTTATCTTAAAAAATAACAGATAGGTTGGCAGAAAAGACAGCGACCATTCAACTTGATGCAGTATTTTCTTTTATTTTAAATATTTCTTATGTGTAACGTATGACGAAAATATATTGCACTGACAGAGACGGAGTCCAGGACAAAATCCTCATCGTAAAAAGTATGCTGTCCGTCAATCGATATTCTGTAATTAAATATTTGGATAACGTAGACTTGGTTACGACGTCTTACTCACCAACGTTAGACATAACATAAAACATAAACTCTTCTTGCAGAACTTAACAAAAAATATATATATAGATATTATTGTATATAAAAATAAAAATTCTTTCTATTGTAATAAGGAAATTTGAGATGAGGTGGCGAGAATGCGGTGATTGCCCACAATAAGAGGCGGCTCTGCCGGCCGTGGTGGGCAGCCTGTCGTGACGGAGGATCACTGCGTTGCCACGTGTCCTCTCATTCCGCTTTTAGTGCTTCGCGCGCGCGGCTTGTGATATAAGTACATCGTGCTTGCTCATATGCCACTTATTTTAATAGATTAAAAACTATCATTTATTTAAGTTTGTTTATTTATTATTAAATTGGTTTATTTATCAATTAATGAATACATTTCAACAATTAAAAGAATTAATACATCTAATAATAATTATCAGTAGAACAAAACATTTAGTCTTGTTTCATTCCTTGTCTAACAAATGTGTCAAACCTCATTCACACTCACTCTTTTAGTTGATGTAGGTTTGAGACTTTGAGTTAGGACTTGGTAGCCACCACAAGTCTCAACGATAATGGTTATAGAACACTGACCAAGTTTTTATATTTTTAACAAGACTGAATCATATTTTTATATAAAATAATTTTAATCCTTATAAACTAATTTATTCTTTATTCAAGAACCCCATACTCTGATTACCAAAAAGCTTCTTCTCTGATATCTTTTGTTGTTTGAGCTTTTTTAATTTTAAAAAATAATTACATTTTAAAATTTAATTTTTTTCATATTTATTTATATTTAATTAAATATAACTTTTTTCTCTTTTAATTATATTTTAACTAAAAATTTTTAAAAATATATTATATAACTAATATGCTATGTTAATTAATAATTTATTATCTGCATGCAACCACCTTAATAATTTATAAGACAGAAGGAGTACTATTTGCTTATTTGCCATCAATAGCTTGGCACCGGTAATATCCTATTTTAACCCCGTTGTTTTTTTGGCGCTTGCTCGGTCTCTCATTTTTTGTTTGAATTTTGAAACGGCGCCTCACTTTCGTTAAGTGACTGTGACCGAACCGGTGATTTCATTAAAATACAGGGGATCCGCATGCACTTCCGTGCTTACTACTAGGGCATCGCGGTACATCAAATCGAGGCTCGACTTTTACAAATTTGGAGGGATACAGTCGCTCACATCCCAACACCTTGGTGAGCGGCAAGTACACGAGCCTTGTCTTTCTGGCTGATGATTTTCCCAAATTAGCCCCATCCGAATTCCACTCCCGTCGACTAAATTTTGTCGGTGGTATAAACGTAGCTGGTGGGGTCGGGGCTAATTTAGAACTTCCATGGACATCCTCTTAATCCTAATTTAATTATCCTCAGTAGAAATAATATTCGAACTTGCGTCTTGGGCGCGTGTCGTGTCTATACACGGTTTAATGATTACTGGCAGCAACTACAAATAGGGCTCATGGAAGGGGCATAAAAATAAAATTATAATAGTTTGTTAGTTTAAAATTATAAGATGTTATTACTATTTTATACCTAAAAATATAATTAAATAGTTTTTAAGAAAAAACAGAGGAAGAATGTCTTATGCTTTTCGATTTGGATCTCTTGCAATATGCAATCAGTTACAGGCTGTCTAATATATGTTAATTATACAGTTTACAGAGATCAAACTACTTACAATCAATTGTAAATTGTATAATAACTTTAGGAGATCCGAATCCTATGCTTTTCCCGTCCCTTTCATTTAAATTTCAAGAATGGGTATATAAAAAATACTATTTTTCTGCCACGTTCCCATAAATTTTGAGAATAAAGTAAATATATATATATATATATATATATATATATATATATATATATATATATATATATATAACGTTAAAATAAATAAGCTTTTAAAATAAAACTGAATAAAATTTTCATAAAAGGATTTGAGATTGTCTTAAAACAGTAAAACCAATTAAGAAGAGTTAACGATGGAAAAAGATTAAAAAGTTTAGAAAAAAAAAACTTATATTCCCTGCCTAATAATTTTTTATCAATATAATTAATTTTTATATCAATTTCTATCAAGTGAAAAAAGAGAATAAGGGTGCATTTGGTACCCAAGAAAAAAAAAAGAAAAAAAGGAAAAAAATACACTTTATTTTTGTTTGTTTTGTGATGTTTAATAGCTTTAATATAAAGGAAAACATATTCTCTCATAATATAGTTTTTTTATTATTTTGAGGGTATAATTTTTATTTTAAATTCAAAAGAATTCGAAGAAAAATTAAAGAAAAAAAAATTATTTAAAAAAATTTAAATTATATCATATAATTTTTTATCTCGATGGAAGTTTAATTTTTTTATATTATAAAATTAAAATTAAAATTATAAAAATATATTTATAAAATTAAAAATTATAATTATAATTATAAAATTTATTAAATTTATAAAATTATAAAATTAAAATTATATTATAAAAAATTAATTTTTTTAATGTAAGTCATAAAATTGATGGTAATTAAATTAAAAAATATAATTTTTTTTATATATGTAAATTTTAAAGAAAGAGTAAATTTATATTTACACAAAAAATATATATTTTATTCATTTAATTTTTTGTGCATATCAAACATTATAAAGAAAAAAAAAATTCTTTTATCTTTTTTTTTTTATTACATATCAAACAAATTCAAAAACTATTTTTTTTTTTATTCTCTTGGTTCATTTTTTTTTTACTCTTTTCTTTTTATTGCAACTTACCAATCAGACCCTAAACACCTAATTCCTTTATTATGTTTGGAACGGCAAATAAAGAGGGTGTTCGATACGGTGGTATGTCGAGCGCGTATACGTACAATACACTCCGAAATGACGAATTTATGCTGATTCGAAGCTTGGAATTAGCGGCACTACATTGACTGAAAGAGGAGGAAACGACCAGGTCGTCTCCACAACGGGGACGGCTATGGCCTTTCCCATTCTCTACCAAAACTAAAAAACAAGGAACTTTTTTAAAAAAATGGTAAGAAAAACGCATATACATAAAAAATTACCTGAAAAAATAGTAAAAGTTATAATCATTATTACAATCATTTTCATTAATGAGAATTAAAACCAAAGACTCTTTTATGGCTGTTCCCGCATTGGTTTGTGCTTGGCTGTTAATTGAACGTCACACCTTCTTTTGAACTTTTCGACCTCTGCTTTGACGTGTGATTGTAGCTTACTTTTACCATTGTAAATAGTCATCACCGTAATTCGAAATTGCTCGCTCCCTTTTTGATATCACGCGCGAAGGAGGAGCCCCACCCACAGGCCAGAGTCAGAGAGGAAGGATTGAAGGGTTCAATTTCAGCATACGGGCTGTTTCTGTAACTTCAATACTTGATATTCTTACCGCTGTAAATATTTTTCTTTTATTTTTTTTTGGATAAATTATAAATTTCTGGATTTGGCTTTGGGGTGGTTGTGAAAGATTATTGAGATTTAAAAGGGGTTGTTGGAAAACCAAGAAGGCCATCTAAAATTTGTGTTAGACGGTGATTTTGTCCAGTGTTATCAGTTGTTGTCTTAAAGAGTAAAGAGTAAACGTGTGGTGTGATTCTCTGATTGCTCCCATTCATATTGGAGCCCGGTAGGTTTTATTGACAAATCTTTTGAGTTCTTTCCTTGAAGGTTAAAAAACAAAAAAAATATTTTTTGAGGCTGGAGATTTTGACTGCAGAACCTGCGTGCTTTCCTGGATAATATTCTTCTTGAATTCCCGTTAAGCATTAAGCATTTTTTAAAGGGAAAAGTCAGAATCAAAACGAAAGACGTGTTGAGCTGTTACCCGCTCTCTATTCAATATCTTGTTCCTTTTTTTATATCACTCCCCTTCTTATTACATCGGAGAGGCTCCTTAGTTGCAAGCTGTAATATTTATGGGAGCTATTTTGTACCCATCCAATTGGTCCTAGTGCTCTCTCTCCATAACTCACAGGCCTTTCTCCTCTGAGAAATAGTTCGCGTATAAGTTTGCTCCGAATGTCATAATGTCTTAGAGACGCCTTGCTCTGCTTGCTTCTCCACGCGTCTGTCGTTACTATTTCTCGTTTTCCTTTCCTTTTCCGACAATGATATCAAAGTTGTAGTCTTTTGTTTCTTCTTTCTGGGTTCTTAGCATTGAAGCGGTGTTTCTATTTTGGAAGGGGAAAAAAAAAAAAAAAATAGAAAGAGAAAGAGAAAGATAGCACTTGGCATTGGAAACTGCAACTTGGTGGTATATTGGTTTCTTCAGTTGGGTTTGTAAGATCGGACCCAAAAATGGCAGCCGTGTTCAGTTGGTGGGGGAAAGAGAGCCACCGGGGAACCCCAGTGGTGGTGAAGATGGAGAACCCTAATTGGTCCATGGTTGAGATTGAAGGTCCTTCAGAGGTTGACTTCTTCATAACCAGTCCATCGGGTCGTCCAAGGGACAAAGGCAGAGGTAAAAATGCAAAGCAACTCACTTGGGTTCTTCTCCTCAAAGCACACAGAGCAGCGGGTTGCTTGACCTCCATTGCCCCTGCATTGTTGGGTCTCGCCTCAGGTGTGAAACGCCGCCTAGCCTCAGGAAGAACGGACGCCGATGCCGACAACGACAACGAAACCGGTGGTGGTAGGGAAAAAGAGAACCCTATTGTGAAGAGCAGGTTCTATTCCTTTATTAAAGTGTTTTTATGGTTGTCTGTTCTTCTGCTGGGTTTTGAGGTGGCTGCCTACTTTAAGGGTTGGCATTTTGGTGCTCCACATCTTCAACTGGACTATTTGTGGGCTACATCATTTGGAGTTAAAGATCTTTTCGATTGGGTTTATTCGCGATGGGTTTTGATTCGAGTGGAGTATTTTGCTCCTCCTCTTCAATTCTTAGCCAATGCCTGTATTGTTCTATTCATCATTCAGAGTTTGGACAGACTAGTCCTTTGTCTTGGTTGTTTTTGGATCCGATTTAAGAAGATCAAACCTGTTCCTAAAGAAGGTGATATAGATGTTGAATCTGGCGAGAAAGGTTTCTTTCCAATGGTACTAGTGCAGATCCCCATGTGCAATGAGAGAGAGGTAAAATTCTTATTTTGTTCTCTGTTTGTACTCAACACTATTGGCCCTCCCTGTTATGATGATCTAACTTCTGAGACAACTTTTACAGGTTTATCATCAATCAATTGGTGCTGTTTGTAATTTGGATTGGCCAAAATCCAAGTTGCTAATTCAAGTTCTTGATGATTCAGATGATCCAATAACGCAATCGCTGATCAACGAAGAGGTCAAAAAATGGCAACAGGAGGGTGCCAACATTGTCTACCGGCATCGAGTAATTAGAGATGGGTACAAGGCAGGCAACCTAAAATCTGCCATGAATTGCAGCTATGTGAAAGACTATGAATTCGTTGCTATTTTTGATGCCGATTTTCAGCCTACCCCTGATTTTCTTAAAAGAACTGTTCCTCATTTCAAGGTACTAAACTAAATTCAATTTCGGATTGTGTAACTTGCTAGAATTTTTTTTTTAAAAAAGTTATCTTTATTGCGTTAAGTATAAATTTATTCGATGGTACTTGACTTAATTTTGCTATAATCACCGTAGATAAGGATTAACCCTCTTGATGATATAACAGGATAATGATGAATTGGGGCTAGTTCAAGCAAGATGGTCCTTTGTCAACAAGGATGAGAACTTGCTAACAAGGTTGCAGAACATTAATCTGTCATTCCACTTTGAGGTAGAGCAGCAGGTAAATGGTATTTTCCATAATTTCTTTGGGTTCAATGGAACGGCTGGAGTCTGGAGAAGGAAGGCTTTGGACGAATCTGGTGGGTGGTTGGAAAGGACCACTGTTGAGGATATGGACATCGCTGTTCGAGCTCATCTTCATGGGTGGAAATTTATTTTCCTTAATGATGTTGAGGTTTGACTCACCTTTAAGTCGTCACTAGTATTCCTAATTTATCATTGCTCGATCAGTAAGACTTAATTTTTGACTTGTTAATGTATCCAGTGCCAATGTGAACTGCCAGAATCGTACGAAGCTTACAGAAAACAACAACATCGTTGGCATTCTGGGCCAATGCAGTTGTTCCGCCTATGTTTGCCTGACATCATACGATCCAAGGTAATATATATCTCAAGACCCCGTTGGTAGTGGTTTGACATCTTAATTTATGGAGTCGTATGGCTTAAACATTTATTTGTGGACCAATTTTGTTCTCGCAGATAAGCATATGGAAGAAATTCAATTTGATATTTCTCTTCTTTCTTCTGAGAAAACTAATATTGCCGTTCTATTCATTCACCCTTTTCTGCATAATTCTGCCCATGACAATGTTTGTCCCAGAGGCTGAACTTCCTGCCTGGGTCGTGTGTTATATCCCTGCCACCATGTCATTTCTTAATATCCTTCCAGCTCTGAAATCCTTCCCCTTTATTGTACCTTACCTTCTGTTTGAGAATACCATGTCTGTGACCAAATTTAATGCCATGATCTCTGGGCTATTCCAGCTTGGCAGTGCATATGAGTGGGTTGTGACTAAGAAAACTGGTCGTTCCTCTGAGGGTGATCTGGTCTCATTAATTGAGAAAGGACCAAAGCCTCAAAGGGGGGTATCAGTGCCTAATCTTGTGGAAATGAGAGAGGAAATTCTACAAAAGGAGCAAAAGCAAAAGGCCTCAAAGAAGAAGCATAACAGAATATACTTGAAGGAGCTTGCATTGGCATTCCTACTTTTAACAGCTTCAGCAAGGAGTCTCCTCTCTGCTCAGGGAATCCATTTTTACTTCTTGCTATTCCAGGGAATATCCTTCTTGTTGGTTGGTCTCGACTTGATTGGTGAGCAGGTTGAGTGAAACCAAATTGATTCAGACCTTGTAGAGATAAATAATTAATGAACGGATGATATACACGTCAACTTGATAAACAAGGATGGATACCACCATGCCATGGCCTTTGTATCAGTGAACGAGAGTGAAGGCACAGTTATGGGCACACCGCAGAGAGGGCAAAAAGTGCTTTTTTCTCGCTTATGCTTCGCCCTCCACCCACCTAATCCAATCCCACCATATACGAGATCACAACTGTGTTAGTCTGCTAGATGGGCATGGACAGGGAAAACTTGGGGTAATTTAAAGTTTCTTCATTATGTAATTTGCCGTCGATCATTCTTTTGTTGTCGGATAAATTCTTTTGTAAGAAGATTCGCAGTTCAAACATCAGATGAAATTTTTTTCAGTTACAGTTGAAGAAGCCAAGAAACAACTTTATCCTTGCCGTCTTATTTTCCAAATCATCTGCTACGTAAATGCGGAATGTTAGTTGTATACCAGAATTCCATACTTTTCTTGTTTTAACTTCATCATTAATGTTAGAAAAGTGGGAATTCTTAGTAAATGTATTTCCAAAACCATTGAAGTTTCCGATTTGCAGCACTGTTAACCTTTTTCCGATCTTGGGGAAGCAAACAGTAAGCAAATACATATAAAAAAGCTTGGAAAATTGGAGAATGGATGTTGTCATAAAGACGATTGAAAATGTGGGTCATTGAGCAAAATTGGAAGTTTCCCAGCTCGTTAGTCATTTTAACTAGGAAGTGCCAGAAGTACTTAGAACACATTATCCGGAATAACGAAACAATATTGTACTAACACGAAAACATATGGAAAGGCCTAGTCAACCTAGTAACCTTCCGTTGCCTGGTTGCTTTGCTAGAAAGATTGGACGCACGTAGTCAGAGATGGTTCTGTGGTTTCTCTTCAACGGAGTTCACAGAAATATCCATCAATTTCCATTGTTTGTGGTAGCAGCACCATAGGCAACAATTCTTTTGTTTCCCTTTTTCTTTTTCTTTTTCTTTTTTTCCCATTCCATGCGGTTACTAATAGGACAAACGAATGTTTCGGTGCGACCATGATTCATGTATCACTGAAATTGGTCTTTGAGTAATTCAAATTTGAAAACTTTTTGTTAGGCTTTTACTGCTACGCCTACCGTTAAAATGAAGGTTCAGCGTGCCTTGGTTGCACAAGCAACTGAGACTTGTTGGAAGGTGCAGCGTGGAGACTAGAGAGTAAATGGAATAATGGTATGGGCACGTGGCTTACGGTGGCGTGGGGCTACACGAAGCAAGAATCAAGACGGCAGGTTATGGTGTATTTGGTTTGCAGGGCCCCATTCCCTTCATGAAATGTAATTGACAGCAACCATCTGCGTTGGGGCCAGCTCAGCATCCGAACCCATCTCTCATTTTTAAAACCTCACTTTATGACACATTTAAAAAGAAAAACAAGTCAAGGTCAAGAAAACCAATAAAAAGAAAGAAAAAAAAGAGAGTAAGAATTTAATATCATGCTATTCCGGTGCCCACGCTTTTATTTTAGAAAAAGAAAGGTTAAACTTTTTCGCGACTGCCATTAATTGATTTTGTCCATGTTTGTTGGGATCTAGTCCGCTACAGACTATCCAAATTTTGTTTGCTGCTGATTCTATTATTAATAAATAACGAATTTGTCTTTACAACAGCATTAGGACCATGAGTCATATTTTTTGAGTCGTCAGTCACCCAATTTTTTTGTTCGATCTGATCAGTCACCTAATTTAAAGCTAGCTACTTGTCTTCAAAATAAGAAGGGATACACAATATATGACCGTAAAAATTTTGAACGAGTCATTTGTTAAAGAAGTGAAATAGCCCGAGGTATTAAAAGAGAGAGAGAGACATAGTAAGCTTCACTTAAGTCTAAAACTAGCCTATTCAAGTGGCCTCATAACTATATGTAACAAAATTTTTAGGGATGTTGCGTATGTCTTGTCCGTTGGATTTTGTTTTGTAGTTATACTTATGGAATATTATGTGATTTCTTTTCACACCCCACTCTTGAGTTGATATCCCACCCCAAGTAGGTGTAGAAAGATAGATTGAGAAAAGAAATCACTGGAACCTTAACTATATATATACACTTAGATAATAGATTTGACGGGCTAGAGTTGTGATGCTTGAGTGATTGTGATCGGCTCCCATATGGGGACCTCAAAACAGTTGCTGCCAACTAAGTTCACGTCTCCAACGTGAGTTACAGTACACTCACGAATGCTACGCTGCTTCTATTACATATCTCACCAATTTTATTTTATTTTTTTTCTCTATGAATATCTCACAGAGAAAGAACTTGCATTAGACAATTTAGATGACACAATTTTAAAATTCAATTTACTAAAACATTTTAAATTAATTTTGGTGAGAAATAGTAGGTTATGTAGTAATAAGAGTGCAAAACCGATTTTTCTTGGAGTTTAAGCGCACAGATGTTGAGCCATATCTTAACGATTAGGCATACAATATAAGGGTGATTCTTTTTCTACTATCCATTATTTTTTTATCTTTCTCCGGCTTCTTCTTTTTATGAAATTAAATTTATTAAAATATCTATATTATATTAAATACATAACCCACCTTATAACTCCCTGAAAAGAATTCCCCCACAATATAATATAATGTATTAAATTGGGCCGGGAAGCACCGTGATACACCATTTTGGGCCAAAACAAGATTAGGACATCGATTGGACTCGCTCTTAATTTCTTGTCCCAGCTAGTTGCTGGCGTGTGATGCAAGCAAACTTTGCAGACCTCTCTTTAGCAAAAGAAAATTTAATTAATTAATTAAAATTGCAGGCTATTTTATTATTTTAGCTAAATAAGAAAAATCTTAGTATCGGCTCTAAAGAGATGCTGCCACTCAGATAAATATATATATATATATATACACAGCCACAAAACCATCTGTTGTATATGTTTGTAAAATTCTCCATGCATTTCCTTTTTCACATAAAAAAAATGCTCTCCCTTCATGTAACATTTTTTCAAGGGGAAAAAAAGAGGTGAAAAAGAACTTGCATTCTGTTCAAGCATGGAACACTAATTAAAAGCAATCATCTTCACCAATGACTGAATCAGAGTGTGGCTTCATACCCTCGTAATTTACATTAATACATAATAATTGATAAATCTAACAAGTCATCTCATCTAATCTTCTGCTAAAATTTCGAAGAGCCAACAGTTAGGTATTCGAAACCTATACAACTGATGAGCCAACCTTATTTATTATTAGCTTTTCCTTTTCCGTCTCTGTTTTAAATTCAGTTAAAATGTGCAATCAACTGGAAACACAAGACCAGATATTGTCTTCGGCACATTACAACTCTGTTTTCAATCGCCCTGACCGACATGACAATAAATTAGAAGAAAGCAGGGAATTTGAATCAATAAGAAAAGCAAAAAGAAGATTGAGCTTATTGCCGTTGGGTCCCAAATTATCGAGAGCTGTACTGGAATCGTATCCCATTCCGTAGATGCTTGGGAATTCGTGGTCCAAAACAATCTGCATTTACGCTTTGTCAGTATTTTCACAAAGAAAAAGAGGTAAGAGCAGCGTGTTTCAACTTTGAAGTTGTTAACCTGAGGAGGCAAAGGAGGGGATTGAGGTGGATGTCCTTGGCATGCTTGTCAAGGGTCCTTGAAAACTTCCACTTGGGAAGCGGTGAGAAGAATTTATACCAGCACCATATCCAATAACTGGTCCAGCTCCAATACGCGACTGAAGAATCTAAGGAGAAGAAACCAAGCTACGGTTTAGTTTAGTTTCATTCCACCAAAAATGGAAAAATGGTGGATTTTCACTTCAGACACAATTTTAACAACTTCACTTACATCCTTGGATAGAATCCTCTCAACATCAAAATTCAGTTCTGGGTTCACAGTGGCAAGTTTCATTGACAAGAACTGCGAAAAATATATATATCTAAAAAATGAGAAAGCAACACGATCATACTCACACCATTAATTCAATAACTGTAATGGCTTTGCCCTCTGTATTCCTTTTCAGGATGTAAACTGGAAATTTGATCAAGTTTCCCGCTTGAATAAGAAACAGAAAATGTCAACGTATGATCCTAACCTTACATATCATGCTAATTCTCATTAATGCCTGATTAAAATACTTTGATTCTCATAATACTGAACAGAACCAGTTCTTTCTCAATGGCGTACCTCAACTTGTTGCTGCAGTGACTGTACATAGTTGATAATCTCATCAAGCATTACCGCCTTGCCAGTTATCTATAAAAGTTAATGACTTCAGAAATGAGTATAGGATAGGATATCAACATAAGAAATCATAACAAGTTCAATCGTCTTAAATAACCTTGTTGCATCCTGGAACAAGTTCTTGAAGCAATCTCATCCGTTCGCTGATCTTTTCTCTTCTTACCTGCCAGTGAAAAGTTGAAGAACTACTAAACTTACAAGAAAAATGGCTTTCTTAGAACAAACATTCTTAGTAACAAGTTACCCTTTCTGCTAGGCTATGACTGTTAGTAGCTTGACCTCTTCGAGCTCTCACATGAATGAAATTTTCTTTGGTAGCTTCTCCACTTTGAGAGTTGTCTTTAGCTTGCTTTCCTGATTGCTTGCCACGCAAATCTACACTTGAACTTAGTTCATTCTTTGGTTTTTTTTCGTCCTTTTCTTTCACAACTTCAGAGGTTTTTGCGGAAGAATCCTTCAGTGCTTCCTCTTCAGCATTCTAACGAAAGGGACAAAGCAATTCATTCATTACCTCACATTCCAAGTAAATCAAATCATAAGTGGAAATGAAATCCTCTATCATAAATAATTGATATTAATATAAATTAGATTCAACCTACCATATTTGGACTGAAGGAAGAATCATAATCAAGTCCTCTTTTTCTACTATTTCCATTACTCACAGATCCTGTGCCTCTTTGTTCAGGAGTTGAGTCCTCACCCTTGGACTGTGAACCATTTATTTGAGTCCTTTCGATGCCTGTCTCCTTGTTTGGACTGTAACTTGGCCGATACCCCGTATTAGCTAAATCACTACAACAACGTTGACCAAAGGAGCCAATCATTTGGGAGAAGTTTCCACTTTCAAATGAGGGAATCTTAGGGATCATCTCTCCGAAATTTGAATCAGACATATATTGGACAAGGTGAGAGGTGCTACTCATTCCCTGATTTTCCAACAGAAGGGGGTAAGTTGAATTGGCAAACTCATTTTGAGAAACCATAGAAGAGCCTCCAAAAGTTTGAATCTGATTCAATGAAACAAGTGGATCCCAAGTAGAAGAACCAAGAAAAGGATTAGCTATATCTGCAGGCTTGGCCATAGACACGGAACTAATTGCCATTTCTGAAACACTCGTGCTTAAACCCGATGAAGGACAATTCAGAGTGCTATCATTTCCTTGTGGAAAACCCATCACATTTTCATGACCACTCATTTCCTCAATTCAATTTCAATATGTAAAACTCCTACAACTATATATATCAGAGCAAACCTTCCTGACTCAAGAAGAGTTTGTTTACACCAGGGCTGCAAATGGTTGTGAAATGGAGGAAATAAATAAATGCATCATTAAAGGGAAAGTGAACTTTGACTAAGTTGGATCGAGATATCTTGCAGGACTCAACAAGGAACAAATAACCTTCGCAGCTTTATATGACTTAGAGGAAGTTAAAGTAAAAGAAACCTCTCATTGTAGCATAGACTCAAAGCAAATGGAATATATAATGCACTCGTCACCAGTCACCAGCTAGTTTCCTCTTCCTTCAGAAACCCTACGATCAAGTCTGCTATAATGCTCAGTAAAAGGGAAAATGCTCCCCCTCAGATAGTAAAGTGAACCTTTCAGAGCATAAAGTGGGCATAGGCAAATAATGGGTTTAGCCAGAACAGCTCAGCAGAGTAACAAGTAAAGCAGATTCCCTTTTCTCCTTTGCCCACAAAACAACTGAAATTTCAACTCTTCCATCCAATGAAACACCAATGTGAGTGATGTAACCCAAGTTGAGCCTCTTCGACCAAGACCCGGTTGAGTAGCTTCCAATGCCTGAAGCTCCAACAAGAGAGATATATTGTCTACCCAAATCCGAACGAAGAAAGAAGAATCAAGATTAAGTTTTGAATTAAAGGCGAGAAAAAGCAGCTGCAGAAAATTCTTGCTTTAAATTCCCAAGACAGGAATCCAAGAACGAAGAACAACCAAAGGCATCAAATTCTAGTCGAATCATGCAATAACAGATGAAAGAAGCAGGATTTAGCACAGTACCCTTGACCTAGTGTCTGAGCGTATTATCAGCAGCATCAAAATGCTCGATTAAATTAAATTCGACAAGAAAAACCAATTTCACCAATTGGCTTGGAGCATAAACAGCAAAAGCAGCAAAAATTTGATTTTTATAGATTACAGACAAAACCAGGAGCTACGAAGCTAGAAAGCGAAAGCACTGAGAAGCTTTGCTTACCTGCCCAAGCTAAGGGGTGACATGTATGAATTTAAAAGACAGACTAACCACTACCAACTGCTCCTGTTGGTAAATTATTGCAGAACCTATTCTCTTTTCCCTCTACATTTGTAATTTTCAATTTTCATTTAGATTACTTGTTTTTTAGTATTTTAATTACACCCCGCTTTTTCTATGACTATGAGCGTGTACGTGTGAATTTTTCTTTCTTCTTAGATTGCATTTGAGAGGTTTCTCTATGAAGGCCAAGCTTGCTTTCTCTGTATTCATTGACATACTTCTTTTCTTTTTCTTTTTAAATTTTTTCACTGACACATTTGCCAACTGTTCTGACCTCTCTGTCTTTGCTGTTACACACTCATTTGACTCATTGCCAACTAACCTCTTTTATTTCTTTTCTATAACCCTCGATTATACACCTAACCTCCATCATCAATCATCAATCATCAACCTCACTCTTCATTTTCAACTTCATCATTCATGGTCCCACACAGACCCCACCAAATCTTCTTTCTAAACCGGTCAAAATATCAAGAAACGATTCAGATTGCTGGACTCATGGGATAAGTGGAGGAACCTGATTAGACAATTCAAAAGGACACCCTGTACTGCCGGCACAGGCTATGATCTACTCTGTCTGCTTCCACAATGATTTAAAAGTGATAATATAGTTGATGGACAGCAATCTTTTCTCTTCTTTTGTTTATTTTTAATTTTTTGGGAGTGGGGGTCTTAGAAACAAGGAATAATAGAGAAATGTTATTTCAGCGCAGACCTCTTTTTTATTAAGTATATTATAAGATAAAATTCTAATTAAAAAAATAAAAATAATAAGTATAAAAAATAGATTTATATATAATATTTCTCGAAAAAATAATGGAATCTAATCATGAATTTTACCTCCTTGGTACGATTTCCAGCTGTAGGTATGCTACGAATTTAAATGACTGAGCCAGCCAATCCGGTCAAACAAAATTATCCAGTCAACCGGTATCCTCGTTGCGATCCTCCATAATGATAGAACCAAAATAAAAAAGAATTTTTATTTTTATTTTTTGGCTACTCAAGAGTCGAGATCAGTGTTGGTGATTTGACATGAGTGATGAATCTACCTGAACTTTAGCACATATAAAACAAAAATTAAATAATTTATTTACATATTTATAAATTATCACAATACATGAATTTATTTATTTGGTTACGTGAAATATAAAGCGTTAGAAAAATAATTTTTGGTAAAAATTAAAATGAAGGTGATAATATTCAATCATATTGTGAAAGTGATACAGGAAAAATATCTGCAAAGTCAAATATTGTAAAAGTGATATAGACGTGAGAAGCAAATGGAAAAGGAAAGAATCAAAGAAATATGTAAATTGTAAAACACAAATAATAAAACGACGAAGACAAACAGCAATGGGAAATAAAAACAAATGTGCTACAGCTAGCACTTTTGGGACTAAATTGACAATGAGAGAAACTAGAATTACCTTCACAATTCTTATATTGAGAATTCACCGACCCAAAGAGACATTGACCCACATACGTCGGTGAACCAGTGAGTGACTCACAAAAAAACAATACATTGTTTGTTTGTGTAAGAAACTATATTAATTAATTAAGACAGTAAGTTAAATGAAAAAAACAGAAGAATCATAAGGGGGAAGGGAAGCAATGTCCACAAGACGTGGTCCTGCCTAATTACTAATCATGGGATTTATTGGCTTATGCCTAATAGATGAATCTCGTGAGATTTATTCTTGTACCTCTTACTAATTATCAGCTTACATCTTATTTTAATTTTTTAAATCATATGTATTATCATTAGGTATTAACTAAAATGAGATAAAATTATAAAAATAATAAAATTATTTTTTTACCATTCTTAAAACTTTTAATTTAAAAGCTCGGTGATTCCCTTGTTGTAACTTTGATTTGCAATGTTAGAGCTTTCGCAATGGGAGCATTTAGACGATGCACAAAGCATGAGTAAAGATGTGCTTACATGGCATCATTTTAGAATGGAACGTCATCTAACTAATTGTCGATGCATAAGAAAAGAAAGAGAGAAGAGAGAGAGAAAAAAATAACAAAAGCCACGGAAAATAAAAAAAAAAAAAAATTTAATTTTTTTAAATGTATTAAAAATAAAATAAAATTAATATGACTTTAAATTTATCTAATTTTAATTTATATAAATTTATTAAATTTATTTAGTTAATAATATAAATAATATAAAAATAATATTTATAAGAAAAAAGAGGTAGTTTGTGAAACTCATTTAAAAAAAATTTTAGAATTGTATGAATAAAAAAAAAAATTATATAAATTATATTGAGTAATGTATCATTGTAAGATCCATAAAAATAATATAAATAATTAAGATATAAAATGATACCATGATTAAAAATACTATTAACTATTTAGTCTACGTGGTGCTCCTCGTCTCTCTACTTGCTGGTCAGAATCAAGATTTCTTCTTTTAAAGAAGCTTTTTTTATCCTTTATAAAAAGCAGACCAACCCTGATGACTTTTCCAATTAGACAAAGACTTGTCGTACATTTAACCCAACTATCAGTCTGTGCATTATTATTTTATTACTGGGTAATTAATAATTATAATCTGGTGAGAAGATTGTACATTGAACATAGAGAAGGAGTTGATAAAGTTCAATGCTTTGTAAAAACAAAAGTCTCAAAAACAGAATCATCCAATGGAGAAAAAAAAAACGGAAGCATGCCCAGAGAAAGGCTCGGAAGAGAAGCAATTATCGTCGGGTTCCTTTAAAATTTGAACTGACAAAGGCTACTGAAAGCTTTTGTTTTTCCAATTTGATGCTGCTCATTAAACCCATAACGGCACAGAAAGAACAATCATTTGGAGACATCCATGTTTCCAAATAAAGAAGTCTCTGCGGTTCTCAATGAGAAAAAATTTGGGTATTTTATGAAATTGTTAGTTTCATAGACATCTTCTTAGATATCCCATTGAAAATTTAGATTATTTTTCAGAAAAAGGAGAACAATCAAGATCTACCATACAGCCATCTGCGAGAACTATTTCCTCCAATTCCAAATTAAGTGAATATGACATTTTCAGGAACTGTAATTGCTTGTATCAAGGTTTAAACGTATGTCATTGTTTTGAGGAAATGCTTCAATAAAATTAAGTCTTATTTAAATATATAATTTTGAGAGGAAGTAAAATAATTTAGAATATAGCCTTCCAGATATACAGTAGCTAGCGCAAATTAAAGAAATCAAGACCCTAAAGAGAAAAATTCTAAATTCAAATGATTCAAACCTTGTACGTAGAGAATTCCGATCAGCATGTTCAAGTAAAAGGAAAGATTAGCCCTCAACCCGTTGAATTGAACACAAGATGTATTTATTCTGTTGGTTCCATGTTCTCTGGAATGAAAGGAGCGTTTCATGGAAATGTCTTGGATTTGACGTCGTTCCTATACAAGAAGTTAAATGGCACCTGAATTGTGAACACGAACCCAATCAGGGAGAGGTTCTATCCTGTCCAAGTCTTTATTGGGCCCTTGTTGGTGAATTCTTTTGGCACACCCGCAACCTTATTTACATTATATGTGGCGTGTGGTTAAGAAACATAGGGCGTGCCAAAAGAATTCATCGCCCTTGTTTGTGCAAAAAAGCCCTCGCGTTTAAGGCCCATAGTAAGAAACGAATGGGCTAACGATAAACCAACCACGAGCCCAATTAACTAGTTGTCTGTAGTCCTATTTGTTTTGGGCGTTCACAAGTAGGGTTGGATCGATGCAGATAGGCTTACCTTTTGGCCCACTAATGTTAGTTACTCTTAACTATTGTATAGCTTCGCGTGGATCTTACAAAGCCCGCATTTCTCCTGTTTTCAGTGCTCAATTTAATAGAGAATGGCTTAAAGAAAAGAGAGATTCGGTGCAGCAAACAGTGGCCAGAAAAATAGAAACAAACATATCATTAAAAGGGATGAAATGAATGTAAAAATAGAAAGATAAAAAGAAAAATTCAACGTATGGGGGTCCGCAGAGACAGAGCATTATGTTTGAAACTACGGCGGATACAGTTAAAGAGAAGGCGTTAAGAGTGCCACGCGGACGACTTAGCCAAAAGAACAACCGGATGGATCACGAGACAATTTTGTCAGTTGCCTAAGATTCTCACTTAGATACGAGATGTTGACAGCTTCCTCAATTCACGCCATTTCTTTTTCTTTTCTTTTTTATTACAAGTTTGTAAGAAAGGGAAATAATAACATTGCTAGTTTTAGTTGCTGTCCGTTAGGCGTTAAGGGCTACCGTTAAAAGAGAAAGCGACGTTAGCATATAGCAGCACAAAGCTGAGAGGGCAGAGGCAGCTGCGGCTTTCTCCGGCTGTTTCTCTCTCTATAGCCTGTAGATATCAGATAACAGATCTCCCTCCTCTAGCTACTGTACGGACTCTACTTCGTCGTCGTATTGTCATCTTCCCAGCTCAACCAACAACCAACTCATCCGGGATGAATCTCTCCTTTATTCTCTTTCTTCAATTTTCACGTCTGTTAACCCCCCAACCCAACTATACAAGTTTTTTTTTTAGTTATTGATTCAAGAAAGCAAGTAGTGATAGGCAAATGAAGGACAAAACAGAACGGTTCCCCTGAACCCAGAAGCATCTGCTTCTGACACTGAGGCCCTACCCATTGTCCTTATCCTTCATTGCTATGCCTCTGTTACTACATATCTATCTCAAATTTAACGAAAAATATCTATGCCGAACCAATAAAAGCAAAGAAAGAACTAGTGACTCAGAATTTAGGGGAAAAAAATGAAATAAAGAAACTAAAATAATGAAAACTGGTGACTTAAGAGGCATGACCTCGGAATTTATTTAATTGAGAAAGAATTACAAACTTAAGAGATCAATTTGAAAGTTTGGTCAAACCCCAACGTATTAAGGCCATGTTTCCCTTGGCAATTTATATTAACATATTTAGTTGAATATGTAGAAAAAGTTTTTTACCGAAAAAGATGGAAAATTAAAAAAAAGAAGTTCTCCTCAATGTTTTCAATCGCCCAATTACCTACAAACAATATATATATATATATATATATATATATATATATATATATATATATATATATATATATGAAAATAAATAAAAATAGACAAAGGTGTTTTAAAAAATGAAAACACATTTCAAATTTTTTTAAAAAAAAAGAAAATACGAGAAATATTTCTAACTTAAAAACAGTGCCTCATGTGTCATTGATTTTGTTTTTTTTTTTACAAGAGAAGTACGGTAATATTTTATGCAGAGTAACATTTCTCATCTGCCCAGTTTTGAGAATCAAAACTATTGTAATTGTTGCTGAAAATTGGAATCCTAAGTGTGGAATTTAGTGATGGCAAAGAGTTGAAATGATAATAGATAGGTAGACTAGTCCATTTTATAGTGTCATTTGTAGACATCCACCTGAGTATGAGAAAGAAGCATGAGAAGGACAGGAGCAATTTGAAAGAAGGTGATTTTGGAGAAAGAGCCATTAGAGGTCTCCTTGGATGAAACATGGCTTGTATATAGGAGACACTCACACTCATTATTCTTTCCTTTTCAATTAAACCATAATAATGCATTCACATATCACAATGCCAAGCCAGGCCAGACGTATCGGTTTCGGTCCCCCATACGGTCATATAATTATTCATTCAGGGATACGACATCTGATCAATTTGGAGCATTCTCCAGTGAGCAAATACACCAACTTGGGAAGTAAGTTAAAGCCTACACCAGTTTTCTGGGACCATCTCTGTTAACAATGCTGCTACGTCTTTGCATTTATTTATTTATTTGCTTTCTTTTGTGGGGACCTTTTCACATCAAACTAGCTAATTATTCAAGGTTTTTAAAAATGCAGCAGCAGCAGCACGGTAACGGGACTTTTCTGCCTTCCCGGGGACACAGGTTAATTTGATCAACGCCTCAAAAACTTTGTCGTAAATCAAATCAATTTCTCTTCTATAATTGTTTGCATGATGTGATCTCTTTTATTGGTGATATGGGTTTTGTTTTTTTTATAATTTTTAACATGGGTCTCATTAGTTTTGCTGGTAAAGGCTATTATTATCTCGAGGGTATGTATGCATTAATTATTCAATTTCTATTATAATCACTTTGAATGGAATTCACCTACCGCATTATTCACCTTCTTTAATTTGTTAGCCTAACGTCAAGTCCCTTCAATGTCTTTGTCTTCAATGCAAGCATGTACGTACATACCTCTGAAATTTTCAAGTTCTGATGAAACTGGCACTATGATCCAGCTCATGCGCATAACTCCTTTTTTACAAAGCTGTCCTATGTGTTAACTTCTTTTGTTTTTGCGTTTGCTTAATTAAGATGTCAACAAAGAGATTTGTAATTTGTAATCATATTTGCTGACTAATCATCATGGATAGAAAGAAAAAACCATTGAAGTGGATCTGATCTCACTTTTTTATTTCTGTTAAGTATGTGTTGTGGTACCTCTTTTACTTTCCTATCTTTTCCAGGAGACTCTTGTTATCTAGCTTTTTGACCATCAATCTTGCTGTAATTGAACCTTTTGTTTCTCATGCAATCTGCTTCTCGTTGTGTTTCACTTTTAGATATGCCTTCTTTTTCTTTGTCCAAACAAAGTTAAAACTTTTCTTCTATTCTTCGTTTTGTTCTCGAGAGAGAAAGAGGGTAAAAAGATAAAGATAAAACAAAAGAAAGAATCTCTACTCCTTTGCACCAGAATAAACCTCACTAGAACACATCTGTTCAACAATCTCGTAATTGGAGAGATTTTTCGATACAATTCATTGGTGGAAAATAGTACAAATATGTTCTTTTTCCTCGTTTTCGAAAAATAAAAAATGCTTACCGACCTTAAAGTATATTCTTGTACAATCCATCATCCATAGCACAAATTCAAAGAAACGTCCAACTTGGACCATTTTTTCTATAAACTTATTGATTACTTTTTAGCTGAAGACAACTTGGTCTATCGACTGTAAGCCATTGGACAAAGTGAGAACAGGAAGTCCATGATACCACCAACATGTATTATAATGATGATCCTCGTAATCGTACGTCTACTAAATACTAACCACCATCAGCTATATATATAACTGTATTGTAATGTCCTACTTGTAACAAAACCATCACTTCATAGTATTTCTCAAAATGACCTTACCAGTACTAATCTTTTCTTTTGTTCCAAAACCCTTCTTTTATTTAACTTTGTGCATGTAAGTCTATGGCCTTCTAAATAAAATATCACCAAAAGAGACGAAGCAAATGGTCAATGATTATTATTAATATTATGGAACTATTTCCAGCTTTTCCGGCATTGATCACTCGCTGTCGTCCTATGTTTATGGTGTTTAGTCAAGAGATTGCAATCGAGCATGAAATGGTTGCACACGAGGTTCATCATAATCTTACACTCGTGGGAATGCACTCGATGACAGGATAGACTCAGGCACGTAAAGAAGGATTCTATAGATTACGGCAAGTGGAATCAGAAAAAAGTTATCGCGATTTCTAAGCACACAACTGCTTTGTGATTAAAATTAGAGGTGCCCTGCTGCCCACGACTAATAATGACAGTTGAGCCAACCAAAAACTTCCATGTGAGAATGTCTGATAAGGAGTTGTATTAATCTGTTGCCTTTGAAAAGAAAGTTTTCATGCAATGATGGTGTTATGCAGATTAAGGAACAGATAGATATGATATGATACCAATAATAAAACGAAAGAATGTGGTCAAAGCAGAGGCCTTTTGCATTATTGGGAAACATTGAGCTGGTTTTTGTACTTAGCTGGACATGGTAAAGGCGCAACTCCAAAAAGTATATTCATAATGCAAGGGCCACTTCTATATTGCCAACATGATCATTTCAGATTTTAATCATTAGCGATGGCAACCATGTTAATTAATCCTTTCCCTCCAATTTCCATATCTCCATTCCAATATAAAGCCAAAAGGCTATGTTTGGAAAGGTCTTAATTTGTTACACTTGGTTACAGACATATGACAGAAAATGGGGCCCCACCTACCTTTCATTAGTCCCCTAAATTCCTCTCCCACTAACGCCATTGCAAAACATGCAGAATGTTACCTCAAAATCAACTTTTTATCCCATCAACCATTTCCTGCTCCCTCTTTTCCTTTTCCCTATCCCCCACTTTTACATGCAAAACTTAACTTGTGACAGATGAAGCGCCTATTATTAGGCTTAGGTATCATTCCAAGCAGCAAAAACAGGCAAGTGAGACATGGAGATAGCTGAAGCTGGCCTCAACTGAGATGCTGCTGAAGAAGGAAACCAAGATGTAACCGCAGCAGTACTGGCAATGGGGCTAACAATCTTCGATGCTATTGGAGGCGGCTTTGGAAAGAGCAATGTGGCGCCAGTTTTATCAGGGCTGGCTTCCCTTGAGCTGCTTAAACTGGTCACCAGCGAGGACGCGTTTGAAAAACGAGTCCCTATTTTGGCAGAGTCATCTAGCATGAGCTGGCCAGAACCTACTGAGTCAATCGCAATGAGATCTTGTAGGGCCATAGAAAAAGCAGAGTTTCTATAATTTCCGCAGTCCATGTTTTTCTGCTCAGAACTATTCGACTCTTGCTGCGGTGGAGTTTGATACGAAACCATCTTCCAATCTGAACCATTTTCATTCTTGTTTTCACCTTGAACTGTGTCCCCATTGCTGGCGCTGGATGCATTATACTCCAAGGCCTCACCATCTTTGTTTCGCCTTGCCAGCTCCCCAGATAAAAGAGTATTGCTAGCAATGATCCTTTCAACATCATATCTAGATATGTCAAAGTTAGTGACCGCATTAACCCCACGGAATTTGATTGCTGCAATGTCATATGCCTCAGCTGCTTCTTCTTGAGTGCCTGAATTTGAATACACGTAACAAAATTTAGCAAACAAAGATCAACAGACTTCAACTTTCATTAGGCCAACATATATGTATATTCTGAGGAGTCCCTTTGCGTCTTTTTCATCATCATATATGCGAGAACAGCCTTAAAAAAGTTACACGTTATAGCCTCGAAGTAGCAAGAAGCCAGCCTTATAAAAGCAAGCATATTGCTAGTCACCAGTGCCATGACAAAGAAAGAGAATTTTATTTTCTTAACAAAAAAAGAAAACCCATCTTAACTTAAACTTGAATCGCGGACGCGACCCTTTTGGAAAATTTAAATCCTGAACTCCACCAACACCAAGAATACATAACGCATTGATGCGAGGGGGATTATAGTTTGGAAGGACTTACTGAATGTCCCAAGATAAAGGTCCTTGTTTCCTGCAACTCTGCCTATCCTTGCTTGCCATCTTCCATGCTGGTGGTGCCTGAACAGTAAAAATTGAAATTTAAAACAAAAAGTGGATTTAGATTTTAAGAATGTATTCTATTAATGAAGCATAATGGGGGCAGGTGAACCAAACATACCTTGTCACTCCTCTGAACATTGAAGCCCCTCTGGAGAACCCACTGCTTTTTCTGCAAAGCAAACACAAATTTGATCATTACCTTAATATAATTAAGAGGTAAAGAAAACTTAATAACAGATCAATCATTAATTTTAGCCAAAACCCACAAACAAATTGCTCAGTATCGGTACCTTCTCAAGTGGGCAACATATTCTTGTCTGCTCATGTTCTTCATTTCTTCAAGTTGAGCCTGGTAATTTTCCAACTGCAAGAGGAAATAGAGGATGAGAATCCAAGGACTGTATACAGTTGCAATCAAGTAACTAGAAAGAAAAGTTTAACTAAAGTTTACCGGAAAGTTTATGTGGGTTGATGGTCCCCAATACTTGAGGGCAGCTAGATCATAAGATCTTGCAGCTTTCTCTTCCATATCATATCCCCCTGAAGTCAAAAGATAAGACAGATAACTCGGTAATTATCAATAGGGAGAGGGTTGAAAATGCCAAGTCCTTAAGAGAAGACTCACCCAAATACACTGCAACACGCAACAATTGTTTGGAGCGCAACCCAGAAGATAAACAAGACAGGACAGAGTTAGATTAGTGGCATAGATCATGTTGCAATGTTACTGGACCAAAATTTGCAGCGTAATAAAGACGATGACTTGCAAACAAAAAACTAACCTTGTCTTCCTTTCCTGGTCTGCCCTTCCTTCTTGCAACTATTATCCCACAAATGAGCTTCATATCTACCGGTCCATCTGTGCCTGATAGTAGCCATTGAAAAGAGTTACTCAAAAAATTAAGAAAAAGCAAACGATACATTAGAACATCAGGAGGAAAAAAAATTGAAAAAAAAAAATCTCAAAGCAACAAAATGAAAATCTTGAATGGAAAGGTTATATGATAGAGCATGGTTGATTGAGGGTAGAATAGTAACCTCGTGACTCCCCTATACTGCGACGTTCTCTGGCCGAATGTGTCAAGGGATTTCCTATGCACGGGTTGCTTCTGGCTCAACTTGCTAGCCCCTCTCTTCTTGCCTTCAATAGCAGCCACGGAGTCGGTGGCAGTGGGTGAGATCTGCCGTGAAGCCGTGACACAACTAGACTGAGAACCAGGGCTCATAGATAAACTCAAAGACTGCAAATCCCCACAGCCAACAGTAGCAGTAGCTGCAGGGCCAGAAACCCCACGATCATCACCCATGCTACCATTCATTTCCTGCACCAGAGCCTGGTGATGCTGGAATGGAATAGAATACTCCCTGGGATTCACCCAGTTTTTCATGCAGCCAACGCCTTCTCCCGCCATTCGAGGCATTTGGGAATCACATACAGTAACGTGGGCGCCCTTGGCATCTTCCTCCAATGGAGCTTGATAAATTCCATGGCATGCAAGTCCAGGATAATATAGGTGGGGTTGAACTGTCATATTCCCAGCGTGTTGCTTGAAGGGCTCCGAAAGAAGTTCCAGAGAATGGTCTCTGCTGGTTTGAGACTCTGCATTTTGGCTGTAGTAGATGCTGTCTAAGCTCAGAGTCATTGCCTCTCTGTCATGGCCACCATAGTCGTGGCTTCCCATAGTTGCACCACCAAGAAAATCCTCCAGTTTCGGCGAGGAAGTCGGCACCATAACTTCACATATACAAGAAAAAATAAAATAAAATAAAATTGAGGGCCCTGTTAAAATATTTAATGGCTAGAGAAGAAACAATTTAAATAACCTACTTGGGAAAATTTAAAGCGTAGATTCTGAAGGAGAAGATAAATTTATACAAGTTACCTTGCGTTTGTGATCTAGTAAGGGCTTCCATTATACAAAGAGAGCCATCAGACTTGAGTGGCATTACAGCCAAGGGAGAATGGAAAGCACTATTTTCCCCGACTCCGTAACAAATTCCAGAGGTGCTCAGGTGAGAAGGGGGCAAATAGAAAGATGTTGGAAGAGAAACAGTACTTGAAGCAGCAGCAGCAGAGGGCTGGTGTTGATGATGGTAGTGATTATTATGATGAAGATGTTGAGGGCCAGAAGAATTAACCTCCATTTTCATGTGGGGTGAAAGAGAGAACCCCAACCAGTTATGATTATTCCCATCGTTGTTACTATCATTCATGGGCTTCATCTTTCTTTTCTTTCTATCTCCCTCTGCCTCTCTTTCTCTTTCTTACTTCTAAAGCTTTGAACTTGCTACCAGTATGTATCTATACCAGAAGCAAGGCAAGTCAATCATTGGATAACAAATAAACTAATCATAAGATTTCTTCGCCTCCGGTATACAAAGACTTGCTTTTTGTTGCCTAGCTGCAGCAAATTTCTCTACCAACCAAACTAAGTCTAGCTTATGCGCGCTCCCTCATTCATATATTCAGTTATTCACATAACTTGTCTCTCTCTATTCTCTCCCCCTGAAGACAACAAAACTGGTCTCTTTAAACTAAGCAAAAAGAATGAATTCTCAGCAAGCAATGCCGAGGAGCACCCACATTATTCCATAGGGATCTGTGTATATGAGAAAGACCACGTCTTTTGCTTTCAATTCTCTTTCTTTTTAAAAAATAAAAATAAAAATAAAAATGGGGTGTGGGTTCTCTCCTTTAACTGCGTCCCCCACTTACTTTTTTTCTTAAACCCTACCACAAACCCAGATTCAATAACACAATACTGAACCACATAAATCTCTCCGACCCACAGATAGCCAAGAACTGCTGCTTTTATAATGAAATGAACTCAACCCAGAAACGAAAATTGTCAATGGGTTGGTTTTTAATAACTTTAACTTTTTGTATTGTTCTGGGACTTGAATTACTGTGGCCTAGCTGAATCTGAAACGGCCAATAGAGTGGGCTCGGGGAGAGAGAGAGATAGGTGATAGCCAAAACTAGACTGCTTTGCTTTAATTTTTACAGTGACAAGGTGGCAGAGATAGATTTGACATCTGCCCCTCCAGTCACTTCATACAGTACCGCAATTCTGCGCCACTCTGCAAACTTAAAAGGGATCCATCCATTTTCAAATCTATTCTTTTTCTCTTTCCAACCCTTCAGCCTTAAATAATAATAAGCAAAGATAGAGATTGCACCAAATTTCTTCACATCACGTTTTTATGCTTTGTTAAAAGAATAAATAAATCATTCTGGTTACAGTTTGGTTTGCAGCTTTAAATTTGAGGAAACGAAGAAACCCATAAATATAAGAGAAAAGCTACGTCAACTATTGGACGCACTTTTTTTAAAATATGTTAAAAGATAAAATTATAAATAAAAAATATAAATTATATATATGTATATACACACACAATACCTCTCTAAATATAAATGAAAGAGCAAGAACAAATTAGTGTTACAGTTGACTGGCGGCATGAATGGGTGACAACCCATCATCCACCGTCGATCTTGACAAAGAGTAGTTTCTTTTGTGGGTCATCTGATCTGACCTCTGCTGACTAATGTCTTGGCCTTTATTTTAGTATACTTGTGTGTTTTCACTGTGAATCTGTGATCAAGTGGGCACTCGAAAATCAGTAGATGTAATACAATTTGTTGGCTAAAATATCTACAATAGTAATTACGTTGTTAGTTCCTTAGATCATAATAATTTGCATATGATATGGTTTTCAATCATGTGATGAATGAGTTCCGTCTTATCATTGTGTGTGCTATTTGCAATTGTTGTCCAACTATCAACTAATGAATTGTAATTGTAATTATGAAATTAACTAGGGGCAAAATAGGGAGTTCCGGAGAGCCTCGATTAATTTTACTAAAATGGTAAAATTATAGGAAATCCTTTGTTTTTTTCTACTGTCCCCAAGTGTGTAGTCAACACCTGCTTCTGGACAAAAAGTGGGAAGTGGGGCTCTGATAAGCTTGAAATATTCCAAGAATAATGAGCCACAAGGGCCCCAAAAACACACTTTATATTGAAATTCTATTTTGTTCCTAATATTCCCTTAATATATTTAGCTGAAAATTTTCCTCTTCATTAACAAAATCACATCATACTCGGTGGAAATTGCATAACGACGTTTTATTAGGAAAAATGTTATTTATTTTTTTGGTTAAATAAGACAATGTTAATTACCAAGTATTAAGTTTCTCTATTTAGATATATAGTTAATATAATTCAAATTTAATCAAACTTCTTATGTGTAATTTGACTTTTTATCAACCTAGCTAATATGACAGTGCGTGAGTGTGACTGATTTGCATTAAGTCCTTTTCAATCCTTTATTCAAATATCTAACTCGTCAGTAGTATCATTTTCTTGTCAAAACCTCTATATTGGTTTTTTCAACATTGCGTGGGCTTTCTGTGCTCTATTATTGTCAAAACCTCTGCTGGGCGTGATAATCGTTTTTGTATCCATATAAGATTAGATATTGCTACCCATTTCACGTTGTTAACTTTTCTTACTAAGTTTCTTCTTGCAGTAATTAATTTCTTCGTCTTCCTCGTTCTCTGTGTATACATTTTCTGGTCAAAGTATATGTTTTCTACTTCTATGTTTATATTTTTGTCATGAACATACCAAGTTGTGTTGGTAGCCAGCAGCCAGTTGAGTGAAAAAAGAAAAAATGCTTTGACGCATGCAGATTTTTGCATGCAAAATCTTGATGGAGACAAATTTTCAAATGTGAATGATTTCGTGTTGAACCTTCATGAAAGGAAAGGTAGAGCCCAGTTTCGGGAGGGAAAAAAAGATACATACTGAGAAGGAAAAGGTAAGAAAAGGTAGAGACAGTTCTAGGAGTGCACAGAGGTGGGAGTAATGATTCTTTGTATTATTATAAGGTAATCATCACCGAATCCAATCACCACTAAACTGCCCTCTAACGTAAACCTGGACACCTTTATATTTCTGCCCATAATAACAATTTGACTTGTGTTCTTTTGCTTTCATCCACCTTTTCAATGGGGAGCTAGCAGTTGGCAATTGTATTCTGCTAATGAATTATGATGATGTTGAAGAAGAATATGTTTGATTCGAAAAATTAAAAGGTTAGCTAGCCAAAGAGTGTTTTGAAATTGATTGTATAATCTTTTGTTCTTTTTAAAACGTTGTATTAAATATCAGCACTGTCATTATGGGAGCAAAAAGTAACTCAGAAGAGACAAACGGACAAAACAGTTGAAGCAGTCATAATAAGTAAGGCCCCTTATTCATTACTCCTAATTCCGAAAACTCAAAATTGAGGACACCTGTTCCAAATTGAATCCAATCGAAGCTTGTGTAAATTTGATTTGTTAAAAAAATAAAAAAATAGCATAATATAAATTTTGTTTGTCTCTTATTTAATTTATTTAAAACATTATTATTAGATAAAAGTGTATTTATAGTATTAAATAAATATTTAAAATTTTATTATTTACTAAATCATAAATTAAATATTTATTTTTTATATAAAATTTTTAATTTTATTGTCTCTCAAATTATTTTATAATTTTTATATTTTAATTTATTAAATCAATGATATTAAATTTTAACAAAGAACTAAAGAAGTATCAACAATGATGTGATTGGTAAGTAATTATTTTTTAATTTATATATTTTTATAAATTATTTTAATTATTAAAAAATATCAAAATCTTATTATATTTTTTAAAATAATATAATATAATATAAATAATATAAAAATATTCAAGAACAACAACAAATCATAAATAATACAAAAATTATATTATAAGCCAATTCTTTATATTATTACTGTGTATCGTACGTTTAAAATTTAATGCTTATTCTAATCTCACGGTAAACGTGCATCTTCAGCACGATACATTGATGGCAACAAATTCCTGCCAACTTCACATGATACGTTCTTTTCTTTGATGAAAGAATTACTATTTGTATCAGAATATTAACTTGAATTTTCTCTTCTTTTTTTTTGTTTATTTTTTCAGAAAAAAAAAAATACATGAATAGTTATTTACCTCAGTGTCCCAGCTGAGTTAAAATGTAATGGAAGCTGATATTAAAAGGCGAGGCCCATCCTAGTTCAGCCCAGCCCGGCCCAGAGAGCATAAAGAGAATATTAAATGGAGAGAGGAGTAATGAGGATCACGTGAGATGGTAAAAATCCAAACAAAATCACTATTCGAAGTGTTTGGTGGCTGCCGAACTGAATCCTTAGAAGGATACTTTTTTTTTTATATATATGAATGAAGTTAAAGAATGAATATTAATTTAATTTGCATGCATGCATGATGAGATAGATAAGATGAATGAGTAGTGGTGTGCAGTGCCTTCTTTCTACTCTTTCTCATTCAAGTTCTCTCCCTCATCCAAAAACTGAGCCTTTTAAATTCAATTCTATTTTGGCTGGCTTCCTTGTCATGCATTGCATTCTATTTTGGCTGTTTTATTTCTCTTTCTCTCTCGCAGACTCACCTGAAATGTCAAAATTTAAGCTTATATGTCCTGTCACGATCACCCCAGATTCTCTCTCCATCTATCAACTTTTCTTTCTCCTAAAAAAATTAATTAAAACATGAGACAGGTTCGGAATGGGATTCATTGGAAGCTGGGAGAAGCTGATCACTGCGGGCGTTTGATCAGTCCACTAGGTCAGATTCAGGTCTTTGTCATAAACGTCACAAAATATATATACATAAGAAGCTATCCCTTTGAACGAGGGAAATGCATGCAGTGATGCGAACAAGAACAAGAATATGAATAACTTCGTGATAAATAATACTTGCTACAGTGAAATTGAGTTTGATGAGGCAAATCAACTAAGCCAGCTACCCTATGCTACGTCCCTTTAGTCTACGAATTTTCCAAAATAGTGAAAATGATATTAAAGTTGATTGTCTCAAGTAACATGTGAAGCATTCAAACAAGGAGTCCATATAGAATCGAATAGATCTTCCCGAAACTAGGTCAGTGTTGGCCTCCCTACTCCTTTCCTTGCCTACTCAAAAATTAATCCATTCCTTTCTTTCGCTTATCATTGTTAGATTCAGTTTCTCTTCTATTATCTTTTTGATAAATAATAAATAAATAAATTTAAAAGTAATATTATTTATTAATATTTTTTTAAAAAAAGTTAAAATATACTTAATAAAAACACGATTCAATAAAAAAACTAAACATATCATCGTTCTATTCTATGGATAGAAATATTAGTTAGATATATTATACTATACTAGTTCCAGTAGTTATATAAAGCAAATGCCTTTATTAGCGTTTGGTGCCCTCCATGGATAGATTTCCAATTTGCAGTGCTTGATTTATCTACATTGACTTGAATTACAACATGCTTATTAATGGAACAAGACTGTGAAAAGATGATGTTTCTATTTATGGAATCGTAAGGGTTTTTAAGAGCACACATTTACTGACCCTGCCAGGAATGTGATGAAAAAGAAAATTAACCCCACAACACAGACAGACCCCTCTCTCTCTTTTTGCTTCTGAAACTTGTTCCACACGAAAACCAAGCAAATAAGGAATCTCTTTTGTCTAATGGGTATAACATGGCAGTAATAACCGCTCAACTTTTATCAAGTTTACAATAACAGCGAACTGATTCTGATTCTGATTCTGTCTGGGCATGCAATGCAACCACATCTATCAAAATTGATGATAGCCGCATCATTGGTGAAGCAAGTAAATAAACTGACAGCATATGCAAAAGATAGAAAAATGAAGTCAAAATATATTTTTGTTATTTTTTATTTTTTAATTAAGTTTTTTACACGTTTATTAAATTTAATTAAATATGTAACTAATAAAAATAAAATTAAAATTAAAGTACATAATTAAGTAATATAATGTAATTTTATTAATAAATAAATTATTAAAAATAATAAAAATGAATGATTAAATTAAAAAAATAAGATGAGTATCATTTATATTAGTGTGAAGTGACTCAGGCAGGCACGGGCAGAGTCAGATCGATGAGAGGGGGCGACCAAGATTGAACGGCTCTCCAGAGTGAAAAAAATAGATTTTTTTAAATAAAAAAAAAAAAGAAATAAGAGAAAATCAACACAGCATTTGCATAACTGTGATGTGTTGCTGATTTGACGCCGCAGATTTTAACAGCCAATGCCTTCCCATCACTCACTCAATTTAAGCTAAGCAGGACTTTGATAATATTCACTACAAGGACTTTAGTCGCATGAATAGAATAAGTTTACGTCGTTATTTATAATATCTGAAAATAATCTGCAACCTTAGAAAAATAAAAAGGAATAGACAGTTCAAAGTAAATCGTTGCAGTTTAAAAAAAAAAAAAAAATCGTAAAAGCACAGGCTTCGGGATGATGAGGAGGACAAAATTTTATAAAAGCAAGTGCTGATCATGCCGGTTTAATAAGCCCGGTTGCACTTGTATCATTAGAAAATTAAAAATGGTCCATGTTGGTCACTATTATGTTCTAACCTGGTCCCCTTAGGTAGGAGCCTCTATCATATATATTTCTGGTCGTGGGCTTGTGTTATAATGGGCCTATATTTGGTTAATTGTTTGGGACTGGGGTAAAGGTTTTGGACTGTGTAAGTTCAGGGGAGTGGGCTTACGCGTGGCCCACTATGGAGGCCCACAAGAAACCTTAACGTTAGCCCATTTGAATTCTAGGGGCCTGGTCCATATCAGTCCAGTTGCATCTGCGATCTAAATGAAGCCCATTCAATGCTTGCGTTCCCTCGAAAATGGAAACTAACTTGTATTAACGAATGCAATCTTATCTATTAAGTAGAAACACTTGAGAGATTTCAAAACCGTATCGCATCACAACATATACATGTATATGTAGATAGAACTCAACTCCACATTTAAGATTAGGTAACTTAACGTTCTATTGCTCAGATGATAAAATATACAATGAATATCCTCTCACTTGAGTCAATAGTACAAGGAAATTAAATTAGTAAACTAAACTGATGGTCCTATTGGAGAACACAAGTGCATAGAACTTGCAACTCACTGCTACCACCGCCGTATCAGTGATGTGAGCAACTACAGGAAAAATAATAATAATAATTTCGGCATCAGATTCATTATCCAAATTGTTCTTCAAATCCTAAAGGTACCAAGTATCAAAGCTTTAATTATCAACAGATTTAAAATTATTGGCACAACTGGTTACAAGTATTTGTCCAGTTGTCTGAATGTATTTGTAGAACACTACCGTATGCAGGGTGTGTGAAAGTGAAAATATACGTGGCTCTAATTTACCCTCTTTCTCCATTTTATATGACCCCAAAAGACAGAGCGGCCACAGAGCATGCATGCATCAGTTTCTAATTCAAGGGCTTTCCAACAACACAAAGTTCATACTATGTAATTGCAAACCTTGTTCTACGGGAGAAGCACAATTACAAATTAGCAAAACATATTTTTTCATGGATACAGTAGACATAGTAAGGGTGCTGGCGCTGCACAAGCTTAAACGAGAAATCTTCTTTTAAGCAAGAAGAAGCTACTCTAGAAACCGTGTATTAATACAAGTTAGAACTCCTAATATTCTGAAGATGAAGGATTTACATACCTCGAAAAGTTCAAAGGGGTTACCGCGGCGATACACATCACTCTTGCTGTTGTCAATGGGAAGAATAGTATACAATAATGCTCTGAACGTCATAAGTAAAACAGCAGTACTTCCCATCGTAACAAAAATAAAACCATAATTTGGGAAATGACCTGATGTTGCTGCCCTTATCCCTATCCCTACCTATCAATAAGGTAAATCAAAAGTGATTAATGGGATCTTTTTTAACGATGATCACTGGACAAGAAAAAAGTGCACACGCTTTCCTACAGAGATGAAAGAACTTGCAGCCAGTTGTGGGTAAGAATCATTTATCAATAGAAGTTATCAACATATCCCATAAACCATGACAATACTGACAACTTCCTTATTATGTATAGAAGTGATTCTGTGTTTCGAAAGCTGAATTGAGCAAAAAATAATATCGATACTATTGAAAGTTTCCACACACAAAGCACAACAGTTAATTAAGAATATCAATGCAGCTGCTCCTCAAGCCATAACTATGTTATATGGATGCAAGCATAATACCATCAAAAGCTATGATAAAATGCATTTAACTAACCGGGATACCGAGAGCCCACGATTTAGCAGTGGCAATGATGCCCTTGGACAGACCATTCATTCCACGGCCCTCCTCCCCATAACCTCCAAGAAAGTATGCACTTAAGGACCAACCTGAGCAGCAATAAAATACATTCAGGTGTTCAGTTTAATGGTTCATTTGCTTTACTTCTCTACCAAATAGAAAGCAAAACAAACTGCGAATTGAAAGAAAGCATACCAGCAATAAAAGGGTCAGCAGTGCGCAGCGTCTCCATGTCCAAAACAGAAAACCCATGACTGAATCTTCCAATTGCGGTAAACAAAACCAGGGCAACTACATCCCCAGCAGCAAACAGAGCCACACGTCTGCAACACAATAACCAAAACCACAAATCCCACCAGAAATTCAGTGATAACTTTACTTTTTATATATAAATTCAAAAACTTAGTTTAACCCAATAAATTTCGTATTACCCCCATTTTTCAAGACGTTTAGAGGAAGTGGGTTTGTCGAACTGGATGACACCTTCCAATGGAATATCCTCGGAACCAACGAAAACTGTTTCATCATTAGCAATAGAAGGAGAGGCCGAGGAAACAGGTTTAGAAGTAGAATCTGACTCGACGCCTCCTTCGGCCCTTGCGAGTGTAAGATGTAAGGGTTTTACATTGAATTTGGATTTGCGGTTCGAGAAGACTGATGGATTTCCATGGATGAACTTTATTGGAGACGAAGAGGAGAACAAACACTTAGCAGATAACGGTCCCCCGTGTGCCTGGCTAACGAGTATCATTTTTAGGCCTTAGCGAAGCACCGTTTGTTTAAATGCACATCACCACTTGTCTTCTGCACAAACTGGTAGGTCATCCCCTCCACCTATAACACTCGTATGCTTGGGCTAAGCAATTTAAGTCGGAGAGTCCACTAGGAGATCCGCGGCTTCCGTTTTGCTATTTTCATTTTTTTTTCTTTTTAGAATAATTATTTTATGATGATTACCTCCGTGAAAAAGTTTTTTTTTTTTTTTTTTGGGGCCAAATACACGGACAATTTTGTTTAAAAAATAATTTTTATTTTGATTTTAACACGTCTAATTTTACTTACAGTAAAAGTTTCAAATATTTTCCTTTTATCCGTGATCAATAAATTTTTTCAGGAGCATTTTTATGTCCAAAGAAGCACTTCAAAATATCTAATATGTACTTACACAATTTTACTCTGCAAGTAACTCCACTTGAAATTTTGACATGAACAAATTACGCTAATCTATAAATGAAAAGAATAGCAAATCTTTTCATAATCTTTTTTTTTTTTTGGGTTGTAAAGCAGACAAAAACCTAATGTGAAACATCTGCCCCACATCTTTTCCTATATCAGGTCTCACTTTATATATAACAAGCATGGCTCAAACCTTTTGATAGAAGATAAAATTTAAAATCCTAATTAACTAATTTTATACTTGAGTGAATTGACCAATTAAAAACGACAAGAAACAAAAGATGTCACTACCCCACAATCAGGAAGCAAGACTAAACACACGAAGGCGGAGACCGAAAGATTGCATCTGCTATTTAAAAAAGAGACATTACACTTGAATGTGTATAATAAACCTATCTACGAAGATGGTGGGTTGCATCTTTGTGTATTTTTATGGAACTAGCATTTTTTCCTTCAAGGTATTCAGGCATTGCAAGGCTAATATCAAGAAATTTTAACTGCTTTCCTTTCATGAACTTCGAATTTGACAACTACAATCAAACGCAAATCTATCTGACCACAACTTTTTTTACTGTAGATAGATACGGGTGCAGAATGAGATAGAATTTACAACCCGCAATTTTAAAGAGATTCAAATTTAGGTAAAAAAAATTCTAGTAGTTTCCAATCCATCCCATGCTTGAATGGTTCTAGTAGTTTCCAATCCTCTCTAACATGACCATCTTTGGCTAACCACAACAGACGTAAATCAAAACCTCACATGAAAGACCAACATTAGCGAAAGAACCAATCAGTGTTAATGATGATGAATTTTATTTTTAAGAAATTATAGCCATAGGAATGATGATAAAGTTGAAATCCATGCATTTCTATAGTGTGCACAAGCACAAATATATCTAAGAATCACACATGACAAAAATTCTCACCCGTTAAAGATCCGTCAAATAATATGAGAAAAGGCATTTCAGCCCAAAGGGTGCCAAAAAAAAAAAAGCCATGAGACAACGGCATGCAATGTATGAGAAGAAATCCACTTGTGCAAACAGCAAACATAGAGAAGAGGAAAAGAAAATAGAGGTAGGGCAGGGAATTACAGTCCATTATTTTACAGGAGCCTGAATTCTCTACTGATAAAACTGCAGAACTACACATGGAGTTTGCTAAAACTACATATTTGACACTAAGAGGTATCTTCACAAATTTAAACCAACCAGGAAAAAAAATAGAATAAAATAAAAGAAAGAAAATGAGCAGTCACTAGCTCTTACACCATCTACCAAAGAATATACCAACCTTTCATTGCCCAGGAAGGAGCAGTCAGCAAGAATTTTACCTACAGTGATTAAGGCTAGCAGAATGATCCTTTTAGTCTCTTAACAAGAAGCTTCATCATTACTTCCCTTCAGACTTAAAGAATCAATACCCTGCTTTACCACTTCAATTGGAGGAGATGTCATATCACCTTTTGCAAATCCATTGACACCGAAAATTTGATCAAATTTCAAATTGGCTGCAGATGCAACAACGCCAGTTTGCCCCCCGGTTACAGTACCAACTATTCCAAACCTACCACCGACATATGCAGGACTAGAAGAAGCATGGACATAAGGCGCCTGGCATGCCTGAGCACTGGTTATCATGGGTCCATACCAGAAGTTCCTAGGGGCACCAGATGGAACTGCATAGCCATTTCCCCCATACCCTCCCATAGGGTACCAACAACCATATATGTTTAATCCAGAATAATATACTCCATTATTACTATACCAGGGAAAAGGAGCAAAGCTAGGGAGCATATACCCAGGATAGTGAGGATAACTTTTAGGTGCTCCTCTTCCAGCCTTAAACCTCAATTTGTTAACACCATCACTGCCATTGTTCCCCTCTTTTGGAACAGCCCTCTTAACCTCCACCTGTCTACCATTCAAGTCATGAAAAGTTTTCAACATAACATTTGCAACAGATTCTTCTGAGTCGAAAGTGATAAACCCAAACCCCCTAGGACGGTGAGTTATATTGTCCTGCATCACCACTACATCTGTTATTCTACCAAACCTTTCAAAATATTTCTTAAACTCTTCCTCAGAGATACCAGCTGATAAGCCACCTACGAAAATCTTTTTAGTCCTAATCTGGTAACTGCTACTGTCATTACTACAACAGTTACTCGTCCCTCTACTCTGTGGTTGGTTTTGGTATTGCTGCTCGCTTCTCGGTATTGCTTTTTTCACTTCTACCTACAGAAGAAACAAAAAACGAACTAATCATAAAGTGAATAACCAAAACATAAATAAGTAAGCAAATAAAAGGAATTGATTTTCGTTCCTTTTCCTAACATATTGTGGATACAGTTAGAAACTCGAATATTCAACCGTTCAGAACCTAATAACGTTCTCAATTGCTCATGTCAATTCCATTTATAATAAATTTCCCTTTTACTGCCTAGTTATGTTTATACTTCCAAATAAAACAGAAGCCAAATGAAGAAAATAATTTATCGACATAAACAGAAGAGAGAGTGGAACTGACCGTTCTGCCCAATATAACATGCGTATCTTGAAGGGCTTTATCGGCTGCAGAAAGATCAGAGAACCTAACGAAGCCAAAACCTCTAGGATTTCTAGTGCTCCGGTCTAGCGAAATCGTGGAACCAACAACAGAGCCGTACCTAGCGAAATGGTCTCTTAGAATATCTTCGGTTGTCTCCCGAGAAATACCACCAACAAACAGCTTCGCTTGATCAGAATCCATCCTGAATTGAACGCCAGAACCAGATACCCTCCGTAACTAACTGTACACAATCCCTAAAACCCCAATCATATCAGAAACCCTAGAACCCCAATTTGATTTTTTGGGTAGTTCTTGACTTACTCGATCTCAGTCTCAACCTTCCCTTGGTTCTGGTTTGGGGGCCTTTTTAATTTGGGCTAACAAAACTATTGGGCCAGATACTATCATTTAACTGGTCTTCAATTGATAGGCTCATCGTTTTGTCATATTATGCCGAGGAGCCTATCGGGCCAATATATCATTAACTCATTTGGTTTTTTGCTTTTAGCACCGCATAGATATTTTAACACCCACCACCCCAAAACAATAGATTGATTAAATGAGGCTCGAATCCAGTGCCAAGGTCATAATTGCTTGGGGAAAACCTCTAGTCCGTCCCGTGACCACCGCACCAGAGACAGAGCCTCAACAGAACCGTCCTTCTTGTTGTGCTGTATCCAACCTTTGAGCCCCAATTGCATGGCAAGATCTATGGTCCAGTTCCAGTACCACACGACTTGCACCTAACCCTTTCTCACAACTCTTGAATATTTGACAACCAGCAAACATGTGTCCTTTTCTGGTATCAGTCCTGTTTTTTAAACACGAATTCAACTACTTTATAATTAATAAATAAATCGATGAAATAAATAAGTAAATTATTATGAATATTTTGATTGAATGTTCGTTTAATAGAATATTTTTTAGGGTTGATTTAATATTTATTTATTTATAATTTATTAAATAAATATTATTTTTTTAGGGTTAGGATTTCATTTTTATTGTGTATATATACCTCTTTAATGGATGAATAAAGTTAACCTTTTTGGAGGTTTTATTTTTCTCTCATCTCAATTCTCTCTACTTTATTTTCTGTGTCTATTTTTTCATAACACGTTATTAATACGATAGTTCTTCTCTCCAATGAAGATTGCGTATATGCACAATGAAGCTACAAGGAAAATTCAATCCCAATTACTTTCAAATTCAAAAGCACCAGAAGAACGTAGAAGAATGAAATTGAAGAACGAGTCATATTCACGAAAACGACCAAGCAACTATGTCTGTGCAGAAAGGTTTTTGTATTTAATTTCTTTTATGTAATTTATAACTATTTCCTTTATTTTTTTAATGTCTATCCATATGCTCTTCAAAGGAAAATTTTCGCCACCAGAAGTGGCGAAGTAATATTCATGTGGCTTTGGTAAAATTAATTTCCTTATTAAATAACATTCTGAAATATGTGATAATTTAATTTTATTGATATGTCTTATCCCGAAGTATAAAGGTAAATTAATTTCTTTGAAATGCCTCATCTTGAAATATGAAGGTAATTAATTTTTATCTTATGAAACAATTTAATTTTTTTTTTATTTCTCATCTATAAGCATGAGAAAATTTTGAATTCTTTTTAATTTGTCTCATCCAAAAGTATGAGATTATTTTTTAGTTTATCTCATCCAAAAGTATGAGATTATTCTTTTAATTTGTCTCATTTAGAAATATAAGATAATTTTTTTATTTTGTCTCTTTCAGAAGTATGAAACAATTTTATTTATTTGATACACCTTCATCCAGCAGTATGAGGAATTTTATTATCAACGATTAAATAATTAATTTGATAAAGTGGATCCAGAAATTATTCATTTAAATATGAAAAATTTTATTATAAATAAATAATTTTTGTGAATCCCGAAGTTATCCACTTATAAAGTGAATCCTAAAGCTATCCATTATTTCATTCAAATATGGATAATTTTATTATGAACTATTAATTTTCTATAAAATAGATCCTGAAGTTATTCATTCAAATAAAATAAAGTGGATCCTGTAGTTATCCATTTAAATCGTAATCAAAGTGGATCTCGAAGTTATTTACTTAATTGATAAAGTTATCTACCTAATTGATATAAAACAGTAAATCTTAAAGTTATCTACACTTTTCAAATAGTATAAAATGGATTCTGAAGTTATTCATTCAATTGATAAAATTATCAACACAGCAGATCTTGAAGTTATCTACACTTAAAATAAATATGAAGTTATTTATACTAAAAAAAAAAAGGTATAATATAATTATGCATATTTTATTTTATTTTTTTATTCCTTTATTGTGCATATTATTTTATTTTATTTTCCTTCTTTTCTCCTTAATGCCGAAGCATGGGTGGTAATCGAACCCACGGAGGCCTAATTCAAAATTAGGCACGCAGCCACTACACCACAAACGCATTCATGTTTATATAAATCGTTGGTTTATTAGTTATTCTAAATCAATGGATTACTAGTTTAGCACATTTTCCTCTTATACTATAAGCCAAGTTATGCTTATACATAGTAATTTTTCTGAATATGTTTAATGATATTTTTATAGTAATAGTAATTGTTATATATGGATAAAGTATGATAGCTGAATTTTCGATGATAATTGTATATATGGTCTAAAAGAATCGGAGTTACATTTGTCTAAGTTTTCCATTATAGTGAAATGAAGCAAGAGGCATCCATCAATTTTATCTCCTACTTATGTCATAATAATCTCACTTATTGTGCCTATCATCTAACTCAACATAAATTAAGATATTATGCCATTAATTAGTCGATTATATATATGACATATAAACGTTAAAGTGTATTTGGGTGAATATTTGACCTTTGTTTTAAATTACATATTTTGTTGAGTGATTTTGAATTTTGGAGAAAATATTTATCATTTTATAAGCATTTAAAAATTATTACTTGGTAAATGCATATTACTTGGGTGGTTAAAAATTAACTTATTCTTTTACTAAACCTTCTAGTACAATGTCATAGTACTTTGAGCTAGCTATTTGAGCATACTTCATATTGCATGTGGTTTATGGAATAACCCATACCATGGGCATGTGTTAAATTATGTTGAATCATTTGTTGGTATTTAGTTTATTGTTATGCCTTTGATTCAAGAACTTTAGTTAAAATTGTAAATTTATCAACTTCACTTTTAGCGCTTCTTCGTCATACTTTCAACATGTTATTATGACAAATATTTGGATACTTTTTAGTGTTATTTGAGATTAATTATTCTCAAATTATCTATGTATTTCACTACTTTAAATTATGGAAGGATTATGCACTCAATTTGAAATATTCAAAGGTGTAGGGTGTCTTCCAAAGTTTATGTTTAGACCCTATATAACATTTTGGTTATGCATTTAAAGTCCCAACCTTAAAGGAAAAGGAATTTATGAATATTATTCATTGTTATTTTGTTAGATATATCTCTTATTTTATAGTATTTGAAATATCATATTGCAGTAAAGAAAAATAAATCTTTACTAGAAAGCATAAATGATTATATCATAATGATTCTTCTTTATTCCCTAAAGTGAATAGAGAAGCTATCAAGATATATGAGCACAAATATCACTATGAATCAGTAAATATAGTATTAGTTATAATACTATAAATACCTTCCACCAGAAGTGAGAGAGTAGTGAAGAAAAGTGGTAAAAGGATATTTGAAAAACCACTATTATTTTGAGGCCATTGAGTTTGTATCTGTTGTACATCTAAACATCTTTTCAATACTTTTCAAATATCAATGAAAGAAAGAGATTAATTGTTGAGACAATTTTGCTCCAATCAAATGATGTTCTCGACTTTGGCCATGATATTGTGACAATTAAATGCGTCAAATTTCTTTTCCTTGAATGTAATGAGAGTATACATAAGAAATTATTGTTGTAGTTTATTTAGTTAATTTACTTTTAATAATTCTAAGTAATTTGCTCTCTTGTTTAAGCTTTATCAATTTCACATATTATATGATTTTACATTTCTGTTGTACAAAATAATGTTACTACTATATTCAGTAGTACAAAGATGATTGAGAGCTCTTGAAGAGCTGAAAGAATAAAAATGATGATAAAATGCTCCTGAAGAGCTAGTTAATGTTTTCATTAAGAAATTATTTGCGTCTTCCTCTAATTTATACTACATATATGCAATTGAAACATATGTTGTTGTAAACCATAAGTTTATAAGTCAACATACGTTTATTTTATTTGGCATTACCGGTTAAGCCATCCCGGGTCAATAATGATGCAAAAGTATTTGAAAAAGATCATGTGAACTTTCATTGAAGAGCCAAAAGATTTTTCAATCGAAATGCTTAGTTCTTATATGCTATTTGTTCCCAAATAAAATTTATTTGCATTAGCAAAAGTAAGAGTGAATCCCTCGTCATTTAGAATGTACACGAGATGAAAATATTTATGGGCCTGTAAACCTACTAAATGAATCATTTAGATACTCCTTAATTTTAATCGATGCATCAACTAAATGATCACATATTTGGATTAACTCATAACTTGAAGTTTATGAGATTACTTGTTCAATGGATTTAATTAAGAGTGTAATGCCTTAATTATATATAGTTGAGCAACACATCTAGTTAATGCTAGTGAATTAACTCTTCAAGATTGATTATTGAAATACATAAAATGGACTTGTAGGCGCCTAAAAATTAATTGCAAGACCATTACTTATGAAATATAAACTTCTAAAGTTTATTTGGGAACATATGATTATTCATGTTGCAACATTGATTCGCATCATGCCAACAAGTTATTTGAACCCCCTTATAATTGGTGTATAGTCAAGAGTCAAGTATATCCCATCTATGAAATTTTGAATGATTTGTTAATTGCTCCACCACAATGTACTAAGATGGGACCTGAATGGAGGTTAAAAACATATGTTGGATATAGATATTTATATATAAGCGATATATATTGAGTCACTGAAAGGATATTTATTTGTGGCCTGGTTCGCCATTTGTCTTTTCGATAAATCATTTATTCCAACATTGGGGGAGAGAATAAGCAATTGGAAAATGAGAATATTTAGAATGAATTATCACCTCAATCCTCATACAAAGCAAATATGAATCAGAAGTTCATATGATAATTCATTTGTATAAACTGCCAGACGCATTGCCTAACTAGTAATAGTGATGAAAATCATGTGTACCAACTGCTATTGCTCCAATCAAAGTATAACTACAAACACATGAAAAGTGACAAACACGCCGGTTCCAAAGATAAAATTCTCGAAAAGAAAAGGAGCAAAAAATCAAAGATGACCAAATTGAGAATAGAGTAACTCCATAAGAGTTAATAGAGGTAACTCTAGAAGAGTCCTCAAATATTAGTTTCAAAGGAAACTCAGGTACCTGAGAGCCATGAAAATAAAGAGATCTCTATAGAATATGATGGAACTAAAATGAAATCAATATTGTTGACAATGTTCACATATAATGTAGCGCTATGTGATTGAAGATCATCAGTAAAGATCTGTAGAGAAAGAAATGATTAGCCAAAAATTGAAAAGACACAATTGAGGTTCACTTCAAAAGTGAAAAGATTTTGGACCTGTAGTCCAAACACTAAAAGTGAAAAGCCAGTTATGGATGAATGGGTTTTTGTGTAAGTACAAAAAAAAAATGATACTCAAGGATTTTTTTTTGTAAATAACTAGCATTGATTTTAAAGAGATATACTTAATTGTGGTGGATGTAAGTATCTAATGGTACTTATTTAGTCTGGCAGTATATGAATGTTATTATTTGCGTCTAATGAATATTGTTGTAGTCGACTTATTCAATAATGACATCCCTGAAGGATTTGATTTGCCTGAAACAATTTATACGATCATTTGAATTAAATTTTGTTGAAGGAAATATATATAGAAATAATCCATTTGTCCGCATATTAGTAAATTTGTGTCGATGATTTATTATTAGAACTTTTGAAGAGCTTCCAAAGCTATAAATTACTTATAGAGACAACTTGCATTGAAATGCTTATATAGTATAAGTGCTAAAGTGATTTTATATATATATATATAAATTATATCTATTATGATCGCTAAATGCGAACATATATTCTCTTTAGAACTTGTGAGGATGATAAAGAAATATTTGGTCCTGAAGTACCAAATCTTGGTACAATTTAACTAGTTGTCAATATGACAATCTAGCAAATTTGTTACCATGACATTAACTTCTACAATATTTGAAGGATCTTGTCCAATATTAGAGTTCGTCGACACAAATAACTTGATTGATACGCATTGCACTCTTTTTCCCTTCACCATGGTTTTCCCCATTGGATTTTTCTAGTAAAGTTTTTAATGAGGTAGCATTTGATTGCGTATACAAAAGAATTATGTACTATTTTCCTCACTAGGTTTTTGTCCCACAGAATTTTTCCTAATAAGGTTTTTAACGAGGCACGTTCTTTAGTAATGGGCATCCAAAGGGGGAGTGTTATGAATATTTTAATTGGATACCCATTTAATGAAATATTCCCTAGGGCTGATTCAATATTTATTTATTCGTAATTTATTGAATAAATATTATCCTTTTAGAGCTAGAGTTTCACTTTCATTGTGTATATATACCCCTTTAGTGGATGAATAAAGTTAACCCTTTTGGATGCTCTATTTTTCTCTCATCTCAATTCTCTCACCTTTATTCTTTGTGTCTACTTTTTCACAACACAAATAACTATGTTGTGACGCCCAAGACAGAATGTTATTTGTAAAATTAGTCATTTTTCATACTATTTTTTTTATTAATATTTTTTGATAGGCAAGTTTCAATCAGAAAAAAAGAAAAAGAAAAAAAAGATAACATAAAGTGTTGTGGAGAGGACAGATGGACTCAATCCCAAGATTTACTCACATGTGTTCGGTTGCAGCTCTAGGTTTAACTTGACCGAAGCAAGAGATGTCTGATGATTAGTATAATAACACTTGGTCTAATGCGTGCCAATATTCGATAATCGCACCTCCCAAAAGATAATTAAGCTTTTCAAGGTACCTATGTAATATAAGAAAACCAAAAATAAATCATTTATCTAATCAATCTATTCCGATCAACCTAGTTTAATTTAGTTCTCTGCATGTGACAGAGGATTTGAATAATCCATGTTGTTGGATGTGAGAAGCGTTTGACTGAATAATCCACGATTGTTTATGTATAATCATATACTAACAACCCCTTAAATTTATACATTATTCCTCGGTCTCATACATAGTCAATTGTCACATAGGCCCCTATTGGTAAATTAAGATATCCAGCCACAATGGACCAAATTGACTTTTTGCTATATATTTCAAGTGCCTTAGTCATCAAAATAAAAAACAGAGTTATGAGACGAAGACCGGATGACGCGAGAAACATCGGTTTAAGAATTTATAAACTATTGTGGGTTTTATTTTACCAATAATGACTTGAATAATTAATGGACTGATCTTCTTAATTGTTGCAAAAACAAGCACAGGTATATAATCCTCGGATCTCTTATTTCCATGGAAGCATATCTTTTTCCTAGGGTTTTGGGTCAATGCTAATGGACGCCATGATTCCAGCAGCGCAGCTCAAAATCCAATTCCATCTGTCAGACCAAACAAGTTTGAGCAGCCAGAAAAAACAGTGCCATGAATTTATAAATTGATATCAATTTGTAACTTTACTATCTGGTTTACTTTGTTGGGCACCGATCAAGCTTCGTCTCATTTGCCCCATTCTCTAACTTTGTTTTTCTGGGAGTGAGACCGAACTGCAGAACGTGCTTCCATATGCGTCCTAGCGCATGCTGTCCAATTTTAATTAGAAATAGTAAAAGATACTTATCCTTTCGGTGAAGAACTCATATGACAAGTAAGCATGCAGTCTACAGATTAAGTAATTGTTTAGAAAAAAAAAAAAAAAAACACACACACACACACAGCCATTAAAATTTGAAAGAGAGAGAAGATATATATACATATATGTGTGTGTATAATGCTTACAAATGGTGAAATACCAATAAGATAGGATGACATGAAATCCAATAAAAAAATGTTAAGAAAGAGGAAGAAGGAGATAAATACACATGGTTTCTCGCTGCTTTATTTGAGCATATAACAAAAAGTGATAAGACAATCCTTGGGGATTACTTTAAGCTCGGAAAACTTACGCGGCTGTGCTCGTCTCATCTCATGCGTCGAGACCAGAAGTAGTCTGTTGGCTCTATTTATTTAAAAATGAATTTGGTCACAGATACGTATGGTAGGCATTTGACCCGCTACAGTGTACTTTCTGTCGCAAATTAACCAACCCCTTTTATTGCAAACTAACGCAAAAGCTAGCTATTTTCCAACGCGTGCATTAATATATACTATTCCATGCACAAAATGTCTTGGAAACTGATGCATGGTTTACTCAAACTCAGAAAAAAGTTAACAGACAAAGAGTTGAAAACATACATACATGTCCTAAAGTCCTACACAAACATAACCCGCACAGTTCTTTTGGGCCCCGAGTGGTCCCTGTCCCAACATGCCCTGCCATATGCTATGCCTTCCTAGCAAAGGAAATTGGGAAACTATTAGACTATTTTATTTATAGGCACGTGAGCATCATAAGCTCGGATGGGTTTACCTATCTGATATGTTTTCCCTCTAAAATATTAATATCGTATCATGTTTGGTTAAGCTAAGTTTTCTAAAAGTCTCCCTATTGTTCTTCCTTTTCTTGTCAAAGACAAAGGGTGGGGAATGTAAAAACAATCACAGAATAGGGTTGATGGTGGGAGTTCCGTACCCGCAGTTCCCCAAACCAGGTGTCGTTTTAGACTGTTGTTGCTTTCTTCTTTCGTCTCTGTAATTTTACGCGAATCTTGACCAATCTCAATTTCCAAAAGAATACCTAAATTTGGTTTGAAATAATACTATATATATATATATATAGCATGTGGAGGGTGGCAGGGGGCTTGAATCTAAACCTTGTTACCCATGTTTTCATTTATCTACACCTATCTTCACACTAGACCCCGCGTGCAAAACATTGCACTCAATAAATGAATCATACGAAAACAGGTTTCTACTACTATTGTATTATATGTTGCGACCTCTTAGCTGTCAGTGACAATAACAGGTTTCTAAGCCACATCCATCCCTTTCTCCAAGTTGCCTATATCAAAACAAAGTAACATTTTAATACTATTGGTCAAAACAATTAAATTCAATAAAATTATATCTAAGAATGTACTGTACTTATACGTATGTGTACTCTTTTTTTCACGTACCATAGAACATTCATTATTTCGGCTTATATACTGTCATTATACGATTCTATGAATTTTTAGGACACATGGATCACTTCTATAGAACTTAAGATGAGAGTGTATTGCTGTGCCATACAAACAGTTAGTTTAGGTACTTCTATTTATTGAATGTCATAATAATTAATTAGAGAGTTCTATGTATTGAATTGAGAAATGTTGAGAAGGTGAGTGTAGTTTGAGTAGTTAAAAGTTGCTTTTTAATATTATAAAATGCCAATATTCTCGTTCCAACTTAATTCTTCTCCAATACATACAAAATATATTCCCATTTGAGGTGAGAAACCATCTTTGAGGTGGATTGAAGAAGTGACAAAAAATAGTAATCTAAAGTGTACAACCATTTTTGGGTCTCTCCAACTTGACTGGCTGGGATTGGCGGCGGATGTATTACGGGTTTAGGTGACGTGAGAGTTGGGGTCGGGTTCTCATCAACGAACAATTGTTTTAGGTAGCGTAATCCCGTAATTGTAATATTTGGCGTTGGGGAAGAAAACCATGAAATGAACACAAGAGGGACCTCATCGCCTACCAATCAAATCCAAATGCCGGAACCCGTGCCCTGTCGGACTCAACTCAACATTTACCCCTTTGACTTCGTCTAATCAGGTTCGTTACACTCTGTTACCTTTCTCTCCCCTCCCTCTCATCCATCATCTTTTTAAATAAAAAATTTCTAAGCTTTTTTCATGTTAAATCAAAAAAGAGAATTTACTTTGCATTTCTATGAGGCCGAGTTAGAAATTCATTTTCTCCAAAGATAAAGTTGTCTGAAAAAAAGAAAAACAAATTATTAAAAAAAAATTGGGAGGGATGAAGTGAGGTCCAGCGGTTCATTGGGTCGAGTCGCATCCGAAATCCAAGTTATGCGAAGGGAAATCGAGTGGGTAGTGGGGGCCCACGGGCAATAAAGGCCCGTTGAGATGTACGAAAGGTGACGCAAGTAGGACGAGCATAAAAGATAGGTGGGGCCCCACCCAAAACATGTCGGCAAAGGGGAGGCGAACCCCCTCTATCTCCATCTCGCTCTCTTTGAGCCAACACCCACATCCCCACCACGCTGCTGCCTTCGTCTTCAGTTCTTCCTGCATCTACACGCTCCTCGCTTTGATTCCATTCTTCATTCCTCAATAGCAATCCACCACTTCCACTTTCCTTCCTCCATACCCTTTTGCTAATTCCCCGTTTGGACTCTAGTATTTTTAAAATTTTAATACTATCTTATTTCATTTCATATGATATGATATGATAGATAGATAGATAGAAGGCCAAGGCCATGCCGCGGTCCCACGTGGCTCTACCACCACCACACCCGCTGTTGACACGTCAACGTCAGTGTACCAACGTCCTTTTTTGTTTTTTGTTTCTTATTCCCTCTCTCTGCCTTTTGCAAAGAGAACCGCTGGTCCGGTTCTTTTTCTGTCCTCCGTTGCGATGGCTCAACTAGAGACAGCGAATTTCTCATATTAAGAATAAATCGCGACTGGGCAAAGATATTTGTCGCCCATACGCGTGATGGATGTTATCTTCTCGTCGAAAAGATATTTTTTAGTTATTTCGCTTTCGTGGAAAGAAAATAATGAATCAGACTTTAATCCAAACAGGCTTATTTGTTCCCTCCCTGCCGCCAGGTTACCGTAACCAGTTAGTTGGGTATGAATTCAGATTTTTTTTTTAAGAAAAAAATCCTATGATTTTATGTTTTATTTGAAGAATATCTTGCGAGGGTGTGGTCCAGCAAAATAGTATACAGGTGAACGAAGAAAATTCAATTAAAAAAATAAAATTGATCTATCATAGAATTAATTATCAGTAGCAGTAGCTTGGGGCGTCCAACTACAGTTTAATTTCATATAATTTTTTATAAAAAAAAATTACCAAACTACTATTAACTTTATGGTAAAGAATAATAAAGGTGTACAGGCGCTAGCTAGCTGGATAGTCCGTACTGGGGGGGACGCATTCAATTTTGATATGGATACATGAGCTCCCCATTTTTTGGCACCCGACATTATATTGTTGTTGAAATAGATATAAAAGATTGGTTTCTACTAGTTGGGCAGATAAATCCCTTCCCCACTGTAATTTGTTAAAGTTTGATTTGATATGATATGATGCTATAATTCATATTGATGCTACTGTAGTCATTTTTGTTAAAATTAGTGGAAGTGGATATTGATTGCAGTGGGTTGGGTACTTTATGTTAGTAGTTAGGTAGACTAAGTGGTGTAGTTGATTGGGATGACAGAATTGGGTAGGATCCCATCCCAGGGAGACAATGGCAGTAGGCATTATATTAATTAATAGTGGCCTGGCTTCAAAGTCCAAAGGTACTTGAATGAATGAATGAATGAATGAATGCAGAGCAATAGCTAGTTTTAAGAGCCAACCATATATAATGTATGCTCCTCAGTTAATTCGCAGGTAACAATGGGAATGCTCTCTCCAAAGTCAACACACACTTGTACCTGTGCTCCCTCCCAACATTCCATACCTCCTCGCTCACCTCTTCTTTCTTATGTACTATTACTGATACATATTTTACTGCTTACCATATATACCGTATCCAATTAAAATACTTCCATTCAGTTCTCAATATCATTGCTTTCAAAAATTATATCAGATTGGTCTGCTGAAGCTTAAACTGTTCCAATTTATATGATTTGGTAAAAAGTCAAAAACTCAAGCGAACGGTGTTAAACCAATTGAATCAATGGGCGCTTCGATAATATTGCTGGTACGCGAATAAGGTGTGTCGTGTATAAAATTAATTGATTTCTTATACGGTCTTATCAGTGAATGCGGATCTTATATACAAACATTTAGAAATTAAACCTGCCCAAGTTTAAAGACCACAAATAAATGATCAAATGCATGGCATATAGAGCACTCAATTCTTCTCCAAATCTTGGCTCTTTTTTGGGCTTGATTGGTACCTAAGTAATGTAAAGCTGTTCAAATATGGATGGACAGCATAATATGCATTCTGTTTTCATCCTTACGCTTTCATTCATTAAATTAACACAAAGGCCCACTTTATTTTTATCGAGGTTTTCAAGACGCTAACCAATTTCCTCGTTCCATTCGAAAACAACTATTCAGCCTTTTCTTTTCTTTTTCTTATTTTCTCTACTTTATTTTCCATTATGCTCGCTTGCATTATTAATTATGGGCCAAATATTTAGTATTTCAATAATAGAAATTCTGCTGGTATAGCATAGAAGCATTGTAAAATTTATTTTGCAAGCAGGACAAGTTGCTACATTTTTACCATAATTTAGTCGCAAAATTATACTAGTTTGCTTTTAAAAGGAAAGTATCAAGATGACAAAGACACTATATTATACGTAGGTGCACATGTGCTTAGATTAAAAAATGAGTGTAAGAGAGAATAAATATTAGAGGTCATGTGCCTCTATACTCCTTTTTCTATTTTTGCTTCTTTATTCTAAGAGGGTACTCGCGTCGTGTGCTTTGGATTTCCAATATATTAATGCTTGCAAATCTTGCACATGCAATGCAATGCAATGCCCTCCCCCCACTGAAAAGGTCAAGAATATTGGCAACTAATTTGGTTTGACCAACACACTAAACAAAAACCAAAGTACCAAACCAAATTGCAAAGCGATGTCTTAGTCTTAAATTGGTTGTGTAATTTTCCGATGCTGTTGGGTTGGGTTTGTTCTTGAATCTTGACCGATAATAATGATGTGAACAGAAACAAATGGTAGCCTATAATGGTGTGAGAGCACGTAGAGGCGACTGTCTCTGCGTGGGTCATTAACTGTGGTTGCCTCGCCAAAAGGTCAAGAAAGGTTTGTGTGCAAAGCTAGAATTAACTTTTATTTGAAGAAACAAAAAAAGTATTTTTTGACTCCCAAAAAGAGAATAAAACTAAAACTATTACGAGGCCTGGCCTGCCTTTGCCCTCAAGTTATGCCCAATCAACGCCATGGGTGAGACTGGAGAAGGATCAGATATCTACTGCTCTATTAGAAAAATAAAATAAAATAATAAGGGTCCTATTTTTATAATAAATTTAATTTTATTAGATGAGATGATGAGAATAGAATAGGACAGAGATGAGGTAGAATTTTGGAAGTGGCGAGCGTGTCACGTGGCGATGCATCTTTGTTCATGCAGCCCACCACTACTACTTTGGCGCTTTTAACTTTAAGATGAGTGAGAACAAGTCTCTCCCAAAAACCGCTAGCGGACTTTGCAAGGCAAACTAAAACTACCCTTTGGTAGCTTGATATTCCTTCTTGTCTCATGCTATGAAAACTGAAAATTACAAATAATTTCATGTTAGTAAATTTGGTTTAATTAGTATAAATGTACAAGTTTAAGTATCATCGTTGATGTAAAAAATTTATCAAGTGAGTAATATGAATGTACTTATGCGAGTATTTTCGTTTAAGTACAACTCATTATTATTTTTTTAAAATACTTGTTTATGTATGGTAAAAAAAATGATAAATTTTGGACCAAAATGATTTCCATTCAAACTCTGGAACAAGGTTCTCAGAATGACATCCCTGTCCTTCTCGGTCCAGCTACATTCCAAGGTTTGCTGAGTAGGTTTCCATAAATGCCCTTTCATGCCATATCCGTAAGGGTGGAGTAGACGGTGGGCCAAAAATAATATACTATAAATTTTGAAGTCATGAAAAATTTATCGTGTATACTAATGGTATATATTATGATGATAATAATATTAGATATTTGTTAGTATGTCAGAGAGATATAAACTTGTTCCGGTCAGTTTCTCCCAAAACCAGTTTCTGTCTCTCTCTCTCTCTCCAATTATTTTATCTTTGTCAAGCCATCAACTCTTGAAAAACAAAACCAGTCCGGTTTCCAGTTTCACCTTAGCTTAAAGGGGTTGAGCATATCTATCTATCAGCTATTTCGCCCCAAACCCATAAGATGCGCTTCCCCTTCCCAACGGGAGCTTGTGTACTCTTGTTGTCCCGCGAAGAAATGTTGTATTCTCCCAGCTGCTTAGTCTAGTTTTTTGTGGGCTTTTTTATTTTGCTATATGGATCTTGGTGCGATTAGTTTAGATGGGTTGGTGGATTCCGAAACTGGGTTTGCCCCTCTTGCTTCAGATCCTGAAACAAAGCAGAAATTGTACGGATCTGGGTTCCTTAAGCAGGAGAGATCTGGCAACGTTGAAGATGACTGGAGAAGCTCCAAACTTGCCAAGACTGATGATGTTTCTGCTGCTTCCAAAGCAATGCTGCTTCACCACAGAAACTCTCTGTTGAGATCTTCTAATGCCACTCTCTTTTCTGATTCCCAGCAGCACCAACCCCAAATGCTCAGCTTCTCTTCTCCAAAATCAGAACCTCTCTTCCTGGATAAAATCTCCAACTCCACAAATGCCACATTGCCTTACTCTTACCATCCCTTATCTAGTTACAGCAGAGATACAGGTATGTTGTGTTAACTTAGTTGATTTATGGGAACCAAAATATGGCTTGTTATTGGGTCATTACGGTCTGATTCTACAGTACTGGTGGAAGGTCTTTTCAGGGAAATAAATATTAATAATAATTAATAAATAAATAAATATTTGGGTGGTTTTTGTTTTGAGTCTTGTCAAGAGAAAAGCGAAACCAAAAAATTCCTCTCAAAATCTTTGCCTTCCCGTTTTAGGGAGATGGATTTTAGTAAAGTTTTTCACAGTATGCTAGCGGGTACTAAAGGAGAAACAAAATATGAAGCTATGAGTTTAGAGCTATAGGAGCAAGAAATACTCCAAATTTTTGATTTTTTTCTGTCGTTTACTCTATTTCTCTGGAGTTTTTGTTTCCCTTTCCATCACACAGGCAAAGTTGACTGTTATTTCTTCAATCGGAGCTTTGGAAAATCTATAATTGTTCTTGCCCCTTTTAAATGTAGCACACCACAGATAATGCTTTTGTCTTCTCTCACAACTCTTTTCGCTGATTCGCTCTCCTTTTTTGGCCCCCTTTTTGAGTGGCTTTAATTTGGCTTTCTGTGTCTGTTTTCTTACTCTGTTTTCATCTCATTTGTTGGGGTTATAATGAATCAGGTTACAGTTCTGGAAGCATGCATGGGGTTTTTACGGGTACCAGAGGGCCATTCACTCCGTCACAGTGGATGGAACTGCAGCACCAGGCCCTGATCTACAAGTGCTTAGCCGCAAATGTGCCTGTACCTTCTCATCTGCTTATCCCCATCAGAAAAGCGCTTGATTCTGCTGGCTTCTGTAACTATTCAACCGGACTTCTCAGACCTAATACATGTACGATCCTTTGCCAAAAACTAACATGGATTTATTTATTTATACATTCACTGGACTAGATTTGCTTATTTCCCTCTTTGAAGTTGTATAACTGGAAGGGACTTTTATTTTTCAAAAAAATAAAAAAAAATAAAAAACAGAATAATTGGATTTTTTTGTTTGTTGTAGTGGGTTGGGGGGCTTTCCATCTGGGATTCTCGAACAACACCGATCCTGAGCCAGGGAGGTGTCGTAGGACAGATGGGAAGAAATGGCGGTGCTCGAGAGATGCCGTGGTTGACCAGAAGTATTGTGAGCGGCACATGAACAGAGGACGCCACCGTTCAAGAAAGCCTGTGGAAGGCCAATCAGGCCATGCCGTCACCGGGACCACCACCACCACTGCTACAACTACTACTGCAGCCGGCAACGCTGCTTCTAATCTCATCTCTAATAATGCTTCTTCCACCGCTGCATCCAACAGCCTTACCTTTACACATCAAGATGCCAAAAATTTGCACCCTCTTGCGTCTAATGCTTCTGCGGCTGCTAACACCATCAACAGGTGACCCAAAAAAGAAGTCTTCCGTTCACTAGTTTGGTCCCTGTTATGCAGACTAGTGGTCTGGTTATCTTTCTTTTTAATTTGGTTGGTTCTTGATAGAGTCAAGGAATCTAGCTATTATATCGTCCTTGCTGTTGCTGGGTCTGATGGTGACTGGTCAATGCTCAATAGTGGTTGAGATTCCTTTTCTAGACAAACATGGTTTCAAGCGTGCTAAATTGCTTTACGTTATCTGAGCGAAAATGCTGCTATGATGGTGACTTTCTAATGGTGAATGTTGTCAATTTATATTTGCAGGATGTTTATGAATAATAAGGAAAATGCTAGTGAGAGAATACAGGACGCTACAACCCTGCCAATGCTGCCTCCCTCTCTTGAGCTGAAACCAAAAGAGAACCCCTTTATGATTCAAAAGCACCAAATCCCATTTGAGGAATCCTCAAGGAATGAGTTTGGGCTTGTCACCGGTGACTCCCTTCTTAACCCTTCACAGAAAAGTTCTAGCTTGTTGAGTAGCAGAAGCTTTGGTTCTACACATAAACCTGCTGACCGTGAAACAGAATCGCAACAATCCCTTAGGCATTTCATCGATGACTGGCCCAAGAATCATTCCGATCGCTCTAGTGTTTCATGGCCTGAACTTGACATGCAATCTGAGAGAACCCAATTGTCAATTTCCATTCCCTCGGACTTCATGTCGTCCACTTCCTCTCCCGCCAATGAGAAAGTCACATTGTCACCTCTTCGATTATCATCGAGGGAATTAGATCCAATACAAATGGGTTTGGGAGTTGGAAGTACTGTTAATGAATCAAATACGAGGCAGGGAAATTGGATTCCAATTACATGGGAGAGTTCTATGGGTGGTCCTCTTGGGGAGGTTCTGAATCTTAGCAATAACAATTCAACTGAGTGTAGCACTTCCGCTCTCAACCTTATGAGTGATGGTTGGGACAATAGTCCTCCATTAGGGTCCTCTCCTAGAGGGGTTTTGCAGAAGACCGCGTTTGGTTCTCTTTCAAATAGCAGTGCTGGGAGCAGTCCAAGGGCAGAGAATAAGAGCAATGACCTCCTAGGGTCCACTCTTGCCAATTCTACCTCCTTCCCTGCCTTGTAAATCCGTCTGTTCTTCCAACACAAAAGCCCTTGATGGAAGAGACATGGAAAGGGAGAGACAAAATTTTATCTTGTGCTCACCAAATTATCTGTTTGAATTGCCCGATATGGTAATCTTAGAATTTCCAAAATCTGTTATGTACCTGTTGTTCCAGCTCATAATTATCATATGTAGGTCTTGCTTGACATTTTTATTTTATTATCTTTGTTTTTTTAGTTTTTTTTTTTTTAATCATGTCTGTCTTTCTTCGCACGTGTGGGCAAAGTTTGTATTCAACAGTACTGATGTTGGGCTGTGTGTGGACTTTGGTTGGATTGATAAGTTTAACGGACTCTGATCTCGCTACTCGAAACAGTGAATGGTAGAGTACTAACCCCTAACATATAGGACAGCAGCACGCAGATGGAAAACGTAACACGGAATGAAATGCCTGAAATTTGTTGTTTTTGAAATCTATTAGGCAATGTCTAATTTGAATTCAAAACTAGTAAAACCATAAAGTTGACTTACACAAGTAAAGAGAAGTATGGTAATGTTTTCAATATTTGTTTAGGATTAAACTTAGTTCTTTCGTGAATTAATATTAAATGTGTGTTATTTTATTTTATTTTATTTTAATTTTATATTATATTTATGTAGTAATATGATAAAATTATTTTTTTATAAAAATAATTTTTTCTTTTACTCTTGTTTAAAGTTTTTTGACTCACATTTATATTAGCTCTTTCTTTCTTTCAGAATGATGCGATATGTTTCTTTCACTTTCATATCAAATTTTCTCTACATCTTTGGCTATGGCAACATTAGGTAATATGTAAAACATGTTCCTTATTGAAGAATACCATGAAACTCACATTTTTGTGAAAATTTATCTAATTTTAGTCTTTCTAATTAAATTGGAATTATATATGAAGTGTTATGGTAAAATATAGTGGGCAAATAAAATATCTAGTTGATCACCCAACCAGCTTCGGTAGGATTCACTAATCAAATTAAAAGTTCTACCCCATCGTTAGTGAGGGTAAATTAGAAAACCATGATTAACAATTTCTCTTTAGTATTTTCATTCGTTGATTTAGCAGATCAATGTTTTATAATCATATATTAATAATTTAGTTTTTAATAATTGTTATTGATTGATAAATTTGAGACCGTTCCATCTGTTTCCAGAATAGCGGAACGTTGGATGATTTTCAAGCCTAGTAGTAGAAGTTGTTAATGGATGATACATCATTCTCAACACCTTTATAGCGTTCTCAATTTTCAATCATCGGGAATAACCATCCAGAACCCGAACACAAACAGATCTGGATCGTCTGCAGTCGGTTCACGACCCTTCAGTGGCTGCAGACGATCCAAATTTAACACAAACAGAGTGCACCAGTAGTAGTCAATCCACATTCTGTTTCTTTTTCGGACAAAATCAAATCAACTAGTTTGAATCAACTTCAATAACACAACAAGGTTCAGAAGTAATTGGTGAAGAAATCGGGGGTACCTAACAAACAATTTCTCTGGATCGGAAAGAACCAGCAGAGTGGGGAGGGGAGGGACTAAAAGAATAAAACTAGTAGTAAATGCTTATGCTATGGCGGTGTGCGTAACCCAGACCTCATGAAATCATGTAAAGTTAGGGCTTTAAACACCACTCAATCAATTTTAGGAGCTGATTAAGCACAGAGCCATTCTAGTTAAACGCCCTGCGCATCAAAGAATCAACTCCTTACTAAGCTAAAAAGAATCATCAGATGAATTTGAATTGAATTGGGTGGTGCTCATATTCTATGGGTGTAAACGTGTCTGTCATGCCATGGCAGTAGCATTCAGAACGAGGAATTATTTTATAATCATCGCAACCAACCCCTTTTCTCTCATCAATCAAACATCAAATTGCCATAGAAACAGAGATTCCTAAACTGGAAAACCACTTCTGAAAAAGAGGACGGACTTCGTACACATAAATTAGACGACGAGATGTGCAGGAACGAGTCGCACTTATAGGCCGCACACAGCGTTCTTCGTCTTTCAGATGCTAATTTTGATGGATATTTAAAGCCGGAGTTTAGATGCTTCGCCTCAAAACCCTAGCTGTAGTACTCTTCCTTTCTTTTCGCCAATTCCTGTGCGCATAGGAGGGGGTGTGTCTAGAAAAAATAGGGTTTGCAGAAAAAATAAGGAAGACCAACAAGAATATTTATCGCTCCACGGTGACTTAGTCAAATATCATAAGCAAACGAATCCATTACATTTAATCCAATAAACATGAATATATATATTCCAAATTATTCACGATTCGAAAGCAAATTTCAGTAAGTGGACCACAGGGTTATCTTTATCCTGAACGGCTGCATAAGTTGGAAAAAATATTGAAACTTTCACTAACGTCAAATTATGAAATCGAAATCCCTTTCAATGGGAACAACAGATTGAATAATAAAACAAATTAATTAAGGTGGAAACTGAATACCACATTGACATAAGGCAGTCTCACTCTCATACGTACAGGTGGCTAGCTTAGCTTTTACGCGTATGAATTTCCTTCAAACGGCGAACAAAGTAAAATACCAATATTAAATTTGACATCATCGTCATAATGTTTCTTCTTAAAGATAACTAACTATGATAATAATATAAATAATTAAATATAACAACTGCAACAATATATTCAATAACAAGCATCGGAGGACTGTAACCCTCTTTTTCAAGCTTAGACTAGATAGCTAGATATACACTTCTTGTCCAAACTTTTGTATCCTATATAAACCAGAAAATAGTAGTTCAACCAAAATAAAATAGAAGAGTCTAATGAGCATAAATAGACTAGTTAAACCACTTAAAAACACTCGTAGTGTTCCTCCAATTATGGAAGCTTACAAGAACTGCACAAAAACCCTCTTTAATTTGTGCTTAAAAGGTCTAGTGGGGTTTGATTGGATCTACCATATGGAATTTTGTGGATTTTCTTTTGAGGTCAGAAAACTGAGATTTTTATCTTGGCATGGATGGTTGCACGTATGACATTTTGTTTCTGGATAACTCAATCAAGAAATAGTTTCATGATAAGATCGAATAAGAGATTTTTCTAGTCATAATCAAATTATACGTCATAGTTATAACATATTAATAAGCGCCAGCTGTGACCTTAAATTATTTGTGCTGATTCTATAGGAACTAATCAAATTATTCTGGAGAAGTAAGTCCAGATTGATTCAAGGAGCTATATAGGGATTTACTATTCAGATGATTAAAATCTGTATATGAACTACTAAGTCAACCATCTAATTAAAGTTTGTCCCATGCATATCCTTCGATCTCCTCCCTTTGTCTTCTTTGACAGATGACACTCACATCCGTGTAAGCTTGGTCTTATTTTTCCTACTTAATTATTTGTCTTCTTTCTCCATTTTGTTTTCAAAGCCAATAACAAACCGTCTATGACGTTTTATGCACTAATTGCCTATTGGAATATGATGCCATTAAGAACTATGCAGTGGAACATCTATATCAAGACCAATGGTATTGGTAGGTTTTGTTTTATTAATTCCTTCAACTAATCATAACTCCTTACTCCTAGAAGATGGGTGACCCAGCAACAGTTCATTCCCCAGAAAAAATACCCTTCTCATGGGAAAAGAAGGCTGGGGTATGCAAGGTAGATGATGGTGAAAGCTTCCCAAGAGAACAAGAAATGGTGCCAAAGCCAAAGCTACCACCACCTCCGTACACCACAGAAGGTACTGCTTTGAATTCTAATATTGCCGAGTTTCAAATTCCACTTCCTCCCTGCACTTTTCAGCCTCCTTATTATAGAACTTCTTCGAAGAGGGGACTGATTTGGGGGCAAGAAGATGACGATCCTTTCTTGACAGCTTACAAAGAGTGCACCAAGACTGCCAAAAATAGTGATAACAAGAACAAAAAATTGTCCAAAACTCGAGGTATTGAGTCAAGATTAAAAGCCAGCTTGCTTATTTTCTCATGTAAGCGATCCTGCTCTGTTCGCGATAATAATTTGGTTAGGATCTCTCAGCTCCCGTAAGATTCATGGTTCCAGTCCACTTTCGTATAATCGTGTCCTTGTGTCTGGGGAATCTTATTAAGAAAGAGAATTTCAAGCAGCTATATTTCAATAATTATTAATTACTTTTTTCCTTCTTTAATTGTCTGTTGAGTTTTAGAATAAAATCGACTGATAATGTTTGTACGGTAATTAACTTAGTTTCTTATAATTACTGAATTAATTACGAGAGACAAATGATGCATGAAACCAATGTTATAAAAGTTGGAACAACTGCCGGTAACCAGACTTGAAGCTGGTCCAGATTGGATATCTATATCGGATTACAAATGACCTGGTCAAAAATCGCTCAACTTCCGGTTTAATCGAATTAAGCCGTCACATAAATGGTTCTTTAAAACAGCCGATTTTTTTTTATATATTAAAAAAAAAACATTTTAGCTTTCTTATTTTAAATATTATCATTAAAAAACTTTTAAATTGAATTATTAGTATATTTTTTAATAATTAGTCTCTCAATAGACACAAGAAATTAATATGATGAGTGGACTGAAAGGTGTTTTGATAAACTTCTCTTATCCTTTCATAACATTTTATAAACAATGTGAGACTTTTAAAAATGGAGAAGTGTCAACATGCTTTACATTTGTTTGGACTTTATATTTGTATGAATGTGCCAAACCACACTTTTTACCTTTTGATTGTGTGGACTCCATAAATCAATGTAGCATATGTCCACTTTAATTGTAATAATATCCAATAAATGAAACAAAAATCATAAATGGAAAGATTTATAAATACAGAGCATATATCTTTCTAATATTTTTTTTAATTACTATTAATTAACAGTTTTAAAATTAAAGAGAATATTTTATTAAAATAATACCAAAGACTTTTATTTTTTTAATAATTATTAGAATATAAACTATGTAAAATAAATTCGTTAATAAAAAAATAAATTAACTAGAAGGTACAACTTAAAATATTAATGATAAAAATAAGTTTTTCATAAAAGTTTAATTTTAAATTTAATCTTAATACTTTTTATTATTAATCATATTACTTATATTAATAAGTTAAGAATTTATTTTATATCAACTAAAATTATATTTTATATATATATATATATATATATATATATATATTTTAATGTAATTTATTTTTAAAAAAATTAAATTTCTTTGATTTAATCCGTGAGCCGGCAATAGTGAAAAGGTAAATCGGGCGGTTCAATTTTTAAAATTATGCATGAAACCTCACTAGTTTTAAGTTTCATTACTCGTGCGTTGTCCTTTGAACACTAGCCAGCATCAACAGGATTTGGATTTTCTGCAGTCAGCCCTCTGCAGTCGGCCATCTAACGGTTGCGATCAGCCCTCAGCACCCCCGACTCATCCCAGTCGTCCACGTCAAGACCAAAGGGCCAAGACTCATTAAACAAATGCTTGGTAATTGGACGGCTGAGATGGGTCGGGGGTGCTGAGAGCTGATTGCAGTCGTTGGATGGCCGACTGCAGAAAACGAAATATAGAAAATCCAAATTCGCATCAACAAGGTTGAACTCTTGTAAAGGAACTTCAGGAAGTGTGGAAGTTTAGCAGCGAATTGCACATGCTGCTATGTATTCATTCATGTATACATATATAAGTTTCAAGGGTTATCAGCACAAGATGATGCGAGAAATTAAATAATTATTACAAACGGATTACAAGGGATAGCTGAATAGGTCAACGTAGGATTTGTAGGGTTAAGGTCGGATCAATCTCGGACCCTTTCTGTATAGAGTGTCATTTATTTAGTTTAGATGTCTACATCGGAATTATTTATCATACTCATGTCAGGTAGGGTGATTATCAATCATATTAACACAAGCACATTTAGTGGTTTAAGAAGAATCTTCAAAAAATTAAGTTTTAATTTTAAATTTATATAAAAATTAATTTTATTTACCTCGTGTAAAAATACTCTGCAGAAGTTCCAGATGCTGATCCTTCATTTACTGGGAATGAACCACGCAACAAGCACTTCGAAGGCAACTTGTTCTAAACGTACACAGAATATTCGCTAATTTTTTCCCTAAATTTTGGCCTAGAATTAGAAACATTCGAGGAGGGCAATTCCCCGGATCAAGAACCAAATGGTAGACCAACCGGTAAATACTAACAAGCGTAGGAATATGACAACTGCTCAAGTAACATTGTCACGTGATATCCCTGTTCTACACCATTTATAACACGATGCTTCATGAATTACATGGTTCTTGGTTACCCCCATCGTGTCCCTTCGAATCTACCAACACCGTAATAAGCACATTCAACCATCTAACTGGTTTGGCTGGAACCCAATAAACTTAAGAGTTACTATCCAATAAAGGTTAGTCTAGAGTACAGCGCATACAATGCCCAAAGATACAATCATCATATTTAGTCTTAACACCCAAGAGATTTGGGTACTGAGATTGAACCATGAGCTCTCAGTTTCTCAAGTTGTGCCTTGAATTCATTATGGAAGGACGCGAGTTGTCCTTGACGGCAGGCAAACGTCGCAGTGAATCGCTTCACTTCTCCGTCTAAATTTTTCCTTCTGCGTACTTCAATATTTAAATCCTTCAAAGCATTCTCCTTTTCGCTGGAAATCGATGCAAGTCTTTGAGATGATTCTGAGACCATCTGGAGCAGAGAATCCCTCTCGTCTTTCAAATGCAGAAAGTCCCTTTCCAAGCTATCATACCTATATTTCATAACTTCAAGAAGGCGATTACTGGTATTCAAGTCTTCCTCTAAGACACAGTACCTTTCTTTGATGGAGTTGAATTCGCTGCTCATTGCCTCCTTTGAAGTAGCTATTTCCCCTCCCAAATCAGAGTCCTTAATCACAGAAATTACAGTTTAAGGTTATCAAGAACAACCTACAATGCTTTGTCTCAATTTTCATGCCAGAATGCAGATGTATCTATTTACTTCTATACATCCGTACACAAAGGTAAGATTATACCAGAGACCTTAACCTAAATGTAATTTCCAATTACGTAAGCTCTGATCTCTCTGGACTTAGTGGACTATGTAGTTCTTTAAGCCAGTCATCTTAAAACAAGCTCTCATACATGGGTCTCTTCGTTGACACTTAATTCTATATAAAACTAGAACTAAAGCAATCAATTTGCTAGTCTCTGACTATATCAAGGGATAGGCTTGATTGGTTTACGTTCTTCCTACTCAATTATAATTCCTGATGACTGCTCCTACAGACGAATTCATTTTCAGTGAATTCGCTGTGAAGAAGATGCAATGTCATGGCAATTCTTACAGATGCAAACAAGCAACAGAATATGCAACAAGTGAAATCTTATCAAGAGATACGTTCAGCATGCAACAGAGGAAATCTTTTATATATCTCCAATAAGTTCTTCAACCTATTCTATTATCTATATTTGAAAAGAAAAGTAGCAAGCATACCACGGGAAGAGGCGCCGTTAACTTAAAATGGATTATTATCGGCTATAATTGTTATCAGACATCATATTCATCAGGAAATGGTTGTAACGACTAAACAATGAATTGTACCGTAAGAGAATGAAAAAAAAAAAAATATTAGAGTGCCTTTCTTATTTGCTCAATTTCTACCATTCAACAAATAGCAGTCATGTCTTTAGTTATTATTATTATTATTATATATATAACAGACATTTAAAGCGTCAAAATTCTGAAAAAAGACACCAGATATCCTAAAAATAAGACGAAGAATAAAACGATGATTGATGAATGATATCTTGATTTTGGTGGCCAGACAACTACCTTATGGCGATTGCTGTACATGGAATTTTCCTCCTGATCCTTCTCAGTAATTGGGCCTTCTGATGATCCTAGTAACGTAGTTATGCTATTCATCCTCTCAATAAATATTTTGCGTTGAACTGAAGCACTATTCTCAGTGAAAGACCTTTTATCATCAAGGTCCATTGTAAAATAAGCTTCCAATGTTGTAAACAGCTGTTCTCCAACTTCATTCATTGTGGAAAGCATTTTTGCAGTTGATAGTTTGCCATCAGATACAGATTTCTGTATAGAAAACATAAGAAATTAATTGCTTCTTGAGATAATCAGGACCACAAACGAAAAGGTTGAAAGAAGCTTCAATGGAGCATAGCACTAACCTGCAATGCTGACAAAACCTCCTGATAGCTGTCTTTGAAGTTTACCAGGGATTCGGACAAACTCTGAGGAATTTCTCGAATTGATCGTGCTTCTTGCTGAAGTTTAGATGTCTCTGCCATTAATTGCTGGTTCAGTAGTATTTGCTCTGAATGCTTTCTCTGGATGAATACATAACAAAACGTGGGATCACTCGTTCTATAACATTATTTTTTAACTTATCACAATAAACAGGACAAGGAATGAAAAGAAAAAAAGAAATGTGGTTTCACCGGATAGCTGCTATTCTCCAGTAACCATCCATGCCAAATAAAATTGACCAAGGGAGAGTTGTATATCGTGTACTAACCTCAAGGTCATTTATCTTTTCATTAGCAAGTTTCAATTGTCTCCTCAAATCTTGAATTTCTCCATCGTACATTTCATTTAAACATCCCTGAAAAATTTAAGTCACATGAAAACATCTAACAATTGAAAAGCATATACACGCACAAAATCGAGCAGAGACGAATGCCCGGGATAAGCTAACAGCAATGTATGAGCATAAAGAATATAATATTTAAGATGCGATGTGATTTACGAAAATAGATATTTTCATATAACCATAATACATGGCCATGTCTGGCTGAACATTGTGCAGCCAAGCATAGCCGAACAATTGAGGAAAGGTGATATAAACTTATTATAAAAATATAAATATAATAATTTCCGGTGAGTCTACGAAACGAGTACTCTTATCTCTTGAAGCTCAAGTTATGGAGGACATACTATCATATTTAACTGCCTTTCTGTTTCTTGAATTTATCGCTATCAGGAGTTACATAACAGAATATGCGAGATATGAAGGAGAAAATCAGCTTAAGCAAAACGAAAAAATATAAACTCACAGAAGTTATGTCACTTGTCGGGAACGATTGAACTTTCCCAGCTGGAGTGCTTTGAAGCGAATCGAGGTCTGCTACATAACCTTTGTTCATTTTCAACCACGCATCTTCATCAACCACGTTACTAAAAGCATCTGGAAGGGGGCTAAAATCTGGCAGTGCTGAATAATCTGATCGCTTGGCAACAAAAGATTTTGGAGCTGCCTTTAAACAAGGGGTTCTAAATATATCTCCTCGAGATGTACTATTACTTTCACTGGATTCTTCCTTAAGGTTGTGCCTCAGAGAATCTTGCCCCTAATATTACATACGAAATTATCAGAACATCAAAATCCAGAAGAGATATCAGGAAGAGAATGAGAAAGAAAGCCAACTTGATAATAGGAAAGATGGGTTCTTTCAGTTGCGGGCACTGTAAATGTCATACAAGCTACTAGAGGAATAAATGAATAATTCGCATATAGATATATGATAAGTTATTAGCAAGTATTACTAGGAAGAAATGGAAGAAAATGGATAATGCCTCCGACCAGTAATTAGCAATTTAGCGATGGAATCTGAAGTTTCTAAAAGAGCAAAATCAAGATTTATCTTTTCTTATACCTGACTGTTGTTATTCTCACGGTTTGACAAAGATACAAGACTGCTGAGATTTTCAATTTTCATCTGCTGTTCCTTAATCCATTGATCACGTTCTTCGTGCGACTTCCTTTCCTCTTCCAATTCCATTTCAAGGTTCTCTCGCTCTAGTTCATACTAAACAGTCACATATGAATAGATTAGTGAAAACATAAAATGATTAATTTTATAGATTAAACTCGAAAAGAAAACTTACCTTGAGCAAATCATTCCTTAATTTAAGAATCTCTTGCTCTAGTACCTCAGCATGGGATCCCTGAAAAGAATTTCACTAAGTAAAATTCCTTCTTTTGAATGCAAAATCACCACCAGATGATTATTACCTCAAGTTTTCGACGCAGCTCCTCTATCTCCAACTTTTGCCGCTTTAACAAGGCCGCATCCGTCAAAATCTACAGAAATCTCTCCATTTGTAAGCAAAATATTAAGTTAAACTAGAGAATGAAGAGTTAAGGCAGAAAGATGCAAGAAATGGCATACCACTGATCAATTAAGCATATTGGGCACCAGAAATACAAGACTTGAACAATAAACACAAGATCAAAAATTTTGACGCACATAAAACACTAACCTCATTGACTTGAACACAATTAGTGATGCGTTTGGCTCTACTAGCAAAGTAAAGAGTTCCCTTTGTTTCCTCAATATGAACCTGAATAGATTAACAAAGTCTTGTAATTAAAACCCATATGTTAATGAAAAGATATAATATTAACATGAAACCATGAGATAAATAACAGCCAACCTCTTCAGGCGCTACGGTGCAAACAATGGAAGTTTTCGCATTACCACCAAGAGCCGGTTGGAGTATACGAGTTAACTTACTATCACGATAGGGAATATGGCCCCTGCCAAGAAAAAAAAATAAAATAAAAATAAGTCAAGCACATTCTCTTCGAAGTTTATTAAACATAAAAGGCGGGGAAAGAATATACCTTTGCTTTGAACCATCGCTTAGTTTGTTAATGACATTACCGAGAACCATTAAGCTCTTGTTGATGTATTTGCCTTCTTTTAAACGTACCCCACCAGCTCCGGTCTTGGCAATCCTTTCGGATCCAGCTAAATCTACCAAATTCTACTTGCACAAGATCCACAGTAAGTAAGAATTTAAGTAAAACTGAAAAGGCGGATACCGTAACTGATAATATATGTACTACTTGAAGGTTGAAATTACAAAGCATAAGATTACATGCAACTGTTTTGTAGAAATTCTAGGAAAGATGGTGCAAAGAACAAACCAGGACTGAAACTCGGACAGCATCGCTAGTTGAATAATCACCAGCAGGATTGGAATCCTTCCTCTTGCTTTCAATCACCTGCATATTTGATATGAATATCAGATATGCTTGTAAGAGTATTCCAACAAGAAAAGGGTGTCCCAAGGAACCTATATTACAAATTTCAGCACAAACCATTCTGAATATTGTATGTGATCTACTACTCCTGACATTCATATTTGTCTCACCAAAGTGCCTGTTAACTGTGAAATGAAGAAAACAGCAAATTTTTTCAACATAGAAATAGCATGCATGTTGCCATCTTCAAATGAAAATATAAAAATGTAGCACTACAAACCTTCCCCTGCCTCAAGGAGATTCAACACTTGTTCAGCATTATTGACAATTTCCTCTCGAAGGCCTGCAACAAATATTCCACGCTGAAGAAGAAATAATCAGTAAATATATACGCCTATGTTAATGATTAACCAATTAAAAGTTATTCAGGTAGCAGTTTGCCAACCTCCAAACTCTCATGAATTTGCAATTTCTGGTTCTCAACCACAAGAAGATCATTGATTTCTTCATTATAGATTTCCATGTAGGAAACTCGAATTAGAAACTCTCGATCAGACATCTGAGGACCAAATTAATCAAAGCAGATATCAGCATTATAGAAATGGTACCAGTCACCGTGAACAACTCTCCCAGCAAAACCTACCATCTGAGTTTTTTCGAATATTTCTTGAACAGCACGAGGAATTACTCCTGGATCTGTTTCAGAACCATTCATGGTGAATGTCTTGCCACTGCTGGTCTGCCCATAAGCAAAAGCAGTTCCTGCGAATATCTCGACAATTAACTCTTGCATCATTGAAGCCATAAGACACGTATGAAATAAATAACCAAATAACACCGGCCTTCATACTCATGTATTTTAACGTGTAAAAAAGTTTGTGAGCTTTAGCTGAGTGAAGTCAAAGGCTAGCATGCTACGTTTCTGAAATTTTTTGAATATTCTGTTGGCTTATTATTGACTGTTATGCAAGAAACATAATCAGTATTGAATGGAACAAACTTTGCAAAGAGAGACATCTCAACAATTTAATCACTCATTTTTCCAAGAATGCTTGCATGTTGAAATTGAATATAACTGTTTTCCATGTCAGAGTGACATCTCAACATGGAAGCACTGAGTCTTACATAAAGTAATAATCAGAAAACCGAAAATTTATATTATACTGGCTGTACTCAGCAACCAGAGAAATCACCGTTGCATTATTTGTTCCTCAAGAAGAATTGGAAGATCCATTTGAAAAAAATTTAAATAAAATAAAATGTACCGTTGAATCCTTCCATGGCGCCTTGAATGATATCCTTAGTGAGGAGCTTGTACACACTGGCATTTGTGCTACTTTCGTCGAAAATATGATCTGCAATAAAATCATCAAATAAGAAAATACCGAATCGAATTTATGCACATTTAGGATAAGGACCATTAGGAGTGGAGAAAACATACCAAAAGCATAAGAACATCCAGAGATAGGAGTGCCCTGAGTCTTGTGAAGAGAAATGCGATTTTCTTCAATCTTCCAGAAGTTACCGTTGAAGGACTCCTGGGACACAGAAGGTCGAAGTCGAACGGCGACGCAGATCTTCTCCATTGACGTATCAGTCTCACTCACTGTTTGGCCTTGTCCGTTGCTGCTCCTGCTGCTGCTTCTTCTCCGATCTGGAAATAGCACAAGGCGGGCTCTGCCTCTGGTGCTTTTGGACGCTTTACGAATTTGAATTTTCTTAAATTTACGCAAATCTCCTCGCCTCTTTTTGTTCCTTGGCGTAACGATCTTTGAGCCGACTTTTTTTTTTTTTTGCTACGGGTACTCGGATGATGAGCGCACACGGGTAAAGCCGCCTAAAAAAAGGCTTAAGGCCCCGTTCAATGTTGATTTGGGCCTAGAAACATGACTGGCCAGCTTCTCAATACTTATTCATTCAAAGCTTCAGCCCAAATCCTAATGTTTGACCAAAAAAAGAATCAGCAGCAAAAATGAATATTTTATGATCAACTTTGAAAAAGAAGGAAGTCAGTCCTCAAAAAATATATATATTCAATCAAGTGAATGGAATTGGATGGTAAAAAAGTATTTGTCTTATCCATTAAACAGGTTAATATTGTACAATAATATATCATGGGTTGATATGCACGCAGATATTGTTGTCCTAATCATGCTTTTTTCTATAACAAAAGCTGTCTCGTAGTTCATTTTCAATGTGTCAAATCAGCCATACAAGGTCAAAAGACATCACCTCTAAATAGCTTTCTTTAAACTTACCAAATTAATAACCAGGGAAATTTTCTGGTAACTTCTAAGAACTTGCTTCTGAAGAAAGAGGATGAAACAGATAAGAAAGGGGCATCGATATGGTCAACAAGCAAGGACGATATATGATCCAATGGAAGAACAACGCTTATATATGGAGTTTTGTCTATATGACAATTGGATATTGTTCTTTAATTTGATAGGGTATATAATTCAATCAAATCAATCCTCTTTATTATTTCTTTTAAATTTTCGAGAATGATTCTTTGTGGATTTGATGGGGGCTACAAATCTGAGATTCAAATGCATTCTCTGCATTTAGATTAAAAAGGATGCCTCATTAAAAAGAGACTGTGACTTTGTAGTCGTCCATGACTTCATGTGCACGCTTATCTTTATTTGTTTCGTCAATGATTAACATATATAACAAACATAATGGTCCATATATATATATATTTGCACACACATTTTTTTCCTTTTTGATTTGATAGATATTTAGATTTAAAATAATGTTTTCAAACTTTGTTCTTTTATTTTTCCTTTGTAACGTGGATTACACTTTCTGATTTTTGTTTCATGCTGAATTTGCTGTAGTTTGAACCCTCGAGAGTTCTCAAAAAGAAAAAGAAAATGAATTTTCAGGATATTTAGCAACTCATGAGTACTCTCGTGATTTTGTCTTTCAACCTGTTGTCAATGAGTTAATAGCTTCTTGATTTATTTACTTATAATTGATTTGAATATTTTTCAGCCTCTAAATATTTGATTCGCTTATATTTTGCACACCGACAACATGTGTAATTTTTATCTTAAAAACTAGATAACAAAGTCTTCGAATGGGGTCTTCAAAATAATATTATATAACATAATGTTAAATGATTGATAAGCTTTTTACAATATTCAGAAAGAATTATATATAATGCCTTGTCTTTAATGTTGGCAAGTGTAGGTTAATTGAAATAAAAAGTTAATTTCCGTCACATGATTAGCAAGGAATCATTGACAGACGTGTGTGTCGTCGGCGACCTTACGACCACATTATGTTTTTATGACCATATATGCATGCAGCCATGCATTAATTATTTTCTCTGTTTATTCATTAATTTCATTTTTCTTGTGCTTTGTCTGGTCCCCGGGAAAAAGAGAGAGATAGACAGATAGAGCAACAATTTCATCACGATTTCCATGGCCATAACCTTGAAGTCCAATATTGTGGAATCAATCCTAGAAGACAATAAAAGAAGAAGCAACACGTACGGCATTCTTGGTTTGGTTTCTTTCTATTCATATTGAATTAATGCCAACAAATTATTGCTATTATTATTGTACAACGTATATATAGGATCAAAAAGTAGAACCTCTAAACTTTACATGGTACTTCCAAACAACGTGGGGCTTCCCAAAACCACTAAACTTATACTAAAACAAGAAAAGAAACACCTTGCTACCGTTTTTTCTCCCTGAACTTTCATGCACCAACCTTGTTCTTATGGCCGAGTACATGAAAGGAAAAAAAAAAAAAAAAGAGAGAGAGAGAAAGAGAGAGCTCAATATTTATAGTTTACTAGCTTTACTGCATAAAGAACAATCGAGACATGATTAATCTGATAGTTTCGTATTATGATGTTTTGTTAACGCCTACTGGGAATGCACAGTGCCTATAATCCGACATAGATCCGAAAGCCGGGTCATAAGGGATATGGCTTCGGATCTTAGCTGCTCATTCTGTCCGGATACTTTGAGATGACAATGCATGGTCATGCCTAACCGGTATTTCAGTTCTCGGTTTTCCATTTTCAACTGGTTCGCTTTGTTTGTCAGGTTCTCCAAACGCTGCTTCTTTCTCCAGCGGGACCGTCGCGCTGACTCCCGGTTCGATATCTTGCGCCCGCGCCTTCTCTCGTCCATCGAGTAAACCGACCGGTTCGAATCTTGCGAACCGGAGTTTGGGCTGGCCGGGTCACCTGATTGATCAATGAAACTTAACAACTCCTGTATTTCATCTGCAGTAATCGGACATGGGAATGGGAACTGAACCTCTTCTTCGTCAAAGAAGAACATGGCGGCAGCAAAACGGCAGAATTCAAAGATTGAGCGGGAGGGAGGGGAGGAGAGGAAAAGGGAAGAACCGAAGCGTCGGACACGGGTTTTTAAAGGACAAAAAGGAGAGACACAACGGGTCCACGGTCCACCAGAGCAAAAGATTTTGGAAAGGCATAAAAGCAAGGGCACATTTGTCTTTAAAAATAAGATGTACGTATGGGTGTCTTTAATTTTACCTAAAAATAAAGGGCGAAATTGCTGCAGACCAACTCTTTAAGGCGAGGAGGTGGCATGTTGGTGGGGAACTGTCACTGAAAGATAGTGAGATCCAATTTTTTTGCTTTGTTTTTGTTAAGGTAAGAAGATGGAAAGATTAGGTTTAGCTTAATGACGAAGAATCAAACAAAAATACATAAACAAACAAATGGGATTAGAAAGATACAGACACATAATGTACGCGCCGAAGTCATTCGAAGTACGCACATATATCCCATGCGACAAGTAAAAGGTTGTCTCCACAAATTTATTCTCTCTCCCACTTTCATTCAATGATTAATTCAATCACTCCCAAAGTTTATGTTTGATGGTAACTCGACGCATAACCATTTTTCTTATTCGGGTATTGGCAGGTTCTCACTTGGGTGGAATCACTTGATGTACTGTTTATTTTAAAAAAGCCAAATATTATCAATATACTTAAAAACATTTGTATCCAGCACCTTTCCAAATCGTCTAATACTTAATGGAAAGGGTTAGGAATATTCTAGGGTAGTTTTCTTAGTTTAGCCTTAATCTAGGATGGTCTTGTTATGGTTGGCGGTTGGTTCCTATTAACAAAATTTAAAGCGAATATGAGTGGAGGCTAACGTGCAATCCTTCTATTGCCGTTTTTGTTAATCTTGTGAAATAAAGGGAGTTCAGCTATTGTATCGTTTGCTGTGTCAAAGTAGTCTGCACGTGCTGCAAGTAAAATTTTAATTTTGATAGACAAAATGGGTGCCCCCTTTACTTATCAAATGCGTGTTGTATATTAGTATGTTCTTTTAGCAACTGCCCTGTTTCCCTTGCTTTTTACCTTCTCACTCCTCTGAACTCTGCCATATCAATACCATCACATCTCCTGTGGCTAAGGTTAGGATTGGACAAATAACAGACTAATATAATAGGGTATTACTTATTATCATAAATCATCATGATAATAATCAGTACTCTTTGGCCCAGGGGATGCCGGGATGGGATATTAGAACAGTCAAATACCATCAGCAAGTGACCGTGACTTGCCTATTAAAGATAACTAATTAAAGTATTAATTAATATTTGGCAGTAAAAATGGACCAAATAAAGGTTATGATGGAGCAAAAATTTCGTCGATTTTCACTGCCTTTACTTTCAACATTTTTTTTTAATATAAATTGGCTTTCAATGTTCGCCTTCTACAATTCCTTGCTGTTCAAAATTAACTGATGAGCTTGGTTAACCCAAATCGAGGAAAAGATTAAACATTAAAACGGTTGGCATGTTTTATCAGGGGATCGAACTAAAATCCATGTCAAGATTGGAGGTTTAGTGGGAGGCAGGAACATGGCAAAAAGTATTGTAGACTTTGGTAAAGTTGTTGTAACCTGGTGCAACAGTTATATTTTGATGTACAATGATGAGCCACATGGGTTGATGGTTATGCACGAAAGTATGGCCAAAAAAATAGAAGACGATTTTACACGTGTAGCCAGTATAGGCATGTTAAACATTACCTTGTATACATTTCCGTTGGTAGATTTTATACACGGAACTCCATCTGAACCAATATAAACTTTGTTGAAAATACTAATACTGTATAATATTATCTTACAGATGCAAAGTGATATATATTTTATTTTTCAGGCCAAGAATCGCAAAATTACCCTATGGATATTAGAAATATTTAATGCACAACAGCGTTTATTATAAACATCTGGAACGGCTGAAGAAAGCAAACCAGAGGAGCTAGCTGCTAAGGATGAAAGAACACAAAGAAAGTACGGGCACGATAGGACTATCTTCACTTTCTTGTAAGCATATTCGTCTCTATGCTGCAGAATATGCTTCATCGACATGAGCAATTACTTTTGATTAATTTTCCGTGGTAGGTCTCGTGGTAATTGGTGCTTGAATAAGTTACTTTCTTTTTTATTATTACTTTTGGCAGGGGAACTGGGATGTGAAGAAGAACGAACATAAATAAAAGAGCCTACCTTACCCGCGAACCTGGCAATTGGTAATGCGGCACTGGCAACTACGACAATTCAACAGATACACCAACTAGATTCAACAAATTGCCCCCAGATACTGAACCCAGCTGTACCCATCTGCTCGCGCGCATGCAGCATGCACTACAGACAAATCGTTAGAAGATAGAAACTAATTCCAATAAATAGCTTAGCCTTCAGTGCTTGTTCTCCATTTCTTTTTTCCATTTCACCAACAGGAAAATCATATGGTCACATGTTCACTGGAGGAGCTCCCTGAAAATGACAATTGCATTGTTCTTAAAAGTACTCTAAAAAGCAAGAGGATGGATGATAAATCAACAGAGTAATAAGAGAACAAAACCAAGTTCCACCATGTCATTCAGCATGTTAGTCTATTTGATTTTCATAGCACAGGCTAATAATAGACATGAAATTTAAGGAAGTCCAATAAGCAATACGAATACCATTAAAGATTAGCAAAGTACGGGTGCATGCCCTGACCAAGCAAATTGTTTGTGGCCAGTTAAAAAGCATATATCAATTTCCTAAAAGCAATCACATTTCATTATCAATAGCGGGTCAAAACAGACCTCACCTTAAACAGAAGATCATATGCTATATTTTCCCAAGGTAATGATACCGACATTAAGCTGCATTTCAGAGGTACCATTTCTTCATCAAAATTGGAGCTAGAGGCGGAGGCTGCTGCATAAGCATGTTTTGCTGCAACTGATGCAACAGATGCCGCTCTGCGGACAATTGAACCAATCCCAAATCCTTTCTTTGATATAACTGGTGAAAAAGGGCCTGAATCCTCCTGACTTTGATCTGATTTTGCAATAGAAAGATTCCATTTTACTAATTTTTCCCCATCTATCCTTCATACAACATAATTGGAACTTCGACGACACAAAAACATGTTTGGGTCCAAGAGGGAGCTTCTTAATACATTTAACAATCACTGGGGGATCATTTTTCCAGAAACTTCGGCAAGAATAATCAGGTAAAAATGATTTCCTGGGTGGTTTTGATGAATCTATAATTAGTTTGGAAAAGCTAGCTACCTTGACAGAACAGTGGTTCAATTAGGGAACATGCAAAACCGAGAGCAGAAGAATATGTTTAATATTTGTTTCTGTGTACGAACACCAAGTCATACTTTATCTCTTCTTTCTACATGGTGAAAATGAATCTCTAGCATATCATTAGGAGATTCCAAAAATCACAAAAAAGAAATAAGTTGCTTACCTACAACACCAGAGACAGCTACTTCAACTTCCCCACGGCCTCCAGGACCTTTCATGTAAATCCTATCTGTTTTGCCAGGAGAGTGACCTCCAGATAAAAGGCTCCCAAATCGAGACCTGCCAGCTGCAATTTGGCAAGAGGGAATATTTAAGTGAGGTGACTGATTTACAGGTTTATGGCATCTGTTAAAAATGCAAAATATAAGAAACTCTGTACATATATCATCTTCTATTTCATAGAAAACAGTAGCATAGTGCAGAATATATGTGATGAAGCCATAAAGGTCTCTTTATTATCAAATGGAGACTACCAAAGATTAATCTGCAGTATCAATGTGCTTTAAGCATTGAAGATGTTATTAACTTAATTATATTGATGAATTATCATGTGTAATTGAGCAATGATGTTTTCTAGAAAGGATACACTATATTTCCTAATCACAGTTGATGCCATATTAAAATTTCCTAGGTTCACAGTACGCATCATGACATTTCCATGTATCATGATATATTTCCCAGGTGATATAAGATGTCAACTCTAAAAAATGTCTGCAATCATTCATTTTATTGATGAATCATTTTGAAAGCATGCTGAATTATAGAGGAAGTAAATATCCAAATAGAGTGTACAGAAGGAAAACTACCATCATATGCATCTCGAACCATTTGGTAGCTGACAAATCCAGAAAAAAGGGTAAGCTGCAAACCACAACGAACAGAGAGTCACAATGCCCACAAATTGATCATTTAAGCACTTCTGCTACACAGTAGCATTTGTAAATGCACTCATCTAGAGAGATACTTCAGATGAAAACAACACTTCATTTATATACAATAAGTTATGGTTGTTTAGAACTAGACAGGGACTCTGTTCTAAAGTTCATAAATTCCTGTGTGCGAGGAAGCAAATCCTAGACTCTGTTTCAATTCTCATCTAGTTTGTCTTGTTGGGTTTATAGAAATAGTTCATATAAAAATCAACAATTTCTACATTAAAACCAATGTTTTTTGGAACAAACGTGAACTTTCAGTATGCTAATTATAATTTCTCAATAGTCCTAAATTTAGCAGTTATCCTTTTACTATAAGTGGCCAATGAGTTTAAATATATCCAAAAAAATAAATAAATAAAAATTAGTAGCAATAGTTTCAATTTATTAAAATGTCAACTGCGTAACTAACAAGGATGTCAAGATAATTATTCAGTTTCCAAGAATAACAGCAAGCAGTACTTGAGCACTACCATGTTCAGAAGTGACAACAGTTTATACCACATGTTATCTACTAAAATACAGTGTTGTAGTATAGAATCTACTCTGCAGGACATTAGTATTGCAAGCACACGAGGGATAAAGAAAGTGATTTAAGTATTTCAGAACCAGAAGTCATCAATCAGAAATTTGAAATTCTGACATAGAACAGTATTCTTGCCAAAAAGTAACTGACAACTGAACAAAACCTTAGTATCCTTTTTCCTTTCAGAGTTGGGATCAACACTCAAAGGAGGATTGTCACTAGTACGGGAATCATTTTCAGGAGGAAATGCTGCTCCATCATGTGCATTAAGAACTACACAATAGCAATGGTCCTTTTCAGTCAAAACCTGTAGAAACAAAATAACCAAGATTGATTTAATGAAAGTGCCGAATTAGAATGCAAAATAGTTGAGAATTTCCTTCATTCCTAGATAAAGGGGATCAAGAAGATCGAAAAAGGAGTAACCAAGTAAGTATTCCTAGAAAAGATATATACAACATGCAGAAATCAAGAAATATTACAGCAAGGAAATCATGGTGCTAGTTATTTTTCTACAGTTTCAATGTTGACCAGATATTTTTTTTTAGCTCTGAACATCACAACACAAACATCAGCTTTTAACAAGAGAGTCGTAATATTTGACAAAATAATTGACACTTTTTCTGAATTATTTTAGAAAAATATAAGTTTCTCCTCAATGTCCTCATGTTAAAAGCAAAATGGAGCATCTCGAGGTCATTATGTGAATATACAACTACCTAGACAAACAAGAAATGTATGAAACTGTGAATCAGTCCTGGTACTCCAATTATCATTCGTGGACAAAGTAAATGATAGCTTACTTGATTAATAATATTGAGAAAATTAAGTACTTGATAATTCTAGGTGTGACAATGGGATTCAAATGAGTATATTACCACTGCATCAAAAGTGGAATCAAAGTCATCCACCGCAAAACATATATCTGGATAAGCAGGTGTCGTCTCCACTTCCTAGATACACATTAATGACAGTGTCATCGTGGATAAGGATGCCTCAAGAAGATAGTAGTCCTTTCTCCTCAATTATATATTGGAGATAGATATACTTGCCTTTGAAGAGTCCAATTGAAAATTTACACGGCTTGGGGACGCATAAACAGTCTTTACAACCTGAGAAGGTGCAGTAGGCCATATTACCATATTAGAATAATTTTTCTAGGTATATTTATGTGTAGACATTTGGAACTTGCACGACACTATTATTACATATATGTAGCTGGGGAAAACTAGCTTTGGGATTCAAGTTTCATATGAAGGATTCCGAATTCCCAGTTCATTGGAATAAAACCCTAATTTTAATCATTTGATAGTAGTAAAAGCATTCTATCAGAAAATTGAATGCAGTATATACAAACATTGTAAAATGAATTCTTTTTCTTGTTTAAGAATACCATAACTAGTGTCTGGAATTAAAATCTTTTCAAAACTTTAAATACAGTTTGAAGTCTGAAAAGTACAGATAACTCAAACGATAGACAAAGGTTCATTAGACTATAATTACCTTATATATAGGGGATAATGGTATATTATTCCCAGCTTGATGATTCTGAAGAATCTGTTGACTGGATAAACAAATAGTTCAAACTCCCTTGAGGAATATTTATGAAGAACAAAAAGGAAATAAGAATCTGAAATTCCCAAGTTCCACAATGCTCACAACAACCCCCTTTCATGGAGTTCTACTCAAATATATAATTATTTTCTTCTTTAAAATTGCAGAATAGTTCAATCAGATTTAGAAAATTATTCTAATTAAGGTCAACAGATATATTAATAAAACAAAAACCAAAATGAAAAACTAAAACAACCAATCTAATGCCTCTGTGTGGTTTACGCACAACCCTAGGAAGGATATTGCAAAAGTGATGAACAAATTCTAATTTGACATAGAAACATTCTGACTAAGGCATTTCTAAAGCCACTTAAGAGACCACACATTGTGAAGGACAAAGGTGGACAGGAAATCAAAGAAAGATAAGCATTACCTGCAAATTGCTACAGTTACACTAAATGAGGTATGAGCAATTAAGTTCAAGTAAAACGAACGCCTCCAGTCCGCATCTACAGAAGTTTCATCAATTAACATGTCCAGCTGGTTGACAAAAAGTGAACAGAGCGCATTACAATGGATAGGCTACTACAGCACATGTCAAAAACGTAATCCATTCAAACCGAAAAACTTTCACAATTAAAACACAGTGTTAGAGTACTCATATGGTGTCTGGAAGGACACAGTCAACAATTGTAAACTTAATATGTTGAAATACTCTAGTAGCGTCTGTGAATAATGTTAATGTATTAATAGAAAACACTAGAAAGTGTCATAAACTTTAGAAAGAGAGACGGGAGAAAATAAAGCTCTAACAGATTTTAAAGTTGCGTTTACCTTGGGCAAGTTTGAACTTTAGAAAGAAATAAATGAGAAAATAAAGCTCTAACAGATTTTAACGTTGAGTTTACCTTAGGTGCCCACCTGCGTACAAAATAAGGTGCAGTGCTCTCTGTATTGTTACTAGAACTATAACGATGGGAACCCTGCAGCAAAGGTTTCTACGAGGATAAATGTAGTTTATTATTTAATGTTGTAAGAAATGGTAATCGAATCTTGTGAACCACTGTTATCAAATGATAAACAACAAAGTAACACAAAAGATTGGAAATAAAATTAACACACCAATTTTCTGACAAAAAATACGAGATCATCATCTTGGCGTCCCCTTGACTCCTTACCGCGGACAAAATACAAATCAAAGACATCATGCCAAAATTTCATATCCATTTCAACGTCAGAAGCATCTTCCTCCTCAACTATTGTCTTCCCTAATAAGCTCGAGTGCTTCTTCACCATGCTCAGCAATTCATACCTTGAAAATATAAGTTAAAATTCAATCATAAGCTAATCAGATCCCGTTATTGATCCAAAGAGCAAATTCAATGGTCAAATTAAGATATAGCTGAAAGACAATACCATTATTAAAACCAGATTATAAGAAGTCACTGAATAAAAAAGCAAAACAACTATGCGGAATAATACATCATCAACTGTGAATGCATGTTTTGCATATTCCAATTTTCAAGTTGCGTAGAAAATGAAAATATGAAATAACGTTCATGTAAGAGCATTAACACAGAGGAAGAATTCGATATATAAAGAAAGGGCATAAAGTTAGAGCTATAAATGTACCTTGAGGGGGTTTCATCTCCATCTCCGAGCATTTCTTCTATGATGGTTCACTGTGAAAAATTACAGACAATTCTCCAAGTCACTAGACTTTGTGATGCTAACTAGCTCCCAAGTTCTCTATTCAGACCACAAACAGTGTGCGCGAGAAGAGGGAAGACCTGAGCAGTAAACACATCGGAAATTAGAAATCATGACTATTTTATATTGAACAAGTTTACAGACTTACGTGGGAGATTAACGAGATCGAGATCGGGTGACCTGGCATCGACCCCCGCAGCGGCGTTTTCATTTCCGTTTTACTCTTTTCTGGACGTTTTAACTCGAACTAACAGGCCGGGCCAAGTTCCTAAAACCAAGCTGATGAGCCCATTGATCATCCTTTGGACTAACTCTTACAACGTGTGATCAGTGGCCAATTCTTTTTATACATACTCTTTTTTTTTTTTTAAAGTTCATATTTCATTTATTTCAGAGCTTAAATTATATTTTAGAAATTAAAGTCTAGAAACACATTAAATATACATTCAAAAAATTTGAAATGTATTAAAAGAATTGATAAGCCCAACATTTGAAGCCCAATGATTGTTTAGCAAGATTGACGGTGTTATTTTTGTTGGGCCTACTGATGTCACCAGTCCAACTTCTCTGAATCCTCTCATTTTTTTCAGGTATTTTTTTTTAAAAAAATATTAATTTATTTGTTCTATACAAAAATCTTGTTATTTTATTTTATTTATTTGAATCTTCTAATTTTATTTTTTAGATATGTTTACAAGTAAAATATTGTAAAACTTAATTCATAAAACTTATTATCCTACATTTGCGAATGACATGTTAGGATTCTTACTATTCTACATTTTCCTGTATAAATTATCAGTCAGCTCTTAAAAAACAAAACAGAAGTGGGATATAATATAAATAATTTTAAAATATCTGCAAACAACTGATGGGAGAGTTAATTTTAACGGTGAAAAAAGAAAACGTTCAAGCCTATAAATGATTGATGTCCCATATTATTGTCTGAAAGGCCTCTTTTAAATAAAGTTATTTCACTCAGTTTGCGTAATCGGCCCAGTTCACCAAGTGTGAATATAAAATGATTTAGTGCGTGCTGCTAAGGCGTGCAATTAGAGATGATTAGTGCATGTTCACACTTTAAATAAACAAAAACATCCGATGGAACCAGTTGATGCCTTCTTGATACTTCGATCATGTTCATGGGTTAATAACATTCTATGCTTTCTCTCTCTCTGATACTGGAAAAGTTACAGCCAAAGTCAAATCTAAGCACATAGATTTCCAATATATATATATATATATGTGCCTTGGATTCTTTGTTGCAGGTGTTCTGCGGAAAAGTTGAAAAAAAAAACAAAAATTTTAAAGCAACTTTGTCCCCTGAGATAACACGACGATCACGACCCAAACGACAACATCATTGAATATCATGGACAAGGACGTGAGCTTTTTCTGATTATTTATTTATTTTTCTAAGCAACTCTGAATTCTATCGGTTAGATTTTTCTTCAACTATTTCGTTTGGCATTATTTCAGGTATCTTCAAAAGGATTGCTGCTAATTGCACATGATAATGGCGGTGATGCCAATAAGTAATTCCAGTTCTTGTTAATTCGAACTATATAAAATTACAGGTAACTCGTTACTGCGCATGAATTTTCAATAATTGAACCTAATGCAGGCGTTTAGAAGTTTAGTCAAATAGCATCCAGTATAATATACATGTGAAATGGTTGCCTGAAAAAACGAAGATGAACCAGAAATTCAGCTTAAGAACAACCTCAGTTCAGGATTAATTCATATTAAGCTAATATTAGTATAACTAGTTAATGAACATTCATTTCCTTAACTTCATTAAGGCAAGGTACATAATATAACGCAGAATTGAAAGAACCCCCTGATACAATGACTTGCTTACCAACAAAGGAGACATTTATTTTGCTCGAGTGTATACATTTGAGTTTTCAGTATTGATCGTGAACTCCACTCTTCTTTCCTTTACCTGTCCTTCTCCGGCTCGTGGAGCCGCCGTCATGGCGAAGATTCCCGTCGTTGAGGATCAACGGCAAGTCGTTGGATTCTTCTCCATCTTCTTCGGTGGCGACACGAATGCAAGAGCAACGTTCTAAGGATGCGAAGAAAGCCGCGGTGACACCGTTGAAGAACCACATGGCCACCCCATCAAGCTTTCTACATGTAGGACTGGAACTGCGAGAGCCATGGTTCGATGAGGTCCGAACCCTGGACTCGACCGTATTAGATCGGAGACTCATGAAGCTGGTGCAGCTGGAAGAGGTAGCCGCGGCCATGGAACTCCGCGTTCAAGCACTGACACAAGAGCTACAAGGGAGGTTAATAAGCTGAAGCTTTTCCTTAGGACTCCGTTTAAGTTAGATTAATTACTATATATTATGTGTAGATTTTTAGCGTCAATCATTGCAAATTGTGGAATTGCAAACATGTCTTTCTTTTTTGTCTCTCTTTTCCCTCTGATTTCTTATATTTCCTTCCGAAATTAAAAAGCAAGCACATAAAAAAAAAAAAAACCCACATGTTAGATGTCAAGTGTTCTTCTGTCCCGTGCTTTTCTGGAGGCTAATTAGTAATTACGAGGATAAAATTTTGTAGTTTTTATTTTAAAAAATTATATGGATATGGATTGCCAGCATAAAATCAATATATCAAAACGAAAATTTTGTAGTCACAATTGCCCGAGCATATAATACTCGAAAAAATCTTAATTGCAGATTACTTAGTATTTTTTTATATATAAATAAAAAGAAGTTTATAGATCAAAGTTTTCAAATATTGTATATCATCACCAACAAAGCCTAATATTTGATTCTCAGTTAGGGATACTCTTAATAGTTAGTACATAAAAAAAAAATAAAAATCTAATCATCATTTTTTTATTTGCCTGTAATATCATTTTCATACGTTGTGCAATCTTGACGTATGCTAACTCACACGAAATAGTACATCAAATCACCCAAAAAAAAATTTTAATTAAATTAAATTTATATTAGACCAAACATATTAAAACGAGTCAATATAAACCTAGTAACATATTAGATAAGATTAGTCTAAAAAAATCAGACAGTTCATTTCTTCTGTAAAATGATCCATTAGCCATAATTAAAATATAAATATGATGCGAGGGATATATAAGCTCATCCTTACTATTTACTTATAGATTACTTCAAAAACTTTATTGTAGCACTAAGGGGACTGTTATCTATCTGCTTGCTGTGCGAAGGAGACCCGCTGGTGTGACTGTATCTTGTACGCGAATGATTGATGGGAGTGATAATGTGTTAAAGTAATGAAGCATGGTAAAGGTGATGGAGTAGGGAACACAAAAAAGTGAATAATGGAAATCATTAGACCCAGGTCGTGGAAGTGCGTCCCATCATGGGTTACACTATGGGACCCGGCCTACCCACCAAAGTTACAACCCAATTACCCTCTTAATCATGCTATTAGTCTTCTTCTTTTTTTAACCCACCAAACCAATTTTTGAAGTTTGAATAACTAAATATGTCATATTTTTATTGGCTTAAAATTGAATTAGTATATGTCCCATAGCAAATATCATATAGCTTTCCCAAAAAAAAATAAAAAAATCATATTTTATTTTCTTTTTGGATTTTTTGGTTGAAAGTGAGGTTACCGTTATTTAAACAAAAATTATTATCCATCTTGAGTGGGTCGCTAATCCTTCCTGATTGAATAACTCAATCTGTTGGGCCCAACCCTTTATTCTTTTGGATAGTATAAATAAGTAGCTGCTGGCCCATAATTTAAACTTACTTTGTCATATTTAAAAATTAATACTCTTTTAAAAGAAAAATTATACTTTTTCTTTGTTAACTTGAGAAACTGAAAGTAATTTTTTCCCATAAAAACGAATAACTCTTTTTAAAAGAGTATATCAATATAAGATAAGTAGCATGACTAATTTCAATTTTCAAATGCATTAAATCAGCACTTCTACATAGTATATAGTTTTTTTAAAAAAAAGTGAAGAATTTGGTAATATTAGCTTTAAAAAAAAAAAAAAAGTAAAGAGGAGACCCATACTGACGGGCTGCGAAATAATGTAGCCATTTTCCAGCGACACGCCCGTGAAGGCGCGCATGGATTCTCACAAATCCAAAATTGTAACCGTCTCAAAATCGTAAGAATAATGGATTTTTACGATTTGAGTAATTAATTAGGGTGTTGACCAAGCTCACTGAAACTCGATCGCATCTGATCAGATCACCTTATTGTGCTTGTCTATATAAAATCAAAATGGGACTCCTCTCCGTCTTCCCAAGGCACACACCAAAAGACTAGAGCAGAGTCAGAGACAGAGTTAGAGAAAAATAAATTTAAAAAAAAAATAAAAATAAAAGTATGGCTAAACTTGCCACCCTCTTCTTCACCTTGGTTCTTCTTCTCAGCTTGGGCCTAATCCACGCCTCTCGTCCTAACGCTGCGTTTCATGGTATTGGTGGCTCTTCACTGCATGGGGTACTCCTAAATCCCTTCTATTAATCTTATTTCTATCTCTGCAAAACCTTGAAATATATAAGTTTATTGTTTTGGTTTTTCTTTTGTTGTGATTTTGCTACTTGCATGGAAGGGTGTTGGTGTTGCGGCAGAGTTGGACGAGGAGAGCTGCGAAGGAGCGGAAAGGAAAGAGGAATGCTTGATGAGAAGGACGCTAGCGGCTCATCTCGATTACATCTACACACAGAACCGTAAACCCTGAAACTAAACACATTCCTCAGTTGCTTATATAAGCCGCTGCAATCAAATAATGCAATATAACTCTTTAAGTTAAACGATATATATATATATATATATATATATATATATATATATATATATATAGAGAGAGAGAGAGAGAGAGAGAGTTAAATTCTGTCTAGTTCACTTCTGGTTTTGGTTGTATGTATATATGTTATCATAGTTGTAAAGCTTCTGCATAATCCATACATCTCTGGTTTTTCTTTTCTGTTCACATTGGACGAACTAGAATTATGAAAATATCATATTATTGTACCATTTTGGAATATTAGCTTTAATTTTTGTTATTATTTAATACAAACTTGATTTTGGAGGCACATTTAGCTGAAGGTACTAAAATTGGCAAACATGACACTGGAGGTCTAAGACTCAAGACTGGCAAGTGCAGTTCGGTTTGTATAAAATACACGAGCAAGCAATAGATAGACCCTCAGTTTGTATCAATGTTATATTTCAATAGAAAAAGGATATAAATATAAATAATCATTCGCTTTTTGCTCTTATTCAGAATTGATCTGGCAGGGACGAACCCTCTATAATTGCTATAATGAATTACTATTAATTAATCTTAGCAGCTTCTGCTCATGGTTTGGATTAATACGCTGTCTATTTCTCGAGCCTTGCGCTGACAAGTCTTTGATGTTAACAGCCATTACTGCTTCAATGATAGACCTCCTCACCGTTCTACTCGACAACAAGGAAGTTGCAAATCTGCTCTTTTTTCCATTTCATCTTCAAACAGGGACAGAAAACAGTCAACAGGAAATTACATAAAAGTTCTAATTTTGATTTTTTTTAAAAGACAGTAATCAATCTAAGAATATGACTGCAATTGAGTGGATTGAAAGAAAAAAAAGGCACTAAATACCATGGTTTTTAAGTCAAAGTGAGTCATAGACAAGCAGCAGCCAGTGGCTCCCATGATTAGGAATATAGTGGCAGCACGTCACATTGAATTGCTTTTCATTTCACACAAAGTCTAACCTTTCATACAATGTCCATCTTCTGCTGTTGTTCTACTTTGTCCAAAGGCAGTGTGTCAAACACGGTTATGTAGCCACCTAAGAGAGTTCGGTTCGTGCACCACGCAAGAAACCGACGACTGGATAACCATAAGATTCATGAGTTGATTTATATTGACCATAATTGACCAATTGGTGCTGCCTAACTCGTGGAAAAATGTGCAAGATAAACTAATCGACATGGGCCAAAGTGATAGAATTCTTTAATGTGAACGGAATCGTCCTTTTTTAAGGGAATGCTTTATATTTTAGATTATATGGCATCAGCAATTCCCTGTTGAAATTGTTATTAATATTTCAATTTCATCGCTCTTTGTACTTGGTCTGAAATTTGATCCCTATGTGCACCTTACGTAGCCTGGAGAAACACAGAGGCCAAGATACATTCATATCAGCAAAGATAGCTTCGCTTTGAACCAGAGAGCGCCATGAGTTTATAATTTTATACCGTTTGGTGGGAAAGTTTGAGCCATTTAAACAATCATCAAATAGATATGATGCATCATCAAGCTAGGAGGCAAGTTTGAGAAGTTCTTATTCCTATTTAATCTTCTCCAAATGGTTGTGGTCCTCTCATGGACCATGGACTTAGAAGTTTCCTGTGAGTCACGTATTATTACGGTGTCTTTCTTCTGTAGTACCAAAAAAGGATGAAAAGGAAACTCAAATATGGATATGTAACTGACATCCTTAACAGTGAATCTGTTAGGCAATGAGAAGAGTGTAGTTTGTTGTTCATCAAACAGAATTGAAAAAACTCAAGTTCTCCTTAACCTTAACAACTGGAATTGTCAAGTGAAAGAATGAAAGCATGTTTAACAACCAGTTTTTAAACAGCATATGGAAGAAGCATGTTTAACAAAGCCTGATGAATTAGAGAATTATCTGTAATTTTTCACAGTGAACCATCATAGAAGAAATGCTCGGAGATGGTGATGAAACCCCCTCGAGGTAAAAATAAAGCCAAAGCATTTTGATCCATCAGCTATTAAGACCCCAATGTTAATTCGAGGAAAGAATATATGAGTACAAAATCTATTGTTTTTATTAGAATCTAATCTAACTATACGACAAATAGTGTGTCAACTAAACTAACAAACTAAGCTGGCAAGATGATCCTACTACCCCCGAGAATATGTAAATACATAGCAAGACAAAATGTAAGAATAACTGATGACTTAGCTCCAACATATCTTATAACTTGCATTCCTTTGTCGACAGCTTCATCATGAACTTTACTCAGGCTTCTTTTCAAGCCCTCTGATATTCTCCACATCAAAAACTCCACAAATGACCTTAGAGTTTCAAATGTCACTCTCCCTGTCACATCAAGCACAAACCTTCTGTTTTCAGGCACTGCGAGTGTTGATGAAATCTGTTGAAGCCACCCAACATCCTGAACTGTAGAGCTTCCTTGTCGCGATTTCTGGGAATATGCTTCTGGTTTCAAGCAATGATCTTCGGCTGTTGTAGTTGAAACTTGATTCTTATGAACAATTGAAGACATAGATGAGGTTGAATTTGATTCTACACTTGAACCTGTCATTACTTGGTGAGATGTACTTACAAGTGTTTCTACGGCACCATTACAAAGAGAAACCAGAATGTCCTTAACCCTGTCTTGGTGCTTTGGATTGGTCAACCCAGCAAATATTTCATCGTAGGTATTGACATCCATTGTTTTGTCCAGAAAAACAGTAACTGCAGTGCTTACGAAAACTTGTATGCAGTCCCCCACGAGCTGTCTAGACTTGTCATTGCAGATCACATTTACCCATCCTGGTACGTCCGATGACTCTGATTGAGCCCGTGTATTATATTTATCAAAAGATCCACCATTAGAGTAAAAACCCAAAACCAAATTCCTTGCAAAGCTTCCTACCACAACTGAAACAAAACCAGTCCCAGCCTTGGAGAAAAGCCTCTCCAATACCCTATCATAAAAGCTAGAATTTGCCGTACCTATCACCGTTTCATGATCCTTGTTCATCTGGGACTTGTACCCGCGCAAAATCCCAACCGTTAAAGCCTCTGTAACCCTGACCAATGATGCAGTGAACTCCTCGGATTTTGCAATTTTTGACAACTGCTTCAAACTATTAGGAATTTGATCGGAATCAGAAGTTAGAAATTCCTTCATATCCTTGGAGACAATAGCAATGGTGTCCGCAGAATCCGAAAGCATTTCAGCCAAGGCAATTAATGCTCCCAAGAGCTTCAAGAGGCGCTTCCTCTTCCTAGCGACAGAGGGCAGATGATAGATCCTGTAAGCACCATAACCGGAGGCTCCAAAAACACCAAGTAAAATAAGCCAATTCTTATTTCTCCGAGAGAAATCCAAACCCTTCCTGACCAGCGGAAGGTCCATAGAATGCGGAAGTGCGAAATTTAACCCTAGAGTGAAAGAAAAACAAGGTAACGGTCCGAGAATCCAAATTTCTAGGGTTTCACGATTCTTGAATTTTTGGTGTGGCAGAGTGACGCGAATTTGAAGATTGACGGTGACGGATAAGATAATCCAGGTGAAGAAAATATTATTAATGCACCTGAGAAAAAAGATTTTGAAAGGAGAGAATTGGAGGAATATTAATGCAGACGGTGCGGTGGTAGGGCGGAAACGAAGCAAAGAGGAAGGAACAAGACTGGTTCTCTTCCTACGATCTGCAAAACAACCGAGTCAACCGTCAAAAATAAAAATGCAGCTTTTAAACTTATTCTTTTTTTCCTCGAATTTTCTGTTAGCGAAGCGCTAAGCCGCCAATACATGTGACGCTAGGCACATGCTTTCTGCATTATCTCAATGGCCGTGGCTGGTTAGCCAAATTAGGTTAACTTTCTTCAAAGAAACCGCTACAGATGTTGACGCTTACATGGAAATCGATATGCCTCATGACGCTTTACTATGTGTGAAAAGAAAAGACGACCTGTGGAAATTAACCGATAAATAAGATTTCTGTTCACTTTTTGTTTTTAATTAATTTCCGACTCGTAGATAACAAAGCAATCAATTCCGCGGGAGATGAAGTCGGTTGATGCAAAGTTGGAGATCAAGACGCAATGCCGCAAAGATCAGGGGTGAGGATCAAGCTAACCTTTTTGTTAAGAAATTAGTTTCGCACATGGCGAATTAAAAAAAAAAAAATTACTAATCGATGATTTGATAGCGGCTTGAAAAATGCTTCTTCAGAAAAAAAAAATTAAAATACTACAGTTTCTAAATATTTTTTCAAGATATTGCTATTTTTAAAGTACTGATGTTCTTCAAAGTAAAAAATATCAATTAAACTGGTATTCTTTATATAGCATTTTTTACCTTAAAATTCTTCTTTATCATAATTTATTAGTTTTTCATAATAATTTAAATTTAATAATAAATTTGATATAAATCAGAAACACTTGCATAATATTTATAAATAATAATATTATCTATTTGAATATGTAATATGTGGCATAGTAGATATTATAATTCACTAATTTTTTTTATCCTAATCCAACTTTGAGATAAATAAAAAATATGCATAAAATTTTGCAGAGAATGTTAATTTGATTGCCATTCTTTCCATTTTAAAATTGCCATTTCAAGTGACTAATCAATATTTTGATAAAATGTTTGAAGGAAGAACTATTTCAACAATTTTTTTTTTTTTTTGAAAAAGCTTTTTTCTAGTAAGTCTTCGACAGCAAGGTCATTAAAGAGATGAAGATAGAAATCGCAATCAAATATATCCGAAATATCACGTTTTGTATTTGACAATAAACAGAACAGACAAAACTGGATTCCTTTCTAATTATATACACTGGTAGTCCAGGAATGAACTGAAACTGAGTTGCCCCTCTAATTTCACGCATATTTTACATCTCAAATTTGTTTTGGAATAACAACAATCAAATATAAGATCTCTACCTTATCTTTAACTTTTTCCCTTTCATTTGAGTTGTTGCTGCGAAATCCCACACCCTGCTTAGCAGCCGAAAAAACATTTCGGAAAACAATCTAGAAACTTGGGTTGACAGTCTCACTCTCACATAACATTTTGTAACAGGTCATGGCACTGTCGCAACGTCATGACAACTCATTATGTACAAAAAGAATGCTCAAGACAGCAGTAACCAATGTTTTCGGACATCAGGCAACTCTTTCGTTGTCCTTAGCTCCGGCTCAGATCTAAAAGTGCAGGCAAAGGACGCAATCGAGTACATTGGGTTCAAGTTTTAGACGCTTTTGATTCTGTATTCGATCTGACAGGTTTCAACTCATAATTATCATCCTCCAGATCACTGAAAGATATATCTTCTTCATTCACCATGGGGTTGATAGTTCCCCCATAACCACCTAAATCAGAATCTTCCTCTGGCCATTCATCCTCATCATCTTCACAGTCCAGAAGAATAATCTTGGACGATCGACCACTGACTAGATCCTTATCCTCAGTTTTAATCATTGGTTTTTCCTCAATAACAGACTTATCGATATAATGTATTTCAGAACTAGCAACTGTATGTTTCTCCGTCTCATAGTCATAGTCTGCCATCATGGATAACGTGCCTGATTCGTATCTGTATGTCCCATGAGGCACATTATCGGAATAGGTATTATCATCTAATGCACATTGAGCAAAATCCTCATACCGTGCAGTGTCTCTTGAGTAGGAAGTCCTGCTTTCAAACCAGTCAGATTCTGGCTTCATTTGCTTCTGCAACTCCTGCATCCACATTGCTCTGGCCGCCATTACCTGCAAATGGTCATGGTAAAAAGGAGAAATTTGCAGCAATCCCCGTACCAGCTTAATGTGAAAGTGTCACAAAAATAAAGGTGTAAAGTGTAAACATTCAAAATAAATATTTCTGATGATGGGTGAACAAAGCTAAACAGGGGAAGATTGTAAGATACACCTATTCAAAAAGCCAAAACCCACATAGGCACAGCTGAAGCATAACTGCTACTATTACAAACTTTCCAAAACAGTCTTAAAAACTTTTCATCTGGAAGAATAAATAAATTCCTATCACATAAACACACTCTTCGAGAACAGAACAAAATATATGCATATTTAATACAAAATGCCAGACCCTTCTAATATAAGAGGCGTTTTCATGTTATAATCATAATGAGCCACCAAAATTAACTCAAGTTATAAAAAAAAAAAAGTTAACAGCCGTGATTACATCCTCTTCATGATAAAAGTTCATTCGTCCATGCATGGAACTAAAAGTCTCCCTCTTACACCATAAATTGCTCAACAGGTTTTTCAAACAGAAATTAAAAGAAAAGAACAAAGAGTCTTTTGGACCAGATAATTCTTTAGAAGGGCCTTCTATCATGCTTTCTCCCAAAGTGAATATTGCAGAGTCTATACTCTAATGCTTGCTTCCTTATTATGGCCATTAAAATTCATGATAAAAGTAAGCGTAGAAAGATCATTCAAAGAGCTAAAATGAATCAGGCTAAAAGCGAAATCACCCTCATTATAGTACCTAGCAACAGTTGGATGAAGCATCACTTTCAAAAGCATAGAATTGTAACTAGAATGATCAATATGTGTCTTGTGTATGCTATGTTCAGACAGGGAAGAAAACTGAAGAATGAAAAACAGAAAACTTCTATGGAAAAAAAAAAATTTACATGAATAACCAAGTGTCATTAAAAAACTTAAAAGGATGACCAAGTGCCATCACTGAAATTTGCATATCCTTTTCCTTTCTTTCAACTCTTTCTTTATCCACCTTACAAGCTCTCAAATGAGAAGAAGCTAACTAGAAGCAAAAGGAACGTTGACAGATTGAAGTACTATAAAGGAAAGGAAAATATTCAAACAGAAGAAAGATAAAGATAGACGGGAATGGAACATCTGTTTGAACCACAAATAATCTCCAAACTTACTTGTGCGTCAATTTTTTCAAATTTTTGATAATTAACAAATCATAATTTCATTAAGAAAATAATTTCATCTTGTAAAGCATATCATCCCTGGAGCCAAGAAAAAACAAACTGAGCATCTTGAAATTGCCCAATCTAGAAATTCAATAAAATGTGACTCTGAATGATTTAGAGGGACTTTAGTTGTATTCAAATATATAAGTCTCTTGCTAGCCCATCTGTTTGATTATTTACATAAACCCTTTATATTTTACAGCTATTCTCAGACTTTGTTATTATTGATCCACGTTAATTACTCTTTCTTCAGTATAATACGTAGTTAGAAGTAAAACTTGAGTAAGTTGTACTGATTATAAACTAAATTTTTAAAATGTTACATTAAAAGATTATACTCAAATTATGAGCATGCTCTACCTTCTAGTTAATGTACAATAGGATTCATTCTGGTCCAAGAATTCCCTAGAGGTCAAAAACAATTTGAATTGACTTCATCAACAGCATATATGACAAGTTGCAACATACGGTCATGGAAAGAACAATACAAAAGCAAGAGCAAAAACCTAGGTAGCTTACCTGGAGTGTAGATAAAACCTCTGCATCTTGTTTATTAAGCCTTGAATGCAGAAGCACAAAATAGACTTTCCAAAAGTAACCTTCACTCATATGGCAAGGGCACAGCTCAATTCTGAGAGCAGCTAATCTAGGAGCAAGCCTTTCAATGGCCAAAGCATGCTGTTGTTGAGCATCAGACATGTCAAAATCTACAGAAGTAGGAATATAGCATGAGTTCTGAGCAGACAAGAGGGAAAAGGTAAAAGGTTAAGACTTAAGAGGGCAACTCAAACGCATTCCGACAGACAAAAAGCACAAATCTAATGAACTATTCAACAATTATTTACAGCTCAGTGTTAAAAATTTGATCATTACTGTAAACTGCATTGTTCATCAGAGTCGAATTCAACCTTATGATTGAGATACTTTCTAGACTTCGGTAACATTGGTAGGGAAAAAATAAGTAAACAGCCGCATCTACTCAAAGAAAAAAGATACACGTAATAAGAAATTTAAAGAACGAGGTCAGACTGTCATAGCAAAGCAGGCTTACCATCGGTGTCTTCTTCCTCGTCAATAGGGAAATCCAACCACGTCTCGGGATGCATCGCAATGTTCATGGCGAAGGCCAACACCTCTTCTGTAATTCCAACTGCACGTTCGAGATCATAGTCCTCCATTTCCGATTCCTCATTTTCTACAGAATCCGATTCAAATGAATTCAAATTCGAGCCGCTTCCCTTGATTTCATGCCCCTCGGTACTGAACCTTACTTCGGTATCAGGAAAGTCTCTCCGAATTCTGGAAATTGCAGTGTCATCTTGAGCAATGAAACCCTCTTCGTTTCCAGAGACACGGTGATCAGACGGCTCTGATCGATTCCAACTGAACGTAGTGGGATCGGATTGGATTTGACAATCGGGAGAAGAAGGATGGGAATGTGTGGGGGGCGGAGCTAGGAAAGATGCCATCCCCCAGAATTGGCGGGTTAGGGTTTGCTTGATTTCATTTAGGTCATCTTTGACTCCCCGGGCTTGTGCTTCCGTTTCTGATTCAATTTCATTTTCTTGCGGTTGGTATGAAGGTTGTTGCTCTTCTTCCGGTGGGTAACGGGGTTCATGCATTGCGGGTGAAGTGGTTGGCGCGTCGTGCGAATGACAACGATCTGGCATAACGTCGTTTTCCTCATCATCTTCTCCATCACCGTCTCCGTCGTCGTCATCGATCCGGAGGGAATTTGCCAGAGAGCGAGCCAACCATGACATTTTTTAATTTCTGGGTCCGAAGGATGTGACCGATACTAATATTATCGTTGATGAGGTTTAAGATGGTGCTGGCTCATGGTAACGAAGGTGCTTTACACACTATTTTGGTTGATTGTAGCTATTTAGGCATGTGATTATTAACTTACCGCCACGTAGCAAAAGTATCAAGTTTCTCATTTCTTTTTCATTTTTTTAAAATGAGAGAAAGTAAAGGAGTTAGAAATGCAGCGTTACAGACAAGACAACAATGAAATCTGTCCAGCAGACCACCAACGGTAACATACGACACATGCATTATGCATTAAAAAAATAAAATTAAGTTTAAAGTCAATTAATCAGCATTCAGCTATCGTTATCAAATCTCAACTAGGACTTTTCAGGGAAAAAAAAAAATAAATTCTACTATCTAAAGTAAAGAGAAAAACTACGGTACAACTTGGGCCTTGATCTGGATAAACTTAGGCTAATTTAACTCAGACCCTTATGAGTAATTTAATTTGGGCTACAGCCTTGGGCCTAAAACAATCTGATTTTTTAATTGGAAATACTTCTATTATTTCATACTGTATGTATTTTACTTTTTTTAATCAGTTAAAAATATATAAAATAATTTATTTTAAATAATTTAATAATAATTTTAATGTTATTTTTTTTTTATTTTTTAGACCAATTTTTTTTAAAAAAAAGAAGAAGTGGGGTAACATATCTTAATCTCTTTAGTTGAAAAAAAAAAAAAAATACTAACCTTGATATTAGAGTGGATAGTTGCTAATGTGGTGGTGTCAGACATAATGATTCAATGACGAATATTCTGCCATATGAATGAACAATCCAACAATTGACATTCCTCCATATCAGTGATTACTGTGGAGAAGACTGCACCAGATTCGTGGTTTGTTAAGTTGATAACTCTAAATCCAAAGTTACCCTGTAACTACCTACAATATACAGATGAGAAACGGACAACTATATTGACACCAAATATTTTTTAAATGAAGCAAGGGATGTGTACACGAGAGTTGGGTTTCGCACAAAAATTTGAGATCATTCAGTCGCCCGCCCACACCCCGGAAGGACTACGTATTATGATTCAAATTTTAAATATGAACATGAAATAATTTATGAATAGGCTTCTCATCAATTCGGTGTCCCCTTGTATTTAAATGGACGAGATAAGGACACGCTTGGATCTTGACCAAACGTAACCCCACCTCATCCAGATTCCTTACTCTTCGCCAATGGCCGCCACACAAGTAAATATTTGATTAATATAGTAATACTAATTTTTTTTTTTTTTTTTTTGCAAAGGCAAAGATGGCACTGGCACCGGGCATTTACATTAGCTCCCTATTCGTGTAATGACTTAAAATGGGAAAAAGAAAAAATATATGCTTGATAAAGTTCCTGTTCATTGTATCGTTGTGGTGAGCATACACTTTGAAATCAAGATGCTAGTAGAGTAATTGACACTGCACAATTTTAAAAGCTCAGCAGACATCTGCTTCAACACCGGGTTGCAACCGCTCTGAATTACGAGTAGCAGCTTAGGCGCCAAGCCAGCCTCCACTGCCTGTGAAGCACATTCTTCGGGGGCTAGCTTGTAGATTGCCCACAATATTGTCAAAGCGAATTGAGTGGAGTTTTCTGAGACTCTCATCAATAGCTTCACCACATTTGGTATACTGTTTGGACATTCTTTCAAAGCCAATCTTCCCTCTGGAATAGTTGACAATACCTCTAGAATATACAAGACTATCTCTGAGCACTCGTTATTCAAACAGGGCAAAAGCTCAATCAATTGAGGAACTGCCCTTATTCTTAAAATTGAACTTCTAACTGATTCCTGAGAACATATAGTCTTGAGTAATATGAGTCCGGCGAACACTACAGCAGTTGGGTGTCTCTTATCTCTTACTAACCTCAACAACCCGACCAAAAGACTCAAGCTTGAGAAAATTTCTGTCTCAGAATCATTTCCTTCCATCAGCAACATCCCAATCAATTTCGCACAATTTAACTTCGTCTGAATTGTTCCCTCGTTCATAATATCCACTGTCAATGATATCTTGGCGGGGTTTATCAGATTGGCCCTCAATTCTGAACTCAAATCCAAATTCACGAGAATCCCAATTGCTTCAGAGCCAACTGCGTGCGAAGTGAAAGGACCCAATAAAGATGAAATCAAGGAAAGTCCACCGTTTTCTGTTACTGTCTTCCTTGTGGAGGCATGGGCAGAGACAACTTGCCTGAGATCCTTAAGAGCCTGAACTCTGGCTTGACCCTTAACCTTCTTGAGCGTGTCCAAGAGCTCCAAAGCTCTTCCTTGCACGTCTTCGAACTTCTTCTTCATTGCCAGGTACTTCTGATAAAACCAGCTATAAATTAACTGATTCAGAGTTTTGTTGGGCGTTACTGAATCGTCCCAAAGCTCCTGCATTGTTGTGGGACAAGTATTGTGACCCAGAGAGAACCATTTCAGAATATTGGATCTGTCATAAGTCTGTCCCGTGCAAAGGGTCACCGCTTCTTGCATTGGCTCCAGCGAGATTGGACAAATAAACACTGAAGGCACATCAATTGACTCGAGCTCCTCAATCAACACCTTGAGATCCAATTTGTCAGCGATGCAGCCGCCGCCAATTATCGCCTCCCCGCCACCCAAAACCCCGCCTTTAACAGCTGTTTCTAGATCAAGCACCTCGGCGCCGCCGCCTGCATCAAGTTTTGCACCCCCGTTTTTTCTCCCGTTTGATGGCTGATACAGAGGCATTTTTGCATACCCTACAACATATGCTGAATTAATTTCAAGCAAGTAACAAAAATTTGAGTCGAAGACTCCTAAAATCCTAATGACAGCAAGCGTGTGGGAAGAAAAGGAAGGAACAAGGAAGTAATAAGATAGAAAAAAAAGAAAAAACTTAGAGGAAATTAAAAGTCTCTCCCTCGAGCGACAATGCCTCTCAAAGGGACAACTTTTTTGCTTTTTTCCTCTTTTAACTGCTCTTTCTATGGTCAAAAAGTTATTACAGCAAGTTTTTCATCGTCAAAAACGACGTGATTGAGTCATCATATTCTTACCTAATGCCAAAGCTCTCTTCTTCCTCAAGCTCCCAAAAAAGTAAGAGGGATCAAAGAACAACTGATACAGTTCAATTTGCCAAAAGATACAATAACGTTGATAGATATTAGAAGGAATATGAGCAGGAATGAAAGAAGCGGCGAACTCAGAACTCAGAAGGGAGAAGAAGCTGCAGTGTGCTCCCTTCCTCTGAGAATTCTTTGCCTTTTAATTTTTAATTTAATATTACTAATTTTCTTGAGAAGTTCAATTTCACGGGTTGACTGGTCACGCCGAATGTTCACTCTCGCTTCTCACTACAGTATAGCGACCGTGCACCACACACGTGCAGTCTTACAATTTTACACACGCAGGGTAGAGGAGATTGGATTTATTGTGGTTGATTCTAACGTGGAATCAATTGGCAGTCATTTAATTTATATATATTTACATTAATTATATTAATTACAATATATATATATATATATATATATATATATATATATATATATATATATATATATATATATATATATATATATATATATATATCAAACAATTAATAATTAACTTCACGTTATAATCAATTGTAGCACAATCAGGTGCAGAGGAGAGTGCGGTAGTAACTTTTTCTTTTCTTTTCTTTTTGATAACTTTGGGTAAAGAGAAAAATGTTTTTCTCTATCTACGAGTTGTGTTGTTGTGGTGTGGACTTGTGGGCCTTTCGGATGACGAGGAACAATCTTGAACCTGAAGAGGCAAGGAGGACAGATAGTCAAAAAGGCCGCTAATAATTAAGTGCACAACTAAAAGGGACAACGACGCCGTTTACAAAAACTCACTGCTTCTATTGGCGTTGTTCGACTCCCACACGGCCCAAACTCCCAAGAGTTTCTTTTCTTTTTAAACTTTCTCTCTTTTTGAGGAAAAAGAATTTACTCAAAAAATTCAGTATTATTTTGCTTGTTTTATTATGTTGATATTGTTTGCTTTTAGCGAATGAGTTGGATTGGATGGGCAGTGTCATCGTGATGAGCTGAAAATACTGTTCTGTTTGGCATTATGAGGGATACTACTGCACTTTTGACTTAATGTTATTATTATAATTCATTGATTGCATTTGGCACATGATAGTTTTATTAGTGAGGCACACAATTAGAGGAGGCATGCACCTTAATCAGTGGCCATAAAAGGGGAAGCAAGTGCACGAGGGCATGCCCCTCTTTCTTTAAAAAATGGTCAAACTTAAAGATCGCAGAGGCAAAAGCATCCATTCTAAAGAAACGTGAACGCCCAGCTAGCACTTGACCAAGGTTTATATTGCTTTCTATTTTCTGCCTCTGCTTAGGAATTCCATGCCATTCAAACTTGGAAGTTTGTATTACTGCTAAAAGAGGTTCTTTTCTTTTCTTTTCTTTTTTTTTTAAAATTCAAATATCTTAGAAAAAAAAACTTTTTTTTTTATATTTATAAATGTATTTGATAGATTTTTTTTTAAATATTATAATTAGTTTAAATTTGAATTTGAATATTAAATAAAAATAATTAATTTACATCATATTTAAAATATAAAGTAAAATATAATAATATTAATAAATAAAATATTGGAATAACAACTCATTACTATTATTCAATACAAAATCATCTAAATGATATTAAAATCGTAGTTAAAATTTATCTTATGGGTATGCACGAGCAACATCGTCCCGCAAAAATTAACTTGGCAACCTAGGGCGCACCGTGTAAATTGATTCTACTAATCTCACCAATTATTTCCTTAAGCGCAGCTTCATTTTTAAGAATGGACGTATGAGACACCCCTCCAATTCTGGTCACTCGCACGGTTTGATTTCCCCGATGAGCCCAAAGTGATTGAAGCGCCACCAAGCTCACCATATTCACCGTGCCATCTCCGTCCCCATAACTAATTTCCGGCTGTTCATCAAAATCACCAGTCATATAAAACAGAGTCTCTGGTGTTTTCACTCCGCTGCCTATGACACAAGTTATAGGCACTCGTGGCGCCTCTATCTTATCCATCAACGGCAATATGCGATTCTCAAAAGGATAAACCCCTTCTGGGAATCCAATGTCCTTAAGGAAATCAGCAATGTCATGCGCAGAGTAATTTCTATTTTTAGTAGTAACCAATGTTTTGTCACGACCAAATAATTTCGGATTCGGCAGGAGCCAGAGGTTGCTCTCGGAGCTTCTCTGCTCTCCTCTCACTATCAATGGGTCCACCACGGGTAGCCCCAGTGTGCTCCCCGAAGCGAAGGTGAGCATTTCGTCAACGGTGCCACCCCATGGCGCAGAAATGGCCACAAGGTGTTTGATGAATTTCCTGCGCCAAGAGATTGAGTTTCGGTTCAGAAGCTGAAGCGCATAGAGACCCCCTAAGCTGTGGGAGACTAGTATTACCGGTCTTCCGGCGTTGGAACTGCTTGCTCCTTCTATTAAATTCTTTAGGTCTTCAAGGAACTTTGAGCCCACTTGGGATGGGTGACCTTCTGCAGCCAAGCCATAACGAAAATCATATGGAGCTCCGAACAGAGTTTCACCATTCACATAACCAATCTGTGTCAGGGATTCTACGAGGGGTGCCATGTATGCTGTAGCATGCCTAAATTGCAAATAATAAAGAACCAATTATATAATTGTGCAATGTCAAAGTGGCGATTAACGCACTTAAGATGTAGTGACTTACTTGAGATAAGGATCAAGATAAAGAAGGGACTGTGTGGAACCAAAGTGGGGGACCCGGGTCTCGACCCCTGGAGCATTACGATAATCATCGAGTTTTGGGTGGTAATAAAGCATCATGCGCTCAGCAAAGCATTTAGTGAAGGGAGCTAAGAAGACGGAGGGGTCAAACCAGAGCCTGAACCAACCATTCTCGTCCTTCGCAAGTGGGTACCATCTGTTGCAGAAGAGGCTTGTGGGCTTGTACTCAGAGGTTAACCTTGCTTCTAGTTGGTTGCCGCCATTGCCAGGTATCAGGACTAGCGGGTGAACCTTGTTGCTCGCCCCACATGAATATGACCACATCATCACCATAACGCCAATCTTCAAACCCAGTTCCCCCATAGCACTATACTCTGAGTTTGATCTCTGATTAACATCTAACTAGCTGTTTGAAAACACGGAGCAATTCTCTGGATGCATTTGGATGAGCCATTCGTCGGACTTGGGTGATGGATAACATTCCCATTTCTTGGGCGGATAAGTTGCCACGTTGAGTCGTTAACATTCCCATCTTTTTTAAGCTGGAGCTCATTTGGGTTAATGTTTTAATGGACAAAGCCCACGAATTACACTTGGGCCTTTTGGATTTAAGTTCAACATGCTTTTGGATGGAAAGAATTGTCTGACTTTGATGTGCTAAAGCCAGAACTGGGTTAATTTGGGGCGTTGAATCAATCCAATGACTTAGATTTTGCTATTTGTTTTTATCAATCTTTTTCTTTACTTTGGGTTAACATTTTGATATATATATATTTTAATTTTTAATTTAAAATTTAATAGGTATATATTTTTAAAAAATATATCATGCATCAAAAAGTCACTGCACAAAATTTGACTATGAAATTGCTCCAGTTACTATGAATTTGGCACCTAAAAGTCACACAACACAATAAAATGATCATTCTCGTATCGTAGGGTTATCCATCATTATTGAAGGATGACATAAGGATAACGATATTTATTTTTTCCTAAGATAGTGGGGGCAATCATAAGACGAATTTCCTGTCTTTAATAATCACAATTTTGTTGAAGAAAAATAAAAAAGACGAAGAATTCAAACATAATTTCATAACAGATGCTCGTCCATGTGACATAAGTTATATGTAAATATACATAAAAAAACGTTCCTCGTTAATTAATATAAAAAGTCATTGTTGACCACGACAATGTAGTTGCTCTGATTGTGTTTTGCTATGAATTATCTGGCCGGAACTGATAGTCTCATGTTGATTCTTGGAATAGTTGTGATGCTGATTTATAAAATTGAATAATTAAGTAAGTAAAGGAGTATAATTAGAGTATTATTAGGTGGATACTGATAGTTGAACCACAAAGCAAAGCTCTATCTCTAATTCTTCCTAACATGGAAAAAGCCCTTAAAAATCTGGAGTTTGCTATATTCTTCAAGTTTTCTTCAACTGGATAAACTTGTTCTACACTCTTCGAGAAAAGTATCAAGATTGCAAACGACATATAATATAATATAATTCTAGAACCATCTCAAAGTTGGCAGTTAGTTAGCTAGGGTGTTGAAGAATAACTAGTCATCAAGATAAGATGATTTCGCAGTAGTAGTTGCTAATCCATGCGACACATAAAAAGTCTCCTCGATCGATCGTTAAGTCATATTCTTGACGGAATGCTTCCTTTGAGAAATCTACATTATTGCTAATTTGTATTTCCCCTCTCTGAAATTTGATTAATTTTCTGTTCAATTAAAAAAACAATGTCTATTGATACGATAGTTTTATGTTGATTCTTGAAATTAATTATTATGATCCTCATCTATAAAAGCTAACAGAGTATAATTATTGAATTTTAATCAGATACTTCAACCACAAAGCAAAACTCTCTATACTTATATATCTCGAATTAATCCTTCCTAATTAACTTGGAAAAACCTTTTATTTCTCTGTTTCAATGGTCAAAGTCTCCATCGAGTTCCCACGCACGTTTGCTATATCTTCAAAAATTTGCGCTGCCAACCGAATAGACTTCTAGAGACTCTTAGCTAAAAGTCATTGCATATCTTCCAGATTGCAAGCTCAATACATATATTGTAATAATAGTAATGTTGTGAGAGACTCCGATGTTCAAGTTAGTGTTATAAATAATGAGAGTTATTTATATTAATAATTAAGATGACATTTTTATAATTAAGAGTCAATAGGTCTTAATTCAATATTGATTAGTTTGGTTTATAACAAGTAAGATGTATTATAATTTTGTCTTGGCTTCATGGATATATGCAGTAGTACCATCGTAAGAACAATCTTAATGTTTTATCGTTTAGCCACTTCTAGACACTTGTTTATGTTCATCGTATGCTTAGCACGGCAGCCGTCCTTGGAATCATGGTTGGCAAAATGACTAAGCGATCCGCCATGATATATTAATAATTTAAATATATCTTTGTCTAATCCTTCTTTCCCCTTGGGCCTTCTTTGAATAAAAATGAAAGGCTAAAATTGTCATAAAAAATAATAATTCAGTGTTTTGATTATTTTATTAGTAATTCTCCAAGTCTTACTTTAGAAGTCAGAAATTTATTTTTTTTGTTAAAAAAAGCAGCTGGTTTTAGAAATAAGTGAATCAAACTTATATTTGGCAAGCAAAAAAGTTGTTGTCCTAAACACTCTTGTTTTTCCACTCGAGTGCATCCCTTTCATTATTGTTATCATTTATGATTTAATTAAAAGTAGCGGAATGGTTCGTTTGTCAACCAACTTAGATTGAGATGACTCGGGCAGGGGATTAGATTAGACTATTTATTTAGAGAAAAAAATAGGGTCAAAAAATGGATGTTGAATTAATCCATCATTTTCTTCCTTTCAAATTTGGCCAGCTTATAACGAATGAATTAATTTAAATTTAATTTAGTCCAGCACGTTCCACGGTTTTGTTCTTATCTTAATCTTCCAAATCCGGTGTGCTCTGAAAAAGTCCTATCTATGTGATGGGTGCTCACAGATTCACACACCTCCTTCTCGTGTACATAGCTCGCTGCTGATAACTACAAAACCAATCCATTTGACCCCAAATTACAAACCCAAAAACATCTATCTTCTTCCGCTCTTTCTTTTCTTCTAATCCCCTTATATCAAAGCTTTGTCCGCTAATTTTAAATCTTTCACAGAATTCGCATCTAGCGAAGCAGCTTGTTCGTTCTTGTTGAGTGTTTTCATCGAATACCTAACGGGCTTGAAGATGAGGAGCAAAGGACAGAACCAGAGTATGTTAGTGAGGATCATTATGTCACCGATCAGAGCTCTGGGCAAAGCAAGGGACTTGTACGTCAGAAGCATCACAAATTGTGGTGACAATATGAACTACGGCGGCAACTTTGACGCTGCCGGCAGATTTGCAGCTTTGCCGAGAAGCTACAGCGCTGCTACTTCGAGGTCCGATGATGGAGAGGATTTTAGAGAGCTCATGAGAGCCGCCTCTGCAAGAACTATGGTGAACAAAATCGATATGGATTTGGCTCTAAGGCAGCAACAGCAGAAGCAGTTTGGGGCATCGAAGGGGCTTCCGTTGCCTAAATCTAGCAGTGTCGGGATGGGTAGAATTGACGAAGACAGCGAATTGGGAGAATCGGGTGCTGTTGCGCCTGATTTGTTGTACCCCAGAAGCAGAAGCTACGCTGTCGGAAACAGTCCTCTTGCTTTCTAAGCTCTCTCTCGATCGTTCACACATTAATGCACGGTCATGATGATGGGGAGAGATTTGTAAGACTTCTTCCTCTCTTCCTCGTTTCTGCTGTCATTGCATTCATCCTACTGTAAATCACCACGCTTTTGTCGCGTTAATGATAAATTAGCAATTTGATTGTTTGTAATTCGATTTTGAATCATCTTTTAATCAATTTTAATCTGAATTATCTCATCTCCACGTGGCTGTGGCGAAGGGGAATGGTGTAAGAGAAGAATGTTGCACTAGTTTCTTTGCCTCCAGGTAATGGCATTTGACCTTTTCATTCTTATCTGAATTTATCCGGAAATTCAATTAGAACGATAATGACTGGAGAAACAGGATTTGATTGGCTATTTGCTTTCCTATGTTTGGAACAAGCAATTATTGAAAATAAAATTTTGAGTGATTTTTTTTTTTTAATCTCAACCCTTAAATTGAAATAAAATACTTTTTTTATCAAAAAATAAAATAAAACTTATTTGAAGATAATTTGTTTGCAAAGCCATCAGAATTGACAGAATATATAAATAATTGAATATTATTCATATCAAACAATTAGAGTACGAGCACCCTCAACATCATGAGAGTAAAGCATGAAGTTTCAATAGTCTATTCGAGGATTATTATAAAAATATATATTCTGTTTTACATTTTCAACTTGCTCTTTTATTATCCTTTAAATTAATGTCTACGATGAGAACTCACGATCAAGTGCCTTCACTGCTTTGTTCAAACCATTACTACTATGACCATGTATTAATCATCAGTCAAATATTTGAATAACAACTTATAGATTTTTGTCAATTTATAGAGTTTTTTTATGAGAATTTTAATATTACATTTATAAGTGATTTAAAGAGTATTAGTTTATAAATTCTGTATTTAAATTCAGAACCATAATTCTTTGAGATTAATTTTTGCACCAACCAAAATTAATACTCGATCCATCCAACCATTTCTTTTTATTTTTTCCCAAAATACCTTGCCAACTCATCTCCCTCATCCTTGACGCATTATTACAGAATTTTAAAATTTTAGAACCGTAAAAAAGTTTAGTTCCAGGATTTACAAAATCCGGATCCACTCATGGAAATTCGGAACTGGTAAAAAAAAAAAAAAAAAATCTATTATGGAATTTTGCTGTAGATTACTTTCAGAAATTCATTTTTAAAATGTTGGTGTTTTGGTAATTTGAACTGGTTGGGTGGTGCGAATTTAGGGGTGCAAAAATTAATTCCCTTCAGTTAAAAAATGCCAGAATCGTGAAACCCAAATCCAACTTTTGGGGTCTGTAAATCTGCTTTTCGTGCCTTCTTGGGCAGTCTCGCCACATTCACTGTCCTAATAATCTCAAGGAAGTTTCATCTGAAAAATTCTTCACCGTGAGTTGCTATTTGCTGCGGTGACCGATTGATCTGAGCGTGAAGCCATAGTGGCGGAGATAGCCTCGAGATTGAGGACGAGGATGATCTTGAGGAAGAACCAGGGGAGGTGATTGAATCGACACTGCCCCAAGAGGTTGGCGAAGAGAGGAATCTCACTTCGGTTTCGAAAAAAGGCTTCTCAAGCGTGGACATGGATGGGAAACTCCCGAGTTCAATGATGAAGTAACTGGTAGTCATCATTGAAAAAAAAAAAAAAAAAAAAAAAAAAAAAGAGAAAGAAAATGATAGGAAGAACATGAAATTCAAATCCTAGTTACTGAGCTGAGAATTAACTCGTCCATTGTGGATGACTGGGGGCAATGGCTAGTAGATGGGCAAGTGGCAGTGTATGTCATGCACTAGAAAGCATGTTTCGAGGTGGGATTTACCTAAAATTAAATTATCCTTATGACTACACTTTTTCTTGTTTTTGTAACTTACTCCAATCGGATGACGTTTGCAACTGTTCTACAAGTCTACCTCTAGCAGCTTCAGAGTATATCACTCAACTTCATGATTGTTATTACTCGGTGAAGGGCATACAACATCATAATACAGGCCTGAAGAATGTCTTGCTTGTTTAGACGGTGGGTATCTATCTTTGAAGCCTCTGTGGGTATGTATACCAAGCTTAGTCAAAGGCCATTCACTAAAGCAATAGCACGAAGAGAAGAAGGGGTGGAAAAAAGGGAAGCTATGACTCGCACGCTTATCGTCCAAAACAAGGTCACATTTAATGAATCTTTTATCTCTCGTCGAAACAGTAAGCTGCATGCAATACCCAACGAACAACCACAAGTGGAATAATATGATGGATCCAAGATGCCACTATGCATCAATATGGAATTTTGAATCGTAAATTCCACCTCATGGTATGTATTTGATGCTGGATAAGTCAACTTAGATAAAGCAAAAGTCACTTAAGAGGAAGATGCATTCAAAATCTTTTCGTGCTTAAGTATTTTTGAAGATGCATTAATTACAAAAATATTGCGAGTAAAATTGGCCAATGCAATCAATAAATATACAAACGACATAAGGGCAACCTCATAAGTAAACAGTGTGTTTCAGGTACTTGCGACAGCAAAGCAAAATGAATAATTAAGAGAGTATAACAAACCTATGCTGCCTTGCACATCACCTGGCATTTTCAGGACAATATTGATAATATTACAGCAAATGCAATATTATACAGGATCGACACTGTCACCTAGTTGAAACTTGTTGATGATTCCAAATCTCAAAGATACCTTGGGAAAGATCTGACTTCTAATGAGCAAGTGAAGAATTTCCTATATAATAATACTCCACGTCTTACTTATCACGCACTTCTCTTTTAGGCAGTAATTCAGGCCTCCTCAACCATAATCTGAACCTTCGACCTAAAACCATAGGAATAGTTGTCAACCATAAAGAAATATTTTATAATGTACTAGAATAAGCGTCTCTATAGATGTTTTGCTCACATCAGTTAACACATGCCACGTAGTTCAGTATTTAATTCAAAACCATTGCTACAGATGCTCTAAAAATTGTACTTCCAGATAAAGTTAACAAAAACTGCTAGAAAAGTACCAACTCATCTAGTTTCAGATGTTTTTAATATTCCATAGAAGGATCTAAGTGAAAACGAGTCATGAGACTACTAAACCAACTATTAGCCATATTCAACAGTAACTACCAGCAGATAGGTTAAGATGAAAATTTTGAAGTCATGGAATAAAGATTACCAATGGGATTTCTGGAGAAGAATTTTAACACCTCATCAATGAGTACAACCTGGTTAACAAAACAAAGGCTTTAAATAAGAAAATGAAATACATTATTGAAGCAAATAATTAATATTACTGCTGTTATTTTATTTTATTTTTCTGAAAATCACAACTAGGTGAATCTTCTCTTGAACAACATTGATATTAAAGCAACTAACAGAATTTATTGAAGTTTTCTTAGAATACTTCCATTTAATCCTGTTCTACAGTTAGCTAATAAAAATAACAGTACATTAGTAAGTTAAATGGATAAAAGTGCATAAGAGACCCCAAAAAAGAGCATATATATATTTTTTTTATTCCAATTAAGGTTTTGAAAGATATTGTTATCAAGAGTTAAAATTCGTTTTTTTACCGATATTACATAAGTGGGAATATAAGGCAAACATAACAGGTAACAAAATTCAATGCATACGAAATAGGAAATTTTGTTGTCTTACCTAAGAGAAGCTGGTTTGGAGATGAAATAAAAGCCTTAAGGATCATATAGTTCAATTTCAAAGTTCAGATATGAAATTAATAAGAACTAAAAAACCAAAATTTAACCTTTTTCCAGAAAAAGAAATCCCGTTATAAAACTTCATCAAAAAGCAAGAAATGGCACACCCAAGCACGTATAAAGAAGAGTGCTGGACTTTGTTGTACAATTCAAAAAAGGAAAAAAGAAACCAAAAAACTGTTCAAAAGATGAAGAAAAACAACATACAGGCAGCGAAAGATAGAGGACAACCATCCAGTCAGACCAGGATAATGCTGTTACCTACAACAAAAATAAAGAGAGAGGGGAAGAGATAGAGAGCCCATTAGTTCAGATCCCTCAGGAATTGGATACACAGCAAAACCATCACTTCAGGAAATTAAAAAAAATACATTACTTCTGGAGGAAAGTACTTACAGAGAAAAGAACCGAGAGAGGGTGTACATACAAAATTAGTATGTGAAGAAGCATAGTTAGAATTATAGAACCAACAAGCCATACGTTACTCCAGGGAGGGATAACCCTGAAAACGGAAATCAAGATGATAAGTCATTATTGGAAGTAATGTTATACCAAGAGAAGGTTCTTTAAGTAGGACATATAATCTGTCAGGCAATGAATTCTGAGTCAGGGACAAAAATATCAAGTTAAAACAAGTGCATTTTCTCGTTGTGTGTGTCCGTGTACAGAGAAAAGGAATTTTATGTTATTGGAAATTTGGTAAATGACACTCACGAAGTTCCATGCCGATCAGTTTACCCTTGATCCAGGAGATGATTTCGTGTCTAATGTTATCTTAATTTTTATCAGTGACAGTTTAATATATGCATCCTACTAATTTAACGTTCAGATATCTTTCCATTAATTGATGCGGAAGGAAACAAAATCTTGAAAATGAAGTGCAGTCACATAGAGTTACTCACAGAAGAGATTGATTCTCACTAAGATTGTTCAAAGCATTGAACATCTCAACAACGACAAGCACAGTCATCGATACAGTGGATGGATGTCGATCATCAAAAATACTGCAAGGATAAGTTGTCTCCCTTGTTGGGCATGTATCGAAATTCATCTGTAATAAGAAATCTAGTCAAAATAAGAATCAATAGAATGGAATTATATGTAGAACATATATGCGGAGGGTAAGCTCGCCAACTTTAAATGTAAACAAGTCATTGATATCTATGCCATATAAAATAGGAAACGGGAAATCTATATATTTTTTTAAATCACTCTGGATTAAAGAAGCCGAAATCACTTTTATTTCTTTATTTTGCTTTCTTGTTGTCTTGAATTGTTATAGAACGGCCTTATATCAGGGCAAAGGATTGGGGATTCAGTGGTGTAATGTCAAGCAGTTGTGTGACATGAAGATATATTGATATTCAAGCGGACTTCTCGTTCTAAATAAAAGAGCTTAAGCTCAACGCGTGCACAAAACAAGCCGCAGCTGCTCTTGTCGTATCTGGTGTTGGTGTAATAACCAGTCTATCACGAACGAACACAGAGAATTGCATAGACAGAAGGACGAAACCAACAAATCCAGAAGGAGCAAAGCCATTTTAGCCAAAAAGAATGAAGCGGAGTCGCAAAAAGAGCTTCTATTCCCAGTTACAACCTCGTTTGGTATTTGAAGCACTGATGAAGAGTGAAGGGGAATCAGAGAAAGTCGGGAACTGTTGGTGAGCTTTTCCGCTCTGACTCTTCGGTATGGTTGAAAAGAAGACTACTCTTGATCACAAGGCTTTTTCTGCACACTCAGCTGGTGTGCAATCTCAGATATTTGTGTTGTGCTAGACCAATATAAGAGTAAGTATTTCCATTCATATTTATGTTGTACCTCTTCATATTTTTCCTTTGACGATCTAAAATTCTTAGAACTTGTTTCCTGTAGTTCTCAAGTTCACAGACCACGATTTCTAAAATTGAAGTTGCCATGAAAGATGCAGGTTAATTCCATCTAGCAAGTGTTTTTCGCCTCACAAGTCATCAGATGTCAGAGTATGAGGACATCATATTCTTCTATTCATTATAAGAACCTCAGTAGTCAGCACCAATGCACATACAACAAACGAGAATATGATAGAATCTTACGAGCTCAGTATATGGTAGTTTAGGGCCACTATCAGAGTAAACAAACCACCAAATAAAGCCTGCAACAGTGGCAAGGCCAACATAAGCTGCATCAAGGGAGGAAAAAAGAAGAAGATAATTGTCAGTTTCTTTCAAAACTACCCACACAAAAAGAGGAATAAGAAAACTACTACCTTATAATATTCTTTTTTTGGAAGTCCAAATTGACTATTATGCAATATATGATTCTATACCAAGTGAATGCAGATCGTAGATAAAAGGAACTTATGATCCCCACAGAAGAAGCACACAAAATTCAGCTAAATGACAACTAAAATTTAAATTATTAAGCAAATCATCAAAGAACGGCTGAACAGTGAACCCCCATTGGATCACAAATCACAAGTAATAACTGGGAAAATTAGCGCATTTAATTTATCACATCTCAATCCCATTCAAGCATGTTGTATGCAAAATGAAAATGAAGTAGAAATGAATGCTTGAACTTCCAGAATATAAAACGTGAAGGACAGATTTTTTCCCTTTCTTTTAAAGAAGAAATCTCCTTGCCATAAAAAAGTGTGACGACAATGAACAAATAATTAGCCTGAATAGTAATAGCATACTAGGATGACTTCTGTAGTTACCTCCAATTACTAGATAACGAAAAAACAGCCACCCTGTAACAACTGCTTCATTCACCTGTACATTCAAAAACAGTGAGCATAACCCAAAATAGGAGCAACTGAGGAACATCTTAGATGAAAATTACCAAGAAAACACTAATGTTCCCTACATTTTGTTTCAGCATATCTTTCTAAAAAGTTCACTCTAGTTTTGCCTTCAAAAATCGACACATGATCTTGAATAGGTGCATACATATAAACCTTACAAGAAACTGCTGATACAGTACCTTGCGAGGTTTAGCCTTCATAACATCAGAATCTTGCTTATTAAAGCCAATAGCAGTAGCAGGCAATCCGTCAGTAACCAAATTAACCCAAAGAAGCTGGACCTGGTAAAAGATGGGAGGAGCTTAACAAATTTCAAACGTTTATTCTCCAGTGAAATAACAATGCTATTCAAATTCTGTACAATTATTTTCAAGTTCAACTAATATTTACTGTATACCATTTTTCAGATGATAGATGATAACAAATAAACACCAACTTCTAGCTACGAGTAGGCACATTATAAACTCACAGGAGCAAGGGTGTCAGGTATTCCAAGCACAGCAGCCACAAATATACAGACCACTTCACCAATATTTGAAGAGATCATGTATCTAATAAACTGCTTTGTGTTGTTGTATATGGCCCTTCCCTCAGCTACAGCCTGCACAGAATCAAAGAGATGAAAATTTCCCCCAACTTTTTTCCCCTCTATGAGAATGAGACGAACTGAGAGAATATATAAAAGACAACGAAAGAAAACATGATTAGAAAAATAGGGATATGATAGTGTACTGCAACAATTGAAGCAAAATTGTCATCGGCCAGAACCATGTCTGCAGCACTCTGTAAACAAAGAAAGAAGAATAAAATAGCTGAAATATATTATTAACATTGGTAAAGCTAAAAGAACCATGCAAATGAACTAAGAGAGTATTATTTGACACAAACTAGCTAATGCTACCATAAGAAGTTGATTGGTTCGGGCCCCCAGAAGTTGTGAAAGTGAAATAGCAATCGTGTATAGGAGACTGCACTCTTAGCTGGGATCCATCTCCTGCTCCATGCCTTCCCCAAGGGATGAGCAACAAACCATATCCCATAAACCCAATACTAGAACACCATCATTTTAGAAAAGGTGATTGTTAGGCCACACCCTGGGGTGCAGTCCACCCCCTGTTTTGTTTTTTGTGCGTGTGTTTGTTGTTTTTTGGGGGGGGAGAGGCAGTTTGGTGGGACTCAGAGGTCGATGTTGGTGTCATCATGGATATCTCAAAAAATAGGTATAGTTCCTTACAAAATGCAAAAAATATGATGTGTGCCAAAGTGGAATCCGTCAACAATATCACACCATTCTTGCATTATAAGGAACAATATGTTTGGTCATTGGGTGATCAATTTTTTTGAGATCTCTAACACCAAAATCACCGAATGGGTCTCACCAACAACGTCCCCCTCTTTCCCCACCCCCCCAAAAAAAAAAAAAATCAGGGGTGCATAATGCTAAGCAAATGTCTTTAGAGAAAGCTTAATGCCTTGGTTTGGATGATTCATAAAGACAGGCAAAACAAAATAATCACAAAATATTAGTCTCTAATAAAGATTCCATACACCAGTCATTGTAGATCAGGAAGATATTTCAGTTATAAATTTATAATATAACAAGCCACAGATTAATGATATCGTAAAAGGAAGAGAGACGACGAAGACGATTGATGATACCTTGGCAACAGCTGTCCCAGAACCCATGGCAATTCCAATATCTGCCTTTTTCAGTGCAGGAGCATCATTGACACCATCACCAGTCATTGCAACCTAATATTGACATACCGGGCATACAAAAATGTCAAGCAAATATAATAGAAATGATTAATACAAGTAGTAAATTGGATGATAGGAGAAATTAGACTGTTGAGATATTAAATGACCGATTGGGGTGTGTCCTTGCCAACTATATATTTAAGGTTAACAAATAATCCACATGATCATAACAAGCAAAACAGAATTCAGAAAAGAAGGGGAGGGGAAAGCTAAGGAAACAACCATCATTTTGATCATGAAAGCAATCCTACCACTTCATTCTGGTTTTGTAATGCCTCAACCAGCATCCTTTTATGGGAAGGCTCAACCCTAACAGAGAAAAAAAAAACACTTTACTTTCACTAAGAACTTTTAATCAAGGAATAGAATTGATTCAATTGAATGAAAATTATCATGCTTTTCAGAATGCAGTAAGTGATCTTTGGATAAAAGTGAAACAATGAACCAAAAAGGTCACCCATTTACCTGGTAAAAAGTGCCATCTGCTGCAGTGCTACAGTTTGTTGCAGGGGTGGAAGTTCTTCAAACTCAGAAGCAGTGTATGAACGTCCAGAAAATTCTATCAAGTGATCAAAAGCTCCTATCTTGCGGCAGAGTGACTCCGCTGTCAACTGATATTGAATATTAATTAGAATCTAGACAATAACAGACATGTGGAAAACGGAGAAAAGACAAGGAAGAAATTCCCTATAGTTTGAGCACCTTGTTATCCCCAGTGACAACTATAACACGAATGCCGGCAGTCATGCACGAAAGCATGGCATTTCTCACTTCATCCCTTGGTGGATCAAGCATCCCAACCTACACGGGAGAAAAGCAAATAGAGAAAGAAAAGAAATACTTGACAGCAGATCTAAGGTTTTACATATCCAACTACTGCAATAGATAATGAGATAGAATCTCTTCATTCGTGATTTAAGAATATATAGATACATACATATAGATGTATTTTGTGTTAAATATTAAACAACTCTTTCCTATTTTACTAGTACATATATACTTAATAGAATTATCAAAAAATTATTTAATTATGATAAAACGTTTCTGTGTTCTATTCTTATGGTCAATTAGTAGAAAATTTGAAAGGACGAATTACACTTTAGGTATTGGAAGTTCAGATTGGGACCTTAATTCTAATTTCAGTTCAGTCCAAAACGTCAATAGAAAACTGAAAGCATTTGCATATATCCGTTCCAGAGTATGACATGGCAACCACAAATGCACCTGCTGTGAATTCCTTAATAACTCCAACCAATTTTAGATCCAATTGATCAAATTGATAGTAAAGAGACAAATTAGAAAAAGTGCAGACTATAAGGATTAAAAGTGTACTATAACTAAATTTTATAAAATAAACAGCCCAAGTAATATAAATTATCTTATTCAAGAAATAAAGTTTAAGAAACTAAAGTATGTTGTTGGACCCTTTCCTTCAAGATATCCAAGATATCACCATGAAAGTCAACAATACCAAGGTGATGTAGCATGGTTTAAATTTTATAGTCACTCTACTCTTCTCTACTACAAAATTACAAATATAGAATTTTTTTTTTAAAATAAAATCTTTAAGCAAATAGTGAATATTTCTGTATTTGATTCCGATCAATCATTAAAATTCTCCAACAATAAAAGTTTGAGAAATTGTAAATTTATAGCAGGATCATATATTAGCTTATGCCAGATGAGCAGGGCTCTCATATGTATGACTGGATGAAGAATGTCATTCTCAAAATGTTGTCTATGCAAGGAACCATTTTTCATTTCATGAATTGAACAGGAAAACAAATATGGACAAAACCTAGGAAGTACAGATACGAGAAGTTTCACCAATTCCAAACTAAGAGATGGACGAAATAGAAAGTACAGATAGCTCATTTAGATGTTTCAATATAACCATTCAGCGTAAACAAAGCTATCTACTGCAACTAGACCTGTGCATTATGTATGAAGGCTAGAATTTGATGAAAAAAGTTTCAAATTTGCATCCTAAATTGAAAAGAAAGCATACCAACCCAATAAATGTAAGATCTTTCTCATCATCAAAGGCAAGATTTTGTTGACCTGGGGGCATCCATTTCAAGGCTAAAGCTAGGCATCTCAATGTTTCTTTTCCTGCAAAACTGATGAACAAATTCATGTTCATCAAATATAGAGAGCATAAAAAAGGATTTAACACATTGTCAACAAAATCCTAATCAACAAATATGTTACCTGAGTCCAGAAATTACAGCAATATCTTCAGACACATAACATGTAAAAACTAAATCAAGAATCTAGAAGGCCAGACTTGGACAAAGTAAGTGCTATTGCAACAAATAATGTTATGATATAGAAAAAAAAATGATTGCATGCACAGCCACGGCCCTCCTATTTACCATGCTTTAGTTAAATAATGGATAAGTAAATTATGTAAAGAATGATGGAGAAATCCAACTTCTTTTTTCCATGGATCCTAAAACTTGCAGTGAATTATGTATAGAATGAGTAAGTGATAGAGGATGCCTCCAGCAGCCTCTGAAGAGGTGTGTATGTAGAAGATGGTGCAAAGCCAATCCAATTATCAGGCCTGGTTCTGCACATGCCCAAGGATGGTGATCATTTTTGGGGCCTAAGACTTCAATACTCCCTTGGCACTACTAGTAGTAACAACTTGCTAAGTTCATAAGCTACTGATTTCTTATTATGCTTTCTTCTCTCTCTCTCTCTCTCACAAACACGCACTATTTGGAATGAAATATATAATTATAAAGGAAGTAGTAGGGTAATGAAGATAAGAAGAAACTAACCTGTTAAATCTCAAGTCCATCTCTGCTCGAATGTCAGCAGTTATTGGCACAATGGAACCGTCATCATTGCACAGGATGGTTGTACATCTAGACATGATACTCTCCGGAGCACCCTTCGAGAACAAAACATGCAATTGACTTCGGCTGCAAAGGACACTCATCATTTTACGATCCCGAGAAAATTCCAAAACATCTAGCTGCAAAGCATCACACACCAAAGCATGAAATAAACAGCCTGTTAAATACCAACAAAATGACAGATCATAGGCTTTGGTAAAATTTCATATCCGTACTCTAAATGAATACAAGTATATGAGATGTCAATGGAAGAAAATAAGGAAAAAAGAAAAAGGAAAGTTGAACAACTTGCTTTAGCACACCTTTCTAAATTGTTCCTCCCAATAACGATTACAGTAAGATGCACGTTCATGCTTGCTCAACATATTGAAGGCTGATGGCATGTCAAAACCAGGGAGACCAATCTAAAAATAATAAATGACAAAGAGAATATAAATTTCATCCCAAAAGAAGCATCAAGCATATACAAATAGGATCCATAAGGAAAAGGTACAGAAATAAACCTTTTCTGCCAGGACCCGAAGTGCCACTTCAGTTGACTCTCCAATTTTTTCATACTTTCCTTTGTCAGGATTATATTGCAGGGAAGATTCATTACAAAGTGCAGAACACATTGCTATGTGAAGAAGACATGGCATCTGAGCTGGAAACTCAAGCTGCCAAAAAAACAAAAGATCAAACTTTACACTACAAAAGTTGTAATAATGTATTATTAATGGGCAAAAACAATATAATATCAAGCCACCAATTTTTCTAAGAAAAGAGAAAGAACACTATCAAAGTTGAGAGAGAACTCCAAATTTCCTTGGTACCAAAAACTTGTGCAATTCAAGAAGTGACTTAATTCAATGCAGTGAAGTTCACTACAGGATTACAATTGTAGAAAGACTAACAAAGTACAAAAATCATTAAACGTCCACCATCAAGTAAAAAAATGCCTGAATGGAAATTCAAAATATTGTCACACGCATGAACATGGTCTTGGGGACAGCTTCAAGGTTCCAACCTAGGTAAGAATCTGTTTCTCCTTATATTATTAGTTAATTAGCTATAAGAAGTGTACTGTCAAAATATTACCTGCGACCCTGTACTGTCAAAGATTACGCCGTCAGGTGCGTATGTTGTTCCACTTACACCATATTCAGTAACTATGGGACTACGTTGTGTGGAGTGAACCACACATACCTGCACATGTGGAGAAGCATAGGAAGGGGAAAATAATTTCTCTCTAAGAAAATTTCTAAAATATTAATCTATGAAGAAACCAAATGAGCAAAATATTCAAGAAAAAACGCTCATGGGAAATTATTACATCACAAAGCATGGATTGCAGATATGACAGAGATACTTCATTTGGAGAACATCAAAGGATGCCGTTTGGACCTTCAACATCCAAACCGACTTCTCCACGCTTTTGTCATTTTGTTAAAGATCACTACTTATGCCAAGAAAGAGGTCATGGATTGCAATTTCCTAATTCAGATGGAACATAAAATAGTTCCAAACTAAGTAACGTTATGCTTGATTCTAGATGTTTCAGGCATAAAACTTAAAGAAAAATAATCATTGACAAGCTGATACCTAATTCAATGAGGACTGCACAGTCCCACCGGTCCTCATGGCAATGCCAAATTCCACATTAAGCAAGAAAAAATCAAATATTTCAATGTTTCAGTGTCAAAAAAGATCACCTTTGCCACAGACATCATATTGGTCGTCAAAGTTCCAGTTTTGTCACTGCAAATCACAGTAGTACAGCCCAAGGTCTCGACAGATGGCAAAGATCGAACAATGGCATTCAACCTAGCCATGCGCTTTGTTCCAAGAGCCAAACACCTATAATAAGAAAAGGATTCAATGCAAGAAGACTTCTCATGAGAAGATTATCTTTCTGTTACAGTGGATAGATGTTAACTTGTTATTTTAAATATTAATCCAGATAACTAGCATCTCAGCACTTCAGAACATGCCCATAGTTAAAGGAAAACCTTGTAAATCAGAATAGTACATAGATATTAGCACGAAAATGAAGTGAGAAGTTAGTACTTATGCTCAAAATAGCTCAACATGGTGCAGATTGTTCATTACAATTTCTACCAAACAAATTTCAGATTTGATATAAGCACCAAGGCCAAAATGTCCTTTTCATATCATATAAACCAAAATTTCAATCATACGATGGCTAACCATAAAAGAGAAAAAGTTCAAGACTCACGTTGTAACAACAGCAGGGAGCCCTTCAGGAATTGCTGCAACAGCCAAAGCAACTGCAATCTAGCATAAATGTGATAAAAAAAACTTATAAATATATCCATGTTAAGGAGATAAATATTAATTAAAGGCCATAATCAACACAGGATTCATATTAAATTAATGCAAGCAAAGCAAGAGAACAAAAGACTCCAGCATGGTGCCAGAACTGGAACTCAAAGAACAGCCACACAGGAGTAAGTAAAGATGCTACTTTGTAGAACACCAAAAGGAAAACACACACAAATCTCATATACGAGGACAAACCTTAAAATAATGAATTGCACCACGCAAGAAACCACCATGTGAAGGGTCGCGGAAGTGACCAATATTTACAATCCACACCAACATGCAAATCCCTGCAATAACCTAATTACAAAGACATTTAGGGAATACCATCTTTGTTCTAAAAAGAGGTTAGAAAGCTGAGCTTCAAAGAAATACAAGAGTTCTTCTGTCACATGAATGCTTCACAATGAAAAAGAATGAAATCCAACGAAAGTGAATCATGATTAATTACAATACTTTTTTTTTTTTTTTTAATCATTTTCAATTAAGCTTTACCATTGAAGCCACATGTACTGTCATGACAAACAATAGAAACTAAATCCTAGCTTTCAAATAGAACCACTGATACCAATTAAATTTGTTAGTCTAACAACACAAATACAACAACAGCAAAGTTTATATTACCAACTAATATACAAGACTGCAGTATACAAAAATTGAACAAAACTTGAAACATAATAGCTAAAACTGGTACACTTGAACATAGGGAGTGAGATCAGACAAACCTTGGCTAGAAAAGTACCGAATTCGTCCAGCTTCTTCTTCAACGGTGTCGCCTCCTGCAATCAATCACAAGAAAAATGCATAAACACCAGTGGCGCTGGAATAACAATCCAGGTCATTTTCTCTTTTCCAGGCATCAGTGAAGAAAACTTTGACCAATTTAACAACCTCCTTTTCATAATGCCACAATCCTAACATAAATTACTAGCCCAGGGTAATGTTTATTTTCCTTACTCTTGCTCACTTACACACATATTCCATCTTAGGGTGCTAAGGAACTACATGTAGCATGACAAGCTCAACTACATTAGTCATACATTTCCAATACAAGTTTTGCAAAATCATGTGGTTTGTCAATCCATAAATCTCCATAGCAAAATTGAGTCTTCCACCATCTGAATAACTCTTAAACCACATTGGAGTATGTCTGGCTTTCCTTTCTCTAATTCCTTATTTAGTAATGATCTCACCCAAAAATAGTACTTGTTGAACCTTGAATGAGTAACTTGTTTCCTTAGGGCTATATCACCCAAGACATCTCTCGTTATGTTCCACATGCCACATGACAATCCCTACTACAGTGGAGGCAAGGGCCAGCACCAATGAAGATTATCTATTATCACCTAGAGGCCATTACATTTGATCAACGTCAAGTGACTTTGAAAAATGCCACCTTATAGACCAGGATTGCTCCTGCCACCTATACCCATAAAAGACCTGCTTGCTCCTAAGTAGGATGAAGAAATGCAGTGTGTATGTGTGAGTATAAATACATCCACACACATGTATATGTTTCAGCAGTATTTTATTCTGAAAAGCCAAAAGGAGGGAATGGGGATGACAATTTACAGATTAAAACTGAAAATATTATCTTAATGCCAACAGACAATGAGGCATAAAGTGCATATAAAATAGCAATGTAAACAGTAAAGGCAGCCATATGATTGGTATACAATGCTTACATCTTCTGTTTGCATCATTGAATCCCGTATGCTGCCCATGGCAGTGTTAGGACCAACTCCCACCACAACAGCTCTTGCCCTACCAGCAACAACAACCGTTCCCTGACAGACAGTCAAGACTTGCTGTTAATATTATGGAGAAGTAAATATATACTGAGCTTCAGGTTAAGTCAAAATTTAATCAAATTAAAATACAAATTTCAAGAAAGAATCAAACATTCTCACCGAGAATAAAATATTTGTTTTGTCTTGGTATACAGCATTTGTTGCTGTAGTAGTGTTAAGTTCTTTTTCCACAGAGCAGCTTTCACCTATCATCATTCAAAGTTTTGAGAAATAATAAGATCAGTGAGCATACTTCAATTGCATGAATGTATAGAAGAGGTACATCAATGATAACAACGTAAAAATAAAGGGTCGAATTACATCAATATGAAAGATTATCCATACAAAAAACATTCATATTTTAAGTAAAAAACCAAAAATACTTTGTCCAAGTAATGAGCAAATAGTACCCTAGTTCCCTCGGTGTATATCTTGAAATCTTTTTTCCAACAAGATTAAGATATAAAATTTTTGCAAGACATACCAGTAAGAATTGCTTGATCAACCCGCACTTCATTACTTAGCATTTCGATCATCCTCATATCAGCTGGAATTTTGCACCCGACTATATAATTTACAAAGTCAACTTGAAGTCAAGTCCATCAATTACTCAGGATTATATACTCAACCAAACAAATTTATCTGTAGGTACTACATAGTAAACATACCAGAAACTTCCACAATGTCACCAGGAACAAGTTCAGTTGCCGGGAGGATGGAAAAACAACCTGCAATAAACAGATCCTGCATACTTAAGTTCAGGAACATTAATATGCCAAGCTGTAAGCAATTTCGAAACACTCCCATAATACCAGTGTGGCAGATAACACGCAGAGTCAGCTAAGCACATAAAAGGAATGACAACTAACGTCCCACTTCACTAGTGCTTTTAGCGTCTTTGCTTCAATTCCTATACTTCTACTTTTTCTTCCCATTGTGGCAAAGCATTAGGTCCATTCAACGAAAAGCAAAAGAAGGAAAAAGATTGAAGATTTAATCAACAAATAGCCATAGAATAAATAGGGAAAAGACCATGTCCGAACTGCTAACAGAAAAACTTGGAGGAGGTAAAGGATTCCTGACAATACCAGGTTGCTCCAATAGGATTCTCACAGTAAGTAATCATTCAAACATGTTAGTTCTTTCATTTAAACTAGGGATATGCGACCACCAAGGACCAAATATACAAAGTAATGACACCCATCAGGATCAAATATGTTAGAATCCAAAAGGACCCTTTATACATAATTCTACATAATCTCAAATCCTATCAGTTCTAGTACACAGATCAAAAAATGAGGTGCAAGAAAAGTTCCTAGACTAATGGAGATTTAGAAATATATATATATATAATACCATACTTGCATATTTGCCATTTCAGTCTCCAAAATTTGTCCCAATAATTAAATATATGATTTTAACCCAAGCAAGACACGTTATAATATAATCATTTCACATAAAATCAAGCTATTTATAAGAAGTTTTCAGTTACCATTTCGCAGCACAGTTGCAACATCAGCTTGATAGGCACGTAGCTCCTGAGATATAAATGAAAGAAATAGCTCAAAATAAGCCCAACTTGAGTAGAATACATTAAAAGATATTCCAAACAAGTAACATTTGCCATGTAGAACTATCATCCCAAACTTACCTCAAGAGCTTTTTCAGCATTTGTTTCTGTAATCACCCCCACAGCTGCATTTGCAGCCAGTATCAATAAAATAACCTGTACACGTACAAAACTTAAGACAGGGTGACATTACACATTTGATAGACCTTATTGAGCAGGAAAAGCAGATGGATTGTACGGAAATATAGAAATTTCCATTACAATCTCTAACTCTGAAACCATTATCAGCAAGAATGTTAAGTCTTTCTTCCAGTTGCAACAATTGAACAGTTGAACTTTACAAAGGTCATGCAGCAAGGCATATGTGTACTCCATAAGTTGCAAAAGAACTTAACAGCTCATAACCAACAACTTTACTGAAAGGATACATCTTTATTAAACTAATAAAAGGTATAACAAGCTGACGAAAATGAACATTACTAAAGAAAATTGACGACAAAAGTTGAAAACAAAACCAAAGAAGAGCATGGGTGTCTTACTGAAGGCTCCAGAAATGCCATTAAGCCTGTTTCTCCATTAATTAAAGCCAGAATGAAAGATATAATTGCAGCTACAATTAGTATCTTTACAAGCAAATCATCAAATTGTTTCAAGACCAATTTCCAAAAAGGAGCCCCTGCATATCAGATTTTACAAAAATTAGCTTCTTACAACAAGTTGACTTTTTTTTTTTTTGAAAATGAAAGAAAAGAAGTAGAAGAAAAGATCATCACACAAGTAAACACCTCAATTAGTAATTTAGTATTAAGCAAAGCAACAAATAATGAAATAGCTCAAATCCTTGACGCCACTAAATAATTTAGTAATAACATACAACAATAACAATAGGCCTTATCCCATTAGGTGAGGTTGGCTATGTGAATTGCATGATGCCAATGAGCTTTATAAGAAACCATATTTTCAAGAATATTATTAACCATGAGATCTCTTTTTATAGCTTCCCCTGGTATCCTCTTAGGTCTCCCTCTACACCTTTTCATAGGGCTAAGGACCATATGATCCACTTTTCTCACTGGCACCTCTAACCATATGTAACTAACATAAAGTTGTGAATTCAGTTCCATCATGAAATCAGCTAGACCCAAAGAGAGAAAGAAAGAAAAAAGAACTTTTCTTCCCAATAATTGTTAAACAATTATAGAAATTTACATATATCACAAAAAAGGAATAAGCAAAAGGAAATTGCTAAATTAAATCCATATAATTGCCCAGGCAAGCAATGAGGACAATGGAAGATTTTCTTTTTAACATAAAAATTCAAAAAGATATGAAGGGCAGGAAGAAGTAAAAATTCCATATACTTACTTCTCTCAACGGGCAGCACTGTGGTACAAACGTGACACATGCAGCAAAAAAAAGTGGAGAAAATTGTTAGCAGGAAAATAAAATATCAAGATTCATCAATAAAAAATACTGACAAACAAGATGCCAGAAGGTGAATTTCCTCTACACAGCGTTTTATTTTGATTATGTTATCATGTATGCCAGCTACATAAAGAATGAGAACTGAAGCCATACATCAAAGCAAGTTCCTTTTCAGGATAAACCACATTTCTTCATTTATATTCTCCATACACCAAAAAAGAAAATTACATGTTAGTGAATGTGGTTGTAGGAGACATACCGTTTGCACCATAAAGTCTAGCATGTTGTGCCACCTGGAAACATTAAATAATTTGTTTGGATCTATTACTTCAATATCGCACATAGAAGAAAATAAGCATCACAGCTTCCAGAGTCATTGGAAAGCTAAAACTTGAGTAAACACTTTTCCCCAAAATCTGACCAACTAAAAATGAAGGAAAAAAGGAAAATACAAATACCTGAATATCAGAAAGACCTTTTGTTGGGTCCACTCCAAAGAAATCAAGGATCTGACCAGGGTAAAAAGAAAAAGATCAGCACAATGACTGAAAGAAATAAAGTGAGTTAGTGATGATTCCAAAAATATCGGTATGAGATGAATCATTGATGTAAGCTGAGGAGAGATTTAAGCTTGGGGTGTCCACTGGTATTTGTGAGTGCACGAAACTCATGGAGAATACATGGTCAGATTCGCCAGAGAAGTATCGGCGTATGTATAGTTTGACTATAAACAAACGTCATTATTTATTATTTTCAAGACTGAGTGTTGGTTTCCCCTTATTTTCAGTTGTGCGCGAATTCATAAATTCTATCCATCTGTGAGTGTGCTTGGAGTGTTAGGATAGTGATTCCATCTTAGTAGAAGCAGAACAGAAAACATCCAAATTCATATTCCACTTGAACAAGGCCAATGTGAAAAGGAAGCAGCTAACAGCCAACTTGCCAGCCAAATCCACATGGAAGCAAAAGAAAATTTGCTTCCAAATTTTGTGAAGACAATTTAGAAATCAACTCCAACTAATAAATATTGCTTAGTTAAGATTGTGCAGTACTCGCAGAATAAAAATATTTATTTTCTTGTATTTTTCACGGCAATCAAACAGAAAAAGAACTGGTAAATTACCTCGTTAATAGATCTGGCATATGCGTCCTCCATCGAGGAATGAATGGTTGGATCGGAATCAGAGATGGAGTTTCTTCGAGCTTCAATTAGAAAGAGGAGAGCATAAAAATTTCATTTCTTTTTCATTATTTTCAGTTTCAGTAGCTTCAGGCGCTAGCGCGATTTCCCCTCGAGAACAGCAGTGCGAAGTGCGGGAGTTGAGAAACAACAAAACGTGTAGAACGAGCACAGCCGTTATATTCAAGCAACGTAACATTGGGCTATTACGGACGCTAAACTTTTGGACCGACCTTCGATTTGAACGTTGGGCCCAGATCTATGTTTGGGCTGTCTTTGTGGTCGCCCGAAACGCTACTAAAATCGTTCCCCAAAAAAAAAAAATCACCGAAAATAACATGAATAATAAAGTTGATAAAAAATTATTTTAAAATAAAGGCATATTTTTCTCAAGTATCTCAGTATTTCTACGCCAGTAGTGAGTGTAAAAAAAAAATCACTCAACAAAGCAAAATTCATTTTTTATTACGAATAAAAAAATACTTTTGTTTCGCATTAATAAATGAACTTAAATTAAATTAAATATGATAAAATAAACAAAAAATAAAAGCATAAAGATCTAGTTATAAATATTCCATTTTTATATATGGATGGTGGAAAATTTTTATTTTTTATGGTGGATTTTTTATTTTTTAGTGTAGAATATTTTTCAAAGCAACAAGTTGTTTTCTTGTGTAATAGAAAAATGAATTTTAAAATTTTCAAAATTGATGCGCAATCTTTTTGCAGCTAAAGAAAAAATAATTTTAAAAAATTATATAAAATTTCTTTAAAATATATAATAATAATTACAATTATTATTATTATTTCTAATTGGAAATGGAAATTGGAAAGACGTAAAGAAAAAAAGAAGAAGAAACAGAAATTCATTAATTTTTTTAAAAAAATAAGAGAGAAGAAAAACAGAAAGGGAAAAAATAAAAATAAAAATAGAAAAACAAATACGGGTCATCTCCTGGCCCAAGTACACTTAGATAGCGGTTCAGTTCCGGCTGCAGAAACCCGGATCATATAAACGACTCCCTTCAATCAATCGCCGCGCTAAAACCCTCAGAAACCTAGCCCTTACTCTGCGTCGCCTTCTGGTTATCATTCTGATGAGTGATGCGCTTTCTTCTTCTATATTTCAAGTATTTGATACTCACTAGTTAACATTAAAAAACAAAATCGACAACATAGAACGATATTTCGGGCCTTCTTTAGTGCTACATCTTCTGTAATAGAATGCTCGAACCTCACAGGATCAGCTCCATAGATTGGAGGCCTTCCCCAGTAGTATCCCTAGCCACCAGCATCGACGGCTTGCAAGTCGCCGCAGGTCGCGAAGATGGGTCCTTGGAGGTTTGGCTTGTCTCTCCTGGTTCCGTGGGCTGGCACTGTCAGCTGGTAAAGTAGCATATCCTCAACCGTATGAGTATTCTGATGTTATTTTTGTTATTATTATTATTATTATTATATGTTAATGTCTGATACATTTAATTCATCATGCGCAGACTATTCATGGAGACCCTAGCACAAGAGTTTCCTCACTTATTTGGTGCCCCGCTGGTTCAAGTGGCATGCCTTGCGGTCGATTATTCTCTTCTAACATAGATGGGTCAGTTTCCAAGTGGGACCTTTTCCACTTGAAGCAGAAGGTGTGATGTAATTGCCATCTTTAAATGTTTTATAAGCGATTTTGCTTGCTTTTGAGGTTTGCATTTGAACCTTACTTTCGGTATAGGAAAATAAGCTTGAACTTTCACATATTCTTTTTTTGTGTGTGAAGCTCAATATTCTATTGTAACTCTTAATTAGAAACTCTTTCATTTATTTTGGAAGAGTTCTTTTGGAACATAAGATAAAGGAAAAAGTGTGGACATAGATTTTGTCTTATCTTTTTTGAATGTTTGAATTCTCATGGATATAATTTATTGTTTTGTTGTAATAAAAATGGTCCGGAACAGACTTTCATTATTCATTCTTTTACCCTTGCTTTAGAAAAGCCATACTAGTGCTTGGATTATCACCATTTTGTTATGACTTATATGTTATTTTATAACTTGCTTAATTTGATATGCATTTTTGTAGACCGTGCTTGATTCAGTTGGTGTATCAATCTGGCAAATGGCTGTGGCACCTTCTAACAGTGACTTAATTAATACTGAACAAAAGCCTGAGCCTTCAGGGAATGGATATTTGGACCATAAATTCAATGATTTGGGTGAACATGAAAGCAGTGAAAGTGATGATGAAGATTCTGATTCATATGATCTTGATAAGCAATCTGTTGAGTGTCCTCATGTAGCAATTGGTTATGATGATGGATGTGTGCGAATATATGGCATCACTGACTCTGATGAATTTGTATACTTTAAATCCTTGCCTAGGGTCAGTGGTGAGATTTCCTCTCCTCAATGCTTAGTCTTACATCTGGCTCTCTTTTCGTTGTGCTTGGTTTCTATTAAGAAAATGCTCCATTGCTTTTATTTTCAGGACGAGTTTTAAGTGTGACTTGGAGTACAGATGCAAATTTCATATATTCAGGAAGCAGTGATGGGTATGTACTAATACTGATCGATGATCATTGTGGCATAATCTTGGCTGACTGGCAAAGTTCTTGTATACTTTTCACTTGCTTAGTTTTACCGAAGTTTAAGTAAGGATGGTTCATGCTGCACATAGTGGAAGTTGGTTGTGCAACATAATGATTAGTAGCACTATCTTGTTAAATATACTTACAAATGTCTTGTATCTCTGTCTTTAACAGGTTAATAAGATGCTGGGATGCTAAATTGGGTCATGAAATTTATAGAATTACAGCTGGACTTGGAGGTTTGGGCAACATACATGATCTTTGCATATGGTCATTACTTTCCTTAAGGTAAACATTTAAGGAATCTTTTTATTGGGTATCTAACATCTAGTGCTCTGCCCTTACATATTTGCACCGTAACTAATTGTTAATTTTGAACATATAGTTCTTTCTGCCTATTTGTAAACCATTGTTGCTGACTAGTTAATTATTCTTTAGGTCTGGGACACTTGTCAGTGCAGACAGCAGTGGTAGCGTCCAGTTTTGGGACAGCCAACATGGAACTCTCTTGCAAGCACATTCATTACACAAGGGAGAAGTAAACGCACTGGCAGCAGCACCAAGTCATAACTGGGTGTTCTCAGCTGGCTCTGATGGCCAGGTATGGAGTTGCCTAACTTTGCAGATAGGATAAGTCTACAACATTATTGCAAGTAGCATGTTAATACCCTGCATGATAAGGATATAATGAACTCTTTAGGTTATGTGAGCAATTTTGCTTAAAATTTTTGAAGCTACTAATTTTCCTCATATTTGGAGAATTGCTGATCTTAAGGTTTAAGAATTTTAATGTCTTCTACTTTCTAATTTATTTATCCTAAACGACTAATTGAAAGTTGTAGGTGGGAGGTGGGTGTTTCTAAGGCATAGTACTGATGTCCTTGTCATGATTCAACATATTCCTTTCTTGTTATCTTGCATATATTATGTTGATCATGTGGCATTGTGATAACTTTTTTGTACCTTTTTTTTTTTTTATCAAGGTTATTCTTTATAAGCTCTCTGGTGAGTCAGTGACATCTGACAATATCAAGTCTCCAATGACAATGAAAAGATGGATCTACGTTGGTTATGTGAGGGCTCATACACACGATGTCAGGGCTTTAACTGTTGCTGTACCAATAAGTCGAGAAGGTCTGTCCAAGGATTCTTCCTTTACCTTCATATGGTGTTTCTGCTCACACAATTATTTTTCATTTATGATGCATGTGCACGTGAGATTTTTAGTTACATACATTACATTTTCTGTTTGTCTTCCTCAGCTTTGTGCTTGTCATTTGCAGATCCCTTACCTGATGAGAAGGTTAAAAGAATACGTCGTGAAGAAAAGCCAATTGACTTTAGTTACCACAAATGGGCCCATTTGGGGGTTCCCATGCTTATCTCAGCCGGTGATGACACAAAACTGTTTGCATATTCTGTTAAGGAGTTTACTAAGTTCTCTCCTCATGATATCTGTCCTGCACCTCAAAGAACACCCATTCAACTAGTGCCTAATAGTGTCTTCAATCAATTGCCAATGCTTTTAGTCCAGGCTTCCAATTGCTTGGATATTCTTTCTATAAGACTAAAAAATGGTGCCTTTCCTGATGTTACTCGTCGCACAACTGGGGGTCTTACAACTACTGATTTGCTTGCTCGAATTAAGAGTAAGGGATCTCGGAAGATAATTTGCAGCAGCATTGCTAATTCAGGGGTTTTTTTTGCTTACTCTGACCATGTGAAACCCAGTCTATTTGAATTGAAAAGGAGTGAAGTTGGGAAAAGTACTTGGAGTGTTTGTAAAAGGAAACTTCCTCCGCTACCGTTTGCTCATTCTATGATTTTTACTTCTGATTCCTCTCGGCTAATAGTGGCTGGACATGATAGAAGGATATATGTAAGTTAGCAGTGCACTTTATCTCCATTATGCTTGAAATATATGTATTTGTGCTGCTTCAAATGTAGTGTTAAAATGTCTTGTCATGCATAAGGCAATTTTTTTTTTCTTAAACTTGTGTTTGCGCAAATCAATCTTTCTAGTGTTTTGTGCAATCCCTGTGTTTCTCTTGTATTTTGGCTTTAGAAAGCCTTGATGATTTTTAGCCACTTCTAGGTTTGTGTCCTATGCTTTTGTTGATGTGAAATAAATGCTTTTATTAAATGTGTAACATATGATTCAAGGATGTCTATTCTTTATCCTCTGAAGCTGGAAACTTGGAAAAAAACTAGAGTAGTAGTTCTATTATCTGAAGATAGTTTTGATATTGTCCATATCAACTGTGTTTGTACAACTATTCCTGTACTTAGATTTTGATATTGGCCAAAAGCCAAAATGTTAAGTCCTGTATAATCAACTAAATTCTAACATTGCAGGATCTATCAGTCACTTAGGAAAGTAACAGGGTTATGTATAATATCACAAGCTTGATAGTATTGGTTTAATGATGTTCTTTTCCCTTTTGAATTCTGCAGGTTGTAGATTTAGAAAGTTCAGAACTGGTACATACCTTTACGCCCTGTCGTGAGTTGTGTGATGAGGGATTACCACCAACTGAACCTCCTATAACAAGAATGTTTACCAGTTCTGATGGGCAATGGTTGACGGCTGTAAACTGCTTTGGAGATATATATGTATTCAATCTGGAGATACTAAGGTACCTAATTTTGATTTATGCCAAATAGCTTTTCTAATGGTATTACCTTTTATAATTTATATTCAGGAGCCTTATTGTCACAACTACTCTGCTGCAGATAGTTAGGACTTCCATTTATTGCTTAGAAAGTTGTAAAATAAAAGCAGAACTTTGAGGGGTAGTTTCAGAACTCGGGCATTAGAAATTTTCCGTTGGACATTTTTTAATTGGTAGTTTATGAAACCAAGTTCTCTGTTTAGGGATAAAATTTCTTAGTTGGCTGTAATTAGTGGTCCATTATCTTTCTTTAGTTCTCTGCCCCCCACCTCCCTTCTTTTTTTTTTCCCCCTCTAGGAGAGGGAAGTGTTTGTGGAGGACTTCTTTGAGATTCATATTATGCAATTCTATTACAAAATATTTTACTTATGCTGTATACAGGCAGCATTGGTTTATCTCAAGATTAGATGGTGCCTCTGTCACTGCTGGAGGATTTCCACCCCAAAACAACAATATACTCATCGTTACAACTTCCTCAAATCAAGTATATGCATTTGATGTGGAGGCCAAACAGTTGGGAGAATGGTCAATGCGGCACACATTTCATCTTCCGAAGAGATACCAGGAATTTCCTGGCGAAGTTATTGGGCTCTCATTTGCCCCCTCTTCAAGTTCATCTTCGGTGGTTGTTTATAGTGCCAGGTATACCTTTTTCGTTTATTTTCCATATATGTGATAAAGATTAGAAGGACTAAAACAAATGAAATAACAGTCAGTAGTACATGGTTTAGAGAAGTAAAGCACGTCACATGCAACTTATTTTTTTGTTTATACTTTATACATAAACTGTTTGAGGAATTTCAAACTGTGCTGTAAATTCATGATGCATGTTTATTTGTGTTCGTATTTGTATTTCAATGTAAGTGAAGAAAAACAAGGGTATGCTGTTGTAGTTAGTGAAAGAAAATTTAAGTGCTTAATAGAAGTGCATGAAATTTGTTTCTCGTTGGTAAGTGAAATTTTTTCATCTATATTTGTCAGATGGGAATCATTGAAAATGATACGTCTGCATTAGACAAATCTAGTCAAACTACATCTATTAATATCTTGTTCCATTAGATATTAATTGAGATTTTATGATGTTCATAATTTTTTTTCCCTGACCTCTTACTCTCAATGATTCGTTCATATAGGTAACCGTAATTTGCTTGAAACCTATCTCTTATAAAAATTATTTTGTCGGTTATTTTTTGTTCTATATATCTCATGTTCGAAGCTTTTGCTACCTGTAGGGCAATGTGCTTGATTGACTTTGGGTTGCCAGTGGAGCAAGATGATGGTGATGTACCAAATGCTCAAGATTCGATGACTAGAACTTTACAAAATCCTCTCAAGGGGAAACCTAAACGTAGAAAGAACTTTGAATTTTTTGCATTCAGGGATCCTGTTTTATTTTCTGCTCATCTTTCAAAAGGTGCCTTCTTATTAATAGACAAGCCGTGGTTGGAAGTGGTTAAAGGCTTAGAAGCCCAGCCTGTCCACAGACATATTTTTGGAACGTAACTAATCATTTAGAGTGATGTTCTCAGCTTGAGGGGGATTCAACGTGGGGATTAAAGTCCCTTCCATCTTGTTTCACCTTTTTTTACCTCGTTTCTCCATGGCTGGGTTCCAAAAGCGTGTATTCTATTTCACAAATAATTTTGTCTCATTAGTATTATCTGAGTGATTATTCTTTTAGCTATATTAATATATCAAGTTTCAAAGTATTATGTGCATATGGATTGTTACATTAAACCATTGGAAGTATTATCTTTTGCTTCCAGTTAAGCATTATTGTAAGTTCGGCGGTCGTGATGACACAAGACCGTCAACGTGTAATGATCCGAAGAGTCTCACGAGAGCACGACGTTACCCAAAACCTTTGCCTGCCTGATTCAATTATTGATTTTATCTTCTGGTTCGCATTTATATGTGTTAGCACCTTGCACGCGTATAAATGTAAAATCTAGTATTTATTAAGTAGAAAGCATGTTGCTGGTGTATTTACGAATGTGAGCTGACCCCCAGGCCACCCATTTTAGTTGGAGTGCCAAGACATTTTTAGTACGTTATGTATGCACTAGCGTCTTTGATCGTAGTTTCTAGAATGACTGTTTTTACTTTTATAGATTGAGATGTTTACTATGCTCTATTCGTTGTTATTTATATTTCATGTAATCTCGTTATAAAGTTGAACACGGCATTGAATTCGAAGTTGGGAGGAAGTAAAGATTGTGGCTCAACTATGCGTAAGGGCGAATTATATCTAATATTTGAGATGATAAGACAAATTTGGAAGAATCTAATATCGATCCTAGTTTTTGCCGATTACTAGTAATATTTCATCGTCATGTACCTCATCAATTGTAGTTGTATATATAAAATGGAGAAGAAAAGAAGAACGAATGATTGATTAGGGAAAGCGACAAAATATTTTGTTTCAAAATTTATTTCATAAGTAATGATATTTCATTAATTATTATTTTATAAAAAAAAGATTTGAGACAAAATTTTAACTAATATTATAATATATCCATGCGTGGGGTGAGTTTGAAGATATAAACACTTGTGAGGAGAGATTTTGTTGGATATCCAACCAAAACAAATTCAATAATTGCACCATTGTTATGTATGGATCACATTGTAAGTGGGTAGCTATCAAGGAGGTGTGGTGGGGTTGCTCCTTTTGGCTGAAAATGAAGCTTGAGTGTTGGTTTCATTTGAATACGTTGTTTTTTTCGGGTGTGAAGCTGATCAACTTACCATATTTACCCACCCAAAGTTGTTGTGAGCTAGGCTGGCAGTAGCTAAACTTAATCACTTCACCATTGGTTTTCATATGCTCTCCCTATCTCTCTCCTCTGACCCTGCAAATGCAATGCAGATACTACAAATGTATCCTTGGACATTGGTTATCGAAAGGACCATAACCTTTGCCCTCTGAACTACTTCTCCAGAGTTGAGACTACCGAAGCGATAATGATTTTGTGGAGCATCATAATCCCAAAGTTTCAATGTTTGATTTCATTTGTTTATGACTATTGAAAGACAGTGTTTGGGCAAAGTGCTTGGTAGCTGGACGGTAAACAAGACCCACAAGTCCCATAGATTCCTTTCACTGATTACAACAAAGAAATTGAAGACAGAAACTTTATTTAGTTTCTTATATTCCAACTGCATTGGCAGTGGCAAAGGAGCAGAGCAGATTAAAAGAAGAAAATTACACTAGAATAATTTTTTTTTTTTGAGTTTACGGGGAGTGGGAGGACAGGAAGAGAACAGAGAAGGAATTTCCGTTGACATTGAATGGCTGCTGTTTTGATATTCCTTTGGTCTCTCTTTCAACAGCAATGCAGCATCAGAGAAGATTTTTTATTTATTTATTTATTAATTTCCTTCGTTCTCCATTAAAACCACCTAACCAGAAGATAAACAGCCCAACATATGAAGCACTTATTAACTTATTTCGTCGAATGCTTTGTGAGGACAAAATATACACGACCATTGACAAGGCATTACCTGTTCCTTCTGAAGCTTGATTCCCAGTAATTGAGCGATTAAAGAAACCGAAGTGCTTCTGGAATTTAGGCTTTCCCTGCAGATACCATCAAATTGATCTCAGCACAATATAATTAATATGAAAGTGGTTGTTGATAAACATAATAACGTAATGGACAAATTAACAAGAGAAGTAAAGAGGCTACCCTTATTCTTGTTGCAGAGAAGCCATGAGAGAAATCCAACGCGTTGTCCACTGCTCCATTCCCTGAGAAACTGTCTTTCTTCTGTTGAATTATAAAATAACCCGTCAACCAAAATTTTGCTGTTGATAAAAACATTCACGTGTAATGTCAGGATAAATGATATTAATCTTATGACTTGCCTTGGAACAGCTGAAAACAGGGGAGCTAGCAGTATCATCAAGATATGAAGGTTCTTGGCTTCTGCCATTTTCCTTGACCACCTTCTTTTTGGATTCTTTGGGGTATTGGGAAGTGGCAGAAAGACAAGGATACCAATTTTCACAGAGGTATTCATCATCATAATTATCACGATAATGTGGAGGTCCAGAAGAAGCATCAGAGACCATAGATAAATCTTCTTCTTCTTCTTCTTCCTCCTCCTCTTGCATTCTTGCTCCCTTTCCTCCATAGTCTACAAGCCCACCACTCTTCTGGAAAAAATTTCCCGAAAGAGAGGATTCATCTAAATAATGGGTCCATCCAGATTCACTTGCACTATTGTATTGTGAAGCTGATATATCCATTTCAACCCTTCTTTCTTCCAGCAACCACTAAATGGATATATTCTTTTTTTAATATAAAGATTCTCAATGTTGGAGACTATGAAAAAGATCTCAGAGCTAGAGCTGCTTTGGTCTCTTTCCCTCTCCCCTTCCCCCTTTGTGCTTTTTATGTTTTTCTTCTCAGTATAAGTAGAAGGGAAGAAAGAATAGAAGGAGGAGAAAGAAAAGTCATTAACAAACAAAAAGAGGAACACAGAAAGAGAGAGGGAGAAACAAACGAATCGCACTATAAGTCTAAAATATGTCTGTCTTTTTGCTCTATCCTTTAGCTCTGCTTTTTTTTTTTTTTTTAATCTTTATGCGGATGAATCAATATTGCCAGTTGGCTTTGTGTGCGTGTGCGTATGGCAGTGTGTGTTTGCAAAGAGTGAGAGTGAAAGAGAGAATGTGATAAGGGAGGAGCTTATTACTCCCTTAACCATTATAGCATTACCCTGCTCCCATGGAACGAAAGTGCTGTCCCTTCAAGGGGGAAAAAAAGGTAATGTAATTTGCTGAAGTCACAACTAATTATACAATAATGATTAGCTTTTTGTTTCTATTAATGGTCAACAATTCACAAATTGACTGCACAACAGAAACGATCTGTTCCCTCTATCTTAGCTTAGCTTATTTTCTCCCCTCAAAAACATGCGTTTGTATTTCAACAACCAACAAAACAATCTCTGCAGCTGAAAAGCTCAGTTCTAAATTTATAGGGGCTTTTTGAAAATTCTTTAGGTAAAAAATAAAGAGCTCGTCAGGCACTCACATGTAAAGATATGTAATTAAAGGAATTATTAGCCAGCATTGGAGCTAGACAGATCAATGTATGATAAAGAGAAACCACTAAGCAGCACCAGATTGAATGCGATGCCAACTGAAAGAAAGATGTTGTGCTGTTAGCAAAAGAACTGCTGGTTATCTGCGTCTGACATTTCATTGACTCAAACTTTTTTCTTTAATCTTAATCCTAAATGCCTGTAGCTTAAAAAATGTTACCCAATTAAAAGCATCTAACTTCCACAGTATATAAAGTTATAGGAACCACACAAGCTGAGAGGACATGATACAGAAAATATAAACCATAGACACGTTAAAAAACTGGAGTACAATTAGATATACCTCAGATGTGTAATATGCCCTTAGTGACAAAAACTCATCTCACCCAAAAAGTAGAAAATCCATATAGTACTTCCAACGCATCTAGGGCCCTTTAAAATAGGTTAGCTCTTTCCATATCTGTGCCTTTGTACTGTGTAATAATTTCATATAGTGAAGCTGGCTTAGTAACATCAGGCTTAGAATCTGACATGTTGTATGCCAATATCTAGCTAGCTTATGCACAATGCAGGAGGTGGTGGGGAAAAAACTATGAACAGTAAAAACCAATTCGTCGGTTCTCATCACAAAGAAACGAGGTAATAAGATATGCATTTGTTTTGAAATTAGTTAGATAATCAATTAGGGGTAGTCACTGACCCTACCTTATGCCAAGAAGCCAGCGTATCTCTATTCATTCATTTTCTCCTTTTCTTTAGTTGTGAGTCAAATGACAGTGAAATGTGACTTTATGTAGAGATCATGGGGCCACTATATGATTTTCGTCAGACTCAATTGGTCCCAGCTATGAATTTCATTTGCACATGCCCTTTTAATAGCTCGTGTCCTTTTGCTGGTTTCTGATATAAACACTGGGTTTTCAATCTCCATCATAGCCCGTCTAGTCCAGTAAACCGTCTTAAACAAAACCAATGCTACTACATTTATTATGGAATTTGGAATCCTAAGGTTAATAGAATGGGAACAAGGGAATCTTACTCAAATCTCATAACCCAACCCCCTCCTTTCTCCCCTCTTTTCCCTCTACTCCCTTCTACCCCACTCTGTTTAATATTTGTAGCTACCTTCTGAGGAAGACCATTGAATTTTTTTCATAGTTCATGCGGATTTGGTTAGTGAGAAAAGAGATGGAACTTAAGATAGAAAGATAGCAATGTTTACATGACATCAAAAGAAAAGAACATCTTTCATGGGCCTTCAGCCTCAAAAAGGAACATCTGTCAGAAAAATCAATCTTAATATCTAATCTGAGAAAAATTGGCATTTAAAGGATAAGAACGATGAAAATAACGTAAGCCAATTACGTTGCAGCAGGTGTGAATGATCAGTATGAATTATGGGTTATTTATATGGAAATTATTAAAATGAAGACGAAATTGAAAAGAAAGAAAAGGACATTTAAATAACACCATGACAAAGAGAGTGACTCCAATACCCTTATCACTTGCTGTTATGCAAAAAGTAGAATATCAGTATGGGCTTTCCCTGCAGCGCAAACTTTGCTACCATGGTCCCCTTTGATGCCAAGGTCAAAGATTGCCGATTGCTACAGTGCCAAACCACCGACTCTGGAAATTTAAAGTCTTCCCAGAGATTCCCTTCCCTTTTCTAACTTCAACTTTCTTTCTCTTTCGCACCAATTAAAGACAAATCATCTCAGTCCATGTCACACAGATTAAACGTCAAATCTTCAGCTTCAATTTCTTTGGAAAAGGGTGGTGCTGGTGGACAGTTATGAACTACAGGACCATGTTTGGAAGAATTTGAGAAAAGAGAAAACAGTGGAGGAGGCCAAAGGGAGAGACTTTTTTAATAAAGAATTTTAGAAATAGATAAAATTTGAGAAATTTTATTTTATTCCCATAAAAAATTATATGTTTAGAATATTATTTTATTCCAAACTTATAAAAATTTTAATTCCCACTAAAAAAAATAATTTGACTTCTCTTGTATCGTACCCAACATAACTTAAATTTCACGATCTCAAAAAGAGGGCTCCACATTTGTCTAATTTTTGCAATTATATTTGTGAATAGCTAGAAAGAAAATGTTATTAATGAGAGGCAGCAAAGAGACTTAAAAATCTAGGGTTAATGAATATCAGCCACTTGGTTTACACTCACACATACTTGCAAATGACTTGCACCTAATCTACTCTAAAGTTCTCAGTAAAAGTTGTCGCGTCAACTTACTTCTTGTTTGTCCTTGGGAGACGAGGATGCAAGTCTCTATATGAAGCAAGCAACATGCGGACCACAAATCTTTGAAGTATCACAATGACATTGATTTGAGGTAAAATGCCAGCCCCATCCCTTAACTGGTAATTCGTAAACTCGCATATAAGTTCAATTTTGAAAAGTCTGTCCACTGCACTTGCCCAACAAACAAATTATGAAGCCAATGATTCAAAGAACACAATTTTAATTTAAATTTGTCTGTGTTATAGCAATCACTAACCCATTTTCCTCATCATTTAACAGTTTATATTACAAATAATATAATTTTTTTTTAACTAAAAAATAATAGACGGGTTTTTTAAAAGCTGTAAATTATAAGAAGCTGTTATTGCACACGTCCATTTCAACGATTGGAATAGCACTAGGTCTGAACCACTCATAGTACGATTGCACTAGGTGTGAAGTAAATGCAGTAGCAACAAAACAAAGAATAGGAGCAACTTGTGAGAGCGAAAGGAAAGCGGCGATCCAGCTACAACTGACCATGTTTTCCGGATGATACCTGTGTTATAATTTGGATACGGATGCTATTTTTGTAGCCCCATCCATCATAATAATCCCTCAGGCTCAGAGTCACAGGTCAGCAAGACAAAAGCCATAAGCACCCATGTGCTCAGCCTATCTGCCGTTTTGATCTGTTGACGAGTCTTCATCATATGTGCCTTCCTTTCGCTCAAGGTTATGCTTTGATTTTGATTTGGACCCTCAATTGTTGTATATCTCACATTCATGTCTTTGTCACAGATACTATAGTTTCAATCGAAGAGAATTTTTTTTTTTTACATTGCTCGGCAGCTCTATAAGCACACAAAAGGACAGAAACTTCTTTTTCCCAGAGATTGTCAATTCTACTATTAAGTTCAAGCCCAAAATCTGATCCAATATGCAACAAGTGAAACAGTTGAAAATGATTGAAAATTCAGTCTCGTGACATGTCTGTTGAGAGATTCAAAAACATAACAAATGAAAAATTGAATGTTGCTAGGCAGAAAGAATTAAGCATGCTTAATTCAATAGCAAGTTGGTAATTTTGCCAATAGAAAGAAAGCTCTTCTACTTTCTCTATGAACCTAGCAACCTTTCAAGTCTCTCCATTTGAGGTAGACCAAGCCATCACGATAATGTGTGTAAGCCCCTGCCACAACGAGGACATGGAAAAGCTGGTGACTGTGGCCAGCTATATCAAACTTGCCAGGCCTCCACCTCTCTGGTATTCTTGTAGCATAAATTAGAGCTCCCAAACCATATAGAATCCCCATTAATATCTCATAACCAGTGGTCTGCAGGGCCTCTGGCTGATTCTTGTGCAATATCAGCTTATGTATTATAGGTGCCACACCAGACAAGCCCATTGCAAAGAAGAGTGAAGCACGATAACTTCGAAACTCTGGCTTTTGGAAAAAAGGGAGAAGAGAGAAAGCAATTGTGGCAATCCCCAATAGTGTTATAAAGCCCAAATACAGGAAACAAAAGAAGGGGTTACACATAAAGGAGTAGTAAACAGGAGGATAGAAAGAAGTTGCAATTAGAGCAGCAATGCCAGCATAGTCAACTCTGAGCATGATGTAGGAGAGGCGCTGTGAGTGGCAAGCAAGGAGGTGGCACGTGCTGCTGGCTAACAAGCAGAACATGGCCCCACCTAAGAAGGCAAAAAAGGGCCACCTTGTGATTGGATGGACCACCAAGGGAGCCATCACGTCCACCATCTCATATTTCACACCATTCTGCAACCATGCAACAACTTGTGATAAATCAAATTCTCATATAATGGTGTCTGGAGCACAATGCTTCTGTAAGCATGTACGAAAGCAAAATGAAGTCAAATACTAAATATCGAAGCAAGAACTAAATCATTAGTCTTCAGTCATTTACTTGCACTAGAAGGAACTGAAAGTTGAGGGAGGAAAGAAGGAGACATCTAAGGACCAGATCGCTACCAACATTACGAAGACAGCAGTTGATCATAATTACCAATCTCTTCAACAGTTATACTAGCAAAAGCAAAACCATCATGCAATTATTACTTTTATGAATATCAAAAGAGCATAATCATACTCATAGTCATAAAAATAAAAGGTATTCTACCCAGAGCTTATCTTTTCTATACTATTAAAAAGAAAAGAATCTAATAATCATTGATTACTTTGTTATCATGCACCAGACTTTCTTGCATAATGTTATCCATAAGAAATATTTCTTCAAAAATACTTTGTCTACTTTCCACCACCAGTATTCTTTTCCGTCAATCATTAGAAAGCAAATATAAATTTTCAAAACCATGGAGAGAAACAGAGAATCACCAGAACATGATTCTCCGACTTATTAGCATGGGAAAATTGTTCAGGCAAGCACTTGGAGAGAAGTTCCATAACCTTCCAACCTGACATTGACGAGAAGTCCAAAGAAGTAACAGACGTCCTCAATTCATTTTTAAATTTAAGAAGATCAGGCATATTGGGTAATGAAGGCATGCAATTCAAGAGTTCTGAATGAATCTTATGCAAATCAGCACTTCTGATCATTTTGGGCAAATGTTGAAGGGAATTGAAATCCACTACCATTGGAGCCCTCACAGCTGTGTATATGGTGAGAAAAAGGAAAAGGAAGAACCCTATCAAATGCCTGAAACAATGTCAAAATAATGGTTTGATTTTAATATTCCTTCCAGAAACATGCATAAATCATACCGTTATGAATTCAGAAGTACTTGCTGATAAAATACTTACGTCCAAACATTAAGAGTCTCGTTATGAATTGAGAACATGCTAAGGAAGACCTGCTTCAATGGCCATTCTGATCTATAATAACCAAGTATGAACTCATTGTCCCTTAAGTACCCAGGAAGTGAGTGGTATTCCACGAGCTGATATTTCAATTTTTCCCAAAGTCTCATTCCTTTCGGTTCCTTTAAAGACACTGTGATTCCATCCTCACAATCTAGTACGTTATTAGTCTTTCCAGATGAAGCAATCAAGTTTTTATGACGGCCACCTATCATCTCTGCAATGTGAAAATAAGAACAATGTTCCAAAGATAAAATTTCAGAAACCAGACCACAACGTTACTAGAATTAGAAGCCAAATTTATGGCTCCAAAAAAAAAAAATTGGAATTCAATGATATGATACTAGCAATAAAAATTGCTCTGAACTACATTTGAATCTTGAGCATATTATTGGTAGATGATAATAATACTGCATGGTTTCAACTACCATGAATTGTTAAACACCTGAGGCCTAGAGTTTCCACAAGGGTATATATATACATGCGCAAGAGTTTCCTCCTTCACCCAAAATTTCCTAATTCGCGTAATTTCACGCTTATATATGTCACGCATTGATTAGTTGCCCGTCATAAAACTTCAGCACACGCAATCTTTCACAAAGATTTCCGGCGGCAGAAACACGGAGCAGCCTCGAACAAGAACAAAATGGGTAATTCAAACAAATACCCGAAAAATTCAAACTTTTCCCAAAATTATAGACCCGAGAAATTAATGAAAAGAAAAGGCTATGAATAATATTTTCAACTGGATTTTTTTCGGTTTATGAATGTATTATGCAGCTCTTAACAAAGGAAAGGACACCCAAAAGAGGCATTTAGGCAAAAGGTCTTAAAACCCCTGGTGCCTTGTGTATTTATTGTTTATATCTTAAGCATTGCAGGCTTCGAGGGTAAAGAACCCAAATGCTTCAAGCATCGCCGGCTCGTAAAATGTACTAAGACACCGGGACGTAAATGCCATTGATATTGCAGATTCATTACCCAATAAATTCCTAAGCAAATATCGACGTACCTGAGTTTATTTAGAGGAGGTTAACGATCAAAGCCTGGATTTTTCTCGACTTTAAATAACTAGTCCTAGTCGGCAGACAATGATTCCGAGAAAGGGAAAGAAAACTGGTGGGAAAATTTCTCAATGAGATGATGAGGTGGTCGCGGAGGATGGTTCCCATAGTATGAATAAATCGGCGGAATTTCGGTATGACACAGCAGAGAGTTGACCATGGTTGTCGACACCTCGCCAAGTTTCACTATGCAACACAGATTTGGAACAAAAACTTCGGAGCAAGAACTTGGAAACATCCGTCATCACCCATTAATAACCCAACAAGTGACCAAGCCGCTATTGGTAGCATGGCAGAAATTTTGTTTTTCTTTTTAATTAATTTTCTAATTGGAAACCTTCACGCCACGTGTCTGTCTCTTATTTAGTGTGTTGGTTCAAGTGTTTCCTGCAATAGTTCTTCAAAAGATACAGGGGAAAAAAAAAAAATCTCTAGTCTCTAGAAGAAATTAAACAGCAATATATATAATGAAGGACAATCGCACTAAAATATTAACAAACTCAACAAAGTTATAAAGATGTCTTGTGCTGAGAAATTGGCCATGAGAAGGTGCTCAATAGGCTGGAAGAGCTCATAAGTCTGCAAGGTAAAACATAAAATTCATTGTTCCTTGCATCTGCATTGTATTAAACAAAAGACAAACAATTTGCACAATAGCAGCTGAGTGAGCTCTCGATCGGTAATTGCTCTTTCACTGGGCGTGGCTGCACCTTTTGAGGAATCTTGTTGCCACCAGCCAGCTCCACCTTGAGCCATCTTCTCTGTTGCAGAGAGATGGAAGACTTCTACCAGCCGAGTGATCTTATGAAAAGGACCGTTTTAATTTATATTTAAGAGAATATTTATTAATTTTTCCACAAATGATGTTATATATTACCAGGAAATAAAATTGAAGATACGCTGTTATCATTTACAAAAAACAAAATTATTGACCAACAGTAATCACCTAAAACGGTCACATATTAATTATGAGTATATCTTCATTTGCAATTTTCTCCAAATAATGGCCTAGGGTTAATAATTAATAGAAAAGACCTATAGACCTATGGTATCTACCATCTTGACAGTTGATTAGTTATTTATTTATTTTCAACAAAAATCCCCAGACAATCGATAGAACTTAAAAAAACGATCTCCTTTTCTACTCTCACATTGCTTGTTTTTGTTAATCATTAATCATAATATTATGTTTTGTAACTGGTGAAAAAGGAATGTCGGGTAACATCTTATATCTGACAACCCGCATAAATGGATTATGTTATATTTGTGAAATACCAAAAATTTTACTGTTGAACTTCAGGCAAGACAAAAAGCAGATGAACAAGAATCAGAAAAGAAATTCTAAGTTTAGCAAGTCGTAGTACTGTTGGCTAAGTATTAATTATCTTGCACTTGCAGATCAAATCGTCAAAAATTTTCATTTTGGATAGGAAACAAATTTACAGTGAATATCATTTGTGCATCAATCAGTGTCATCCATTAATATTCGAGTCCAACAATTAGAAGCACAGACATCAAGCTATCTTCCTTCTATCACCAAGAAATCAATTTGATACATAATGGAAGATTTAATCAATATAAGGTCGTGGACCTGATCCATCGAGTACAAGGTTCTAGCATCTATACATATTTGATTGTAGTGTGAAAGAAGGACCTTTTTAAAGGTGGCAAACGATTGTGTTCTTGCATATGCACTCTAATCATTGATCAGAGGTTAGCAAGAGCAGCGTAGAAACAGGGCGGCTAAAAACACACAGCAATATCTTTTCTTAAAAAAAAACCTGAAGCTACTTGTCTCACCATGCATCACTGCTGCGGCAATAATCCCTAATAGGAGCCACTTGAGGTCTCAATTGCAGCAACATTACCACCAGAAGTGGAACCTTCTTTCCGAACCCAAACCATTGTATTACCTCTCGGCTTCGGCACTTCTCGGCGGCTGAACCTCCACTGATAACCTCCATAACTATGGCTGCCGCCGTTGCCGTAATGCCCGTGAGTGCTACCGAAACCAGTATATGATCTCCTAAACCGCGCATTCCGTTTGTCACTCTCGCATCTCATCGACAAACCCCTAAATTTCGCTTCAACATTCTCCTCAACCTCGTGATTCAATTCATTTTTTATTGCCGTTTTCTCACGGCCCCTCTTAACCTCAAAATTCTCTACCTTTCCCTCCTCCGTTGTCGCTTCTTCAGTACCTTGGGTTGTTCCCATGTCCATGTCCTTGTCGGCCCTCTGATTTTGCTTCACCTTCTGTCTTTTCTCGAGTTTGTTGTCTTTACTGTCCTTGTCAGCATTGTCACCTAAAATTTCTACCTTGGCCTCCAATTTCTCGTGATCTTTCCTGCTCAACTCGATTGCAAATCGATTAGTTTGTGAAACACTGAGAATTTTGGGTAGAAATGCCTTCCTGAAACGATTCCCAGTCCTAGAATGAAAATCAGACGCACGTCTTTGAGTTTGAGTAGTCCGCTTTGCTCGGTGTTGGTCCCGGTCTCGTTCTTGTCGGTTTTGTTGTAGCTTCTGTTGCGGTTGTTCTTGTTTTTCCTGAAGTTCTTTGTCCTTCTCTATCCTTTCCTTTTTCCTAAGCCAGCGCTCTTGGAGTTGAGCGAGAGTGACATAATTGGATGGCAGGGCCGGATGGCTCTTCTTCTCCTCCATTCTTGAGATTGAAAGCTTGATCAACAATGAGATTAGCTACATATTTTTTTCCTAACCTACTAGAACAAAAGAATGGTGGATTGACGACTAAGTAAAGCGTTTTCGGGGAGAAGCATTGTCGGAACCCTTTTGTCCTTCTCTGGAAGTTTCTTCTGATGGCCATCAGCGAACTCGGATTGCATGCTATAAACTGCAGTTCAGTCACCGATATATCAATTGGTGAGCCCTTAATCGATTAATATTACACTATACGATTTGATCCAACGACTTATGAATTTTCATGGCAACGGCTGCACTGTAATTCAGTCCAAGCAATCCTCTCCCTTCGCTATCAAAAGTCCTTTCAAGTGGCCACGTCAATCTTTCATTATTATTTTTTACTTCTTTTTCTTTTGGTTAACCAATAAAGAGTAAAAAAGAGACATAACTCTTCTCTTTTATGCGAAGGTGACGAGTCACGACTGCCGGATTGGGCTTTTCTCCACTTGGGACCTTTAACTGGGGACTACGGACGTTTGGGCTAATGCGAAAATAATCATTTGTTCATAACTTAAACAGAAAGAAATACAATCATGAATTGAGCATAAAAATGATTAAGGGTTACTTTCCACTTAAAAAAATAAATAAAGGGTTACTAACTTGTGTGGTTGAGAAATTTTTATTGCATTAAGCAACAAGTTATATAGCCGATGGTTGTTTGGTGTTATTATTATACAACTAATTTTTGTTCTTCTTCAAACATGCAACGAACAATATGATCCTTCAAGTTATTAGGAGGCAATTAAGAAATTATGAAAATCAGAAAGGCCTCTACTACATATAATAAACTGGTGTTTAGATTTACAGTGTGATTCTGTTGCTATATCTCCCATTATACTTCTCTATTAAAATTATGAGTCATCCTTATGATCAATGTCCTCCTCCATCTGCTCTCCCTCTGGAAGGTAAGTAATCAATCATTCACGGTATATGGCGCAGTTTCTCTGTCATCTTTTAAAAGATTGTAGTTTAATTAAGTCAAATGTTTATACCTAAAATTTTTGAACAGAGGTTTAGCTGATTACAGGTATTGTGCTTGATGCAGTATTGCCCTTCTCTGCTGTTGTTGTTGCCTACCTCATCTCTCGACTCTTGTGGGGGCGGATGGTGTTGGCTTGCTGGCTCTGGCTTCAAAAATTATTTGTACGAATACGGCTTGATGTTGATAAGAAGTTGCATTACTTGATGTATGCGTTTTATTGTGTCTCCCAATTAATCCCACCAAATTAACTTTATCTAGCTAGTCTATTATATATATTTTCAACGTAAGAGGCCCTTGGTGTATGCGGTGCTATTATTAGCCCTTTATAAAGAATCCGGCTGAAGTGATACGCAACCTCCGTGGCTGCATTGCATGGCAATTCCAACGTCATGGAGCTGAAATTTTTGATGCAGCTGCCAAGAAAAACCAGCCAAGTCAAGATATCCACCGCGCTAGCTTTCACATTTCAACAAATCACTGCACCTTTTATGACCTTGTGCCTATCATGTCGTCTAGTCTAGCCATTCACAACCGTAACTGCGGTCCAATATATCAATTATGACCTTCTTTGGACTCTAGTTCTCAATTCCTTTTGCCAAGACGCAATGCCGTTTCCTCACGTGAAACTCAACTCAAGAGGGAAAACAAAAACAGATGCTCAAGTCAAGCCAGGAGAAAAAGCCCTAGCACTATTATTGACACTGAAATTCTAGATTCTTATTTCTTAATTTTCATACATACTTTACTTGTTTGCCAAGTCTGGAAATCGGGTACAAGTACCCACTGACTTTAATTTGTGAGTCAATCCAATTAAATGCAAATCTAGCTAAGATAACAAAGAGCAAAACTGGAAAAAGAAGGGACACGAGTGCCTATTGGGGATTCTCCTGTGTGCGTACGATGAGCCGAGCCCCCAATGCTAACCGTTCAATAGGATTCTATCTCATCCGCTGCATGTGATGGGAAAGGTTTGAGCAAACACGTGTAAAGCGGCCAAATATAACCGACTAAGGAGGGGACGGTTTCGAAATACTAGGTACAAAGACAAGACGACCAAACCAATCCTAATAGGTGTTTTCACGCATGATGGCCACCAACACACCTTGTGGTATGAGAAGCCACAACATCATTGGCGTTGCAAACCTTAACTTCAGTATCATTTCAATTCCAAACCATGGTTGTCCTTCAAGTCTGAATAACTTACTCTACCACTACTTACCTGAGATACATACATGTGTGTAAGCATGCATGGACCCACTGGCTCTGACCGATTTCCACGTGTCGTCATTCTTGAGCCTCGCCAACACGTACCCACCGTACATTTACAAGTGTCACTTTCTTCTGCATCCTTTCTTTATGTTGCCCAATCCTTATTGGTCAATTCCGGAACTTAAACAAAATCCATCCCCTCCAACACTAGAACCCGGACTCACCGTAACCCCCAACGACCAATCCTCACCTTCTCCAAACTCTCGTCATAAAACGCTCATTCTTACCAGTTACCATCCACCTATTATGGCTTTCTCAACACTCCCTTCCTCCCGGAACCCATAGATCATTTAATTTTCACCTCGCCATTTGCTTTTTCTCTCGCAAGATTTGGGCTGGTCCATCTCTCTGTCAAAGAAAACAAGGTGAAACGAATCTGCCACCATGATCGAGACCTTAACTCCTTATTCCAACACAGCAAGAACTGCTGAAATCATGTCCAGGTACAGGCCCATAGCTCCAAAGCCTGAGAATCCTGACAATCCCATGAAAGATAGCTCCTCACTCTCCCAAAAGATCAAGCAGTCTCCTTACCTTAGAAATCTCTGGCCACAGTTACAGGCCAGGCCTACCAGGACCAGAAAGAGAGGTAGAGCTGCTTTTGCTCTACCTTCCCTCAAGAGACACAAGACCCATGTTCTAGGATTTTGTCCCCCTTGTCATATAACATCTCCCCAAAAGAACATCTCTTTACAGGGTTTTGCTCCAGGCGTTCCCCAACTCCCTCTTCCAAAGTTTGGAATGCTTGATGATTCTAACTTGGAAGAAACTCCCAAAAATCCCAGTTTGATTACTCTTCCACTTCTTCCATGCTCTTTCCCTGCTCTCGGCGTAGCTACTGCGCTTGAAATTGACTTGATGAAACCTGGAAGAGAAGAGGTTATTGATTTGAACACGGTTCCAGAAGAAAAGGATCTTCTGAAGCATTTGCAAGGACAAAATGTGAATGTTATAGCACCGCAGCCAATTCGCCCCGTTGTGTCTAGCATTAGCGTCGGGTGCATCAATGAAGACCCCACCCTTCCTCCCCCTGCTAATGCCTCAAAGAAACGAGAGGAAGTTGAGAAAGAGGTTGAAGCCGAGGCTTGGCCTGCTGTGATATCAGACTCAAACAACAAAGTTAGGATGGCAAACTCTGCTTACAAGGAGATGGTGGGTCAACCAGAATGTTCTTGGCTCGATTCCATGGTTACCAGTGATGGACGCCTTCCATGCAGGAGGATCAGTGGGGAGGTTACACTAAATGTTGGTGATTCCGTGATCCCAAATTCATCAAATGGCTTTCAATGCTGGGTGAGGATAGAATGGAGAACCAACGATAACAAGAGCTCGGTGGACACTTACTGTGATGTTATCAGAATATCCTGTGAATCTAGCGACTACCTCTTTGCATGGAGGTTCCACACTTGTCCCAGAGAATCTTCTCAATCCAGTTATCATGTTTGAAGCATTACTGTAGAAATTTTCTATTACAAGCAACTTTATATATGTATATGTATATATATCTGCAGTAAATCGTATGTATTAAGATTAAGAAAGTATATATAGGTTCCTTTTATGAAAAATATCTAGAGGGATCTAGCAAATTATTACAAAGTGCTCTCTATATAATTTTACAAAATCAGCTACGAGAGAAGCACACGACTATTTTAATTAGCTTAGACCTTCTTCACACGTACAAAAAACGATGACATTGGGAGATTGTAAAAGAATTTATCATCTTCAGTACTTTTAATTCGTCCTTTCCATTTGAAGTTGTCTGCATTCGATTTTAGCTTCACGCAAGAATTTACGAGTAGACAAAAATTCACAAGTAAAAAAACTACTTAAAGAAACTAATAGGCGATACCTGCGAGATAATTCATAGTATAATATATAGTAGATACATATAAAAACATTTAGAGACAATACTATAAAAAATAAATAGAAATTTTAGAGATTTTTTTTTAATGTGCATCATTCATTATCTTAGTTCATCATAGTGATACTGATGTCATGTCCCTACATGTGGTCTCGTCGCAAGTGTTCTATCTGCTTTTATCTCGAAAAAACCTCCTATCGTTTTCACTTTTCACGATGTTAAACGACGGCGCGGGATTAAAAACGCCATAGTTCATTTTGCCGTTTTAACCTGAAGTTTCCACCCGCGAGCCGAAGTCATCGTTTCACTTGCAGGCTACAATTGCAGGTCCAGAGAATCGTGCCCTAATCTTGAAGAATCTTCCAAACTTCATACAGTTGCTTTTCCCATTCCTGAATAATTCGCATCTTTCATAAAGTTCCTACACCCAGAAAGAAAGTGCGTTATCTGCAGAAATTTATCGCAGCCGAAGACAAAAATGGCGAATCAGAAAGGCTCCAATTTCGCAAACAACGAAAGGGCTTTATTTTCCTTCAACGATTTCCCCGAAGATGTCCAGCTCTGTATTCTCTCCTTCCTTACACCATCTGAAATTGCCACTTTCGCGTGTACATCGAGGCAATTCAGCAATTTATGTACGAATGATAGCAAGCTCTGGTTTACCTTGTGCTACAGGAGATGGGGTTCGAAGACCCAGGTCAGGAAATGGGGCGATGGAAAGATTTCCTACAGACTTCTTTACAGGACACTCAACCAATGGGAGAATCTAATTGGCTTTTGGCGTCGAAGCGGTCCGGGAAGCATTGTTATTCAATCACCGCCATTGGTCTTCTTCGAGTGGGGTCCATCATTTCTTGCCGGTTCCAGAATTTCTCCGTCGAAAACTGGTAAGTACGATGTAATAAAGTCACCTTTTTTATGGATGAGTCTCTCGCCGGAGGGGCAGATAGTGAATTTTATTGATCCCGATGGGCGAAATGAATTGTCGAGCGAATTTGCCAGTTCTGGGCAGTTGGACTTCATTGATAATGAATTAATTCCCGTCAATGTTAGTTTCATGGGGAAAACCCATTTTGTAGTGGAGGAAAATCAGAGCTTTTCCTCTCCCAATTGTCAAGACCAAAGAAAACAGGGGTTCAGGAAAAGCTCGAGCAACGCGAATCTGAGTGGAGATGATTGCAGGACTGGAGAAGATGCGGTGGGCTTCGAGAGTGGATCACCGGGGAGCTTACCAGATCGTTTGATGTCTGAAATTTATCAGCATTTCGCCAACAGGACTAGTCCAGGTGGTGATAAATCAAGGAAGCAAAGGAGGAGGGAGAAGGAAAGGCTAGCCAGGAGGAAATGGGAGCCGGAGCATTTCGTGAAGATTGTTAATTGTGCGCCCACGCCATCACGGCCTTTGCAAGGCCTATGGAAGGTGTTGTTGAACTTCCTCCTGTTCTTGTTTTGCTTGTTATCAAGCATTCATGCCTGCATTTGATATCACTAACTACCTAAACAGTTACTGTACTCAATCGTGGTGTGTATAATTTTGAGTGATAAGTTAACCTTGTCATTTAAAGCAACAAAGCTAAAGAAGAAAAGAGTGCTGATTTAGTGATTGGTGAGTAGCTGTGAAGAAAGATGTGAAATTTCCGCCTGTTCTGAATGATCTAGTTAATATGAAACCATACTGTCTAGTTCTGGTAAAGAACATATCATCAAACCGTGAGTACTAGCTACCAAAAAGAGTACGGTGAATTTAGAGATGGATGTTAGCAGAGATTTTCATAGTAATATGACTCTTTCTTATCGGTGCTGCAGGGAATTTGTGAGGACATGAGTTTAGCCTTTTACCTCGTGGCATATGACGACATTGGGGGCCTTGCATGTCGACGAGTTGGGGATCCTCCAGAACGTTTGTCCAGTTATGCTCCAGTGTTCTGGACATCGAAGGCTACATTTTCAGAATCCCCCATTTCCCCAGACGAAGCATCCTTGTTTGATGGTCGCATTCATCTTGGACCGCTTGAAGCAGACAATGAGATTCACGAGCAGCCCTTCCTTCTGACAGAGAATGAGGTGGTACATCGAATCCTTCACATATGCTCAAGTTATGATTTAGTTATTCCAGACCTTGCTGGAGTAATAAATCCTCTGAACGCAGAGGGAAGAATTTGGCAGTATCGGAATGGTACTTTTGGATTTGGCTTCCTTCGAGACAATTTTATAATAGACATGAAGCATATTGCCTATGATGGTTGTATTCTAGATACAGTAGACCCTTAACCGATTGGTTTCCTTCTTCTGCAACTCTTTGTACATAGATCAGTTGTGTAGCCAAATGCCGCCAATATACTTTGTGGCGTAGTTTACGCGTATTATTATTATCCGAGGATAATAATATTAACAATCTATTTCATAGACGATGCCTGTTCTATTCCACGAGGACTAAGATGCCAGAGGACCATGGCCAAAAAATAAAAAATGCCATGGAGAGTGATTGTATAGTTTCAGGCTATTTCTCTTCTGTATTCAAGGCAGAAAATTTCAAGAAAGTGTTGTGAATTGCAAGAGCATGCCTATTGACCAACTGTTTTTTCGTGAATTCTGGACATTTGCAGCTGAACTAAGCTTTTTCCTGAATTTCAAATTTCAAATTATGGCTGATTTCCTTTATGAAATTGGTTGCTCTGCTTTTTATTGATCCTGGGAAATATTCAAAATGTATAGGTTGTGGACTTAACTGCATAGTACATAGTTCTGAAGCACGTACTAAAAATCAAAGGGTCTTGACAATTCACATTAGATATCACAACAAAATCCAAAAGCAAAATATGAAGATCCACACACTTCAACCGGAAACATAGGAATATCATAGTTGTCACGGCCAATTAGCATTCTGGACTCCTAGTGTTGGTAAATCATTCGTGAGGAAGAGATGAATCAGAGGATGCCGCAGAATATATAGAACCTGGTCAAGAGGAATATTGTCAAGCATTTCATGTCTCAGCGGCAACTTCTCCGTTGATTTTGTCTTGCATTTCACTCTTGTCATGGTTACCTTCAAGCTGGCTTAAGTTGCCCTTCTCCTTGATCAGTTGGATATGGTGGTGTTTGCAGTAGAGTCTGCCCTCATGTGCAATGTAATTGGAAGGACTGATTACACACCCTCCATGGGTGCATTTAAAACAACTCTTGTGGTAAGGAGTTCCATTCACAGAAACCTGTATTTCAAAAACGGTTTCACTGTTTCAATTTTCAAGTTAAATTACTTTCCTTATTTGCAAAATGAGGTGTTCTGTATTCTGGACCGGCGATTCATAATACAGAAACTCGATGAATTGCGTAGTAATGAACAAAATGGTGGCATTTAGTGTGCGCAAGAATTCGGATCAAGTAGTTACCTTCTCTGTAGGATAGACTGTTTTCTGACAGCCAGCGCATTTATCTCTGGTTCCAGCAAACACACCCAAGACTTTGGTCGCTGCAGGTTTCTGGTTAAATCAGCACAAAAATTAGTTGAACACAAGAAAGCTGAAACTCTTCTTTGTTAATTCGCTAGGATTTATTATTACCTCGCTATCAATATTTTTTTCTGGTTTAGCAATTTTTGGTGTCCCTGATCAGGAAAAAGAAGTAGAATTGAGTTACCGATCGAGAAGAAGAAAAAAGAAAGCATTGATGGGGACATTTAGTAATTCGATTCTTGATCCATTGTTACCTTCGAAGCTTTTGTCAAGGCTACCAGTTCTTTTGAACAGCTGGTCGAAGTGTGGCTTGCAGTACAGAACTCCCTCAAAAGAGTTGTAGTTGCTAAGCTGCAACAGATACATCAATCTGTCAGTAAAACTTCATGTTCCTAGTAAAGGCTCAAAATACCGACAAGCGAAGACGTGGTCTCAATTCTAAAAGTAGATTTTGTTACATCAATTCTAGCAATAAAACATCAACGATCAGATCTACCTTAAAACCCACAAATTTAAACGAATACTAATATGCAGAAGTTCCAATATTTGGATGGATTCTTGGGAATGAAGATTACAGATAGCGTCTTGAGATGAAAATTCTGAATGATGGAAACGGTAGAGAACTAAATTAAAGCGAAGTGCTAAAACTGATACCATTCATTGTACCGATTCAAGCGAAACGTTACTCTGAAGATTAACAACAGACACCAGATCCAAGGCTAGATACAATCCTCATACGCGGTAGAAAGAGAGGGAGAGAGATACCTTAAGGGTTCCTTTGCAATGGTGGCATCGGAAGCAAGCTTTGTGGTAAACTCGGTTATCTGCAGTTAACTTATCAACCAGATAAACGGTTTTGTCACAAGCCATGCACTTCTGGGTTGTTCCTGCAAATGCCATACTTGCTTATCCTCACACCTTCTTACCCAGCAGAGCAGATTATTATCTCTCAGGTTTTGTCACTTCGAGAAGAAGAGAAGAAGAGTAAGAGATAAGGGAGAGATATGAACTGCAGGAAATAGCGGAGACCAAAAGTAGGCCTCCTAACAACGATAACATCATTTATAATCATTTTGTCCGAATTCTAAGCACCTAACTAGCCTTTATTTTTTATTTATTTCACTGTCTATAGATTCTCTGCTCTGTAACTCTCAAGATAAAACGAGTGAAAATTAAGAAATACTCGTTCAGATCAACAACTACTTGGCAAAACGACACGGTTAACTTATTTAGTGAAAACTTGTAATTGGATCAATGCCTAATTGCAATTGGCATTGTTCAGAAATAATCATAACTTAACTTTCAATATTAAACTTCTAACAACAGAATTTCGCAGCCTTTGTTTGACATTCGGGTGATTAGCTATCAAGGTTTAATCATATGTAATTCTTTAGAAAGCCACGTTGTAATTGTGGGTCCTCATGGCTGCTCCAATTGGCAAGTGACAGCCCTTTATGATCCAACATCCAGCTGGCCTACTTTTATCCTCAGCCCGCCCTCGCTATGTGTAGCTAGGATTTACGTAAAATTCAGAATTTAAGAAAGTTAAATGTAAATTTAATATAAATTTTGAGAGACTAAAATGATGGGTGTGCGATGGTTGTTCGAATCTTGCATCACACTCGAATTATGATGACAGCTCGGATTGAACACATTATGCCTGTCCCACTGCAAGACTTTGCAGCTCTACACTGCACCTTTGTCAATTTTGGGTTTATTTTGTCCAATTAACATTGGATTCCTGTTTACATTAAAAATATCACTATTAGTTTAAGAGCATTTCTTTGCAACTGGGCGTTTGGTCTAGTGGTATGATTCTCGCTTTGGGTGCGAGAGGTCCCGAGTTCGATTCTCGGAACGCCCCCATTTCATTGATCTACTTCAATGGTTGACCCTCTTTTGTTGAGGGGATACAGATATAATGTTTCCTTTCATATGTCAAATCTTTTCTGGACTAAGTTGTTGGAATATAACCAAGTGGAGTTGAATCACTAAGTAATATATATCGCACAGCTCATTCATTTATTTATTTTTTATTTTGGATTTAATTTAATAAACTTTCACTCTGTACCAAAAAGATTATTTAATTGTTGACAGTTGTAAGGTGGAAAACTTAACATATTTATTGGAAATTATTTTGACTTGACGAGAGCAGCACTATCCCATGGGGTAGTCTTTAAAAAAAATTTAACATAGATGAAACTATCATTAAATTGAACGCGACATTTTGACAGGTATTAATAATGGGAATACACATCAAAATAAAATAAATAAATAATTTGAACACAGCCGACAGTCGCATATAACATGCAAACGAATGTGCTTTCACTAAAGTTAACACTGGCTACTAGCAGTGCCTTCCGTAGTTTGTATTTGTCTTCTTGGCCATTCCGTAGTTTAGTTCAATGTTTTTGTCGCAAGCAACGTGAAAACCAGAATAAAATTCAGCGTACAAGACAGTCCATCTTGCTCCTTCCTATTAAGACAATATAATTGTCTAATTAATTTAAACCAATAAACATTTCCTCTTAGAAAGGAAAACGTACTAAAACAAAAGTAATCTTTTATTATGGAAGAGCGATTAAATGAGAAGGGAAAAAAAAAAAAAAGACTTGGATATCTTCAATCCACATTTAATACATGGAAGGGCAACCCAGAAAATCGAAGATGGAATCTGTTTAATTAGAAAATTTAAATAAAAAATGTGTCAAAAAATATATAGTAACTTATTGATACTTGGCACGATATTATTAGTACTTAGTTTTAATCTACTAATCTAATCTAATAGACGCCAACGCCGCCATCCGAATCTAGTATTTGTTTATTTTGGTGTGCGTCCACAGCTATTTCAAGGCAACACGTTTTCAGCCAAACTAGCCGTACCTCTAATTTTTCTCTCTTTTTATTTTTTTGGATAATTTCTTGAAGACTTCAAATTTTTTTGGAACTATTGTCAGGAGAACATATTAATTGTTAAACAAAATTATTTTGATGTGTTGTAAGTTAAAAAAATACTATCAACCATCACATCCGGGAATAATGATATCCACAATTCATGATGCGCATGAACAAATAGCTCCAATGTTTTTTTCTTTTTTGTTGCCAATCAACTAACCTTTCGGGCATTTAATTTCAATCCAACTAATTCTTCTAGAAGACAGACATTGGTGTTTTGGTAGGATAATCGTGTTGATGTCTCTAAAAATATCATGCGTCATTTTAGAATTTATTATATTCGTGAACCATAGACTTATTCATTACCACCTCCTCAAGTAACATTTATTTTTCCCATTATGGTCCAGAGACTAGTACAAAGACTAAATAGATAAAACGCAAGAAGTCAACAGCGAGATAACCTCATCGGAAACTTCTATGACAATATTTCATTGGTTTCAAATCTTTTGAATTGACTCTCAAGCCTAATCGGAATTGGATTTGATCCAGTCATCTCAGCACAACAGAATTCTCACTTGAATATATACATTATTATCGGTCTTCCCTATGTAATTTCAATCCACCAAAATTTCTCAAACCAAACACATACTTCCCCACGATGAACCATTTTGTCTGCGGCACCAGCACCTTTCATAAGGAAGAAGATGATCCATTCTTTGCAAGTCCGAGTAGAAAATCCCAGAAGAAGAGCTTCTACAGAAGTCATAGCAAGAAAACCAATCCATATTCCACGCGTGGGCTGGACAAATTCTCTGCACTTCTTGCTGATCTTGATGAGAGAAGGCAGAAGATTTACTCACAGATGAACCCTCAAGACGCCTCTGTTGTTCGTTTTGTGTACACCAACTCAGATGAAGTTGTCCCTGTGGTAATCAAAGTCAGAAAGAAGGATGAAAAACATAAGAAAGAAGAGATCAAAGACAGACATGTGAAAACTTACTCAGAGGCAATTCCAATGGATAAACCTTCAATTGATCAACCCTCTGCGGCTGTGGAAGAAAGCAAGCAGCCCAAGTTGGATACTGAAAAGAAGAAGAGGTCATCTTGGAATATGAGCTTGTGGGATACGTGGAGACGCCCATCTTTGAATCTGCCACTTATCTTGATATTGATTTTATTGCTGTTGACTGTGTTTGGGCGATCCGCTGCAACTCTTTGCATCTGTATTGTGTGGTATGCAGTCCCCGCATTGAAGGATAGCTCAAAATCTACGAGGTCAAAGAAGAAGAAAGATTATGCAAGAAGACACAGTGAGAAGAAGATGGTGACTGATGGGTTACTTTCTCCAAGAATTAGCAATTCTGGGGCCTTAAAAGACAAGTCTCCAACAAAACATGGCCATCAGAAAAGCTGGTGAATATGAATATGAGCTCATATTCATTCATTTTTCTCCCCCCTCCCCCTTCTCTTCCTTTCTGGGATAGAATTTTGCCTGTGTAAATACATGTAGGTTATTCCGGTGATGTGCTTGAGATGGTTGAAAGCTTTCATGACATGTGACCAAGTGTAAATTATGGTACCATGGTAGAGTTGGGATCAGATGGCAATCCATGTGCTAACTGTACATGGTATGCTTCGGTATAAGAATTTGAAGAAATCAGATAATTTTGTAGGAATCAGATAATTTCCTTTACAGAAAAGTTCATTAAAAAAAAAAAAAATCCATTAGGTTATCAGTTAAATCTAGTAATCGGTTATTATTTTCAAGGAGAGACGGTCATGAAAAGCAATAATGATAGATAATCGTGGTCAATTTTGAGCAGCTAATTATATTTTTATCTTTTGGAAATCACTATTGTACCTACTCAGTCGCTGTGGTTTTAGCTAATCCACTGCATTTTTTTCGGCCATGAACCCAAGCATGGGTAAGTTTCATTTTGTGGGTCATAATTAGGTAACACCTCAAAATCCCATCTTGCAGTTGGGACAAACATTCCAGCAGTTAATGGTTGGACAATTCGGTTCTATTCGGCTCTTAATCTGCGTAAACTTCTGTTCTCCTCCATTAGCTCTTAATATACCAGAAGAATCCAATCTTGAGCTCAGTCATATGCAAAAATGCATCTAACTCTTTACTCCTGCGTCAAATGTAACATCTTTTGGTCAATGTTGAAAGTCTTGCGAGCTGAAAGTGGGTTTGATTAGTTCTTTCAAAAGAATAAAACATACCAGAAATGGCCCCACTGGAGAGAAGACAAAAGCAAGATAACCAAATTGCAACACAGCAAAAAATATGAATCCAATCTTCATCACGTTTTTTGACAGCTTAATTAGCAATTAACAACATACTCTGATTGTTGTGAGTTGTTTTCTTGGTCGAGTTGTAGTTTAGGTTAGGTTAGGTTAAGTCCGATAAATCTTGCAGTTAAAGAAATAAGAGTTAGGTCAAATAGAGATTCTCCGACACTCAAATTAGTGTTTAATTTATGATTCAAAACAAGAATTTAAAAATTTATGTCAAAATATACTTACAATGTGACTTTTATATTAATTAAAAAAAATCTTTTGATAATTTTTCTTAGTGCCTCAATTCTTTGTTGGGTTGGGTTTAAGTATAAAGGCCACCCCATTAATATCGTCCATACAATTGATCATAACTTACTTCCAATTTAATGGTCCATTGGAGTATCATAGTAAGGCTTCAGAAACTAGAATGCTCAATTGTGACATATATCCTCAAGAAATGGGTATGATCAAAAACAAAAGCCAGAGAATAAAAAGTGGAACTCGTGAGGTAATGAAAGAGTGAAAACAGTGATATACCTTATTTTGCCAAATGTTGAAAAGATGGTGTGAGTAACAAACATAGATAGCTTAGAAAAAACTCTCCGCTCTGCAAACCACCGTGACGGTACACCCTAAGAAGAATTGTATCCTATTCTTGCCTGGCACCTCTAGAATACCCCGCTGCCAAAGAAAAAAATTTGCCTATACGTTAAAAATGAAAAAAAGGGTCCAAGCTTGAAGCCTTTATTTTCCATGAAGTCCATTGAAAAAAAGTTGAAGACACAAACCGGGTGATTGCCAAACACATAGAACTCTTACCAAGCTTTCTCCATGCCCTCAAAATCATCTGATGCTGCGACAGCTACTGAAAGGCTGAAATTAACACCTACGAGATTCAACTCGACCCAGTCCATCTTATCTAACAGAAACTTTCTGCATTCCAAGAATATCTTCTCCAAAACCTTGAGGCCCTCTTCCTCCACAACTCTTTCCGCTGCCCTCGTCAAGAGACCCTCGGTCCCAGATGTGAAGTGTTCCTCTGGTAACTGGCGGGGAAGACAAAAACGCCGTCGCTTAGTGGATCTTCGAGAAATATTGTGAGACAACATCATAGGCAGACACTACAGTGCAGAGAGGCCAAGAATACCGTTAGAGTTAAAAATGGAATCTTTTTTTTTTTGGTGGGGCCGTAACGGAATTGTAGTTCGTTTTCGATATTCTGGTAATGCTAAGTTGTGGTCGTTTTGGGATGCTGGTAGTTAGTGTAACACAATGTTAACGCGGAAATGACAATAAAACACGTCGTCCTGAGCCGCAGTTTATAGTATGATGAGAAAGCGTTTTAATATAGTATATCCACAATACAAGGGGAATCAAACTGTGAAAAGGGAAACAAAATAAAGAAAAAGAAAAAAAAAAATACAGATTGTAGGGGCAGGCGAGAACAGAAAGGGAGGGAGAGGGAGACAGAGACAGGGACAGGGAAAACATGGGGCTGTGCTTTGGTTGCTTTGACGGAGGCAACAAGCGAATGACCAAGGAGGAGGAAAGATTGGCCTCTGAAGAAGCGCGCGCTAGAGCTGAAGCAGCCCAGAAAAAGTAAATTCCCCCTCTTTCTTCCCTTTTCATTCCATTTCTTATAATTTCATTATCGCACTTTTATAATTTAACAATAAACATTACCTTCCTGCAATTTTTTACCGATTGATGTTATTATTCTAAAGCCAATTATTGGCATTGATCTGTCGCGTTAAGAACAAGGCATCGTATTTTCTTAAATCATATGTGATCACTTGCAAATTCACACCTTTGGCCTTCTATCCCTCGGCAGGAATGAAACTCAAGTCCAAAATATTTAATTATATGTATCAATTGTATAAGTTTTTTTTTATTTGCATTTTCATTTTGAGTTGAGCTGGGGTTTATGTCTTGTATTACAATTTCCAGCGCATTGTTTTGTTTCTAGAACTTATTGCTGCTTCTCATCCGTCAATATTATATTTTACTTTAACTTTATCGCTCTCTCGGACAAATTCACTTTCAAAATCGATGAGATTGCTTATTTATGCAAGTTGGGCGGGTATTGTGTCCTAAAACTTAAGGTATGGATAAGATAGCAGGAAATGACAACCTGCGTATGACATGTTTGTGGAGTTTCATACAATATAGGATATTCATGGCCCACTCTAATTAGTGAATGAGACACAATAGGGAAACTTGCTGAGAAAGGATCAATCTTTCAAAATAAAAATAAAAAATTAATGCTTTTATGATGGCTTTGTGTTAGTGACAGAATAGGTGAATAAATATAGGCTAACTTACATGTGTTCATTGTAATTGCAGGCAAGAGGAATCTGACAATTCTGCAGGACGAGCTGCACGTGCACAACAGGAAGAAGGAACGGCAAAGGAATCTGCAAACTCCAACAACGGGGAAGAAGTTCCAAAGGAATAGTCATTGAAGATGTTAGACGCAACTAATTTTTTGGCAAGTATCAATTGCTACTGTCATTAAATCTGTCAGAGTTCCATCTAATGTACTGCTTTGTTGCTCCATTCATTTTGACTAACCTTCTTCAAATGTATGTATACCACATTGTGGCTATTACAAATCACTTATATTACGCTTTGACCCCTTCATATGTACGTGCAGTGGCAGATGGGTTGAAGTAAGGCAATTTGTCTGCCCCGAGTCAACTGTTTATTGCATGTAAGGTGAATCACCTGTCTGATAGAACTCGGGTAGTTCATTGTTTTATGACTTCTGGCCTTTTTTGACAACAGAATCCATTTCATGATAACTAGGACTATATTCTACGAATCAAACCAAAGCAGATGATAAAAGTTACATGCAATTAAGATTACAGTATTTAAGACATGCATGGCCTGGGTCGGTTTGGTCATAGGCACAGGCTTAGGCTTAGGCTTAAGCTTCAATTTGTTCGGCCAAATTAATTTTGCAAGCGAACCAACTTGTTGAAGCCTCAGGTTGCTTTGATGGTTCTCTGTGTAAAATAATCTATGAAAACTTAAAACAACATTTTGGACCTTTTTGCAGTGTACTAGGATTACATTGCAGCAATGCAACTCATTTTCAGCAAGTAAATAATGCTGCAATAGCAATTACAAGTGCAAAAGAGTTGTGGGTTTACATTTAATCATAGCGACACGAAGTACGTGCAAAATGCCACACGAGTGTTGAGCACAAATGATTTTTTTAAGGGGAGGGGTCAATCAAAAGATGTAATTTTGATCAAGAATAGGCTGCTCTGGTTCATATCAATGCAGAAGTTGTTTACTCTTTGTCGAAGCTCTCAGTCATGAAACTACTTTTAATCTATAGATTGAACCAACTGGGTTGAGTTAACTTCCTTGGTTTCTTCCGGTTGTTTAGAAGAAGGAAACTGTTAGTTGTGTGTGTGGATATAACAGAATCAAAATGCGTTCTCAGTTCTGAACAGATCATTTGTCTGATTGGATTCTTTTATCTTGCAGTTTTAACTATAGATCCAGACATGGTCTCCGCACTGCCAGCTTCCCTTGTTTCAAAGATGAAGAAACGGTCTTTACAGAAATTGCGTCATCAATCGAATTGTATTGTTTTCCAGACCAAGATATATTCTGTTTGATTGTAAAGTATTCGTGGTGTAAAGGAACGAGGACGAGTTCACAATTTTGTCTGATTGCCTCTTTTTGGGTCCCTTCCTTTCTTTCCTGCCATCTTAATTAACGTGAAACCCTCTCATACATTTTCTTAAAAAAAATAAAAATAAAAATGTTGTACGGTATAGTATCCATTTGGAGCAAATGTGTTTTTTTTTTTTTTTAAATTAAATGCACGTGGCATAAGTCTACGCTATAATTGTTTGGTAGATAAAGCATCAGAAGAATGGGACGGGACGTGGGATTTACCCGAACAAACACTTTAAGGATTAATGGCATCGTTGCTTTCCGAAAATTTTAAATCATAAAGAGGTCCAAGACTTCAGAAGATGAATCAAATAATTACTGCCGTAAAGATGCAATATGAAAAACCATATATAAACAGGGGAGAAACTCTCGAAGATGGTCCGAATATGTGGATGCAGATCAGAGACAGAGAAGCGGGAAATGTCCGCCCAGATTCATTCGCTAATTGCATCAAGTCCAATCGTATTACTGATCTTCAACTATCCAATTACAAAGATAAATGGAGCCGAGCCATAAACTCTCTTCAGGTGTCCCTTTCTTCTTTTGTTTCAAAGATCAAATAAGTTGAGGATAATTGTAATCACAACGACCGTGCACGGACTCAATTCTTAATCAACAAGGGCGATATAAAATGTGATATGATTCAGGATCCCTTCCCTGGAGGATTTCGCCTTTCTCTTTCTCCTGCCTGCCTGTAAAATGCTTCTGGAATTGTGTAAAGGTTTCGTAGAGGGACATATGTCAATAACCCATACGATGTCGCCCATTCCATGTATAGACAAACAACTATTTATAACTTTCGCTAATATATTTTAGAATTTCTGTCAGTCCAGCCTAATATACTCGTCTCCTTGTAACAGTCGAAAACAACTTGCTGCATATTATATTTAGCTCTTGTGATTTTATATCTATGAGTTCATAGATGCCATTCATCCTTGATTTTAAACCTCTTGTTCTGGGTGGTGCAACTAGCGAGAATGACTACTAAAAGTCTGCAAAAACACAATGAAATAAAAAAGTACATACATGCCCTTTTGTATTAATTAATGCAATATAGCATTCTCAAGTGTTCCACTAAGAAAACCTTTGATATCGGGTGCTACCTAATTGAAAAAGAAAGACAATTGTTGATTAGATGAATATATACTGATAGAAGGACGAATCCCTTTCAACGATATCCAAATCTGAAGGACAAAATAGATGGATGGATAACACTACCAATATTGAAATAAAACTTCAAGATAACTAATAGAGTTCGGGTTTCTATTCCAAAATCTGCTACTAAACTAAGAAGTTTCTCTTCCAAATTGGAATGAAAAGAAAGGGCAATATACAGGTCTAAGTTTCTATTCCAACTGGGAATGAAAAGAAGAGTGATATACAGGATGGTTGCCATTTCTAGTAACAAATCTCAGTGATGCAACTTTCCGAGGTCGACATAAAATGGTTCTGTTGCAGATCAATACTAGGTTTAGCAGTTCGTTCTTCCATTGAAGGTTTCTCCAACAGCTTCTGGCACATGATGGTATCCCCGAAGACCAAGAATGGATAATCGAGAAAAAGTGACCTCTCATGGTCAGTCATCTTTGCAAAGCCAAACGAACTTGTCCAAGTTTCAAGCATGCTATGAACAGCAGGCAAAGTTAACCTCTCTACACCGAACTCAATCAGCTTCTTCTCAAGCTCTCGCATCAAAGCACTACACATTCCAAGTCTTCGAAACTCGAACTTGGTGGCCACAAGAGGCACTTCTGCAACCTTCTGCCCAAAAATCCTCACAGTGGCAGCAGTAACCACTTCATCGTTCTTCTCCAGAACCGCAGTGTAGAACCCTTTAAAGTTCAAACGACCAAGTTCTGAACTTTTACTGAAAATAACCTCTTCAACAAGATCTTTCCCGTTGAAAGCTTCAATGACTGGCTCAAAACACTCGTGCATTAGTTCAAGAGCCACACGGAGCTTGCTATCAATCAGTGCCAAAGCATTGGGATCGCAATTAACATCCGCAGAGCTTTGGGACTTCATGGTCTTCAACAATGTCAGACTTAGATTTTGTCCAGCCACTGGAATCGGTTTTCCTATCAGCTTCTGTAGACCATAAAATATATTCTCACACTCTCTGCTGCATAGCCAATTCTCATTTTCAATTTCATTCAGCTCTGCAAGCCCTTTAATCTTGAGGCACCCAATGTGATATTTATGCTCACATTGGTCACAAACGAGAAAGCTATTATTCACAGAATCTGCATTCACATGTTTGCAGCTGTAGTGGCTGCAAATTTTGCAGCAGCATGATGGGCAGAACCAATCACCATCAGGGAGTTCCTTGAGACCCAAGCAGCTTAGATGGAATGAGGATGGACATCGATCACAGAGAATTAATTCACCCTCATTATGACAAACAGAACAAATGCTATCATTCTGAACCGTTTTCATATTTTCATTGATCAGACCGTTTCTCCTAGCTTTCGTATTCAAGCCCTTCGTTTTGTTATTCTGCGAAGCTTCCTTCTGGCAATCCGACAGTAACCTCCCATCTTCCAAGAAAATACTGGCAGCGGGTCTGTGTTTTGTGCTACCAGCATGAGCTTCAAAGCCAGTGAGTGTGAACATCTTCCAACAACAGTCACACTCGATTCCCTGACTAAAGAGCCTCCCTTCCTTCACTTGATTATTTTTACCACGGCAGGACACTTTTGCTCTTGGTAATACCACTTTCTGGTCTATCAACCAAGAAAACACCCACCTCCTAACTCTTTTACTTGATCGCATATGTCTACCCCTTTTGCCACCTCCAACACAAGTCAAATCATTTAATTGGTTTTGTGAGTGTGATAGACCACCCATTGAACATTCATTACCTGATAAAGGTTCTGCCTTTCTTTTCCTGCCTCTTCTTTGCTGCTGCGTGATAGCAGGTGCTTGTAAATTAGTGTGGTTTTCAGAACAGGATGAAACTTTTTTAATCGAAAAGCCCTCATCTTGAGGAGCCGGAGTAATTTGCGGCAGGGATTCGTGATTGGGGGTAATGCTTTCAGACTCAGATCCTATTAATATTGTTCCCTCTTCTATAAGGCTTTTGCATGCCGTTTTCAGAGAATAATAATTCTTGCCATTGATGGGTGATTTATAACGCAATTCCTTTCTTCCATTTTTGTCTGCCAACCAGAAAACCCACCCCAAAGCAGAGAGATGTTTTTTGGCTTTTAAGGTCAAGGTGGACTTACTAGAGGAGGCCATGGCATTACGGGTGTGGCGCTTATACTCGTCGTCTCCACCAGTGAGACTATACCAGTCGAGCACTGCTTGAGGGCAATATTCTGGTTCAACATAGACAACATTGTCTTGAGGGCTACGCTGAGAAGCCATAGAGCTCTCAAGAGTCAAAGCAACTTCGTCTTGTGCGTTGCATTGAGATACGGAGACGATGAAGAGTCTCAACCTCATAGGGCTTCAGACTCCTTGCCGCCCACGCCACTCTCTATGGGTCGACTGTTACGTCTTTCACTCAACTCTGACACCGCGACACGCTCAGGTTTATTTCCTTTTGAGTTTCACTGATTTATTATATTGTTATTTTTTATGGGAGATTTATTATGTTATATTATTTTATTTTATTTTTTTTAACTGATTTCTGTTATTTTTCATGGTAGATTTAGGAATTTTTTATTTAATTTAATCTGATCTAATGTAAAAGAAATGAGATGAATCTTTTTAAATGTATATATATTTTTTTAATATAGGATTGACACATGGAAAAAGTATGAGTTTCTTTAATTGACACATCTAACTCATAATAACAAAACACTTTCATTCTTTTTTTAAACACACTTAACACTTAACTCTCTTTCTTTTTTTTTTCTTCTCAAATCAATCAATTAATATTAATATAAACATTAAATGAATAATTTTATGTTTTTCATTCTAAAATGTTGACACTTGACTACTCTATTGATTAGTATCTATCACTTTTTTTAAAAAAATTTAAAATATATTATAATTTTTTTTAATATTATAATTTTTTTAAAAAATATTTTGGTATCTTTAACTGACATATTAAAATTGTGTGCTATAATTTTTTATATATTTATTTTTTTAAAACATACATGTTAAATAAATTAAAAATAATTTTTTTATTATTAAAATTAATAAGCATGAGGAAGAATTTTAAGTATATTTTATTTTTTAAATTTTATCATCACATAAAATCTTAAAACTATTATTGCTATATATATATATATATATATATATATATATATATATATATATATATATATATATATATATATATATATATATATATATATATATATATATATTCATTTACAATTAGTAGGTTTATTTAAAAAAAAAAAGAATATTATAAAATTATGTAAATTTTATCGTACCCTAATCACTAAATTGCCTTTTATCTTCCCAATTAAATTTACCCCTGTCGTGCAACCCACGTATCATAATCTAGTTTAAATCACTAACAATAAGATGTGATTGCATATCTTCTTTTTTTTCCGGCCAAAAAAAAGTTTCTCTTTTTTAATTTGATTCTAATAGATGCTGCAGAATCCATCTTTAACTTGAAAGTCTTTTTAAAAAAAAAAAAAAAAATTGCCTTTTATCTTCCCCTACGTTTGCGGAAAACAAAAACATGTATTAAATTTAAAAAAAAATCAAAGTAAAATTTTTTCAATTTTTTAATGGTAATTTCTTCCAATTTTTTTAAAGGAACCTATTTGATAAATAGTTGTTAATAATCACTTTTTTCCTAATAATATTGTTTTGGTTTCTCTTATTTCAAATGACTCCTGTTGGCCTCGCATTGCTGTCTTGAGTCTAGTCTTGATAATTAACTAGCAAGAATTTTCTGAATAAAAAAATATTAATATGTATTTTTGAAAGATGGGGAAACACGAAAGAAATTAAAATTGTAATTATAATTAATTATAAAAGTGAATTAGAATTTGAGGAATCTAAATATGAAAAGAGCATTAAGAAGATATCTTGATAACCACATGGTGGCATGAAAATTGAATTTTCTAGATTGATCTCTATAATTACTACTATAGATATGTAAAATTAATTGGTTTCAATTTGAAACAGGAATTGATTTAAATATTTTTGCTTCTCTATAGTATATTTTTATTCAAACATCCATCCACAGTTGAATTTAGTTGAGATGGCATTGTCCTTTGTTGATTTGACACTTAAGTCCAAGTTGCAATTCTTGATTTTCCTTTTTATCGATCGGCAAAAATTAATATCATATATAAAGTTAAGATGAATATTTTATTGATAAATAATTTATAACTTATAAAAATTATCTGAGAAAATAATGATTCACACCTTTCAAAAGTGATTAATAAACATCACCACAAAAGAATGATTAAATTTATCAATTATAGAATATTGCATATAAAACAATTTACAAATTAAATTTTTTATTTTAAATAATAACAATGAAATAAAATAATTCATTAATAAAGGCATCCAATTCCATAAACTAATGCTACACAGCATTGCTAGTTGACGATTGATCTATTAGCTATTACAGAAGAAACGAATAAGCAAATACTTAATGGTTAGTAGGCCGTAAATGTTACAAATATGAGTCTGATCTCATCTATAAGAATAAGATTCATCATATCCATTGAGCCAAGATCTGAAAAAACAGGAATAAGAAAATTTAATAACAGAAGGTTTCTGCCCAATTAACTATTAAGAGTCCTTATCCAAGGTCACGCCTCATCGTCAACAACATTGGCTGCATAGTGGCCAAAGTTTCTGCCCTGTTGGTTTATAGACAGAAGAAAAACGAAAAAAACAGATCAGTACAAACTCCTTATGACTAAGCAGAAAGCATTAGCCGAAATTAACAGCAACGAGAAGGATTGTATTTTGCAAGCACGACCACAATAGGAAATTAAGAACAGATCACTGGTATATATAGAAGTCCCACGTTGAAGATGTGGGGGACTGGGGTTCGCAGGTAACTTGGATAATTTCTACCTTTCATCCACTTGGAATGCAGCATATTCAGTATCAAATGCAAAATATTGTGGTGTTGCAGAGTAAATTTTGATTTTAGCTAGTTGCAATTGTTTATGTCCTGACAGTTGAGTTTGTATTGTGCAGAATTATCTGATACTTGTTTCCCAGTGGAATAAAAACTGACTCACCAAAAATAGAAAGCATGAGATTTGGCTTATAGAGAGTTTTATAATACTTTACCATGTTAATGACATGCAAATGCAATGATTTTGTTTTTCTGGCAAATCACAAGCATTAATTCACCCATTTTTTGTTAAAGCAAAAAGTTTATCATGATTGAGTAGCAATTCAAATTTTATTCAAGTTCTCCATTTCTGCACAAGCATTCCAACATGAAGATTAATGAGAAGGATACCAACCTCAGACAATGTCCGCTGCTTATTAAGTAATTGGGTCCTTGCCTTGTTCAGAAATGAGTTTGGAGACTTGAACATTCTCTGAAGGAGAGGAAAAGATTCAGCGAAGGATAAACAAAAATCAATAAAATAAATTTCATCAATCATGTACAAAATGCGGCGCTAGATAGCTAAACACAACCAAATCATAAGAACTAACCTTTTCACCACCAGACATTCGGCGTTCATTGTTTGTTTGATACTTTTTCTTTGGTGTGAAATCAAAGACTTCATGAAGGAACTCATTTTCCTGTTTCACCAAGGGAGAAGAGGGAAAGGAGAAGGAAAAAAAAAGGTCATCAGTCAGAAATACGCAGAAGATTTAGAAGCTCAAGAAAGAAAACTGGCCAAAGAGTACCAACCTGCATGTGCCTAATGAATCCTCCCCCCAAGAAGTGCTTTAGAAAATTCAACTGCAACAATTTGAACGTTAAAATGCAAACACAGTAAATGAGAGATCTGTGGAGGATAATGAAAGAACATGAGAAAAACCTGTATCATTTGGGACCATGATGAAGTCTGAAGAGAATCACTGCCGATCTTCATTGATGTGTCAGGAGCGTAATCATACTGGTGTGATAAGTTAAGATCAGTTCAAAAGCCTCTCTGCACCATAAGCCATATATATACACATATATATATATTTGCAAATAACAATAAAATACCTCAAAAAACTCCAAGATATCTCGAAACAAGTTCCTCTGATTATTCAGATCTTTTTTAGCAGAACCCTTTCCACCAGCCTCTACAGAAAGATTTTTAACTTGATTTATGACTTTCCCTCTCAATCCTTGAACATGTGCATAACTTTCCTGCAGTTTACTCTCGTCTTCAGTAATCTTAGATTCACCAGAAAATCTCTCCACACTTCCAATCTCAAATATTAGAGCAAGTGCCTCTCCAGCAGCAATACGTACTGAACGGTCCTCCTTCTCTAGGAGACTAGATAAATAAGATATTGAACTGCATCAACAATTAAAAAAATAATAATTAGTCAATTTAGTCCAATTCCTCAGTTATGCAGGAATGAAATAAAACAGGGCATAAAATAACTAGGCTTTGCTTACTTTTGCCAATTTTTAGAATTTAGCCTCAAGCCATCCATGCTAGAGAGGAGAAAGGACCAAGCAGAAACCACAGCAGTTATTAATGCAGCAGAAGGTTTGGCTGCAACTACCTAAACAATCAAATAGATCAAGCAGTTACTATAAGGAAGAAAACTAATGCACCAATATAAAAAGACAACATTCTTATTGTCTTCATGTTCAGAGTTAGGAGCACTGCATGTGACGAAGTTACTATAACAAACAGATTTTAATTAGAGCCAATCCTACTACCAAGTACCAAGAGCTGATCAACAAATAAAATTAGTAAAACTAATTAAAACCACATAATATCGAAAAATATAAATAAAGATGCCTACATTGGAACCTAATTTAGGATGAATCACTCGCCAAATCATCTCCATTGACTTTTCTGTTTCTTCTTGATCATTCCCACCTACAAAAGTGGTAATAGCCAAGCACTCCAACAACTAAAAACATAAATAGCATTGATCAGAGAAGATTTGGCATCAGAGTAGCTTGCGAATAAAGACAGAAAAGTTGAACAGAATGCCAAGCATTATTTTCCAAACCCCTACTTACTGATGATATCTTTGAGGCATCTGACCCAGATGTTAGAGATTCATCAAGAGGACGGATGGACTCTTCATATATTTCACGCGCATTATCACCACATCCAACAGTCAAGGCCAACAAGCCTACAGAAAGAATCACGTTAAACAAAAAATAAACTATTTAAAAGAATTAAGAATACAAATATATTAAATAAAATCATACCAATTGCATGAGATGCCAAAGCTACCTCCTTAGCAGATGCCTTTTTGTTTTTTTTTATTGAATTTAGACACTGATGCAATAAGGTAGCAAATCTGATGAAGGAAAACACCTCAAGGTCACGATAATCATCCTATTTAAATAGACAGATGAAAATAACATTTCTACCGACTACTGCCTGAATACAACATGGTAACTTCTATCAGAGAAAGGAACACAGTCTAAAACAGCAAACATGGAGGAAAGGAAGACATGCAGTATAATAATTTGCATTGCATGTAATCACACTCGTGTGAATGCTTTTGACAAAACACGCTCATTTAAATCTATCTTATTATTGCTTGTGTAACTTTAAGGAAATAGAATAAGAGAACCGGAGAAACAATTGCGTGATACAAAAGCCAAAACTTGAAAGACGAGTACTTACTTCTTCTCCAAAAACTGATGCTGCATGTTGCTGTTGAATGCCTCAATGACCAACGACAAAGCCTTTTCCCTCGTAGAACCCCTTTATCGAAACAAAAATAGTCTTTAGGCCCAAAACGAAGAGGAAGAAATAGGAACCAGCATAAGGTTATAGTCCAAGCAAACGTCATAAATTCCAAGACTTAGATTACCTCTTCTCGTCTAAAGCATCTAGAGCTTGATCGAGCAAACTATCTTGATCATAGTGGACTTCTTCAGTCCCTGACACAGACATACGATCAGACCGCAGAGTTGAGGACGAACTCACACTACTATCATCATCACTATCCAACATTGCAGTATTTTTACGTTGAGAACCTACGCAACAATCAGGAGCTTGAATTACATCTTCCGCCTCAAGAATTAAAATTATTCATGAAAAAATAAAAGACAACCAAGGAACTCCGACATCAGAGTACTCAAATATTAAAAAGAATCATATCAATAAAGTGTGGCAATGTCAAAATCTAACAATTTTATTAGTTCAATCAAGCTAAGTAGTGTTGACAATCATAAAACGCTCAAGCTAACTTAACAATAAGTTGCACTCGTGAATGCTGCAATTCACAACGTAGATTCGTTAATTCAACAAAAGGAAAAGATTTTACAGGAAAAAGGAATAATTAACCCCTTATTGATTGGGAAAGAAGAAACAATACAAATTTGCATAAAATCTAAATTTCATGCATAAGTGAAAGGGGCTTACGCTTCCCCATGTTAACGACTCCTTAGCTAGGATATGTTAGAAACTGTTACAAGATTGAATCCCAATCTGAGAACCAGAGAGCTGCAGAAGTATAAGATCGACGGAATTGAAAGAACGAAAAGAAATAGGGCTGAGCAAAGAGGACAATAACAACGCTGGGGTTAGCTTGGATGATGAATAAGCCATTAAAATTTCAAGGGAAGCAGGAAAAATTCTATCTGCGAGAGGAATTGGGATTATATAATAGAACCCGAAGGAAGAAAAGAGAGGCGTTTTATGAAACGAAGACCCCAAAACACAGAGGGGGAGAGATAGAGGCTATAGGACAAGGGTTCTCGGTAGCAAAGGAATTATTCAAATTGGGTGGTTTGGAATATTCGGCGAACGTATAAGGGATCGCAGTCATTGAGAATGGTGAGGGTTGCGTGGCAAAACGTGGAACATCGATTGGAAAGAGCTTCGCACTGTTTGATGAGAGAGCACGCTGCCTATTGGTATTTGTCGGCGTCAGTAAATCAGCTTGGGCGTCTATGACGCGTACACGTGGCTTGGATAAAAATACCGACTCGGTTCCACAAGTGACACGCTAGAAGGTTGTCTTGCCGCTTAGATGTGGGCCGTGTTTTTTGGAAGAGTGCGTGGTCGCTAGAGTCTAGACTCACGAAGCACGTGCCCAAAAGGAAAAAGTAAGACAGTGCGAGCAGCTCGCGTCACAAGTGATACGGGGTTGAACGCAGGGAAAGAGAAGAGAAGCACCAGAGAACGAGACACAATTCTAGGTGCCGTTTGGAACATGCTAGATTATCAGAAATCAGAAATCCTTCATATAATGACTCCTTAGCATTTGCTAAAATCTCCATCATGGACATTTCTACACCTGTAAGGCCCATGCTTGTGGACATATCGAAGATTTCACTGTTGTCCAAGCGGCCCGGATTACAGAGAAAGAAACCAAGAATGGGCCTCACTTGCATCCAATTTAGACTGTCTTTCTGGACTGTGTAATTGGGCTTTTTCCATTCTTTTACATACCACACCCAAACCACGTCAGAAACTTGGGATCTTCGTTCTGAAAAGCTGATTTATTTATTAAACACTTTAGAGCCGAGTTATGCCTTCTGGCTTAGAAAATAAAAAAGGCATGTCCCCATTCAAGAAGCTTACTTCTCCACTAAAGGTTCATAGCCTTTAACAGGAAAAAGGGAAGAGCCGGAGAAGAAGGAAAAGTAGTCATTGAATTTCTCATTTTCTATCCACAAACTTGGACATTTATAACCTTGCAAGGAAACAGAATTGATGTTTGAGAGAAGTATTATATATTATGCATGGGTCCATGAATTATAGCTAAATCATGTGGTATGGACTATGGAGAGTTAGTTGGTTTTTCTCTTCTCTGTGTTCAATAAAACCTCAGCGTTTGTAATTGACATTGTTGTCACAGAGTGGTTGTTATTGTTCTCGTTTTTTCCCATATTTTATGGTGTTTCAAATGGAGGAAGCATGTTGAATCTGAAGGACCGTGTGTTGGGAAAGGATTGGACCAAGAAACTTCAGGCCCCCTTAGTGTAATTCTTTTCTTAAAATTTAATAAATAAACTTGAATGTGTGGTGCCATGCCAGAGTGTGTGTTAAGTTAGAGATGGTGGAGGCTCAGTGGATCTAAAATGGGCATGTGAGCACACTGCCCAGTGGGTTTTGGGAGTGGCAAGTTTGAATATTAATAGGAAAGGGAAGGAGAAGAGATAGGGACAGTCAAAACATTGGGAATCCCAAACTGGTATAACATCTGACTAATTTGAAGTGTTAAATACAAGGTAAGATGAAGAGGCACTTTTGTTGAAAGACATGGCATGCATGGGAGTTAGTGTTTGTGGGGTATAAGTCCCTTGGAGTGTCAGAAAAATTTATAAGGGCACGAACCACAATCATACTATGCTTGTTGGCTGGCTTCGCTTACCCTTCCCATTCCCCATATTCCATTCATCTCTCCCCACGCATCATTGTGTTCTGTTCTGCCTCTCTCTCACCTCTTCCACTACAGCTCTTTCCACTTCCATAATTCTCGTTCATCAGCCCTCCAATTATATCACTCTTCAATCCTTTTCTCTCTCTGATCTCTCTTTTTGATCATTTGGAATTTTCTCATCATTTTCTATTTTTCTAATCAAAATTAATTATTTTTGGGTTTGATGAGGCAGAAAAATATTGTAATGAATTAATGGAACTGGAACATTTATAAGAAAATGATGAATCATACTATACGGAAAAGAGATCGATCAACCATATATATTGCCTTTTCTTGTGATCTTGTAAATTGATAACTTGGTCAGTCAATGACATTATCACTTTTCTCCTGAGATCGGTCGGTCATCAATGTCATTATTGATCAGAGAATGGGCGTAGCTATCTCAGAAAAAAAAAAGTGACAGATTTACAGTGGGCGCAGCTTTCTTTAGGACAGTCATTCCACGTCGAAATTGATTTGTTTGTTTGGATCGGTTCCATTAATTAATTAACCTCGAAGAACTAATGAATATGTTCGAAATCCTAAGTACTATAAATGCTTTTCCTTCTAATAAAAACTTACTCGAAAGGCATGGATATACAAATAACAGAAAATATATATTCTATGACTAAAACAAAACGGGTCAGTTTATCCTTTGTGGTTAACTCTAAAAGGAAGGGTTAAATGAAGGGTGTGAGAGCAATAAAAGAAAAATAAAGAACACCCCAGCTATGGTGGTGCCATGGTGGTTTGAATAGCAATGCAAAATATATAGGACAGGTATGCAGTGCAGGCAAAGTTGGCAACTCTCTCTATAATACATGGAACACACCAGCTAGCCGTACTTAGCTAGCATGAACTTTTATAAGAGATGACTGATTTATTGACATATCCTGATATATCATCTGAGTAGTCCCCATGTATGATTTTTGCAGTATCATTATCATGCATATATATTCATAACACTCCAATTTTTCCTTTTCAGAGACTGTACGTACATAAATCTCCTCTCTGCTAGCAAGCTAGTACTATATATGTATATATATATATATATATATCGACACTGACTCATGCCATCGGTCCATCTTTTAATAATAGTCCTATGCAACCATTAATCTCTGAATTACGCCTATAAGAATCTAGAATCGTCCTATGTATTTCTCCGCTATTTGTATATTTGACAGCAAGATCTAATTAAATATCATCAAGCTCCAATCTGAAGGTACTGTTTCAGTTTGTTAATTACTAGGAGTATCGATCCATCAATAGGATAAAAAAATTAAGAAAATCAGCAGATTCAGATTGGGACGCTGAATATATATTTCACCTAGACTTTATTGTCATCAAGTCAAAAAAGAAGGTTATCATACATGCATGAATGGTTGGTTACACACAAGTGTCCTTGCTAGCTGTTGGACAAATATAATAAATTAATTGATATATATGAATTAGGTTAGGCCTACAACGAATTTATCGTTTTGTTAGCAATGCTTCCGGGGTGGGAACAAAATGCATGTGGGTGTTGATAATTTGATTTTGGCTATCCCTCGTGGAATTATCCCTTCAAGAAACTACGAAAAAGACGAGAGGAAGGATAGAGATAGCAACGTAACATAACATAGCATTCATCAGCAGCAACGTACGTACTATATATATACACGTTTGAAAAGAGGAAGAGGGAAATTTACTACATGAATCATGATGATATATAAGGACAAAAAAAAAGAAGGAAAAAGCCTGCCTGTCTATATATATATACCACATTTAATTTCAACAAATTAAATTAAAGCTGATCTGTAATATGTTACGTACGTGCGTGAATGAATACTGATAGGGATGGACCAATTCACTCTGCTAGCTGCTTCTTTCTCACTTCAATAATTAATTATTCTTCCAAATTAACCAAACCAGCACATCATCGATCTCACACTGTGCTACATCGATCGCGATCGACCTTATACATGCATGCATCCCTTCTTCACATGATTCAGACTTCAATCTTGAAAAATACGTACAATATTATATGTTGAATTTTAAAATGATTTTCTAATTACACCCAAGTTGAGTCGAGTGAGAGAGTTCCACTTCCACTTCCACTTCATCACACTGCATGGCTTAGTTTGGTTATTAATTGTATATTTTTCAATCTAGGTCTACTCTCTCACTTCAACTAAATATGCTAATCTGTAGTTGTACAAGTAGATATCATATATTTAAGTTGTGCAAGTACGGCCTCTGCATGCCAACCTGTTTACATTTTTTCTTTCATCCGTCCGCTCGCTTCCATTAACAAATTGGACTTCCTTAACCTAAATAAAAAGTCTTTGGTCATTGTCCTTTCTTAATTTTCTAGTTGACTTCGAGTCTGAGTCTTCGTCTTTGTCTTAGTTTTATTTTTATTTTTCTTTTAAGAGACGATCCACTTGGTCATTTTATCGTCTTTATCTACATACATAAGCTTCCAAACTCTTGAATTATTATTAAATTTAAAATTTGACATGCAGTTTAAGCGTTGACATATTTGGATCTTATTGCCATTTGTTTGTTTTGGTCACTAGTTATCTTTAGTTTTATCTTGTAGTCGGTACATAAAAACATTGAAAGCTAAGCTTTTTAAACTAAAATTATGAGTTAAACCTTAAAATCGAAAATGATTCATTTTCGTCGAATACCTATGTATAATATAAAGAAAATAGATATTCATCTTTCCCCTTAAAAATCTCGCCATTTTATTATGCTTACAATTTTTAACGATTATCACGGGTTACGTTCCCTCGCCACAGACACATTCAATAACTCTTGTTGAACGATGATGTGGCTATATTTGACTGGACAGGGCGTCAGGGCAGTGTCAATGGGGCCTCCAGCATACCTCTCTGAAACCCGGCCCACTTCCATAACAAAAAGACTTGGGTGTGGTGTGGACCATGGTTAGGTCGCATGACCCCACGTACCGTACGGCATTAACTATTCAGCTCACAAAAGGACGGTGTTCCACACGCTCCGAAAAAGGTCGCGTATCTCAGACACTCCATTTATCTTGTCCACGGAAACAGACGCTTTCTCGGTCAAATCTTGATCTTCCTCAATTCTTACCCAAACCTTGACCCAACACGAAAACACATACTGCACCCTCGCCCCCGCAAAGACCACAATAACTAAATCTCGCCTCTTTCGGAGCCAATGCTCATCCTTGTATTACCCAAGACATAATAGTCACTGTCTTCAACCTGTAATCGCTACAACAGTTTGAAGATTTCAGCTAGATCATAGGTTGTTCAGTTAATATCCTTCTCCCTCTTTCTTCGTTGGGTCAAGGAGGTCAACCGTAAATGTTACGTTGAAATCTTTTTTTGAATTTACGAAGCAGGGAAAGAAGGACAAGTATTAAAAATGGATGTGGATCATTGTGTATCCAGTCTTCTATGCCATGAAAATGAAACGTTCTTGGAAGATGAAGATTCATTCACTCACTTAAGGGATTGTAATATGGCAGAGGATGAGTATTTGAACATTTTGATTGAGAGAGAGATTGATCTTGGGTTCAAAAAGGATGAACCTTTGGGGTTTGGGAACTGGATCAAACATGCCCGTTTGGACGCTATCAATTGGATTCTCAAAGTTAGTACAATAACCCATTTTTCATGTACTTTGATTGAGCTTCATTAATGAAACTGCAATTGGAAGTTTTGATTTTTTTTTTCCCCCTCTTTTTGTAAATTCAATTCCAGACAAGAGCAACATTCGGTTTTCGCTTTCAAACAGCTTATTTGTCTGTCACCTACATGGATCGATTCCTTTCCAGGCGGTCCATTGATGTAAGCTCAACTCTTTTGCCAATGCCAACACGATTTTTGGTTTCTGATTAATTGATCACTCTTGATTAATGTTAATTCCTGATCTTGTGGTTGAAATCTCCATTTTATATATGCAGAGCGATAAGTATTGGGCAATCCGGATTCTATCAGTTGCATGTCTTTCCATAGCTGCAAAGATAGAGGAATGCAATGTACCGGCACTATCAGAGTTTCAACTGGAAGACTACAGCTTCGAGAGCAAAGTGATTCAGAGAATGGAGCTTTTGGTGCTGAGCACATTGGAATGGAAAATGGGTTTTATCACTCCCTTTGTTTTCCTTCCTTATTTCATCACCAAGTTCTGCAATGAATCCCCACCAACCCATATTTTTTGCAAGACAGTGCAAGTCATTTCCACCATAATGAAAGGTAACTAACTTTTTGATCGGCATCGCAATTTCATTATGTGTTCTTCTTTCTTCCATTTCCTTATGAATAATGCATCAATGTGATATATGTTTTTCTGTGCAGAGGTCAATTTAGTGGATCATAGATCATCTGTCATAGCCGCCGCGGCTACTTTGGTGGCATTGGATCCGCAATTGAGTAGAAAAGCACTAGAGTTGAAGATGACTTCAGTTTCTCAATATAAGTTTCTTGAAACTGTCAGTTCTTTATTAACATTTCCACTAAATTATACCAAAGCTCTTATTTTTAGATTAATCCGAGACGTTATTCCGGAACAATCAATGCCTTTTTCTTTATTTACAGGAACAAGTATTAGCATCCTATAGTCTAATGCAGAGATTATACATGGACAAAGCTAAAGGAGACGAGCTTGTACATTCCGCCAACCCTTCACCCACCCGATCAAGGCCATTAGAGAGTTCATTAGTTACTTCTGCTGCTACCTCTAAGAGAAGAAGGCTCACATTCAATGATCATAAAGAAAGTCATGGCACTCAAGAAGGGCAGGGACCCTGAAGTTTTAACCATTTGCTATTAAGATCATGAGTTCTAAGATTTTTTTTTTTTTTTTGGCTATATTCGAACCCAAGGAAAGGAAAAAAAAAAAAAAAAAGTTCTTTATTATTACTTGAAGATAATTATTTGGGGTTTGATTGAATGTCTCCCTCCCTGAGGAACAGCTAAAGAAAGGAGGAACAGAGGTGGACATAATAAGAGAATAAAAATACTAGCTTTGGGCTCTATACAAAAGTTGGAGTGCTCAAGTCACCAGGTGGACCAAAGCCAGATGTTGGTTTGGTTGGATAGCTGCTTGCTTAACAGCCAGTTAGAGGATGCTAACTAAATTTTCTTTTCTTTTTTACCCTTTTTTTTCTTTAAATTTTTTCATTCTCTTGTTTTTTAATTTTTTCCTTATTCTTTTTTCACTCTTTATTATGGGTTTTGTCATGTCTCTTGCAACCCTACCTTTTCATGGGATGCTCTGTTGGTGTCTTCAAAAAGGCTGAAAGTTCAATGAGAGAAACCATGTTGGTGTGATTGGATGCATCGTCTGTGTTGCACATTGGCCATCAGAACAGCTTTGTAAAGGCGAATGTGACTACATGTGTTTGAATGTTTGGAGGGTGTTTTTAAGGTGGGCCCTACTACTTGTTGGCCTCGCTCTGTTGAGGGTCATGAAACCCAAGACATACTGTTTGTGGAATCACAAGGAATTTCTATGTTGACTACGCTATGATGCAATAGATCTTTGTGCCACGGCTACATTTTTTCCAACCCAAATTTATACGCAGAATTTCAATTTAATAACGGGGCAAGTGAAATTAAAGTTGCTGCTTTGCTAATGTACTGTACAAACATCCATTGCGTATTAACTATGTATAATATATAGCATCCTTAAAATGGTCTGCTGATCTCGTTTAGCATTATTATATTTTACCGTTCTTCCATTCATTGCTTAAGGATACCAATAATAGAATGAAAGATCGGAGATAGCTTGACTAAAAAGATAGAGTTCTTTCTAGTTGTTTTCAGTTTTGACTGCTTGAGGCTTCGGCAATTGCCCTCCGTCATGATCGAAAAAGGTTAAAGCTTTGAAACGACAAAGACAAGAAAGAGCTGAAATGGGGTAGATATAGAGATTTGAAAGGGTCAACTTGAAGTCCGTGAGAGGTGATTGATGTGTGGGCGGTCAAAACGGGCAAAGAAGTACTTGACACCTGATACTTTTGGTGAATAGGGTTAAACAGAAGCTGCCTTGGGGTAGAAAATGGCATCTTCGATGCAGAGTAGAGTGAGCGAGTCAAACAACATACTGCTCTGTTCATCATTATGGCCTACATACTAATTCACAGAGGATCATATGAGACGACATTGATACTGTTGATAGTGATACATCAAATATTTATACAGTGCTACGTACGTTGAGAAAACTTACTTCATTGCCTGTCCATTCAGTGCAGAAGACAAAATTTACTGTTCGATTGCCCATTGACCATCGTCACTATGTCAGCACTCACCAAATATTGATATTGTCCACTTCCCATTTGATGTAACTTGTGCGAATCAAGTTCGAATGCCCGTCTGTTTAGTGTCTTTTTTTATCCCAAGCCTTTGATAAATCGTCTTGTTTCTCCTTGCTTTCATTCTTAACAGTATTAATTTTATAGCGTGATGACCATTCAAGGCAGTCATCCACAGCCAACAACACTAGTTTATTTAGAAAATGAACAAGTATGTTGGTTAGAAAACAAAGCCAGGTCAAAGTAGGTCTTGGTACTTCATTTGTCTCTCTGTAGCATCCTCCCCTTAATTGCTCTTTCTTTCTTGCCGATACTGAAACCATGTTTATAACGAAACACGTAATAATACTATGGGTATGCGAGGGGAAAGAAGCTAGAGAAACAAAACCCGACACAATAGTAGTTGCCCATTTGGCACAATAACTAGAAGCTCAATTTGCACTTCGCAGATCTAGGAACCTTCTTAACGTCCTACTAGAGCATTCTGTAAAAAAGTTTTGTACACATACATCCATGGCGTTGTGTTCTAAAATCAATAACAATTGAATATGGCGGCCATAACTATCTCAGCCACCGAGTATTATATCCCTATCAACTTTCTTTCCACGAGCCAAATTTTCTGTTTTAACCTCTGCTACTTCAGGATTGGATTGAAGCATTCTTTTCCACTTCTACAAATATAGCCCATTCTACGGAGCCCATAATCGCTACCCATGAAGATTCCTCGATCTGCAGCATCAAAGTTTTGATTGATTCAATGGGAAGAGACGATCCTGTCAAGTCACTGGGTGTGGTCCAATGTTGAAGAGTTTTGGTAGTATTTTAGGAGGTTTGGAGTTTAATTTTCTTGTGTAACCAAAAAAAAAAAAGGAGAGGAACCTGTCAGAGATAATTTCAGGAAGATCCCACAGGAATCAACTTTAAAGCTGCTGCAATTGGCATGCCTAGGAATCCAAGGAAAACACTACCAAACCACTGCTTCAAACTGAGGGGATGTGTATTTGCATAGGTGCCCACGTATTCAATAATTATGATTTGGAAGAGGATGGTGCAGGTTAGGACAGCCACAAAGACATAGTTCTTCAGTATACCTTCGAAAACATTTACCTTTTCCATCTCTCTGGAACTGATCTCATTGAAAACCTAAAGAAAATAGAATCACAACAAAGACGAGAATCAGAGAACACATGATAAGTGACCAATATAATGCGATTCATATGAAATTTCTACCAAGGAAAGTTTCACTTGAACAAATATACGATGTTTGCACTCGGAATACGTTTTATTATTGACAGTGAAGAAAACAAACATCTCTTAAACTGGAAGATGAGGAAAAAGGGAAAACCAATTTGCATAGTCTATACAGGCATCATATCCACAGAATAAGCAATTACTGCTGATGGCATGAAGTTGTCATTTTTATGACAAGGTAAAAAGAACGTATATACAAAAAATCATCATCTTTGAGAAAACTGTTTTCAAAAGCTAGAACGTGCTTATGAATATAACTGCTCTTGATGAATTTTCTGTCATTGTAATCGCGGCGTTATATTGGTTTAGATGTAAGATAGAGACACTGAATTGAGTCCAGTGGTCTTGATTGTTTAAATTTACCTGACAAAATACGAATGAATTGAATATGAGTGTATTCAATACTAGATCGGAATCTGGCTCATCAAGATGGAAAGCTACTTTTCCTCTAGTCTGGAGGAACCAGATTATGACAAACTGATATAGAGACTGCCCCAAGATATTCCTCCACATCACGTTACTGATAAAATTTCCTTTCCGACCGACAGGTGGTCTTTTCATTAAGTCATCATTCGGAGGTTCAGTGGCCAGTGCAAGTGCTCCCAGAGTGTCCATGATCATGTTGACCCATAGAAGCTGAACTGCTGTGAGAGGAGCATTTCCTAGGAGTTCACAAATACCAGGAGGAGAACGGGAAGAGAAAAGAACTTAAGAATTTTCAATAAGAAAGTAATAAAAAAAATTTAACATTTTTTCAGAATAGGAAGAAATAACAAAGGGTGCATCATGTTTACCAGTTAAACAGGCAGAAGAGAAGTTAACAATCAGAGCAACAATATTCACTGTAAGCTGAAACTGCACGAATTTTTGTATATTTATGTACACTGAACGGCCCCATTTGGCCACTGTAACAATAGTGGAAAAGTTATCATCTAATATTATCACATCAGCACTTTCCTTTGCTACCTGAAATTGAAGTCAACAATGAAATTTCAGAACAACAACAATTTCAAGGACAAGACCTTTCTAATAGTAAGTAATAAGCCAATTGGGAATTGAGACAACGAAAGTACTAAATGCAGTGCAGAAGCAACTCTCCAACCAAGATTTTGATAGCTGTTGTATAGACTAAATAATAAGGTGCGACTTCCATATTTTACATATCATTTGTAAGTACTTTACATTCAGTGATGCGCAATAAGAGACTCTAAAGAGGTTGATCTCACACAATAAATTTCAGCAGTCTGATACTCTAGTACAAGTTGAAACATAATCAAGCAATCCAGCTATCTAGTTTCCCAAGACCTCTGGAACTGAATATCCGAAAAACGAACTATTGTATGGTTTCAGAACTTCAAAGAAAAGGGGGGGAAGAGACTTTGTCAGAAAAGATAAGTACAGGGTCTCTTGGCATACCTCCGTTCCAGCAATGGCCATTGCAAGTCCAATATCTGCTTCATGAAGTGCTGGGGCATCATTTGTACCATCACCAGTAACTGCAACAACGTCTTCAAATGTTGTCCTTAAGTGTTTCACAAGTGTATGCTTATCCATTGGTGCAGATCGTGCCATCACCTTCAGATAAAGAATTAAGCATGTTTGGTAGTTGACAATTTTCTTTTCAGTATAGGATAATGTAGCCCATCAAACTCATACTTCAAGTTTCAAGAATGACTTAGTAACCACTACTGGTCCAATAACATCCAACAGGACAGCATTACTTTTTATAGTAGTTGTTGGCATATACCATCATACGTAATCAGATTAAGAGTTCAAATTTTAAGGAAGTGTGATTTGCAGTATACATAAAAGCAGATATGAATAAAACAGCAAAGTCTGCAGAACGTTGAACTAAGAATTTGCAAAGATCTTTTTATATTTCATAGCAACTTCTATGTGGATATCCGAGGTTTAGGATAGCATGTGGTTCTCTTTCTAAAAACACCTATTTGCCGAACTCTGGCATGAAAATTTATTGCGTAGAATACATAAAATATTGATTAATGACATGATTATATAAATGCACCTGGATTTTTGGAATTATATCGAGCAATTCCTCCTCAGTCTTCTCACGGAACTCAGGGCCTTCAATTGCTATACCCTCGGTAAGAATTCCACATTCCCTAGCAATTGCCTTTGCAGTATTTATGTTGTCTCCAGTAACCATTCTTACAGTAATACCAGCGGACTTACAAATGGCAACAGACTCTCGAACACCAGGACGAACTGGATCTTTAATACCTACAATTCCTATACATGTGTAACCCGTAATGGGAATAGGACTTTCAACAGAGTATTCGCTTCCAATCTCCATATAAGCAAGGCAAAGTGTACGGAGAGCTTCGCTGGCAAAATTTTCAATTGTATTTTTCAAATAATTGATGGATTCTTCGTGAAGGGGAACAACCTCTCCCTTTGAGTCTATAACTTTGTCACATGCAGCTAGAATTATTTCAGAGGCGCCTTTGCAGTGTGCCCTGAAGCTACCATCAGGAAACAGTAGAACCACGCCCATGCGCTTCTTTAAAGAATTGAAGGGTTCAACTTGCACAACTTTCGACGCAAGTCGTTCTTCCTGGAAATCACCACCAAGTGATAGCCCAAATTCCAAGAGAGCAGTCTCAGTTGGTGTTCCCAGGATTTCAATCTTATCATCCTTGTTTCTGACAACTTCTCCTCCAGTATTGTTAAATATTGATTGGAGTAGAATTCTAACAGCAGACTCCGGAAGATCAGATGAGAAATCGGAAGAGATCTTAGAGCTTCCTACTTCCTTAATCTTCCCACATAAGCAAGCTTTCACGACAGTCATATGGTTAGTAGTCAGTGTGCCGGTCTTGTCACTACAGATAGTAGTGGCAGATCCCATCGTCTCGCAAGCAGCCAAGTGACGGACAAGCGCCTTATCATTCATCATCTTTTTCATAGCAAAAGCAAGGCTCAAAGTTACAGCTAAAGGTAAACCTTCAGGAACTGCAACAACAACGATTGTCACAGCAACAGCAAAGAATTCCAAAATCTCCATTGCATCATCACCAGACCATGTCCAGTGGGACCCTTCTAGCAGCTTGCGGTTAAATAGTCCTTGAACTAAAACAGCAAAAGTGACAACAGCAAAACAGAGGCCTATTTTCCCAATGAAGGTGGCCACACCATTAAGTTTGACCTGCAAAGGAGTTTCATCATCTCCCCCTTCACTTAGAGTAGCTATTAGTTTACCCCATTGGGTCCTCATTCCGACAGTGGTCACAAGCATCTTGCATGATCCATCCTGAACTTTAGTTCCAGAAAGAAGAAAAGGATTAGAAGCATTGACATTCACCGGTTCACTCTCTCCTGTTAAGCTTGATTCATTTATCAACACAGAGAAGCCGGACGCAAAAAGCCCATCAGCTGGAACCTGATCTCCTATGTTAAGATGGACAATATCACCAGGAAGTAAATAATATATTGAAATCTTTTGTCTACGTCCATTCCGAGTGACCTGAATTGTAATTTTTTTCTTCTCCCTATGTAAATCCTTAAACTGCAAAGATTGTTTGTAGTCACTAGTGGCAGTGACAAACACTACGAGCAGTATACTTGCGACAATACCAATTCCATCTTGGGCACCCTTCGGCCATCCTTCCATTATTATGCCAGCTACCAGCGAGACTAAAGCACAAACAGCAAGTATCATGAGTGTTGTATCTTGAAGGGCTTCCCATACAAGAGTCCAAAATCCCCGGACTGGGCTTTCAGTAAATTTATTAATTCCATAAATTTCTTTTCTTTGATTCAGTAGTTGCTCAGAAGTAAAAATCCCGTCATTGATTGAGGTTGAGAGCTTGTCCGCAATACCCTCAACCCCGTCATGAATTTTCAACTTCTTCACATCACGGCCTTCAACAATAGATCCCAACTCATCGGCACAAATTTCAAAACCCGCAGCTTTAACTTCTTCTGGTACAGTATATTCACTTGACAAATTTAGACCTGGAGGCAAGGACGATATTTTCTTTTGCATTAAAATGAAATCTTAATATCAATTTTTAAATTCATATCGACTGGCATTCTTACCATGTATAAACTGAAGTGCAGCTTGGGAGACCAACACTGCAACTCTGAACTTCTCCTACAATGCGTCGAGAGAGGGGGTAGGGGGAAGATCAGATAGTGAGATGCTGGAATACTATAATATCGAAATGATGAAATCCTCTTCTCCAAGTTTAGCATTATAAAGTAAGCCGCTGTATTATCATGATACCACAGTAAGATGGCCACAGTTCCAATTTTGCCACGATTTTGTTCCAGTGCAATTCTGATTTTAAGAGGTCTATTTCTTGGAGGAATTCAGTTATGCACTTTTCAAACTTAAGTAGCAGTGTTCAGATCTTCCTACAAATTTAAGCTTCAAAGACTATGGTAATTACAAGATCCGGTACACCCTGGCCAAACACTGTTGGCTCTAAGTAAGGATCACAATTTAATATTTTAATGCAGATCAAGATTGTTTGATCATTTCTTCAGAATATTTACATCGGCTTTTGCCCCTGAATCTAACAGAACCTTTAAGCTAATATGATATGGTATAAGTGCTAGCATCAAACTTCAAGGCATTAGTTGGACCTTGTTTACTCTATTCGTTTTGCAGAAATCACCGAGGCAATTGCTACCATATGATATGTGATTGTCAACAAGGATAATATCCGCTATTGTCATCCTTTACATGTTATCAAAGCGCCTTAAGCTCCTCTAATTCATCCTTCTAAGTATATCCAAAGAATACTAACGCCACGCCACCAAAACTAGCATATGCATTTAAGTTTTGTTTCAATTTAGACACCGGTAATCTATTATTTATAATGCCTCACTCAAGATCGGTCTAGCTGTCCATCTAAATTGGCTAAGTAGAACGTAAGGCAAATGCACTGGAGACATGATAGCAAGCAAAATGAAAAATGGAAATTATGCAGCTCAAAGCATAATAGAGCATGATCTAGTCAATTTATTAATGACATAATCGAAATTATGGAAAGTAGATGATGCTAGAATGCAGCGTTAAGTTCAAATGGAAGTTCAAGGTCGTGCGCATAAATTTCCAAAAATTTTGGAAAATGGAAGGATGAAATCATTAGTTTACTGTTAGTGAACTAGTCCTTTTCAAGCAAGAAAAACAGGATACGCGGAGCTTCGGGAAACGGAAAGTAAAAGATAAATAAGAAGAAACCTGATTTGAGCGTCTGATGGCCTCAGCTTCAAATCGCTTAGAGAGATTAGCAGTGAAGCGAAACCTCCTTTTAGGATTCTTCACAAGCCAACAGAGCTTTCTCCATCTCCGAAGCGCCTCCTCCGAGGAGTTCTTTGGTTTCACATCTCCGAAATTCTCATTCAGGTAGCTCTCCATCTCTGCCTTGTTCACTTCTTTCTCGGCAACTCAAATTAGAACAAAAGCTATTGTGCTCTCCACTGAGCTCACTCAAAAGGCAGTAAAAATATCAGAAGAAGAAAGCCTAAAGTAAATTCGTGGAAAACATGGGGAATCGAATTCAAATACTCTGATTTAGAATATTGCTTTTGGAAAAGAGAAAGATCAAGAAGGGAATCCACCTACAAACACTTGTAACACACTGCAATATTCCAAATTTTAAATTTAAAAAATCTCATTGCAAGCTGCAGCGGGAAGCCAATCAACGAAAGTCGAGGACAAAAACGACGCGCGTCAAAAGTCTCTTCAGAATCAAGGTAAATTTTGCAATCAAGGGGTAAAACCGTAATAAAGAGCAGAAAAAAAAATTGAAAATATCTTAGTGGACAACTTCGAGACAGTTTTCATTGATCTGATTCGCTCCAACCAATCACTTTTGAACAAAATTTCCCGCCGGGACCCATGGTGGTGCTCATGTTTTTGTTATGATTGAGTAAGACGGAGATAAACAATGCAATCAGTATCACTTAATACATGGCATCAACTTCTCTAACTACTAGTACTAGACAACCTATGGGCTCTGGTTGGGCCACTCACTTGTCATGTTTCCCCATATATGGACCGACCTTTTCTTCTGCCTGCATTTTAAAAGCCCAGAAGCTTCTGGGTCCAGCGCCCTTGCCAAAATTCCCTCCTCCTTTTTTTCCTGTTTAATTAACTTTTTCGATCTGCGTTTGTAGTCGAACATTTAAAGGAAAGTATGTAAACTTGTGAACAACCGGAATTCAAATTTGATAGAAAAAAAAAATTACTTGAATTTAATTTTAAAAATTAAAAAAGGGGTTAGCTATTAATGACCAAATAACAGGCTTTTAAGAAAAGATGAAAGAGGATGTTTGGCATGGACAAAATTGGGAAATAGGATGCTGTGGAATTGTAGAAGCGGATAAGGGATGGAGGGAAACCCCACCATCCTAAAAGCAGAAAAATGTATGGGCATCAGTTTTCGCACGCGTGCAGGGGCAATCTAATCACACTCGATTGCTTCTCACTCACGTTGGAACCCTTGTCTGCTTATCATCTCTTCTAACTTTTTTTCCCTTTTATGCTCTTTCTTCTCCTTTTAATTGGGAATATAGTAAAAGCATATTTTTTTCATTCTTATAAAATAAATGTGGATTAGATATAAGTGCCTTTATAAATTATAAATTATTCAAACGAATTTTACTGAAATTAAAAAATCAATATTAAAACTAAAGCCACCATGTTGAAAAGCAATATTGGATATAACATTAGCTTTAGCTTTTATAAATAAAAAAGGCATATTTTTTTATTCTTATAAATAAATGCGGATTAGATCTAAGTGCTTCCAATAATACTATCTCGAGAACTTAAGCTATATTTTAAAATTTAGAGTGTAAATAATACAAGATATCGATGTAGAATTTGAAATTTTTAATTTTTTTATTTAATTTTTTGACCTACTTTTCTTAGGCCTCCCTTGTTTGAGGAAATCACATGGCCAAACTGCCACCATAACTATTCCTCAATTACATGCCCATGACCTTGGATGACATGACACGATGACTGCAATCCAATCACCACTTTTGTACATCGTTTAATCATTAAGCTAAGTACCCCAAACGAAAGGGAATCCAAATAATGGAGCCTTTTGCACAAATTAGTCAGAGAAATAATACATACACCCTTCTTTAATACATGGAGGAAGGAAAATAACATCTTAATCATTAGTAAAAAAAAATAAGTAAAATCAATTAATAAACATGTGTTATTTTATTTAAATTTAAGATGACAAAATACTTCTGAATGGTGACATAATAAATAATTGTAACCTCGTATAATTATACATTGATTTCGCTTATAATTATCCATAACCATTTATCATTATTGAAGGCAATCATAATCATAAACACGAATTATGACAAAATTTCATCGTTGTTATGATAGCAAGTCTTGACATTTAACCATGCATAATACAATAACGATAGAACAGAGAAGAAAACATCTTAACCGATATTTATTTCATTGAATTGACTGTATTTTGGATGATTAATATCCTAGAAATTATTTTGTACGTCGAGAAGTGTTCGGAGAGATGTTATGTATCTATATTTATATATAGATTGTATAAATTAATTTAATATATATAATATTTCAATTTTGTATAATTTTACTATTAATTAGAATATATATCCAAAGATTAATTTAAGTTACGGAAGTGATAGATGGAATTTGCTATTGCTTTGACAGGACTTCTGTACCAACATATAACAATCCCAGAAAATAATTATACTAAAACTAAAAATTGCAGAAAGATATATCACATTACTATCCTATATTTTTTGCTTTTTTTTTTTTTGTTTTTAAGTCAAAGGATTATTGTTTTTTATAAGAGTAAAAGGATAGTATAGATACACCTATTTTGCAGCTTCTACTTCAAACATGAATCCATTCCGTAGTGAACTTGTTGACGCAATCTCATTTTACTTTATATAAAATATAAAGCTTATGTTATATCATAATACTAAAAACTTATATTTTTAAAATAGAATTTGGCACAATTTATCTCGACACATTTTTTTTTTTTACCATAATGATTTCAATTTGTGTGAGCTTTTACATTTCAAATCTTACACTCTTACATTTTTTTTATTAAATCATACACTTTAAAATTTAAATCTTAAATTTTAAATTCTATAATATTAAGTCTTAAGTTCTAAAACTTTAAACTATAAATCGAATCTCTCGTTTAGGTGATTTTAAATTTTATATTCTTAATTTTTGAATATAACTAAAATTAAGTTTTTTTAAATTAAAAATAAAAACTTTTGTGTTTTTGTTGTTTATTTATTTTTAAAACCATTCAAAAACAAAAAAAAAATATTTAAGTTGCAAAAATTTAATTAAGAATTAGTGTAACTTGTAGTCTCATTATCATTTTCTTTAAATATGTAAGTTTAGTTTTAAAATTTAAGATTTAAAATTAATAACTACTCTAAATATAATTTAAAATTATAAATTATAAACATTAAAAGCTTAAATTTTAGATTTTATGGTCTAGAATTTTAAAAATTTTAAGTTTAAAGGGTAAAATTTAACATTTTAATTTTTCGAATTCATTATAGGGTTTTACAATTTTAAAATTTAGTATTTGTTTATTTTTATTTTTTCACATATTTTTATCATTAATTTTTTACTCATTATTTATTTATTTGATTAATTTTTAACAAATGTGTAAGGGTAATGTCATTTTTGGAAGATGTATAGATATTGATAATAAATTTTTAAGGTGTTATATATATATATATATATAGAGAGAAAAGTCGTTGGAGAGAGAATGTCATAATAATGTCACGTATTTAAGTGGTGGAAGTACACGAAAGTCACATCCGGATCCTATTGTGAGCATGAGAAGTAGATCCCACATGGATGAAGTGGGAAGCTTCGCGTGCCCTGAAAAAGAAAATTATCTTACACTTGGCTATCATTTATCTTTTGGTACAGGTTTGGTATCTAAGGAAAAAAGTAGCAGACCCGATACTTGTCATGTACAAGATGAATGAACCAGAGAATTCTTTTTTTTTTAAAAAAAAAAAGGAGTTAATTGACTTTTGATTTTTCAGTGGAATTTAATGATTATGTCTAAAAATCGATCTCTTCAAAAATAATTCTCTCATGTAATAATAGAATAGAATGACTATCTCATCCATTTATTCTTGTATTTCTTGAGTGGGTTCATGTTACATGTGTTATATGTGACTGCCACGTAACACAGAACACAAGATTTTTGCTAAGAAATGCTTCCCATTTTGATTTAGTGTGTTTTAGTGATCCTCCCAGTTGAACACAATATTTCATTTCTTCTAATAATTGTATAACTTAAACATCTAATCTAATAATCATACACGAGGATATAGAGATAACCATCTCTCCCCATATAATGGCATAACCTATTCATAAATATTCATGCTTAACAAGTATTTATTAATCTTCAATTTTACTTTATCCTAGATGCATGAACATTTAAATCCTAAAGTTGGCAACTTTAGTTTCTTTACGTTGACAAAACTAAGAAATAACACTTTTTCTATTCACTTCTGTCTTATTTCTCTTCCCTAAAAATTTTTGATTAAACAATTTTAGACAAAAGAAATTAATGAGACAAAATCTCGGAGAGAAGATGTTGTTTCTAGAAAAATCTCTTTAATTTAGTTGAAATGGAACTTTCCACGCAAGGAGATGAGGAACCCTTTTGTTTTTAACCACGCGTACGTGTGCCCTAACTAAAGAACCATAATTTGGTCGTGCATAGCACAAAGCACAATTAAGAGATAGATTTCGAATCCTATGTAATATTGATATTAAATTAAAGTCGTCTACCTTGGCGAAGAACCTCGCATACTTCTAATATCATAATAATAATTCAAATCTTTTACTTAATAGGGAAAAATATGGATTGAGAATATATATATTGGAAGAAATTAACTAGTATCTATTAATCTAATCCATGACATGTTATTATAAAATATTATTAATTAGAAACATATCTAGAGAGATTATAGAATTGTAAAAGAATTTATGATCAATAATCTTAGATAATTTAAGAGAGTAACTGATCCTTGATATAGATGTGTTTTATGTGTATTTTTTATAAGTAAATGCACCACATTAATAGGCGAGGACCCAAGGCCTTTTCTTATGTTTATATTTTACTCAAATTAAATTAACTTACCCATCATAGTTATCCATACAAGATTTAACACACTAAGTCAAAAACATAAGTAATCATAACTTGCGAATTATATCAACACTTATTAATCTGTATTTAATAAATAATCTTATTATGTTAGGACGGCTAGAAAATTCCAATTCATATTAATTAAATATCTAAATTCACACCAGTTGAGTCCTTCATTGATTGCTAGAGAAATAAGTCAGACGTCAGCAATATTTTTGCCTTTCATCTGCGATGGCTTTGGGGTGTCAACCGTCAAGTCTTCCATACAGTTCATTTCATAAAACCCAGTTAAAAAGCAGGCTACTTTGTAATTAGGTCTTGTTTGGGAAAGAAAAAGGTGATACTAGAGCATCTTTTTCCCCCACATTTCGAACATTAATTTATCCATTCATTCATTCAACCTGTCTCAGTTTTGCCTATCCCAAACGCTGCTTCAAAGATAAGCCAGGAGTCAAAATGGAAAATACAGAGAAAAGACAATGACAGACACGATATAATATAAATACGTAAAAGGATACGCATATATATCTACGGGGTGAACTTTTGCTTACCACATAATAAAATGCGGATTAGTTATACATCTCTCTCATCCTACACAGCGACCCCATTCATTCCAAACTAGAATATTGGCAGATGCTAAAACACAACACAGAGAGAGAAAGGGAGAGAGCGTGCACTTTTTTGAAGAAAAAAATAAATAAAGCAACAAAAGTAGCAGGATAAGAGAGAAATATATGTATTAGTCAGCAGAACAATTAAAACCCCCACAAGGTTTGCCCCACAAGGTCGCACCCTTGTAACAGTACCCACCATATGAACATATCAAAGACCTATTCTCTCTCTCACTGTCGTTGTTTCACAATGGATATGCTAGATTGAGACTGGGGGACCCAATCTCCAAAACTTATCTACATTCGTTCTTCATAAATTTCTTTCAACGATGCCATTTTAATTAATTTACAAAATTCTTATATCGTTGGGCATCTTCCATCTCCAACAAGTGGTATCAGAGCCGAGGTTCGGCTTTGAGGCAAAGATGAACGATAAAGTCTAGGATAATAGACAAGTTATGGGGTCAAAGTCGAGGTTCAGCTTTAGGGCAAAGATGAGCGATAGAGTCCAGGATAATGTACAAGTTGTCGGGTGAGTAGTAAATCTACCCAGTGTTAGCCGTTCAAAGGGGGAGATCCACCTAATGTTAGCCGCTCAAAGGGGGAGATGGCCTAAAGGCCCAATGTAAAAGAGGCTCACACTTGAAGGGGAGATTATTAAAAATTCAAGTGTGAGTGATGTCTCACATTATATAAATTAAAAAAAAATAAAATATATATATAATAAAAAAATTTACGCACCTAAAAATTTAAAATTAAAAAATAAAAAATAATGTCAAATCTATAATACATATCCTTTCACATATCTATGTATGTGTTAGTTTCAACATAATCAAAATGTGATACCCGTCATCTCCCGGGCCCAACATATATTGTGCAGTTATTTATATAGACACACACGCAAAAGCCAGGCTAACGCTAGCCTTCCAAACTGAGACAAAAGCTGGTTTGCGCTGTCAAGTGGGAGTGAATAGTGGTGCTACCCAAAACCTTGTCCAGTTCCCTTGTTTTAAATTGACCTGTCACTTATAAATTCTGAACAAGATGTCCAATCACACTTAAAGAAAGGTTTGCATGATTGGTCAACCTTCGGGTCCATCACCATTTGTTAGTTGATTAGGAATTCATCAATATATGATCAAATATAATATAATATACTTGATAAATAGAGCTGGTTGTGAAATTTCTGATAGAGACGAAGGAAAAAAGTGTTTGCATGGTCAATTGTGCAATCTGATACTGAGGGCAGTGACTTGGATGGGAAAGACAAGAGAGAAATGGACCATGCAGTATAGATAGGTACGGGTATATGGCAGTACTTAATTTTGACAGTGAACGTAAAAAGAAGAGTCTAGAGAGGGAGAGGAATTAGCTAGGGCGAGATTGAATGCTCCTGCCATTGAATCAGATTCCACTTGTATGACCCTACGTACCCTTAATTCCTACTCTCGCACTTGCCCTTTGATCTTGCAGTGCATGCACTGCAGATTCTATCTGGGAAACGTCCACACCCAGCTACAGAACTTGGCAACGTTGCCTTGACAACTTCGCCCTAATATTTAAGATTGTGAAAGATGAGCCAGACAGCCATGCTTGTTGCTAGTGCCTTAAATTCAATCTTTATTTCTCAATGCATGCACAAGCACCATAAACTGTCATTCTATTCTCGTCATCAGCTACGTCATGGCTAACCTTCTCTATACCTGCTATCCTAAATATTGATTATTATTATAATAGTAAAGTAGTTTCGATCAAAATCAGGAGCAAATTATCATCTAGGTTTATTTATAATTCACCGTTAGATATATATATATATATATATATATATATATATAGCTATGGCTGGGCTTCTAGAGCAACTAGAATTAGACCGAATCTAACCTAATGACAATACTTTTTTATTTATCAGATCATTCAACTTTGATTCATTAATCGCTTATGTATCCAATAAGAATAAACTCATAAGAATAAACTACATATTATTTTTTATTCCTAACCTCTCATTCATGAGACAATGTTAGGGCTTCATATATATATATATACATCAGCAAAAAAAAATTAGATAAAACCTTAAGTAACCTGTATAAAATATAAACTAAAACAGTAATTACCGTTAAGCTAAGACAAAAATTAAATGGATGCTGCTTAATTTGTCTTAGCTCAAGTGATTGTGGATAATGGAATTCTGGGTAATCAAGTGATGCTTTTACTTATATTTTAAGTATTGTTACATTCATATTACTTTTTTCATATTTTTTTACTAAATAACTATACTTTATTTTACATGTCAAAATTTTAGATAGTGACATAAAAATCCGTATGATCAGTTCAAATATAATTAAAATCCACAAAATATGTAATAAAAAATAGACGCCAAATGTGGAGAGTTTTTTTTTTTATTATTTGAATCAAAATTCATATATTAATATTATTTGCAATAAATGGACTTATTATAAACCGAGGGTCACCACATCTAAATCTAAATCTAAAATCTAAATATGGCGAGGGAATGTTGATGGGGTACCAAAAGTCAAAAAATAGTTCTAGAATGGAATTTCCCTGCGACCTCTTTAATCTCTTCCCTTTCTTTTGCGCTTGCGCTGGGTACAGATAATTGGATATGACACAAACACTGAGACACCGTCACTTTCATACAGATGAGTTCTCTCCTTTCCCTTCCTTTCTCCACAAAAATAAAATAAATATATATATTCCACTAATCATGTGGATTTCATTATATATATCAAGTTATCATCTTGCTTTGTTGCCCTGGAAAGTAAAATTACAGCAATAACTTTTCCAATTAAAACCCCTCCTTGAGACGTATTCCAATTATACTTCACAGATCCAAAGTAGTAAACGGCCTTTATCTTCTTTCTAGTTTAAGTTTATTTACCCCTCATTTGGAATCTCAATCACCAATCTCCCAAGGGCTTTAGACTATTCAGTCAAATAAATGTTTTATCTTTTCTTTGTTTTGATGAGTACGAATATTAACCTCTTTGCTTTGGTTTTCTGTCCAAACATACAGAGACTTGAGATTTTCTCTAACCTAATTAAATAGGAAAAACAAAGTCTGATCTGATGATAACACTGCCGGTAGCAATTATAGAGAATTACTTCAAAGGAAATTAATAATAAATATTTACCGAAAATAATCGTTGAAAACATACTCCTATAGTCATGAGTCATCGTGTAATTATATACTAGTTTATGTTTTTTAATTGAAACAAAATTCCTTATCCATATTTCTCCCCAGCAATTATTTATGAAAAAAAAAATCTGTGTAGCAATTATAAACACCACCCAAAGACGCAGAGTTGAGAAAAGAAAAAGAAAATGAAAATCAAGTCGACAAAAACATAAATGAACGAAAACCCAACCCCCAAATCCACAAAACCAACCACCTACCCAGACAGACACAGGGAGTACACTAACACTACCCACCCACCTTCCTTCCTCATTTTCTCTCAAGGTTGAGAGTTTTTACCTGAAATATCAGTATATCATATCACTGCTCTGCTTCAATTTGCTCTCCCATTAGATTAGATTCCCCGGCACGGAATAAGCACATGGGTAATTCGATCCTAGACGCACTGAATGTCCGCGTGGAAGGGGCCGGTGACCAAGTCCTTGTCCTGGCCCACGGCTTCGGCACCGACCAATCTGCCTGGCAGCGAATTCTGCCATACCTCACTCGCCGTTACAGCGTCATTCTTTACGACCTCGTTTGCGCCGGCAGCGTTAACCCCGATCACTTCGACTTCCGCCGCTACACCTCCCTCGACGCTTACGTTGATGACTTGCTCAACATTCTCGACGCTCTTCACGTTAATCGCTGTGCCTATGTTGGTCACTCTATTTCCGCAATGATAGGAATGTTAGCTGCCATTCGCCGACCTGAGCTCTTCTCTAAGCTCATCCTCATCGGCGCTTCTCCCAGGTAATTAATTAACAACCAACAATCACCTGAGCCTCAACCTTATTTTCTGTCTTTCTTCACTTTTTTCCATGTAATTGAACCAACACGACACTGTCACTAATTAACTAACTTTTGACCTCCTTTTGTACTCGTTTTTGCAAGATTCTTAAACGACAGAGATTATCACGGGGGATTCGAGCAAGCTGAAATCGAAGAAGTGTTCACTGCAATGGAGGCCAACTACGAGGCATGGGTCAACGGCTTCGCACCGCTAGCGGTGGGAGCCGATGTTCCGACGGCGGTTCGAGAATTCACAAGGACACTATTCAACATGAGGCCCGACATAACCCTATTTGTGTCTCGAACCGTGTTCAACAGCGATCTGAGAGGGATTCTAGGGTTGGTTAAGGTACCATGTTGTATTATGCAGACAGCTAGAGATGTTTCGGTGCCGGCAACCGTTGCGACCTATATGAAGGAACACCTCGGTGGTCGGAGCACGGTGCTGTGGTTGGACACCGAGGGACACCTCCCTCATTTGAGTGCTCCTTCCTACTTGGCTCGCCAGCTCGATATAGCCCTTTCACAGTAGCGCGTGCTGCTCACGGCGCGTCGTCTTCTTTAGCTTTTTTCACAGGTACTGCTAGAGTTTTTCCAAGAACTGTACTAAAGGTTCCGAAGCTGGACACCTGGTGAATAACGTGGGGGCCTTTGTACCTAGATTTGGAATTTTATCACTGCAAAAGGATAAGAATCGGCACGTCATCATCATGTGATTTATGCCCTTTTATAGTAGTATTTAATTTTATGTTTTTATTTTTTTTCTTTCTCTACTTTGTTTCTTTTGTTCAGTACTTTTCTGCATTAAGTCTTCCTTAATTGTGTTTCTATCTTTGATTTGAGCAGACAACTGAAAAGAAGTTAAATATGAGTGCAATTATTTGATGACACATTGGTACGGACTTATCCAAACTAAAATTACTTTTTTTTTTTCTTTTTCTGTAGACTCCTAATTATATTGACTATTTGACTTGTCTTTAAAAAACTGAAAACCAATTGTTACCTCCAGAATATGTGGTTCTTTCACTAATCCAAACAAGATTGCGCAGTGTAAGGATGCTCGTTGTATATACATGGACTGTATAACAAGCTACAAGTTGAATTTCTTTAGTTTAGAATTAAAGTTTTTTTTTTTCCTGAATTTTAGAGAAAATATGGTAACAGATTATGCAAAGATTCCAATGAATCAAATTTAAGTATTTATTTTTGTTGTTGCATAAGGGAAAATATTTGAATGCTTAACTTTTTTACGCATTATCCGAATCTTTTTTAATCACTATAAGGTATTTGGAGGCTTTTTTTTATTTGATATTCGGAGGTTTTTCTCTTAACTTTATATGTTACTTATTTTTTTTAAAAAAATAAAACTTTATACCTTAGTGCATTGTTTGAGAAGTGATTTTATAATAATACATTATTATTATGTCCTGCGTGGATGCACGAGTACAAGATTGGTTATGACTGGACTTTATTTATTAGCTAGTGATTTTTTATAAGTAGTTTGTTTAGATTAATACCGATTAAATATGGTGAAATAAATTAGTAAAACGACTAAAATTACAAAAAAAAAAAGGTTTTTAAATGGCATAAATACATTATTCCATATGAAACTTGAGATTTTTTTGAGATTAATACTCTCTTTGAGGAAGCATACTTGCTTAAAAATCATCAACGGCAATAATTTTTTCCTTTTATTACTTAAGACTTTATCTGTTTTATATTATAAGGTTTACTCTAAAAAGTTTAGGTGCTCTTTAATATAAGAAGCTTTACAAAATGTTAGAACTATTCATTTTTTTTATATTTGTCCAAAATTAATATTGTCTCTTTTTCAATCTCATATTTTTTATTGATGTAAATAAGTAATACACCACTACAATAACCAATTAGAGTTTAATATTAAATTGGGGCAAATTTATAATGCTGTGTTTATTTTTTAAAAATCAATAAATTAACTAATTTTAAGTATTTTCTTAAATTGTATGTTTCAATTAAAAGAGCCTTGTAATTTAAAATAGATGAAGTATAATTTTCCCTTAAAGTACATGATTTATATGTTGTGTAAACCATGAACTTTATTCTATTACATAGTCATTTCTTTGTTCTATATCTCTAAACAACAAAACCATTTAGGAATTTAGTGGGTATATATGCATTACTAAATGACTTACATATTCTAGATTTAAAAGCTATAAACATCTTATAAAACTTTAACTTTATCCCCTTTAAACACTCGATGTCTCTTGATGTTAAGAATTGGCTTCATTGATCAATACAAAAATTGTATTGTACATCTTATCTTTCCAATGCTTTAAGAATAATGTTAATCCGATATTTAAGTAAAAAATTATGCAACAATATGCTAAAGAAGAGTTGAGATCTTTTAACTTACAACAAGATAAACGTTCAAAAAGCCAATTGGACCAATAAAGTTTCATGCTTTTAATAGAAAAAAGACTTCAGAACATATTAATACTAAAAAAAATATATAAGTTCAATTATCAAGCAACAATTTGATTGGAGTTTTATTGCACCCAAATTTCTATCTTAAAATTGAATTGTTTTTTCCTTCATTACGTATCTCCATTGTTTCATACCAAATTTTACTTTTTGTTCAATTGAAAACTTGTTGGAATATAATTATAGAAAAGATAGTCTATCTTTGTTAAGACACTAAAGAACCAAGAAAAATTCAAACAAAAAAAAAAAAAGAAGAAAAGGATAAATTAAACAACACTTTATTAAAAAAAAACTTAGGGATATAATCATGAAAATTCATTACAAAATAAAACTATTTGTTAAAAAACCTTTCTTATAATAATCTATTTCAACAATTAATGGATCCTAAAGCATTTAAAATGTTCTGATAAGTTTTTTTTTTTTTTTTAAAAAAAAAAAGTACATAAGAAAAAGAAATAAGGATGATAAATCCTATATTCATTTAAACTTTAATGTTGCCCATTCAAATCAAATGATAAGAGGAAGAAGAAATATGGAGGAGAAGGAAGTCATCTGTCTTCCTTGAACTCTCCTTGTTGAATAGCTTCTACAATGATTTCACCACCAATGAATCCAAACAAAAACTATGAATTGAAGTGATATGTGAATTAACATTTAATAAATGGAAATAATACAGTTAGGCAGCTTACTTGTGTAAAAAAGTGTAATCTAGAGTGCCAATATAAACCTCTAGTAATATTTATGATAAGAAATGTTTATTTATTATGCTATCCAATAGCTTTTATGTTGCTCAACTATGTTTCTACAAAGGTGGAATAAGCACTAACTGTGATATTGAATGACATCTAAGAAGAGAAGAATAATATGGTGCAGAATTAAAAGACTTGGGATAGGAAGTGAAGCTAAAATATGAAACAATATTTAAGTTAAATAATTTTAAATTGTATCCAATGAATATAACTAATGGCAAATTAAAGAGATTTACAAATTAAAAAATAAATAAATAAAGAAAATATAAGAGATTCCTTAAAATCTCCACAAACAAACATTGTAATATTTAACCACACTTTTAAGAGAGTATGCACCATAAAAGAAAAGTGGCAATTAGAAAAAGAAAAGTTTGGGAGCAGTGCATAAGACTAGCTCAATTAGGAAAAGAGGATTAGGAAACTTTGAAATAAATTCTAAAAATATAATTAAGAAAATCAATTTATTATTTTATGAAGATTAAAAAAAATCTGAAATTGTAATTCAAATATTTTATGATTTTTTGTTATCATAGATAGATTAAAATGTGAGTTTTTTAATACTAATTTAAATATTTTTAAAAAGGGACTAAATTTAATTCTAAAATATAAAAGTTAACATAAATATTTAAAAATAATATTTTTACTAGTCCAAAACCCACTTTACTTAGTATGAGATGATTGAATTCCAAAACATTTAACTAAAACATTGGAATGACACTTCTTAATCTCAGCCAATTAATTTCGCAGTTTTTGATGATACCTATGTGTACTTAAAAAAAAAAAAGGAAAAAAAAAAAAAAAAACTCAGATAAAACTAAGTTCTTAGCCTGAATGAGCAAAAGGTAGATTCCCCATTATTATATTATCTATTTATTTGACTTTGAATGTGTAGAACCATTTTTTTTCTGATTTGTATTAAAAAAATTGTATGATTGCTGGTTGAAAAATTCCTGTGTTGTTTTTCAACCAAACACCCCCCAAAAGAAATTATTACCAACGTGTTGAAGTTAAAAGGCTGTCCTTTTTGGGTGGGCATCGGATTCCCGTCCTACTTGAGGGTGGAGAGTTGGGAATCGGATAATCTTGGAATAAATGCTGATTTTGCTTCATTAACCTCCAGGATTTGCTACTCCAGTGCTTGTGCTTCCTTATTACACCACTTACTGTGGGAGGCTCAAATCTAACCCGGGCCTTTCAGGGATTCCAATTTCCAGGCCCACTTATCATAATCATAATAACTTATAAAGCTCCAAATTGGCCTCTCATCCTTGTAAAAGTAAATGAGGCCCAAAGTTATTAAAACCCGAACACCTTTTCCTTTATGATCATTAATAACTCCAACATTTGTGTTGGCCATTTATTCTCTTATTAATTTCACTTATCACAGCAAATCGGTGGCATGGCGGCACCAACTATCCTTGAAAGGTAAGAAGGTTAATGTTTGTTACCAGCGGTTTAGTGACATTTTGTCGCACATGGTAAATGTGGCTGAGTCAGTCAGTCTGAATTATAATTGAAGTTGTGCGTCAAATTGGGTGGCTGATTAGTATTCTCTTTTTTGTCCGCTGCCCATGATTTTCGCTATGCTTCAAATTCAATCTCAGCAGTGATCTGATATGACATTCATTCCGTGGGAACAAAAACGATGGCGTAAAATAGGAATCATAAAAATAGGAACGCCAATGATTTCACACCGTCATGGTCAATGCGTGCTTCGTTTTTCTTTTATTTCTCAAATAAAATCGCAGGCACTCGTTGATGCAACCAACTAACCATCTTTTCAAATTTTAAAATTCAAAGTGTATTTTAAATGTGTTAGATGGCTAAGGGTTGAATATCAATTATTTGAAATGATTATATGCAGTACACACAATTAATTAGTGGTTGGTGTGCTTTTAAAACTTGTTTAGCTCAACCATTATTTTTTCAACCTCGGTCCCACTAGGGAACACCTCTTCGATAAATCAAATCAAAATTATGATCAGCGAATAAAATATGCAAACAAATTTATTAGCTTTTTTTTTTTTTAAGGAAAAGTGGAAGAGTATATTCTAATCTAATTGATGAGAAGGTGAAAATCCAGGCCATTGGCATTTATGCATGTGTGTTGGGAATACTAAATTTGGACTTCACTGTTACTATGTCCAAGTTTTCTCCTAATCAAAACATGACTTACCCTTCTTAATTTCAGTTCATTGAGATATTGAGAAACTCCATTCACATTATTTTTTTGAATTTGTCTCGTTATTTATGTGATAATTTCATTAGTAAAAAATAATAAAAAATATTGCGTTATTTGATTACATCAAAATAAATTGTTAAGTTTATAAAAAATTATATAAATTTTAAAGATAATTTTAATTTTAGTTAATGATGTTAGTGGTTGTAATGGCAGTGCTTCTAAAGGAAACTCGACCAATTCAATATGAATGGTGGGAAAATGGTCATCGCGCTTTCCTCCTGACCCAGTAATAAATGTTTATACTTTTTCTGTTTTAAAAAAGTATTTCCCTCTCTTTCTAATATTGCTGAATATACTTTTCTTCTTAATCATCCTAAGACATATTCAAGATATCACTCGTTACGTTTCATCTTATGAGAACAACGTTTGATTAGTAAGGTCAAGTCGTAATTAATAATGTCAGTTCTTTTTTTTGGTACAAACTAATTAATAATGTCAATTGTCAAAGTGACAATGAAAGGTATTTATTAAAATTCAAGAAAAAAAAGATAATAAATAAATAGAAAAGTAAAACAGAATATAATATAGGATACGCCGAAGAAGAGTTACGCCACCCCCAAAAAAGTATAGTCCATCAGCCGTCAAGGATGGGACCCATAGAACCAGACAACAATTTTCCTCCATGATGCGACTGAACGACTAACCGCAAAATCACTAACGGAAATTGTACGCGTGGCAAATTATTACATGGTTTCGATAAATGTCCTAAAAACCTAACCAGATTGAATCGGTGAAACAAACAGTTCATGATTTAATAATTTAATCGGATTCGGAATTGGATGGGATATTTTTTAAATATATATTAATTAAAAGTTAGCTTTAATTATTTTTTAAAATAAAAAATATAATTTTGACCAGTTTTTAGCTATTTTTATTAGTTTACCGATTGGTTGATTGATTTTTTACCATTAACCGAACTGATTCGCGGTCAACCAGTCAAACCAAGCCCATCGCGTGCGGCTCTCAAAACACTAGATTGGTTTCACTTTGTGAAGGGAAGGGAAAGAAAACACAAAAGACGGTGTTGCTATCTTATCTTGCTTACGGGAAAGATGATAAAAAAGAAAAACATATTATTTTTTATGTGAAGAATAAATACATAAAAAATTATCAATATATTTTGTTTAATTTGTTTTAGATAAAATAATAACAATACATAAAATACAAAAGAAAATATATAATGTTTTGTTTTTTTGGAGTAATAAAGAACCAAAAGATAAGGTATTATAATTTCAAATTATTGAAAAACATTAAAAAAAAAAGAAAGTTGCTTATGACTTTTCCATAACCCATTCATTACGTGGATTGTCTCCATGCACGCGAACCATGTGAAAGATTTAAAACCATCATTCAATTTCTTTCCAGCGGCACTTCAGGCCACTCCTTCTCCCTACATTATTTCCAATAATCAATCAAACCATCTTATTTATTTATTCCTCTTAATTCTGTTCTGGTGCTCTTTCATATCATCGTAATTCTAATTAAATGAGATAAATCACTTTATTCCTTTTGGATAGAAGCTTTGGACTACCTACTTTTCAGAATGATGTTTCCTTACGCTCCTAAACTTCCAATTCTTAAATCAAATAAATGGCAATAGCTGCAACATACATATCAATAGCAAAAGGGCCATTCAAAAAAAAAAATCTCACTCATAAATGATGAAGAAAGTAAAAAATAAAAAACTAATGGCGCGTTATTTTCCAAATCCAAAAAGCAAACAAACTCAGTATCGATCGTTTTATATAATAATTTTTTACAAAAGCTTCTCTATCACAAAGATATTTACAAGTTTTGCTCTCTCTTCCTTTTTTTTTTTTTTTTAATCATATTTTATTTTTTGATGTGTCGGAATGGACTTTAACCGTTTCACTGTTTGTTTGTCGGGGTTACTCGGACGGCCGGGAACGAGATGATGGTGAAGTTTATACCGACACTTCTGACGTACGTGCAGCGGCGTCGCCGGATCTTGGTTGCCGTAGAAGCTCTATGAGTGCCTCCGCCTGTTCGCATGTAAAGAAACAATAAGCGACAAAAAATATACAGTCCCCACCATGAAATACGCACATCAAAAAATAAAATAAAAACCTTTGGGTCTTTTGTTTTAATTTAATTTTTTTAAGTAGTTATTTTTAAGTTGTAATTATTGGTCCAGACATGTGCACACCACAAAAAGACATACGTGGTCATGCTAAGATAGGCAAATATCGGCTTCTGCAGAATCGCCCATCTTAATATATGAATACTGATTGAAATAGAGCCAACAAAATAAAATAAAATAAAATAGATAGTAATATGGAAGAGTGGTGGTGGACTCTGGAAGGGAACTGACGTGGCATTAGGTGCTGTTAACGCAGATTAGCAACATGAATATTATATGTTATTATTTTCAAAATTACCTTGCCACGTCAGTGAGGTGAGATCAGAAATTAGGAGAGGAAAATGTCGGAGTCTCACCTTTAGCTTGGCGCGATTGGTGCCGGACTGCGACAGAGCAATCAAAGGAGGAATCGCTCCTTCGCGAGCCACCATGTTACGATAGGCCACGCTATCCTCGCAAATTTGTAACAAGACAACCACGGCGATTTCCTTCTGTCTCTGCGAGCCCACCTCAATAATTTCCACCAACACTGGAATACCTCCTTCGTCCACCAACGATGTCCTCGCCTCCGGTATCGATACCAGCAGGCTTAAAACGTAGGCTGACTTATCCACCATGCTTGACCCGAAATCAGCCATTAATTCCGCTAACGGTTTCATGATTCCCGCTCGGACCGCCCTGATCTTGTTTTCCTTCACTGAACAAAGAGAATACAGCGCCGTCGATGCGTCTTTCTTCCCGCGTAAACTGCTGTTCTCTAGAAGGTTCACTAGGAGGGGAATGGCTCCTGACCTTCCAATTGTAATCTTGTTCTCCTCCATTTGAGAGAGACGAAGCAAAGCACAAGCTGCGTTCTCTTTAGTCGTCGAGTTACCTGTCTTGAGGGCTCGAACCAGAGGCTTAATGGCTCCCGATGATGCTATTAGCTGCTTATTCTCGTCGCACAGCGAAAGGTTTAAAATCGCTGTAACGCCGTTCTCCTGCAACTGAAGATCGGGCGAAGATATAAGCGAAATTAACGGCTTAACTGCGCCAGCTTTCGCAATTTTTAGGCGATTTTCTGGTTTGTTCTTGGCGAGCAATCTGATCTCCATGGCCGCCTGTTTTTGCTCATCAATCGAACAGGACTCGAGATCAGAGACTAGCTGACGAATAAGATCATCGGAATTCTCAGAAGCACAAGCAAGCAGTAGCCGCCGGCTTTGGGATGAAGCCGTAGGAAATTCACCGGATCTGTCACTGTTGCAGTCGCTGAAAGCAGAAGATGAACTATCGTTGATACTCAAATCGCTGAAATTCCGTCCCATGTATGCGTAATTGGCAGGACTCTCGGTTCCCATAGCGGTGCTCGGGCAATCTCGCTGGTCAAGAAGAAATCTAGGCGTCCTAGTACCCGTTTAGAATCCGAATTGAATTTCGGGGCTGTATCTGGTTGGAGAAAGAGGATTGGGGGGGAAGAAGGGGTCAGAGGGTAGATGCAAGATAAATGGGAGGTGGGGAGGGATAGATAAAAAGCAACATCTTCTGTATCACAAACCTTGGGGTCTGGACTGACACGTGCACATTTAATATTGACCGTGCCAAATCAGAGTCGGGAAGCACGTGCGAGGGAACGAACTCTTTAAACGCATGCAGAAGGACCGTTATTCGATAAAGAGTTTGCCGAAGATGAGTAACGAGTTTTAATTTGAGTCGGGCTATGGGCTATAACAAAGCAAAAAGCACTGATTCGGTACGAAACGATGGCGTGTCGTGTTTCGTGAAATAGGGGAGGGATAGTTATGCCGCGTGAATAGAATGGAATAAGAATACTAAAAATGTCTCAACTTAACTTACTATGGCCTCGTCTGCACATGCTTTGATCAATCATGGGAATCAGTACAGGGCAGGCCACGCCCGAGGCCGGTGATCATAAGAGACCTCACTTATTGTTTATTGTTATCATACTATCTTTTTTTTTCCGCCATAAATTTCCAATTCATTCACGAGAAAAACGAAAATTAAGCAAAGATACCATAATCTAAAGAACAAAATCTGTCTCGAATAAAATCGCAAATAAATTTATGTTTAGTTGTTTAATTTAATTATTCTTGTCTTTTGAGAAAATTCCTTGACGACAAAATATCATCAAATCAAGATTGAATAAAATGAGGATTTTAATTAAGTGTTATCTGTAATGTTGGCTTTGGAAATCTTATGACTTGTTTTGATAATATTCCAAACAGTTTTTAACTTAATGATTCCAAAATTGTTTATATATATATACATATTTTTCTGACACAATCCTACACAACGGGATAATTTATAGTAAAAAATACTGATAAAGAATAGATCCCAAGTTTAATTTTAATTTAAAAAAAAGAAGAAGTTAATATGGCATAAATTTTTTTCCACATCTTCTCGAGTAATATACAAATATGCATACAAAGAAAGGAAGGGGAAAAAAGGGTAATGGAGCGCGATTCATTGTTGGGATGACGATGCTCCACCCCGGCATTACTTGGGTGATACACATACTGCACATCATATGGGGCAGGATGGGCAAAGATGGGAAGTGGCTAAGAGAGAATCACATCGAGGAGGAAGGCCATTACTTGGTGTGGTTTTTTCTTTACTTCTAGTAGATATTAAGCACTACTTCGTCCCCCTCCCCCGGTTTTTTAAAAAATAAGAGCAAATCGGAAGTTCAAATAATTAACCTTACTTATGGAATATTATACGATAAATTTTTATTATCAAGCTTCGTCAATTTGCTCTCGTAGCTCAGTTGGTTAGAGCACCTGTTTAGTAAGCGGGAGGTCTTGAGTTCGACTCTCACGAAGAGCACGGCTTTCTTTTTCTAATTCTTTTCCTTAATTTCTTTTTGCCTCGACCAGATGTATGAGCACGACGTCGTCTTAATTTTCGCACCTCTATTTTTTTTTTTTGTCTCCTCTTCGTCCCCAAGCGAGAGTTTGCATAAACCTCAAAACTCCATTAAAACCCTCGAGTCGCTGTCTCTCTCTCGCACACTCTCTCTGCAGAAAAATAATGTCGACCAAAGGACCTGGACTCTTCTCCGACATTGGGAAGAAGGCCAGAGGTAAGTAACATGGTCTTGTTTTGCGGATGTGGCTTATGGTCTCTTACACTACAAATCTTTGCAGACTTGCTCACGAAAGATTACAGCTCCGACCAACGATTCGCCCTTACTTCTTCCACTGACACCGGATTGGTACCTCTACTTATTCATTTATATTGTTAATTTCCTTAGAATGAATGCATTTTTTTTTTTTTAAATAATTTGCTAATTACTTCAGCTAATTTCGATCCCAAATTCCCCCTTTGTCTAGTGCTCAACATTTGCCATTCGGCATTCACTGCTAGGTCACTTGATGTAACAAATCGCCATTTAATTTTTGATTTCTTGCTTTTAACCCTTTTCGTTTTCTTCATTATTGAGAGGTGCTTGTAGGAAAATAAGGTATAACCACTGGTATCTTTCTTCAATGAATTGATCCACTAGTATATATAGGCTGATGATTTGTTCTAAACACGCTTGCGTGCTAGATTTCTATGATGCCTTAATGTTTTAACTGTAAATTCAGCTCTTAAATTTTTTTGTCTTTTGAACATCAGGAACTTAACTCAATTTTGGTGAAGAAGGGAGGTCTATCCTCAGGAGATGTGACTGCCAAGTACAAGCATGGGAACACCACAGTCGATGTCAAAATTGATACCGACTCAAATGTAGCTTCTCAACTTCTAATTCTTAAAATTAAAATTTATACATCTCATCTGCAGCAATAATAATAGATTTTGTTGAGCAGGTCCGGACCACGTTCGCAGTCTCAGATATTGTGCCTTCCACAAGAACCATTGCTTCAATAATACTACCTGATTACAAAAAATCTGGCAAGGTACTGATATTTTCTTTTATTATTATATATCTATTACTACTACTCCCTTGACTTTACATTTTAGTCATGTTTTATTTTTATTCTTTAACTGCAGTTAGAGGTTCAGTATCTTCATGAACATGTAGCTTTCTCTACTGCTGTTGGTTTAAACAAGTCTCCTGCCATTGATTTTTCTGGATCAATCGGCACATCCGGCATTGCATTTGGAGCAGAAGCCACTTATTCATCGGCTACTGGAAGCTTTTCTAAGTACAATGCTGGTCTAAGCTTGACACAACCAACTTCCAATTTTTCAGTACTTATGTAAGTAACAATTTTTACGTTGTATTGTCTAAATGATTAGAATGGATGTATGGATGTTCTTTCCGTAGTTGATGTTAAAATGAATGAAGGGGATGGGGGAGCAGTTATGCAAATATCAGATGCATTTGTGAATGTGACTACGTTCGAATTACTTGTATTAATTATCTTTAACTCTACAACTTTTTAGGAGATCGAATCATTGAATAATATCATGGACAGAAAATTTTGTTCTGGTATATAACCATATCCTTGTTTTTGTAGGGCTGACAAAGGAGACTCCTTAAAGGTGTCATATTTGCACCACTTGGTTCGTTTGAATGGGGGAGCTGTTGTGGGAGAGATTGATAGAAGGTTTTCTACAAATGAAAACACATTGACAGTTGGATGCTTATATCTGTTTGATACTCGTACGATTGTGAAGGCAAAGTTGAACAACCATGGCAATCTTGGTGCCCTTTTACAACATGAGATGACACCGAAGTCATTCCTTACCATCTCTGGTGCCTTTGAAACCAAGGCTTTGGAGAAGAGTCCCAAGTTTGGTTTCGCACTCTCGCTAAAGCCTTGAAAATTTAATTTGATCAATGGATACGGATGATAGCGAGGCTATCATATTTCAACAGGTTCCTAAATTAACAGAAATGATAAGAGTGTTTAGGCTATAGCTAAGTGATGTCTTTTGTTTCTTATCTTGAATTTGATTGACAAGTTGTCTTGAGACTAGAATTAGAAAGGCACATTCTTACCGTGAATGGATTTGCTTCAGTTATTTAAAGGATGCTTCATCTAAAAATAGTTGGGAAGAAGATTTAATTGATTATTGATTATACATTTTGAATTGTTGATTACTTAAACCTTTCATGCATGTTTCATCGCGATATTGTGTCACATGTTGAAGACATTATCCCTCCAGCAAAATTGCCTAGTGCTTAACATTTTTGGTTCTACTAACTACAAAGTGACCTACATGGGGGGTCCGAATTCAGAAAGCTTGGAAAGTTATCAAGTCTTCTATGTTCACCACATAGTACATTGAGCTTCTATTTGTTAGTGGAGATGAACCGAGTTTGCTAAATGACCAATGGAGAAGGCTAAATCAGTAAAAGACATGTTTGACTTCGTCGCATATTTTCGTCGTATTTTGGTTGCTCATGGCCCAAGACGACCAGGTCCTATATGTATAAATCCAAAACAAAAGAAAAATAGTTTTGGAAAATATCAGATTCCATTTGAAAGGTTCAGATTTCAAAGATACATACTAGTGTAGCAGAGTTAAGATTCAACCACAAACTAGAGCCATATATATAATTATTGTTATTCCTATATCCATTTGGGAAAATAAAACCCATCGTTCAACATGCCAGTGGATTTTTCCTTTAGATAAATAATTCAGATTTAGTGATGTTTGAGACTGGAAGTCGTTCCTTTGTCAGCATCTATAAAGACAATTTCTTTCTACTGCTAAGAGCTTAATATAATATATTAATAATAGGGAAGATAGCAATTTCGTCATCTGTGTTTAACGCGCGGCTGAGCCTGAGAATTAAAAGGCAAAGATGGATTTCTGTACAAATAGTTCAAGTTCAACAGTAATCACGCAGCGAATGAATATTGATCTTTCTGCTTAGTGTTTATTATTTGCAGAACTTTGATACTAATCCACACTGCAAAAGGATAGGGACGGTGAAGGAGGAGAAATCCAACTTTCCTTTAAAAGCCAGCAATATGCCTGAACTATATAGCATATAGCTGGGTGCGGGAACTAGATCAACTAGTGAGCAGTAACCAATCATATTACAGACTTACTATGAGCGGAGTTTGTATGTGGCAAGAAAACCATAGACTTGACAAAACTGCTTCATAATTACATTAATCCATATTATTTTTAATATTTTAATGAATATAAAATATAATCTTATTTTCTTAAACAAACTTGAAAGTAGTTGACTTATATAAAAAAGTCAATTCACATTAACTACTTCCATGTAATATGGCATACCTCATAAATACCTATGAAACCTTTTCTTTATATTGAACAGGACGTTGGTATTGGGATGGTCGATTGCTCACTTAACATGCTGTTCGCTGAGACATTATTATTGTTTCTGAAGGGAGGAGACAAGGATCAACTTTACTATGACCATATTCAAAATCAGTTGTTCCATGTACCATTATGCCCAAGTATGAAAGTACGGTAAGTTACGGTGGCATATTGGCATGAAATAAGAGTATGAAGATTTGCACTTACGTATGTATGTTGATCTAATAACCACCCAAACCAGAGAAATGCTTCTTCATGGCTTGGTCCTTCCTGTAATGATTGCTCCGTCCACCTCCCCTTCTTCCTCTCCCTCTGTAACTTGACTTATTCCCTTCTTTTTCCGCCTCGGGTATATCCATCGATTGTTTTCCCTGTTGCTCACGAGGTTCAATTGACTTTCCCGCTCCTTTCCTTCCCCTGCCTCCAGGATTCCCCAAAATTTGTCTACCTTCTGCTTCAGAAACATGCGATTGGTGGTCATCCTCCTTATAGGAATCTGTTAGCTTCTTTAATGCACCGGCAGGAAAGTTCCCACCACGTCCAAGACCATATATTAATTCTTCCTGAGCTTGAGTAACTAGTGTAGCTTCATCAGAATTTGCAACTGCTATTGCACCTGCCACTTTGTAGCTGTAATTCTTACCATCCTTGACATAGTACTGCGGTTTTTTCCTAGAGCCCCATTTCGAAATTGGGGCATTTTGAACAGAATTTCCAGTCTCGATTGTCCATGGTTTCGCCAATTTTGAGTTTCCTTCCTCGCCCAATATTTCATTTTCTTCCACTCCTGCGTCTGCAACACTCAGACCCAAGTCATCAAAGGAGTCATCGTATTCATCTTCATATTCATATTGTGAAACTAGAGCAGCAGTTCTTAATGTATCTTCTTCATCCTTTTTATCCAGAATACGGGGATCAGATAAGTCCACAGCTTTAGATTTCCTGACAAATTTTCCAAGTGAAGAGGAGGATGAAATCAAAGGCTCCTTTGTCTGTTGCTTCCCGCCCACAGCTGTTGCATTATTCGAGGACACTGCCACGGAGTCAACAACTATACCTTTTCCTTTATCATTCCTCCCCACAGTGGTAGGCTGGGGTGGTGGCAGTGACTCTAGTGATGTGTCCAAGCTTTGAAGATCTTCATGGAGGGTTCCCTCTAAAATTCTTTGAATAACCACTTCTTCATTCTGGTCATAGACTTCAAGACATGCAGCTAAAAACGCTTTACCATAATCAGGGAACAGGTCCCTTATTTGACTGATTCTGGACTCTAGAATTGCAGCGTCTTCATCCATCTGCTGTGTTTTGCTCATTGCAGGGGTCTCAGAATTTAGTCCTTTGGCAGAAGTCACAATCCCAGATATATATTGGAAATGTTCGTCATCAATGGATATCCATCCTGAAGGAGAGCAACTGCGTTAGGAAAGCCAGGACAAGGATACTATGCCGATAACCAAGATTTATGGAAAGACATGCTGAAAATTAGATAAAGAGATCGAATCAATTTTTAAGCATTGGACAAGACCTTTTTCCACAACATAATTAAAATATATTTAAATTCACTAAACACTTTACCATATCAAGCTTATTAGGCCAAAAAAATAGTATTAATTATTACAATGAATCCAATCCAAACATGATGTAAACATGCAAGCAAATCAATCTAATATTTGTACTATAGCATTTACCATTATCCTGTAAGCTCTTAACTCTGCTTAATATATTGTAATTCTTTTCAACATGTTGAAGGAATATTTCCTTTTGCTGGTTCTCCTGAAAACACAGTGAAACTGCGTTGATCTCCCTAAATGTTTGAACCAGAATATCTGCTCTGATAACTGGGTCCTCCACATTGGCAGGAAACATCTTCGTGGCAGCTGGAAGAGGCATGCTATCTCCGAACACTTCATCACTCAGATAGCAAAAAAGCAATAATTGCCAACCGAACTTCACCAATCTCATCCGTAGCATCTTCAAACTTACTATTATTTTAGATACTGTTCCATCTTGTCCATCAGCAAAAATAATACGGAAGCCCTTTTGCAAGGATGGAAGTAGAGAGTCATGCAATCTAGCAAGGAGGCTTAACAGTTCCTCATTTCCATAACTGCATGAATGCAAATCAGAAGACATTCAAATTTACCAGGAACATTTTCAACATTGTTGCTGCACAACATACATACTTTTACAATAAAATCTTTTAACATAGAAGTTGTCTCATCATAAACATGTGATATAGAATAATTCAACATTAAGAATCATTTAGGAAAAACAAGTTCATCACCCATAAATAGAAGAAGCACCCCTCCATGTGATGTTAAATCAGACCACCAACTCCACTGTAAAAACAGACTGATAGCTTGGAAAATTATTATATTCAGTCTTGTGCAGAGAACTTTCAATGGTAAAAGATACCTCATTTCAACTGGGCAAGAAAAGAATATAGCTGCTGTTTTATAGGCACTAACAAAAGCATCCATTGATACAGTTGCATCATTAATAAAGTCCATCACCTATGAAAAGAGCAGAATGCGTTAATCTCAAGTGCCAAAGAAGTCAAAGAACTAGATAAATAACAGGTCGATTTTCTGTGGTGTCTGTATAAACTATTTCTTAATTATCCTCTTTTCTACTAAGTGTTTTTTAAGAAACTAAAGAGAGGAACTAACACATTTTCCCTGGAAAGCCATTTGGCACAGTAAAATTCCACCAAAAAATGCCTTTTTAATATGAAATTGTTGAGGATAAATACAATATTATGAATTGAAAACTTAGAAAGTTAGCATGCTTTTTATTTATTTATTTATTTTTATTTTTTTGGGGGGGTGGGGGCGTATGTAAAGTAACTCACCTCCAACAGATCAGCTTGAAGTTGAGTTGTACTGTGTATATCAGGTTTTCCAGAAGAAAATAAGACCTGTACATAATCCCAAAAAATAAAGTTCTATTACATTCTTTTCCCTTTGTATATTATTATTATTATACTATTGTTCAACTAATCTACTTTCTATCATGAGCTAAGTCAATTATAAATGAATTTTCTGAAATATCAACTTTTCCATTAATATACTTGAGTACAGAACTCGTGAAACTAGATAGAAGAAAAATCCAGTTACTTACAAATAAAAATTTAAGAAATATTACAACGAGAATGGGTCCCAAACAAATAAATGGATGTATGTTCAATCAAGTTAAGTTCCAAGGGTTTACAGCACACCAGAGTTTTATCAATTCACTAAATAATACAAAATTCTCGATGTAATATATTCAAGCACCAACAAGAATAAAGAAAAGAATAAGACAATAAAGAAACTTTAATACTGAACATAATATAGACATATGAGGATTATGCCAGACAATTTACTAAAATATACCTCCAATGACGCCCTGCAACGTTCTTCCATCGTGTGAATAATTCCTAGAAAATGTGATATCACTGCAGTCAGATTATCATGGAGCAAAGGCTGAGCCTTTAAAGCGTTTCTGACCTGAAGACACGACCATATGTGTGAGAGGAAGAGAGAGATGAAAGTAAGGAAACTTAAAGGCATGAATGAAAGTATTGTAGCTGCAACCATGATGGGTACACCAAATATACACACATCATATGAATGAGTGTAACGGAGACAAAGTTGAAACAACACCCCCCAAAGCATACCCTTGACCAACATAGTAACCGGATTATCTTGAAAAGCTCATAATCAAGTGAACCCAACAACTCCAATAGAGCATACTTGAAACAGAAAGACATAACATAGAACAGGTTGATACAATCCAAGATGACAGAGAAGAGAGGACACTAAAGACCGCCACAAATTCCATTTCAACAAGTACTAGAAAAACCTACTAAAACTGCAACATAAAATTTATCTTCCAATATGCACATGGAAAAGGTCAAAGAACACCTTTCACTTAATAGAAAATATTTCTTACTAGAAGTTACATTTATTGAAACTAATGAATTCTGGCTCATGATACATACTACCTTAAAGGAATGCTGACCCTTTTTCTTTTTTTGTAGCTGAAAGAATAAAAGAAGTTAACTTATTAAAGAACTATTAATCAAAATTGTTACCAGCAATCTGGTCAACTCTTCATTTTCATGACCATATATGGCACAAACATCCAACAACTTTGGCACGTCAAGCAACTGCTTCTCCTGCAAAAGAACTGCAGGCAGGATTAGTGAACAACAGCGAATCTGATGCAACATAAAATGAGTTCTGATTCTTGATGCATAACACATCGCAGTGAGTCCAACAAAAGTATTGAGTTGTGTGCTAAAATGAAATTCCATGATCCGTTAACTAGAGAAATGATGAAAACCTACCTCCGTGGTCTCTGGGACTGAGGCTATCAGCAACCCGAGCACTGGGATCTTTATTGGAAGAGCTACAAAACATGTATTCTATGTTAATGATGATAAGAACAGTGTAAAGTAAAGGAAGCCTGAGTAAATGACAACCAACCGATTAGAGAGTAAACTTAACAGAAACTTACATGCGATACAATACCATGAAAACTCGCCGACTTAAATCAAGCTCGCCAACAATAACCCCAGCTACTATTCCTTTGGCTCCACGGTGAGGGAAATCATACCATCTACTCCTAAATAGTAGGAAGCTGTCCAGAAACTCATGCAATGAGGTGTCACTAGCAACTGAGAATATAACAGAAATAATAATGAAATCAATTCTTCTACTCTTCCCCTATGATTATGATAGTGACGAAGAATATGACATGATGAGAATCAACAAACCGCAATGTAATTGAAAGCGACAACACCTTGAGAATAACAGCTAAATACCTTCTTTCCAAAATTCCCTTGGTTTCAACTTGAGCAAGCGAGACAGCTCTCTATTCAGAAGATCGACAATTCTCTGGGATTCCAAGGGATCCAATCCTCCTTCCTCAACGCCAAGCCCAGCTGCCACCGCCTCATCTTGTGGCAAGTAATTTACAAATTTCCCACCATGAGTTCTATTTGATACCCATTCTTCATTGTCGTCCGCCACTTGAACCCTACCCGACGATGTAGAAACGGAACGACTGCTCCCAGGTGGACCAACCGATTGCTTCGTGGAAAACGATTGTCGGAGGGAGCTTGAGAGAGTTGGATTTGATCCTTTATTACTGTTTGAATTCATGTTCTTTGGGACAAATTTTTTCTGGGTTTTGGCAAAACCCTTGTTACTGTCTTGCCTACCCTGTGAATATCGATTCGACATTTTATATGTGGACGAATGGTCAACAAAAATTCCTCAGTTTAACAAAGAACACTGAGACGCTAAATTGAAAATAGTTGCAATAAGAGGGCAGATAAGGGTACGCGCAAAACTAACGATTAAACACAAACACACAAGGAAAATATATGCACGTCGTTGTTGGACGTGGTAACTGCAGAGCAGAAACCGAAAGTGGGTCTTACCTTATACCCTCCCTAACTTTAACATCCGTCCCCTTTTAATTTTTTTTATAAAATATCAAAAATGCCCTTTAAGTGGCATTTACACGGCGCTCCCTCCTAACCTTCATACAAAAACCCTAACCCTCCCATCTCTTCCTGTCACATTTTCTCTCACTTCTCATCGTTAGATTGCACTCACTTAGAGGATTTTTATACATTCAAGGTATGGGTTCTCCTTTTTTATATTTTCCTTCGCATAGTTGTTGTTTTGTTGAATAGGAATTTGAGTGAAAATGGTAGAAAAATGAACGAGAAGGTTTTGGCCATGTCACCTTGAAAATAGATTTCCACATCCATTTCAGGTAAAAAATGGATACGGAGATCCATTTTTCACCTGAAATAGATGTGGATATCTGTTTTCAAGTGAGTGAAAATGTTGGCACGACAGGGACAGTCCTGAGCTGTATTGATGTTTAGACTATTCATTCATCTATGTAATGTACTTACACACGTTATTATTCATTCATCTATGTAATATGTACTTAACATATTATAAATTGTGTTTAATTCTTAACAAATTAATTGTTGGTCCCAACTGCAGCAGGAAGGCCGTTTGATAGGTCTATGTGTGTGTGAGTAGCCGTTTGGGTTGGAAATAAGCAAATTAACAAGTTCATAATTACTTCATTTAATGGCAGATTCACATGAAATAAGCAAATAGAGCAAATTCATTTGTATAAACAAGATAAGTTTACAAGTACTAGTACAAAAATGAAAGTAATACACACAAAATCCTAAAACAATGTCAATCCTAACTAATGATGTCGACCCTTAGATGGGCCAGCACCATGATTATAATGATGACCACTCTGACTCTGATCAGCAACGTCCGACCCACAACGTGTTCTCACCATTTTTCCTGTAAACATTACAGAACCGGTGTTAAACAATTCATTATAATACAAACAAATTCTAATAACATACTTAAAGTGTTAATTTCAAATCAAATTCAAGTAATCAACGCATCCCATACTACTACACCTTGAAATCACCTTGAAAATGGATCTACACATCCATTTCAGGTATAAAATGGATATGGAGATCCATTTTTCACCTGAAATGGATGTGGAGATCTGTTTTCAATGTGAGTGGAAATGAAAAAATTGGAAGGGAAGGTTTCAAGGTGCCATGGCCGAAACCTTCCCTTCCATTTTTCCACCATTTCCACTCACTTGAAAACAGATCTTCACATCCATTTCAGATCCATTTTGTACCTGAAATGGATGTGGAGATCCATTTTCAAGGTGACATGGCCGAAACCTTCCCTTCCATTTTTTCACCATTTCCACTCACTTGAAAACAAATCTCCACATCCATTTCAGGTGAAAAATAGATCTCTAGATCCATTTTGTACCTGAAATGGATGTGGAGATCCATTTTTAAGGTGACATGGCCGAAACCTTCCCTTCCATTTTTTCACCATTTTCACTCAAATTCATACTCAACAAAACAACAACTATGCGAAGGAGAACCCATATCTTGAATGTGTGAAAATCCTCTAAGGGAGTGTAATCCAACGATGAGAAATTAGAGGAAATGCAGCAGGAAGGGATGAGAGGGTTAGGGTTTTCGTGTGAAGGTTGGGAGGGGGGTACCGTGTAAATGCCACTTAAAGGGCATTTTTGGCATTTTAAAAAAATTTAAAAGGGGGGTCGATGTTAAAGTTGGGGAGGGCAGAAGGTAAAACCCCCGAAAGTGTCCAAGATTTGATCATCGACCTATAGATTATGGAATATGATACACCGTCCTTCTGCTGCGCCACTCTTTTTCTAAGATTATGTAAATTTTCATTGATATGATATGTTTATTTCTCTAATGAATTTTCTTTTAATCACGATGAATTGATTTTAATAGTTTCTATGATCTCTGAGTAATTATTTCAATTATGCATATATGTGTTAATTACTTTAGTTCTATTTCACCACTAGAATAATATTATATTAGCTATTAAGTATTGAATATAATCACTATTTTATTTAGACATTTGGGTGTTATGTTAATTATATATAGTGATTTCATATATATTTTTTATGTCAGTGATTTTACATTTTGGTATCAACACATGGTAATAACAACTAACATTAATAACAATATATATATTCCTAAAAACTCGAGGAAATCTCGTAGATTACAGTAGAATGGGGGAAGGCAAAAATTCCTATACAAGTGTAGAATTTTTTTTTTTTAAAAAAATGGTTTTCATTAGCTTTGATAGGCTACATTAACAACATTTTTTCTTCCCTTCCTCTTTTTCTCCTTATTTTCTAATATAAACCCTTATATCCAATGTTATATTAGACAATTAATTTGATTCAAGTTAAATAATAGAAAAAAACTTCTCTTTTGTCTCCTCATACTATCACTAATTTTAAAAAGATCTTAACATTTTAAACTGAACAAATTGAATTCTAATATTTTAAGCTAAAAACAAAAATAAATTTTATTAAGGTATTTTTTTTTTTATCTAAACGAAGATTCACTTTTGTTCTAAACATGAAATGTGATAATTCATTTTAGTCATTTTGGTCAGTTTAAAATGTAAGAGTCTTTTTTTAAATTGATTTTAATTTAAAAGGATAAAAGAAGAGTTTTCTCTAAACAACATCACACTATATAAGCTTCAAAGCGCTCTCCCTAACAAGATTTTTTTTTTTTTTTTTTCATATTTTGGGCTGAACATCAACAACGCATCCCTGTGTAATGGCGAACCCAAAATAAGCTCCACGCCTCCACCTAAATAGGACAGACATCACACCCACTCAAAGTTCGTTTCTTTAGGCAAAACCAAAGTAATGAGGGAATCGGTTGGATCGAGTGCAATGGAAAGTAAAGAGCACATTTCAGGCGTTTGGGTTGTATGAATAGAAGCCTTGCCCATATGGATTTGGAAGCTGGGATTTTAATAACTCCAGCACACTCCCTCTGCTTTAAGTATGACATGATATCCAGAAACTGGTTAATAGATATTAGGTCAATAAGAGGAATGCAATTCCGTAGTAGCATGACACAAATCCAAATAACCCCACAGATCAACGTATAAGCAGATTTTCTTTCTGTAGTGTTGGGGAGAGTAAATAGGAAATGTAAAGTGACATGAGGTAAGAGGGATTCAATATAACACCTAAATTAGGATATTAGATACGGTTATGCAGAGCTGGAGCTGGTAAAAAATGTTTTTCTTTCCAAGATTACAATAGTTTTAGACTTTGTATCTTAAACAAAGTATGCAAACGTTATCGTTTAAAGCACAATGATTATCAAGAACTTGTCATATAGAATTTAGTTGCTCCAATGCGATTTATTGAGAAACAATGACAAAAAACAGCAGTTAAATTGAATACCAGCAATAAACATAGCTGACCAATACCCAAAGAGATTATAACTGCCTTGAAAATCCCGTAGTACTACAGTATCAGAAATAAATCATAGAAAGGGAACATACATCTTTGTGGTCATTAGTGGATGATGGGATCAAACGACACCCTTCCCTCTACATCAAAACGTCAACACCACGAAGTCACAGCTAGATTCAGGGAATTGAAGGATAATGCCAAAGTAAAGGAAAAGAAGCAGATGGACACATGAGAACAGAGGCAAGCAGGTAGAAGGCTTTGTATATTTAATAAATAGCCCTGGGCTTGCATGAACCTGAGAATAAAATGCCTGTGTGCATATATACAATGTAATAATCTGAGATGAAACATAAAATAACAAACTGCAGACATGCTTGTCATGAAACTGCGAGCATAACATGGTAACAGAAAGGGGGCTAGGCAGCCAAAGGACACAAGAAAACTCACTCTATGTTGCGGGGTACCAGCAAATGTTGATTTCACGTGTCATTTAAATTTAAAAGAATGGTTACATCAGTAAGGAAGCAACAGCTAATATCTTACTCAGCAGGTTCAGGAATGGCATTTGCGTATCTGCAAATATTTGAATTTAGTCTACATGCTTAGATTGTACAGTAGTTAACTCCACTTTTACATAAAGCTCCCTGCCACTGATATTGCAGACCCTTCCCTGAACTTTCCACATCAGATGATTCTGGAACAGGCTGTGGTGGAGGAGGAGAACCAGGTGGTGGAGGAACTGAAGGTGTATGTGTCAGTGGTAAAGGTGGTAAAGATGGAGGTAGGGAAGGTGGCAAAGAAGATAAAGGTGGTGGCACAACTGGTTATAAGGCTGCATTGGAGTTCCCTGTAACTGAGCAAGTGGAGTCACTGAAGCAGGTACAAAAGGAGTTACGACAGTATCATGAAATTTGGCAATTCTCCTTGCTCGAATTGGTTGAGAGGTAAATGATTATTTAGTCCCCGCACATCCCACGGACCATTTGGAGAAACAGAGACAGGGCGAAGATGGCTGCATTTGATGCGGTGGTGGAATCAAAGGTCCTTGCGTTATAGAATGCGTGTTGGAATATTAACTGCCAGAATCAATTTCAGATTATTAAACCAAAACAATGGTTCAGTGGACCGAAATTAATCATTCAATAAACAAGTCCTTCCACAATGTCGTACTCAGACACGCATGATAAAGATGAACACGTAGAGGGAGAGAAAATAAAATGTTGTTCCATTTTATGCATAGATTATCACCTCCTTGATGAGGGTCTACCGGTACGTTTTTGTCATAACCATCAAGTTTCCTTGCCCCAGCGTCAGACATCTCCCTGCAACTAGAGAAGTTCCAGTTTAACTGAAACAGAGGTGTGCCGAGTACTCCACTTGTACTACCATGATTCTCAGATTGTACTCTAAGGGAAACAAGCTCCAGAGAGTGGTTTTCTGGTTTAATTGAAAATGGTGCAGAATTCTGATTTCCGGGATGACAGGAAGAAGAGGGAAAATGAATAATCATGAAAGGCAGGTAGTAGACACTAAGTATAGATATTACAAATCAATAAAATGCTACGGTCAAGAACGTTATTTAAAAAGGAAAGGAAGTATGACTCTTAACTGTTCAAGCAGTGAACATCTGGCGTTTCTTTACAGATAACAAGATGACTCTTAATTACTGAAAGACCCATATTGAGGACAAAAAATCTAAATTACAGGTTATGGTAGAAAATTTTCACTAAGTAAACACTAGTTTCCATTATACCATGGATTCAATGTTAAACAAATTTATGAAAAGGGGCATCAATCCTTAGCCCTACACACATATAGACAAAGTTAAGATCAATTGACACCGGTACAAAACAAAATTAATACTAAACCATGCAGTAACTTCTATAAATTGTGTATATCACAAAATTGAGAAGTTCTAATTGTACAGATCGTTTTCAACAAATTTCTTATCAATAGGAAGTAGGAAATTTGTTCATGTTGAACTGATGCTTCTTAAAGTTGTTACACGGTAAATCTTCCAAAATACCATATAAATTTAGTTTTAACAAGAAATACTCAATAAAATTCAATTTATTCACTGAATATGAAATTTTACATGTAAGATCCATATGAGAGATGCTTAGAGTCTAAGAGTGAGAATTTAGTAATTAACATTGTGAAAGATTTACCAAAGTCAAAAGTGATTCAATTGATATATGCAAATCAGTATATTGCTACTTTTCAATATCTTATGTGGCATCTAGCAAGGGAAGGCCGAGTGTAGGATGTATGTGCTTGTGGTGGCTTTTATTTGGAGATGTGAGAAATCAGAGGAGTTTCACGTATTTTATCTCAATTTAATAAATCTAAAACATGAATCACAAATGCATGCCATTATGTATATACACGCATGCTTTAATCATTTATATGACAATTTCATAGATAATTAAAATAAAATATTAATATTATGCTGTATATGTACCCAAATTCTATCTGGAAGAATACTCCAGGACAGCCACGAAGGCTCTTTAAAACAGAAACTGCAGCATCAACGTTGCTGCATTCAACAAGCCAACCACATCCCTTCTGCATATTCGCTTGTGTCAATCGCACGGTGGAGCCTGCATTTCCAACAGCAAGATTACAAATGGCTATTAGCTCATCATCTGTGAGCAACAGGGAGCTAGTACTTGGAATAGTTATCCACAGAGAGTTGGATGACACAACATCTTCCTCCAACATGGAAGAAGAACGCCTATCTTCAGTAATATAATTATCAGGGTGACTTATATTTGATTAATATTATACTTTATGCGCAAAGACGCAAGTAAGGAAGACAACTGAGAGATCCTCATTCGAATACTATCAGCAGGGCTCCCAGACAATGTTTGAGCATGAGGAGATCCAGCAAAACTGCTTGACAAGTTTCCTGCATTGGTGCCTGAAAGATCAAGATGGGAATGAGTGGACACAGGTTGCACACTATCCGTATGAGCTGGTCCAGTTTCAATGTTGGATGACCCTGGAACAAAAGATTGGTGATAATTACTTCTTTCTTTTCGGATCTGTCTCAGATGCAACATCACAGAGGCAGCTTCTTCGGAAGTTTCAAATTCCATAAGTAAAGCCCGCTCACCGCTAAGATCAGTAACCATGACAGGACCCTTGTGGATTGCTTTCCTAGATTCGTGTATGATCTCATCCTTGGCCCATTGACATGAAATATTTCCAACGTATATATGAGAACTAGAACCAATTGCAACACTATTCATTACACCCCTAGTTCCAAACCTTATATCCATGAATTTTACATGGCAAGGAAAACTTCCATGCAAATAGTCTCGAGCTTTTACAGCATCAATGATATTTCTGTACTCCACCAACGCAAAAGCTTTTAGTGGGAAGAAAAAGAATTATTCAATTGGACCAAACCTCTCTATTTGAAACCTAATGTGACTTTCAGACATGTCAGGCCCTACATGACCTACCCAGAGCTGTCTAGAAGCAGATACAATATCCAAGGCCGCCGCAGGATCCCCATCACAACACCATACAATTTGCATTTTTGCTGAAGCAATAGGTGACATCAAACTAATCTTAGAAGATGCCAAAATGTTAGAAATACGTCCATTAGAGGATCTCATTGAAGGGGCACCAAATTCTTTATTTAAAACCTGATTTTTCTCAACATTTGGGAAATTATGTCTACCATCAAATGAATTACTTCTAAGGTCTGCTGGTGGTCTATTTGCAGGGGAGAGTATCTGGTGACTCATTGAGTCCTGGGTTGTCGAACATCTAGCAAGAGGCATATCCCCTTGCTCCACCATATCAATGCCCATGGGCCTACAGACTCCACTATCAAAATTAGAACCCACTTTTGATGAGGGAGCTGTGTCAAAAGAAATCGTCGAGCTACGAGCTGTTACATATTTACCTGAATCTTTATCAGCAAAACCATCATAAGAAGAACCAACATGAACTCTTAAACTGCTACCTTTTGTAGATGATTCATCAATGCTTTCATGTTCCTCAGAGATTCTGGGTAGCACGTAGTCCCTATTCATGTAAAGCGAAGAATCAGATTTATCCTCATCACTTTCTACTTGACAGTCATTCAAATCTGATTGTTGTGCAAACATTTCACAAATCCGTTGCAGTTCCAGTGTAATTTCCGATGAAGCACTAGAAGGTATGCTCAATAACTTCTTACACCTATACAACAGTCATCTCCCCAAGGAGGTATCCTTATTTAGAACCTGCATAAAAAGTTTCCATAAAAGGTGTCATCAACAAGGAGCAATACGAATTATAACTATAAACTGAAGAAAATTTAAAACGCAAATAACCAGGCATTAAAACCCTGCCCATCTTTATCAGTCAAATATATGTCACTAATAAATTATGTGGAAAATAGAGAAAAGTATCCTCACGGGAAGATAAGAATTTGAAAGCATGATCAAGCACCTCTTTTGAACAGATGCAGCACCCTCTAAAAGATAATTACCATCTGTTATAAGCTCCTTACCAACTTCATTTACTCTGATGCTTGTTCCAGTAGAACGTGTACAAGATTTAGGTCCATTATTTGTCTTATCCAAAAGGTGAATTTGATCATCATCAACCCTGCTAATATCACCTGGCTCAGAAAATACTGTCCAGCTTTAGAAGCTTCTTCTTTTGCGGTGGGGAGTAAGAGATCCAAACAAGCCGCAAATAAATATTTTGAACAAGAGAAGAAGTAGACACAAGGCATGGAACTTGGACAGTTTAGTCAGTGAAGGTTCATCTTCATCTGAAACCTTTTGCTTTAACTGAAAAAACAACTCAGGAGAATATTGCATCTTGAAGAACTCTTTATCAACCATCTGGTAGATATCCTTTCCCTCAAATGGTGTTACAAAGAACGTTAGAACACTTTGAAAAAATGAGGAGCAAATTCTTCTAATTACAGATGATGTTGGTGCCACTGAAGAAGCAGTGCAACAAACATCAGCCAGACCAAAAATACACGCTTTAGCAGTTTCAAATGCGACGCCATCAGAATCCTCTCCTGTACTGATCAATACCAAATTCCAGTTATGCATATTAATTAACACTTTAGCTGCAGATTCCAAAGCCGTTGGACAATGACATGCATATCGAGGAATAAGATCGGCCACAACTCGTTGTGCACTCGTACAACCTGTCGCACGAGGAAATGAAAAATATCATCGTTGAAACCTCCCTCTTTACTCTTTTCAGTTACAGGCAATTGATTCAGATGCTCACAAACTCAAGACACGATCAAGTACGCAGTTATAGTATATTTTCTTTCTCAAGTTTCATGGACTTAAAAAAATCTTCTTGACACTGTTTTACACGGTTATGCATAATGCATTTTAGAGATCCACACAACTTATTTCAAGATCTGTAAAGATTTTTTTTTTTTTTTTAAGAGCATGAAACTTGAGAAACAAGATTTATAGCAAATGCGGATAACAGAAGACTAGCCTAAATTCTAGACACACACTTTTTAGACAAGTTTGCAGAATTTTTCTGAAAACAAGTAATGCAAAGCAGACATTTCTAACACTTCTAATTCCAAGGATCAATATGCTATCTGTTTGCTTTAGAATTCTGCGGCAACAAAACGAAGCAATAGTCACTGTCTACTAGTATATTCTGATTTCCATGTAAATTAAGAATAAGAAGCTAAGGACTATGAAATAAACAATGAAGTGTAAATTACTGACCTCGGGAAGCAGTAGTGAGAGAGAGATAAGTTTGTTCGAGATCAGACATGAAGGCACATTCTTTCTGTGACAAGTAAAACTTAATGCGCTTGTAACATTCGTATACACTCCGAATTTCATCCTTGTTCCTCCGCTCGACGAGAATCTCCTTCTGAGACAATGGTGGAGTTGGCGGAGGAGGTACGGAGCTAAGATGCTTGGTTGGGCTTGGGGAGAAGGTGACTCTGAGACTATTGCTTAGGCCGTCGGGGCAGGTTGTAACGGTGGCGATTCTGATAAGGGCTCGTATAGCCTCCGCTTCTTTAGAGGTTGCTCGGCTGTGGACATGGCGGGTAAAGCCAAACAGGTATAGCGCGCTCAATGTTGCCGTTCGTTTATTGGGATTCATAGATTACAATTTAGAACGTCGACTGGTAAAAGTAAATCAGTAAATTACCCATGTGCCAAGACACGTACGGAGAAAAATGAAAGCGAATCTGTCTATAATATCTAACAGTATTTATACGTGATGCTTTTTTTTTTTTATCTCTTTTTTATAGGATATATTGTTAATGTAAATTTATTGGTGAAATGTCACTAAGCCAGCTAAGGTATTTTACCAACTAAATTTTTTATAATTTTTTGAAGGAATTAATGATTTTTTATTGCTGGGTGTGACAAAATGTACTAATTATATTGAAGTATATTTACATTATTATTGAATTAAAGTTAAAGTCTATAATTAAAAAAAAAAATGAGACATTTTTAATCATGTTCTCCGATGCGGATCAATTCATGACGCATGAGAAATGAAAAATCTTTAATATATACATTTGCATTGTAACATCATACTATAATTACTATTTTCTTTTTTCTTTTTTCTCTTGCCCAAAAAGAAGTGGAAAACCCAGTAATATAAGTTATTTTATGCGTTGTATTAAGTATGCTTTTATACGAAAGACGACAGTTTATCTAGTTATTAGTTCAAATGAAAATTTAGAGTTACGGATTTAAAAAATCTTGACGAGATCCAAAAATAGGATATTAATTATAATAATATAATATATTTCATATAAATAATGAAGAATGAGATTGGACTACTTTAGTTGAGGGTGAGCTCGTTCCAGACAGTATATGCGTTCTTTGAACAAGACTGTCCAGTCCGAAAGATTGAGAAGCATATATAGACATAAGAAACACATCCCACGTGACTAATAAAATATGGGCATTCGTTGTCTTGGTGCAGAGAACTAGAACATCATTCATTCAAATTCAAATTAGCCAATAACAGAGTGAGAATATTAATTATACTTTCTTTCTTTTGGTTCTAAGAGTCTTCCTGTGCTGTCCGTTCAATTGTTCCACTAGTCTCTCTACATAAATAAGCTCACAGTGGTGGTGGAGATATCTTCCGGTTGAGATCGAGCCCAATATCGATTCCATTGTAAGCAATTGGAGCGTACATCCAAAGGTCATCTGAGCTTAAGAGCTGCATGCATGCAGAAGAAATATTTAATGAGAACTCAAGAGTTCGTTTTTGTATATATTTCTAATTAAGAACACATTGTATGTTTTGTCATGCTCCATGCCTGCCCTTACCTTAATTTGGAGTTGCAGAAACTTCACGTAATGCACTGCCTCTTCAAGCATTGTGCTCATATCAACCTGTATAAACACCCATTAAATGATCATTAATCTAATTAGCACATCTCAGATTTGGCATAAAAGAAAATTATAACAAAATCTATATAATTACCTTACTTCCGTTAGGTACAAGATTCTGGAGGATTCTTAGTCGTTCATTTATTCTCTCTCTTCTTTTCTGCAAGATTCACAAAGAGAATAAGTACTAATACTATATTATACAGTAATATGGCCTCGCATAATCATAATTATAGTTATACATCGTGCACTCGAATAAAAATTACCCTAGCATAAAGACTTTGCGGATCTGTTGCTGATCCCCTACTGGCTCTTGTCTTCCCATTTACGTTAAGAGCCATAGGTGATTTAGACGTTGAACTCGTGCCTCCACTGTTTTCCTGAGATATTGCATCAACATCCTCCGAGCTGTAACTGCTAGAGCTCTGTCCATCTGATCCTGCATTGGTCTCTTCTTCCTCGTTACCATTCTCGGTAAGCTTCTGATTCTTCTTTGGGCGTGTATTTTTCTGGCATCGTTGCACCTGAAAGTTGGAAATTGAGATCACAAACTGTTACAGATTATCCACCTCTCAATGTTGAGTTAAAAGAACCGTGATCACAAAGACTATATAAACTTACTTCTCTTGATATACGAGGCTTCTTCTTCTGATTCTCCGATGAGTTGACGTTTCTTTTCTCTTCCCCAGGCACCTCCTGTTCTGGCACATCAAGCTTCCTTTTCAGCTGCAACTGTCTGGCAGGAACGACAGTACGTTCTGCTTCCCTGTAATCAGAATTCTCCAATCTCTCAGTGCTGCCATCTTCATTCAGGCTGAGAGTCTCTTCCATTGAAATGTCAGTAGGGATAAATGAACTGGTGTTTTTCTCATCTGTCATGCAAATATTTATGGACCCACAGGCATCAATTGGTGGAATGTGGTCCGAACCACTAAAGTAGTAGCAGTAGTTTGCAAGCTCCGGATTGGCCATAAAGACAGCACCATTACTACAATCACTTCTGTGACTACTTCCGTGAGAAATATAATGTAAATTGGAGTCAAGTGCTTCTAAAGAATAAAACATACTCTCGTTCTCCCCAGCTTCAGAAGCAGAAGAAAACGTGGGTTGTATTCCAATGTTCAATCCATCATCCTCCCCAAACAGAAATGAACTATGAGCCAGAAATTGTGGTGAGTAATCAAGCTCTCCATCTGCAGACATTCTAGCAAAGCAATCCCACTCTCCATAAGGGAAAGCTCCAACGGATTCCATTCTTTTCTGTGTAAGCCTAAGGAAAGAAAAACTGAATCCTCTTTTGTATGGTGAGAAGCTCAATGGTGCTTGCAATCAGCAAAAACTAGAGACAAATTTATACTCAATCCCAAGAAAGAATGTTAGCAAGAATTGACTTCATTTGTACATAGAAATAGAATTTTTAATTTGTAATCATTGTCCAGGGTAGGTCCTAGTTCTCTGTAACTAAACTCACGAGTCCACGGTGGGGCCAATACCAGGCAAATTACAACTCAGAGGGGAACCGAGTTCATGCCATGATATATTAGAAAAATCAAATGATTCAATGCCCCCTTTAAACACCTTAGACTCGTTAAACACGTCATCAAAAGGCCAAGGGGGTCTATCTCTAAGAGTAATCATTGAGAGAGTGACTAACTGTAATTAATAGGTCCTCTAATTAATGGTGATAATGATATAGTTAGAGCTAAAGCATGCGCGTTTTTGATATTGTCAGAACGTGGGAGTCTACCATAATATAATAAACAGTAAGAATTCTATCGGCAAATAAACAAATGAAGCCCCATGGGCGGCCACATCGTGGGGATGAGTCTGACATTCTTTAACCCGACATAGCAACCGTGGTGTTCGCTCATTGTCTCCTCAGTCTAACAAGCTCCCCTTCTTAAGCTGCCAACAGTATATACCAGCAATTAATTGGATATAACTAAACTGTACAAGATTAAGATGAAGGATCAATGTACAATCCATTCAATCATTATTCCCAGATCCTGAGTATCTAATGCCATCTAGATTAAACCTGTTTAACCATGTTCAAGTCATTCTATCGAGACCATATATATCATCTAGGCTGTCATCAGAACAGTAGCATATATCTACACATAATGGTTATCATGCAGTTAAGATCCACATTCCATCCTAATTAATTTGCTAATCAATGAAGCTTAAACATGCATTGGGGCCAACTTATGGAAGAGGAAGGTAAGGCATTGGCCAACTACATGATATATTAAGGTGGCAAACCTCATGATCAGTGATCACATTACCCTAACATGCTCATTTATAGTAACAACACAGCTTGTCAATTTCTTCAATTCATTGTCCTTCGTTATACGGCAAGGCAGCTACTGAGCTTGCTGTCAACATTCCCCCAAAGTCAAACTTGATAAAAGTTAGGTGGGTTGAAGTAAAATGAGAGACCAGATAACAGATAGATACAAATTAATATGTTAATGATTCCCTCATAAGCATCGTCAGGACAATATCTACGATAGACCCAAGAACCCAGCTGTGATATCTTACTAAGATTAAACCATTGCCTGAAAATTCTCAGTAATCGAATAGATTGCCTGAACAAAGCCATAAAACACATTATGAGTACAGTCACTTTAGCTATCCTATCCTTGGATTCCGCCGATCCTCGCGCGCTTTCCTTCCACGCGTCTCAAATAGACTAATCTTCTTATTTTTTAATACCATTTTCCCTTCGAAGAGAGTTGGGTGAGGTCTTCGCTGTTCTTTGGAGACTGAACCGGCCACTGCACGACCTTTCGATATAGCCTAAAGAAACCCTAAAATCCCAAACGTTTAAGGAATTAAAAAGGCCATAACAAAGAGAATAAAATCTAAAAACAGAAGAGGACATGAAGATCGGAGACCCTAAAAATCTGATTTTATTCCCTTTTGAAATTCTGATTAATATGCCTTGACCTCTCGCCTGCTTGCACGATTTAGGGTTAGGGTTTATCTCCCAATGCAAGTGCTGTACGCATCGGTCCTCCCAACTTTTCTGGCATGGAATGCTTATCGTTGCCCTCGCCCTTTTGTGTCTCTCTACAGCATTCCTTCATGTAACTGAATTCTTGGTGATTATTGATTTTTTATTCGAATTCAGATCAATAGTCAAATTTATTAAAACAAATGCTAAATATTACTCTAATTATTAGGAATTTAATTTGTAATAATGATATAATTAATAACATGTATGTGCTTTTCAATAAACATTACTCAGGCAAACATTTTAGCATTAATAAATGCTCCAACAGCTTGTTCTTTCCTACCAAAGTTTTGAGTGACTATAAAAAACTAAAAAGACTAATATCACCCACATGTTCCATGCCACGTTATTTAAAAGAAATTTGGTCTGGAGAACTTTTATCTGGCTTAAATTTTTATCAGTAAGCAGTAATTGTAGAGTGCGTTGTGATGATTAATTATAAATAGCTTTAGGCTATTTCTAATGAGATATCATAAGGAGTTGCATAATAATTTAAAAAATGAGTAGCAATTGTTAAAATGTGACCTATAAATATTTTTGTTGAGTTATTCTCAAAAGCAACCCAATAAAAAATTTCATAGATGAGCTAAAATCATTTATTACAATTATTTTATCTAAGTTATAATTAATTCTTATAACGATAGATAAAGTGTGGAGTTTATTTAAATAACTTTATAGAGTTATTAGTTAATTGATAAGAACAGAATTTATAATTGAAAAAATATAGATTCAAATTTGGCCATCAATATGAAAATTTTATTAGTTAATGATCTATAAATACTTTATAGATAAGCATTATCAAAACCTTATAACATGCCCCAGTCTCTGATTTAATACACCTAAACTTTTATTCCTGGAGAAAAAAATGACACAATCACAATTTGAACTGCCCGTGTAGAATATTGGCGATAAAAGACTGGCCGCAGCTCCATTTTCCATATTTTTACTAACAAGAAAGTAACTCAGTCATTCTTTAAGCACAATTTGTAGCAGGTAACTCAGTAAAAACATAAGATCAAATGGCAAAGCCACGATTTCACCAGTAAGGAGATTTAAAGTGCTCGAAACAGAATATTCTAAACTCTCGAATAAACCTAATCCATTAGCTGCTGCTTCAAATACCAAACCAGGAAGAAACCCTTTATTTTATTATTAGCCCACACATCCCTCAAAGTCAACAAACCTTAAAAGGAAAGTTATAGGCAGCCTTCAATTAAGCTCCCAGCGATCAAGAGCTTATACGGCCAATAACTTCTAATAGTTCAATCACAAAGGCCGTTAGATCAAGCTGCATTAACCAACACAAACAGGGATTTGTCCACAAGGCGTTCCCGTCCCTGAAATCAGGCAAAATAAAAGGGAGTTATAACGAAAGGCAATGAATATTCAGTTGCATGATTTATAGGGCCGTAATTCGTCAGCTCTGAAGCAAAGACAAATACCCACTCTGTGAAATGCTTCAGGTTTGCTCCTCTTGCTTGAGACAGCTTTGCCTTTCGTTAAGTATTATAAGCTAATTGTCTTTCGGTACTGAATTATTTATTTTTTTGAAAAAAAAAAAAAAAAGTTCTGAAAATCATTTAGTTAATTCAGTCGTCATCCTGCAGAAACTACTAAATTAGACACCTCCCTAGTCTATTTACCACCACAGAAGAAACAGTGTGCCGAACAATTAGACACTGTACTGGCAACTATATATTCACTGACTAGCAGGGTCATACCTTCAGCTCTGGTAATTCAATTACGCAAGCACACTCAACCACGTGCACTCCAACACGTTCTGTGACAAAAGAGAAAAACAACCACAATGACAAGACTGCATCAAATCTTAAAGTCAAATATAAAACACGACATATGACAGGACATTATTCCTTGTAAAGAGACTGTTAGTATACTGTGATAGAAGAAAAATGTATTACTAGACTCTTTAGCCATAGTAGTGTTTCCTTTTACTTCGAAACTAATGGCATATGTTCTCAGGGTCAAAATCTACATGAATGAAGCCGATGGAACACCAATCAAACGACCAGTTTTATGGTTCATGACTCTTGAGAACTGAAAGGGCAAAATTGCTCTTTACGAAAACTTCCATAGATTTGTTCAATGCACGAGTAAAACTACAAATTTGCTTGCTGAAATGTAGGTCGCGGATCTGCCTCATTAACCATAATACAAAACATACTCCACTTCCATCAACACTTATATCCAAAGAGATCAACCCCATGACATGCAACTAAATATGAAATGGAGAAAAATAAGGTAGTTCTTGCTTCCAAATTAGATGAAAATATCTTTCAAATAATTATTCTTATAATGTTCGTGTTGATGAGTTTCTAAGATGCATTTACCAAGTAGCTTGATTGCAGCAGATAAAGTCCCTCCCGTGGCAATGAGATCATCTATAACTAAGGCTCGTTCTCCTGGTTGTACGGCTCCCACATGCATCTCCATTTTGTCAGTTCCATACTCCAAAGAATACTCTTCTGAGATAACCTCCCCTGAAAAGAGAATCAAAATACAAGCATCCAGGCAAATCAAACATCTTCCCATCACAGAAAACTCAAGCTTAGAACAAAATGAAAGTTAGCATAGAGTAGTATGTAACTTGCAAGACCCTATGTGGTACCTAAAACTGCAAATATCAATCAACAAGAAATAAGCCAAAAAAGACAATGAGACAAAGAAATAAGAAACAGTGCCTGTAAAGTAGACTTTTGAAGCATTATGTTTACATTCTTAAGCTGACGTCATTTCAACTCTATAATAATTTTCATGCCTCAAAATATCCAATTCTGGACATTATCACACTGCAAAGGGGGAATCAAAAGTACACTAGAATTAACTATAACGAGTGAATGGAAGTCGTCCTACAGCAGCTTTTAGTGGAAGAAAGGAGATAACAGCTTTCTATGGGAGATAGGGAAAATAGTCTAGTAAGAATATGAAAGCAGATGTTTGAGTTAACTAACAATTAACCATTCAAATTTCACAGTAAAAATGATTAAGTCAGCCCATGATGTTATGATATTATGAACAAATATCACTAATTTGGTCATTTGACACAATTTCAACATTAATAATATATTTCGGTGAAGGTTCATCTAGCCATGTATAGTTTCTATAAGTACAAAATTACCAGCCAAAAGTAGCAGAAAGTTCAAATTTCTCATAAAAAATGCAAACATATACCTGGCAACTTGTTGGGTTTTCTCATGGGGACAAATTTTGCCCCAATAGCTAATGCAATGGGCGGGCCAAATATAAAGCCTCTTGCTTCGATTCCTGCATTATGCCATTAGTACAGTCATCATTTATCAGAGACAAATGAATAACCTAAGTTCGACAGATTAGAGAACAAGTAGAACAAAATGAAAAAGAACCATGTCAAAATCAATTCTAATGAGTAATAACTATACAATTACTGGCGACTAATTCTGCTTCTACTATCTTCTGATGTTGGAATCACAAAAGTTCCCGTTATGCATGCAAACAATGGATAGGCCATTCAATGTAATTTTCTGTTGGAAAAGTTCCTGAATCTTTTAGTTCAATAGATCCTTCCATTAAGTATCAACACCCATAAGAGAAAGAAAGGATACAAATGTGGAAATTACCTGCCACAACAGAAATATTTTTATCCCGGTACCTCTCGACAAACAAGTCAATCGTATCTTTGAAAGCCTTCGTATCAAGAAGCAACGTGGTTATATCTTGAAACATAATACCTGCCAAAAAATAATTGGAGTATAACTACCGATGTATCCTCAGAATAACAGCTAGGCAAGATGCTCATAAATCATTAAAACCAGAAAAAAATATGTATCACATCCATAGAAGTTTGCATGTTTCGGCCTAAAACTAACAATCCCAGATAGGTAAAACGTAGCATCATACTCCATACAGTGCACCAGAAAACAATGCTGAAACAACAGAATCGGACAACAAGAGAGCATAGGTAAAAGATCAAAAAGAAAAAGAGGTACCTGGCTTAGGAAAATTAGGGATGACGCGGATTGCAGAGGAGATTCTTGCAATTCGAGGGTCTTGGCCATCTGTCAAAGCCATTTCTGGAGCTGGTACAGAGTCACTGGCTGCTCAACCACGGTCAATCAGAGATAAAAAAGGAACGCGTGGATCGATATAAAGGGTGGGAAGGAATTTTTTTCTTCTTTCTTATAAAAAGGAAGAATTAGGAATGGTCGCCGCCAACGACTAATTGGTTGAAATAATTGTATGACCTATATTCCGAGTTCCTCTTTTTAAAAGGGATACTTATCATTTAAGATTATATATTTGAAGAAAAAAATAAAACACAGATCACAAAAACAAAAATCTGAACGAAATCAAATTGTTGGGTTCACGCATTTGACATAAAACATAAAAAACTGAGACATCGTAATTTACCAGTGGAGCGCAGAGTTGTGGGGGCAAGCCGATAATTTTGGTAATGATTCGTGGGTACGAGAGAAGACGATGAATATGCGATCCTCGGAAACAATCGTCGGAATCTAAGAGGAGAGAAAATTGTGTTACTACCGAAAGACGGAAGCAGTGAATTTGACGACAGTGGAAAGGATGCCGGTTGCATCTCTCGTCTTGCTCACTGATATGAATGTCGTATAATTTAATTATAATAAATGAAGAAAAAAAAAAAAAAAAAAAAAGTATCGGTTGCAATTTGCAGCTAAAGAAAAAGAGTGTCCCCGGCTCTAAAATTCTTAATTAGAATTATTATTAAGGGAAAACAGATCAACTGGGTAATAATGAAGGACGGGCTTTTTCCCTGACTTAGATTAGATTGAGAAAAAGGTGAATAGAAGGGGCAAATTGGTCCAACCAATTGTCTGCGATTTTCCTTCCATTCGTGGTTCATGTTATGTTATGTTATGCAATGCATGAATCATGCCTTTCTCGTGTTACTGCTCTCTCTGAATCTACGTATTTTTATGGTTTGAGTTGGAAGGAATGGTCCATGTCGTATTAAACTATATAAGATTGGAGATCAGAAAATACTAAAAATTAAATAAATAAAATTACTTAATTTAAAGAAATTGGAGAACAAACGAAAATTTTGAGTTTGTACGTGGTTCATGCTGCCGCTGACTGTCTGTTGTCCTGCCGGAAAAAGAAAGGCCTTTTAATTTTAGAAGGTAGCTCTCAATAAGGAAACTACCTGTAGGGGTTCTAGATTTTTAGCTGAAGAGAGTAATACGTGGTTACTTTTTATTCGGCCAACCAAGAAATAAATATAACCTTGAATGGTATATGGGCCAGGACCATCAAATTCCAGTGCCACGTTTTCATGGGCTGCGGGAGAAGCCTATTCTCATTCTCCAAAAAAACCTTAGTGAATTCTTTTAACACACCCCACTGTAGGGTCTGTCAAAAGAATTCACCAAACCTTTCCCTCTACTCTCAATCTTTTTGTTTTTTTAATTACATCAAACTTAAACATTTTATATACTCTTTAAACCTCTCATTATTTTTTTAATATGATTAAATCTCTCTCTATTAGATCATACTACTGTCTCTTCTCAATTCTCAAAACACAAGGATCAATAACAAAAATAAATAAATGAAAGAAATTAGTATATTGAAACAGAAAATAATTATATCATAAAAACAATAAAGTTATGTTTGGGAATTTTAAAAGTGATAGAATGAAATGCAACGTAATAGAATGGAAATGAAATGAAAGATAAGAGAAAGATTAGAAATAGATTTACTTCTTTTTTTTTTTTGTTGGTTGAATGATTAACAAAACAAAAAAAAAATGTAAACTATATTTTTTATTATTTGGGAGTTAAATAAAGATAAATATAATGAATTAAATTTTAAAAATAATTTTTTTAAACTAATAATCTTTTAAACACAAATTAGCCAACTTATGTGCTGTCTCTTCAAAGTCCATGCAATAGTAATACATTATTTTTCATGGGCATGTTGAGTTTAGGTGATTGATTACCATCTACTTTAATACTTTGCGAAAACACAGCATATGATATGCTCATTTCCATTCATCGCATTTTAGTCACTTTTCCAAAAAAAGAAAAAGAAAAAGTTAGTAACAGATACTCAACCAAATTCAATCTCCCCCATATCACTATAGTGGTCCGTGCCCTTTTTTCCTCTCGTTTTCCTTTCCGCCATCACACCTAACTTTTCATTTTTCTTCTTCAGTTGCAATATATATTATTTGAATTTTCCTCCTCTAATTTTTAATACATTTACTATCCATCAATTTTCCAGCTCAAAAAGGAAGAATCACATGTTTTCCATTTTTTTTTTTATTATGCTTTCTTTTTTTGGGGTAACTCTCTCTCTCTCTCTCTCTTTTTTAATACTACTTATTCACAACAACACGTTTTGTGTATGTTGACATTGTGATTTGGATTGAATATTATTGTTATTATTATTACTATTACTGTTATTATAATTAGAAACCAACCAGGACAGAATCCATGTGTTACACAAGGTTGTTAAAGAATCAACGTAGAATAATTTCGGCCATCTAGTATATTTTAAAATTTTACAGCAACCTCTCCGAAAACTTGCAGGGCAGCAGGAACCATGTCTTTTCTCTTCTTTCTTCCGAGGAAAAAATCATACTCTCTTTTGTACATTAATTCAGGTTATTATTTTTCACTAGATAATTAAAAATAGTTAGTTATAAATGTTAAGATTATTATTAAATGTCTGTGACATATGTGTGCGTGGGTGTATATATATATATATATATATAATGACGTATTTACTAGGTCTACAAGATTAATTACTGGGTTTAGCAGGGAGTAGGGTCATCCCCTGTTGACGTTAATTTAATATTGACATAGATGGAGATATATTGAAATAAACCTTGATCATTAGTAATATAATGATTAATACCTCTACATAATTGAAGATGCTGACGTGTTTTTAACATATATGTATATATATCCTTTCATCGCTGTTATTTTAAGCATGCAGTGATTTTTTTTTTATTTATTTTTTTCATCAATAGAAAGGGACAGGATAGCTGCAAATTCTAACACAGCTTGTTGTAAGGGATTGAACTTATGTCAATTAATTTATATTGAGGGAATGCTTAGCAACCAAACTGTACCCACTTGATGCATGCAGTAGATTAGGCGTTTCAATGAATTTGCATGACAATGTTAATCAGTCTTATCCACATTCAATAGAAGATGCCAAATTTTTTTTTATTTTGCCTTTGAATTGTTCTCTTCTTACAAGATTAACTTTCATATAGGAAATAATAGTAATTACAATTATCTTTAACATTAAATAAGTTTATTAACATTATATATTCTTTCTAATCCTAATATAAAGTGTACTTAACTAGAATATGCATTTTAATTTCTTTTTTGTGTTTATTTTTATACAATAATTATATATATTTTATTTATTATAATAATTAAATAATTTATTTTAATTTTTTATTAATTAAATATAATAAAAACACTATATTACATACTTAATTGTATTTAATCTATAATAAAAAACGCAAACATATTTTTTTTATATGACACCTTATAAAATAAACTATTTTTTTTTTAGAAACCGTGGACAGAAGAAGGAACTCCTTTTAACCATTCAACTTTGTTTATTTGTCTTTGAAGTGACACAATGTTACCAAATACAGATGATACGGAATACACCGGAAGAAGACCAGGAAGGAAGGACAAGGGGACCAAGCACAAAATTGGACTGTAAGTGCACGTGGGGGTTTAGAATTAGAAGATTTCACATTGATGCTTCGTGTGGCTTTCCAAAGTTGCCGTGGCCTTCTAGATCGCCGACTCTTGAGAAGTAATACCCAATTACAATTATAGATAAGATAGGGTTTACCCGCAATTAAATATTCCCTTCATCCTTAGGCACGTGGGTCAAATTAAACCGGCACGAGATCAATAATTAATGAGATTAAATTTATAATCTCGTAAATTATTTTATATATTAGTTTATTATTATAAATTAATCAATATATATATAATAATAATATTTTATTTTTAACTAATCATAAAAAAATAAAACTTAAAAATAGGACGATAAATTAACTCTCATGATCAACTGATAGATTTTTCAAGTGAATGCGCAAAAATTGCACTACTCCTATTGCCAAAAATTGTATAAAATTAAACATTTTATATAAAGAAAAAAATATTTTTTTTTTGGAGGATGCCAATGCTTTAAAACAAGTAATTGTAGGTGAGAAGCACGATGCATATATAACAAAAAATTCTGCAAATGGTGAGTACAGTAATAATGTGCTCCACTTGCTTATTGCTAGAATGCCTAAAAATAAAATGAAATACCCAACTACAAGTATACAACTCCACACTCCCCACTTGCTGTCATCAAGAAGTCTCTCTCACATGATCTGATCCGGATGCTTGGTTGCTCTCCCAATTACCAATATTTTTTTTTTTTTGCTGACCTCATAACAAACTGAGGAATAAGAAGCATGGTGCTTTGCCTATCATGTGACGGCGTTATGTAAATTTCCAGTGCATGAATCACTCACTTTCCTTGTTGCCAAACAGAGCAGTCGGTTTTTAAAGGTCGGCCCCCCCAGGCCAAGGAAAAGTCTTTTGCAATTACGTTAGCCTCCTCTGCCGGCTGCCGTGGACCAGTGCTATTTGAACCGCGTTCCTTTAGATTCAGAATTAGACCGCACCCCCACACCCCCCCCCCCCCCTCCCTCAATACTATATTGCATTTGTACTTTTCCTAGATTTTGACTTGGAAGCAGTCTACTTGGTCGTGAGTGGCTTCTCTCCTCTCACTCACTTTTTCTCTCTCGTCACATTTTTTTGACCGACTTAAGCGTTTAATATTTTTTAGTCTTACTTGCACACCTCGCTTACTTTCCCACCACTTGTCACGCAACTTCCCTCCTAATTCTCACCTTATAAAACCCACCCAACCTCTTCACTCTCACTCCAACTCAAGATTAACGCAAACCAGATCATCTCGTCTCCACCACAACTCAGATTCTCTCCCTTTCACACTCTTTTCCTCTACGCTGTAGCGTTGTGTTAGATCAGATGGCTCTCGAAGCTCTCAAATCCCCCACAGCCGCCGGCCCTTCTTTCGCCTTCGAAGACGCCACGCTTCACTGCGTGGAGCCATGGGCTAAGAGAAAGCGTTCCAAGCGTACCCGACTTGACCACCCTTCCTGTACCGAGGAAGAGTACCTCGCTCTCTGCCTCATCATGCTCGCTCGTGGTGGCGGCGCTGCCGCTGTACCCACCTCCATTTCCGCCGCCTCAGACCGCCATAGCTCCCCTCAGGCTCGGGCTACTCCTGTTTCGTCTGGGACGGCGCCAGTAGCCACCACAGACTCCTCCGGCGCTACCGTCGAGCACAGTTACAAGTGCTCTGTTTGTGACAAAGCCTTCTCCTCTTACCAAGCTCTTGGCGGACATAAGTCCAGTCACCGAAAGTTCGCTGCCGCCGGCGAAGATCACTCTTCCTCCTCCGCCGTCACCACAACTTCTGCGAACACCACAACTACGACATCCAATGGTGGAGTTAAGACCCACGAGTGTTCCATCTGCCACAAGTGCTTCCCCACCGGACAGGCCCTGGGTGGACACAAGCGTTGCCACTACGAAGGCGGTGCTGGCGGCGGTAGCAGTGCTATCACTGCCTCCGAAGGCGTCGGTTCCACTCATACCGTCAGCCACAGCCAGCGCGACTTCGATCTGAACCTCCCCGCCTTGCCGGACTTTTCGCCAAAATTCTTCGTTTCATCAGGGGACGACGAAGTCGAAAGCCCTCTGCCAGCGAAGAAGCCCCGACTTTTGATAACACCCAAGATTGAAATTGGTCAAAATCACTGAATTGGCTGGGATTTCAGGCAGAATTCATTAGGATTTTAATCGGATAGAAATTAATCAGTCTTCTTATTTATTATTTTCATTTTAATTTTTTGAAATTGTGATTTATTTGTTTTTGTACATAGTACATGGATCCACTTAATTCCCCGGTTTAGATTGTGTAATTTGACAGTAAGAATTCAATTTATTAATTTTTAAGTAAAATTCTAAATTTTGCTCCCCTTTTATACTTTCGTGTGGATTGAGGTAATGGTTAATTTAATTTATTATGATTGATCTCTCCATGCGATAGACAGAGTCTAGAATGCGCTGCGTAGAATCCGCATGATATGATGAAAGAACAGAGCCGCGCGAAGGGTGCGGCATGCAGTGGCAGTGCCTGTTTGTTGTGTTGAGTCGAGTCGAGTTGCGCATGACGCATGTTTGTCAACGTCGATGTATCTTGTCTTGACGGTTTTTACTGTTAGCCACACTGCACACCATCCTTCTTCTACAATTGCTTCTCTCTCTATTCCCTTTTTAACACTTAACGGTAAAAATATTAGAGGGGATCGATGCTCATGCTCATGCTCCGGGGTGTGGATAAGAATAAGTTGTGGTGTGGAGTTGATGAGGACGACACGTAGCTTTTCACTTGTCCTTCTCTTCCATTCCGGACCGACCGTGTGAACTGTGAACAATTCTATTCAAGCCAACCGCGTAATTGAATGCAAGACAGATTTTGATGCATTTTCCACGCGGATGAATTGGAAATTTCTTGCATTCTTATCTTATGCAATGCCGTTACGGTTACGGTTATTTTATTTTACTTTTCTTCTAATGTGAGAATGGATAATACATGTCATTTGGTTGGCCTAGTTATCGCCAAGGAACTACTATCAGTCTTACCGTTGGTATACCGGTCAAGTAATATTGGGTGTAGTTTCAACCAACTTTAAATAGGTACATCTATCTCCAAACATTGATAAAAAGAGAAACCGTCTTTGGTTGGCAAACGGCACTTGTGCCTTTTTGGAATCCAAATCCTATTTATGTCTTGTTTTTAAATTTTCAATACCATCCCTTTTACGTGTTAATTAGAGGACAAAGCTAATTGCAGACTAACTGGCGCTCACACCGGAATTAATGCATGTTTTAATCAGATTTGGACATATTTATTTCTTCAATTAATGTACTGTACATGTTTTATGCAATTTTTCTTCTGAAGTCAGAGTACCAAATTACATTATTTATGGCCTATTTCTCAGCTTTAAAAAATAATTGGAGTTCCATTCGAAGACATTAATTAAACGATAACGGCTGATGGAAGCTTGAGTAGGCTGATAAACATTCTATTAGTTAAGAGATTCAGAATTGTGGCGGCCAATTTCGATTGACCCCACAAACATTTACATCTTAATTCAATGATTAAGTGGTTGTTAACCAACTTAAAAGAATTAAGAAGATAGCTTGGAGCGACCATTCAATCCCCTTTTAATATGCCATTGCCACCCCAACTGGTTAAATGCTGAATATAATAGTAGATTAGTATAACATTTTATTTTATTCAACAAAGCTTGATTGGACTTGAAAGTAAGTGGTGACTTTGAATACATGCATTCTATTTTGGTAGGCAATCAAAGAGGATAAAACTACATACAGAGCAGCCTCGTCTCTTTTTTTTTTTTTTTTTTTTTAAAAAAAAAAGGGAATTGCTGAAAGGGAAAAAGGGAGTGAATGTAGCTAGCTAACCACATAACATGCCAAGTGCGGCATCTGATTATTGAATTTGATTTTATTTGCATGGATTGATGTTGTTGCGATGCTGAGTCGCATCGATCGTAGCTGTTGGCCGTACCGTATGTAATGGCAACAGACCCATTTGCTTTACGTGTGTCTTCTACGCTCACCACCAAACATGCCAGCTCCAGACAACTACCACCACTAGATATACATCCATTTCTCCAATTTCAGAAACTGTCCGTGTTGTAAGTGCAGACATAAAAAAATAAAAAATAAAAATAGATGATCAAATTCCATCTGAATTTGATTACAATTAAAATATTTGAATTTAACTACATTAAAGAAAAAATAACATCACTCTTTATTAGAAAGTTTAATCTCCCTATTTTATCTTTCATTTTATTTTAATATATTTTTTCTGGACATCATATGTAAAAAAAATGAAAGAAAAGCTGTTATAAATGAGAAAAAATATACTATCCTAACTTATTTTTTTGTCTTAAGATATTTTTATCAACCAAAAACATTAGACAAAGATTTTTAAGTGATTAAAAATTAATCTTTTAACTAATAAAGATGTTAAGATAAAAAATAGAATATACCATGAGATAATAAATTTTATCTCCCTGTAAATCTTATTATTAATTCAGATCTTCAATAAGGCATTAGAGTGGGGATACGATTGGGGACGACTGATGAATAAAGATACAGAATATTAGTTCTTTTAAAAAATAAAAATACATAATATTATAGGCAGAGTAAAACTTCTCTACCCTTGAAAAGTAATTATCATGCGGGCCACAGTGAGGATCAAATGTAATGGGCTTACAAGGATATCCTACCCAACCTGATGTTCAGCCCATCAGTTACGGCTTTGTCTTTTTCTGACCTTGAAAACAGGGTGGGCTCAGGATGGGTCATCCCACTGTCCGTCCGACCCAAAATATTTCTATTTACAAAATAATAAGATCTATGCAAGTGCTTATTTTTATATTAGAGTTTAACCATATATAATAATGTTAATTGATTAATTTTTATCATGAATATTTCAAGTATAAAAAATGAAATATTTATAAACAATAAACAAAAAATACCCATTAAATCATTTGTTCAAACAAAACTAACTTCTCCGTCATAACACAACCAAATGCATACTAGTATCACATGATCAAGAATTATTCACGTACAAAAGAAATTTAAAATAATATTTAGCCAATATTTTATCAAACAAATATAAACTGAAGAAAGAAATAAAATAAAATTTATTCTAAAAATTAAAAATTAGTAACATAATAATCGGCGAGTACTGTATACTTTCAATAATATTATGTTTTTAAATATTTTTCTGCATTTCTCTAAAATTTTTCATCGGGCAACACAAGATTAGAATTCAAGAAACAGCAGGCTGTCTGGTGGGGGTGCGACTGCTGGCCACTACGCCGATTTTGTACTTTCACTCGTATCGGTCAACACAAGTTAAGCAAGCCGAAAAAAGAGACACGTAGCGAATCCAACGGTATAAGTTTATGATCACGTGAACATCTAACGGTGGATAAAGAAGAAGAAAGCGCCGCGGAAACACGGAGCCGCTCTTGCCCAGAGTTTGGAAAATATTTCCTCGAGAGTCCCAGAAGTGGACCCCGTAGCCATTGCCCTCACTCCACAAAAAGCCACCGTCAAAGACAAAAAAGGATCCAAACTCAACCATAGTTACTTGTTAACTCCACCCAGGCCCAGACTTTCTCATGCTGTTGCTTCGTCTCTAAATAAGAGCAGTATAAAACAGCTTCGCAAGGCCTATCCTACCCTCTTTTTCTGACCCCATTCTGATTCTCGCTGCGATAATCGGAGGGTGGAGATGAGCTGCAACGGTTGCCGAGTCCTTCGAAAGGGTTGCAGCGAGACATGCTCTCTGAGGACGTGCCTGCAGTGGATCGAGTCCCCCGAAGCCCAAGGCCATGCCACTTTGTTCCTCGCTAAATTCTTTGGTCGTAGCGACCTAATGTCTTTCGTTTCCTCTGTTTCTGAAACCAAGAGACCAGGTACTCTACCCGATTAATTATACCCTTATCTAACGAATTTTTTATATTCTATTTCTTTGATGTGTAGTTTCTTTGAAATTTCAGCGTTGTTTCAGTCTCTCTTATTTGAAGCGTGCGGGCGAACGGTGAATCCCGTCAACGGTGCCGTAGGACTCTTGTGGAGTGGTAACTGGCACGTGTGCCTGGCTGCCTTGGAGACTGTCCTCTCCGGAGGTGTTCTCCGGCCGTTACCCGAGATCTTCGGCGGAGTTCTGACACCGGTATTGAACATATCTTCTGACACCGTCTGCAAGAATGCGTTTAACATAGGCAGAAGTGTTTACTCTGAATTCATCGGAGATATGAATCAGAAATTAGATTTCGATCTTTCGTTGATTCCGGAATCTTACGGCAATATTAACGCTGGGAGGGCGAAGATGACCAGACAGAGTGATCCAATGAACTCGTTGGTTTCTGGGGAATCGGAGACGTCGAGCTATGCCTACGGAAATGGTAGTTGCGGCGATGACCAGAAAAGGCTTTTAAATCTCTTCAACTGAGATTGCATTGCTTATAAACATATCATAATATATGTAACTAGTACATAGTCTAAGAACATGTACACTGGTGGAGATTTGAATCTCCGGATAAGGGTATAACTAGAAGTACAAAAGAGTGAATAATGCGAGAAAAAGAAAGGCGAAATAACCATCGGAATTGTAGGTGCTGTAAACCGGGGTTCAATTCCGGCGAAAATTTTGGGCCCATTAATATTATATCTTTACCTGTTTTGCTTCTTTTCCCTATTTTGTTTTTGTTGGAACTGCTTCTTCTGTTTCTAAAACTTAAAGGAGGATTAGATAAAATTAATCGGAAAAAAAAAAAATCAGATAATACTGTTCATCTTGGAAGTGCCACCGTACGTGCATCACATCATGCAATGCGAGAGCTTCAGAACTAGATAAGCTCATTACTAAAATGACAAAACCCAAGTGGCTCCCATCTGAAATTGATTATCCTTCTTTACAGCAATAGTAATTTTATCTCGTCTACTCACTAAAAAGTCAGCAAAGTAGAAGGTAGTAGACACTTAATGTGAGATAAGCTCATTGTGTAAAACTTGTTCACTTCTGATTCGGGGTTCAATGTATAGTAGCCTAATAATAGGGAAAGGAAGGTCATGCATTAATTTTATTTGGCATTGCCGTTATACACAAGGTAATTTAATTATGGGGTGTGTGTGACTCTGAAGGTTAAGGAATCCATACGAAAAGAGAGGATGGGACTTGGTTTAATAATATCGCACGAGACAATACATTTCATTAGCTTACCCATAGGTTTTATTTTATTGTAAAGCAAAATGGTGCGGTGCACGTCAGCCTCTGGGCAATGGCAAAGAGCTCCTCCATTGGAAGTGGGTTACACGACATACCATTATCATTACCAACCACGGTCATCGTATTCGTATTATTTTTCAAAGGAAAACGACGGGCATCTTTAGTACTAGCTTTCCTCATCCAATCCCTTCGCCTCGCCTCGCCGCGTCTCCCTGATTGTCATATCCATGTGGACCCCATCCCATGCCATTTTATCTTTTACTTTATTTGATTTATTTTTCAAATCCACCCACATAAACTGCTCATAGCTGGATGATTATCTCAAGAAAAAAAAATGTTGAACAATTAGCCTTGAGACTCCAAAAAAAATGAACATTAAAAGAAAAAAAGACTGCAAAAAATGAATCAAGGAAGCCCGGAACATACATATGTGGCCGACATTTATTTTGCCTCTGACCTTTAAACCAGGCCGACAAAAGGCCCAATTATTACTGGGTAGCTTAGACAGCCTTGTCCAATCTCCAACTGCCTCCTTCGTGTTCTTTTCTGGAGAATGAAGCAAGCTTAAAGTTAACTGTTGAAGAATCTTGAATCCTGGACTATTATTTTCCTTCTCTGTTCTCGCAGTTTTCAAACCAAATCAAAAGCTACATATACAGAAACTAAAAAATTACCTGAGTAAACATTAATGACTAGGGAATGCATCGATACTTTTACTAACCGTTAATGGAAAGATGAGGTCACACATAGTTTTGCCTGAGTAAACATCCTCGATGTTTAATATATGTTTTGATTAGCATCTTCCCATCGTTCCGTTGTGTTTTCCATGGATGGAACGATGAGGTCACACATTTCAGAGTCTTTTACACAAATTATGTGAAAAAGAAGCAAGGAAAAAGAATCGAGATTATATCAACTTACATATAAAATAAACAATGATTGAATTAAATACAAAAACCTACACACTTTATATACATCTTACGGCAGACTGGCATATTGAGGGAGAAAGGAAAAAACAGTATACAACTAAACTAGAATTTTGAGGACAGGACAACCACTTCCAATTCTATATTTGCACTCTCTTTGCCTATCAAACAAGCACTCCTTTGCTTTTACAAGCAACGGGCAACTCCATTTTGTTATAATGTTAGCATAGAACGTAGAACACGTCAGACACATACAGTTACGCGCTTGTTCCCTTCATTGCTGGGTTCCAGGGTAAGCATTTCGATTGTATAATTTGTGTTCTCAGGCTACACTCTCTAACCTGCTCATGAGAAACTATGAATTATTTATTTGTGCACTTTCATCTCCCTCTTCATCTGAGGAAAATCAAAATAAAAATAAATTAAGGCTCACTACTTCATATTCAGACATCAGATTACCTGCATGGCTGCAATAATTGACAAAAGATCTTTGCAATCATCAAGCGATACAAGTTCCTTTGCCCTTAGATTAGCAACATCGACCACCAGTGAGTTTACATTTTCAACCTAACATATGCAAAAGGCTTTTCAGATCTTGAGACGATAATGGATCATACTTAAATGAATCAAGCTCATCGTCACGATGTATAGCTAATATTAGCTATCACTTTTTTCTGGTTATGTAGGCTCCAAAGTGCAAAGAAGGACATAAAGAAAAACACAAAAAGAAGATAAATGCAAAGAAGGACATATATCAAAGTACATTCATCAGACCATCAGTGGAAAAAGTGTAATTTGCACAAGAACAAAGACAACAAGATAGCGAGAAAAACAAATGATTTCCCTTTCCCCTAAGCTAGCGAACGTAATTGATCTATCTACTTCTGATCATCAACAGCACAGATCAGTAAAATGAATAAGTAAATATGTAAATATCAAACAGAAGCACACAAAGACTGGAGGGCAGCAGCCAGATATCACTTATCTGCCAGTTGCTCCTTGCGTGCGTTTTGGAAATGGGGACTTATGTGGACATACAAAAAGACCAATAATCAATCATCAGATCTTGGATGTTTAGATGCTGGCCTCCCAAGACACATTTAATATTTACTATTCTGATGCTTTAACTAGAAAGAATTGCATTTAATATCCATTGCATATAATGCCCACCATATACACGTTCTGCATTCCACCTTTCTCATTTGATACTCTGCACATACATGTGTGGATATAGAAAGGCCAGAAAAGGCAGTAGGGTTGATTGAGAGTTGAGACTAAAAAGTATTCGGAAGGTATGACAAATATACAGTTAATCTCGAAGAAGTGTTAAGCTGGCAAAATGTCTCAAACCATGTGGCATGAGGTAGTAGCTCGAAGTCTTCTCTTTAGTAGTTCCTTGTATACCGTGTTTCTTGCGGAAGAAAAGTAAAGGTTGTAAAGAAATACGAACTAGGAAGTATAAACCTATCAGCACTACTGTTGCCTGAGAAGTTCTACTGAAAAGCAAGCAAAAATTCTTCTAACCAATGAAATTATGATCTATGCCCTAACTACAGTTCTTTCCACTCGCTTGAAATATTTCCAACGCAACAATACTTAAACTGCAGAATCTTTTGCACTTACATATCAGTTGTTGAACCAAAACCGGAAGCTAGGCAAAGAGATCCATAGATGCTAATACATTTTTATTATTATAAAATAAAATAAAGCTTAAGTAACATCACAAGTTCAAAGAATAATATAGATCCAACATCCATATGAATGGAAGGGAGTTGCGAAGAAAAAGGAAGCACACCTTTGGTGATAGCAAGCATACTGAGGAGGCCATTGCTTGCATTACGTCCAATGCAGAAAAAATGGCGTCCTTCACACGCAGCACATCTGCCTGAAGAAAATACAAAGCTTTTATATTAATTGCAGAATATGATAATGAAAACAGAATTGACATACTACTAGTAACCTGTAATCATGAAAGTAACAGAGTGAACACACGGCTAAACGAAGAATACCTTGGCCCCACAAACCACAGGAAGGCGGAGAGTACTAGCCTTTAAAGCTTCAATAGCTCCTGACAGTGAACTAGAGTATCTCCGATCCATCAGAGCCCAATCTTCCAAATCTGTTATCTGCATAAAAGATTTTCCATCAGAATTCAATATGCAAGTGGAGAAATACAGATGTCACCAAAGCCACTTAATGTATAAGCAGGCGCGTATGAAACATAAAAGAGATCATGTTTTACCCATATGTCTCCTGCCACAATTTCGATTTGCTTACCTGTGGCTGTACTATCAGCCATTGTGGGGAAACAAGAGTACGAGAAATAAGTAAAGTGTAATTTACTCAAAAAACATTTCTGATGAATCAGTTGATCCAAAAGAAAAGTATATGCAATCACAGCAAATAATGGAATGCCAGTGGCATTTCAAGGGAGAATCTGATGAAAAGAATTAAAAAATGAACGCAACAAACCCACGTTGAACAGAAAATAAATGAGATAAAAATTTACTAGAATTGCCATGCACAAGTGATACTAGCTATCGAAAGCAATAGACTTACTTGCTTCTTGAGGATAGAAATTAGCTTAACTTTTTGCTTCAGCAATTGCAACTCCGCTCTTTTTGCTCTAACAGATTCTCGTAGTTTTGAGGTAGCTAGCCACGCATCATACAGGCTTTTCTGATACAAAGAAGAATATTTAGAAAAAAAGCATTGAGATATTAAACAATGAAAACTGGAAACCTGAAAAAATAGCGGTTAGTACAGAAAAATATAGAATCCTTTCCCTCTCTACCATGTAGGAAGGGAGTATAGTGGACATTGTGTGCGATTGAGTACTGAAAGATAACAAGAAATTCAAGAATTCTTACAAATATCTATCCAAGGTCTTTCTACTAAAATCCATACAACCGAAAAGAAGCATGTACATGAAAAATATGAACGAACTTACGGGAAGAAAAAGGAGAAGGTGAAGATGTCCAAGAAACGAGCTAAGATTTAAAAACACTATACCTCCGCATTCAATGTCTGCGCAGACAGGGTAGCATCTGCTCTGGCATTTACAAAACGCCATTGGAGAAGCCTATTATACAGTAGTCTCAGCAAATGTGCATCAGCAATTCGGTTCTCCCCTATCTTTCCTCTTCTAATATCAACAGCAAAACTTAAAATAGAAGGTGCATTGCTCAAAGTATTACTCAGAGTACTTGCCACTCCGTTTCTGACTCGAGACAAGCTCACCCCCCTCATAGAGGAGGTTGGGGAAGGTGTGGCAAGTTTGCTTGGCGAAGCAGGACGAACAGCTCCACGGATAGGAGAAAATTGCCCCCGACTATTTATAACTCCTCGGGGAGATGATATGGGACTATCCAAGACCCATTTTTTTGGCGCGACATTCTTAGAAGGAGCTATTGTTTTATTTCCTGTATTCCTAGATGATGGAGAGCCAGGGTCCGTCTGGCGTCGCAATCTATTATTAGTCTCTTGCCAGAACCTAGCTGGCACCACAATCCCCCGGCCCCCTCGTAGCCCTTGTTCTCCTCCGCTACTACCAGACGAAACGCTTTCGTTATCAGAAGCAGCGGGCTCAAACTGCAGCTCAGATCCACCATCTTTATTCCTTTGTAAAACGACCTCAGCGGGCTTCACAACTTCCCCGTTGCCCATTTCCAAAGTGTTTGTCCCATCAAAAGAAGCTCGAACATCTCCCATCAAATTTTGTAATGACCTAACCACGCCCCTGGATCCTGCCAGTTTCTTTCGTTCCTCCGCATCTAAACTCTTAGTCATACAATTCGCCTGCCGCATTCTTGCCGGCCATCGTTGCTGATCCACAGGCTTTGAATTCTCAGCGTGATCCAAACCACCGCCTCCTCCCCTCGCCGGCGTTGTCGCCCTCCGCCTCTCTGGTGTGCTCTTCCTCAGATTGGGCGAGGGTGTTGGTTTTGCCTTGCTAACCTGTATCGTGAATGACTCACCCTGAAACGAAACCGATAAACTCCTCGTGGAAGTGAAAAGCATTTTAGGAGCAGCAGGCGTATCAGCGCCGCCACTGCCATTTCCTAGATACAAAGAATCAGACCGAGGAGTTGCTTGTCGCTTCCGCTCCACAGACTGAGCGCGCTGGGACATTGATGATGCCGACGGCGTTGGTGTCGTCGCAGGCGTTGAATTTATCGTCCTGGACACCAGCGGCGAGTTAAATCGTCTCGAAAGTGACGACGAAGAGGACGACGACGAAGAAGAAGAATAAGAAGAGGATGAGGAAGACACGTAACGAGAAGTAACTTCTCGCGCTTTGTGTCTGCGAGGACCGAGTGCATTGTCAGATTCGGAAGGCAAGAGAGGTGGCCTTGTTGGGTTCTGAGGGTGGCCTCGTTGGGTAGCGGTTTTGGGGTTTATCGCCGTTGAAATTGCGGCTACCATTGTCTTGTACAATAAAAAATAGCTACGAAGCGCATCCTTAAAATTCAAGCCGCGAAACTGCAACAACCATTCTATACAAGAACAGAATTGAAATTGAAAGCATTGCCGTTTTGATTTAGGTACGGAGAACAAGGAGGAGCGTGCGCGAGCACAGTTATGGAGAAAGAAAGCGAGTGAGGTACAGAGGAATGAGTATGAACAAGTGAGTGGCTAAATTTAAAAGTATTTAACGAGCCGCAAAGATGATCAGGAATTATGACCGTTAGAATTCGCCGGCGAGGGAGAAATTGTCTGCGTACGAGGGGCTGCTCAGGGGAGACTCATTTACTGACCAGGCGAGATTTCGGAGTATAACTGTCGTAATGGTCACACTGTGTCCGCGTGTGCTTGTGCTTCCAAAATAACTACTGAATAAATGAAATTATTTATTTATAAAAGAATGAAGCGAACTGGCAGCCCGTACGTGTAGGCGGGGGGCAGTCTGGTAAATGAGCTGGGAAGAGGGGATTGTTTTATTTCGGTAAAGCTGATGAAAATGACGCGAACTGAACCCTGAGCCTAAGGTGGATAACTGGACTACTGCGTTTCGGATGACGCCGAGTAAAAACTTGGGATTCAGAGAGACGTTGCGCAAACGACACTGCAAAAGTTTAGAAACCGTCTGATGAAGTCATTTGTAGAAAAATGAAAAGTAGCCGTTTTCAGTGTGTGGGTCCAACATTAAAATGGTTTTGCAATTTTAATTTGGACTTCCAAGTTATCTTTTAGCCCAAAATGTAAGGATTGGGCCGTGGCGTATAAATAATAAATAAAATGCCAATTAAGCCAAGCCACCTGCATTACAGTATCCTCTGTGATGTCTTAATTAAACCATACTTTTAGTTCAATTGGATTATCGTTTATCATCCTCATGGTTCATTTCAATTGTCACCATTTATTCAGATACCAATATGCTACTTGGCATCTAAATAAGTTGGCTACGGTACAGAGTTATCTTTCGCGTCATCAATTTCTGGGTTATACGTTAATTGCTATCAGCTCTTCTGTAAAGGTCCATGTAACGCGTGGATGCATTTCGAAGCTACTTTCAATTCACAAAGATCGATGAAAACCAAATTATAATAGTCTGGACATTGACAAGCACACATGCACTTTTAACGCGTTAGTAATAGGAACACATTCTGAGCGTATTGGACCACCGGTAATAGTGGTCCCATTGTCCCAATGCAAAGTTCCTTGTTTGGCACTCAATTTGATGATACTGATACTTTTTCTTCTTGCGACATCTCGGCTCTTCCTCTGTAGTTTGCCATCCAAACAGAGATTCATTAACATGATCTTTACCTTTTAATAAATAAAAAAAAGAGTGAATATTTATACTTCACTTTGTAAGATAATAATAGTTGCTAAGTTTACTCATCCTCTCATTTACCAGAGATATTTTTTATTAAGTGAAGCAATTATTTTGTCCATCAACTTATATTAGAAAAGGAATACATGTCTAAAGTATGAATTTGCTGACGCAGAGGCCCAAAGTAACAACTTTCGAGTGCTAACAGAAATGCTAATGATGGTGATTAGTACTATTTTGTTGATAATGCAATTGAATTAAGGACCCATTTCTAAACACAAGAGGAGACGATATGGGACAACGCTTTGGTGCGATGATATGATTTTGCAAGGTAAGCAGTGGCAGAAAGAAGGGCATTACTTTCTAAGATGCTCTTCTCTGCTCTGCACTCACTTTGTTCCTTCCTGTTTTTTAACTTTCCGGCTGCTTGTGTATTTTTTTTTTTTTGGTGGGTCCTCCTTCTCTGCACTATTTTTCGAAGAACAACATTGATTCACAAGTTCATAACTAAAAAGAAAAGTTTTCTATGAACTTATGAAAGCAATGAGGCAAGAGGATCCCTTGTGGTGGGCTACAATTTTTGACGGTGACAGATCCCTTGTGGGTAGAAAGATCACAATTTGTTTTTAAAGAGCAAGAAAAAAACTTTATAAATTAGTTTTTGGTACAATCCGACATTAAATTCTGCTTATTACGTTAATCACAAAGGTGTGGGGACAAAGAGGGTATGATTAAAGGAAATTTGTGAACTGCCAACTGCCGCAGCCATGCTTTTGTAGCTAACACGAACCGGACCCATTGGTTAGTTATGTGGGTAATTTAGTAATATAATAACATCTCACTAGATTACCAACCAAAAAGGGCTTCTTTGGATATTTTAAAGCTGTCCCATGCGATGGTTCATGATAATATGCTTGTCTCCTACATGTTTCAGGGCTTTTAAGTAATTATATCTAAGCTTGGCTTGATTTTACCATCTCAGTTCTTTTCCCGTTTCAAAGCAAGGGAAGCATATGGCTACGTCATTACTGAACAGAAATGATTTGACTGACTACAAGTTTAAGCAAGCCATAAGAGAAGGAAGAGATAGCAAGCGGACATGTATGAGTAACTTGATGATTAGTTAAAATCAAACCTCTTTGTGTCTTAACTAAGAAATTACAGTGGTTTGGAGTTGGAAAGAGTCATCACTTAAGAAACACTTGAAGCAATAATTAGAGTTACTCAAAGTTTATAATTTCTGCAAACTTAAAAGTATGGATGCTTTCAAAGAAATGATGCTTTGCTTGGTCCCGTTGGGGTCAATAGGGATTGAAAGGATAAAGTGTTCCCCACAGTTGGCTCTATCTTTGAGCGACCAAGACCTACTAGGGTATTATTAGTAGGTCAAGGAAAGGAAAGCAAAAGATGAAAGAACAAACACACCAGCTGAGATGTGGGTTGATAGGCTTCTTAACTTGCAACATTACTCATCGTGGTCGTGGCCTGATGATATTTTTGACAATGAAACTGCACGAGTGGAAATAATTTAAGCTTATGCACCAAGAGGCTCAAACGAGACTGAATTTGATGATATGCAGTTACTTGGCCTGTTTTCTGTATAATGAATGGAAAATGTTAATAATCCCCACTCAAATTTTACCAACAAAATGGGCAGATAAAAATTACAGCGTGGTTTCCAAGTCTCAATATTATGATGCTCGGCTTCTATTACTTCTGGGACCATACACCTCACTCTACTCAGAAGAGAAACAAAATAGAGCCCGGTTTGATCATGCAAAGCTGACTGGTATTAACAATGATGAAGACAATACTCATCCAGACAAAGAAAATCAGAAATTGTTCAAGTTACCGAAGCTAAAAATATTAGGGACCTGATAATATTAATCCTACCGAGTACACACATTAATAACAAACAAGTTAGACAAGCATTCTAAGGTGCATAATTCCCAAAAGGCAAACAAGGATTACAGACTCCCGAAAGCAGAATAACCACGACGTAATATACAGAAGGCTGATTAAACAACCCACTCAATTTGAAGGTCACATTCTACAAATTTTGATCATAGTGGATGTCATGCTAAGAAGTGATGAGCAGTTTAAGTGGAATCTCCAAACATAGGAGGAGGTGAAGGTCTTGGTATAAACGGGTTGAGAGGGGTTCCATGCTCAATAGGTCCGGGTTTTAAAGCCTTTGAACTTGGTACTGGATCAATGGGACGATAATCATCAAGAGACACATCTCCTAAATCGCCTCTTTTGTTGCTTGTAATATTACTGCCACTTTCCTGAAATTCCAGACATGAGAACATAAGCTAGTAATTAGTTAATAAAATTGAATTGTTAGATTTTCGAAAACTTGCTGGAAAGCAAGCAACAGATACCTTCAGCTTTCTGCTTGTGATGATCATTTTGTCACTATCACTACAGTTGGTGAACACCAAATCTGCTATTTATTCAGGAACGGTGATACAAGTTAATGAAGCTTCAACAAGTAGAGCAGCAGATGCATTTCTTAAAATCTACCCTTTCTTCATTAAATACATTGGAATCTACATAAAGATGAACATAGCACTATGTGGCCAGCTGATCCAATTAATCATTCACTATCTGGAAGTATGGCAACCCATGCAGGCTGAGGTATTCATCGACCATCTACTTTTCATCAACTAGTACCTACTCATAATGTGAGTCTCATCCACAAATGCTGACAGAATGTACAAAAGCATGAACGCGTGACGTAAGAAGGATATAAAAGAGCCAACGGCATCAAGTATGGGCTTGAAACCACGTAGATTCTGTGTTTCATAGCTAATAATTTCAAAATGATAGCAAAGTTGGAAACTTCAACCCCCACCGCTTGTCATGAACAATAAGCTACAAACTTTAAATTGCTAAAGGACTCAATTCTTGCACTTTTAAATTTGTGATATTTTTTCTTGAGCATATTAGCCGTGAAAAGCCAAAATAGTTTATCAACCACAGAGATTCATACTTGGGGGAGGCAAAAGTTATAATCTTTCAACAAAAAGTACATGCAACGCATGAAAATTTCTGTGACTGTAGAAGCTATCATCACCAATCCATGCACCCTGTTCTCATACAAGAGTAATAGACCAACTGGAGGATAAAATAAAAACAGATTTCACAGTATTGAGAAAAAATGGACTCATTCAAAAAGAAAATCATGAGAAGGCCGGCATGAAATATTAAATATGTAGTTATCTAATGGAGACCAAAATACTTCCATTATTGCCAGAACAATATTTCACAAGAAATGAAGAAAGTTGCAATGAGAAATATTGGAGAGAGATTTACCAGGAAACCAAGGGGTAACTGGGGGACTTGAGAAGTTAAGGAATGTCAATGCGGCCCCAATCGCCAAGAGCAAAGCGCAAAAGCCAGAAACCTTCATGATGTCAACGACCCTCGTTAATCACAAAGCCTCAAAATGGCAATGTTCTAGCAGGAAAGGTAGAATTAATCAGAGGGTGTCGTAAGTAGAGAGAACCAAAGTTGACCTGAAAACCCAGGAAGATAAGAAGTTGAAGGAGACGAGAAAGAGCAGGCAACAAGCCCATGTCTTTGAAAATAAGTATGCCCTTCATTAAAATAGAGAGGTAAATTAATTTTAAATGCGGTAAGTGAGTAATAAAGGGTAGCATGTGAATTCTATTGTCTTTCATTGCTGTTCGAGATGCAGAATGAGTAATTGCTTTTGTGTTGAGTCGCAGAAACAGTGGGGGATGAACAGACTTTAATGCCGAAGGGTTGTGCTGGAATGCGAGCCGTCTGGCACGTTCTATCAATAATTTAATTGGTTTGAGATGTAAACTTCATAGGATGGTCACGCTGGGGGTGTAGCTCTTAAGGAAATAGCGTTTGCTCGGCATACGAGAGGCACGGGGTTCGATACTTTTGCGCCCCTCACTTGAGGCCAAACTCTCATGGTTTGATCCAATTTTTTGTTGCCCACTGCAACCCTTGTCTTAGTGGACCTGTAGTCTGGTCCAGCTCGATGATGTATCGTACTATAGGGGCCTGGGCCGCCATTACATCCCACCTTGTGCGATGCCAACGCCGTAGCCTGAACCTCCACGGACGATGTCACCGCCTCGACCATAACTGCCACCACCATTTCCACAATTGCCACCGAAAGCTGGAGCAAATCAATACCCTATTCCACCAACGGAGCCAAACGAAGAACCAGATCCAGCGTTGAGCCCATAATGCCCGTCATCTCTTCTTCAGAATGGAATGCGTGCCTCACCAGCTTAACGCCTTCTTTGTTGCTTTCGTTTTTTCTTTTCATTATTGTTGGGGGAGTGGGTTGGGATAGGCCTGAGCATTCTCTAAGTTTGCCATATTGACCTATATGGGCTTCAATGAAACTTATCAACAGTGAGGATGAGGAAGCCCATAAAAATATTTATTTAGGTGGTGACCGTATGTTATTTTTCTTTTCACACACCTTATCTGGCTGTTCTCTTAGTTGGTGGGAGTGTGAAAAGAAAAACAGGGTTTCCGTCCACATCTTTAAATACCAAAACTGTTGGAATCGGTTCCGTCCACATCTTGTTAATTTTTCTTTCCTCGCTTGATTCTCTCTTTGCGTTCATGTTGTTGTCATTTTCTAAATTGCAAGATTATTTGGAGTCTTTCCCCTTTGAATTTCCAAATATTGGATAGGCTGAGACTTTTGAAGAAAGTCTGCTATTAGAATGGTATCCTTGTCACGTATGCCTAATTAGTATTAAATTCATGTTACGACGTCGTCCCTCGTTTGTTTGTTTTTTCAATTACAAGAACTTTTAATGACTCTTTTTCCACGCATACATACCCATACGTCCATCTTTAAGTGGCCTGCCTCTTTATTTGACGATGATATAAACTGAAAATAACATAAAATATAACTACATAAATAATGTCCAGATCCTTTTCACTCTTTTTATCTTTCAAAAATCTTTGGCCCACAATGTCTGACAAAATCATTCGAAAAATACTGTAGAACAAATTTTAAATGCTTGCACAAATAGCACTATAACAGGATAACTGTTAAAGGGTCACCCTGCACAGCTTCTGTATACAAATAATGCAAGTGCTATAATTATGTATTTCAATAGTTTATTATTATCATAAATTTGTATTAATGCACTTAAAGTTTCTGCCAAAGTGGCATTCAACCCAGAAACGAACTTCACGACAGGTCTCTAATAGTTTTGTCCATTTTCTGGTGTGGGAATATGACTTATATGCTACCCTATATGATTGATTTTATAGGTTGCATTATATTTATACATAGAGTGTGAGATTTTAGTCCCAGAGAGCTACCACTAACCAACATTTAAATACTTCTGCAATTTGGTTGGTACATTAATGGATTGTTACTGTAAATTATTACTTGACAGATATGTGTGGTAGTATAATGACCACAAAGCTAAGATCATATTTATGATTCCATTAGGTAGCCAGGAATCGCAAAGGATTCTTACTTTGATTTTCTATGGCAATTTATGATTCATGCTGATCTGAATCCGATACCCAATGTTGAGAGGGCTGTCGATGTGGAAAGAATGGTCCAAAGTTGAAATTATTTTTCATACGTCAGTGGTTGCTTTATGACTGATGCTGACAACCAACAAAGCCAGCATGGTTAGAATAGACTAAATGTATAATCAAATCAATTTGTCGTTCGCCCAAGAATGATTATCATTGAAAAAATGACTATTTAGACTAATGTCCTTGCAACTGTTTAGATGGTTCTATTTACCTTCACAGACAAAAACTTAGTTGTTGAAAGGCATTTCTACAGTTAAATACATAGATACATAGTTATTATAAATGTAAAAGTTACCTTGAAAAGCTCAATTATTTGGCACTCGTGATTCGAAAACCAAACATTAATAAGAAAAAAAGCAGAGTGTATAATCTAGATGGCAAGCAATAATGAGTGGTGGGTTCCATTCCAGCAAATTGCCACGATAAAGCCAAACAAATAAGTTAAAATAAGTGGGAGAAACTAACGCTCAAGGGTCTTTCATGATTTAATGTTTTCGTTGCTTTGTCCATCTAATCTAATCAGCAACCTGTTTTAATTTCTCCCATAACTTTAAATATAATCAGAATGGTCTTAGAAATCCCCTTTAGTTCTCACCTTTCCAGTAATATTTTTCTTCGGATGAACTCCCATCTGAATCTGATTCGCAAGGGAAGCTCAGAGAAAGAAACTGACTGGTTCCTCCACTATAAATCTTTGTGAACCAAAATAATCAGCACTATCTCAGTGGTTGCTGGTTGAAAAGACGTAATTAAATTAGTATCTTATCCCAAATTTTCCTCGTCAATGTTTCTTTTCAGTTTTCAACTTGTCTAAAAGTAAAAAAGATGCTATTTAAAAATAGTTTCTCTGTACAATGTTAAAGAGAAGAAGCAGAGTAATGGCGTTTAATAATGAGAAATATGACATGTAAAGTATATTAAGCTCGTCATAAATCCACTACATCAACATGTAAGATTACGGAGGGTTGGTTGTGTGGTTCCCATAGTACTGCAGATAATGGAACGAATGCAGTAAAGATATGGATCCAATGGTTCTCTACTTCTCTTCTTCGGACAAGGTGAAAAAGTTTTAGCAGTGAAAGAATCTTTACCTATCTATATGTGGATTACACAGTTACAGATCAACAATAAATATCAGCTAACGCTGATACTTCAGAAACAAATATAAAGAAGCCAAACCTCAATTGGCCGAAACTCTCAATACTTGAGACAGAGAAGAGTGAGAAGACGATGATGCTGAATTTCAAATTTTTTCATGTTGTTCTGCTAATGCTTCTTTTCTTTGGCAAGTACGCCATGGGAGAAAAGGAAATACAGCACTCCAAAAGAACCTATATCGTTCACATGGACAAGAGCAATATGCCAGCAAGCTTCGAAAATCATCTCAACTGGTATGACTCGTCACTAAAATCAGTATCAGACTCTGCAGAGATGCTCTACACCTACAAACATGTGGCTCACGGCTTCTCCACAAGGCTAACTGCCCAAGAAGCAGACTTTCTAGCAAAGCAACCGGGAATTCTCTTCGTGATGCCTGAAGTTAAATACGAGCTGCACACAACTCGAACACCAGAGTTCCTTGGATTGGGAAGAGCCAACACTATTTTGGTTGCCTCTGACAAACAGAGCGACGTGATTATTGGAGTGCTGGACACCGGTGTATGGCCTGAGCACAAAAGCTTTGACGACACAGGACTTGGGCGAATTCCCAGTAGATGGAAAGGCCAATGTGAGACTGGGAACAACTTCAATTCTTCAAGCTGCAACAGGAAACTTATTGGTGCAAGGTTCTTCTCCAAAGGCTATGAAGCAGCTTTTGGACCAATTGACGAAAAAACAGAATCAAAGTCACCGAGGGATGACGATGGCCATGGAACTCATACCTCAACTACAGCAGGTGGCTCGGTAGTTTCAGGAGCTAGCCTCTTTGGTTTTGCTTCAGGAACAGCAAGAGGGATGGCCCCACGAGCCCGAGTAGCTACCTACAAGGTATGTTTTCTTGGAGGATGCTTCACATCCGATATCGCCGCTGGGATTGACAGGGCCATTGACGATGGTGTTGATGTCCTATCCATGTCTATTGGGGGTGGCTCGATGGACTACTACAGAGATATTGTTGCAATTGGAGCTTTTACAGCCACGGCACATGGAATACTGGTATCCACTTCAGCAGGAAATGGTGGGCCTAGTCAAGGAAGCTTGTCTAATGCAGCCCCATGGATAACTACAGTGGGGGCTGGAACTATTGACCGCGATTTCCCTGCCTATACCAGCATAGGAAACGGGAACAGATACTCTGGTGTATCTCTTTACAATGGCAAACCGTTCCCTGATTCTCCATTCCCAATTGTATATGCTGGTAATGTGAGCGACTCATCCAGCGGATATCTTTGCATCTCAGGTAGTTTGAACCGCAGAAAAGTTGCCGGAAAAATCGTGATATGTGATCGAGGAGGAAATCCCCGGGTGGAAAAGGGTTGGGTGGTGAAAGATGCTGGTGGCATAGGAATGATTTTAGCCAACAACGAAGACTACGGCGAAGAGCTAGTTGCTGATGCCCATCTCCTTCCTGCAGTAGCTTTGGGCCAGAAAGCCAGTGATGCCCTGAAGAAATATGCTTTCTCCACTCCCAATCCCACAGCTAAAATTACTTTCGGAGGTACCCAGTTAGGAGTTCAACCGTCACCAGTGGTGGCAGCTTTCAGTTCCAGAGGTCCAAATGAGCTCACACCACAAATACTCAAACCAGACTTGATAGCACCAGGAGTTAACATTCTAGCAGGGTGGACCGGCGCAGTTGGACCAACTGGATTAGACAGTGATCCCAGGCGTGTCAGCTTCAATATCATTTCTGGGACATCCATGTCCTGCCCCCATGTAAGTGGTTTGGCTGCGCTCATAAAGGGAGCTCATCCAGATTGGAGCCCTGCAGCTATAAAGTCTGCTCTCATGACCACAGCCTACAAAACATACAAAAATGGGCAAACCATACTAGATATTGCCACCGGGCGACCTGCGACACCGTTTGATTATGGTGCTGGACATGTGGATCCAGTAGCAGCCCTTGATCCTGGTCTAGTATATGATGCTTCCATCGATGACTACCTGAGCTTCTTCTGTGCCTTGAAATACACTCCAGCTCAAATTAAGCTCGCAGCAAGGAGAGATTTTAAATGTGACCCAAAGAAGGCTTACAGAGTGGAAGATTTCAACTACCCATCTTTTGCTGTTCCTCTGGAAACAGCTTCAGGCTTTGGAGGCGGTTCTCGTGCACCAGTCACCGTCAAATATTCTAGGACTGTAACCAACGTTGGCACTGCAGGAACATACAAAGTTTCGGTGTCTTCACAATCTCCGTCAGTGAAAATCGTGGTTGAACCACAAATACTAAGCTTCAGTCAATTGTACGAGAAGAAAAGCTACACGGTGACGTTCACCTCTGCTTCACAGCCTTCTGGCACAACCGGCTTTGCTCATCTGGAATGGTCCGATGGGAAACATACTGTTGCCAGTCCAATTGCTTTCAGCTGGATATGATCAAGATATTTAAAGGAATCTAATGGCCCTAAATCATGGACTCTCAACACCTGTAAACAGAGCCAAGTAAATGGCTCTTGCTATTAATATCATTTGTACAACACACTGTTTCTGTTCTAACTAGGGGGCCAAACAGGGCCTCATGTTATGTATATGATATATTCCTCCACTTTCCAAGGCGAAGTTGAAGGGAATAATTGTACAGAAAACAACAAGGTATCCGCACGTCAATAAAATGGGTTTTAATTGTATTCTAGCTTCGTACTTTACTTATATTGTCAGTGATTACAAGTCAGGAATCTAACTGGCATATTACCAGCGCATTAAATTCCTCTTATTTGTCAACTTCCTTTTTAATTTTAACATGGCCATTAACATTTACATATGGAGGAATCTCATGCTACCATCCTTCATGGGCCTATATTATGATAGGATTCTGCATGATGGGAAGGGAAGAGAGAAAATTCCTCAGGTCAGCGCACGTTTCATAAGAAGAGATTGAATAAAAGAGACAAAACAATCCCAACTTCTGGCTCAATGCAGCGCTACCACAATCCCAATTTCTGATAAAAAGACAGAACAATTAGAGAAAGGCTACCTTTGTATGTGAATTATTCCATCTTTCTTCGGAAGAGAACTTAACAAGGAGAAGCTATAAATTTCATGCCGAATATTTTTTCCCTTAAGCTTATTATTTAAAACGGAAGCTTTCAGTATTTAATGTCAGTTTCTTGTCCAATATTTGGAGCAATAGATTCTTGAAGGTATAACTTTCGAAAAATTAGAGACATACTGTAATGAGCTTTCCAAATAAAGCGTCAGAGCTTCACTCCAATTATGTTTTCCAGATACAGCTTAGGTAGGTTTTGCAAGCAATGACACGCAAGATTTGTTAGAACAATTCTGAAAAAATTCATTCAAAGCAAACCGCTATTATAATTCTAAACATCATTCAGAATCCTCTTCAGACTGACAAACAGGAAGGTAATATGTATCAAGTTGCCAATATCTGTGTTTCACACCTTCCCAAACTTCTTCTCCCAAACAATCCTTAACAGGCAATGGGATTAATTGCGTGGAATAACCCAATTTCTCAAGTTCAAGAGATACCAAATGGCAGTAAACAACATGGAAAAATGCATTACTTCCACATAGGCCATTGAAGAAAGAGTAGATTCCACTAGGTTTCAGTAGTGCAGGAAGATGTTGATGGAACTCTCTTAGGTCTTCATAGTATTCGCCATAGGTGTCAAAGAAAATGCCTAAACAAAATACGGATAGATTCACCATAACAAAGGGTTAGTACAAGCTATAACAGATACAATTCAGAATCAGAAGGCATCAGAAAAGTGACAAAAAACCGAAACATTAACAAATTAATGAAAAAGAAACAGATTTCTTATGTCTTCCATAGCAGTAACAATAACCAAAACATAAGGAGAGTTCATTTAACTGCAATGATGCAAAATATATATTTATGCAATTAAGAAACTTACCATCGTATGATTCAAGCTGCGGCAGAACATCTTGCCATCGGCCAAAAACTATCTTTACGTTATCCTTCTCACCCCAACCTGTGCGAAGCATACGTTGATAAACCTCTGGATGAGCCTCAACAATGGTGTGCATCACAGGTTTATATTGCTGAATAGCTGTATCCACAAGACCCATCCCAAATCCAATATTCAGAATGTGACCACCACCCGAGCAAACAGCTTTAGCATGAGCTTCCATCAAAGGCTTCTCCCAGGCCATCATGACAGCTTTGCTATCAGAGTCCATCAACTTATCTTCACTAAAACTTACCCTATCCTCTAAATAATCTTTACCAGAATTGTCATTTTTACTTGTTTTCCTCGCGATTGTACTGAGAACCAACTCAGCTTGAATTCCTGATTAAGTCAAGGCAGCATAAACATGCAAACATAAGAAGCTGCTGTTTAGATAAAGTAGTCTGTAAATACTTCATCAGCATATGTTATAGAAACATCTATATGCTACTGCCAGCTAATATTATGAGTGAATTCCTATTTAAGCACGCAAGCAGTCCAAGATACTCAATACCTAAGTAAATTGTACTAAACGATAGACCTGACAAGCTAAACCTTAATACTGTCTTGCCCATTTTTATTCGACCAATTTCTTGTCGAAAATCGTATATCTCCTTGTTCCACTTTTGAATTTTCAGTTGACTCACAATTCCGAATTTGATCCTCTTTTTTAACATCTCCTTTCACTACTATTATTATCGCATTTATACGTGCATAAGAAAATTAGATGGATTTAATCAAAATGTATTTGTAGTCAAACATAAAAAAAAAAATAGCTCTTACCGGCATTGAGGAGGACCTCGAACGCTTCCTGGTGACCTGCCTCCATGGCAAAGTCCCCGGCGGAGACGTTGGATGGAGAAAGAGCGTTCCAGGGAGCACCAGCAGAGAGAAGTATCTTCACCACTTCGGCGTGGCCTAGCTTTGCCGCGTGCATCAGAGGAGTAAGACCGTCGCCGTCAAAGAACCTTACGTCGGCTCCGGAGTCTATCAAAATTTTCACCTTGTCGGCGTCGCCGTTCCTCGCCGCCTCGCAGAGTTGCTCTCCTTCATCCATCTATGTGCCGTGCAGTGTCTCTGTCACTAAAACAGAGAAACCCTCCCCCTGCGCTCGATATATCGATTAAGACTTACCTCCGCAAAGTTTCTCATATTTCTTCACATTAAAAAAAAAAAAAAAAAACTTACAAAAAAAAAAACACATAACCCCTTTCAAATTCGCAAATTTTATCAAAAAAATTATTACTTTTTCTTAATCAACTTTAACAAGTTACTTTTAAAATTTTCTTATCTCCAAATTACTTTTAAACTTTTAATACTATACAAAGTAACTCCCTTCAACTTTAGGTATCAAAAAAAATATTATGCCATTAAAATGACTTCTTCCTCGGGTAAAAAAAATTTACCAAAAAAATTTCTAAAAAATTACTTCTTCCTCTCATATGAAAAAAAAAAAAAAATCTTCTAAAAAATCATTTCTTGATACAAAACTCTTGGATATAATTCATACATCATTAAAATCTTGAAGTACTCTGGTGGGCTGAGCAATAAAAATTATGGGAGGGATAAAACTTTCTTTTTTTGTATAAGAGACAAAACCTTTTTTTTTATTTTTATTTTTGGTTACTTTAAAATGACAGAAGTCCAAGATAAAACTTATTTTTGTGATAACTCAAAGATAAAACCTATTTAAAGGTTGTTCTTTGTTATTCACTCAAATTTCTAAACACTTCGCATATCACATATATTCTTTATTCCATAAGATTACACTCCTTATAAAAAATTTATGTAAAATTATACACATTTTATTCATGATTTAAATAACAATAATATTTAAAGTGAAATCGTTTATGACTATATGTAAATACATCAAACTATACATGTATGGAAATGTTAAAAATAATAATGATAATGATAATAATAATAATAATCAGATAAAATAATTATTATCATTATTATGCACATATCATAGGCTCCCAGTTTTCCCCTGGTACTGTCTAATATTGACCACCGGTTCACAATCTTTGGCAGCAAATGCAATGGAAGCATCGACGAGGTCTTGCTAATAAGGACGTTGCGTTACGCGTGCCGGTTCCTGACGAGGAAAGTTCGTTGACCGTCATCCCCAAAATAATCCCATTTATGAAACTAAATAATCAAGTGGCTGCGGTTCCGGTACACCTCCTACCTTTGTCTTTCTAAATTGCTTCAAGTTTTCCCGCATCCTTCTCCTGCAACTAATCGGCACTGTTCTCTCGGATCAATAACTTTTCTGCTATTTGGTTATTCTGCGTAATCCGTTTCGCAAGTGGAATTTGATGCGAGACTCGAAGAAAGATATCCTCAATTAGGGTTTATAATTTGATTATCATTGTTGTCGAATTTTCCAATCATTATTCGAAACAGCCGATTTTTTTTCTTTTTTTGGATGGCGTCGCCGTCGAGTTTTGACCGATGGGAAAAAGATCCTTTCTTTACCGCGGCTGAAGAAGTTCAGGAATCTGCAGACAGGTACCTATTATTATCACGCGATTCCGCACAGAAAATTTACATTTTTCTTCATGATTTTGTGTAATTACGTTCACTTTCGAGAGAAAAATGCAGGGGACAGAAAACTTTATGATTTGGTTGCTTCTACCCCGGCAAGTTCTGCTGGATTTTTTTTTTTTTTGCCCTTTTTGGTGGGTTTGAATCAACTTTAAGATTTTTTATTTTTCGTTTATGGTACATTTCTTTTAACAAATTAGAACAAATAATTCTGGTTCTCTGTTTTGTATGTATTTATCTCAACAACCCCCACACTGATAAGAAAAGGAAAAGGAACTCGTCTGTGTGAACCACCTCTTTTAGCTTACAGCTCGTATTTTCCTCTTGTTGATTTTCCCTCGTTGTCTTTTCAAGGATGGAATCTACGTATAGGACGTGGATTCACGCAAAGAAAGATTCATCTAGTACGTGGGATTCCGATGAACTTTACAGAGATCTGCATACTGCCCTTGGAACTACTAAATGGCAGGTACTTTTCCTTCACACACTTGTTTACCAGTTACACGCGCACACATGATATACGCTCCTACAGCTAGTATATGTTTAATTTTTTTTTTTTTTTGACACATTGTATCATCATAATGAGCATGTGGTTGCATTTTGTGTGGGCAATGCAGTTAGAGGAATTTGAACGAGCTGTCAGGTCCAGTTATGGCAAAAGTTCTAGTGACGATGCAAGGAATCGGCACCGAGATTTTGTAGCTGCCATTCAGGACAAGATTACAAAAGTTGAGCATTCATTACAGGAATCCATCCTTTCGGATGGCAAGGCATCTCTGCCTTGGGTGCGTCTGGATGAAGGAGAAAGAAATGAGCTTGCATTGTTTCTCTCAGGAATGCCAGCGGTTGAAGGCAAAAGTGCGGAAAGTAATAGTAGGGACAATGACACGCCACAATTAACTGATAAAGATTCAGTTAGTAATTGTTCAAAGAATTTACCTCTTCCATCTGAGTTGAGTTCGATGGAGGCAAGGGTAGAGAAGTCACTTGGACATCGGAGGACAGCTAGTGCTAGTGCGGATATTGGTTCTTGGAAGATTGCAGTTTTCGATGATGTGCAACAGTGGAGTTCCTCCAATGGACCTTCGGGTTCTGTGCATAAAGTACCCAGTTTCTCGGGATTTTTTAGTTCCATGGAGCCTGTACCTAAGTTGAAGTGGCCAAAGAATGGTTTCAGAAAGTTGAGAGTAATGGATCATCATCAAGAAGCTGAAAATGCATTATTGCCGTCAACTGAATTGAGTAAGGTGTGTTTTAGTCTGCTTATATGGTCTTGTTTTTAATGGAAGTCTGGAATTAGAATTATTGATATAATAATTTATTTGTAAAGGCAATAGTGCTTGCTATGCTTTAATTGTCGATGCTGAAGTTTTTCTTTATCTGAAAGGGCATCAATGATTGCTACGAAAGAAGTAAGAGTTGCCTTGATGGTTCCGACGAATTTTATAATAAGCAAATCTATGGGTGGTACGGGGCTATTCAGAGACAGCTTCAAAGATCTCAGTATCAAATGCAATATCGTCGGCCTGTTCAAATAGCTGTCTGGATTGTTCTGCTTCTTTGCTTGATTGGTAAGCTCTAGATCTTGTTTGTGTGATTGTGTATACCTACAGTCGGTAATGTGAAGTTAGGAATGTTGGTTATCTTATTTACGAAATGGGCATTCAAAAAATATAATAATTTTATTAAGGGAGCAATCGAGATTGTGAAGTGAGGAACCTTTGGTGCTTTTAGATGTGGGCTTGCAAGATTGTGGTGTCTATTTCACTAATTTTAATTTCTTTATAATTTCTATATTAAGCTTTTAGGATTTTTATTGTTAAGAATAATATAATCTGATGCTTTTTTTTTTTTTTTAAAATAAATAAGTTTACTGGACCCTTGCGCTTTTGATATTTCTGCAGTTTTAATTGCATTCCGTGCAATGTAGAAGGAAGATTAGATACATTATCGATCAGTTGGTAGCTAATAGGCACGAGGGACAAAGGATCTTTTGCTACGAGTTCATATATAATCTATGAAGAGACATAGCTTATCTCGTTCTCACAGAGTCGATAACGATAAACATTTCAAGTGCTTTGAGAACAGTGTGCAGAATTTACTGTATCACTTTTTCTTTTTTCCTTTCGTTTCCCTTCCAATTTCGTAATTATTCATGAAGAGTATCGTCTGTTGTACAACTTAGATGATGGAGATGAAAAAGTGAGTCCTGTAGATGTTATTTATTTTGTCTTATAGATGGGAGATCTGTAATTTGTACCCAAACTTAAGCTTAACATGTACAAATTCAAAAGGATATATATTTTTTCAGTGAGGAAAAGAAAGGATGCATTAGCTTTGGAGTCATGCATGGAGCCCGAATCATTGCAATGTAGAGTTATTCAGAGTTTTATTATTATTATTATTCATTCAGAAACCAAATAGTAAGTTAGCGTAGATCGACCCAACTGAAAATTAAAGACATTTAAATCTCAATGAAAAATACCCAATAAATCTCAAAGAAATCATCTCCAGCGGCAGTAGACATAAATGTAATCATTTATTATTACCAAAAGCATTAAATATATGGATACGAAGTATTACACTAAACCACCCAAACTATTCACCCGTGATTTATTTAGTAGAACATTGATATTGACAAGCCCACATCACAAGCCATAAAACCACTGCATGCAGGTGCAGCTAGATCACTAAGGCACAATCTTGTAAGCTTTGGTCTTATCTATCCATGTAAGAAAGGAATTCTTGGAGTTTCTAAATCCCAAAAAACCATGTTCTTTGGCTTTGTTCATGCTATCTAATAGGCTTTCCCCTCCTAAGATAACATCCGCAAACCACCATTCACCAACTTCTTCCAACTTGGTGGGCTGCAGCTGATTCTCTCTCACATTCTCCTCCCACACTTGGGCCTTGTCCTTCATCATCTCCGACAACCTCAAATTCGAACCCTCTTCGTACCCATAATCCTCAATCCCAAACTGTTCTGCCAACACCTTCCACAGATGCTTCCACTTAAATACATCCCCATTATTGATATTAAAGGCTTCGTTTCTGGCATATGGATCCACTGCTGCCCATATGTGCTGTTCCGCAATCAAATCCGCATCCGAAGCCACTGAATAGCACTCCCAGGCTGCTTTGGTTCCTGGAAATTTCAAGGGAAGTCCCTCGTGCTTGCAAATGGCAGCATACACACCGAGTGTTCCTACAAGATTCATCAAGCTATAAGGGGAGAACCCGAATATGACTTGGGGGCGGTGAATCGACCATGTCAAACCCTGTTTCTTCTCTGCCTCCTCAAACAGTATGTCCTCTTGGGTATAGTAGAAATTAGGTGCATCTAATCGGGGCAAATCTTCCGTGAAAGGTGGCTCGTGGGCTTTGATCTTGCCTATCAACTCAAATGGCCCTAAGTAGTGTTTGGCACCTGTTTGAAGACATATGTGGCGGAGATTTGGAGCATTGGGGATAACGGCTCGAAGCACGTTCCTGAACATAGAACCATTGATCTCGCAATTCCCTGCTTCGGTAGGTCGGTTAATCCAGGCCACGTAGAAGATGTGGGTGACATCGGTTAATACGGAGAGCTTAGATTGGGTGTCGTTTGGATCGGAGATATCGCACTGGATATATTCAACGGGATGATCGGCGTTCCAATTGGGTCGAGGTCGGCGTGCAACGCCATAGACCTTCCATGGTCCCCCGGGTGTGTCCGCTAAAGGTAGAATCTCAGCTAGGCTATTACCCACGATGCCAGTGACGCCAATCACCAGCCCCACGCTCTGGAAGCTTCGTGGAGCTTCGTCTTCATTGAATGTCTTCTGAAAGATCACCCGTATTAGAAAAACATGGAATTAGGCGTAATCACCCAACGAGAAGTAATATGGAAAACCAAAGAATTCAACAAATTGGAATAAGAAAAGATGCTTTACCCTTGCAGCGCCAATAGCTCCAGCCCACCACCAGCTCATTCTTTTTTGAGTGTTGGAGAAAGGAGCATATAAATTCGAACAGTTCAGTTCGCAGGATGATTTTGCAGTAGACGATGAGTGGCTATTTGGCTGATCATATAAGATATATATGAGGGAAAGAAAGATAATTCTAGACGGGGCTTAAAGTTCAACGAATCAAATAGATGACAGGAGCCATGAGAACGTGGACTAGTAGTTGTAGGTATTCCTATTCCGCGAAAAGTACTCCAATTCAAATTTATCACATGTCTTACGTCAACTATTATTATTAGAGTATTTAATATTTATAAGAACATCTATTTCTTAATTGTAATCATAATAATTAAATATTCACATCTGCATATATTTATTAATTTTGGTATTGAAATTATATCGATTGATCCCTGATGCAGCAATACTGCACCCATGTTTTGTTGACTGCATATATGAGTATATATTTATATATAACTAAGCATTATTAACTCTCAATGATAATGCACAATAAAGTTCAAAATCTTAATGCGGGCAAGTTTATTACTTTGATTTCAATTTTTGTATACTAGTAGCCGTGGCCGCAAACTCATCTCCAACGATTGGAGTTCTGTCAACAAAATATAAGCTTCAAAGAAATCCAATCAACAAAATCCTTCCTTTGCATAGTTAGGCAGATATCTACGCATTGGTTAGGTATGCGAGATTTCCACAACCCACCGCCTGTTAAGGTGAGCAGAGCATGAATGTCACTAAAAAAGGCACCATCATCATTATTACAAACAGCAGAGGAATAAGGATACACAATATCATACAAAACAACCTTAATTATCCCCCAGTAATTTATTTCATAGAAAAATGACAAGCTCCCAAGTAAAAAGACCCTCATCATAAGCCAGAAAACTAATACAAGTAGCAAGATCATTAAGGCACAATCTTGTAAGCTCTCGTCTTTTCTATCCAAGTGACAAAGGAATTCTTGGTGTTTCTGAATCCCAAAAAACCATGTTCTTTGGCTTTGTTCATGCTCTCTAACGGGCATTCCCCTCCTAAGATAACATCCGCAAACCACCATTCACCAACTTCTTCCAACCTGGTGGGCTGCAGCTGATTCTCTCTCACAATCTCCTCCCAAACTTGCTCCTTGTCCTTCATCAATTCCGAGAACCTCAAATTCGAACCTTCTTCATACCCATAATCCCCAATCCCAAACTGTTCTGCCAACTCCTTCCACAGATGCTTCCACTTAAATACATCCCCGTTATTGATATTAAAGGCTTCGTTGTGGGCATATGGATCAACTGCTGCCCATATGTGCTGTTCAGCAATCAAATCTGCATCCGAAGCCACTGAGTAACACTCCCACGCGGCTTTGGTTCCTGGAAATTGCAAGGGGAGCCCCTCGTGCTTGCAAATTGCAGCATACACGCAGAGTGTTCCTACAATATTCATCAAGCTATAAGGGGAGAACCCGAATATGACTTGGGGGCGATGAATCGACCATGTCAAACCCTGTTTCTTCTCAGCCTCCTCAAACAGTATGTCCTCTTGGATGTAGTAGAAATTAGGTGCATCTAATCGGGGCATATCCTCCGTGAAAGGTGACTCATGGGCTTTGATCTTGCCCATCAACTCAAATGGCCCTATGTAGTGTTTGCCACCTGTTTGAAGACATATGTGGCGGAGATTTGGAGCATTGGGGATAACGGCGCGAAGCACGTTCCTGAACATAGAACCATTGATCTCGCAATTCTCTGCTTCGGTAGGTCGGTTAATCCAGGCCACGTAGAAGATGTGGGTGACATCGGTTAATACGGAGAGCTTAGATTGGGTGTCGTTTGGATCGGAGATATCGCACTGGATATGTTCAACGGGATGATCGGCGTTCCAATCGGGTCGAGGTCGGCGTGCAACGCCGTAGACCTTCCATGGTCCCCCGGGTGTGTCCGCCAAAGGTAGAATCTCAGCTAGGCTATTCCCCACGATGCCAGTGACGCCAATAACCAGCCCGACGCTCTGGGAGCTTCGTGGAGCTTCATCTTCATCGAATTTCTTCTGAAAGATCACCAAAAATTCAACACGTTATTAGAAAAACAGGTGTAATTACCGAACAAGAAGTTACAGAAAAGCAGTGAAATTAAACAAATTGGAAGAAGGAAAGGTGCTTCGCCTTGGCAGCGCCAATAGCTCCAGACCACCACCAGCTCATTCTTTTCGAGTGTCAGATAGATAGGCGAAGAAAGCAGCAGAAAACGAAGGCAAGTTGTCGATGATAATAATAATTTATTTTTATTGTTTTTCAATTAAAGAAAAAATAAGGGCCACAGATCTGAGAGAAAGTAGGGGTTTAAGAAATTCAGAATGAATGGGAAGGCAAGATATGAGTTTGGCGTTGAGAGTGACTAGATTAGATATTTGGTTGATGGAGTGACCCTAACCGAAAGGTAGAAAAATAATTGGGGAAGATGAGGATGATAATAGACGGTGAGTGAAGTTGAAGCTCATGCCAGACAGACGGGACCATGACATCTCAGACTGGATGGACTGGACGTGGACTTATCTGCGCAATCCGTCGGTATTCCTATTCTGTCAAAATTTTATGTTTTGTTTTGTTGACTTAACATAATAATACTGTTTGTTATCTCCTGAATCTACCGCGATCAAACGCTTGATCGTAATTGTTTGGCCGAATATTCCATTTTTAGGATCAATCTCTTCTTAGTTGTTATTTAATTTCAAGAATGGGTGATGCCGCTTTCTTTCTTAAATTTTGTACAATTAGATAAGAGATGGTCAAGATGATCAAAATCGGAATAGAGATTATTGATGATTAATCTAAAATTTTATTTTGTAAAACCAGTACTCACATTTGCCCATTTTGTATAATACATTATTTCAGCTACGCTCTATATGCTCATTACTAATTTTCAAGGACAGACGCATATTCATACAACTATCCTCTAAGTAGCCAAAAACTGAGGACATAAGATTCTCTTCCTCTGCATCAAATTGGCCAATTCAAATACATTGACTTACGTTGATCGAGCTACGGCAGCTTTCTTTAGTCTCCTTCCTGCCCTTTTTCATCTTTTTGGATGTTAACTTTGACTGAGCTGTGGCAAATAGCCACGTGGCATTCATCTGCTTGCTGATCAAACGAACAGCATGATATGGGATCCGACACGCTTGCTGTTATCTGATTTGATAAATCCATATATGAACGTTATGCAGTCCATGAAGCTCTCTTTGGCCATTCCTTTCATGTCATAAGCCTGTGACCTCCTCCGTAGGCTTTTCAAGTGTGTGTTTGCTGGGTTGGAGAGACAAAGAGCTCGAGTTGAATCACTGATGGCCGAATCTGGGTCTTTCAGCAGCAAATGGCATTGGGCTCTCTTACTATACAGCACCATTCTTTCTTTTCTAAATTTTAATGGGCACTTGTCTAGTGCTTCAGAATACTTAAGCTTCTTCTACCTCTCCCAACAACAACATGTGATTTGCTTCTTGTTCTATCAAACTTACCAAAACCCTTCTCTCTTGTAACTTCTCTTCAGACATTAGTTTCTCCTTATTCCTCCTCTGCACCTTCAAATCCAGAATTTCCTGCAATGGTTTCTCAACTTTTTCTTTATTGAATTTGAATTTACCATGTTTATATTCCAGAAGGAGTACCTTTGTGATTGTTTCACCCACATCGGATCTATCTTCAAGGTTTCTAAGTTCAACCAAATCAGCAAGAAATGAGGTTGCAATATCAATAACTTTGTACCTCGTATCAGGGTCCTTGAGAAGCAATATAAGACAATCAATACCCATGTCCTGCCAATCATCCGAAGATCTTGAGAGATTACCAAGAGTCTTTTGACAATTCAGCAATTCTTTTCCTTCCTAATTTACTATAACTTAGTATTCTAATCAGTCCAACCCCACCTAGAGATGTATGATTCACCGGTCCACCCCACCTAGAGATGTATGATTCACCGGTCCACCCCACATATCACGCAAATCTCCCAAAAACTCAGTCTTGCAAATAAGATTTAGAGATCTCTCTTTGCAGGCAAAGCAATTAAGAATATAAAGAGACCAACACTGAAGTTGGCTAGCCCATTCCTCAGCCTTTCGGTTCTCCATTTCTAAATCTTCGATGCCCCTAGTCAACAGGTACCTGTGGTATTTGGGTCTTTTGTTTGCATCACTCACTCCCACAAAATCAGCATAAACCACATCTAGGCAAGTGGAGGCTAAGTTCATTGCACACTTCACCACATCTTGTTCATACTCTGCAACAGCAGTGAAGGTACTCTCATAACTGGCCAAGTGTCCCAGTGCCCGAATGACAACCCTCTGCTCAACCCAAGTGAGTTTTCCTCTGAGAAGCTCCATAGGGGTTGGTATGACGCCCGATTGAACAGCTATTTGTGCAAAATCTTCATTATCGGTAGTGTAAGAACCAATAATATGAGCAGCATAATAGGGTATGTATATATTTTGATGGTTAAGAAGCCAGTTTCTGTCGTTTATACCTTTTTGGATGAGAGTTGCCATGCAGTTGAATATGCCCAGAGAAGGGAACTCTGGGTCATTGGGTTGAGACATGGCCAAATAAGCCATAGGCGAATCAGCACCAAAACATGTTCTTGCTTGTCACTTAGAGCCATCCTTTTAAGAAAGTAGCCTATTCCGACTTCCCTGAGTCTTGCGTCTGGCTCTTTCATGGTGCAAAAGAAACAAGGGCTGCTACAAAGCTGATCACGAGATTCGTCGCTGGTCATGTCATCGATTGTGTTATGAGGAGTACTTCTTGGGATGAGGGTGACTGTTCTCTGTTTCTTTAGGGAATCCATGGCATTGGCAGCCATGAACAAGATTCAGATTAATTTGAGTTTCCATCAAGATTCAGCGGAATATAAGTATGTACTGGGAAAATTGTTGAAAGGCCAAATAATAAATGTGGCACCAAGCGCCAAGCGGCATAAAATAAATGGTGTTGAAAACGTGACTTGGGCATGTGTCAAAGTCAAAGGTTGTATTCAGATAAAATCTGTCATTATTCTTTTTTTACTGTTAATAAGTTAGCTAGTTTCTATTTTTTCAGTTAATATTGACTAAATTAGAAGGACATATTTTCAAATGTATTTAAATTACTTTCTTAATTTTCTGTCAGCTACTATCTCTACCATTTAAAATAATAATAATAAAAAAAAAAAAACTGCAAACGGCACGCTTTTATAACCGGATTCTCTATAAAAGCGCTTGCTATAGGAAGTTACAAAGTTACACCAAATCCTCATTCTCTTAAAAGCAGAATTTTGGAGTTGTGCCGCTCTTTGTCCCAAAAGGATGGGCTGCAGGGAGTTTCATTCTTCTGGATAACTAAGTAAACTAGCTTCGCCACAGAGAGATACATCTGTTAATTATTTCTGATCAACCTCCACCCCATTAATCTAGAAGATAGGTGGATGATGTTCATTCTTTTTGCTCTAAATACAGAATAATCACATACTCACAAGAAAGAAGAGGAAAGCTTTATATTCTACGTTAACCTAATCTTCTTTCTCTTCTATTAAGTGCTTCCCACATCCGAAAGCGGTGGTCCTCATCTATCTTTCTTTGTTTGCTACAAAATCCCGCCGCCTTTTTAAGTCCTTGTTCGTGGTAAAAAGCTTGTCTTTCTGTCACTTTATGTCGTCTTCATTTTCTTCTTCCTACAAGAGCTTTTTTGTCCTCACGTGACAAAGAATCTATCTAAGAAAAGATCTTAATTACAACTTGGTAGATGTCTCGTACGGTACGGTAGAAAAACTTTTTAATTTTCTATGCAAATTTGTCATCGTGCTGTCCAGCATCTAGAAGACTAGAATGTCAATCAAGTTCGTTTGTCAAAAGTTCTAATTCTCTACTGGTCTAATGCCCTTGTTTAAGCAAAAAGGAGGACAAGATCAAGTTAAACATGAAAGTTCACTGTGGGATTTTTCCTCACCTTTAGCCCACAATTACTTCAGATATCTCCCGTTGATAATCTGAAATGTAACGTTGTGCATACAATGGAATGGTGAGTTGCTAAAAGGAGAAGAGGGACCACAGGTCCGCAGCTCAATTCAAAATAGGTGAGCAATCCCCTTCAAATCAGAAGCTGAATGTGGTCCCATGAGATTCCTAAACTTGCTTCTTCAAATAAATATATACACACCATAACCATTGGAAACCAGAATATTGATTAAAAAATAAGCACAGCTGGTGGAGGTCTCAAGAATGCACGGGTGCTATTGGCGGAAAGCATAAAAAGAAGTTTTCTTGTATTTGAGCTTTCTCTTCAGATTATTTCAGACATGCTTTCTAAGGCTTGTTATACTAAAAAATATGCTAACCTGCGGAGAAGTAAAACTAGAGCAACAGTAAACCAAACTGTCCTTGTTCATACCAGTTTCATTTTCTTGATGGTGAGGCTTAGTGATACTAAATAGCATTACCGCATAATCCTGATCATGAAACGCACTTAAACACCTGTAAACCTGAAATCTAGTTCAATAAACTAGATAATCTCAATAATCTAAATAGTAATTTAACTTTACTGAGACTATATGACGATATCGGTACCAAAGGGGAGCGACAAGGAGGAAATTGAAATCGTCAAAAAAGGTTCGGCTGTCGGGATTTGGAGGACCATGCTTGTGTTATCCAGGCACAGTTTTATACATGTAAAAGAGAAGCTTATGAGGAAAGTTTATCAGAGACGACTGAGTAAAGAATTGCGAAACATTGGAAGATGCTAGATTTTATTGGTGGTTGAAGCTTGAAGCTGTGATTGGCCAGAGCCAGAGGGTCCCTTAGAAGAAATGACTACTTATGCTTGCTTGCCACGTCCTGTAACAAAGCTTCAAGCGACATCTAAAGGGGTGAAAAATGAGTTGACACCCTACCCTTGTCGGTTCTTTCTTCTGGAATAAAACTTGGATTATAGAAGACAATAATATAGGTCATTGGGATTTTAAGTTAAACAGAAAAAGAAAAAAAAGAGTTTCTGATTGAAATTAACAATTTTTATAGCCTTGTGACAAATAGTCAATGTATACGCCATTACTACAAGCAATAAATATAGAGATACGGGTCACAATCGATACTAGAAATCAGCGCAAAACCCATCCAAGAGTCCTTACAACTAGGAAATTTCCAAGAAAGATGGAAAAAAAAAAAAACTGTCCTTGGCGTGCCGCCAGCATTAACAACTTACATATTAATCCCTTGAAACTGAAAAGCCAAAACTAGTCGGCAAGGACACAGGTCAAAATAAAACATCTGATCTTCAAGCATCATGTTGGATGCTTTCACATAAAAATATACACAAATTATGTAGCAAGGGAAAGATCAGCAGAATCCCAGTTTCACGTGAATGAAAACAAGTGGAAAAACCCTTCCCGGCAAAATCATCCACCAAAAACCCAGAGACAGAATTGAAAGTCACCTTTCTGGGAAAAATAACTGATCATTTCTATTTACAAATGCGACGAGGCAATGACCCACGGCAGAAAATTTCACTTGACAACCCTGCTGCAATCTTACCATGTACCCCCAGTAATTTGTCAGTCCAGCAACAGCATTAAAACTAGACACCTATGCTAACTGAGACCTGTTTACTATCAAACTTTCTCTTTGCTAAACATCCACTGTCCAGTTAATGTTACTGACATTGCTGTCATGTGATTTTGGTAGATGAGCAACTTTGGGGTGGTATGCAGCTGCAGTTTTAACCCTCTGGCCTTGAGGAAGTTCAGAAGCTTCACTCATAGAAGCAAACCTTAGTTCGGCTGGAGGAATAAAACAGTCCACTGAGAGGCCAGGGACATTAAATGCCACTTCTTCAATGGTCCATGCTTCTTCCATTCTGGTTTTAGTGTGGCTCATTGCTGTTTCCCCAAACCTGAAAAGTGTTGCTACAGAACGACCTGAGTGAGCAATCATAATTCCCTCGACAGGCCTGTAGTCATCAAGAAATGAATTTATCGTGGTCTCCCAATATACCGCATCTCCTCCACTGTTCTGAATGCGGGTTAAATGGGAGTCTTCCAAGTGAACAAGTAGTCCTGTTTTTTGACTAAAGTATCCAAACAAAACATGCCTTATGATCTCTGCCGGGCCTTCACTCCTGGCTTTCAATGTCGTGGGATCTGCACAGAGTTTGAGGATGAAACAGTCCTCTCCATTTATCTTCTTCTCCCCAATGCATCTTGCATTAATAAACATGCTTGCAGTTGTTCTTGGGTCAAGACCCTGTTAAATAAAAAGAAATCTAAATTATGAAGGGGAAAGACAAAGAAAGGGAGGAAAAAACAGCTAAAAGAACCATACTGGACAGGTAGCTTCACCTGCAGGGCACGTCGCAAGGGCCTAACCGGCCCTTTTGCTGCATGTGCACCAAGCCAAGGTGTATGTCGCCACACAAGGTTCCCGTTACAGCCAGCATGAACCTTGCTACCACCAAGAGCAAGTTCCACGTACCACATGTCTGGATTCATCTGCCACAAGACAAACCCACCTGATTCTGCAGATTTGGAAGAATTCCGATTCTTTATGACTCCTTTAGCCGTCTCAAATTCAGAAGCTATCATTTTCACTTTTCCCATGGCATAAGCATTGTTAATAGAATTTTGAAGCTTTTGGCCACCTGAAGCAGCAGTGTATTGCTGTAATATGTACTGAGCAGAAGAAGTTTCCTGCAACAACACAAAATGGGATCAAATTGTGCTCTAATGATCTTATCAACTCCCGGAAGTGAAACCACCCCAACATCAACATCCCATCCCCCACCCTTCACTTTTCATCCAACCCCAATCAGAAGATATGCTCCATCTAGAAGTACACTTAAAACACTCCAAGCATTGCAAAAGAAGCAGAATGAAAAATTTAGATGCTTAACATGATGGAATATTTGCTAATAGTTGCACGTTAAATGCTTACTGCATTCTGTATTTTTTGTTTAACATCGGGTTTTGGATGATTGCCATTTCACCTAGGTTGATCAAAGACATCAAAACTTATTTTCATACCAAGAGTGATAAATTGATGATTTAACCTTGAGTTCATAGGAAACACATTGCACGAAAAACATATTAACTCAAAAAATCCAAGGCCAGGTACACGAGTGTAATATCTAAATCACTGAAACACAAATTATTTCTTGATTTAAATTCATCCAGACAAAAGTCCTCTCTTAATCTAAGTCGTCACCTTTCCCATGTACACCCCAAGCCCGGTCCAAACAGTGTGATCAAAATTGCATACTCAAGCTTAAAAAATACAAACTCTAGACAATTTTACTCTGTAACCCGTAGTTCATGGTATTGCACATTAGCTACCCGAACTTAATCAAGTTTTTAACATTTCGAGGACACGTAAGTGCGAAAGATTAATTACTACGGTAAGTTATCCATGCATCTGCAATTTCCATAAATAATTAAGGAGCATAAACAAGAGAATTAAAGGGAGAAACTAACAATGGGGATGTCTTTGATGCTGAGGTGAGGAAAAGGATCAGTGGTGCAAACATGCACCGGAGCGAGCGGCGCACCCAAGACTCCAAGTAATAATCTCAGATCGGACCTCTTGCAAGTAGAGGAGGAGGAAACAGAAGGTGCCCTGGCGAGTGGCCCCTTCATCCAGTGGCCCCACCTTCCTTCTCCTCTGGAATCTTCAGCATCCGTTCCATCAGGCCCTTCCTTTAAGGGCGACAATGCTTCGACCGGCCTCAATGTCCCCGATCTCGCAACGAACAACTCAGGGGGAGGGGCGTGGTGCTTCTTTCTCCGCCGGAGTAAACTAGACACGGGAGAAGCACTCCTGGCGGGGCTCTTGGCCCTGGACCTCCCCGGCGATAAACCCCGAACAACCTCCTCTTTGAGGGCCGAAAAGAACCCTTGTTTCCTCTCCATTTGACAAGTGAAAAGGAGGCGAAACAGCGAGCAGGAGGGAAGCCCACAAAGAAGAAAATAAAAACCGGGAGAGAAGAGAATATGGGAAAAACAGCAGGGGATGGTCTTCGGGTATTGGATTTGTTAAATGGAAATGGCTGCCAAATCATAAACACTTGCCGGGAGACAAGCGAACTGTATTAGGCAGTAGATTGCTACATTCTTCTTCGGTCTTTTTCTTCTCTTTTTCTCATTTATTTATTTTATTTTAGATTTAGATTTTTTAGATATGTTTGCTGGTTATTTTATTTATTAGCTGTTTGGTTTTAGAGGGAGCAGTGCACAGTGGGAGCTACGGCAAGGGTTGTTAGAGGACTGTAACTAGGCGACGAAACACGATGATCCGCCCCGACGGAAAATCAAACGGTGAAGCCGCAAGAGCCGTTACTTAACAATAAGGGGTCAAGAATAGTCAAATGACACCATCTAATGGCATGGCATCATTTTGTAATACTTTATTCAGTGCGGATCAATGATGGGACTCCTCTTCTTAACATCAGTAAAGCATGCGCTTCAAAGCCACGGCAAGGAATAGGAATAGGAATAGGATCATTAATTAAATATTTCTTTTTGTATCGCTTAAAACCCATAATAATCATATTAACAGAAAAAACCTCAAAATTCTATGCAACAAATGCAAAGTGCGCCAGATCATAGTTTACCAATCTTAATATATCTTCCAAAAGTTATCAATGACAGATTCAGTTAAAATGATAGGTAACATTTTTCCAGTCAAGCCTCATCATCTCATATATATATATCTATATATACACACACACACACACACACCAATTACGGACTCTCTCTGGATTTTTCATAGGTTGGCAGCTGAACTCTCAATTTTACGAGTAATAGAAGGTTTCCTAAAGAAAATTCAAGCTATATCTTTCTAACTTTTAGATAATTTTGTTAGAATTTTTGTACATATACATACAGTGTAGTGCTATATGTAATATAACATATGGACGGAGTAGCTCTTGGTTCTATAAAAGTGGGGCGGCAAATTGCAATCCTAGTTCAAGTCGTACCTCTGACCAAACAAGTTAAATTTACAGGTCCAAATCATAGGCAAAAAGACGTCCCACTAGCGCTACCAAAAACTACCGAGCAATATCCTTTTTCCTCCTAATCACGTCGCAAATCACGGCAACTGTGGAAATTGCCTATTTCCCAATATCTTTTTGCTCTCTTGATATTTTCTATAATTATAAAGAAAATTGTGTATTTCCTTAATTTCTTTGGGTTTGTTGACCTTCAACAAAAGTCAAAAAAACTCTGATATTGGCATGCACGGTCACATTGGAGTTCGATGGAAGGGCTTGACCACTTGAGACTCGTCCAATAATGGCAGCCGCACACAACACATGTTCCCGCTACAGTCACATCTACGCCCACACCATGTGCATGCATGTTTGTTTTCCACTATCCTCAATCCTTGTATGTGGATTTTTCCTTTTTTCTTTTTGACACTAAAAGACTTAGGCCCAAATGGAAAAGGCCTTTCGCAGTACAAATCAGTCTTATATTGTCGGTGCTTGTGTCTTGAAAATAACCTCTTCGCTCAAATGTTAACGGCAAATTCAATGGGGGAACTGTACTAGTTTACCATTAAATTGCTAGACGTTCTTTTGTCAATAGTTAGACGGTTTTGTAACGAGAAAAATGTTTTCAATGAGATTGACTTGAGGAGAAAGAACCGATATTTATCTTACCAGTTTCTGACTTCAAGTCATTCCAAGTCAACTCAATTACTCGCCAAGTCCCACATCTGAAGAGCGCCATTAAAGAATTACCTAGTACCTACCTTGTCAAGTGCTCAAACAAATTTTCAACGGCAAAAATGGCACAATCGAAAACATAAAACAAACTACTTGTGGGAATAATAGTTATATTTGATCCAATGATTAAAGTGGTTCTACATGCATTTTCTGCTAGTGCCCTGTTTGTTGAGAACAACGCACGAGGGAGAATAATAAACAGTCCCTACTTAAACTAGAGAAGCAGAAAGTAATTTGATTTGATTGCTTTGGAAGACAGGCAGATGAACTGAACTCGTTCTCTTTCAATTCTGCAATCAATCAATGTACGTGAAAGTGCAGAGTACGTTGATGAGCAAAAACAGGGTACCGTGGTCTCTATTTGTGGGAAATGGTTTGGGCATTTTTCTTCCTCTCTGCGTGAACGAAGAGTCTTCTATTTCTACCTCCCCAGAAGTGCTAGAGAGAGAAATGCCGATAATAGAGGATCTGAGAAACTTACTTTGAATTGAAGCATCTGCATGCATAACAATAACAAGGGCGTAGAAATTAATGTGGGAATTACTTAAGACCCATTTGGCGCAAAGCTGGTAAGGAAAGCCAGAACAGAGTAGAAGCCACGTAACCGAAACACTTTTATTGCTGTCACGGCCAAGCAAATATATCTCAAACTCAGGGATTGAATGCTGAAAAGACCAAGGCCAAAATAAAGAACGTGGCTTTCGCACAATTAATAATATATCAAAATCAGTTTCCTTCTTAAAGTAACCGTGTGATTAATTTCACGTAGTTAGACCTTTCTAATTTTCATTCTCACACCCTTGATTCCCAACTATAGATAACCAACCCTTCTCTTCCATCTTTGCAACTGTTCTGGTTGCGTGCCTTGTCCAGAGCTCCTCTGTGCTTGAGGTCACAATGGCTGGTTCTCGCAAGCCTATATCAATTCATTTGAAACGGAGTATTATTTATTATATATGCGATATGATTGTAGTAGGCTAATTTGTGGAATTAGCTTTCTATGATTCCAAGTGCCAGGTGAGGTGCTCCAAAGCTGCTTCGAGTATTGCGGGATCTGCTGCGGAAAGTGCAATTGTGTGCCTTCTGGAACTTACGGGAACAAGGACGAGTGCCTTGCTACAGGGATCTCAAGAACAGCAAAGGAAAGCCCGTATCCCCATCCTATTCCTGCCAACTCCACCAATTAGTTTGTCAACAACAACTACTTGAAGTATTTGGTGATCTCTCCCCTTGAACACGAGAAGTGCCCATTTGATGACATTAAGGATCCACGAAACGAATAGCATTCAAGTATTTGGTTTCTGGAAAAGCACCAAAATAATACGCGTAGAATGCTGTCTCGAACCATCTTTTCCACATTGCTCCCAGATTCATTGTTAGAAAGAGACAGAAATCTCCCTTCAAGCTCTCGGTAACTCTTGGTACCTTTTAGAGATAACAGAGTTTGATTGGTTTAGGAAATATTTTATATTTTTATTATTACTCGTGTTAATATTATTTTGTTTTTAATAATCATCTTTAATTAATTTGTCTTTTCACACCCCCAGCTGAAGGGTGAGTGTGAAAACAAAGGGGTGGGGGAGAAAAGAAGTGGCCGATGCAGAGAGTGCCTAATATTGGGCCAAATGCGAGAGGGCCGCCATACTATGTGAAGTGATTTCTGTGCAAATTCCTAGACTTAAAATCTTTAAAAACCAAAAATATTTTATAACCTAAATTATTATTATTATTATTTATCTGTATAAAAGAGAAAGTCAAAGTCTTTACAAAAGAAAAAAGTCTGAGTCAATACGGTAAACATCGAAATCCAGAGGAATGGCCTTCCTTTCTTAGTGCTCAATGTGAACCGTACTGTGTCAACGGTGAATCCAGATGAAAATTGGCTCCTCCAACGAGGTCCCCCTCCTCTCCACTGGATAATAACCCTACTTCAAACATACATACAAGTACGCCATTCTCCGTCAGCATGCCCATTTCACGTTTAGCACATCACCAAGGGCAGTATAGTCAATGTAAAACATATTAATTGCATTATTTTTGGGTAAATTCATTTGTAGTGTATTGATATTGATAGCACAACTAATTTGTTTACTCTTATTTAAAATGTTTAAAACTTCACTCCATACAGTCTAATCAGCGAATGACTAAATTCCCAGTTTTTTTTTTTTTACTAGATCATAAATACATTTTAAATAAAAAAAAAATTGCACAAGAAGAAATACTTCGATTATTAATCATTTCATCATGATTGAGAAGCCCACACTCAGCTTATAAACGTCACAGTTGTTTCCCCGGAACGTATCGTTTAGATGGCCACTAAATACAATGAGAAAAGAGCCATGATTTTTGTTTACTTCCAAGTCTTTCAACCCCTATTTAAGGTTCATGTATACCGGATACCTAATGACTAATATAGGTAGCCACTGCATGAATACATCTTCAAATTTTTACATATGAAAAAATTTACATACATATATATCCTGTGTATTTAATTGTACAAAATATGGCAAAAGAGTCCAAATTGGCGAACAAAATGCATCGAGGGGGGCATTGCTAAGTGATTCTCCATAATACAAGAAAAAGAGATCTTTTACTAACTAGAAAAGTACTGTCCATGCCCTCAGCCCTTGAGAAATAATAAATATATAAAACAAAACCTCATCGATTGTGGAGAGGGTCTGATGCGTTTGGAACTTTTCTCTTGCCTGAGAAGTAAACGGCAAGTGGCTGCCTTGGACGTTGGTGCTGCTGATTCTGCCCTGCCATGCTCGATGGCTGCTTGTGGAAGCCAACAACCGAAGACTCTTCCTTTTCTCCGCACACCACTAGTAATGTTAGCAATAGAAAAACCATTATCCTCCGCAACCTCCCAACTCGTGAAAACTGCCGAAAGTACATATTGAGGCCTCAACTCAACTCAAGAAAAGAGAAGAGAAGGCGATGCATATAATGGGTGCGTAGAAGGTTTAGAAAAGTTGGAGAAAGAAATTAAAAAGCGAAGCACTTGATGGGTGTGGAAAAGCTAATAGGCTTTGCTTGGGCAGTGTAGAAGCAAGGTAAATAAAAAAAAAGGGGATGTGGTTGTGGTGTGTTCATTGAGTACACACACACCCTGACCCTGCACTGCAAACAAGGGACACATCTCCCGAGGGACTTTTGCTTTATTATATTCTTAATGTTTCACGAGAACTTTTTCATCCCCGGCCCTTCCTTCTGATTTTCTTCTCGCTTTCAGCCTTTCAGTCCCCAAAATAAGGGTCAGGCACTAAAATCTCGACTCCAAAGTATTCTGATTTTGGCTCTTGTGCCGTTTTTTCAAATTATATATATTGTTCCTTGTCTGGTTATGTTTGTCGGCTTTGGAAAGCAGTCGATTTACTTTTTATAGCTAGGCTCAGGTACACACCGGTTGCCAACTAAAAATGAGCAACTTCCTCTGAATATCTCTGTCTCGGCTGTGCTCTGTTTTTAAATTTCTTTGTTGCTTTTGTTAAGCATACGTATCTATGTCATAGCTTAGACATCATCATCTATTATTGTCCTCTCATTCTTCCTTCCGAGGACTCTTGTGCATGCAATGCTAATCCTCAGACAGACTCGTATGTTTCTGCAGAATCTTTTTTATTTAAAGTTCGGTTTGCTTAAAGTAGAAGTATTGAGCGGTCAAATCATGCGCAAGACTAGTTTAATAAACTAAGGGGTCTACCAAATACCCGACGAGAAAACGAGGTAGAAAATAATAATATTAAAACCCACAGGTTTTTCGACACTTTGATTTTCTCGTGTGCCTCCTTCCGTGACAGGTGGTGTTTGTTTTCCCAAAGTCATGCTATTCGCTGCTGTCAAACACAGCACGGCAGGCAGGCTTGCCCTGTCATGTTCTCTCTAATTACCTCTTGTGTGCATACATGTCTGCCTCTGTTAATTGCTGCTTCTATCTATATCTATATTTCGCATCTTCGTCGACCCAGTAATACGAATAAGATTGATTACAGTATTTGATATAGACAGGTGGTTTCGTTTTTTCAATGTTAAATGGAACGAATATAAGATTAATATATAGGGTGACCATATGTGTGTTTATATACATAAATCATTCTCGCTTCTTTCAAAGTGGGTAAGTTTAAAAAAATTTAAGCTGTCATCTTATCCTAATATCAAATTTCCACTTGACCTGTAAACCTCATAAGTGTGTTTAATTGCATCATGAGTGCGCCTCGCCTTCTTCGCAGAAAAAGGAATGCATTGGGCTATGCTACTTTCTTGATGAGCTCAGCAGACGGACGGCCCATTTCGCCCAAAAAGAGCTAATTGGGTCCGGGATTGAATCCAAGAATCCGATCAAGTTAGTCAAACCTAGGCCTTGGTGAATTCTTTGAAGGAAGTTAAAAAAAAGGGTAACTCCATCCAAACCCGGTGAATTCTTTTCGCAGACCCATGATTTATAACCACACACCCCTTCCTCTAGCTCGGTGAAAGCGTGATATGTCCGGGGTTTCAGTTATGACAGCCAAGGCCCAATGGGAACGGCCCGCTTCTGCTCTCCCTCCTCCCAAGTTCCTTTCCAACTTACCACGTACCGCCACCAGTGGTACAGTACCACCCCTCAGCTCTCTCTTTTCTCTTCTCTGCGTTGCGTGTGTGAACGTGTTTCCCTGCTGGTTGTTGGGTCGTTTTCTCTGCACTTAAAAGCAGTTTGCAGCTCAAGCCAGTGATCCACCACGACCATGATCTCAATCGCTTCCGCTGAATTGAACTACCTTGTCTTCCGTTATTTGCACGAATCAGGTCCGCTTCTCTCTCTCTTTTATTTTGTTTTTGTTAATCAATCAAGTTACCTTCGTTAATCACCCGCTAAAATGGAAAAGTGAGAGCCAGAAACTTCACCTTACTGTATGAACATTTAGGGGCAGGAAACTTGTATCGGTTACGTCAGCAAAGGCAATCTAGTTTATCGCTAAAACCCAGGTTTAGGAAACTTCTGGCCAAAATGATAAAAATATAAACATGTTATTGGATTCTTTCCTTGTTCTTCTGTCCGTTTAATGAATATGATTTGGGATTTTGCTTTTATGTCTCAAAAGCAATATTTTTTTGTTTGTTAGTTTTCTAATGATTGGTTAAGTATATTTGGTGGTTTGGTCTGAGTATTTCATTCTAGAGCTGCAAATGTAATACTTGACAAAACAAATTTTAGTTTAATTTGATAAAGCAAATGTTTCCTCATTGACAATCTTAAGTTCTTATCTGTGCATTTGTTCTCTTACTTTTTCGAATTTTATGTTTTTTTTTTTTCTTTTCCCCCTCCGCATGCTATATTTTCCTCGTTTCAGGCTATACACATTCTGCATTTGCTTTTGGGTATGAGGCGGGGATTGATAAAAGCAAAATTGATGGTAATTTAGTTCCACCAGGTGCTCTTGTTACATTTGTACAGAAAGGAATTCAATATCTTGAGCTGGAAGCAAACCTCAGTGGTGTAAGCATTTTCTTATCATGTTACAGATTATCTTTTGTTCATATAATTTTTTCTGGTTTACATACAATGTAAATACAAGTGGCATTAAGCTGATTGGTGTCTATCTTAGGTCTCCAGAGCGATGCTGCTATGGATGAGGATTTCTCCTTTCTACAACCCCTTGATCTTATCACAAAGGACCCAAATGAACTGCACAAAATAGTAAAGGCCCGAAAGGAAAATCTACAGCAGGCAAGGTACAATGCAAATAAAACAGATAATGATTTGAGTGAGGACATGGCGCAGGAGGAAGCTCAGGAAATGGATAAAGAGAGAAATGAAAGAGATAATGAACAAGAATTTGATAAAGCAAGACTAGAGAAAGAAAGATTGCAAGAAAAGGTTGAAAACAATGAAGTACAACACCCAGATCAAAATGAAGCATTGAAGCACGAAGATAAGATCGAAATTAAACACGTAGAAAATGAAGAATATAGAGGTAAATACAAATCTTTAGTTTCTCCTCTATTTTTGTCTATCAATCTTTATGGGTGGGATCCCAGGCAGCTAGCAAAATTTTTTATGGTATAGGGCCGGAGCCAATGGAGATCTCCCAATGCTCTATGGTCTTGTCTTGCGAAGTTGCATCCTGTGATATAAAAATTTTGGAAGGCCATACCTCTGAGGTATGTATATATATTTCCCCTTTTGTTCATTTATTTTCCCCTATTGTGTGGCTCATTCAAAAGTTATTTCTTCCCTGACAGGTGTTTGCTTGTGCATGGAATCCATCAGGTTCACTTCTTGCATCTGGGTGAGTGCATGTAATTTTACATGCCTGTGTGTGTGTATATATAAAATTTTCCTGTTCATATGATTGCCACTCATGCATTGTTGGTTGTGTCATATTTAAACCGTTTGTTTTACCAATTGAGCTTCTACCAGTAACCTACGAAGTCTGGTCTATTTTAAGAAACAATCATGTCAATGGGCATCATAAGCTGGTTTTTAACTAGAATATTCTGGATTTTTTTTTTTTTTTTTTCTTTTTCTTTGTATTAATAGGAGTCATGTCCTCTCTTTCATCTAAATTTCATTCCTTCTGTTTGGTTTTGATTCTAATTCTAGAACATAATTCTAGCTTACGTTTGGGTGACATCCCTATACTATGTTCTAAAGCTCAAACCTTTATTAGAAGACTTTTATGCTTGTTTCTATCATACAAGCAGAGTGAACATGTTCTATATTTATTATCTTCAGATGGTGAAATGATGCACATGCTGACACTACTTTTGGGAACACCATCAGCCTTCCCTCCTCAATTTTTTCTGGACTAATTTCATGCCTAAAAGTTTTTATTTTTTTCCCTGCGTTTTTGTTAATCTTCTAGATCTGGAGATTCAACAGCTCGGATTTGGGAAATAGCTGATGGACCTTGTAACTCTAGCGTGCAAACTGAATCAGTAAATGCGCTGGTGCTTAGGCACTTTAAAGGTAGAACCAATGAGAAAAGCAAGGATGTGACAACACTTGACTGGAATGTGAGTCGTTGTTGTATGGTCGTGGGGTTGAAAATTATAAATTACCTGTTGCTCTCCTTCTGCGTGTCTATTTTCCCTGCTTGTTTATTACCACTACATTTTTTCCTTGTAGGGGGATGGGACACTACTGGCAACTGGTTCTTATGATGGGCAAGCAAGAATTTGGGGTAAAGATGGTATGTATTATTTTCATCAGCTCTATATAACTTGTACTCACTGGATCTTGTTGTCTATATTGTTAATTTAACTTTTTCACTTGTGAGATTATTTAGGAGAGCTAAAGAGTACATTAAACAAGCATAGGGGTCCCATTTTTTCTCTGAAGTGGAACAAGAAGGGAGATTATCTTCTAAGTGGCAGCGTAGACAAAACTGCAATTGTGTGGGATGTCAAGACCGGGGAATGGAAACAACAATTTGAATTTCACTCTGGTAAGTTGTGTTTCGCATGTCTTTTGATTACCACATCAGTTATGTTTGTGAGGTGACAAAAAAAATTTTCTCCATGGCTGTCCATGTACTCACGATGATTCCCCAATTTGTTTCAGCTCCAACTCTTGATGTTGATTGGCGAAACAATGTTTCTTTTGCGACTTGTTCCACTGACTGTATGATATATGTATGCAAAATTGGAGAGAATCGACCAATCAAAACTTTCTCAGGGCATAAGGTATCTTCTCCAGTCTATTGATTCTCTAATGGATGTTTTTTTTTAAAAAAAAATTAGAAGTGTAGCAACTCTTAATTAGAATAGATATATGAGTAGACTGTGTCACAAAATATAATGACATATGTTGTTTTTTATTTATTATTGGCCATTAGGAAATTACTTTCACTGCATTAATCTTGCTTAAACTTTCTGAAATTGCTGCTGTTTCAGGGTGAAGTTAATGCTATAAAATGGGATCCGACAGGTTCATTGTTGGCTTCTTGCTCCGATGATCACACTGCAAAAGTAATAAACACGGTCTATTTTGTTGTCCTATTGTACACACACACGCACCTTTAAGGTTCTAAGGAATTCATGTTTCATGATAGTGCGACAGTGGAGATAAGGAGTGAGAAAATTTAGTGTAAAGAAAGAGACATAGGTTATTTCTGAAAATACTCCATTCTAGTTTTTATATTTCTATTCATAGTCTGACAAATTTTATTTATTGATATATTTGTCAAACATTTAAATTGAATAATATATTTTGCAATTTTTGGGGACAGATGAAAAGATTGCAGAGGGGAAACTCTTAGCTATGTTCTTTTTTTATTATAGCGAGGCGGAAACCTGACTTTCATTGGCCTGATGCAGATATGGAGTCTGAGGCAGGACAAGCATTTGCATGATTTAAAAGAACATGTCAAGGTATGGAAATATGTTACCTTGTGTGCACAATTATCGATTTTACTTGATTCTCTTTGTAACAGAGTGGTGATTTTTCAGGAGATCTATACTATCCGATGGAGCCCTACCGGGCCAGGTACCGACAATCCTACTCAGCAGTTAGTGCTGGCAAGGTAAATATGCTTCTATTCTGATATTTGAGTTTGGCAATAAGAGACGTGGATGTAGGTTTATGGAAATTCCTATTGTTATTTAGTGATCAGGGTGAGCAATTATGTATAACGCTTCAATTATTTTATTGATCAGTGCCTCCTTTGACTCTACTGTGAAGCTGTGGGATGTGGAATCAGGGAAAGTACTCCGCACCTTAAGTGGCCACAGGTGGGGAAAATTAAATCTTACTGCATCACACAAGCACGCACATGCGTTTTTGAGGAATAGTCAGACGCATGCATACACCAATTCAACCTAAAATAAATATCTTGTTACTTTTTCGACTGAAAGTAGAGTTAAAAACTCTGCGAGGCCAGTCACATTCTACTGGATACAAGAGACACCGCTTTTTGTTTTTTTTTTTTTTACCTTGATTCCAAAACGAGTAGAAATTAACCATGATTATCAGATTGGCAACTGCTAATTAATATGAAATGGTCTAATATTTTCTGTGTCTGCAACTTTCAGGGATCCTGTATATTCAGTTGCATTCAGCCCGAATGGCGACTATCTGGCTAGTGGTTCCATGGATAAATGCATGCATATATGGTCTGTGAAAGAGGGAAAAATTGTTAAAACATATTCTGGAAATGGTGGGATATTTGAAGTTAGTTGGAACAAAGACGGTGATAAAGTTGCTGCTTGTTTTTCAAATAACATAGTCTGCGTCGTAGATTTCCGAGTGTAGAGTTTCAGTTTACTTTCTGTTTATAGCTTCTGTACCTTGCGTCGTCGTTCACTAAATTATCCTACCCAAACAACCCTTCCCTATTTATACTTGGGTTGATGGACTTGTATATAGCCTTCGTCTGAAAACTAGGGCATTGTAGTACGAACGAGCACAATTCATCACGACACTGGGAAGTTTCTTTTAGCCGGCAGATCGTGTACTCGATATTTGCTTTGAAAAGCAATTATGCGCAACACAACTTATTACTTACTAAAAATTTGTTTTCTGAACTTAGGTTTTGGTGATTGTAGATTGGATCGACTAAGCGAGAAAATGTATTACACTTGCCTATGCATTCAATTAAACATCAATTCTGTTTCCAAGACTAAATCATCAAAAGACAATCAGTGGGATTCATCTATGTCATACACAAATTGGGCAGGGAAGTCGGTAAGACCAACATTAATGTATTTACAGCATAGCATTGCTTCAATGGAATCAGTGCGGCCGAAACTCTCAACCTCCAATGCTGGAAAGCCGTTTTTCTACTCCTTTGTCAGCATTTAAAAACAAGGCAATAAAAAGGAAAAGCCGATCCTAATCTCCTAAAGATCTGAACTCTGATCTTCAAAATAAGAAAGCGGAATCTCTGGAGGAGAAGGCATTGTGGCGACACATTTGAACTGTTTTCAAAGAAATTGGAATCAGAATAACTTTCTAGATGGTTATAATTGGAGTCAATCGTGAATGCTTTACTAACTTTTGAAGTTAGTATAGTTCACATACATTCAATCAGAAACTGAGTGCTTGGTGCAAGAGGAGTGATTACCTTATGCTGCTTGTATTTTTCTTTTACGGCTAGCAAAGACCCCCCTCTCCTTCTGAGATACAAATCATGTATGAGTAGGACACATTCCTTCAAGTTCGCTGGTTCATAGCCAGAGTGCTGATGGAGGGTTGAATTCTGTAAAAATGTATACCACTTAGTAATTGCCTTTTGCAACCAAAATCTGAGAGACTTGCAAGAACGAGTCATTACCCAAGGATGAACATTCGGGTTTAACATAAACCTGACGAGAAATATAACTGATGCGGCCACCAAAGAAGGCAAAAACTTAACACAATTATAATCCAACAAACTGAGCTCTGCAAGGTAGTAGCTCAGAAACTCAAACTGCAGGCCAGAAGACTGTACCAGAAGATAAAGCAATATAAGTTACACAATGAACTTCCCATTTTGATATGCTCAGAAGAAACAGAGACCAGCAATGTGTAACTAGAGGAAAAAAATACAAAAATAGTTCGGAATAATCAAAATTTCTCTTCAACTGGATAAAATCATCCTTTTGAACTTTTATTGAGAAAAAGATAGCTGTTGTTCAAGATCGCCTGTTATAAGCTCTGAAATATCAATCAAAAACAGGTCAAGACAGAAGAAGCTTACTTCATAATTCTCTTGAGCAATTCTGGAGAATCTTCTGAAAAGACAGAAAATAATTACAATGAGCCGAGCCAAGATTATGCGAAATTGCATAACCAAAATTGCAACATCTATTGTATAGAGAAGGGGAAAATAGATAAAGCATCCGTACCTTAAAAATGTCTTTACCGTAGGGTTTCCCAATTCAAACCTCAAGGATTTCAGTATATCAGCTTCCATCTTTACAACCTTTAGAATTAATCAGATAAGATAAGATGTCTACGGTTGATGATGGCAAAAGCTAAAAGGATACGGGCATCTAAAAGAAAAATTGAGGAAATAATCACCTCTTCCTTAGTGTATGTGTTATCCGTAATATAACAAAATTCTTCTACTTCTGGAGGTTTGATTTCCTCGTATTTTCTATTTGGCACATAGAAATCAAAGAGTATAAGTAACGAGATGAACCATATGAGAGAAGTAAACAACTTTGTGTCCATATTTTAAGAAACTGGAAGTACTTGGAGACTCACGAGGCAATTAGCATCGAAGAAACGCCCAGTAACTGTAACTTCTGCTTATTTAGAGCATTCAAAGATAAATATCTATCGACCAAAGAAATAGAAAGATATAGAGTATCTGAAACAAGCTTGTGTTCCTCAGCAACCTCAACTAACCAATCCACCAGAATAGCTCGCATATTAGCATTAACATCCTTCTGAACCCTCTGCATGTAATCAGGCAATGATCTTCTCCTTGGATCCACCTGAGTAAAAATTACCCAGCCAATAAGTGAAAATTCAAACACGAAGCAAACGGGATAACCAAATTTATTTTCCATTGGGCACTGATTCCCATTGTAGAATATGTATATATACTAAAACCGTAATGTTGCGCTCAGTTGCTAACTATACCCATTTAACTGGAATTTTTCAATACCCAGCAAGAAATCAAACAGGCACTTAGGAGTAATGGAGCTTTTACATGAACAATCCCTGATTCTCTACCATTCTAACTGCGATGCCTATCACCCATTTCGAGCCATAAACCCAGTTCGAAGTAAGGGGGAAAAACAAAAAGGAATTTAATCCTGTTACCTCCATTGTTCGAAGATAGTCATAAATGTCGGAAACATAAGTCTCGCACATTTGAGGATCATCCAACTTTACCTCCCCATCACCTGACTTGGCCGGTGTCTTCGCTGTCGTAGTGGGTAGAACTTTCCTGACCTTTCTCTTCGTTCCACCTTTCTCCTTTTGGGTCTCTGCTCCATAGTCTGGTTTCTTCCTAACAAGAGCATTTGACAAGTCGGGAAGCTCCCCCAACACCACACGCTTCTTGGTGGGGGCATGGAGATCGGCAATGGCAGCTGCGGCCCTCTTTTTGGCTGCACGCGTAAGACGCTCAGGGACGGAGTTCTCTTTGTCTTCCATGGTGGTGAAACTGGTAGTGGTGGTACGCGGGTGCAAGAGGGGAGGAAATAAGATAATAGCAAAGAAGATATAAAAAGTGGTTTAATGGAAGAAAAGGTAGTAAATGGAGGTGGAGCGCGTTCTTCAAAATTTTTGCAGAGGGATGTAAATATTGTTCCCGCTTCTGGCTTGCATTTTGGATTTCAACCGAAACCGGGAACACAAAACCATTAAATCTGAAATCACGGACTCCTCAAACCGCCGTTGCCTTTTTTAACTTTTTAAATCAAAAATCACTGAGATATGATTCCGTTTCGGGAATTTTCAAAAAATGATAAAACAATAATTTAATTATTTCTATATATTACCCAAACATGTTATACTAAAATCAGAAAGTATACTATCTTAAATCATACAATAAACATCTTTTAACAGATCAAAAAAATAAAATAAACTTCTTTTAAGAAAGCATTAGGAAAATAGCTAACAAATAATAATAGTGTCCCTTTTTTTAATACATCCATTTCTTTCTATTTAATAAGGCTGAATTTAGGTAAAAGAACTAACAAACTAGCAATGCCTAGTTTAGCAGTGATAGGTTTAAATAAATTTTAACCTCTTAGACCATTTTTAATCAATGAGAAATTTATATCTTATTATTTATATTATTTTTATAAATTTATTTTTTTATACAATTTAAATAATTTTTTATTTTGTTTATATAATTCTAAAATAAATTTAAAAAAATCTCACGAATTATCTTTTTTTTCTTAGTAAACCTTCTATTTATTTTGTAAAAAGTACAAATTAAACTTTCTTTTTTTATACACCAATTGTTGAAATTGAAAATCTCTTCCCTCTCTTTTCTCCACATTATTTTGCTTTAACGATAATTTTTTTTATACATTACAAAAAACTTGTGAGACCTCAAATGACACCACTCAAGAGATGTTTCAACCCAAGTTGTTGTTATGTGTAACCAAATTAATAATATAGTTTTTTTTAAAAAAAAAAAAAAAAAAAAAAACTTCCAATGTGTCAATTTGGTTAGCCTATTTAACCTTATTCTATTTGGGCCACATCTTGTTGGCCCAACCTAACCTTCCATGGGCTGCAGGCTATGGGCCAATCTTTTTGTTTTTTATTTAAATTATTTGTATTGAATTGAATTTTGGGGTATAAATTGATCTTCCTAAATGATTCTAAAGCTATTAGAACTAAATTGTTAATGGACTAACAATAATACTATAGAGATTGAAAAAACACTATAATACAATAATAGTTAAAAGTTTTAAGATTTTGTAAGTGGTTATAATAAATGTAATTTATCGCTTAACAAAAATAAACTAATTTCTCATATATCAGGTTTATATTGTTTGTATATTCTTTTCTTTTCATTTAGTCTTTAAGTGGATCAAAGTTTTCAAAATTGTCAACTAGAATTTCATTATTGACTTGTAAAATCAATAGAGAAGATCACAAGTTGAAACACTTCTCTGACTCTAAGTATTTTAATGCTAAGCTTTTCTTTTTGCCCAAAAACCAATCACTATGACCCTTATATGTTTCTTTATATATTCTACAGTAAAATTTTGTATGCTTTATTATTTTCACAGTTGTTAAATTAGTTTGTGGCCGAATGCAGAATTCCGACATTTGATTGGACTTGCCACGGATTTCATTTTCCCTATGAAGGGAAGAAGTCATCGTAAACTTCATAATGAATTTGTTCTCTTTCAAATAATCCACAAGAGCAATACGATGAAATAAAAAACTTACCAGTTACATTTGATCTCCCACAAATCAACCTTCGTATACACAATTGCGCAAATGATAAACATATGAATTAACTGGTGATCAAGAGAGCACCCTAAGAACTAAATACATCATCATAAAGATTTTGAATTCTATTAAAAACCAAATGACAAAAGGAATGTGAATTAATTCACTATCTATTGACGATAGAACAATAGAAAGCCTATCCTACTATAATTGCTTGTCAATATTTGATTCAGAGACCTACTCTAGTCGTACAATTGAATTGGATAAATATCAAAAAAGCAGAGAGGGAGATTAGCTTTTTGCACTAGTTGTTAGAATTGAGCCTCTTCAAAAACTCAACCGTGAAGGTTGAGACAAACCAACTTCTCTCCACTGGAAAGGCATGCATTGTCCCATGGCACCGAAGGTCAGTTAGAACACTGCAGCACAAAACACCTGTTAGCCAAAATATAAAATAGCTTGGTGGCTATAGAACAATCCTTATCCTAGAATATGAAAATCCATCTCCACTCCCAAGACCCAAACCCCATTCTGCATTAAAAAGAAATTATCAAATCAATGTAGCTGAACATCTAGCGACTATGTACCTTGCTGAGTAATCTCTTGAATATTTGTGAAACAGCTGATGCACACATGTTTGATTGTCATTTGCCATAAGAGCTTCAGAGATTTGCACAAGGAAGAACTTCACAGTGCACAAATCAATTTAACAACCCCTCCAGTGAAAGAGATGCTCATTTCCATTATTCATAAAATTCCTTCAGAAGATAACTCATAATCACTCCTTACAGAGCCAGTCTTACATGGAATTCTTATTTCATCATTCTTCAAAGTAAGAAACTGGTATTTCCGGAGGGGAAGGCAGCATTGCTACATATTTGAACTGTTTCAAAATAAAGAACTTAAATTTCTGAATGAAAACCTCGAGGATAAAGCAACACAATTAAATAAAAGGAGAAAAGAGATAAGTATTTACCTTGTGCTGCTTGTATTTATCCCTTATAGCGTGTAAAGACCCTCCCCTTCTTGCCAAGTGCAAGTCGTGCAAGATTAGCACACATTCTTTTAACTCAAATGATGTATATCCCGAACGCTCTTGCAAGACTGGAGTCTGCCAAAAGTAATTAACTTCATGAATGCATGCCTTGAAAGTACAGTACTTAGGGCAAGTAAAATAAGAAAAACCGTCTCAATTTCCATAATATCACATGCTTACCCAAGGATGCATTTTAGGAGAGATGATAAATCTGGCAAGGAAGACAACTGATGCAGCAACCAGAGAAGGCAAGAATTTTATACAATTGTAGTCCAACAAACTTAACTCAGCCAGATAGTAGACCAGAAACTCAAACTGCAAATTTGGATTCAGGAAATAAGAAAGCAAACCATCAGTCAAAAACAGCCAGCTTTTGATAAAACCTCTCTAATAAAGATAAATCTCAAGGAACGATGAACTTACTTTCTGGTCCCCAGGAGCAAACTCGGCAAATCTCCTTAGAAATGTCTTCACAGTTGGATTTCCCATTTCAAAATTTAGGGAATTGAGTACATCAGCTTCCATCTGTACCATCTACACATTAACCAAAAAGCAAGGTAAAAAATCAAAGGAAAATTGAAGAACAAAAAGAAATCTACTAGAACAAGCAGGTAATTTAACGAACCAAGAAAACACAAAAACATTTTTACCTCAGCCTTGGTGTATGTATTATCAGTAATGTAGCAGAACTCTTCCACATGTGGAGGACTGATTTCTTCATATTTCCTACATATTGAAAAATGAAATCATAGAATAACGATGTTTATCCAGGCTAATGAAACAACATCTGCAAAACCTCAAACGTCTACAGAAGACTTACGAGGCAATGAGCATGGATGAAACTCCCAGTAACTGAAGCTTCTGCCTGCTAACAGGATTAGTAGAGAGGAATCTATCTATGTAGGAAACAGAGAGGTAAAGTGTGTCCGAAAGAAGCTTGTACTCCTCGGCGACCTCCACCAACCAATCAATCAATATCCCTCTCATGTTAGCAGAAACATCCTTCTGAATTTTCTCAAGGTAGCCATGCATCGGTCTTCTCTTTGGTTCCATCTAAGAAACAAGCAATCACAAAATTAGCTCAAATTGAACCACCCAATAAATTTAAAATGCACTATTCTTGAATACTTTGACTGAAGCAACGAACAGAACATATGGGACTAATTCAACTATTCATGCAAAGTGTAACCCAGTTTTCGAAGAAGACAAATAACTAAATCGCTTTTCAAAAATAGCAGCGATCCATTCTTGTTCTATTCAACAAAACCCTAAATTACCTCCATTTTGCGAAGATATTCATAGATATCCGAAACATAAGGTTCGCAGTTTTGCGGATCATCCAACTTTTCATTGGTGCCAGACTTCTTGGCCTTAACCTTGGTATCATCCAACTCGGGATCCTCCAACATAAGGATCTTCTTTGTCATTGCAGCATTCTTGACTATGGTCGTCCTTCGACATCCTCGTTTCTGGGGTTGAAGAACCGAATTCGAAGTCACGGGAAGAATAGCATTCGACATATTGGGAAGCTCACCCAAGACGACCCGTTTCTTCTTGGGCGACTGGTTCTGGGCTAAGCCAGTGATCTCTGCCCTTCTCTTTGCTGCTCGAGTCTCCATCTCGTTCTTGCTGTATCGGTGGTTCTCGATTGCAAGAGAAAGAGAGACGGGAAAAGACAGGAAGGAGGAGGGTAAGGATTTAGATTTGGAGCTGGAGCTGGAGATTGTGTTGAGATATGAGTAATTTTATACATAAGAAGGCAATGCAAGAGCGCCATGTCTGGTTTTTGAAAAGCAGCTAAAACGAAAACGAAAAGGATTTTGCTTGCCGCTACGGCGTCCGTCAAAATTTTTGGGTTTTCTAAGCTTCGGCGATTTTCATTTGAATGAAAATTCATATGTTCGAGATTTCTTGTTTTCACGTGGCGGGTTTGTTTTCCGCCCAATTAAAAACATGGTCAAGGTGGGCCACTAGTCTTAGAATCGAATGAAATCAATTTTAGAATAATGTAATTTTTTTTTTGAGGCCACGTTGCTTTTCTGCGATTGCTTTCCTTATTTTTCCGCCGTGCCGCCAAGCCATTGTTTCACGCGGCCCATCAGAAATCAGAATTACAGGCATCAAGTATCCATATCTCTGGATCCGAACAAATTCATCATTAATACATTTTGAAAAAACCTGAGTAATTCGACGTGAGTCAACATCAATTAAGCATGCTTTGTAAACATTTTACCATGCCTCACTTATTCAACTTACTTAAATTTTCTTCTTAAGAAAAAATTGTCTAATTTAATTTACCATAAATTATTTGATTTTCGAATACATTGTCAGAAAAAATGAGTTAATTCAATTTAAATTAAAAAATTACATGTGATGGAGTATCAACGCCTCTTAATTAACCTGCCGTTTAATTTTTTTTTTTTTGTTTATAATGTAATGGCAATCATCAATTCATCATCATCACTGTTTTCTGTTTACGAATCAGACGTCTCAGGCTTATTAGTCTAACTTGAGAAGTTCGACAATGAATTATCCTTATAAATAAGTAACCAACAAATCAAAGTTTGATAATGAATTAAGCTGACCGGCAAACAAATACTCAGTATTATTATTATTTTTCATCTCATGCAGGTCGAGATAACGTATTCTAGTCGCCAGCTAAGGAGAAACATGTATAATTTAAGGAACGTTTGGTGGTGTGTACTGAGAAAAATACCAGTCAAGTAGCTGTCCTTCTCTTGTCTCTGCAACTGGGAAAGATCCACCCCCTGCCAACGTTTTCTAATCGTTAATTTAAAAATGAACAAGCTCTTAATTATACTATATTCAAATGGTCATTCTTGTGTTAATTTTCACTTGCATGCAATAAATTGAAAATTAATTTAAGTACCTGTGGGATGGAGTTGCTCCCAAGGAGAGGAGTTGAGATTATTGACTTGTGCAAACTCAGGGTGCTCTACTTTGTTATTGTTATTTTCCAAGCCATTCCTTGGACTCATTTGACCATCTCGATCATCCAAGTTGTGTGCGTGAAGAAGTGACGAAGTTGGAGATAAGATATCAGCAACAGCATGCACTTGTTGATCCCTGATGCGTTAAGATCATCATCATTTTGTAAAAAAATTAGTCCCAACGTAACCTATACCGATAAGATCAGACAAAGATTAATAATTTAATTTATCATCGATCAGTTAGATTAGAATTTAAGCACCTCAGAGATACAAGGCCATTGACATCCACAAAGTTTGGGATCTGTGATTGCGGGTCTCCATGGGGAAGCCAGTCTGTGAAGTTCTTTGAGCTCCCGGCAGCAAATCCATTTGCTTCTACAGTTTTTGCAAGATGTGCCTGATATATAGTTAACGTTACATCTCTCGCTAAGTTAGATGAAAGATAAAAACTATATATATATAAAATGGAAATGCTCGTTTAGTGTTGCAGGCATTGATTGTCTTGGTGTTTGTATGTATACATACCTCTGAAGGCACAAGCGAATTGTAGTTTTCCTCCAGAACTTGCTGTTCAAATATAAAAACTAGAGTTATTAATGTGTATACATGCTAGCAGTTGAGATATATCCAACTATTGTTATTGGTAATCAAGTAATTAGGACTCACTCTTCGCAGCTGCACTTGTTTAAGAGTTTCCCCAAGGACGTGTTCGCGATATTCAGCCTCACACAATGTCGTGATTTCAGAAGGATCGCCTTCGAATATTCTACAAAATGCATTGGGAAACATTAACAATGGGGACATATATATTATATAAATCGAAATTAGGGTTTAGTTCGATTCATATGTAAATAGCATGCGCGGGAGTGAAGGTCACCTCAGCCGCTTTTCCATTTCTTCCAACTGAGTTTTGCAAATGAAAATTTCTCTTTGAATGTCCTGTAGTTAATTAATTTGCACAGAAGGAATGATATATAAATTAACTGAGGCGTGGAAATTAATTAATATATAATTGTTCAATTTGGATAAATACCTCAAGCTGGGAGTCTGTAGTCATTGGACTGCCTCACAAAAGTTACAAGACAACAACAATTAATATATAAGATTACTATTTAAATGAACAGTACCACCACCAGATCTAAATAATGAGAGGATATATAAGTAGATGAAAGTCAGAAGAAGTAATAGAATAATGAAATTATTAACCAAACCTAGGAACTTGATAGCTTTGATCTGCTTCAGCTTTTAACTTATTAACCACCTTTTGAATATACTGCACGCATGCACGATGAAAACTAATCATTTGAAATGAACTCCGTAAAACCATATATACATAATTATATGCCTTTTCTGGCCAGGACTGAATTACTTACCTCTTGGTTATGCATCCTAGAAAAAGACAAACCCAACCCACGGAATAAACAAGCCAAAGCAACAATATTTAGTATAAGATACATATTTGTCAAACGGAAGAAGAAGAAAAATACATATTTATCAATCAGGAGATATTGAATGGAATCTCATACCTTCCACGTTCTTGCGGAGGAAGATTAACATATCGTTGTAGAATTTCTTCAATGCTTCATAATATACAAAAGAAAAATATACAACACTTTATATATATTCTTTATCCGTTTAATTTGTTGTATGTATAATGTAATCAGAAGAGGGTGTACGTAGCTGACCTTTTGGAGCCAGAGAAGAGACTTGCTCTCCCAGATGGGGAAAACATGATTAGAGCCACATCAACATCGCAAAGAACAGAAAGTTCGTAAGCTTTCTTGATGAGCCCATTCCTCCTCTTGGAGAAAGTAACTTGCCTATTTGTTGTGTTCTCAATCCTCTTGATCTGAAGCTTCACTCTCCCCATATCTCTTTCTGGGAAGGCTAATATATTTGAGAAATAGTCAAGTATATATGTATGAGAAAAGCAAATAACATTGACAATATATATCGATGATCAGTATATATAACTAAAGATTGATTGATGAATGAGAGGTTGAACTCGAACCCAACCACATATATATATCGTAGTTAGTACGCAAAGTCTGAACTGAATTGAGAAGCAGCTGGAAACTTAAGCGGCGAAAAAAGCTGAAAAGCAGGGAAAGGGAGGAAATGTAGACGAAGGGTTTTGTCTGTGTCAGGCCATTTAGAGAAGATGACGAAAGATACAAGAAATGGCGGTTTATAAGCACATTACTTGGATTTTCCACTGCCACATACACTCTCTGTAATAAAACTTTGTCATGGACTCATCCTCAATTTGTTTCTCATTTTTGCAAACATCTAGCTGATATATAAATATATATATAGAGAGATAGGTCCGCTGCTTGCCACTTAATTAATCTTAGATGGGAGAACTCGGGTTATTCATAGTCGATACAACCACCCAGCTTATAACTTCAAGATCCTTTGCCACTGCTTTTCCTCGTGTTTTCTTCCAAACTACTCTCCTTTTGCAATGCCCTCACCTTCCTTCGTCTTTCACTTTAATTGCTACTAGAAGCATTATCATAGGGAATCTACTGCGGAGTCCAAGACCTTTCTTCTTTTATTCTTTTGGGCTTCTACATCCTTTGGGCCATCCTGGGCACATGGCATAGTAAAGTAGCCCAATCTAAATTCCTCCATCCAAAACACATACAACTAAAATAACGGAAACAGAAAAAGGCAACTTCAACCCAATTAACCAATACGGCCGAATTAGGAAAAAAAAAATACTAATAAAAAGCACATCCATTTAGGAAGAGCTACTTTTAGACCTCATTTAATTTCTAGGTATAACTAACTAAATTATATTTTATTTAATATTTTTTAAAGAATAAAGCAATATTTTTATATACATGTACTTTTATATTTTTAGTTGTGTTATTTTTACTTATTCTTGTTTATAACTATAATATACATAATATTTTTCTTTTAAAAATAATAAATAGTAACTCTCCTTATTTAGATGAAAATGAAATAAAATACTAGACAGTCCCATTACCTCAATGTCAGTAACGTGATGTTTAAATATATTTGGAAGCACCGTTGGTACTAAAATTTTGAGCAAAAATCATTACTAATTAAAGAATTTGATAGGAGAAATTAAGTAAAAAAAGAAGTGAAGTTGGACTTGTTTGAAATTTTTAACAAAATTTGCAAGAGGCCAAAACTGATGGGTCAATATAACGAGCACCTAATGTTCAAACCACTTACCATTCAAATGCCCGCCAAGGATATTATGAAGGGTAAGTTGAAGTTGAATCAAGGACAAAGCAAGCTAAGTTATATAGCAACGTCGTCATAGAACATAACTGACAGCTACTAGTCTTCTCTTCTCATCTCCTCCATTACATCTTCTTTCCAACGAAAAACAAACGGAAGCTCGTGCTCCACTCTGCTCTCCATCTGTGGCCATGTACAGGACATACAGAATGCCACCACCTCCATCTCTCCGATGTCAACACACTTGGGCTCTCCTCCTGGCTCCTCTTACTATTTGGATATGTGGCATGTAATTTTTCATCTTTATGTCATAATCCCTCTTCTTCACTCATCATTCTCAAACATCTGCATATCCTTTTTTGCAGTTTCCACGGGTATCCGATATAGGTATTACGGGGATTCTAGTCTGGTTCTTGGACCCAGTTCATCGCGTTTGATGAAAGTAAGCTCTCTTTTTGTGAATCAAATTGAAGTTAAAAGTGATTATGCCAATCGAGTTCTACTTTATTCCTTCAATGACAAGCCTGAGTTGAGCTCTATAGCAAATTGGAGTTCCTCGAATTTCCTCGTTGTCGGAGCATACAGCAGCAAGGTAAGATATCCCAAATTTTGTTTAAAATATCTCTCCACTGTCTATATGTGCTAATTAAGATTAATTTATTTCAAATTCGTCTAAAAGCTCTCGATATTGCGTTTTCATCTACAGGGATTTCCCCTGTGGTTAAACAAGGGCTCCACCATCCGTATGAGATGGGAAGCACATAGTAGAACCTTAAATCAGCTAGAAGGGGTTGTGATTAAAGGTTATTTTAGGGGTTTCGTGTTCCTTTTCTCTCATGTGATATAACCAAGAATTTTTAAGGTTTGAGGCATGACATATTTATTCTTGTTTATCAGGAGAAAGGAAGTTTGAAACGCTGCAGCCTAAACAAACACTGTCTTCTGATGCAGTTGCTATCAGTGAGCCTATAAATGGTAATTAATTCATGTTTCTCAAAGCCACTGCGATAAAGATTTTTCCCATCTTGCATATAAAAAATATAATGAGGAAAATGTGAAAGAGGCAGAGGAGTTGTTTTAGACATAAGATATTTGATATTATAGATATTGCCAGGTAAAGAAGCAGAATATGTGATTGAAGAGGATGATAGATACCACATTGGGGTTCTAAACATGAATTCCAGGAGCACAATAATCACCGTGCAAGTCAACGTTTCTGCCATGGTATATGATACCACCAGAGCCAAGAAGATGTGCTCAACTGCGAAGGGATCCTGCAGGCTCAGTCTTCTCTTCCCTCAAACACATTACATCATTCTATCTGCACCTAACAACGTAAGTGTATCTATCTGCATTTGTTCCTACGGATAATCACAAAACGAACTCAAAGATGTTAATGAAAATTGACTACAGGGAGGTCTTGGCGGATGGTTCGTTCAAGTTTCTTTCATGGCTCGCCTGTTAGCCTACCTAGCACTTTTAGGTACATTGAATAAAAATTCCTTCCTATAAAGCATTTGCTTAACTCTATCTGTGACTACATTTGCCTCCTTTTGCAATTTGCAGGGTTTGTTGTGATTGTTATCTGTCTGATACTAAAATATCTCGGAGCCTGTGATAGGGATAATCAAATTCATAGTACCACCGTAACAGTAGACACATATAGTAGAACAAGTCGTGTAGATGTAGTACCAGCACGAGAGGCAACTGAAACTGAACCTATGATGCAAGCGAAGTCAAGTCGAATGACCTATGGAACAAATGAAGAAGATGACGATGATGAATCAGGAGGATCTAGTATCTCTTCAGAAGATTTATATGATGAAAAATTATGCGTCATTTGTTACGATGAACAACGGAACTGCTTCTTTGTTCCCTGTGGCCATTGTGCCATTTGCTATGACTGTGCAAAGAGGTAAATAAAGCAGAAGAATTTCACATAACTTCAACTCCTCCTTGAAATTCTTGAAGAATCTAATAATAAGATGCATTTTGCAGGATTATGGAGGTGGAGAGCAAAGTTTGTCCGATATGCCGAAGGCTTATTCACAAAGTAAGAAGATTATTTAATAGCTAATCTTGTCAACATAGAGAGATAGTGTAGTTAGTGGGGAAAATTTAGGAGGAAATTAGAAAATTCGAGCTAGGTTTTGTGGAGAGAATGAATATGTTATCTTATACAGCCAATGCCTTCTATTTTTGTTTTTTTGGCATCAAGTTGCAGGGGAATGAGATGCATTGAGTAAATCTTAGCAGCAATGGTTGAGATCTTCTTTATTACTAATTTACTCTCACTTCTTGAGACTTGAAAACAGGCGTTTTCTTACTAAAATTATCATCTTTGATATAATATAGTTTTGCAAATAGTTTTTAAGTGTCTGTTAATTCTACTTAGTTGTAGTTTTAGAATATATGCCTATTATATCTTCAATTTTCTGTTTTGCTGAAACTAGACTTTTCTCTTGCTTTGAATCACTGCGAAGACTCTTCAAAACTTGTGTTTATTGTTTAATAATCTCACCAGATTCTGCTTTCTAGAATGTTCAAGTATTTTAGTTGGAATGGTCTGATCCACAGCAGACATGTAAGAATTGCGAATAGGGACAAGCAAGCAATATAATCATATCTGTTGTCAATAAACAATCGTGAATTATTCTTCCCTTCCAAGGTATGAAATATAGCATTTTGGTCAGTTCAATTAATGATAAAGGCGCCAATGTAATTTTGGTTGAGATGATCATTGAAATCTCTTGAAGTCATAAATTAAAATTCTTACATGTACGTTGTTGTCCCTCTTAACTACACACCATACTTGTATAAAGCACCATTCAAGTGAAAGACTTCCTTTTCTAAATACAAGTGCATGTGTATGGCCATTGCTATTTAATTCCAGATCAATTATTTGCAACAAGTTTTTTTTCCTGATTATATTTATATCAAAGTCGTACATGTTCAGATATTCTTCTATAAAAAAAGAATTATATAAAAAGCTATGTGAATAATTTTTTATGAAAAAATATTTTTTTTCTACTTACCATAGTAATTGCAGAGTTTACTGGACTTGAGATTACTGCCGTAATATAATTTCCAGAGATGTCAGGAATTGATTACGGTGTTGTATTATGTGATGTCTGCGTCTGATACGTTGTTCCCGTTCAAATGCTGCAACGTCTTCAAGTCTGGTCTAAATCCAATTGCAGTTCCGAAACGAACGTTTGACGTTTCAGTCTCCAATTGGATATGTCATAGGGGATCGCGGCATAGTTCAGTTGATGACTTGCGATTTGGGCCCACCTGATGTTATAAATAGACAAAGGGGCAATAAAGAAAGACCGGCAAGACAAGAGGAGGCGAGGTCCACCTGTCAGGCGATAGCATCTGTCTTCTGTCTTTCTTTCTTGCTCCCCTGCGAACGCGAAAATTGTGTAAAGGAGAACGGAAACCATAGTCGCGTAAAACTTACTCTATCTATCTCTTCCTATTCCTCTGGCGGAATTTGAACACAGAATTTATTTAAAACACTTTACTGTGATTTTTTGTAGTGGGAATTAAGTGAACACAGTCTCACGCAATGAAAAGACTGGCATAGTACTGCAAGTGCAAACTTCAGGTAGAGAATTTTGCTCGAGAACTTCTTGCTTCATACACAATGAAGGATATTGTATAATCGGTTTCCCTAACCATGTCATCTGCTTCAAAGAGAGCTCAAGGACAGATAGTTGAAAGCATTTTAACTTAACTGAACGTTATTTTGGCAATAGAGATGCAGAAGTTACCTTCCATGGATTCCAAGATTAAATAAACGTGTTCTGGATGGAAGATGTGGACAGAGCATCAGGATAAGTCACTTCCCTACATGCCCTATTCTTTTTTCCGTTGAACTGGTCTATCATTGTTTGATGTAAAGTGTAAACAGTTTATATGTAACATATATAGACGGAGTTTGTTGCTTTCAGTAAATGAGTAGATTATTTCAAAGACATAAGATGCAGGCAATAATGAACATGGGCTACACTTGCAAACTACTGTGCCTTCTCTAGTGGGTCGTAAAATCATGTGCAGGTTAAATTTATATCCATCCAGTTGATGGGCACAGCCGCACACTAGCCAATTCTTAGAACCGACAATCATGTAGCCAGAGTTGCAATCCGTGTCTGCTGATTGTTGAGAAGCCAAGAATAACGGCAACAAGAAAACCAAGGTCTTCCTTAACATATATAACCTTCAAAAAATGTTTGTAAGAGACATAATAAACTTGAAAAAGTACTTATGGAAATATTTAATTTAATTAATTTTTTTTTTGTTACATAGGAGGCTAAACGAGGAGGAGGAGTTTTCATTTAACTAAAATATAAATAATTCTTATGACCATATTTTAGAGTTTGCGGACCGCACTGTTTAGCCCGTCGTTGTCAATTAGGATGTCAAATATCTTAGTATTTTGGATTATCCGCTGTTTTTCAAACCAAGTTTGGTCCACGTGGTGGAAAAAATTTGATAAGTTTTTGTTTTATGTTATGTATTGGGTTGATCGTTGACCTACTCAAACTATATACTTGATTACTGGTGATAATTAAAACTGAATTCAGGGGAGTGGCAAGAAGGCCACTGGGTGTTGCCAATGGCAACTTGCTTGTTTCTCATACTCATAGTATTCGTTTTACTGATCTCAAAGTTGTTCCTGAAAAGACAGGGCAACCATCCACCAAGTCCGCCTAGCTTACCAGTCATAGGTCATCTTTATCTTCTTAAGGAACCCCTCCACCGTAGTCTTCATAAGCTTGCCGAGAAGTACGGCCCCATAATCTTTCTCCGATTTGGCGCTCGTAATGTCCTTGTTGTTTCCTCACCCGCCGGAGTCGAAGAGTGCTTTATGAAAAACGACATTACTTTCGCGGATCGGCCGCTTACGCTTGCAGGCAAGCATCTGAATTACAATAGCAAGACGGTTGGATTCTTGTCGTATGGGGATCACTGGCGCAAGCTCCGCCGCCTCACCACACTAGAGCTGTTCTCCGTTAACAGCCTTGCCGTGTTTACGGGTATTCGTGAGGACGAGGTTAGACTGTTGGTAAAGCATCTGTTTCAAGATTGCTGCGGCGGAGGAGTAAGAGTAGAAATGGTAGAGATAGATCTCAGAGAGAGATTTGTGGAGCTTTCTTTCAATATCATGCTGAGGATGATCTCAGGGAAGCGGTATTACGGCAAGGATGTGGTTGCACAAGAAGCCAAGGAATTCCAGATTCTTATTAAGGAGTACGCCGAACTTCTGGGGAGTGGAAACTTGAATGACTTCTTGCCTTTATTACACTGGGTTGATTTTGGTGGAGTGGAGAAAAGGATGATGAAGTTGATGAACAAAATGAATAGATTCCTTCAGAACCTTCTCGACGAGCACAAGAGAAACTGGAGCATGAGTTTGAATGGAAGCAACATCCATAGCCAGAGGAAAATGACCTTGATTGAGGTTATGTTGCAGCTGCAAGAAACAGACCCAGAATTCTACACTGACGAAAATATCAAGGCAGTCATCCTCGTAAGTAATTCAATCCCGTCCGCTCAAATGTCCTAATTTGTCATTTCATTTCTTTTCAAGATTATTGACTTTGGAACCCATCATATGATTGATAATTTATTTTAGTCGCAAATTTTCTTTTTTTTTTTTTCCCCTTCATCTGTACTATAGTTTTGGTTGTTATTTGGCGTGGGAACCCATCGTATGATTGGGTGATTTATTAAACTACCAAGGTATTATTACATCACATTTAATACAAAATCAAAAAAATAACTAATTTTGCTTAAAATATTAAGAAAAATGTCACAAATTTTAACGCGATTTTAAAGGATTGCCCCATATATAATGGGGATTAAATGATCCATGTACAATATATAGGAAGAAATTTCTCCGGCCAATAATTCTAATCATGGGGACTCAATAATCAATCCAATTTAGATAATTAATTATAAGAGAAACTTCCTTTGATGTAAACATAGCTTGAAGAAGGCCAAATTGCTTTAATTTTTAATTTGAAAATAAAGTTACATAATGTGAGCAATCAACGGATTTAAGAATCAAGTTAATGGGGACTAAAAAATATATTTAGAAAATGATTAAAATTTTATTATCTTAAAATTATTTTATAGTATATTTTTAAAATATTTTATTAATTAAATAATAATAATATAATATATATAATTTTTATTTTATTATTTTTATTTAATAAATTATACTAAAAAATATTATAAGACACATTTTAAAACAATAAATTTTATCTCTTTAAAAAAGTTTGAAGACAAAGTAAAATTCTTAATAAATTTTACGCACAAAATTTAATTATATAAAAATGAAGGAAGTATCGGGGCAGGGGGCAAGGCCCTCACTTCCCTCGCTCTCCCTCCGTCCCTGGGAGTAATTAAGCAATCATACTTAAAATTTCACGTTTGAATTTGATCCAAAAACTAATAATCTACATGTTAAACGCAGGCAATGCTGGTAGCTGGCTCTGAAACTTCGGCGACTACCATGGAATGGGCAATGTCTCTTCTCCTCAACCATCCAGAGTCACTCCAGAAGGCTAGGGCTGAGATAGATACTAATGTGGGACAGGAACAATTGGTGAAGGAATCGGACCTGCCAAAACTAAACTACTTGGAAAATGTGATCACCGAGACACTTCGGCTATTCCCTGTGGCTCCGCTTTTGCTACCCCACCAGTCTTCCAAGGATTGCACAGTTTGTGGTTTCAATATACCAGGAGGCACAATGTTATTTGTCAATCTATGGGCCATGCACAGGGATGCCAAGGTGTGGTTCGATCCAACAAGGTTTATGCCAGAGAGATACGAAGGTATTGAAGCCGAGGGTTACAAAATGATTCCATTTGGTGCTGGAAGGCGAGCTTGCCCAGGAGCTGGTTTGGCAAAACGAGTTATGGTTCAGGCACTGGGAGCACTAATTCAGAGCTTTGAGTGGAAGAAAATTGGACATGAACAAGTCAATATGATGGAGCGCACAGGGCTTACCACTCCAAAAGTTGAGCCCTTGGTTGCTTTATGTAAACCTCGCCAAGTCATGTTAAACATCCTGTCAAATCTGTGATACCATATTGATATATACACAATAAATTAATATCGGTACTGAAAGACATTTCACATAGAATTGTTGTAGATATTGGAATAATAGGTATCAGAGTTAGTTTGATGTTAATAAAGTTGTGCTTTATATATATATACTTACCAAAATATCATCAGCTGCGGCCTACACCTACAAATTATCAATACACCGACATATGTACTCGTGGTATTTTCTTATTACTTGCATATTTTATACGTCCCCTGCACCTTCTACCCATGTAACTTTGTTCGTTGTGCTAGATTAAATTCAAATAATATGATATCAATAATAACATTATCATGCTTCAAAAATTAATTGTTGTCCCGACCTCATGATGTCACTGAAGAGGAGGATTTTGCATTTAGCTAGAATAATTCTAATTCTAATGATCATATTTTAGAGAGCTTGCCAGCTGCAATGTTTATGCCCCGTCGACCATGTCAATTAGGATATATAGAATGGAGAAGTCTAAGTTACCTCATGGGTTAAACTATCTCATTTTAAATAGGTCACTAAAATTATGAAAAGTGTATGATAGTAAGACCCACGTATTTAACCAACTTGTTGTTAGCATTAATGGTTAATATAAATTTTTACAACAATATTTTCATTTATTACAAATCAATTTTTATTTCTTTTAAAGTTTTAATTTTCATCCTCCCTTATTTTTTAAAAAATTTTATTATTTCTTCTTTTTTTATTCGTACCTTATAATAAATTTTAATTTACTATTTAATAAATCTTTTTATGCCAATAACTTTTCTTCTTAAAAGTTATTTTTTTAAAAAATAAAAATAAAATTTCACATCCTTTAAATAACACTAAAAAAAATATATTCTTTAATTAAAATAAAATCAACTAATATAATTTTATTAAAATAATTAATATTTAAAAAATAAAAATATGTTTTTAATAATGTGTGTGTGTTGTTCGGGGGGTGGGGTTGGGGGGTGGGGGTGGGTGTGGGTTAAGGGAAAACACCTGTGTGTCTGTGTGTCCGGGGTGAGGGAAAAGTGCGTGTGTGTGGTAAAAGAAATTTATTTCTTGAAATCTTATTTTGAAAATTCACAACTATACTACCCTTTTACAATTTTATTAACAATAATTAATATTAATTCATAAATAAAATATATTTTTTATATGTGATAAGAAAAGAGAAATATACATAATTTAAAAAAATATATTTTTTATTATACTAATTAATAAATGTTAAAGATAACTCAGAGTATAATTTTTTAAATATATTTAAATCAAAATAAATTGTTTTAATAAGTTATTTGGATTATATTATTAAAATATAATTGTTATCATTTAAAATTTTTAATTTCTATCTCTCAAACTACAACTTGAGAGCTAAGACAATTTTTAAAGAAAATTTTATATCTATAACAATTCTTATTTATAATTAAAGATTAATATTTTGAAGAGATTAAATATGAAAATTGTAGTTTTGAGTGAGCAAATATTGAAAAAAAAAATGCTTCAAATCACATTTTAATTTAACCCCTTTTTGTAAATTGTCACTAAAAGAAAAAATAAAAAATATAGATTAGTGTTTGTGTGAGGAGGAAGAATTTTTGTTTTAATTCCCATCTAAAGAAAAAAAAAAAAGAAATTTTTTTGATTGAAGGAAGATATTGTTTGTAAATAAAAAATGACTACAAGTGTTAGATAAAAAGAAAAATTGTAAGGATGACTTTGATAATTATTTTTGTTTTTTGGTTGTATTTTTTCTTTTTAATTTTTGAGTACATGGTTTTTCTATTGTGCATGAAGAGAAATAAAAAAAAAAAAAATATGAGAGGGGAGAGGGGATATGGGAGTGAGAAGGATAAGAATAAAAAAAATAAAATAAAGATAAGACTTTATATAAATTTTAATAGTTATGTGGTTCAATTTGAGAAAAAAATAAAATTGGATATTTAAGTTAAAGGTTAACTAATATTTATCATTCATTGCACTATTAATGATCATGATTGAGCCATATAAGATAGGGTAATCTAACCCTATTTATTATTTGGGATTAGTTAGACTCCCCCTATATAGAATATATAAATTCCAATGATCGAGCACTATTCAAACAAGGGTTGGTCCTATTTTGATGTGAAATCTTAAGGAGTGTCCCGATCTTCACGGCGTAGGTTATCCAAGAAAATAAAACCAAAGAGAAAGAAGGATATGAGCGCCACACTTCAGATTTGGGAAGGAAATTTGGAAGTGATAAGCTCTAGGTTGGGGTGGTTCAATAACTTGACAAGAGCAAATAGCCAACCAACACTATAGAGAGTGTGACCTGCTACTTAGAACACTTGCCCAACTACGAACACAAGTTAACCAATCCACACAATAACACCTGGGTTGAAGCACAAATTGGGGGCTTTTGAGAAGTTGAATCACCAATCTTATAAAGAAGATTGACAAGACAAGGTTTCACAAGAGCAAAAGAAGATAATATAATCTCACACAATGGAGAAGGAAACTCAAAGTTTCATATCACTCAATTCTGGATTCTGTTTTGTTCTCATGGGTTACAAGCTCTATTTATAGGTAGAGCAACTCTCAACTCATAGAAAACTCAAAGGACTCTAAAGTCCATTAAAGGACTTTGGAAACAAGAACACTAATTATAGGTTTTTTAGTGCTCTTGGAAGTTACAAAAATATTATAATGACTTAGAATACTTAAAAGACATCAAAGTCACCTAAAGAACACCAAAAAACATCAGTTCTAATAACACCCATAATTATGCACGAAAATTCCATGAAAATAAGAAAATAATATCTCTTGACTCTTGATGTTCCAAATATTTTTAGATTTATTTCAATTATGCACTCCAAGTTGGGCCTTGTTCTTCTTGGGCTTGAATAAGCAATAATTGAACTCTATTTGTCTTCTCAACTTAGGCTTCATTTTCTTGAATCATCAGCAATTTAATTTGGGCTCCAATTGCCTCTTGCATACGTTTGAGTTTTTCTCTTATTATTGGACCTTCACTTAGGATCAAGTCCTTCTCCACTTGAGCTTGATCATGCATGGCGGTTGGGTTCATATCATATTCCTATGTTTTTTTTTTTTTTTTTTACCATCAAGTTTTTCAAAGAAGACGTAGCACTCTTATCCTCATTGGGATATTCGGACTTACCCAATAGGGTTGTATTGGTATATCCATATGGCAATATTGTCATAAGCAATAATGGTAGAATATATATATATATATACACTTGATGGGGAATTCAACTCCCAACAGGAACAGGTAGTGATACTGAAAGAGAGGAGAGTGGAAAGAATGGAAGAAGGCCACTGGGCGGCCCACTTGCTTGTTTCTCCTTTTGTTTGTTTTACTCCCAAGAATGACAACCATCCACCCAGCCCACCTAGCTTACCATTCATAGGTCATCTTCACCTTCTCAAGGAACCCCTCCATCGCAGTCTCCATAAGCTTGCTGAGGAGTACGGTGTTGAACGAAGCTTCTCATTCAAAATTTACAGCTCATCATTTTAAAAACTTGGTTTTTGTTAATCTGTTTTTATTCCTTATTTTCTGTATTTATTATTAATTAAATGTGTCTGATTTAGTCTTTCAAATCTCTATTTTTAGTTAAAGTTTTTTTCAATTATTTTTTTCATATCCTCTAAGCTATAAAAGAGTCTTCTTATAATTAAATAAATTTACAGATTCTTCAAAAAAGTATTGCATCGTTTCTCTCCTTCATTTTAGTTATCTGCTTTGTTCCCAACATACGGCCCCATAATCTTTCTCCGATTTGGCACTTGCAATGTCCTCGTCGTTTCATCACCTACAGCTGTAGAAGAATGCTTTACAAAAAGACGACATTACTTTCGCAGATCGGCCACTTACGATTGCAGGCAAACATCTAAATTACAATAACATGACGATGGGATTCTCATCGTATGGCGACCACTGGCGCAAGCTCCGCCGCCTCACCACACTAGAACTGTTCTCCATTAACCGCCTTGTCATGTTTACGGGTATTCGTGAGGACGAAGTTAGATTGTTGGCGAAGCAACTTTTTAAAGATTGCGGCGGAGCAGTAGGAGAAATGGCAGAGGTAGAGCTAAGAGACAGATTTGTGGAGCTTTCTTTCAACATCATGCTGAGGATGATCTCTAGGAAGCGGTATTACGGCAAGGATGTGGTTGCACGAGAAGCCAAGGAATTCCGGTGCCTTATGAAGGAGTTCACCAAACTTCTGGGAAGTGGAAACTTGAACGACTTTTTGCCCTTATTACAATGGATTGATTATGGTGGGGTGGAGAAAAGGATGGTGAAAATTATGAACAGAATGGACAGATTCCTTCAGACCCTTCTCAACGAGCAAAAGAGAAACTGGAGCACGACTTTTAAGAATGAGAGCAAAATCCATAGCCAGAGGGAGATGACCTTGATTGAGGTAATGTTGCAGCTGCAAGAAACGGACCCAGAGTTTCTACACTGATGAAAATATTAAGGCAGTCATCCTGGTAAGAAAATTAATTCAATTCAATTTCGTCCTTATAAATCACGTAACTTGTCATTTCTTTACAGCAATTAATATTAAACTTTCATATGATTGGCCAGTATTCGCAAAATGATATACTTAGAGCATCTTTAATTATAATACCTACTAAAGTTGTACAAGTCATTTTTTTTGTGAGTGCCTACAGTGACACGTTATTTATTATACTTTATATAACTTAAATAATTTTTCTCTCTACTCATACAACTCTAAAAATTATCTCTTTTTCTTTATAAATCTTCTCTCTGTTGCAAAAAGTATAACTTGTATTCCCTGTATATCGTTCCATATTCACAGAACAATCATCTCTCTATCTCCTCCATGTCATTTTCTTCTAATGGTGATTTTTGTTGTGCACCGTTACACAAAACTCATAGAATGACAAAAATACCCCCGTTAGAAATGCTCTAAGAGTATATTTAATCATGATACCCACTAAAGTTGCACAAGTCATTTTTTTGTGGGTTCTACAGTGACACGTCATTTATTATATTCTATACAACTTAAATAATTTTCCTTTCTACTCATATAACTCTAAAAATTATTTGTTTTTCCTTATAAATCTTCTCGCTTTTGCAAAAGTATAACTTTTATTCCCTATACATCGTTCTATATTCACGGAACGATCATCTCTCTCTCTCCTCGATGTCATTTTCTTCTAATGGTGATTTCTATTGTGCACCGTTGCACAAAACTCATAGAACGACAAAAACACCCCTATAGAGATCCTCTAAGACCATCTTTAACCATGATACACGTCACGGTTCTATATCTTAATTATTTATATTATTTTTATGAGTCCTACGATGACACATTACTCTCTGCAACTTATACAATTTTCTCTCTACTCAAACAACTTCAAAAAAAATTTTAAACGAGTCCCACAAATTATTTTATATTCTTATTTATAATCAATCTATTCCATACTTTTTCTCTTTCTTCCTATAAATTTCTTATTTTCTTTTTATAAAATATAAGTGAGTCCCTTTTTTTTACTTTTCTGTACAATTGTACACTTTACACTTATTGTGGGACCCATTTTTTTTTTTTTTTTCTATGCTTCTTTCCTTAGTTTGTTGCCGATTCTTTCTTCTGTTTGCGAGCTGGGTGCCAATTGAACACCTTCTAATAGTCGTTAAACTCATAATTTGTGTGTTTCATAGAGCTATACTACCTGTAATTATCGACCATTGCGGATGATCTGAGTGCAATACTTATTTAGAAAGCATTATATGCTGACATTGTTTTTCTGCATATATAGGACTGGCCGGCTAGCAACCCTAGATAGTGATTGGACGAATAACTTGAATAAAAAAGTCTTACTTGATTAAGAGAAAATTTTCTAAGATATGTTAAACAATCATGTCTCATAAAATAGTAATTAGATTAAATATCATAAAATAATTGAATAAATTATACATTTTACCTGTCATAACTCGTGAAATAGGATTTTGACATATTACCAGACAAGGGAGGATATTACTGCGAGTGCGGTCCGAAATGTGTCTTTAAGTTGGTGGCGCCATCATATATAGAAAAGTAACATAAATACTATAATGATTCTATATCTCATAATCCTAGACAAAGAAATTTCCCCTGCCACGTAATATCTAGGCTAATTGTTTAAAATTTTAATTGAAATTAGAGCTACATTGCATGAGTAAGCACTAGAAAGCTTTTCCCTAGGAGATAGAGCATGAAATTGTGAGAACAGGTGTTTTTATGTATGTGTCGAATACGACTTTTAACTCAAAACGTTAGCTTAATGAGCATTTTCCACTTGCATTTCTCTCAAATTTCTTATATTTGTTTCATTGAGAGACTTTTTACACTTATATATCGAACAACATTAACACAGGCAATGCTGGTTGCTGGCTCTGAAAGTTCTTCGACTACCGTTGAATGGGCAATGTCTCTTCTCCTCAACCATCCAGAGTCACTACAGAAGGCTAGGGCTGAATTATATGTTAATGCGGGACATGAGAGATTACTGAAGGAATCAGACCTACCAAAAGTCAACTACTTGGAAAATGTGATTACAGAGACACTTCGGCTATTCCCTTCAACTCCACTTATGGTACCCCACCAGTCTTACAGGGATTGCAGAGTTTGTGGTTTTAACGTACCAGGAGGCACAATGCTATTTGTCAATCTATGGGCCATGCACAGGGATGCCAAGGTGTGGTTAGATCCCACAAGGTTTATGCCAAAGAGATACGAAGGTATTGAAGCCCAGGGTTACAAAATGATTTCATTTGGTGCTGGAAGGCGAGCTTGCCTAGGGGCTGGTTTGGCAAAACGAGTTATGGCTCAGGCACTGGGAGCATTAATTCAGAGCTTTGAGTGGGACAGAATTGGACATAAAGAAGTCCACATGATGGAGGGCACAGGGCTTACTACTCCCAAAGTTGAGCCCTTGGTTGCTTTATGTAAACCTCGCCAAGTCATGTTAAACGTTCTGTCAAATCTGTGATACCATATACGCACAGGGATTCTATTACAATAAAAGTGATATTTTTCACTCAAATCTTTCATTTCATTGATATTTAATGGGTGAAACTCATCTGCACTTAGGAGGGAGTCAATGTACTTAACTTATTAATTTACTTGTATTTTCTACACTTGAGAAAACTCTTAACCTTTATTTCAAATTCCCAACTTCTACTTGTTTTGACTTTCTAATATATATTACTGTATAAAGACTTCAGTCCCATTGACTCATTTATGTAGTCGTACAAATTTTATAAATAATACAAATTCTAAAACTTCTATATGGATCTAACTATTTTATTGAAATACTATAATCATGACGTATAGGTTAAGCAAGTTAATTACAAAGATCAAAAGATACAAAATATTTTAAGTTACAAAAACTAAAAGATGCAAACCTTACAACTTCAAGACAACCAAAAACATAAATATAATTTCAAATTACATTTACTTTTTAACGGATTCTTATATTTTGATGTTTCGTGCTTGCTGTAGTACTTAAAAATATTATTTGCAGCTACAGCCTACAGGTTTGTAATTGCTTTTATTTGATATTTTCCTCATTCCTCTAAAGTTTCTGATAAAGCTTCCCTAAAAAAACATATATTAGTGCAATGTATGACTTTTTCTTTCTGGTCCCGAATTTAAAATGGGTTCAGCTAATTAAAGCAGAACACTTGAAAACGTGGAGGATTTGCACACAGCTCATCACTTCCCTTACCCACACATTTGATATATCAAAACAACAAGAAAATCCAGATTTTATACCATATTTTGGTTAAATTCATCCATTGTTGATAAGATCACACCTTAGATCCATCGCTTTGTCCTGTTGGCCTATGGAATTCGATCCATATAAATAATAGATCGTTGCTCTGTTGTCTTCATATATAGCCGGAGCAGTTGGCAATACAAGCACGTCATAATAATATATATACTTTACTGGTTTCGTTTTAAACTTTCTAGCTTTAATTCATTAATTAATATATAGGAAAAGAGTTTTCACTTTTCATTCAAAATTAATTAAAAGCTTATCTACTAAGTATCGCAATAGATAAGTCATGATCATCATTTACTAATTAAGATATCTACTAGGCAGCTCTGCGATCTACACAAACTTATTACTACTATATAATATAAATATGAAATTATTTTAATTTCTAGCATGTACCGCCTTACGTGCACAGATTTTAATCAGCGTGTATATAATTTCTATGAAGTTTTGGATTTAGTTGTGTCGCTAGGAGTGACGGGCCGCTAGATTCAGATTCATCGATTATACAACCTTTAGAACTCATCGATGGAAGATTGTCGCAGAGATGTACTGTCGAAATTTTGCTGTCGTGTTGCAAATAAATTTCATACGTAACTGGCAAAAAACACAGCTCTTTCCTCTATCACATATACATATATATACCCCCAGAGACAGTACGTAGGAGCATCACAACAAAAGGTTACAATTAAACGAAGCACGACCTTCCAAATACAGTAGCTACACAGCTAACAATGGCAGACATTAACTGGATGATACCTAGTTTGATTTCTTTCATCTTCATTTTCCTTGTGAGGAAGTTGGTCATGAAAGGAAACACCAATCATAATAATAAGAAGCTTCCCCCAAGCCCACCTGGGTTACCGGTCATAGGTCATCTTCATCTCCTACGGGATCCCCTACTTCACCGTAGTTTACATGAACTTAACGAAAAGTATGGACCAATATTGTATCTGCGCTTTGGCAATCGAAAGGTGCTGGTTGTGTCCTCACCCTCAGCAGTGGAAGAAATCTTCACAAAGAATGATATCCTTTTCGCAAACCGGCCACGTACACTTGCCGGAAAACATCTCGGTTACAACAACACGACTATCGGATTCTCGTCCTATAATAACCACTGGCGCAACCTGCGGCGTCTTACATCCCTGGAGCTGTTCTCTACCGCACGCATTGCAATGTGCACCAATATTCGGGAAGAGGAGGTTCAACTCTTGGTGAAGAGGATATTCCAAGAGTCTTCAGCACAAGCGTCCAAAATTGAGCCAAAACCCAGATTTCGGGAGCTTGCTTTCAATAACATGTTGAGAATGCTGACAGGGAAAAGCTTTTATGGGGATGATCTGGTTAGCCAAGAGGGCAAGGAATTCCAGGCTCTGATGAAGGAGTTCGCAGAGCTTGGTGCAACATTTTTAAATGACTTCTTCCCAATTCTGCAATGGTTTGATTATCAAGGGGTGGAGAAGAGGATGGTAAAATTGATGAACAAGATGGACGGCTTTGTTCAGAACCTCATAGATGATCACCGCAGAAGGAGAAGCAAGGGTGAAATATTTAGCAACCAGGAAAGGAGTACGCTGGTTGAAACAATGTTGTCCCTCAGAGAAAACGAACCTGAATTCTACACTGATCAAAACATCAGAGGAGTTATTCTGGTAAGATTCCTCCTTCAATTTTTTTTTTTAAAGCCCACTATTGGGTATCCAACTTGGCTTAATTAGCATGCATCATGCTCTTTACCTTCTTTTATAATTAATGCAGGCAATGCTTGTAGCTGGGTCAGAGACTTCAGCCACTACCCTGGAATGGGCACTTTCACTTCTCCTCAACCATCCAGACGTAATGACAAAGGTAAGAGATGAGATAGAGAAGAATGTGGGACAGGACAGACTCATAAATGAATCAGACATATCGAAACTGAGCTATCTGCAGAATGTAATAACGGAGACACTCCGACTCTACCCAGTGCTTCCATTTCTGCTACCTCACGAGAATTCGAGTGAATGCACGGTTGGTGGCTACGATATACCAGGTGGCACAATGTTACTTGTGAATCTATGGACCATGCAAAGGGATCCAAAGGTGTGGAAGGAGCCAACAAAGTTTATGCCAGAGAGATTTGAAGGGTTGGAAAGCGGGGAACGGTACAACATGATTCCATTTGGTGTTGGAAGAAGGTCTTGCACTGGAGCTGGTCTGGCTAAGCGAGTTATGGCACTTGCATTGGGAGCACTGATTCAGTCCTTTGACTGGGAGAGGATTGGGAACCAAGAAATCAGCACGGTGGAGGGAATAGGGCTTACTATGCCCAAAGTTGATCGCTTGGTTGCTTTATGCAGGCCACGCCCAGTGATGACCAAGGTTCTCTCCGATCTTTGAATTTAGCCTCTGGGGCACCCATTATCCTCTACTATCTCTTGTTTGTATCGTATGTGCCACAACTGTTTTCTTTTTTATTATTATTACTGGTTCTTTCTTAATCTCGATCTCTTCTTCAACTATTTAAGCTAAATTGACTTTTCCTTGTCCATACTTAAATATCTATACTTTTTTTAAAAAACTGAATTTTATTTTTTATCTAAGATAAACAATTTTTATTTTTTGATAAGTAAACAAATTTTATTGAACTTACTAAAACTAAAACTCTCATAATTTTACTATACTCAGTCTTTCTGTAATTTATATTTTATTGAATAAACTTTATTACTCGGTATGTATAAACTTTAATTTCCAGGAAAGTTTTATTGCCGTCGGTTTTTTTACATTGAAATAGGGACCATCAAACACGAGAAGAAAGGCAGATGAGGCAAACCCCGCTAACAGACGTTTTTTTTTTTTTTTTTTTTTTAAGGCCACGTTGACAGATTTGACATTGGATATTAATATACAATCCCTTTCTTTATAATTATAACTCATTATTCCTTATTTTATATTTTCAATAAATATAGTTAAATAATTAAAAAATACATTCGATATTTTATTTCTTAAATTAAATATATAAAAAATAATCAAAATAAAATTTTAAATCAATATATTTTTTTAAAAAATATTATTAAATACTCTATAAAATTAAAAAAATATTTTGTATTTTTAAATATAACAATTTTAAAGAGAGCAGTAACACTTTATGAAGAGGGATAAACAAAATGTTTATTCAAAAATAAAAAGAAAAAGAAAAACAAAGGACAGGATTTTTACAGGAACTGCCCATAAATATAATATGGTATTTTAAAACAAGAAATAAAATTCCAGAAGTTTCTATAAAATAAAGCGAATCGCAGAGGAAGTGGAGAAAGGTAGGTGGAGCACCGCCCCAGCATAGTAAATCTTACTTGCAAGGTAAACCAACCCATCACTGACCACTAAACGCTCCCAGCAGCGGAAGTAGGCCACACTCGGTTCGCTTGAATATAAATTATAAATAAATACAAAAATAATATTCATATTTATTAGATAATACCAGAAGTGCCAAATCCTACTGCACTCTCTCTTTGGCTGTTTTGTTACTATTTGAGCTTCTGGTGAGAATGTCCGACCCAGCACAGGAGCAAGACTCAGCTCCATCATCAATGGAGGCTCCGCCACAGGATCAACCTACCAAACCCGGCGGCGTCACTTTTAGTATTTGGCCTCCCACTCATCGCACCCGCGATGCTGTCATCAATCGCTTAATCGAAACCCTATCTACGCCATCTGTTCTCTCCAAGCGCTATGGTGCAATGTCCACCGACGACGCCTCTGCCGCCGCCCGCCAAATCGAAGATGAGGCTTTTAACGCTGCTGCTGGTTCTGCTGCCTCCGACGATGACGGGATCGAGATCCTCCAGGTTTACTCCAAAGAAATCAGCAAGCGGATGCTCGACACTGTGAAGGCCAGAGCCAATTCGGCCTCTGCTGTCGATAATGGTCCCAGCCAGACGCCCACCTCCGAGGTGCCTCCCTCCGCTACAGACGCTGTCTCTGTCCCTGAGTCTGACTCGTGATCCTTGTTGGCTTTGCAGGTCACAGTACGTTAGAGTGTTTGGTATATTAGAATGCCCTTATTGAGGGTTTATGTCTCGCGCTGAGATCTATCTGTAGAAACTTGGTTATTTCTGACGCCAATCTTGATGATACATTTTTCCCTTGAACCTCTAATGTTTACGGGTTGTTTTTATTTGCTTCATTTGTGTTCCAAGTAATTTGCATATCATCAGTGTGCTAACTGATTTTTCTATACGCTCCATTTGTTGTTCAATTTGCTATATTTTCTAAAGCATCTTGGTTCATTATACAATTCATCTACTCCATTCCATTGCAGTTACCAATCGTATTGTGATATTGATGAAGTCAGAGTATCGAAGTTTCTCGGTATTGTGGAATTTGCTTGAAATTTTCGGTTCAAGATCCCCTGAACTCCCCCGCCTCCCAAAAAAATAATCGTGCACTTCGTAATCTAGTTAAAAGGATAATATTGACAGTCATTACGTCCTAAATTGGATATGCTTGCATCCATATTAGCAACTTCCAAAGTTACCTTGATAATCCGGGAAAAATCCCTATCTGTACTTCGAGCAAGTAATTGCTCTTAGATGAACAGAAAGAAATTCATCACTTAGCTTGTTAATGTGGAGTAATAACACTTTTAGTCCCTGAATACACAAGATTCTGTCTTTAAGTCTAACACACACATTGTCATTTATGGACAAGAACAACCTCTAACCTCTCTTATGTTGGTGTGTCTATTTTCAATAATCTTGTTGCATCCTTTTATGCATTCACATGATTTTATGTTGCATTTTCTGTATCTTATGAATAGGGCTAGCTTTTCTGAATATGTGCACCTACCAGTTGTTGAAACTGTTTGTCATAGATTTATCTTTGTTGCCAAAACAATAGTAGCTACTTCAGTGATGTTTTGTCTTTTCCCTTTCGAGTTGAGTTCGCTTTCTATTTATTAGATCTTCTTCAATTTTAGATTTTTATTTTTATTTTTATTTTTATTTTTTTGGCATTCTATCTCGTTGTTGTTGTTTCTAGAGAAAGACCATTTCTTTGAAAGCTGGAGTTGCCTTTAGCTAATGTTACGCATGCTTGTGACTGCTGGCACTGTCCGTACATGAATGTTTGCTTTTGAATGTCCATACATCCTCCTGAAATCTATCTTTTGCATCTTTGCTTCTTTTCCACAATCTATGCGGCAATAGGTATTCCGTCATGAATCCTTTCTCTTAGGCAGATTGGCATTTTAGATCAGCAAGCTTCTTATTCTTGTTGGAACTTGGATTGTGGTGTAACTGCACTCCCAAATTGACCTTTCTGGATATTATGTAATTTTAAAACTTATTTTGGCGTGTTGGAGACGTGGCAGGATCTGTTATAACTACTTAGTTAGTTCAACTAGACGATTAATTAGATTGTTGCTTGGTTAAAAGTGTAATTATCTCTCATGCTAGCTATCATTATCTTGTACTCTCTGGCTATATATATTGTACAGTCTCAAATCAATAGAGTATTCTTTCCGCTCTCAATTTCTAGTCTCTCTTCTATTCGGTCAGTCTAACAGGATCCTTCCGCATTCTTAATTATTTGTGTGGTTTAAGCAGCTAATAGATGCTCTTATTCCCCCTAATGATTGATTGTATGCATGCCTACTCGTATTGTCTGATTTGTCTCACCAAACCTTGTTATTTTGGTACTGTGATTCAATGGGATGTTAAACATTTTTCTGTTAAAGTAGTTATCTCAATGTAATACTATTTATCATTAATGATCAGAGTGATACACATGCAGAGTTTTAGATGTTAATTTGTATTCAGATTACTGTTTAGCTTGAATTTGTTCTCGTCTGGGGTTTAGGAGAGGTTCGTATGCCGAGATTTAATATGGCAATCTTAGACAAAATCTGGGGCGGTAAGGTAAGGGAAGATTTAACATTTTGTAGATTACATTAAAGATCATTTCCTATGTATTTTGGAGAGAAAATTAGAGTTAGCGAAGAGCAGATTGAGCATACTTCAGAGTGGTGATCATGGATCTACTTTGGTAGATTGTACCATCTTCTAGGCCTTGTTTTCATTATGCATAGTTTCATTTGACAGACAGGATTGTCTTGGACTCCTAAGCCTAGCATTTCTATGTCTTTATTATGTGCAATGAGATCTAGGTGGCGCTTGTTACGCTTTCCACTGAGAGCATCATCAATTGAATATCATGCATAGAATATATTAATTCATCGATTCCTTCGTCATTAGAAATTTTAAATTTTAAAATAAGCAAAATCAACGGATAGTTGGGTGGCTCATCCGTTTTTCAAGTTTCCATTTTTTTTTTTCCCGTGATCGGTATTCTTTAACAAGAACGTATAAAGGTCGTTTTCAAGTGCTGCCGTGCAAATTTTTCTAGCTAATTACTGTCTACTGTTTGTAAGTTAATTGAATTTGAGAGTGTTATCATAGATTTGTTTGTTAATAGCCTCTTCTTGAAATATATTATAAGGCGATTGCTTCTGGCAATTGGTCATTTCATTATTATTACTACTTGTATCCATAGCATAACATAAACTAATCTGCGTGTCAGAAACGACGCTCATATATACATTTCCTCATGCACCAACTTGAGAAACTGTCGCAAGTGGCAAAGGCTAGTTTGCTCAATTTTGATTTGGTTAAGCAGACTCGTGCTCTCAATTAATTCTTTCCCTGGACCGTGTATTTCTAAGTTGTCCCAGAAATTTAAAACCTGTAGCAGAGGAGAAACTCATCTCAAATGTTTTTTTTTTTTTTTTTCCCTTGACCTCGTGCATGGGCAACGTTTATGGACGGGAGTTACTGATGTGGGCTGGCTGCTGTGTGTGATCTTCCTCTACATTTGGACATTGAACATTCCGACCAAAACATTTCCAACTCGTTCACGACTCTCACGTGCTTTCTAATCTCTACAGCCAGCCTTTGACCACCATAAGTACTCCTTCTCATTTGTTGATTATACTTTATACACAGATTTGGTCCACTATACACGATAATTATTTTACTTAAACCGGAATTTTTTTTTAAAAAAAAAAGTAAATATGAACATAACACTAATAAATAAATGTTGGTACGACTTGTTTGTACTAGGTCTAATTTGCATTATGGATGCATTGCAAGTAATGTTATATATACACCATTAAACGGAGACAAATCTAAGGGTTCAGCAGTCTAACCCATCCTTTATATTTGAATTTTCTATTTCCATCTATTTGAAAATTTTCGTATTTAGACAAAGAGGAGACACGCTGCCATGGAATAAAAGAATGGCCATGATATTGACAGCTATTTTACTACAAGGATGCGGGTAAGGACTAAGCAGAGCAGGGGATATACTCGGGCTTCGTCATCATATATTTGGCTTGATTTCATGTGTTTGGCGACGTTTGTATATTGCCATATCCTCTTTATATTCACACTATTTTATATAATGGAATTTGATATGTGACCCATAACAGAAAAGCAACGTAGGCCAAAAAAATTGTGTCTTATTCCCAAAATAGGGTGTATACACATTATAACCTTAAAGGAATCTCTGAGATATTTCTTAAGATTGTTTTTATAATATATATTCCTTAATTAATGAGAGGTGTGCAAATAAATACAAATATTTACATAATTACATAATTGTTTATATAACGTAATTATTCGTTAATACTTGCAAGGATTTCTCCTAATAGCAACTCATTAGTTGTGTGGCACTGGCCAGACAGCCAGCTCACATGATGCATTGTTTATTTGTTTGTTTTATGTGAAAAACTAAGAAAAATAAAGAACAGTAAGTGGTGATGATAACGATTTCGACAATATTAAATGGGAGAAAATAATATTGTCGAAATCAAAACTATATGTAAAAGTGTATAATAATTTGTTTTTACAACGAGGTTATACGTATCAGATGAAAGTGATATCTTTAGGAGAAATTCTAAGACCTACAAAGAATCCTAATCACAGAGATTGAACACCTTAAACCCACTCACAGCATATATGTGAGGGGAAAAACAAAGGAAGAAAGAACAAAAACGCTAATAAGAAGGAAAGTGAAATTAGAGTCAATGCCCAGGGCCTTTTTTGCTAGGTCCAGAAGCAAGTTTAAATGTCAAGCTCCGTAGTGAAGAACGAATGCTAGAGTTGTTTGAAGAAACAGGAAAGGACGCCATTCCAATAGAAGAAGCTGATGCTGATGCTGCTGCTGCTACTCTTAAATCTTCACAACCTTGAGGAACCTCTGTATTTGACGCCTCCGGTTTTAGAACACGGCAATGCACAAGGCTGAACTGCTGCGATGCAACCACAAACATTATAAAGCCTAAAACAACCAAAAGCCTCTTGTTCATCGACATCTTAATTAGTTTTGCAAGTTTCTCTGTAATTTTCCTTTCTCCAAACGCTAGTGTTTATATCTGTAATGAATGTATATGAAGCTGTTGTCATGGCCTGAATGAGCCACTAGCTAGTGGGTTTATATATTTAAAAAAAAATCTGCCAAGGACGGTGAAGCGCTTTCCAGGTGGGTCCTCAAAAGCTGCAAGCTTGTTTGACTTTTGCTATCCTCCTCCTCCTGTGTATCTTTTGAGTCTTATATTTGAAGAGTTATGTGGGGCTAATAACCTGCTGCCGTGTTCTCACATGCTGGGAAGTTTGCTTTGAAATTGTTCCACGAGTGAGTGCTGTTAGAAATTGACTTTATAATAACTCAAAATCAAACTAGGTTACTTGCTAAACGGAATCAGGATTCGCAAAGGAAAAGAACAAGAAAGATTGGTAAAGAAAGTAAGCAAAGGTTAGTAACTATTTTCGTCTACGATCTTATGAATATTCTTTTGCATGTTCACGTTCAACCCATTTGTTTCACACGGTTCTTTGATTCAACGCTGGGCATTTACAATCTGTTAACGCGGTGCATGCTTACTCTTTATTTATTATTTAATTTAATACGTTTCTTCCCTTTCTCCTACTACTGGCAAAGAAGGTTGTACTGAATTTTATTGCCTGTCTTGTGTCACACACAGAAAAGAGGATACACGTTTTGTTGAACTGTCACCTCTTTTGAGCTCCAAGACGGTGTTTAGATAAGAATTTCTAATGGGACACTGACTGGCCCATCCCGTAGGAACAGAAATTTCCATAGAAGGCCCAAGCGTCTCGGCTTGGCCCATAGTCAACATGAAGGTCCCTACAACGTTAGAGCAATTAAAATCAATCAACAACCTGTTATTTGCTCAGTACGTACAGAATGTTTAATATTAAAGGCATATAAGGGAGGGCTAAAGCACATGCACGTCCTATTGATTCATTCATCAAAACAAAGGCAATTCCAATTGATTCCGCCGCTCTTCCTCTTCCCTTTATGATTGCATCATGTTCAATAAAAAGGCAGAGATGAGACCATTTAAAGTACTTACTCTTTCCTTTTGGAGGGACTCTAGTTAATGTAGATTCATGCATTCATTTGCTCACTTGAAAAGAATTTATAATTCAAGCTTACTTGTCAACTAAAGCTTTCCAAGGCAAACACATTTTCCATGGTGCAATGATGAAAATGAGCAAGATTGTCAACCTGCACCAATTTGCAGGAAATGGTCTTGGCATGCTGGCTGGTAGGTTATTTGGGGTCTTCATGGATGAAAATTGAGGGGCGCAGAAGAATTTGAAAGAAGAGGAGCAAGAAATTCTGTATGACATCTATCCGTTTACCTTCTCAGTGCCGCGAAACTTGAATTAGCTGTGTTGAGTTGAAAAATTTACCAAAATAGAATATATACCATTTTTTTTTTCTTTTTGTTTGTGAAACTCAAAAAAAAAAAATCATGCTATTAGGGTTTATTCTATGCCACCCATTTGCATAAACAATAATTTCCTAACAGGGAGGGACTTGGATAGATTTGATACAAATATGGCTAAGTGATTTCCTTTCTTTTGTGAACAGATCAAATCCAAAGAGATTTGCGGGAATATAATGTCCTTGCAACCCGTGAGGTTGATAACCAAGCAAAAGCTCACAACAAAAATGGAAGTGTTAGCTGATGAATTATATTAATGTCAACAGTGTGTGTCTCTTGTGTGAATAAAGAAAACAGGTGGTTGATACCATGAGGTTGTCGTTTCACATTTTAAATTGTATTTAATTCTGGCAAACTTTGCTTCTTTCGTGGGATATTATAGGAGAGACTTTGGCTTCTGAAACATGTAACGTGAATAACCTAGACACGTGACTATGTACTAATACTACGTATATATCCATCCATCCACAAATGAGCGTAAATTTTGGCGGTTGTCTGTCAATCAACATAGATATTCTGCTTTGGATATCTAGCTATTCACAGGCCGTAGATACGAGAACATCCCAAATCTCCATTAGAAAAAGGTTTTTCCCAAAATTCCATATTTTTATTTTAATCTGATCTGGAATGGAATGATTTCATCACAACGTTCGGGAGAACTAGTTAGCTTGCCTTCTGTTGCCATCTGAACTCGGAATTAAAAAAAAACAATTTATATATCCACGAAATGTCATATGTATATATATAATTCTAGTTTTAAATTGAATATGCGTTGACTATTTCCTCTCTATGCTTTTGCAACCGTTGAGATTGCAGACAGGCTGGTCCTCAAGTGCGTCTGCCAACTTGGAAATACACAAAATTAAAGAATTTATTTTATCTCTTACTCACTAAAATCAAATTAATTAGTATAAATACGATGGAAACCAACCAAATTTCTGTCATGCAGGCAGGTTAATTAAAAATTGATAACCCATCCACTATTAATTAAATCGTGAAACACAGATAACTCTTTGAAAATTCTCCCTTGTCTAGCTCTTGTCCAATATATATATGCGCATAGCTTAAAGGAAATAGAGGAAGAACTAGCAAGAATTTGAACAACTGTGTAGAGCCAAATTGAAAGGGAAGAGTGATGAGATATCCGACCAGTTCCATCTTGCTCACCCTGCACATGCATTCTATCGTAGTCATCGTCTTGCTTCTTGTCTTGTTTGGCATGTTTTGGAATGTAGATGGCTCGAGGCCTCTGAATCTGAAGCATCAGTTTTCAAATGTTCCCTTGGCCATTAATCAACACTTGAAGACAGCTCAAGCATACTCTGGTCCCAGTCGAGGAGGAGTTGGTCATAACATAATTACCTAACACTTGTTGTTTACGTACACAGACATTATTCTTTTCTGCTCTTTTCCAGCTACCACGGCTCTTCCTGCAGTAAACGACATCATATCGCTTACTATGTTCTTTATAATTGATGATTGACTTTGTTCCATTGATCATCAGTGTTTCAATTACCTTAGTAGGTTTTCTTCTTTAATTTTGTTGTCCATCTCTTCTTGAAATAAATCATTATCCACAAGAGAATCTATTACGGTCATTTGTTGTAAATATAGCTTGTTCTCATTAATTATTCACTAATGAAATCACTAATTCTTACCACTTTCATTTGTTGGTATAATTAATAATATATTAAGATTGATAGAGATGGAGGTTGGAGAGGTCATCCAGGGTTAGCTGGGTATATATGCTCTGATCTTTTACGAGATCATGCAGCAGATGCAGGAGCAGTGGATTGTTTTTACCATTTGCAAGCCATATATATATATATATATATATATATATATCACACATGTCTCCTTATATGGCTTTCTGGATTGGCTTCCTCATTATGACCCTGTGTAGTGCAACTCCTCCTTAAAGCTTTTCAATAGTAAAGGTTAAGGACCAAATAAAAAAGTAATTTAGAAATAAGATGGATCCCATATTCTTTTTGGTACAAGAGTGATAAAAAAACAAATAAGAAAGGAAAAAACCAAGGGAAACTAAAATCTAACTCCTCAAGAACCTAACACCCAACGCATCCGCAACCTAATCTCCAGCTGTGTGTCTCTAGAAGCACCATAGAAAGATGGATCGGATATTCGTCTAGTCAAATTTTAATATTTAAGGCATGTTTGCAGCCGCATCTAACGCAGCCAACTTGATCATAGGAGAGTGTACTACTAGGAAAATTTCCGAAACCTTTTTATTTAAATATAAAAATTTATCTATACCAGAAATTCACATGATTATAATTATTTAAAACGATCACATTTTGGTAATTTTGATTTTAATATTAGATCATGCCTTTCTGATGATGTTTCTATGATATGGGCCAAAATAAACGTCAAAGCCCAATAACTCCCATGAAGGCCCAAATGTCATAATTACAAGAATGCCACCAATCCCAGCAGTATAAATAGACCATCGAACACCATCATAAAAAGGTAATCTTCCTCTTAGCTCGTCCCTTTCTAACTTACCTTGTTCTTCCTATTTCCAATCTTATTGATTGAAGCGTCGGAGGAACCCCAATTTCCACCTTTCTGTGCTTCGCACGTACTTGCCCCTCGTGCGGGTTACCTTAAGAAATTCGGAACGCTGGTAAGAACATTTTCCTTTTTAAACACGATGTTACTTAATGTCAACTAATTTGTACATATTATAATTTCATCCATACTATATATTTTTTTTTTTAGATTTTTCTACTATATCTTATTAAATATTCCATGCCTAATAAAAAAATACAAGCTCTCATTCTGTTACTCGAAAATGTCATTGGAAGTTATATGATCATTCGTTTTTTAAGAAGGCTGGAGTTTAGAATAGGCACCGGAGCTTTTAGAAGAATGTATAATTTATTTCAATTTATTTGCTCGAGTACAATGAAGTGATTAGCTGACTATAGATGAATTAAAAATAAAAGAGCAAACACGGATATCATGGAGCAAGAGGCGAGGCCCATATCATCACTTAATCGGGCTCCCAGATTCAAAACATGGGTCTCGAGGAATTAAAGAACTCTTCTCCAGAGTTAAAAATTAGAAAAATTTAAAATTTAAACCTTGGCCCATGCAGGTTTCGAACCTGCGACCTTCGCGTTATTAGCACGACGCTCTAACCAACTGAGCTAATAGGCCAATTATTTTTTATGGTGCTACAGTTATTATTTAATCATGAATGAGCGAGGTTCGATTTCCTACTTGATAATAGATAACATGGGGAGGTGTGCACAACACGACACTAAATCATTTTAAATTGATAATAGATGGAGTTGGGCTCTGGTACATGTTACCCACTGACACCGTCTTAATTGCAAAAGAAAGTTGTTAATTAATTCTACATTTCTATTGCAGCCATCATTCCCTTAAGCCCATAATGTATCAAAAAAGTAAAAAGTATGGACATGGAAGTGGTATTTAAATCTTTGTATTCAAAGCAAACAACTATTTATTTATAACTTGAATTACTGATAAAAACCGTGTTCTCTAATTATTCCGTGTAATATATATATAAAAACAAAATTGATTAGTGAAGTATTTATATCCATACATATTTAATAATAATTATAAAGAGAGATATATGTATCCATGATTTTGTGCTGTACAAAGAATGCAATGTTGTCCGGTGATCAGTTGCAGAATGCGAACTAGACAGTAGGGGGGATTCAAATGTGGGAACCGAATAAAGATCCCATTCAAGTTATTGCTTGCGACTAAATGCCAAATCAGTCATTTTCAGTAACGATCCTCAAAATATTGCTTTTGAAACTTTTGCATCGAACACATATATTATAATTATAACCTTTAAATGGTCTTATGCACTTAACTCACCGACGTGGAGTTAGTCGCAACCACTCACTCTTTTTGCTTTCTTTTTCACATGCATACATACATACATACATCAAAATAAGATGGATGAAAATCAGGGTTCAACTGTTTCAATACTTTGTACAACACGACAAACTCAACTAATTTTCTTACGAGTATTGGAAAGAGAATATCGACGACTATAACATTGATTTATTTTATTGTTTTACATAATTATAGTGGAAGATTGAAAATATATATTTACAAAATGTTATAATGTAAATATAAAATTTAAATAAATTATTTTTATATCTTTCTGTCCTTCGAGGTTTTAGTGTTAATTACACACATGGAGTTTGATTGTGAGCAGGTATATCCAAATCCAAATACTAATAAACCAGGAAGGAAGAGCGTAGGTTAAGCTGAGGGGGGGCCCAGGGCAGGATATATTCGTCAATCACAGAAAAGAATCGGAGCGCATTCATTTCTCTCCTTGTCGCCTTCGAAAAGCATCAAAAACAGGTGAACCCCCTAACCTTAACCTTTACTTCTTCTTTCCCCATTATCTTTCTGCTCAAACCCCTCCTAATTTTCTCATCTCAGATACATTCTCATTATCCCCTTCTTCCTTCCTCGCCCCTCACTCGTCGGTGAAGTTAAAAGCCTTCTTCTGCAAATTTTATCTTTGTCGAGTTCTTAATCCGTTCCTAACAAATCTCGTTTACAATTTTGCAACATCTGTTGACCAAAATCTCCGCAAGTTAGCCTCTGAGGATTTTCTGATCTATATTCCAAGAGAGGAGAGAGCAGTTCCTTCTATAATTCAGCCTTAGGAATGAAGCGTACACTTTCCGGCGACGATTTGAAGATGAAAAAGGCAAAGCTGGTAGAGAATGATCGTGACAGCGGCGAGGTCTCTGAAAAGACTAGTGGGTCTGTGTATTTGGATGATAATCTGCTGTTCGAGGTGTTGAAGCACGTGGACGCCCGGTCGATGGCGATGGCGGCTTGCGTGAGCAAGCAGTGGCAGAAGACGGCGCAGGATGAGCGGCTTTGGGAGCTGATCTGTACCAAGCAGTGGGCAAACACTGGTTGTAGCGAGCAACAGCTACGAACCGTGGTACTTGCGCTCGGTGGCTTCCGTCATCTCTACTCGCTTTTCCTCTGGCCTCTCTCAAAGCCTCAATCATCATCTTCGGCGTCGTCTTGGGCTGCGTTCCCTCAGATGATTCGGTCAAAGCCTGCCCGGTGGGGGAAAGACGAGGTTCACCTCTCTTTGTCGCTCCTCTCTATTCGCTATTATGAGAAGATGAATATCAATAACAGAAGCAGATAACTCCATCGCGCTTCTAATTTCGTTTCCGTTATCTCTCTTTGTCGTCGAGATTTCGGCTTCGGATTTTTTTTATATATATATATATACATAATTTTGTGCAAATTTTGATTTTCTATTACCAGATCTGCATTTTTATTTAACTACTATGCTGGTTGTGTAAATTAAGGAAAGATTGATTAATATATGTATTTTAGTAGTTTTATTTTGCATACACAAAGGATAAATTATGTTTCTATGGAAGTACTTGATTTTGATTTTGAGGGGATTGAAAGAAATAACAGAACCAAAAAATTGAGTGGTTGGATATGAGGAAAATCAATCAACGGAGGAAGAGAGAGAACAAAGAATAAGTGTACCGTGGTGAAAGTGGGAGAGAGATGGGGAAAGGGAAGGATTTGATTGGCGGTGACGGAGGATGTGTTCTGTTTTCCGAATAGACATAAGGAGACAGGAGCAGAGGTCTTCGTTGTAATGAATGTCTGGTACTGCCTATTCTTTCTGGCTCTTACTTGGCCTGTTTAGCAAAAGACAGAGGGATGAGTTTGGTTTTGCAAAAGCCAAATTATTTTTTTTAGGGGGCGAAAACGACATTGTCGCATTGCCAGTTCCTATTATTTGTTTCGTTCTATGCACCCAAAATATTCTGTACAGGTACGGATGACTCAAGCAATTGACTCTTTTGGACGATTACCAATGCTTTCTTCTCCTCTTGCCGTTTCGTATTTGGCTTGGTGCTCAACGGCAGCGGTAGGACGGCAGCCACTCATCAACTTTTTTTTTTTTTTTCCCCCTTGTGAACGCCCTTTTTCTCTAAAAGAATTTTTAGCTAATTCTATTCTATAAATGAATACATAATTGTTAAGAAAGTTTGGGCTAAATTATCTATAAAATATAATTTTTTAAACTAATTATTAATTTAACACGACTTAAATTATTTCTTAATATATCACTGATTTGTGCTCTTTCTTAGAAACGTCATTTCCATTTGATGTATTTAAACAATTATTATAATATAAAACGTCGTAACATTTGACGTTTTTATTTTGACAATTACTATAAAATGTCAATTCGATTGGCGTTTTATGGTCACCCTAACTTAGCGTGACTTGGACAAATTTCAGCTTTGGTGAAACCTTGTGGAAATCCAGCCAATCCTTTCATGAACCTCTTTTCATCTAATAAGCACTTGAGTCTTTGTAGCTTACTAGCAAAAATCAAACCCCCCCAATAAGCAGAAGCTTCGGATGTGATGTATGGGACACGTAATAGGTTGCGAGGGGGTGGGAAAGTGTAGCAGCCATTACAGGTTTGGGTTGGACACTTTCTCACCATCTCACAACCTATTACATGTCCGATTCATCACATCTGAAGCTTATGCTTCGGGGGGGAATTATTGTTAGTAAGCCTCACAAAGACTCGAGTGCTTATTGGATTCACTTCAAAAGAAATTATAGGATATCAATTATGAAAACAGGTTCATGAAAGAATTGGCTGGATTTCCAAAAGATTTCTCCAAAGCTGAAATTTGTCTAAACAAAACAGGTTGTAGCTTACTAGCAAAAATCACAAAACGGAGAATATTCTCAGCGTCTAATTTACTATATTTGTTATTCCCCCTCTTTTTGGGCAAGTTTTGAAGCGAGAAACAGGATATTCAACATTTAATGGCGGCTCGAAGGCACTTAGTCGCAACACCGAGAAAGAGGGTAAGAATCAGGAAGAGATGTGAGGATGAAACACGGTGTTGTGGAGCGAAGAAACCAACCGCATTAAATAAACGATGAATTCATTCTCCTTTCAGAGACCTGCGCTGGCTACAACACGATACACATTTGCTTCGTTTGTTTGATTTGGTCATATTCCTTGGAATGGACACGTGAAAAACAGGGCAAGTCCAAAATTTAGAACGAAAGAACTGATTCGATATGTTGTATGGATCATGGATCATGCTTTGCATTTATAATTTGACTGCCATTCTTATTTTTTGATTCATTCAATTGCAGAGGCTAGTCTCTGTTTTTACTTGGATGGAACACGGTGAAATTTCCGTGGACCCTCCCTTTGTATTTATTATTGATTATTGTTGTTGTTTGGTTCAGCCGAACTAACTCGTGGTTCCTGGACGCAGTCCCTTGATTTGGAAGCTTGAAGAATACCATTCCCACGGCCTTTTTGTGACTAAATTCCCATCGACGAACGATACCATAATCCCAACCAAAATAGACAATCACCTAGAGTTTTCAAACGTTTGCGTCTCTTTGTGGAAATTGAATTTTTCAAGAAATAAAATATCTCTCTTCAATTAAAGTCAAATGACTTGTAAATCACTCTCACCGTAGTCTATGCCTTCAAACTTGGAGTGCAACTGCGAGTGCGATTTGCCCAAGCTATTTTGTCTTTCTCTCCTCGTTGAGGTGGACAGTGACATCACATGTTTATTTATGTACAAGTAGAGGTGCAACTTAGAAAATCAGAGTCCGTTTTGACCCGTCCACGTGTTTGAAATTTGACACGGAGAACTTGCCTCTCTGCTTACTAAATTAGTCAACTTAAGTCACAGTGAGCAGGAGCACGCCCCATGGTTCGGTATAAAAGGGGAACGCGACATGCTATGTCTCTGCAATTAACACAGATAGCTTCTTTTGACACCAGAGCGAGGCCAAATCAAGCCGCAGTTATAAGAGATAAAATGGCAAAAATTATGGAAGCCCTGAAATTGTTGTGCATTGTCTTGGTCCTAGCAAGCTCCTCCTCCTTGGAAGCTCGTCCTCTGAAATTGCAGGGGTCGCAGTCACCGTCAGTTTTGATATATGTGGGTGGGATCAAAACAGGAGGTCCAAGCTCTGGAGGGGAGGGTCACTCCTTCACCAACTCTCGAAATCTCCGAGTCACCATACACTCGGGTCCAAGCCCCGGCAACGGACACTGAACCCTTCGCCTTCTTCTCCGTGGATTGAGCCCACCTTCACTGCTTCTTTTTGCTATTCATATTAACCAACATTATTAATTTATATTCTTCTTTTGTAATTGACAAGGCATGGACGCTTTCAGGTGTCTTTTTTTTTTTTTTTGTAACAGCATCAAATGCTGACTATCCAAATTCCAAACAACTAGAAGACGCGGATTGTCTGCCGTTGGATTAGAAAGAACTTGTCACTTGTATAGTAACAAAAATAAAATAAATATATAAAAAAGGTAAAGCATCCATAATTCAGTTTCTTTTGCTCAACTTAGGCAATATTGTCTTGGTTATACCTCGGGGCGGTAACAATTACTGACATTTTATAATGCTGCCTTTCTTGTTTTATTGATTGAGGCCATTGTATCTGACTTCCGTTAGTGTCTTTTAATATTAATTTATTAATTATTAACAAAAAGTATAAAATAATGGAGTTAATTTCATAATTGATTTTTATTATCGATATACACATTTCACGATGAATCAAAGATGAACCATATTTCCTATCAAAAAACAGATGAATCGAATATAAGCCTTGAAATAGTTAGTAGTAAAACAATATGAGAATTAGAGACTCTACTCTTTTGAGTTATGTATAACTCTCCCAACAAAATCTCATTAGCATAAAAATGTCACTGTAAAAAAAATGGCATATTGTATTTTTGGAAAAAAAAAATTCCTTTTTATCCGTTAAGATGAAGACAAGCATGATTTGATTTTTTTTTTTTTTTTTTGATATGGAAAGAGCGGAAATTAACATAAGTGGTGACATTTTGAGCTGAGGTAAAGAGTAAGAGAGAAGGATTTCAATGTCTCATCTCCCATTTATTTCTGAGACTCCCACAAACCAGCCAACCTGATATTCACTTGCAAAGTTACAATAGAGCAAAAGAACCACCCTTATCCCTCAAGACTCGAGCTTGTGACTGACTTGTGACCTGTGATTGAGTCCTCTTTCAAAAGAAAAAAGCTTTCGCATTTGGTGGAAATAAAAAATCACAAGCCACCATTTTGGTGATCAGATAGGAATGGGGAGCTCCAAGACAGCTACTGGGGTTACCGATGATTCGTCGACGGAGACTGACACCGACTCCGTCTCCGCCACCTCCGCCAACGGTAGCAGGACCTTGACTGACAATGAATTCCACAACCATACCGCCAATCACTCCTCTTCCCCCCTCGATTCCCCTCGTTATTCCCAAGGAGAGAAGGTACTCGCTCAACATAATATTCGAGTTTACGAAGCTAAGGTACTCCATACTCTCCTCTCTCTCATATTCTCTTCATGCTTTGTTCTTCCCTTCCTCTTTTCTTTTCAGGGTTGGAAGAAAACGTAAGCATCTTATCCTCTTCTGCAGTAGCTACAAAAGAAGGGTTTTTTCTTCAACTTTTAAGAACCGTTGGACGGTTGGATGGCTTACTTTCTTAGCATTTTTTTGTGCTACGGTTGGGAGGAATGGTTAGGTGTGGATCGTTTGATGAAACACACCGAGGGAAATTTGCAGAAAGAACGTGTTCTTAATGAGACGCATGTCAATGACAAGAATACAAAAGCTGACCGTGCCTCACAGATTAAATCAAAAAGTTTTAATGGTCACACATTTCTCTTATGTACAATTAATTACATATCTACGACTTCCTAAGTTTCGGGAGGATATTATATTTACATGAGCATGGGAGAAATCCTTAGTTCATCTCAATTTCCCCCATCTTTACTTCCCTTAAGTGCCGTGCTTGAAGATAGATTAATCTTCCTGTCTTTCATGAGCTTAGTATGGAAGTGGATGACTATGTAGAGGCTGAAATATAAGCATTTGAGCAATATCTAGTTCTAAAGTAACGAGTAGAGACTGATGATGTCAGACTTGCTCTTTGTTAAGTAGTTTTTATTGAAGCTGAAAGTAGTAAGCAAGCTAAGAAACAAATTACTAGGAGAGCTGACCATAGTTGGTATAATTCAAACTTTAGGATATTAATTTATATTACATGCTTGTTAGCGGAATCATGAGAGAGTATGGAGTCTAAGATCTCTCATAAATGAAGCATGTACTTTTATTGGCAAGTTTTTCTGATGTAGTTTTTGTGCACGCATTATATTCAACTTTAACTATTTTAGGCATTCATGTTACTTGATCTTGCGTCGATACTTTTCCTAATCTTTATGATGATTAAGGTTGGCATGAAAGCCATTTGGTCAAGAATATACTCTGATGCATACTTTGTGTAGATATTTGGTATTATGATAATATATTAGTCTGTCGCTCTATGCCCCTACTCTCTCTCTCTCGCTCTGAGCTTTCTATAAAATTTGAATTGCAGTAGCAAGGGGCAAGAAGTGAAAGAATGAATCTATCATGGAGGTACCCTCTAGTTATGGTGCATGCTCAGATTTTTTATATTCATTCCCGCAAACTGCAGGAATTCAAATATTTATCGAATAATCCTAATTAAAAGAGTCCAAGTTTTACTTCTTTCATTTTGGCTTCCTTTTGGATTTAGGGTAATTTAATTGATGTTATTGTTTGTTAAATGTTAGGAAACAGCTACCATTCGTTCTGGCAAGCTTGTCAACATTCAGATTCGCCCATCATTTAAGAAGCAATTAGTTGACGATTGTGAATTTGTTACACATCTGGGCAAGGTAATTATGTCCTGATTGCATAATATCATTTTTAATGAATTAGTTGATCTTTATTTTCTTGAGGACCAGTTGCTATAACTTGTTACGGCACTTTTAGTTTCTTTTCCATCTTTTAACTTCAGATGTGTTAAAACATTTCTATTAATGTATTTTTTTTAACCTAAACATTTTTATACGTTCCAGTCATATTGGAAATTAAAAATATTTGATTCCTTTAGAGTTTTCCAGTGTTTGGCTGCCTATGACTTTGACCAAGTAGCATCATTGATCATAGAAGAGCAATTTTTCTGTGTATAGTTTTTCTCATTGTCCTCATCTGATATTAATTAAGATGATTGAATTACTGGGTATCGTAGGTAACTTCTAAATTTCTTTTGTGTCAATCATGTTTTTCTTCATTGCAAGTGCTAGAATTGTCATTGTTGGGGCAGACTCGGGGGTATTATCGTTTATTGCAACTTATTTTGGTGGTCGCTGATGATTGAGAGATGTGGATGTGCAATGTATGTGTTTTTACGTTTTTCGAGAAATAACAGAAACTTAATGCCAAGCAAAACTTGTTGAGAAGATTTCTTTTTCATGTTCTTTTCTGCGGCTTGTTAAACTTCCTCGTACTCCAAATGTAATTGACATACTCAACAAGTATCTTGATTTCATTTTGAAGAAGGATGGCTCGTAAGTTCATACTGGGACCCATTCCATTTTCAAGCATGGTGTTGAAACATTTGCTGTTTAGGGAATAAAGGCATGTGCTGAATTCATCTTAATCTCTTTTGATATAGGGTACCTGATTCAGTTGATGAAATTTTCAAAAGATTGGGTTCATACTTTGACAAAGCATTACCAGTGATACTATTATACAAAAAAGAGCCTCATCAGTACCAAGAAGCATGCCTTGATGATATCGCCCCATCTACCGTATATGGTGCTGAACATTTGTTACGTCTCTTTGGAAGTTCGTTTCTCAGTGCCAGACCAGCTTTTCATGAGTAGGAGTTGTGGGGATGTTCTCTGTTGTATATGTAATGAGGGGTCTTAAGATCATTTTTTTTTATCTGTTTGTTATGGTTTATGGTTGTACTTAGTTTTAATGTGAAAAAAAAAAAAAGATGGTGGTGGAGCCGGTCTGCCCTGAATTACGTTATCAACATTTTTTCTTCAAAAGGTTTTTCTACTGTTGGGATTCTAGACATTGCTGCTATTTTCTGGCATTCCCAGTTAAGTTACTCGAGTTATTATCACTTGCTGATATTGAAGATGATACACTGATGGAGCTGCAGGCGTAATTGAATGAATTTCTCAAGTACTTATCATTTTTAAATTGCATTTTTTAAAAGCTTTTAGTTTATAAGAAGATATTTTAAGTGTAAGTGGAGGATATTTGCACAGAATTGTTCCTCTGACACAGTGAATATTCTGATGTTTTGCAACCCCTAGAATCACATTGGACCAAACGCTACGTTGAGTGGCCTCCGCTCCAAATAGTTCCTTCAGATTTTCTGGTTTGGTCTACTAGCTTTGTCGAAATTTTGGGTTGTTTCTTGCATGAGTGTTTGTTGGAACATGGAAAAAGAAATGAACATGGATTCTTGTTTCAATAGTCCAACAGTTTATGGACAAGGAATGTCAACTTACGAAATTTGGAAGATAGGGAATTTGTTGCGACCACAAGACTGGAATTGGTTCATTAAATTTAAATGCGAAGTTTGACTCTGAAGGACCTATACGATCAAATGTGTACTATTCAAATACGACATTATGGAGGTTTTACTTTGATCTTTTGATGTCTTCAATGACTTTCACGCAATCATCCATCAAGACTACAAACAAAATTTACTTTTACGTGTTATCTAAGTTAATAGTACTTGTATTCTACGTAACTATCTTCTCCGTGATTGATGTCAATGCCGGCCAATACATAACCAAGTGCCATGCTTCTACTCATTAAAATTCAAATTACTATTTATCCAACTTCAACTTAACTGGATGCCCAATAATTCTTCCAAGACCTCTCTATATGTATTTTTAAAACAAAAAACAAAAAATCTAAAATTATTAAAATCGTCCAATGTGATTTAATACTACTAGACTAGAGACTTGAGTTATCACCAATTTCTCTGCACATTAAATTGTCAACTGCTCCTTGTGGGTTCCTTCCGAAAGAAAATATTTGATATATTAAATTAAAGAGCAATGAAATAATATCTGGATGAATCGAATCATTTAATATTGTTATTGGTTTATTACTATATATGCATTCCTTGTAAATTTTGCCCCGTGGTAATAAACTGACATAAAAATGGTTCTATAATAGCATTACAACATGTAATATAAAGATTAATTACTGAATTAAGTTCCAATGAATAATAAAGATATCGAATTTCTACACCCACTAGCTAGAAAAACGAAGTCTATTATGTAGCTGTGGTAAATTACTCTTTTATTTGGGAGTACAAAATTTTTCTTTTGCAAAAAAAAAATCCAGATAAATAAACCATTATACAGATTGAAAAAAAGAAATGAGGAGATTGCATATAAGACTGTAAGGTTAATTTATTACAAGGTTGAAGTGAAATTGTATTCACAAGGAGATTGCATGTGTCTGAAAATACATATTTTAGAATTGCGACTAACCACCAACTTGTAAGAGAAACGATTATATGCACCATGCATGCAAGTAATTGAAGTAATTCATTGGAAAACTCTCTCTGTCTCTTGATGGACTTGAAGCATCTCCACAACTTGGCTCATGGTCGGTCTTGAGTCCATGTCATCTAACACACATTGCAAAGCCACATTAACCAACAGCTCAACTTCTGCGACGTCGTATTGACCTTCCATATTGGGATCTACCATCTCTTCAATCCAAAACTTGCTTGTAGGAGCACTGTTTATCTTCTCCATCAACCATGTGACCAGCCTTTGCTGTTCTATCCCCTCTTCGTGCTCAATATCATGGAATCCCATTGGGTTCTTTCCTGTTATCATTTCTAATACAACAATTCCATAACTATAAACATCCACTTTAGATGTAATATGGAAATTGTAAACCCATTCTGGAACCATATAACCTCTTGTTCCTCTTACTTTTGAGAACTTAGAATTAGTGTTACTCTCATTTCTATTTAAAAGTTTAGACAAACCAAAATCTGCTACTTTTGGTTGGAAGTTATTGTTTAAAAGAATGTTTTGAGGTTTCACATCACAATGTAAAACCCATTCCAAGCACTCTTCATGCAAATAAGCCAAACCTTTTGCTGTGCCCCCAGCAATATTGAATCTCTTGTTCCAGTCAAGCACACTAGACGAGAGGTTCTCTGCTAAGGATCCATGTTCCATGTACTCATACACCAAAAGCCTATCCTTGCCATGAACGCAGTATCCCCACATGTCTATCAAATTCATGTGATTCACCATCCCAATTGTGCTAATTTCTGCTAGGAATTCAGCTTCTCCTTGATTAGAATCACTACTTAGGCGCTTGATTGCTGCAACACGATCATCATCTAAAATCCCTTTGTATACAATCCCTCCTGATCCTCGTCCAATCTCCTCGGTGAATCCCCTCGTTGCCCTTTTAAGCTCCTCATAGGTGAATCTCTGAAATCCTGTGGCAGAAAGTAATTGTCTTGATTCTCCTGTAAGTGTACCAGCTTGCTTACTGGATCTAAACAAGCAAAACCAAACAAGGAAAATACAAGTCAACTCAAGGGCACCAATCCCAGAAGCGAACCATAGTAGAATATTCAAAGAGGTGTTTGTGCTTGACTTTTCAAAAGTCGTATTTAACTGCCGAAACGAAGCAACAGAGCAGTTCAATGGCAAATATTTACGAGGCTTGTTGGAGGAGAGCACAATCGGTTTGGGCAATTTTAGATATATATGTCCCGAGAAATTGGGGGCATCCCGTCCATTGAGCAGGAGTGTTTTAGGGTAACATAACATATTACCACCTTCATAATCTACTTTGACTTGTACAGCTTTGCAATTATCACCAGCTTCCAAGCACATATGTAAACATTCAGATAGGTTCAAAAGACGGTATATGCCAATGTCATACCCATAGAATTCGAAGCTGGACAGCTGCAGGAACCTAAGCTGATCAGTACTGTGATTGTTGGTGGTATCAGCAATTGCAAATTCAGGTACACAACCTTGTGTCCAGTCGTTGGGATTCTTGATCTTATGCCCTTGCAAGCAATAACAAGTCCTGCCCAAGGCGTGATGATAAGTGCACATGCTGTTAGGTCCACAGATGCCATGAACGGTACATGGATCAGAAATGGCTTGCCACGAAACCTCCCACGTTTTAGTTCCTCCGTTGAAACTATAGAGACGGATATTACCATCAGGATCCACCAGTAATCGTCTGTAGATGCGCTCACCGTAATCGGTGGATGAGAAACTGAATTCATCAGAGGAGTTGAATTGGCCATATGGATCAAGAACCGCAGTTTTGCTAATGTTATAGGTGGACCTTTGTAATTCAATTGGTGTCATCCACGGGTAAGGCCAGAAGACGCTGGAAACATCAGGACCTTTAAAAAGCAAGCGAAGAACGTTGTCGTTGTCGAAATAAAGCCTATAGAAACCAGAGGAATAGTTGGTTTTGCTCCTTGATGAAACGAGGTTAGCTCGCTCCGTTAGTGGTTGACCAGGAAGAAGGGTATCCGTTGGCGAGTCAAAGCTTTGCCAAAGGATATTACCTTGTAAAGTTCGGAGTACAAGGTTACCATTGTTCATGAGCTTCAGCTGCACTCGGGAGTTGGACGAGGTCGAGCTACTCCAGATGGTCTTTCTTCCAGCATCCCTCAAAATGAGATTTCCATTTTTGAGAAGTGAGAGTGTTGAAGCTTTTCCATTTACGGGTTGGTCTCGATTGGCCATCCACACAAGAGTGGGTTCTTTGGAACTATTAAACCATATGGAAAAGCCGAAAGCATTATCACCCACTGGAAAGAAACCCGCATGGAAATCTCCATTGGGCGAAACGAGAATGTCGTCTGGTTCCTCAACACAGAGAGACGAGCCATCTGCCAGAGTATCAGTAGCTGCCAAAGAAAATAAAGCAGAAAACCGCAGCAACAGAGAAAGGAGGAGGAGGATCAAGGTTGGACTGTGCATTGTTGGCGTTGAACTGATTATTACAAGGGCTTACTCCTAAAGCAGTTAACCAGATGTGGGATCTTTCCCAATATCGCAGTGCAGGAAACTCGCTATTCAATTTATACAAGTTCCTGAAACTCTGTTTATTATTGAGAGGGGAGCGGTGTTTCTTTCCATCCCTTAGCATATACCACACGTCAAAAAAAGAAATCAATACTATTATTATTTTTTTTTATTTTAATAATGGTCAGATCTCTTTTCAACCAGAAGAAAAAAAAAAAGTTAGACCTTTTCCCTGTGCGTGTGCCTGGGGTCCAATCAATTTCACCATGGTCCGTCTAACTCATAATTAAAATTGGTACACAGTTAATTTTTTTGGGCAAATAAAGACCAGACTTAATTGATCTGGCCCAGTTGGCCCAATTTTAAAAGGGCTGGCTGAAATTTCTCGTTAGCCTTCTTTCCACCCACACACGTGACCAGCAAAAAGTCTGGTAAAAGTTGAGGTTCGTACTATTATATTATTAAGCTGGACTAAGTCGTAATTTAGGGGGCATGATCATGATCATGATCATGATCGTGATGTAGTTTCCTTTTGTGAAAACTATCAGGTATTATGATACCACATTTTGACGCAGTATTTGAGTTGATACTATTTATTTTCAACCTCTTCTTTGTGCATCAAATTAGATTTGCAGTTATTTGAAAACAATAACTGGCACGGCAACAAAAGCAGCCAGTGGGCAGCAACTGATCAGAAAATCATTTTATGCGAACTGTGAGACTATGACTGAGTTATGAAAGCAAAGCGCATTATTCTCAAAGTGCGAATTAGGTTTACAGTTTAATAATATATCATTGTTTCATTTATTTATTTGTATTCGCCAAAAATATTTCTTGGCATTGGACCTCCCTTCCATTTTTTCTCTGTCAAACAAATGTTTTTCCTTCAAATTAATTTGAAGTATACCAACAGAAACGGTCGGGTCGTCTCTTCTGTCTGTCTATTCCTCGCCTTCTCGATTCATCATATTTTAGGTTCTTTATCTAAACTCATTTTTCGCCTTTCTTAAATTAGAAAATCCAAGGGTATCCGCGTCATTACCAATTTGCGCTATTTAATTCTAAAATTCTACTCCATTATGTCCTTTTATACAGTAATAAAAGGAAAATTGGAACTCAAAAAAAAAAAACAAAGATTTTTTGTCTGCTCGGGTTCCCTTCTCGTCTGTCTCCTCTCTGATTCTTATCGAGTTGGCTATGCACTTCCATTGTCTTGGTCTACTCCGCCTTGCTAATCCCAATTTGCTTCGCGACAGCGTTTCTAATGGCTTCGGTCGGCAAACATAAACCATTCTGCTCAATCCCAGACATGTAATTTCTCACTTCGTTTCTTATCATCTCTTGCAGCACGGTCAAGAATTCCGTGCTGAAGAACTGCTTCTCTTGTCCAAACTCATGATCGCGTGCCTCCATGTTTTGAGCCTTGAAAAGCACTTGCTGACATGGTCCAATTGGAGGCGGTTGTTCTTGAGGATAGATCCCCTGACGAGGATTAGAAACCGAACTGGTCCCGGGCCGGTTGGATACCTCACTGGAATCGGATCCAGGAAGGGATAAGCTGAGCGAAGTCGGTGGATCAGTACCAGAGGAGGAACTTTCAACTTGATGGGTTGATGGAACCTGCACCTGCAAGGATGGGCTCCTGGCAAGGGGTGTATAAACCTTTGCAGAGGCGGGGGACATAGCAGGCAAACTAGAATCGCTCAATTCGGATCCTGATGGGCTATTCGGGTTCAAGTACAAATCCAAAACAGTGGTGCCCGCACCGACACTGGCGGATCTTTTGAGAGGCTGCTGATCAAGTGGGTTGGCGTTCAAATTGTCGTCGACGGCGGAGCATTTCCTCTTAAGGGTGGAATTCCAGTGGTTTTTGATGGCGTTGTCGGGGCGACCATTGAGCAAGCGAGCTATGGTGGCCCACTTGTTACCGAACCTGGCGTGGGCTCTAATGATGGTTTCATCTTCTTCGGGAGTGAAAGGGCGGTGCTCCACTTGGGGGGAGAGCTGGTTGCACCACCGTAAACGGCAGGACTTTCCGGATCGACCAGGAATAGACTTGCTTATGAGCGACCAGTTTCTGGGCCCGTAATTCTGTACCAGCCTCCGTAACGCTTCGTCCTCTTCGGGACTCCAGGGACCTTTGATCCGATCCACGTCTATTTTTGCGGACGCCATGGAACGAAACCGCTAAAAGCTCTAAGGTCTAAGCAACAGCAATAGCAAAAGTAATATTTATATTTAGATAAATAAAAATAGGTAAGGTTTTGGTTGCAGAGGCAGAGGCAGAGGCAGAGGCCGAGGCTGAGGGCCTCACTGCTGCTGCTCTGAGAGAAGGGAGAAATGGAATTGGGGAGCCAACTATATACCGAAGCGACGAGGATGACCGGTGGAGCCGGTTGTGGTAAGTAGTCATAACCGTTGGGAGGGGAGAAAAAGTAGGTACTAGCATACAGTTGTCAAATTGACAGGCGTCAAGCGAGAACACCTTAAAGTTCCACGCATGATCACATTAATAACTGGCTTGCATCTGTTGTTAACTACACCAGGCTAGACTGATGATCAAATTCAAATTCACCCATTCATCGATAGTTTCTTAACCACTTTCTTTTCTTTTAAAAAAGAAAAAGAAGAGTTGCAACCACACCACTCATCGGATGTACGAGTATGAGCAACTGTGCAGCAGCCAATAAGGAATCGACGTACGCTAAAATATCTAGTGTTGACTATGATCATTATTTAGTCTATTTTATTTTAAGATTTATTTCAATCGACCGAGATGTGCGGATTTTACAAATTTCAAATTCCTAATATAACGCAGGAGAGAGATCTAATATAATCTAATAAATGATGTTGAAATCGTAACCAACAAACCAAGTATACACACATCACTTCACTTCACTTCGGCGCTTGTTATCATATCGTTAACAAAACAAAACAGTCTTAATTTTCTCTTAATGCCATTTAAGTCTCATTTGTCCAAACTAGAATTGTTACCAAGATATAAAGTTTGATGGTATGGCTATTAAGTTTGACCGAGACAAGCTGGTCCTGGGCACCATTGGTGAGGCAGAAACCAAGATAAGATATTTTATCATGCATTTTCATTATTATTATTGTAAAATGAATAAATAGGGAGAACAGAACAGGACGCACAGAAGTGCTGAGCTGGCATAGAAAACGACAAAGATGAGTAGCAGAATCGGGGAACGAACGGGTCTGTCCAGCCTGTCAGAGGGCAACCTCTAACGGCCTGCGTCCTTTCCGCTGAAACGTGTCGGTCAAGTCACCAACTCTGAAAACACAAACCCCATTCTAAATTAATATAATTATTACAATTTTAATCAAGATTATAACTTCTTTTAACAAAAAAATTTGTATTTGGTTAAGTGAGTACACTCCCTAATCTGTTTATATTCTTCTCCCCAAGTTTTCTTCTTATTTTCGTTTAATTGTATTTCAAATTGTTTAATTATTTAAATTTTTTAATATCATTCCTCTAACTTAAAATATTTTCTTACAGTCACACAAAAGCATTCTCACGTGCCACGCACGCAACTCGACCTTCCCGAGTGCCAATAAACCATTTTCCTTTCCCTTCTGAAATCAGTCCCCGTACCCGTACTGGTACCACTTAGCTGGTTGTCTAACTTCCCTTCCCACGCACGAGTTGATATCACGCGATAAAAATAAAACTAAGTTTGAGAATATGTTTCATTTACCACGTTGGAATGAAAGGCTAATTTAAGGCAGCCATGGTCTAAAGTAGAAGCATTCCAAGTGTCGCATTGCTTTTGCCAAGGACATATCTATTATTATTAATTTGGTGGGATATGGTATGGGAGCAATGTGTGGGTCTGGCTCTTGCTTTCTCTAAAGGCTATTGCAAAGTACTCCTCTTTACGGACTGACTGCCTATTCTAATCTAATATATTTTGAGATCATTTTAGTGGTCTTATCCATTCAAATTTTTTATTTTTATTTAAGTAATTTTTCAAATGAATTTCACATATTTATTTCTCCTTTCTTCTTCCCTACTGTTATATTTAAAACTCATATTTTATATTAATTATATTTTTTCATATTTTATTTTAAATATGTCATATCATAATTTTCTAATAATAAAACAAAATTTAAAATACATCTAAAATCTACCATCAGAGATTTTGTTATAATCCTTGAAATTTATTTACTTATCAGATTTGATTCTGATTAAGTCCTCTCACTCACGAAAAGAACTAGGAACATTCACGATACTTCCCAATGCCTAAGCAAAGCAAATCAGTTTGTGATTTCATTAGACTATCGCCATCTAGATACCCCGCTTCATCTCCAATACATTATTATCCATCCTATATACATCTTTCATCTTTTAGTTTATTCCAGCTAGGATTGAAATTTTAATGATTAAGTTGCATATTACACCACATTAGTCCACGTACTCACATACTGCTAAAACCCACGACGGAATCAGTCTATTCAATCATGACCGCCGCTCTTTTTTTAATACAAAAAAATCTGAACGAGTTATTCATTCACGATAAGTGTGTCTCATGTTATTTCAGGGCTCTTTATTGATAAAAATAATTAAATGATACACCTTTTAATTTTTAATATTATTTTAATTATTTTTAAGAAAAAAAAATGTTATTTTCATAACCACCGTTGGGTTGGGTCAAATTTTTTTTTTTTACTATCGAAAAATTGTGAGAAAAGGGAAAATAAGGGAATATAAATTGTATTGCGACGTGGGCAGGTGCCAGCTATATCCCACTTGGGGAGTTCGAACAGAATCGTACTCTAGGGATTCGTAATAAGGTTGGGGTCCACTTTCCATGATATTCCGCAATATGACATCCCATCGTAACCTGACGTCCACTATCATACGGCGCATATTTGACTCTTTCCTTTTTCAAGCTTCGCGAAATCTTTTTTTTTTTACATGTCTATACCTTCAGTTTTGGACTATTCTTAAAAGTTAGAATAGAAATTAACAAATGTGATTTTGAATTTGTACGAAAGACTTTTAACTGGAAGTATTTGAAGGACCAAACTGCTACACCTTGTTGGTTTTGCAAATCATAATAAGAATTTTGACTAAAATAGGTTTAGATAGAAAATTATTTATAAAAATAGGTTTAGTTTAATATTTTTGATGGATTTTCAAATAGATTATAAACAAAAAAGCCTAAATCTAATCAAATTATAATAACTTAACTCAATCTAATATAATTTATTCTAAATCATTTAATTTTATTTTAAATGGAAAAAAAATCAAAAGATACTCAAATATTAATATAATATAATTTGAATTAAATAATTTATTTTAAAAAATAATTTAATATGCCACGTGTCATTCATTTTAAAATGACAATTATTAATACCACAATAATTATTTTTATGATATAATAGATAATAGATATTGAATACTTGTTACGTTACTTATATTTTAGACTTTGTAAGTACAAACAGTGTACAAATACTACTTCTCAACTTCCAAGCAGGGCCCAATATTATTTATGGTTAAGTTTCTTACCCTTATAGTATAGTATTTCCTTTTTCTTTAAATTATTCTCTTTTGTATTTTTCAAATTTCGCTGCTTTTATATATTTCAAAATAAGTAAAGGAGATTTGGAATGGGAGGTCAAGTGCAGATATCATTAGTTATTAGTAATGAAAACTAAAAGAAGCGGAGGCAGACGGTGTTTGTGAAGCATGGTGGAAACTCCAATGCATATGAATGATAGTATTATTAAAGCGAAAAGGGTCGATTGAGCTGACCATCCAACAAGTCAGAATCGGCAGTTGCAGCTCGTATTTTCAGTTAGGCAACTTGTTCATTTTTAATAATCCATTTTTTCACCGCTAAAAATTGTTTCTTTCTTATAAATATTAATATTTTATATATCGTGGCGTTTGCAATAATATGAATTCATCGGCAAGTGCCTTACAACTAAAGAGTGTTGGTGTTAATTTATAAATTGTGGAATTTCATAGAGTGAGAAGCACTCAAATTAGCGATTTGATTGCCAACTGAAGAGAAATATAATAATAATTAAAAATAAGAAAAGGCAGTACGTACGCATGTCTCCATCAGTGTTGAAATTTGGTAATTATAAATCCATTGTATTGCTATGGGCAACAATCGCATTCACTTAACCCAACATGACAATGAAGTTGCCCCGGCCCATGTTTAAACGTCAAATAAAAATGATCCCTTGCCATATCATGCCCGCTATTTACTGTTTTTATAGGCCCAGATGTTACTGTTCAAGTATTCACAATTTATGCGTTGGAGCTAGGCTATTATCTTAAAGATCAAGATTTTTGAGCGAGTATTACAAAATGCAAAAGGAAAAGCATTATGTTTATTTACCTAGTTTGTTCCTTGAAGCGAACGAGTCCAAGTAACTGTTACTGCTTGTTAATTGATTCTTCATAAAAAAGTCGGTGGATAAATTTGCAGCCATCCTTACAATGCAATATTATTATTATGTGCACTGTAAGAGTAAAATAGTAAATAGTAAATGGAAGAGTGATCTGATTGATTACTTAACGGGGATGTTTGTTTTATGTGTGGGATCTCTCCCGCGGACAGACACGAAGCAGGTTTTTAAACTCGAGTCGGCCCAAAGGGTAGATTAGAGAGACAAAACAAATCTGAGTCCAAAGGTCACGTTACTAATAAATAATGATAAACAAAAGCATCTTTTCGTTTCTTTTGCTTTGGAGTCGGACAATGGAGACGGCATAAAACAGTCCGTGTCCGCTGTCCCTTACGCCAGGATGCGTCGTTTCCTGTTATTCTTGTCGTCTTTTATGGTTCGAGCCTGGGCAGTGATGCCTCAACAAGATCAGAAGAACATATTTATATTGGCAGGTCAGAGCAACATGGCTGGCCGAGGAGGCGTCATAAACGACACATGGGATGGCGTGGTCCCTGCAGAATGCCGTCCAAATCCTTCCATTTTGCGATTAAACGCAGAGCTAAAGTGGGTGGAAGCACGCGAGCCCTTGCACGAGGACATTGACGCCAAGAGGAAGAACGGAATCGGGCCGGGAATGGCATTTGCTAATAGGATCTTGGCCGAGAAGCCCAGTTATGGTGTGGTGGGATTGGTGCCGTGTGCCATTGGTGGAAGCAACATAATGGAGTGGGAAAGGGGAAAAGTGCTTTACAATCACATGATGAGGAGGACTATGGCTTCCTTGCGCAACGGCAACGGCAGCAACATCCAAGCGCTGCTTTGGTTTCAAGGCGAAGCTGACACCGTCAATCTCCACGACGCCCAATCCTATTACACGAGACTGAACAAGTTCTTTTCCGATGTTCGTCAAGATCTCCACTCTCCCGTCTTACCTATAATCCAGGTATTTTTTTATTATTATTATTGTTCAATAAATTGTCAAGTCAAGTTTGGTAATGCATATTTTTCAAATAAATAGCTCTGGTTGAGTTAGCTGTTTCCCAAGTTTAAAAATATTATAGATAGATTATTTCGATTCACCCAGAATGCAACTATGAAAATATTTATACTTGTTACATACATACATGCATGTATGACTAATTGACTACACTACACAAGTAGATATAATAAAACAGTCCCGTCTTTTGTCTAGAAAGGCAAATGAAAGTTACGTTTTGCCCCCAAAATACAAATTCGATTGTGTAATGAGTCATGTGATTCTCAATTTTATTGTTGAGATGTTGTGTTAGGTGGCTTTGGCATCGGGTTTAGGCCCGTACATAGAAACAGTAAGAGAAGCTCAGCTGGGGATGGACCTTCTCAACCTGCGAACGGTTGACGCCAAGGGATTGTCGCTTGAGCCCGATGGGCTACACCTTACGACCGAGGCCCAGCTCCGTCTGGCCCATATGATGGCCGATGCATTCCTTCAGTTTGTACCCACACCCATACACAGTTCCCCTCACACTCCTGCACGTGATGCGGCTACTGCGGTGCTTCCCAATTCTGTCTCCAATTTTTTTATTATTTGTCTTATAATTTCTCATATTTTCATTACTCTTTTCTAGTTAATTTTTTTTTTCACGCTAAGACAGAAACGTACAATCGAACATTTACCTAAGAAATTCCACCGTCCTTGTATGAAAATAAACCCTGAGCTATATAGACAGAATCCTTTTGATATATCTATCTTTTTGCTTTCTCTTTCTAATGGAACACTTTAGTCGATTATTGTTTTTGATGAATCGTGCAATTATCAGTTAGGTTGATCTTGATTTTGATGGCATCCATATTAACATTCTGCGCACTTGTTGATCCTACGTCCGAACGAATTAGAGTTAAAACAAAAGTATATTATTTCCAGTATTATTTCTCATACACTTTTGGGGTTATGTTTCTGGTATTTTTTTTTTTTTAAAGAAAATAATTAACAGAATGACGAAGAGATACTTGGTTTGCCAAGAAAATAAAAGGCAGGAATTTCGGAGGTATGAGTATTGGTTACGGGAAGGAAAAAAATTTTAAGGAAAAATTTTGTGGGGCAAAAATTAACCACCTCTGTTTTGTCTTAATAAACGAAAAAGCACGTTCTTAATAAAAATAAAATAAAAAGATTCATTTCATTGTCCACCGGGCTGATTCCTTTCGTGTTTGGGGACCACTGGCTGTTGATCTGAATTTGAGGCCCAAAAAAACAAATCGAGGAAACCCACCCTCCGGCTTTACGGGAGAAAATCTCCTATCTAAATTTACTAATTTTATTTTCTGTTTCATTCATAAATTAGGACCAAAAGCAATAATAAGATTTGGATTTAGTAATTAATGTTGTTGAAAAATATTGATGAGGAAGAAAAAAAAAATTAATGATTGAGAGACGAGCTTTAAATTAAATATTAAATATATCATTGGGTTCTCATTTTCACTGTTTAAAGTGGGCCCCTCTCGCAAGATACAAGTCGGATGGTGTTTGACTATTGCTCGATTACGCAGTTTAATTGTGGCTCTCGTATAAATTAGCGATTCTCCCTTCCCTTGCAGCTGAGAAGGGTGATCGTTTTTGAAGCATGTCGATTTTGTCATGGTTGTTTTGTGTGTTGGTAACAATTTTAATAGGCCATTATGGTCGTGGTTCAGGCCAGGACGAGGAAGCTAAGGTCAAGGTTTCAGCTGCCAAGAATGTGTTTATTCTAGGAGGACAAAGCAACATGGCTGGGAGGGGCGGCGTTCGTGATGGAAAATGGGACGGGAATGTTCCCCCCGAATGCAAATCCAACCCGTTGATATCGAGATTCAACGCTCAACTGCAATGGGCGGAGGCACGTGAACCCCTGCACGCGGACATTGATGTGGGCAAGACATGTGGTGTTGGGCCCGGAATGGCATTTGCCAACGAGGCGGTCCGAGCCAGAATTGGCGAGGTGGGTCTGGTCCCTTGTGCTATTGGTGGTACCAGAATTAGCAACTGGACTCGAGGCTCGCCTTTGTACAATAACTTGGTAAGACGAGCCACGGAGTCTGTGAAGGATGGTAGTGGAACAATTCGAGCTCTTGTTTGGTACCAAGGCGAGAGTGATACCGTGAGAGAAGAGGATGCCGTAGCGTACAAGGCCAATTTCCAGAGGTTTATTTTGGATCTCCGATCCGATCTTCGTATTCCGTCTCTTCTCATTATCCAGGTTACTCTCAATTTTCCACTTTTGTCCTCGTGTTTCAATTTTTAATTTGTATTAAATGAGGTGTTTAATTAATTTCAAACCAATAATAATGAACAATATTAATGCAGGTGGCACTTGCATCGGGGGAAGGGAAATTCACCGAGAAGGTGAGAGAGGCTCAATTGGGGATTAAACTGAGTAACGTCAAGTGTGTTGATGCCAAGGGATTGCAACTCAAAGAAGATAAACTTCACCTTACCACAGCGTCAGAGGTTCACTTGGGGATCAAGTTGGCTCGTGCCTATCTTTCTCATTAATCCAAAATATTACATCTCATTTTTCCTTTTTCTCTTTCAGTTACTAGTGCATGAATTTACTGCGCGCCTAATTTAGTCCAATCTCGAGTTTCACCATTAACCCATATTTTAGTGTAAAACTAGTTCGTTGCATCTGCCAACTGGCATCACAATTGCACCAAATTAAGGTTATCGGAACTCGTCTGTTTATCGGCGTGACCACCTTTTCTCAAATCGAATTAGGACAGATTCTGACATGTTAAAGAAAAAAAGATCTATCAGAAGGAGTCGAGTAAGCAACACGTTTGACGGTTATCTAATAACAACAAAGACAGAGTGACCCATTTTTGGATACTTATCGTACTCTAGATTTTTTAATTAGAACCCGAAATGTTTCCAATTTGACAACCAATTAAGCAGCGCACTGGCCAAGAACGTGTCTATATGTTAACAAATGGAAGGGGCAGAAGGAGAGCCACCTCATACAATACGTGTCTACTGACTCTATCCGAGTAAGAATGCCATGTAATCTCAGAAATTAATTAATACTACTGTAAAGTAGCAGCGGGATTCTACTACATGCAGGGCGGTGGTCAAATCCTTCATAAATGATAGTTAATGAATACAGAGTTGCAGAAGAAATCGAGGTAGAGACAAGGGACGATGGGTCCTTGGCATCGGCGGAACCCACCAGCAGCAGCAACTTGAGCGCTGAAGGGGTCCAACACATTCGAGAGCAAGAAACTGCTTCTGATTCATCCAATAATTTTCAATCCGGGAAGATTACCGTTTCAGCTTTTGAAAAGCCAACTTCCACCCACAACAAAACATAACACTCCTGTGCTAATCTCTGCAGGAGATGCTTCTCACTGCATACAGAGACAACCTATCGTGTATAAACTTTGTTTCCGTTTTAATACAAGTTGTGCTCTTTTTGCGCAGTATCTGTTTAATATTATTAAATTCAAATGATTCATTAAAATATGCAGCGCATTAAGCGAATAATCTGGTTGGTGTTGGATTTAAAAAAAAAAATATTAGATCCACAAAAAGAAATGAAAGGTGTCGTAGAATCTTTTAGAGGGTCCGGAGTTTTATTTCCACCAAGACAAACACTATTATTTCACATTTGGAAAGAAAAACTAGCTAAGCTAATTCTAGGACCCCTACCCTTGAAAGACGGCAAAAGGGAAGTGCAACGAAACACTATTCCCCAAACAAAAGTAGAAAAGAAAAGATAACTAATTAAGTAAAGCACTAGGAGACTGATTTATTATTATTATTATTATTATTGTTTATTCCCAGATTCCAACCTCCATGAAACCATCCTCGGTGGCGCATCCCCTAAACATGCCATTAGAATTGAACCCATAAGCCACTTCGCCACTCTTGGAGACAGCGATCAGCCCAGCCTTCCCATCATCCAGCCTTTCCTTGATCACAAAGTCCACTGCGTCCTGAAGGCCCAGTCCTTTGTACTCCATCACCGCCGCCACTTCACGCGCCAATGTCCCACGTATGATCGCCTCTCCTTCGCCCGTACACGATACCCCACAAACGTCGCACGCGTACGTCCCAGCGCCGATCAAAGGCGAGTCACCGATCCGACCGGTCATCTTGTTCATCAACCCTCCTGTCGACGTGGCAGCCGCACATCTTCCCTGACCGTCCACAACCACGCACCCAACCGTTTCGGGTGCGTATACGCTGATTGGAAGTCCATTCATCTGCAATGGACTCTCAACCCCTGCACCGCAACTCTCGTATCCCGCGGTTGGGATCCTATAGTCAAACTGCATCGCCCGAAAAAAACAAAAAGGCTCGCTCAGTTCTCTTCATTATTGTCTAAATTTAGCGGTGAAAATCAATTCTAATTAGTAGAATACCAGGATGGCGTTGGCTTCTTTTGCCAGCTTCAGCATGCCAACATTTTCCGGTGTGATGAAGTATTCGTTGTCCACCAACTCCACACCCTACCATAACACATATCATGCATTTAATTCAATTAATTAATTAATAATAGCAAAGTCCGACATACATGCACACTTTACAAAATATCTACGCAATTAATAGATCCACGTATGGGATGTCATGTGACTACCCAACGCCTATATATTTAATTTTATTATTTGACTACACTTAAATTTTTTTATAAAAATGAGACAAGAAAAGGGAAACAAATGGCCAGTCATTAGCGAAAGATAATACACGTGACATGGGACAGGCACACCCCACCCCAGCACTCCTTTTTCTTACTGTACAAAAAAACACTCGTGGCCAAGTTGAATTTGGCTTCTGGCAATTCGGGTGAAAAGAACGAATGGGTAAAATTGTAAAAAAGAAACGAACCTGCTTTCTAGCAAATTCTTCCGCGCCGGAGAAGGCAAGGTAGGAATGAGGAGACTTGTCCATGACGAGACGAGCGAGAGAGATTGGGTTCTTCACCGTGGTAACACCCGATACGGCACCGCATCGTCTGTTGGGGCCATCCATGATGCTAGCCTCCATTTCTACGGTTCCTTTTTCAGTCAAGGAAGATCCACGCCCAGAGTTGAACAGAGGATCTGTTTCCAGTTCTCTCACCTGTCTCCAAACGCACATACCCATTACCCATGATATTCCAAATTAAAATGAACGTTTATGCAAACACAGATTCCAAACACGATAAATGCCTTTGTGCTAATAATAATAATAATAATGTTGATTTTAATTAATCAAGTGATATGAATTAATGAATGGTGATGTGGTGCGATGTCGATTTCAGTTTAGGTTAAAATCAATATAACAGGTTCCGGAACATGCCATTGCCATGCATGAATCCGTCGACTTTATATACATTTTCTGGAAGCCTATTTGTTTACGGAGAAAGTGACGAGTTATATAAGAGGTCCCAACACGGGATTACACAATAAATGGTATAATGTAATTGGGAACGAAAAGAGGGTTCGGTTAAATAGAGAGAGAGCCATACGACAAGTTCGACGACATCGATGGCAGGAAGATTGGAACGAAGAGCAGAGATGCCAAGATTGAGACAGCGCGTAAGAAGTTGTTTGGCTTCCTCTTGACGCTGGGGTGGGAGATTTGGGTCCACGCCAGCGCCACCATGCACAGCAATAGCCCAACCCCCCATTTTCTCCTTACGCTATCTCTCTCTCTGCTCTCCCTTCCCCTCTCCTATCCCTGCTCGTGCCTCTGCGTGTGCCACTGCAACAAAAGCCGTAGTTGGTGGTCTGCTTTTATAGACAGTTTCGGACTTGAAATGTCTATGTTTTCCGATTAAATTTGGTTTTCCCCGCTGGCGATGCGGTTGGATTCTCAGACCGGGTTCGCTTGCCGGGTGGATGATTCGTGATTCAAGGCTCTCTTCCCCATTAAAAATTAAAAAGATTCCTATTCAAATTAGCGAATGACCCATCTCTCCTTCCGCCTTAACTTAACTGTTGTGGTACCAAATCCGGTTGGTCATGGCTAGCCTCCAGAAACAGCCAATAGGCCGGGCCGAACTACTGTTACTCTGTTAACCATTTTTTTTTTCCCCCTCATAACTTGAAATTTAATTTTTTAATTAATATTTGCAGCTGCCCTGCCCATGCATCTGCAAGATTCACCCCACAAAGAATCATTGCTGTGCCAGTAAAAGAATCACTGTTGATCACAAAGACATATGTGATACATTAGTCAAACTGATGGGCTCATGAATCTTTTCTGATGCGATCTGGTTCCTGCAAAAGTATTATTATTATTATTTAATCTCACCCAACGAATAATCAATTGTTATCACCCTGAAAACGATTAATTGATTATCAGATCCGGTAACTCTGGCCATAAGCAATTTTTTTTTTAAAAAAAAATTGACTTTCCTCCTCTTTCTAAATTTACACTCTAAACATGTTAAAATAGTTAACGAAGCAAAATATATTATTTTTAAAAAAAATTGGATCACCCACAAAAATTCTGATTTTGTAATAATTATTTTAAATTAACTAACAAATACTAATTTGATTAAAATAATTCATATTTTACAAAGATGAAGCTCGAATTTGGTCATCAATGAAAAATCTTATTAGTAAATAAATACTTTTTTCAACACGTTATAAATCCCGAGACATGTACTATACTAGTTTTATATAAAAAATAAAAAATAAATAAACCAATTGCACAAGAATTTTAAGATAAAAACCACTATTATTTCATAATTAACTAAAATTTTAGTAACTAATTGGATTATTTTTAAGGAAGAACCTAATTTACACAGTAGATATTTAGTACTAGAATTGTATCGTTGTAACTACCCTATTGAGGAAAGACACCCAAAACACTTATTTGGAATATGCAAAATAAACAATATTCAACTATAGTCCTTTTTTTTATTTTAATGATATTTGATGATAAAATAAGAGACTGAACTAAGAAAGAGACTCAATTTCTGCCTGCACGAATCTTAATAATAATTTGAAAGATTCTAGTTCCATGGTCGAAGGAAGTGGGGAAAAAAAAATTAAGAAAAATGGGTCCCAGCCGAGAGAGGCCCGGATGTGACCTAATAAAAAGGGTCAATGTGGTTTTGAACTTTCTGCGCCGAGGTCCATTAAACCAAGGGGCAATTAAGGCGGCGAACAATAAAGAAATTAAATTAGAGAGTGAAAAGGGCAAAGTTGCGCCAGAGACGAAGAGACGACAAGGATTGTGATTGGGCGGGGTTGGTGACTAATCGACAAGAAAGCTCTTAATTACGCTCTTGGGGCTAAACCAGAAAAATGATATGTTATATTATGAGTTTGGCTTTATTTAGCTATATTTTATGTCAATTGGTAAGTAAGTATTAATTATTATTAAGCAATATAGTACGTTGATGAGTTGAAATTGACCCGCACTTTCCCAGCGTTGGAGTAGTGACAACAATATATATATATATACCACATCTTGGTCTGGTGCATGCTTTATTCGCTGCTTCTGCTCCACAACCACAACTGGAGTTCTTTTTCCCAATTTTAGATGAGAAAAGCTTGCCCATGAAAATCAGTGTATGTATGATCAGCATTCTATCCAATATACTCTGGCAACAAGTTGGCAAATTCCTTTTAAATGTTGTATTCAATTCAATATTTAGAAAAAACAAGCATGTACATATGTATGTATGATTGTTACGGGAGAATATTACATTAAAGCAGACGAGGAGGAAACATGGTCAGAGAGCACACGCATGCAGTAAATACATCTCGATGCATTCCAAGTGAAAATCATTAGCTTACCGGCAAAATGCAGTAAAAAATTAAAAGAGGTAAAGAAAGAAAGAAAGAAAGTAGTAACATGGTATATATGCGCTTTGTCCACTTGCGCAAAAAGATGATAAAAATTTATAATTGTCAGATGTACTGATTTTCAACGAAAAGGGCAAAGAGTTAGCTTAGAAAAAAAAAAGGGTGTCTACTTGAATCTGAGGTACGTACAAGAATTCAATTGGGGAGGAGGAAACAGAAGAACAAGAGCTAGCTAGCTAGCGAAGAAGAAGGGTGGGTCTGGAAAGCAATGCATGTGGATGACGTGTGATGTTGACGCGCAGGCACGCACTCGGTCACAAACACCCACAAAAGTAGGAGAGCGCTAGAATCTTACGAAGATACTTGGTCTGCCTTTCCCTCTCGCCCACCACTGCTAAACGACATTTGTTTTGTGCGTTCCAAAGGATTCGCATGACGTGTTCTCTGCCTTCCATTTCTCTTTTTTTTTTTGTGGCCCTTGCCCTTTCCTTTCTTTAACCCTGCGTACATTACATATGTGTATTTTTCGAAACGAATCAAATAAAAACAAATATTTGTCCTCTTTTAACCATTTTGTTTTAGCGTTTAATTTCCTCCCTCTCGGCCAACTTTAATTAATTAATCAATTAATATTAATAATAACAAGAGCGGGGTGGGCTATACGGCTACAGAAAAGGGGACAAATTACTGCTTTGGTTTTTCATAATTTATTTTTAAATTACGAAAAGAAAAGCAAAGGACAATAAAAAGATATGTTGGTGAAAAGCTAGCTTTTGCGAAAGGAAACCAATGAGAATAGGAGATTATCTTTCAAAGACTATATGCTGAATCTTTACAAGACGTAACTTAATATGCAACACCGGCCACTTGTTTCGAAGGGAAAGGGGATTGAATCTAATACAGAAATAAATGCTATTAGACTCTCACGTTGACGCGTGCATGCGGGGATCACCATGACCAACTGGATTCAACATTAGTCAACAAACCATGTTTTCCCCCTCACTTGGTATTCATCGTCTCATCTCCATCCATTTGGAATTTTCAAACTACAACCCCAGTGACCCCACCTCACCACGCCACTGGCTCACACCAACATGTATATATATCTACTTAATCACTAAAATTGGCGAAACACCAAATTTTCTTTCTTTCATACTCCATTGCTCATTGCATGTCTCAGAACTTACACATTTTTCACTCCTCGTCCTTCATTAATAATCAAGTGTCGTGCTTGCATGCAAAAAATGCCGCCAATTTAATCATCGTCGACTTTATTACTTCTTCTTCTTCTTCTCTCTCTAGATCGATCTGTTGGCAGTGACAACCACTTCATCCTTGTTCTTTTCCTTAAACGAGTGTCTTGCATTATATTACTAGTTGCTTCGTGCTGTCAACTTCACTTTCTCTTCTCATTGATGTTTAACTCTTTTCTTTCTGTTTGGATCTCTTGCCTTCGAATCTCTTCGTGGATTGTCATTTTACTCCTCAGATTCTGTCTTAGTCATCCTTGGCTTTTTCCCACCTATACCTCTTATTTCAACTGCTCTCTCTCACTCACGGACGCGCACAACACATACATTTTTTTTTTTTTAATTCATTTTTCGCCGGCTACTGTTATTTCTTCAAAATTCTTTCTACAACAACTTTATAAATTACCCAAGCAAAAGCAAACGTACGAAATTTCACTTCTTCGGAGTGCCGTAAGTAGCTTAGTACAATAATGCACATCAACAAAAAACACTCATGTTACTATGAGATTAATTTCAATTTCATGAAAACGTTAACTTGACTTATGAAAGCTTCGCAAATTTTCAAAAGTGTTATGGTTTTCTAATATATTAGTATTGCCAAATGCCATAATATGTTTTATGAAATTATGACTTAACAGCTAATGTCCGAATCCTTAAAGTCGGTCGGGCAGGCAAGGAACCCGTGTGTGTCCTTCTTCGCACCACTTTGGAATTTCCTGACCATATTGATAATGAGAGAAAGAAATACAAGAGTAAAGCAAAAAAAACAAATTAAATAAATTTTGTCACGCCAGCTCTTTTTTTTTAAAAAAAATTGTCGTACTAATTAATTTAGTTAGACTATTATAGGTTGGGCCCTCGCGTAAGGTGTAAATAAAACAGTTGTGCATGATATGGTTGTTTTTTTGTATAAACATGATATTGTTGTTTCGACAACATCAAAGTGGTATTGCTTTGTTTTGTTTTCTTATAAAAGTCAATTACGCTTCATTTTCAATATATAATTCTAGTAACTACTCACTATGTGTTTTCCGTTCGTAAGAGCTCAATACATCATATGAAATAGGTAATTTACGACAATAGTTCGTATTTTGAACGTTGAATTTGAAATTATATTGTACAATTGTGTTTTAAAAAATAATACAGATGATAAAGAATATTAAAAAAAAAAAAAAGACGCAATAGATTATGAATGGATTTTTTGGGCGGCCAATTATAAATGGGAAGTGGCTTGAAAAGCCTGGGTAAAGAAACTTATGGAGATGAAAAAATCTTTATCTCAATCGATATTTTATAGAAAAATGATTAGTTAATATAATAAAATAATATTATAAATTGTATTAATTAATTTTTTTTTTTGACTAATCAGTATCTTGTGAAACAAGATTAGGGACAGAATGTGGCTTGAAACAAGATTTGATTTTGTCCCTTTTAAGAGACACAAGATTGATGCCGGGTGGCTAGAAATACACAGCCCCATATATCTAAAGATGCACAAAGGCGAAAACTTTCCGGGCATCCTTCCACCAAAAATGAAGGGTTACGAACCACAGTGTCTGTGAAGGCCCTTAGGCCTATCCTATGAGACATCTTTTTTTAGGACTCGATGGTATGTAACCTAGCGGCCCACCAATTTATGGAAAGTAAAAAGGAAGATCTAAGCTGCAGTGGGCCGCCACTGTAACGGCTTACCTTGGTACAACGACTGGAGAGTACCTTACCGGTTACCATTATAAGCAAGGAAATACAATCACCGCAAGTTGCAACTTCTTACATTATTAGAATGTATAAATCATCAAAGAGTGAAATTGTATACATGACAGTATTTGAATGTGAATAGTAGTAGAAGAGTGAGGTTTAGCTTTAAGATTTGTTATCTTGAGTGGAGGCCCAAGTTGAGTCTCTAATGTTTTTGAAAACCTTATCATCCTTGTCTGCAAAATTTTTGGAGTTAAGTTTGAGAAATCTTCAACTTGTGCCGTGTACTACTGCTACTGCTGCCGAAGGCATTTCTCAGACTGTTCGGCCCTTTGCGCCAGTTTATAATGATTTCGGTTTGGTGGCTTTTGGCCCAACACATAAAACTTGTACTTAAGTTCAGGTCACCATCATTCGCACGTTTGTTTTCTTCATTCACCTTGTAGCTGCCTCTTTTTGTAGCCACTTTAACTCCAATGGTCAATGTGGAATGCAGATAATTTACGATTCAATTACTTTTACTGTTTGCACGTTACTGGTAAAACTCTCTCGGAAGGGAGATGAGGAGGATGGATAGTTGGACCACGGTAGCAGGGAAGGTGTCCTAGAAATGGACCACATGTACAAATTGGGATTGCGTTGGGGCAAAGCCGAATGAACTATATTGCATAGCAAATTCCAACATGGAATGGGAGTGGGTGTCTATGTCATGTCTACACAAGGCAGCAGATATACTAAATGCAGAATTGTCTGGACCTGAAATAGCAGGTTTGGCATTACTTAGGATGGGATGGCGACCCCGTCAGCCCATTGGATACCCCATCCATCCTCCGTTGCTTCGTGCACGTGAATCTCATCTCATCTCATCAACTGCTTCAATTAATTTGCAATATACCTTACCAACAAATGCCCATTTAAATTTCACAAATATTCATTTCTATTTTTCTTTCTTATTCCTTTCAGATATATATGATTACTTTACTTCTTAATAGAGGTAGAGGCTGTCCTTCGCCATTATAACAATCACGGATCCAATGTGTATCTGCTGCCAACTCGATAAATCAAACTGCTTCCTCTCTTGCTCTTTCTTTCTTTCTTAGTCCATTCCATATATATACTTCATCAGATTCTAAATGGAGTATAGTCGCTACCTAAAATTTAATCCGATTCCACATTTTCAATGAAAGCTATTACGCTTTCTTATTTTTGTTCATTCCTCCAAACCAAGTTGACTTTCTTGTTTGATATCATATCTTTCAATTTTTGATTGTCACATTCTCAGTGATATTAATGATTCTAGTATTACCAATACAAATTAATCTAATGCTTTAGTAAAAAAACGTTAAGAAAAAACATCCTTAAGTTCTCCGATGGTAAGTCTTCAAATTTGGGAGCTAATTTCCATTTTTTGAAAAGAGAAAAGAAGTTCAACACAGAACAAGAAGAAAAACGAAAGGAGAGGTTGATAGAAAGTGGTCGAACAGCCAGCTGTCACATAATGCTCTATTTCTTCTGTCTCATTTGAATCAGAACCAAAAAGGAAAAGGGAGAATATGCGAAAGACTATTGACCCTGTAAATTGCACTAGTCTTTTGCAGCTTTAGTGAGTAAAAAGATTGGGAAAACAAAGGAAGAGAACACAACAGTGGGATCCAACTGGTTCAAATTCTCCCGCACATATCTTCAAAGAAAAGTGAGAGTAAAATGATCCTTTTCCAGTTTCCACCATCCACTTTTGCTTAATTCAATATTCATATGATATACTACTCAATTCATGGCCACGTTGGGTAGATGTCACACGCATTTTCTAACCACGTGAAGTTAAAATATGAATTAGTCAAAAAAAAAAAAAAATCTTGACAATAAGCACAATTGACAAATATTTGAATACCTTAAATTGCTGGTTATGTATAAAAAAAAAAAAACTTTATCAAAAGAGATTGTCTCTATTTAGATGATTTTTCTTTTGTCTAAAAACGGTAAATCATAGTTGAGAATAGTTTTGGAGGTTTGGTGCAATAAAATATATATATACATGAATCCGATGAGTTGAGGCAAGTGAAGATACTTGGTAGTTTGGGCAGATAACATAGGTATGGCACGTGATCTGTGTTCATCCAGCAATGGGTCAGTGATTCAGATACGTAGATGAATTTGTGGGGTTAGCAGTATGTTTGGTTGAATTTCAAAAATAAAAAAGAAAACGGCGAGAGAGAATATCTGAGTACGTATGCAGTCGGGCTTCTCATTGTCATTGTGTGATATGGTCAAAAGGATGAGGGTGGGAAGGGGAGTTCTGAAGTGTTGATGGAACAAAGAGAAGAAATACGTCACCATAACCAATCAAAGCATTCGGCTTTGAGCAATACCATTATTGTCATTTTGAAATACGCACTAGAGTTTTGTGCGCCCTCAAAAGAGAACAAAGACAAAGACATTTGGAGCAAAATCAATACACCCAAATTTCAACCTTATTTTAATTAATGGGGAACAACTAATGGGAATGAAAATAGAACAAAGTCATGAAGTGATCCATCCCCTTCAGTAGAATTAGTAGGCGAGAGCACATGCAGTCCCTCTTGTGGGCAGAATCACGATCCACAAGAACCATTTGTTTTTTCTTAGGTACAGCAATTCTTGACTTGCCAAGCGCTGCAATCTTTAATCATATTTTCCTCTCTAATATACTTGTCACATTCTAAAACCACAATTCTATTCTTAGAAACAACGGCCCCATCCCCATGATCTATATATAACTCGAACAAGTTGTGGTTTTATTATCACTTTTAAGATCTCTGCCAACTGATTTTTAAATGCCATATAATACAATTCCAAAGGTCGGCTAACGTACACTAGAACCAGAAAATTGATTTCAAATGTCTCCATTATCCTTTTTTGATGCAAGTAGCAAAATAGATTATCAAATCAAGCAATATATTAACTTAGATAATGTAGACAAGGGAAGGGAAGGGGGGCTCTAGACGATCAGTCTACCTCTTTCTCTCTCTCTCTATATATATATATTCAGATAGCATTTTCTAGCACACAGATCAGACAAATAGTAATGATGATGCTAGTGTGCTTCCATCTCAAAAGAAAAAGAAAAAAAGAAAAGGGTTGCAATATGAACTCAAACAGTCTATATGGTCCTCATTGACTTGGCCGTGTTTGATCGATCGATCCAGCAGCACTACCTTTGCTGTGCTTCCGAGAAAAGAAATGGAAACGAATTTTCCACATTGAGCTCAAAGCCATTGACATAGTAGTACCCAAGAGAAGCTTTTCAAAGCAAAAGAGAATCGGCACTCTCTCCCTTTGTCTTTTCTTTTGTTTCTCGTAAGCGGAAAATTCGTCCTAGAGATTCTAATTCTTAATTCACGCCTTCATAATAATAATTAAGAAAAAAAAAAAAAAAAAAGCTTACCAATATGTATATATATTTTTTTAAGAAACCTTCCTTTCTCTGTCCAAGAAACTAAGTATTCTATTAGAAGTTGAATCGATTATCATGTTTTAATAATTGTAGCCATTAATTTTATTTCTTCCCATTAAATCGATTGTGATTATTTGGCAATGTTGGTTCGCATATTCGCGATTTAAAATTATAAAAATCATATACCCGTAGGGGTTAATTTTGTAGCTGCAATTGGTCCAAGGAGACAGAAAATCTTTCTCTGAAAAAGCAGAAAAGGATGGTATTCCGGCCAGCTGGATATCTCCGATTGCCATAGAAACAGAAAGTGACACCAAACTTAAACCATCAAAAGGGTCAAAACCCCAAAATCGTCGTCATAAAATTAAAATCAGGATGTCATTTTCATTATTATATGCGCCGGTGGCCGACATCATGTTTCCCTTTCCTCACATGCAAAACAAATTTCAAAGCCAATGGCACAAGCAAAGGAATTAGTACTCGTTTTAAACTGCTTAAGTGATACTGATGATCACATAATCAATGATTTCGGGGTTTATTGTATTTAGATGGATGAATGATAGAAAGAGAATAATGATCTCGAAAACTTTGTAATGTCCATGTTCTATGAATTTCTTCCTGATAAAATGCCAACAATCTCTGCTTCGAAACCTTTACGCCAATCTCAGTTTTTGTGAATGGTTAGGTCCTAGCCTACCAATGGAAGCCGTTTCACAGAGATGGTTGGCAATTTAACTTGATCCAGAAAAAAAGAGAAGAAAAGGAAAGAAAGATTGGCATTATTAAAGATTGAGAATTGAGGAGGAACTAAACTAGCGAGGAATGGTGAGGAAATCTGAATTGGGATGGTTTAGTAGAAGCTGGTCTTGAGACCTTGTCTTCTTGGCCAGAGGCTCCGGTGAGGACGACACAGAAGCAGCTACCGACCAAGAATCATTGGAGCTATCACTAGTGCTGAATGAGAATGACCCATCCATTACGCCACTTGGGCTACCAGGAACAGACACAAACTTGCGTTTGTTGGATTGATTGCAGATGCCGTGGTAGTTATACTCATGCCCCGACACCAATTCCAAAACGAGCTTGTAGCATTCATCCACTTTGTCCTGAATCACGCATACGAATTCAGAAACTCCACTTTCAGAGAGCAAATATAAATTGATTCAATGAATAGAATGAAAAAGCTAACCTTTTTGATTCCAACGATGCCCAGAAGCTGATTTTGGTACTCAACTCCTAGATGCGGTTCCAATCTGTTGACAACATGAATCATTGTAGCAGTTGCCACCACAGAAGGAAGATAAGACATAAATCTGGAATCTGCAATTGATAAATCACGAGGAAGAGTTAATATATAAGAAACAAAACTGGAAAAAATGGAAAATGTTGCCTTAATCATGAACTCAAGTTCAGGAACTTGGCATGTACAGATGCAAGAGAAGAAATTACCTGCAACGAGGGAGAGAAGAATAGCCTCACATCTCGTGAGGAACTCCCAGCAGAGATAATCCTTTAAGCCAAGTCTTCTCGTGATATAATCAAGAAATGAGACTGGGGTTACAGGATTCATCTTCCATTCAAGTGTGGAAAGGACCAAAATCTCCATTCTTTTAACGATTTTGGCTTCGAACACGTATTTACTGTCCTCCACCTGCATAAACGTAAATTAGAGAAGAAAGATCAACACCCGAAACAAACAATTGAAGAAACAGCCAAAATAGTTACTTGTGATGAGACATACTTGGAGCTCTAGCAGAAGCGGCACTTGGGTCTCCTCCACCTTGGCAGCTAGAGAAAGGCACGCAACGGCAGCGAGTTGGGTAATCCATGGCTTCCCATTCTGGAATCTGGAAAAGAACCTGTCCCAGTAGTTGACGGCAAGAAGCGCAGTGAGAGCAGAGAAAGAGTAGTGGGAATTCACTTTCAGCATCCACTCCACGGCTTCTGTGCGAGCCGCAGCCAAGTGTGGGTTGGTTCGGAGGCATGAATCAAGTTGGTTTTGCTCTTGTTTGCCGAGCAGAGTCGTTAGCTCTTCATCATCCCAATATAGGTCTTGTTCTAGCATCACTAACGTCGGCGAGTTTCTTTTATTGCTATATTGGTAACATAGATCTACTTGTTCTAATTCTTGGTGGCAATTATCTTCTCCCACTTCCTCCCAATGCTCTTCCGAGCAGTAGAGGGAATCCAGAAGGAATTTATGGTTCTCTTGTGCCTCTGACTCAGATTCTTGTTGATGATGATGGCGAGGCATCTTCTATCGAAGAGAAAGAAAAATGTATAAGTCTTGGGTAGTTCAAAATAGGTTGGAGAAATCCAAGACTACGAAATTCCCCACCCCGATTGACTCTTCCCTAATTCTCGGATTCCCTCAGTGGAAGGAGAGCAGAGCGAATGAGGTTTGAGAGAGAAAGCAGAAACAGAGAAGGGAGAGGGACCAAAGGATGTCCTTTTATTCGTTGAGTTTCCCTCGAGTCCTAATCCTAATATTTTTATTTTTGCTGGTGGTCTTGTGCTTAAGACCTGAATGAATCATGGACTATGCAGCACAGTTACACGACACGTCACATTTTCCATCGTCAGATGGATGAGGAGGATGATCATGTTCCCAAATGTAGATAATGTTGAGGTTTGGCAGAAGAGGATACCACTGCACATTTTCTATTTCACAGTTTGTTTTATAACTTTTTATTAGTTATACTTCATTATATTATAAATACATATTATTTTATTTTAAGTTAGAATGTCTTAACTCATTACCAGTGGTGGATCAAACCTAAGCAAGAGTGGATTTAATTACGTTCAATTAAGTAATAGAAGAAGAGGTTAAAAATCAATCTTGTTTTTCTGCTTCCTCATTTAGGGTTTAGGGACTTATATGATTATTATATAAACAGATTTTTTCTTTTAAGTGAGAGAGAGATTGAAATTTACAGAGTAGTCCATGGCGTTGGCGCGGGCGGTAGGTAATTAAAACGTTTTAGCCAGTGCCCGACACATGAAAAGAACCTTTGCTCTGTATGCGACTGATGGCAGCAAGCAAGACTGTATATTAGACCATCAATTTTTCATTTTTTTTTTTACATTGTGGTAAAATGAGCTGTCATTTCTGCGGCCAGCTTATTATATTTTTACTTTATGTTTACAGTTTACTTATATAATTTTGAAAAATATATAAGTATACTTAAAAATGTTTACCTCAGTTATTTGACAAGTTCAAATTATAGATATAAAAATAAAAATATAAAAGTAAATATATACTACTTTTGAGTGATCACTCTATATATTTTCATGGAATACCGTGCCAAGGTTGAGGAATGGATTGGGTGTTGGCGTTTTCAGAATAAACAATGGAATAAAGAGAGAGACTTTCGAGTTAAAAATAAAGTCAAGGTCAATAACGAACTTCGAAATTCCCTCACCGGTATTTTTTAATCAAATCCAGAACCTGTCTGCACCCATCTTAGTCCCTCTCTTCCTTCGATGCTTTTTTTTGAAAAAAAAAAAAATATTAATATGATACTCCCTATACTAAATCTTTTATTATTTTGTTTAGATTAAAAATTATTAATTAATGTATTGTTTTGATTATAATATTTGTATTTATAGTATAATTAAAAGAGAAAATAAATATGTTTTTATTATTTATATAAGAGTATAAAAAATAAATTTGACATAATTTTAAAATAAAAAATTTATCTAAAACATTAAAAGATTTTAATTTGAGACGAAAAGAATATATTAAAAATAACTATAATTAAAGGGATTTAAAATAAACAAGATGCATGAAACAATTGAAATATACATCACATTCATTCATCTTATTTCCCCGGATGGACCCATGTTGCATCTCAATTTAAAATTGTTGAGCTCTGCTACTATAAAGTTGTTTTTTCTTATGGATGTATTTTTCAGATTTTAATGTTTATATTTTAGCTATGTGGAGTTAGTGATATTGGACGCTTAAAATGTTTTACTTTGCCATATTAGATGATGTGCACGCTAATAATGTAGAGTTTGATTTAAGAAAAGCAAGGAAAGGATGGTGATATGATTGGTGCCGAGTGTCAAAGTCCTAAAAAGATTTTAGACAGAGACGCAAACATACGATTTCATTGCAATTGAATTGTGGGTATCATTCCTTTTTATGGTTTCAGAGGCCATAATCCGCAACATAATATGACAATTATGGAACTATACAGTTTCCAACACAATGAATTTACTCTATAACGAGCAAGGACAACTCAATTCCCTCTTTTTCGTACGATAAAGAGATGTCTCTGCTATCGACCCGTAGCAATAATTAATGGTTGGCTCAGAGCCAGAGCGGACCGCATGCAGGAGCCACGACCAGATCCAGAAACAAAGACCTCCAACACCAATGACTTTACTAGGTTTGGTTAGGTTAATGCAAGTTACTCCTTTTTTCTTTTCTTCTGTCAATTAATTTAACCATCGTCATGCAGAAAAAAAAAAAAAAAAGCCACAAATTAAAATACTGTATATAGTGGAGATTCAGTACAGTACGTATAGTGTAGCAACTGAGACAGGCGTGTAGGGATTTTCTGCGACGTTAAGTTGCTTTCTTTTTATATAGGCTGGCTCACTCTCCGAGAAAATGAAGTTGGGTGAAAAAGATGGGCAGAAAAAGGGTTTGCTTTGCTTAGTGCAAGCAGGTGGGACAGAATCAATGAAGGCAAGTGATGCCGGTTATCGATCGTGGTGGTTGCGCTGCGGAACCTGAACCTGAACCTCATCGTGGTTTCCAGCCCACCATTCGCCTCCAACACAGCTACTTTCTTACTCTTATTGGTACCCAAGGTTGTCATTAACCATTACCAAACCTAATGACTCTGCAAAGCCATCCTCAGTTTTATCATTTAATCTCTAACTTATAACTTCTTAATCTCTCATATTCTCATCATCATTATTATTATGATTTTAATTTAACATTTCTGCCCAAAACAGTTTGACAGTGTCTGATTTCTATTTACAAAAACAGTAACTCCCACCTCGTGCTGGTCAAAGTTAGACAAAGGCCACCCTCTGAAGCATCAGAAAGTGGGTGATCTCGTCTCCTTCAATTTTAATCGAATAGTAGAAAATAATAATAAAGCGAGTCCCTTTATTGGGACTCATAAACCATTACTATGCAGATTGTAGCACGTATCAGCCATTTAAGAAACTTCAATAATTGTAAGAGAGTAATAAAATAATTGCATTGGATATACTTATATTAAATAAATTTAAAATTAGCAACAAAATCACATAGTTGTATTTAATTCTTTCATGCCAAACATGCTTTGTGCATTTGCTCCGACTACAGAGTGTTGGTATTGTATTTCTATTTAACTACTTGTTGGGAGAATAGAAACCTCTGTACTAAGAAAATCACATTATGATGTTGCAGGTTATGGAATGATGCCCCACCTGGATGGGGTCCACGGTAGATGGATAGTCAGAGCTTAATGATCATGTTTTTCCAGTAATGATAGAGTAACATACTAACCACATTAATAGTTGGTAATTGGTAACTGATAGAAAACCCGTAATGGAATGTTGAGACACGCAGTTGGCTGATTTCCCTCGATCGATCAACTCTTTTCTTTTACTTTTTGTCTTCACCGTACCGTAACCATAACCATATAAATAAAGGAATGATATTTCTCAATTAATAATAAGTTGGAATTTGCTATCACAATCTCTGTCATGTAAATGTAAATGAAAATTCCTAATTCTAGTAGATCCGGTAAAAGAAAATCACAATTATTTTCCCTAGAACTTGATCGCCTTGGCCAACGTTGTTGGTTGTTTGAGGTGATATAACAGCAGTAATGAGAAAAGAATATGAAGGTCAACTAAAAAGCGGAGACTATGCAGTAATAAATGGAGGCATAAAGCTGAAAATTCTATGATGAAAGGTGTCTTCTGTTTGTAGGTGAGTGCACTACTCAATGAATGCAAAATTTGTAATTTACCCAGCAATGTCCGTTTTCCTCTCTGTCCAGGTGATGTTCACATACTCATGAACCCAGCAAAGTTCATCCTATTCTTCAGTGTTCAAGGAACTGTCCTACAAAGGGGAAGAGGAGAGGGCAAGTGGTGTTACCCTTTTGCCGTTTTATTTTTAAAAACTTGTAATTTTAAGAGTTTTCGAGTCTCACATGTGATAAAATGTGTTACATAAAATCTGTTCAATAATGAATGAAAATTAGTATTTGATGTTTAAATGTATATTTAAATTTTTTTAAAAATAAAGTATACTTGACCAAAAGTTTAAAGGTGTAAATTATTTTTTTTCTTATTTAAATTATGAGAAAATTGGGTTCCTTTTCTAATTGGTTGAGATTTCATATTTTGCATGGGAATGAAATCAATTGTTAGGAGACCATACAACTCATGCCAATCAGTTGCCTAATCATTTCCATATAAACGGAGAAAAGAATGCCATAACACAGATTCCAAGATGCATAGTAGGAGCATCATTTACGTATATTTGCAAATTCAATCGTAATCACATATTTGGCCATAGATTTTTCAACAATAAAACCATTGCAACAGTAGCTAAAAAGGATAGAAGGGCGATTATCATAGTATTATTATTTGGAGGACTGAATTCAAGGTTCCTATTTTCATATCAGCAAAAAAAATGATAAAAAATAAAAAAATCATAATGTGATACCTCTGGATGATACTCCTATAACCGTGATTAGTTTGACTAACGAAACCAACATAGGAGGAAAAAACCGATGATTGTCTTGGGATTTAGAAACAAGTTGAGGGAAACATCTCTAAAAGTAGGCTCAACAGAGTTTCCTCCCGTTTCGGCTTGTGCTTTGTGCCAAGTCCCATTGAACCTAGTTGGACAAGCTATGCTCGACCTTTTGACTCACACTTGTCAAACCTCAACTACTCCTAAAACAGTCCGTGACCAAAATATAGTCGGTGCCCGTTTGGTTGGGTGGAATGGAAAGGAAAGGAGAGATGGGTTTAGGGTTTAGGGAGGAATCTAAGATGGAAGCTTCGCTGGTGCCGTCCATGGCTTGAGTCGCTACAGTCGCCGTTGTCGTTGCCGTTCTTGCTATGTCTCATTTGGTGTTTGACAGCGTAGTTCCATGGCTGTTCATGGTGTTCGGTGGCAGTGGATTTTTTTTTTTTTCACTGTAACATTGTTCCATGATTGTTCATGGTGCTCGGTGACCGTTGATTGTGGGACAGCTTGCTGCTATGTTCTAAGTTGTTCCATAGCTTCTGGAAATTTTTCAATTTCTTTTTCTTTAATTTTTGTGCAAAGGGTATTATAGACTTTTAATTATATTTTTATTTCATTCCTTCAATTTTTTCCTTGTTCTACCAAACAAAGCAAAAGGTTTTCTTTATTCCTTTCTATTCTTACTTCTTTTTCCCTTTCCATTTTCACCCAACCAAACGGACACGGGTTTACTCCATCAGAATCCTCAATTACTCCCATTTGAGCCTTGCGAAAACCCAGTATTCATTTCTTTTATTGCCAATTTTCTTCTAGACTCGTGCTAAGACCTCTTCCAAAGTTCCATTCTCATACAGCATCCTTCTAGAGATGCTTGGGAATATGTCTTAATTCCGGGTTAAGAATCCCCTCTCAAAACATGCATCGTTCAGTTCGTGGAATGCTAATTCCATTTCTATCTCTGTTTTATAGGAATGAGAATTCCTGTATTTGATAACAAATTCCATTCTGGGCCTTCATTCCATAAACCATAACAAGTTAAAAATCCATGCTCAAGAGACCCTGCCACTGAAGAATGATGTAAGGAAATTGCTAAAAAAATTTCCTAACATGTAAAGGTGGCCTATTACTAGAACTTCACTCCTTATTGCCAGTGATTCACCTAATCACCCAATATCTACAAAGCCAACCACCAGCGTTCCGCAAGTCAACAGAAATTGATCACACTTCAATCATTTTCTATATGTTCCCTTCAGAAAACGAGCTTTCATATGTCAGTCAATGGTTATCTACTACCATTGACAACAGATAGAGAACTAAGTAGGTTACTGAACAAAAGGAGAAAAAGAATGAAATAAAGGGGCAGCCACATTATATCACGGATAGACACATTCAATTTTTTTAAGATAAAAATAGACACTTTCAAAATCAATATTAACATTGCAATACCTATCATTCATATGGATCAACCACTCCCACGCTTAAAATTCTCCCGGATAAACCTTTCGGCAAGAGATGGGTACTTATTTCGAATGTATTCGCGAAGGCACTTCTGATAGGAGAAGTCGATCCAGCCACCATCAGTTCTCACAACAAAAAGACACCTTGAGTGTCGAAATTGGGGATGACGATCGACCTACATGAAAATAAGTCAAATGACCAGTTAAAATGCTGCCGACATTGAAAATGAGTCAGACTAGATCATTTACATGTATAGACTAATAACTGAAACTATCTATAATCTTGTTGCCAGTTAATGTAATTAGGAAATTCCATTTGCAAGAGAAGAATTAAATTAAAAAGAAACTAGTGCATAAGATGACAAGAGCAGCATCGACAGATTTATGCATATATCAATTACTGTCTTAGCTATTACATTTCACTAGAAAGGAAAGAAGTATAGAAGGTCTGCAGCACTGGATAGCAAACCAAAAAGACTAAAAAGGTCAAAAATAAAGTGGACTGAAACAATAACTGCCAACATTCCTCAATTCTTGGAGGATACTAAGTTTGAAACTTTTATTATTATCTAGCAAGGGCATTCTTTGTACAAATTAGCATGATTTAACTCTGTCAATGAATTGTGAAAGATAAACCAAACATGGCTTAAGAGATCAGAACCAGACATCTCTATGTAAGGTCAGATAACAAATATTATCAAGGTTCCAGCACCCATCCTTCTCTTCGCCCGCTGTTTCTTGGGCAGCATAAGGGGTCAACATAATTGATCTAATTGAAGTGGTAACCAGACAATGATAGAAGATAATTGCCCCCTGGAGTGCATGAACATTGGAGAAAACAATTCAATTCTTGATAGATGATAACTTGCTTCGAAAGGAGATGGAGATCAATTTTGGAAGTTTTAACTTATTTCTAGCAGGACATTCGACATTTTGATGTACAATAATTAGAAGTACAGTCTTTTGCCATCAAAACTGCAAAGATTGTCCCCATCAAGGATAGACCATTGCTGAGAGGAGCCAACCTTCATTTTGCAGAAGGAAGATGGAGAGCAGACATTTCATATTGGATCACTAAAAGTCCATAATCCAAACGAGTGGCCAAATGGTTGATCGATGCATCTTTAAAAATATATCTCAATCTCTGATGTTTTAACAGAATCAAAATTTAAATTACAACTAAAGCAATATCATTACTAGAACAAGAGAAGCTTCTTTGATCATCAAATATATTGGTGTAATTGGCAACTAAATGCCAAATTTCCTTCAGTTTTATGAGAATCACTCAGTGGAGACAGATCTCTAAAAGTATCTCTTTGGGGTTAGCAATTAGCAAGAAAGTTATAAAAATTGTATTATACCAATCTGAGATAACACAAAGGACATTCCAGTACATCAGATGGAAGTAAAGTAAAAGACTACCATAATGAGAATGTTAGAAGATGCCCATGAAAGTTGCAGAGGGATTAAAAACAGGCAAAAAATGTTATAATATATTAGTGGGAGTGGAGATGCAAGCATCAAATGACCACATAGTTTTACAAATGATATGATCTGAGCACACTAAAATCTGAAAGAAATTTAACAACTTTTTTTTTTTTTTTTTTGGCTGATTTCCGAGATGGCACAGATTATCTCACGCATGTTCCTTTCCCTTTACAAAGAACTTTAATGTTGCGTCAGAAATTGAAAAGACAAATTTACAATAGTGATACAACAGATGACAATACATTACCTTAAAATTGCAGTGATATTAAGGCATATTACCTACACATGCAAGTAACCATAGAAAATGAAAGCTTACCATGATGGATTCAAGACCACATCCAATCTTATCTTCACAACGTGGATGGTAAGCAAGAAGATTCTCCACTATAGATTTCTCATCCTCAACTGTCAATCGCTCCCCATCCTTGTATCTGGAGCAGAAAAATCAAATAAACTAAAATGGCGAATGAGAGTTCATCATTAAATTCATATATAATATATTGAGACTGACATGCAAGCAAATACTATCTTCCAGAGGTTGTTATGGAGATTTGTGAGTTTTTCTTAGGCTGAACAAGGTACAGAATTGATACGCCTTCCAACTCATTTATTCAAATCTTTGCTGAGGGTAGCAGAGTAAATTTTCCACTCTTATAAATTCATTAGTCTGGTTTCACAATAAGGTATTCAGCAACAATATACCTGTCAAAAACAGTAGTTGATTTGATTATTGAATGGAGTGGATGAAGGAAAGCGGTAGCGTGATGTTTACTTTCTTCTTAAGAACCTATTTAATCTCGTAAGTTGTAACAAAGAAGACAACTACGACCTTCTGGTTTTCTACTAATAAGAACTATAGTGAAGAGAAGTGATACCATCAAGCAAGAGAGAACAATTACGGATTTGTTTGGCATACATTAATGCAAGTGATGAAAGTGTTAATAATTATTACCGCATCATGTCGAAGTGTCAGTTGATTAGCAACCAAGGAAAGTACAAATATTTAAGAATAATACAGATCATTGTGCACATGCTTAAGTCAGAAGGAAGCTGTGATCGATAAAGCTCCAGTGCACTGCCACGTAAATCAGCTAGTAGTCACAAAAGCAATCTTATGATATTCTCTTGCAGTTACTAAGAAATTAAAGTCTAGTCTATATTAGCCTCGAAAAATTCTTTGGGTAAGTAAGGAACACCTATGACCTAACCTCTTATAATACAATTAGGAACTAATTTCAGACAACCCTGACTCCCTAAGGGCAAATTTCCACAATTGTTTATTGCCTTTAAAAAGACTTATCACATAAATGCGGTAACATTCTAAAATAGATTATTTTTTCCCCGTGCTAGCCGATTTGCTGTATATTAATACTGGAGTGGCAAGTAGGAACGTTTAGTTTTAGATAGCGATGGAGAAATCAAACTGACCTTCGGGAGTGGAGAATTTCCTTGGTAAGCATAAGGATTGGCTCAATATCCTCGAGGATCTCCTTTTCTTTATTTTTCCATTTTCGATAATCAGGTTCGTCAAACCTCGAGTATGCTTTCAGCAAATTAGAACTGTCAGCAGCAGTACTAACTTTCTCATTGTCTTGGCTCGAGTCGGGGTCGGTAGCGGCACAGCACCATAGGCGATGAGGCGTCGCAGCAATGCCGGCGGCGAACCGTTGGTAATTTTGTAGTCGGAAGCGGAGAAGCATAACCTGTCTAAGAAGAAGAGGACCGGTCATTATCGATTATGTTTGTGGGTTCGAGACTCGACTGTAAGAGCATCTTTTAAGTGCTCGTATCAGTCAAATTGAGCACGATGAGTGGGTCCTCTGCCTATGTCACCTCACTTTCCTTTATCCCTTGCCGGGAAAGGTGATTGGGCTACGGGATCAGCTGCCCTGCTGTCTTTTGGGCCCAATGGGCTAAAACTTCAATAATCCATTTTTTTTTTCTGATATAATCACCAATTTAAACCCGATAAAACAAAGAATACCACATAAAGTAAAGTAAGGGAAAATATATTATCTCTAATAACATATAAAACAAATGCCATCATAATTTGTATTTAATATTCAATCATGGGTAGTAGAATTTATATTTCATTTGAAGCATTTTAATTATTTTTTTTGTTAAATATTGTTGGCACAGAAGTTTATAAATTTATCATTTCTTTTTGATTTGTAGATATTATTTGCAGTGCATTCTAACTACTTTATATTTTTTGTCAATAAAAAATTAAACAATGGCACGCTGCTTGAATATGCAGTGGGTACGAGTTCGTGCACCCAGAGACAACTGGGATATGCGTACATGTTCAATTCATAAAGTTGGTCGCATTAGCACATGTTTCTTAACTCTTAAGGGTTAATTGTACGAGACATTTAACATTTTTTCACTGTTTCATGCAATGTTAAAAAGTTCCGATTGGGGGAGAGAGAGAGAGAGACGGGACCTTTTTATTTTCCTTTTTACCAATAAATTTGTGTACACATCATGAAAAAAGAAAATTTTCATATCTTAAACTCAAAGATTTCCTTAATTGTGGATACAGTCACACGACACAAGTTAGCTTTGTCCTGTTCTTAATATGCGACCCATTTTTTTATATTTAAAAAAAACAAATGAATTCAAATTAATCAAGAGAGATAAAAAAGGTTATAAAAAATAAGAGAAGAGATTACAAAAGTGAAGGTCGTGGATGAAGCCTAGCCGAGATAGTGTTCTAATATTTATTTAAGTGATTGGAAAGACTTATCCTGTCTTGTGCTTGTGTATGTTTTCCATCGACTGCTTACGTAATTTTCTTTAAAAGATAAATATTGATAAGAGAATTGAAAATGAATTATCTTATTGTACTATCATCCTTCGATACATAAAGGCATAATGGAAAAGTTAATTATTAAAAAATTAATAATATGTCTATCTGTGTTAATTTCTAAAATAGTGGCATTTTGTTTGATTAAAGAATGCAGACTGACTTTATTGGATGAAAATTTCACATAACTATCATTCGCCTTTACGATATCTGTATATGTTAGATTCGTCCAAGTTGCCTATACAAGAAAAGAAACTATCAAGTTAAAGTGTCGGAGCAGGGGATCAGCCTTCAATTTTGTTTAAAATTCAAATCTACAGTTACAGCCCAAAACAGAAAAAAAATTCATACAACAACAATAAAGAAAAGAAAAAAAAAAAAAAAAAAGTTCAAATCTTACAAGGCCACAACTACAATCTGCTCAGTCGCGTGCGCGTTAGTACTCGCCGGCAACTAGGCCATTCATTGATTGACCCCCCTTGCCTATTTATCGCTTGGCCCTCCTATGCCCTATATTGATATCACACTATCAGATTGAGCTAGATGGCTCAGCTCCTTACACGTGTATTGATCGAAAAAAGATGGAGCCAAGCCGTGTGAAATCAAATTCAGAAATTTTGACGAACCAGTGGGAGAGAGTCCATATTAAGCTCGTGAGGTCGTCCGCATTGTAGTAGCTTAATCATTGATGTGTATGAATATGACGAATACTAGATTTTTAATTTCTATGGCGAAAGCTGAACGGAGAGCAGAAAAGCTGAACGAAATGTGCTTTTGTATCCGTTTCGCAACCTCTCCAAAGGAAGAAGAAGAAGAGACAGACTCCGCAGCTGGGGTTAGCAGGGGAATAGGTCCGAGTGGTTCCCAGATCCACTGAGTTTGCGCTTGCAATAATAAGGCCTAGGCGGCTCATCTCCACCGTCTTATAGAAAAACACCGTGGATGGGCCAGTCTGCTTCGACGGCCGCAATCGCTTGCCGTCGTGAATCCTCACACAGCCATCGGTCCAAGACCGGATCAACGGCCTTGGTTTCTCCGATGCTTGCCGACGTGAACACCGAGTCCAGTAATGAGGGAATCGATGGAGGCCCTGACTATATTTCTGATCTTCCCGACGAGTGCTTGGCTTGCATCTTCCAGTCACTCGGCTCCGCCGACCGTAACCGATGCTCACTCGTTTGCCGACGCTGGCTTCGGATCGAGGGCCAGAGCCGTCACCGTCTCTCCCTCAACGCTCAATCAGATCTCCTTTCGGTTGCCCCCTCTCTTTTCTCTCGTTTCGATTCTGTCACAAAACTCGCCTTGAAATGCGACCGCAGATCCATGAGCATTGGGGACTACGCGCTTGTTCTCATCTCTGAACGATGCCCTAATCTGACTCGCCTAAAACTCCGTGCCTGCCGTGAACTAACCGATGTTGGCATGGAGGGCTTTGCCAAGAATTGCAAGGGTTTGAAGAAACTTTCCTGTGGATCTTGCACTTTCAGGGCGAAGGGGATGAACGCCGTGCTCGATAATTGTGCTCTGGAAGAATTATCTGTGAAGCGTCTCAGAGGGATTACGGATGGGGCTGGCGCTGAGCCGATTGGACCCGGTGTTGCAGGGTCGTCCCTCAAAACGATTTGTTTAAAGGAGCTTTATAATGGACAGTGTTTCGGGTCGCTTATTCTTGGCTCAAAGAATCTAAGAACATTGAAGCTTTTCAGATGTTCTGGCGATTGGGACAAGCTTTTTCAAGTTATGGCAGATCAGGTTACAAGTATGGTTGAAGTCCACCTCGAGAGGCTGCAGATTAGTGATATTGGACTGACAGCTATCTCAAATTGTTCAAGTCTGGAAATTTTGCATCTTGTAAAGACCCCAGAGTGCACGGACATGGGACTTATCTCAATTGCGGAACGGTGTAAGCTGCTAAGGAAGCTTCATATTGATGGATGGAAGACAAATCGTATAGGTGATGAAGGTTTAACAGCAGTTGCCAAATGTTGTCCTAATATTCAAGAACTAGTTCTTATTGGCGTGAATCCTACTACAGCGAGTTTGGAAATGTTAGCATCCAATTGCCAGAATCTAGAGCGATTGGCATTATGTGGAAGTGATACGGTTGGTGATGCTGAGATATCGTGCATTGCATCAAAATGTGTCGCATTGAAGAAACTCTGCATTAAGAGTTGCCCTGTCTCTGATCTAGGAATGGAAGCTCTAGCAGGTGGGTGCCCGAATTTGGTGAAAGTGAAGGTTAAGAAATGTAAAAGTGTAACCTCTGAGGGTGCAGATTTGTTGAGGTTGAGTAGGGGATCAGTTGCTGTTAATTTAGATACTGGCGAGACAGAACATCACGACGCAAGTGCTAGTGATGGTGGAGCACAGGATAACGGCCTGGAATTTCCTTCAATCCCTAGCCAAGTAGCAGCTTCGGCCTCCATTGCATCAAGCAGTGGTCGATCAACTTCATTCAAATCACGGTTAGGAATCCTGTCTGGGAGGAGTTTAGTGGCTTGCACTTTGAGAAGGTGGTCAGGCGGTAACAGTAACTCCCGGAATGGTTAGATAAGGGAACTTTATAATATTATGCAAAAGCAAAAGGAAATCCTAGTCTTTGTCCAGTTTCATTGTTTTGTGTTTGTATTACTTGATACTCTTCTTATTGTTTTTAAAGTCTAAATTGATGTTGTGTGCTGTTTGTTGGATTAAGTTGAATCTTAAAAGTTGCAGGTGATAGGCACTTTTTTTCTCCTCAATAATCTTTGGATATTCTTATCTGATGAACTCGCAATTTCTCAAGACTCGTTCCGAGTCACAAATATGAATCTTTCTTCACATTAGCCTAGCCTTCCTTCACATGTATATGTCTAATGTCTAGTCAGTCCCAACTGATTTTTAGTTTATAGAGAAGAACAACTTTTCTACCCCTCGCACTAACAAATATATCCCGGTAAGTTCTATGCTTCCATTCCTTAGTTTTGTCCTCTAACCCGCACTTTTAACTGAATTGCTAGTATAATGCGATTCATCCTGTATTCCTTCTTTGTCTTTTCATATTAATTGTGTGGTTGTCTGTAGCCAGAAATGAATTCACAATGTCTTTTAGTGGGAATGATCTTCCGATTAAATCTCTGGTGCATTGTTATATGCGCCTTTGATATAATCGAGAGCTGGAAATTTATTTTCTGGCTGAACTTTTAATTTGTAAATTCTTAAAATTTGCCCCGAAGGCGACGGCTTTTCGACTCTCCACAACCCTGGTTTGGTTGAAATACATAAATAGTAAACACCTCAAATCTTTGAACATCCAACTGATCTAGAATACAGAACTCCACTTGCCCTATTCCTGCCCTAAATTCTGGTCATCAATACAGAAGTTCAAGAATACTAGCTAAACCCTCTGGTTGTAGTCTCAAAGATCCATAACAGTTGGATTATAGTAATATTACCAAGTCAGTAACTCGTAATGGAGAGACTCAGCAGAGCCTATGTGGTGAAACATTGAAAGGACATCTAAAAATCTTATAGCTGATGCAAATCATGGAAACATGCAAGGGTGTATGCGATTATCACCCGTGACTGTCATTGATTTTACTTGTAACTGTATGCGGTTGTCACCCGTGATACGCATATGTAGTTCAGACTTTCCAGAAACATGCAAGGGTGTGTCTCAACATAAGTAAAAGACGGTAAGTACAAACAATTAAACCTTTTAATCATGATACACAAAGAAAACTTAAACAACCTACAAATGACCTTCGAATTCTTGTTGGATTAATAATCTTTCAAAATCAAGACAATAAAAAGTGTCACCTGTTACTATTGCCTTGCGAACTACCTCAACATGGCCATCCCATCGATAGTTGAATCACGCAAGACTGAAGACCTTTTGTTCACTGCCATTACGTTTGCTCACTTGTATCATCTCTTGGAAGTTTAACAACACATATAGCGATCTATAATCTGTTCAAGTTCTTCTACTGCGCTTTCTTATCTTTTCCTGTCTGGGGCTTTTGGTACAACACTATCTGACTTAAGATAGTAAAATTTGTGGCAATACCAATTACAGAGCCCATCAAGACTTCAAAAAGAATTAAGGAAGATTATAAATAAATGAATAACTCCGTGAAATAACTATGAGCCAAAGCGATGCAGAACACCGAAACAGATGAAAATTATATAAAAACTAGCATGTGAGCATATGGAAGACAGGTTTGAAGATGGAGTAACTGATGAAATGGGCAGATGTGGACAGAAATAACAAGAAGTTTCTTCCTCTTGGCACATCAAAAACTTAGTAGAAGATATTTGTTTGCTTTCAACGTACTGCAACCACAAAGGAAAACTTATAGAAAAGTACAAGCATCAAAAAGGTTTTCTAATAATAGTAACAAAATGAAGAAGGAAACAAGGAATATAGATGATAATGACAACAGCAAAATAATAAGTTTAATAACAATACAATAATAATAATAGTCACAACAACGGTAATTAAGAGGCAAGGATACCACTTTTGGGTGCATTTTCTTGGATGCTGGTGAAGACTCTAACTGCAAAACAGATATATATATATATATATATATATATATATATATATGAGATTTCCATGCAAAATCACAATAAAAGAAATTATAAACCATATCCCGTCAAAATCCCACTGGCTTACCCAAGGAACCTCCAAAATTCATGAAACAGGTCAAGGAGCTGAGCTCTCCTGTACTTTTATTCTGCTCAGAGTATAATAAGTCACCGATGAGAAATAAAAAGTAAATAATTAAAAGACAAAATATTGACGCACTTTTGATTAACAGAAATTTTTTTCACAAGCAACCATATAATTGGAAGGCATTTAGGGGCACAGAACGGCAGGACTCAGCACAGCCACTTCAAAAGATTTGATAGCACATAGAGCAAATAACTCCTAGTTAGACCAAAAATGGTATGGTAACATATGTTCAAGACCAAGGATAACTGAGTAACCAAATCCTTTTCATGCTCAAAGAGCAAAGAATTAAACATTGGCCATTGCGGCTTGGGAACACTGAAATTCTTGTACGAATCTAAGGACTACGATAAAGTTATCAAATTTAAGAAAACTAATTGTGATTCTCCAATTTGACGGGTAACATTAAAATCGCTACTTACGGAGAAGTTTTCCCATATTTGCGGGATCCTGGCGAAGAGAAAGATTGCATGCTGGCACACCTGCGACAGATCATTTCCATATGAGGTATCTGGATACAGGCAACCGTTGCCTTATGGTGAAACCACAGCAATACTAGTTAACTACATATTGAAAAAAAAAATAAAAATTCACTTACATACAGAGCTTCAAAGAGAAGAGGGTCAATTTTGCCGGCTAAGATAGTAGGTCCGACAGCACAATATCTGAAAACCAGTTAATCAAGGAAAAAGTTGAGAATATTCAATTACTGCACAGAATGAAAGCATAAAATCAAGTTTTTCTGCAAACAAGTCGGATACAGTAATGCCCGGATCCATGTCTTGGTACTGAGAGGTTGAGAAAAGTAGTAGATTACAGCAACCAAAACTATGGCTGTACCAGCAAACAGAGGTGGAAACATGTCAGAATCTGTTGGGAATGTAACAGCACTAGACAGCCATTTACAAAAAGAAGATTAGTTGAATGGAGTCATAGTACAAATTTCAAAACACTAATTATCAACCCTGAGCTCGAATTAAAGTGTGTACATAACAATCTCACAAAATGTAACTTGGTGCAATACAACACAGTATAAAATGCAAGATAGAACGGAAGAATAAAGAAAATGTACCAAAAAGAAACTATATAAAGATATACATACTGCTAGTGCACCTTGGATTAAAAGAAATAATAGTTCCCCATACGCTGAAAACGGAAGCCCTTTGTGAAGACAGTAGGCTAATGCTATGGTGTAGCCAACAACCTCAAGCTCAAAGGACAACATGCTAAGGCCTCTGACACTTCTATGCTTCAAAATTTTTAAAATCTGCGATTCAGAAGAATAACACGGTTATATTGATAACAGCAGTCAGCAGCGGCTCTTGTTTGGGAACATAATCAAGCAATCTTCATCAAAAATATAAAATATGGAGAATCATTAATAAGCAAATAGTTGGTGTTCATATGCGCAAGTCGAATTAAAACAAGAGGGAAATAGAAAGAGATGCCTGGGGGAGTTTAACGGTGGTGGAAGCGGCGACGATTGCGTAGCCGAGGAGTTTGGAAATAAGAGGAAGCAAACAGTCCTTCTCCGGGAAGTGGCCAAGGCGGAGAGATCCAAGAGCACAGGTCAGATCAATCCCTAGATACTCCATAATCTCCGCCGTATGAATCAAACCCAATTCCAAATCAATCACCAACTTCTCCTTTTGTAAATTACAATAGCAAAGTAATGATAACAACTCCCATCCGATCCACCACTATCAATTTGAGATTTTCCCGTACGGAGATGTTAACCATCGAATATATTGTTCGCACTTTAAATTTATATATTTAATTATTTATATTTAAAATTTCAATTAATTTAATTTTTTATATATAAAATTTTAATTAATTTCATTTTTCATATTTTAAATTTATCATTTACATTTTAAATTTTTTATCAATCTTTAAATTTATTAATATTTTTAAAATGTGAAGAATTAAATTGATAAATTTTATAATTTTACGGGATTAAATTAATTAAAATTTTAAATATAAAAAATTAAATTAATTAAAATTTTAAGTACGAATGATTAAATTAATAAACTTAAAATGTGAATGAACAAATTAATAAATTTAAAAATATAAAAAATTAAATTAATAAAAATTTTAAATGTTGCAATGTTCCTTACATTTTCTTTTCCCTAAAAGGAACGTCCGCTATATAATATATAAATAATTCATATTTGGTTTTTACTCTTTATTTCGGATTTGGATGATAATTTATTAAAATTAGTTTCCCCAAGAAAGAGAAAAACAATGACCATCAGTTGGGTGCTAGAACAACCATATGATAATTTGATGATAAACCAGTTATTTTAGCATTAGAGTGAATAAATATACTGATTTTTTTCTCATATTTGATGAAATTAAATGGATTTCCTACTTCTGTTTACTTTTGTTTGCTTTGGATTTCCCTTCTTATTACAGAAAAATATGTGAATATGTTGACCTTGTAACCTAATATGAAGAAAAATGATAGGGTTGAGCTTTTTTAAAACATAAACGAGTTCCAACCATGTTCATTTGTTTTTATCTGATAAATAAAATATCAGCCTCAGGGATGGGCCTAGGTTGATAGTAGGATTTACGAATGGGTAGTCCTACTTCTGCAAGGGTTTAGCCCTTGGGCTTTTTTTTTTTAAAGTTAGCTCGGAGAGGGTCAGGCTTTTGTATCTCTTTTCTAGATGAGGAGAAGCATGAGGCAGGCTACATGCGATGCAAGTTTGCACCATTATTGGGAATATTATATCTTTATCCCTAAAGATAGATAAGGGATACCAGAGGAGAATTTAACAAATGGTGTGCGAATGAGAATGGAATGGGACAGCCACAGCCACAGCCACAACCGCACCATTATTGTTGGCGCTTCTGTTCTGCCTGGGCCCCGAGTTCGTAGCTGTCGATCTCATAGGTTGCCTAGCCTACGGGGTGTATCATCGGCTTTTACCATGGTCAGGGTCATGGACTGGACCAGCGTCTTTCTTCCTCCATTATTTATAGGCCATTGTATTGTATATATTCATTCTACAATGATGAGTTTGAGTTTTATATTAACCTCGGGCGCGGTTATTTCTTATTCACCTTGGTTACAAAATAAGAAACATTATTATTCATTCTGTACCAAAAGAGAAATTGGTTCGTGCAGTTTCTCAACCCCTTGTTGCTTCACATGACGTAATAATTCCAGAGTTGACACCAACTGCTTGTTAAATATTTTTTCAGCTCACGCATATAAAATCTGCAAATACTTGACACCAAGCAGGACATGACTGTTTGTATAACCATGCGAAGGCATTCCACTAGCGAGAGCGATAATTGTACAGCCACAGCCGCTGCTGTTACAATACAAAGTGATATGCCGTTTGCTTGCTGAGTGTTTTTGTGGGCTCCCCCCCCAGTATGCAATTAGTAAGGTACGGGTGCGACCAACCACCCCACCAATAACTACAACTTAATGATGAACAATGTAATGTGCTAATAGAGACAACGACCCTTGAACAAAAAATTAATTCTGCTTCTAAGATATTTCAGCTACCCTTCGTTCCGTCTTCTCTCCTTCTACATCATATGCTACTATGTCAGCGTGTGTATACCAATCTAGTTCAACTGTTGCACTGCACTGCTGGGCCCTTTCAGGGAAGAAAAGCCAATTAATTATACTCAATTCCATCTTACGAAATCAATTGTCATTCGAGGACTACTACAACTAGACACAAATTCCTGTTGTCACAGTTCAAATCAGGTGTTTCCGAGGTTCAGAATTACAAAGCTACGTTTATTATTATAATCCATATTAGATTAGATTATATATGTTTTGAAGGGTAAGAAATTTATCCACAATTGCTGGAAACTGTGTTATCGACCGTTAATCGAGTTTTGTCTCGTGGTCATGGGGCTTAATCTGTAAAGAATGTCTGTCTCTACTCAATTAAAGACAAATAAGATGTGGATGCCCTCGGCAAGTGGAAAAAAACCAACCGAAGGTGAATGTTGGGGTCCCACCCCCACTGTATAACCACCCGTGTAGTCCTGTACAAGTCTGATTGTCTGAGGCGAAGCATGATTGCCTCACTGCGAGTGGCTACCATCACCTAGTTTGCATTTTGTCTTTTAATCTTTCTCGCTGGCTCTCTCTTCATTCTGGACGATGGAAAATGGATTGCCTTTGCTTAACTGTCTCTTGCAGCATACTCTCAGAGCCCTTTGTTCTTCTTCCGATTCTTCACCTTCTTCTAAGTGGGTGTACGCTGTTTTCTGGAGGATCTTACCTCGAAATTTTCCTCCACCGAGGTAAACAACAATGATTAATGAATGCAAAACCTTGCCACCCCTAAAGGAGGACCCTTCTTTCTGCTTGGGGTAGTAGGAAAAATTTGAAATGTATTTTCACTTTTGTAGACATCCTTTGCTCTGCTGCAGGTGGGAATTCGGAGGGAATGCTCTCGGTTGCTCCAAGGGAAACAAAAGAAATTGGTAATTTAACCATCAGAAATTAACCCGTGTCTCATTTTGGCTCTTCTCTCTAGTAATGAGTAAACAGTCATTAGCTTTGAATTAGTATGAGGTTTCTTTGTCAGGATTCTTGTTTGGGAGGATGGTTTTTGTGATTTTAATGAATGCCAACGAGCGAGTGGTGGATACTTGAACAGCAGGTTTGGAGCTGACGTATTCTTCAAAATGTCTCATGAGGTCTACAATTATGGGGAAGGGTGAGACTTAACACTGCTTCACAAAATAGAAAAGTTCATATTCTTTCTCTGTTTTCTTTTCAAAGAAAAAAAAAAATGAAAATTGTAATTATGATCATGTGAAGGAAGAGCAACAAAATAGTTCATCGTTTCGTACTGCAGATTACTGGGGAAAGTGGCTTCAGATAATAGCCACAAATGGGTGTACAGAGATAACCCAAATGAGTCTGAACCTAGCTATGTAGCTTCCTGGAATGCTTCAATTGACCCTGTACGTAATACAAGTTATGTTAACAAAAAGTCATCATCGTAGTTTTCCAAATTTAGTCTCAGACGCTATTTTCCTCAAACGGAAAGAGCATGACTTTTTTCTTCCATTCTTTGTTTTCTTAAAAAAAAATCACCACAGCAACCAAGGGCATGGGAGATTCAGTTCAATTCAGGTATTCAGGTTGGTAATTCATCGCATAAGAATCTTGGAAACGCGTGGGAATAGGACAAGAGTGGACAATTGAAAATGATATGAATAAAATGCTAAAGAAACTTGTATTGTTTTTGGCAGACCATTGCCGCTATTGCTGTAAGAGAAGGCATAGTTCAACTGGGTTCGTTTAACAAGGTCTCGCTCTTTGACCTTGCTCGTGTTTCTCATTTCCTGAAAAACTTGATGATTAATTGATGGTGTTTCAGATTGCACAAGATGTCAATCTAGTGATAAGCATACAAAGGAAATTCAGCTACCTGCAGAGCATACCAGGTGTGTTCGCTATTCAAAGACCATACCTTCCCATCCAGCATCCCTACGTGCTCAAACCCAAATTCCAGATGATCGAAAGCAACGAAACGGCTCTTTCCATGTGCAACATGAACCAAGTGAGCGGAGTCAAAAGACTAATAGATGAAACATCAAACTATTCCTCCATGAAATCCATCAACTTGGGTTGGAACTCCCCACAGAATGGCACGTGCGCAGGAGCAGGACCATCTCTTTGGTCAAGTCTTCCACCCATGCCCATGCCCATACCCACCATGTCTTGCAGTCTTGGAGTTCTGCTGTCAAAGCTCCCTGCCGTTATTCCATCCTATAGTTTAACTCAGACTGCTGATGCAGATATGCACAACTATGTCGGTAGTGTCAATGGCACAGTGCAGAGAGTGAAGGTTGAAGAATGCGAATTTCATGTTGTTCATCATGGTAATGGTAATACTGACCAGGAAGCAAAAATCGGTTCTTTAGACGCTAACGTGGAATTGCAGGATGGTTCGGAAGCGGAAGTGACGTAAATCGATATTAATTAGAGTAGACAGATTAATGTAATTATATTGTGAAAAGGGGATGGTTGATGGTTCCATCTCAACTTTGCTTTAGGTGGTATGTTTATTGGCGGCCGACAAGACAATCAATCAATAATTCCTTTATTTGCACTCCATTTATGCCATTCAACGTATATATTATCTATTGCAACTTATTTAGAGCGGAATTTGTTGAGGGAGACCTGATAATTGACATTGTCTGCTACCAAATAGTCGTAGATAGGATTTCGTCCTTCTAATTAATTGGACAAAGGTAACAGCGGGACAAGAAGATTGAGAATTAAAGAACAAAAGCATTTCCAATTCAAATCCAAATCCAAATCCAAATCCAAATCCAAAAGCTTGGACAATTACTCCCACTTTTGTAGTCATTGTCGCGATAACAAAGCAGCAATCCAAATGATATCACTGACCGACTTACTTGAGCTGCATCCCAAGTCTGGGCCGATGCTGTGAGGGACAACTAGTATTGAACCCCTTCCCTGGGCCTCAAACGCAGCTACTCCATTATCCGTTCGTGGGCAACTAGGGTATAATGAAGTTAATAGTTGTATGGACTCTACTGAAAACTCTTGCATAAATTATTGCGAAAGGGCGCTTCGGTGTAAATATATCAATAATATGATGGGACCACACCAATTTAACACTAAAAGATGCCTAAGAATAGAGAAGGAATTCATTCCAACATTGCTAATGATCAAATAAGTTGCACAAGTTTGAAACTTACAATAACGACGTTGTGCTGTTCGTCTGAATAGAATACAATACATTAATAAAACGCTATTTACAGAATCAATGTCTGACACGCAATTGATAGCATTTATCTGTTTATAAGCCAATGACAATGGCGGAGATAAATATGTGTGCAGTTCGATAAAACCAAGAAAAGAGCAGAAATCGCTGTTATCATAATTTCTCCCCCTTGGCTGTCATCTAATGCTGCAATAGTTGCACGTACGCTTAAGCACTGGTTTTAATGTTACCTCCAAAAGCCCAGAAAGGTTTAGCAGGAGTTGGCTTCAGTGCCTTCATTCCGAATGGGTTGTCCTTGCTCTGTAATCACACACATTCGGTGAAGCATGATAAGAAACTATAGATACTTGAAACGAGAATCCAAAAACACCAAGTATAAATTGTCTGTTTTTCCCCAGATTTTGAGAAGAAAAATTGTTTGGTAGAGTAGCAAGAGAAGCCGAAATTGAAATTTGATTGGTTAAGTCGAATCCGACATGTAATGTATGCGAATAAGATTTGACAATAATTGGTCTTACCATCAAACAGGTCCCTTGATCAACATTACAGACAGGGTAGTCATGAGGACAGCAACTGTAGTGGTCTTCACAGCAGGTGGCACCCTCAAGCGGACAGCATCCCCAGGCAAAGCAATACTTTCCAAACTGGTAAACACAGCAGCAAGTAGCGCCGTTATCACAGCTATAGTAATTATCACAAACATTTGGTGGCTTCACTGGCGAAGGTGGAGATGGTCCCGGGTTGGGGGGATTTGGACCTGTCTTGATAGGGTATGAGGCTTCCATAGCAATTCCACACTTTCCGGTCTTAGCGTTGTCCAGATTACGTTCTAATCTGATATAGCCATCCTCTCCCCAGTTTGCACCCCATGAGTTCCTCACAATCCAATAATCTTTTCCATGGTCTGTGCCATATCCAACTGCCACGACACCATGGTCTAATGCTGTCCCACATCTACCCGTAAATATACCCTGACAAAGTTGATACAAAAAGCAATACACCATAAATAACAAGTTGAGGAAGCATAATTTTTATTCAGTAAGCAGATTACTTTCAGAGACCTTTCTGCGGTCTTCTCTCACAATATCATTTACAAACACCCCAAAAAACTGATTGAGTCAGAAGCTTACTGATGCATATAACTGGAATGCCCTGCCACCTCCTTCAATGGCCACGCTTACGGGTTGACTGGCGACCGCCTTTTTCAAAGCAAGCTCATCGTTGACAGGAACATCCTCGTAGTCGTTAATTGAGACAACTTTTGCATTTTTCTGCAGAAAGTCACAAGAAGATGACGTATTATAGGGTGGCAACATTGACAATCTTCCAAAAGCATTTTTAGGATTAAATTTAAGTAATCAATACTAACCCTGTTTGGATCACATGTGCCATCAACAGCACCGTAGGGATAATCCTCTTCAGTGTCAATGCCACCATTCTTAATGATGAATTCAAAGGCGTAGTCCATGAGCCCGCCATTGCATCCTTCGTTGTAGGACGTATCACAGTCTACCAACTCTTGCTCTGATAGTGAGATTAGATCTCCAGTCACTATCTTGTTTATTCCTTCCACTGCACCTACTGTTGAGAATGCCCAGCAGCTCCCTTCATTCATCACAAAATTCAAATTCAATCACTTATTAAACATTCCTTTAAATTCATTATTTAAGTCATGTATAAGAAAAGCCTTATTTCTTAGATAAAAGATTTAATAAAATCTGCTCGATAACTACCAGTTTAGCTAAAGGAATTTGTGACCCAAATAAAAAAAAATAGGGACTAGTGGCCCTCAACTAAAACTATCTACAATCTTTTTTAGCCCCATCTGACTTCGCCCACTGTGCAACGTGCACACGCCCAGCTAGAAGCCTCATCAGTCATCACTGGGATCATAAGTGCACCAAGTGACCCAAGACTCATCTTGTGGGCCATGCCCATTTCTACTTGTTTCCAATCCCACCATCCTCTTTTTATTCACTCCTAGGTATTTCACACTTTGTACGTCAGTATCTGATACAAATATCTTCAAAACTATCAGTAGCGAAGACATTTGATGAATTTGAAAAAGAGAAACTCTCACAACAGCAGTCAGGCTATTCTATTTAATAGAGGTCAAAACAGAAATTTAGAAAAGATTTGGTGAATTTGTGTTGATGGGAGGAAAGAAACTAATCGGGAGTTGCTCAAAATTTAAACAAAAAGGTTTCACTTTTTAGGTGAAAAATGAAACTTAAGAAAAATACACTTTTCCCCCTTTTCTTTTAGATATCAATTACTCTTTGCTTTGTAAGTGAATTGACCGAAAGAAACATGTAACCCTAGCGATTAAGCTTTTGAATTTATATTGAAAACGAACTTCATGGCCAAGGGGAATAATGCATCAATATTCAATAACATAAATAAGACCACAATAACAACTTAAATCGGGAACGATCGAATTTTTGTTACAAAAGATAATTATTTTTAACCATAGGAAACAACTATATAAAGAATTTCACGAATCCGAAACGATCAGATTTTGCCTTGGGCCAGCAATAGTAAAGCAGGCAATCCGAAGAAAAGACCGTAAAACAATTGTCCATAAAGGTTAGATTAAAACCATTATATAAATATTGAATTCGTTAGGAAAAAGGAATTATTTTTAATATTATTTTCTTTAGAGGAAAAAAAAAAGAAAAAAAAAAAAAAAAGGCAAGTGATAAGAAACGAAGACTTACCACAACTTCCTTGGTCTTTGACGGGGGCTACAGCACCTTTTTCCCTCCAATCAATGGATTCAGGCAAGTTGTCGCCAAGTTTTGGAGCATAACGGCTGCTCCTGGTCTTGGCAATTCTCCTCCTAGGATCAATCTTGGTTCCTAGGTACTTGGCCCGGTACTCCTCGTTGGTAAGATCGGCGAACCGGTTCAACCCGACCTTATAGGTTCGGTTCTCGGCGTTATGCTCGTCGACGAACCTGAGGTTGTCTTTGAAAATCTCAAACCTCTTCTCCTTCTCCCCCAAAGCGTTGTAGGCCTTGCCATGCTTTACCAGCCACTCCTCGTACATCGCCATCACCTCCTCGTCACTCCTCCAGCTTGACTTATCGGCATGGCTTCTGTCGTACGAGATGATCGACATGTCCAGGGCCGATGACAGAGTCACGACCATCAACAGGACAGCGATCGTCGCCGTCAACGATCTAGACGAACCCATTTCCTTGTGACTTTGGAGGGAATCTTTGAGGAAGAAGAGGAACAAGGGGTGGAGTGCCAAAATGTGCAGTGAAGGTGGACCTTATAAAGGGCGAAAGGGTGTTTAATTCTATTATTTTTAAAATAATGACTATAAATTAGGTAGGAAAAGATGATGAATCATCAATGGCTTATTCTTTATATTATTAATTAATTTTTCAAATTTTAATGATTTGATTTATTTTCCTTCAGAATTACCGGAGACCATAGATAAACAAATTTTGAAAATAGGAATGGTAAGAACGTGACAAACGAGACGAATACAGGTGAGAGAACATGTATTTGTATTTGTATTTGTATACCCATGGAAATGGGAGGAAGGGGCAAATTGACAACTGCCAATAGGCCGAACAGGTAACTAGTTTCACGTGCAGTTAACAAGTTGTCCTCGGTATTCACGATCTAACAGAGGCCTTTTTTTGTAATTATGAAAGAAAATGAAATATCTTTAGCACTTTCAAATTTTATTAGTAAATAAATTATCATAATAATAATATTTGTAATTAGGTTTCTTGCGCGATAGACAAATATCTTTAACGTTGAAACTTTTTGCGTATAGGAGTTTGCCACATCTTCTATGCCAAGTGGGTGTCTTGATTGGCTGGGAGACTGTGACTTGCGCTTTCTAAATTGTTTTTCTATAGGAGGAAGGACCCGCATAGGGTGGGCCGGGAGACTTTTTGTTCATCATAACAATTATTTTAAAACTTTTTTTGTAGAATTATCATAAAACTCTTTGGCGATCCCAATTGTTAGCATTAGGGTGGGAGAAACAAGGAGTAAATGGTAAAAGCAATGGGCTTGCACCACGATTAAGGATCTAAACCACGGAAGCTTATGATTTGATTCTTTAGGCTGGAAAACGGATAGTTCATAGACCACGGAAACAGCACGCTAATAAATAATGGATTATATTTGCAGGCCACTGCTTCACAAATTTAAATTTTTTGGAGTCAAATTTAAATTTATTAAAATTGATTGTATTATGCAATTGATTATAAGTCATTTGATATATTTATTATTATTTAATTAATTATTAATTATATAATAATAAATAAATTAAATAATTTATAATCGATTGTGTATTACAGAAAATCTAAATTCCTACTTCACAGGTATGAGAAATTATTAGTAGGATAGTATTTTGCAATATAAAAAATCATTCATTGTATATTTCCTTAAAAAAAAAAGTACTTCAGTTGATATATCATTAAAGATGTTCGAGTCAATTCTTGCCCAAATAACTATGTCGCTTTCCCATACGGGACCCATTTTTCTCAGGAAACAGATGCGACTATTACAGCCACAAGAATGATAATTCTGAGAGCGTAAAGGATAATAATAACAATAATTGGATAAAAGACAAAATAATAAATATATCAAAGATTTGTGTTGTGTGGGTTGTGTGTGTGTAAGAATGAGAGAGAGTTCTTTCAAAGCTTTTGTTGGGAGGGTTGTTTTTAGGGTTATGTATGTATAAAAATGAGAGATAATTCTTTTCAAGTTTTTTTATTTTTATATAAATAGGATGAGATGTAAGTCTTTAAATTTGTTTGAATACTATTAGTTTAGTATAATAATTTAAATATTTATTTAATTACTTTATTTAAATAATATTGGGGGTATATTTTTAGCTATAAGGTCAGTCTCTTTATCTATTTTTTTCTAAAATGAACAACATAACTCATAAATGAGTTGAAGAAAAATAGGATGAAAAAACAAATAATGTTGATTTTTTTCAAATTGAGGCTAATATGCTCGGAGGTTGCTAATGATATCATTGATTTGGTGTACGTCGAAATCAGGAGGAGAGCATGATGAAGAAGTAAAAGAGACACCTCGTTAGAGTTTGTTTCCCACACGAATAAAATATCTAATAGCAGTTTTGTGGAAGTGGAAAAAGAATCTTGCCACGTCATAATTTTACCGAGCAGTACCAAAGCTGCTAAAATACGAATTCAATTTGGATTTGTTATTTGTCGTCATTGATTCAATGGCCGATAAATAGTTTGGCCCACAAGCCCATACACTCGTAAAGTACCTTATAATAGTTGGGCCCAAATGGAATCCTTGACTGGTTCTCCATTTAGAGGAACACCTGCCCCAACAAAAGTACAAAACAAGTTAACAAATCATACATTCAACATTTTTCATTGAATTTAGCGGAATTGGCAACTTCATGCATCAGTAATGACCTCAACATTAGTAGATTTTATTTACTTTGATGTGTCTATAAATAATAGAACAATATTGCACATTTACTGCTTCTTCTTCTTTTTTTTTTAATCAAATACAAATATGCAACGATTGACGACAATTCATTTCACGTGGATAGAATATGCAAATTGCAAAATATGTCTATCAGTCGGAAAATAAATAAACAAAAGAGAGATAGGGACGGAATCTGCTTGGTGGACCGCGGAATGAGGATTCTGAATCTATCGCTCTTATCCACACCCGATAAGAGAAAAGCTCAATATTTTGAGGCTGAAATGGACTGGAATCAAAATTAAAAAGAGAGAGCTCTTATTTGTTTCGATACAATTGAAGAATATATTATAGGAGTAGTTCCTTGGCCGTGCTATGGCTATCTTCAATCTGCACTAATTCTTTTAACTCTGAGAAAAGATGCACATGGATGCTGAAAATTATGATGAGCCTTCCACGTTTCCTCAAGATACTCGGAATCTTGTTCGGATTGGAGTGTCGCGAAGACAATGTATGGGTGCTGACTGCTCAGCTGCCCTATCTCCATCAACTTGTATAATAAATATTATTATTTTAATACCACCCACTTGTACGGGCGGGTCCACCTTCCCTTCTCAGTATTATTAATTAATAAGATGATAATGTCGTTAAATTTTAAATATTTTAATTTAAAAAACCATTGACTGTGGATTAAGAGGTTACGAGTTCAAACCTCCATCGCGTGCCAAAAAAAAATATTTTTTAATTTAAGAGTAGAAATTCTTATCTGATTAATAATCAATATTATATTAGTCATCATCTAAAATGTAGGATATATCTGGGCTCGACTGCCAAGCCACTGCCGGTGGACATTGCATTGCTTTGGTTCCGCGGAAGAGGATCGGGCCATCCACTAAAAATTTGTGGGCTGATGCTCGGTATGAGCTGGTCCGATGGGCTTCGTCTAACGGTCAGTAATAATAATTATAATTATGATTACCAAAAGAATAGAATAGAATCTTTTCCATCATTACATATTAAAAATTTAGAATCAATCTATAAATAAATAAATGTAGGGAAACGGGAGATATCTAATCCAATCTAAAAGAGTCCAGATAAGTATGTTTTACCATGAAACGTAAACCTTGTTGGGTCTAGCTAGCATGCATTTTCAGAAAAAATGGTTAGGTAGATTTGAACATGGGAATTCGTGCCTTAAATTTTTCAAATCAAAGATCCCGTGGAATCCACCGTTGACCTGACCTACTGCCAAGAATCCCATCCTCATCTTGAAAATTTTAGAAGTCTTATTTCTGCCCCCGCCAATTCCATTTCATTGTCCGCATTCGTATAACTCCAAACTGCAGAACCAAGTGAGAGTCACAAGGCAGGCAGAGATGCAAGCTTTTACTCTACGTAACTGGTACGTGCCTGTTTGTTTCTTTAATTAATTAATTTGTGGTTATATCACTCGGTCATTTTTTAATTTGATTTATTACAATCTCGCAATTTATTTTCTAGTGTACCTTTTTATTCTTCCCGCCGTGAAAAGGATTGCAGATACCATAATGCTTCGGGTATTTGTTCAACTTTTCAACAGCCGTGTCGTTTAGGACGACATTGTAATTGTAACGTTGGCTCTTGTGGTCCTAACTAATTAGATTTAAATAAATAATAATGATAATAAATTAATAGGATAAGCGTAACTCGTAACAAATAATAATGTCCTTGGACGGACTAGTATAGGAAGAGTCCATTAGAACTGCGCGAATCATGTGATTTTTGCTTATGTCGGATATAAAAAAGCCCCAATATTAGTTATGGTTTTAAATTGGAACATTGAAGCATAAACTTTGTAAAGGAGAGCCGCAGAGCAAAATTTTCAAATGAAAACAAACAAACAGGCTACCACTACTAGTTTTTGAGCGTGAGAACTGACGAGTGACAATGTAATCCCACGAGAGTTGAGTTTGAGAGGGGAATGGCAAGTTTGAATTTCCTGTGTCCGATTAAAAAGCAAGCTTAATGGTCCCACACACCGTGTTTACTGACTTTCCTCTTATGCATTAAAAGAAGTTAAAGGTCAACTCTCCCTCTGCCTCACTGTCCCCAACTGAGCTTTTTCCCCAATCTCTCTCTTCCTTAAAAATCCAACGGCTATTAACTTCCTTTTGACCTTATATCTCCTTCTTTCTCTCTCTTCGTCCTCGCCACATTTATCCTTCTCCAACAAATCTAATCTAATCTTTTCCGTTAATAAGGGACCCAATTCAAAGAGGCGGTCAATTTGCTGACGACTTTGCCACGTGGATATCACTAAGTCGTCCTTGGCATTGACCCCTGATATACCAAAGTGACAAGTTTGCGTTGCCAAGGCACCACTCTTTGACTAAAAACGCCCTTCTTCGTCTTTCTCAATCTCAAACCCTTTTTCCTCTTCTCTTTATATTTGCGTTTTCTCTTTTCCTATTGATCTTCCGTCCGTGATCTTTACTCTTGTGCAACTTAGCCAGAGCCAGTACTCGTAGAACCGATTTAAAAGGGTTCGTCGCAGAAGAGATAGTTAGGATTTTGTCATTTGGTTTTCGTTTTGCATTTTAATTTAATGGTATTAGAATTATGGCTGTGGAGCTTGTAACGGGTTATGGGGATGGGGATGATAGGTTAGCGGCGAGGTCGGAAGACAATGCGAGTGCGATGCAGGAAGCAGCAGCTGCTGGTATTCATAGCGTTGAGAAGCTCATGACTATGATTTCTCAACGACGGGCAGAAGCATCTAGCTCCCAAGAAGGGGTTTCGGAATTCGGAGCTGTTGCGGATGTGGCCGTGAACAAGTTCAGGAAGTTTATTTCTCTTCTTGATAGACCAAGAACCGGTCGTGCTCGTTTCAGAAAGGCTCCAGTTGCTGCATTAACTACTCCGCCACCTATTCCTCCGATGCAATTACAGCAGATGGTAGATTCAGAATCAAAAGTGCCTTCTCTTTTGCAGCCTCAACAAAAGAAAACAGAACAAGTATCTGCTTTTAAGGTTTATTCTCCTACTCGTGCTCCGGTTCTACGTCTACCTCCTCTGCCTCAAAATCACCACCAGCTGCAGCAACCCTTCCCCTTTCAGCCTCATCATCAACTCAATCTGGGCTCTGCTTCGATTCCAGCTAACAATGGATTTGTAGAGAAGAAAGACGCGCTTGGCACAATCAAATTCTCAGCTCCTCCATCGGTTTCTGCGGCCAATTCGTACGTGTCTTCCTTGACAGGGGAAACTGATAGTATGCTACAACCCTCTCGTTCCTCCGGATTTCAATTTACACAGCAGGGGTCTTATATGCGTAAGCCTCCTCTGTCTTCAAACTCTATCAAGAGGAAGTGCAACTCCATGGACGATGCGGCCCTCAAGTGTGCAACTTCTTCTGGGCGATGCCATTGCTCCAAGAAAAGGTAGGTTTCTGCAAAAATTAATCTTTAGTTCCATTTAAAGTTAAAAAGGCTAAGTTGGTAGCACTAGGAATTTACTTGCAAGCGTTTGTTATAGGACTTGTATTTCGTTGTATTAAAGCATAAGCTTCAATTGATTCAGGAAATCTAAGATTAGGAGAGTGATAAGAGTTCCAGCAATTAGCTCCAAGATTGCTGATATCCCACCCGATGATTATTCGTGGAGAAAATACGGACAGAAACCCATCAAGGGCTCTCCCCATCCAAGGTATGTTATTGAGCCTGTACTCATTGAATTGCATAAACTTATTATCCGTTTCCACTTGTATTCACATAGATTTCATGCTCAGCGAGTTCCGTCTGGTTTGAAATTTTGCAGAGGTTATTACAAGTGTAGTAGTGTGAGAGGGTGCCCAGCACGTAAGCATGTTGAGCGTGCTTTGGACGAACCTAGCATGCTTATTGTCACGTACGAGGGAGATCATAATCATGCACGCCCCGCTGCTGATCTAGCACCTGCTGTGGTTCTGGAATCAAGTTAGTCTCTGTTTATCTTTTTTGTTCCGACCAACCTACTAGTTACTAGTTGCTTGTTCAGCTCTGTGATCAGTCAACGCGCAGATTTAACTAATAGGATTCCTTGGTGTCTTCATCTTTCACTCTTTTGGTTATTTTTTTATCCATTAGATTAGATTACTTATTTCTGTTGGTCTTATTTTCATACAAGGTGTAAAGAAATAGCTAAACAGCGCAGAGATCTCATCTCTAACTGAGTGGGATTCAAATAGATAATTATACTTTTTATTTTTCAAAAAATAAGTGAAGTATGTACATGAATGGTCGTTCTATTGGAATGCATGTTCTCGTTAGAGAAAGGAGTGGGAAAGAAGAAAGAAAGAGAGGTTAGGTAGTCAATGGTTGAGGAGAAAGTGTTGGATTGCTTCTATGAGGAGGTTTCGTGCGTTATAATTTTGATAATGGATGGATGCAGAACCTCTAAGCGTTTGAATCAAGTTTGGAATATTTGACAATACAACAAAAGGAGCGTTTTATTTATTGACTTTTGAGGGTCTACCAGGGCTCTACCTACATAACATAAGCAACAAATGACAAATTGAAAATACGCCGTTTCAAAGAGTTTTTTCTGATGTTGATGTTGGTTTTAGTTTTTTCATGGGAATCAATGATGTTCCTCGCTGAAATTACGTTTCCTTTGTGACGAATCCCTGAATTATTTTTGCTGGTTCACATTTGATTTGATCTTCATGTGATCTAAATTCTACAGTTGGGAACCTTCTCTGTTATTTGGACTTTTCTTTAATTTTTGTTGTTGCATGCGCATAAGAATATTTGATTCAAGGTACCAACTTAGGTAAACTCATTCACTATTAACCATAGATATTACCTAAACAAAAGCGTATCACATCAGCTTTATTTACATAAAAAAGAACAGCCATGACGAATTTTTATTAGAATGGTTAGTGCGATGAACAAAAGTCCTTTTTTTTAAAAAATTTTCCGGGTAATATATATATATCAAAAGAAAAAATGATTGTCTATTGGATTCGAGATGGCATTGGAATCCATAAACAGTGAACACAGAAGTCATAAGCCCAAATTTGCTTATGATAGACTGTCGGCCTGGGTTCATAAACACAGAATATATGACCCAAAAGAGGGGGTCATGTCACTTTTCTTTTTAAAAGAAAATGACTTTCGGTGTAGTTTCCGTTCTCTTCTCTGGGCAACATTACAAATAATTGGTCACTTCGATATTTAATTTTGTCCTGCCCAGCCCAGTAGTGAAGAAGCTTATCAAATTCGGAGATCAACCTAACCTAGTATTATGTCTCCCTTTCAAGGTACACACTGCTAAAGGAAAGTTAATTGGTGGGTCAATATGTAAAAGTTCAAAAGGGTTGAATTTCAGGAAGACAAATTCACCGTTTGATGCCTGATTTTTTTTTTTTCCTGGTTGGAATTGAATGTTTATTATTATGTAAAATAAAAAGTTCTATTGTAGGTTTGCTGGTTTCTTGAGCAATATGTGTATGATAGAAAAAAAAAAAAAAAGTTGTTCAATTAAAATTTTAATATTTATATAAAAGAAAAGGTCCACACTAACAACAAAATTAAAGTCTCTAAATATTTTCAATACAAATTTCAAGTACTTTTTGCCCAAAATTTTAGGACGGATTTTGGAACTAAATGTCTTTTTTACATGCGGCTTGTTAGCACTGATATTGAAGTCCACTACTTTAGTAAAGAATGAGGAAAAAAGAAAGAGGGGAGCCTGGCTGATGAATTGGTGCTCGATTTATGATATTAAAATACTTTTCATCCCCGATTTTTTTTTTTTTTAAATATTTTTCAATCATATCCAGTTGTCTAAAAAATATGCCCATAGGTGACTTAAATTAATATTTGGGTAACCTAGAAAGACCAGTGATTCCGAGCCCATCATCTACAAAAGTAGCTAATTTTAATGTTGATTTGTTTTTTAAGGTCTTACATCATGAGACGCCTTTTTTTTTTTTAATGAAAATCCCTGAATGTAAGAGCGGAAAAAAAAAAGTTCTCCTTACTGTTTAATATATTCCCCACACCCTTCTCAATATCAAATGTACTCCGTATAATTGTCGACAACATAATGGAGAAACTGTTATTTATGGATTGGAATTTAATGTAATGTGCATTTGACGAAACCGGAACTTAGTACAAATAAAAGTGGTACATGCATAGTATTCCAGACACTTCTTGCCCAATTTTATTTTATTTTATTTTTTTGGCACACTCTGAAAGGTATGTTTTGCAGCTATATATGTATGTGTGTATATATGTATATATTCATTTGTTTATGCACCTCTTGCCTTGAAAACTTGGGATAGCAGCTAAGATGGTTTCCCTTCAACAGAATTTCTTTGTTTCAATTTTGATAATTCTCTTGGTCTCACTCCCCGTCTGCACTTTAGCACATGATTCCAGCAAAGACGCAGTAAATATGATCAATGGCCGTATTGACCGCAGCAGCAAACGTGGTAAAAGTGGGGGCACAAGCAAAAGCTGCAAGAATGGACCGGGCACCATACCAGTCACATCCTCTTGTCGAAAATCAATAACCATTGAAGCACCTCCATCAAGTTCGCCTCCTAAAGCAGGCGCTCTGGTATTTGCAGACCAAAGGCTTGCAGTGATATACCCAGTTATCCAAAAATTCAAGTCCACCATCACCTCTGATCCCTTGGGCATTACAAAATCGTGGGTAGGATCAGACATATGCAGCTATAAAGGATTGTACTGTGATAACCCCCCAGACAACAGCTCTGCCATTGCTTTGGCCTCCATTGATTTTAATGGTTTTCAACTTGGTGCTCCAACCCTTGAAGGTTTTATTGATGAGCTTCAAGATATTGCTCTTTTTCATGCAAATTCCAACAATTTTAGTGGCACAATCTCCCCAAAATTGGCCAAGCTCCCTTATCTGTACGAGCTTGATGTAAGCAACAACCAATTGTCAGGTCCATTTCCCAAGGCTGTTCTGGGCATGAACAGCCTAACTTTCTTAGATCTTAGGTTCAATTTCTTCACCGGGGCAGTCCCTCCTGAGATATTCACGCAGAATCTCGATGTGCTGTTCATCAACAACAACGATTTCACACAAACTCTGCCTGATAACTTTGGCAACACCCACATTCTTTATCTCACTTTAGCAAACAACAAATTTAAGGGTCCAATCCCCAGAAGCCTCCCAAAAGCACTTGCCACTCTCTCTGAGGTTCTCTTACTCAACAACGAGCTAACGGGTTGTCTTCCTTATGAGATTGGGCTTCTTCAAGAGGCCACAGTGTTTGATGCTGCCCATAACCAGTTAACAGGTCCATTGCCATTCTCCTTGGGTTGCCTTGAGAAGTTGGAGCTACTTAATTTAGCCGATAATCTATTCTATGGTATGGTGCCGGAAGTGATATGTGGACTCGAGCATTTGGTCAATTTATCGATATCCGACAATTATTTTACACTGGTGGGGCCTCTCTGTAGGAGTTTAATTCAGAGAGGAGCTCTTGACGTTAGAAACAACTGCATTCCTGATCTTCCTTTTCAAAGATCAGTGTTTGAATGTGCAGCTTTCTTTGCGTACCCGAGGATGTGCTCAAACTTCTGGTCTCATAGTTTCGTTCCTTGCAAGTTCTTTTTCCAAAATTTGATTCCTCAGTTGGCTCCTTCTCCTTGATCTTCTTTCGCCTAATTGCTTTAATCAATGGTGATTATGGCGTGGTTTGCATTCTTACTTTTGCTTTTACGTCTCTCTTCTGATTGCTCAAATGTAATAGGAAACTGTGATGGAACCTGCATCGTTCATATGTTCTTAGCTTATTGCTACATGTCCAGTGGCAAATGGATCAACCAAGTATCACCTTTTAGCTTTTTTCTTGGATACAGCTTATCCACTGTTCTATGCTGATATGGTAGTGCAGACATTTTCTTCGGAATGAAGTAACCCGAAATTGATTACGCATAATGGATTTCTCCATTTGACCAAGTCGTTAATAAAGATACGTGGAAATTTTTCTGTCTGCATTTTATTGTTACTGCCTAAAAACGATATTGATAAAAGTAATTGATCTCTATCTTGCTTAGGTGACTCTGTTTCAAGATGATCGTTGAAAAAACCTCAACCCGTTTGTTTATCCATTGTGATAATCCAAAAATGAATCGAACAATTCAAGAAAAGAAAAGGGGAAAAAAAAAAATAGTTTAAGAGAGGCAGTATAAGCTTGAGGGAGGAGAATCTGAATCTGAAATTGGCAAGAAAAAAGGTGCTTTTTACAAAGGATATGGTCCCTAAATTTGTTGACGCAGGGATGAGAACTTGCTGGCGATGGCAAATTGACCTTTTTACGCACAACATTATTGATCTACTTTTCTTTTAGGAGGGTCGAATTGCAATGGCCCCCTCATGTTGGCAAAGTAACCTTGGAATCTGTTTGTTGTGAAGAAAAATTACAATATTCCATTCCATAAAATAGTTTAAAATTATATTTTTGGTTTTGGACGACCAGACAGGATTAAGACTTAAACCGAGATATAATTTTCATTTCAAAACAAACAAACAAAAAAGGTGAAGGCACAGATACTCAACCACTCCCATACAAGTTGCAGTCGATGGGTAATAGAATGCACGCAAGGCGATGCGTTGCGTTCCAGCTCAGAAAAGAGGCTACTTATTTATAATTTCTAAATAATTAACGACGCAATAAATATTCAGGATTCAGCAAATTAGCCTCGTCATTAGGCACTGTTCTTAGTCTTGTGATATTTAAAATGACACTCGGAGTGTCGGAGAGCTGCGATTTGCAGATGCCTAAGTGGAAACCCATTTCCTTGTTTCTTCATTATTATAAATTGTGCCAACTTTAATGTTTACATCTTTAAGGTTACCTTAATTATTTTTTGTTATATCAAAACTAAGAAATTCTATTGACCGGGACCGACTGACGAACTGGATATGGCACTTTAAAACCATATTTTTTAAATGCATAATTCAAGAACACTTATCCCCATGGCTTTTATAAAAACGGCAGCAATTTGGGTGGTGGACTTGTCAGAATGCCGCCGCCCATTGTTGGACTGCTAATAGTGATTAGTGACTGTAGTAACGGTGGTAGGTGAGGATTAAATTAAAAATACATACCTAAAAATCTACCCAAAAAAAATAGCACTTTGTTGTAAAATTATTATAATTTAGTTTGGTTAATTCTCGGAGAGGGCCTGAGTAGTTTTAACAGAAAAAAAAAAAAAAAAAAAAAACAAAGAGAGAGTCCATTGGATATACAAAATCATGACAATCCAAAAGCTAGACCCTAGTTCAGATCTTATAATCCGATTGAGGCCCTTGTATTTAGTAAAGAAAAAGGTCAAAGCTCTTGGGCTCTCTTGACGCAGCAGTATAAAGAGTTGATCGGCCCACAAAGAAATAACGTTCGTTTGAAAAAGTTTGGAAATTAGTTATTATTTACCCAAACCAAAAGAATTCCCATCCATCTCAGAGCGATCCGATGCGATGCCCATGTGTACGGCAGAGTTCAAATCCTTCAACGGTGGCCGAGGTTCTATAATTTAGTATGCAACCAGGAAAGAGTAGAGCTAAGTGTGCAAAACCTTCTTATATATTTATTTTTATCTTTTATTTATAATTTTACTCTTATAAAATAAATACACATATTTAAAAAAATCGTGTATATTATTAGGGGTACATTTAGCATTTTCCATTAGCAAATGTTGATCGCAGGTACAAAATTGTTGTTCAAGACTTTAGCAATGTTCCATCTTACTTTCGGACTTTGATACAGACAAATTCTGGATAGTACACTATCTCTGTATGGGAAGGACAGCAAACTAATCTACCAATGTTACCTCAAATAGATGAGCATCTGCTTTTAATTGAGGACACCATGAGAGATTTCAAGTTGGGCAATATTAATCAATGGGAAGTATGGGCAGTGAGCATCAGGCTTCACAACTATGACGATTGCAAGTCTGCAATAGAGCATATTATCCAACAGTGGAAGCAACTATAACAGGAAATTGATGCTCTTTAGCTAGCCGCAATTATTTGAGTCATCCCACGAACATAGCTGATCAATTATATTGTTAGTGGTTTATCTACCATGATTATGATTATGATTATGATTATGATTATAAATGATGATCGATGTCTCCAACAGTATAAACTGAGTTGCATGGTTCAAAATTGATTCGGCATGCAGACAAGGAATGCCGATCCTATCATATAACTCAATTTGTACTTTATTGATATTCTGTTAAATGATCAAAACAGCAATTTTGCCTCTTTTTGATTTCTCTTCGTCCCTCTTTGGGTGGCGTGAATCTTGATGGAATCGTGGTGCCTCCGGTAATCTCAAACTGCGACCTTTGATTTAGGAAGCAGCCTTAACAAAGCTGAGATTGTCTGGCGTTTTATCATACGAGTTGGCTACTTTATTCACTTGATATCATTATATAATACTTACACTTATTCTATAGACCTTTCAAACTCGGTCCCTTATTCGACCGGCTCATTTCTTTTGTTGCTTCAGTTAGTGCCTAGAGTACTGGTAGCGCTGGCCTCCGGTGAAGGGCAAAGTCTCCATTGTGCATTGCAAACTGCCAAGTCACATGCCACCGCCTCAGCATCAAAAGAAGCTCCGTCTAACACAAAACGACATTCTTCGTCCTCAAGCAAGAATGGTGACTAGGCAGTAGTGGGTCTTGTAAGCTGGTCTATGCAGCAGCTGTTAATTAATTATTATTAATTAATATAATATAATATAACACTCGGCGTAAATCTGACTAGATTAGGGTTGAGAGAGACATAGTACAGTTTCTGTTTCTTGCTTCTCCCCGTCCCCATCCTCCCTCTTCTGTGTTAGCCTGACTTGCACGTGATTCTGACATATGCAGTGAGACAGCTACCCTTGGGTCCTTTTGTCACGTACTGCTTTCGCCAATACCATACAGTACAGCCTATGCCCTAATTCAGTCTCCCTCCTCTACTCTAGGTGGGGGTTTTTGTAATTTGAACCCCTAGCTCATACAGGATGAAATGGACAAATCTATACTTGCTTTCTTGACAGAGCAAACGGGGGAAAAAAACAGAGGGATACAAGAAAGAGATCACCTGACCCTAAATTTTTTCTCTGGTATCATTTACATTCTAGTTGAGGTTTTCTCAACAATGCTCAAGAGAAAGCAGCAACCCCTTCAACAATTATTATTGTCAATTACATTTACATGTGTCTTGCTACCACTTTGCTCCTCGGTTGCTCCTTCCAAGCCTGTCTTCCATAGCCATCCACCTGCATTTCGTTCGTTGTTACCTTCTGATGCTCTTGCGCTACTTGCATTTAAATCCAAAGCTGATCTCAAGGGTCACCTCTACTTCTCTCCAAACACTTCCGGCTTCCATTTTTGTCAATGGCAAGGTGTCAAATGCAATGGAGAGAAAGTAGTTCGCCTAGTTCTCCAAGGTTTAGATCTCGGCGGTGTTTTGGGTGCGAACACCTTGTCCCGTCTTGACCAGCTTCGCGTGCTGAGTTTGCAGAATAATTCCCTCACCGGCCTCATACCGGACCTCTCCGGTCTCGTGAACCTTAAAAGTCTCTTCCTTGATAATAACCACTTCACGGGTTCTTTCCCTCCTTCAATCTTCTCTCTTCATAGGCTTCGGACCTTAGATTTGTCCCGCAACAATTTCTCTGGTCCCATTCCCGCCTTGTTAGCCAAGCTAGACCGCTTCTACTACATCCGTCTCAGTTGGAATAGATTCAATGGAAGCATTCCCCCACTCAACCAGTCTGCACTCCGAACATTCGATGTCTCTGGTAACAATCTTACTGGTGCCATTCCTGTCACACCCACTTTGCTTCGTTTTGGGTACTCGTCTTTCTCTTCCAACCCAGACCTCTGTGGTGAAATCATTCACAAGGAATGCCATCCAAGCGCTCCCTTCTTTGGGCCAACGGCGCCAGTCGTGGCAGCCTCGCCGCCCGCGGTTGTACTTGGGCAGAACGCGCAAGTCCATGGCGTCGATGGCTTAATCCAGCAACCATATAAGAAAAAACACAACACAAGAGTAGTTATTATAGGGTTCTCAATAGGGGTTTGCGTTCTGATAGCGTCGCTTATCTGTTTTGTGGTTGCCCTGAAGAAACAGAGGAACAAGAAAGATCCTTCAAGAGCTATGATGGCTTCGGATGCAATGGCGACTGCAGAAGCGGCGGTGGTAATGCAAATGGAGCAAGAGAAGGAATTAGAGAAGAAGATAAAGAGGGCGCAAGTTGCCAAGAGTGGGAGTTTAATGTTCTGTGCCGGGGAAGCTCAGTTATATACACTGGATCAGTTGATGAGAGCATCTGCGGAGCTACTGGGAAGAGGGTCCTTAGGGACCACGTATAAAGCGGTGTTAGATAACCGTCTGATCGTCACCGTAAAGCGGCTTGATGCTGGGAAAATGGCTGCTGGCTCAACCAAGGAAATGTTCGAGCAACACATGGAATCAGTGGGTGGCCTTCGCCATCCCAATTTGGTTCCGCTTAGGGCGTATTTCCAGGCCAAAGACGAGAGGCTTCTTATCTATGATTACCAGCCTAATGGCAGTCTATTCTCCCTCATCCACGGTAATGCATTCTTTCTTTTCTTGTCATTCTCATGATCTGCACTGCATTTCTGGGTTGCTTAGTTGCCCCATCCATTCACTCGTTGCCCAGTTGACTCGACTGGGTTTGCACGGTACAAAACTAGTGTCCTACAAATGTCTAAGCAAATTCTTATTGAAATTCCCATCACATCACATGTTATCAAATTCCTAGATTTGATAGTATTTAAATCTAAAAAATTTCAACCTAACACCGAGAATCTTGCTGTTTACTACATAGGAATTTGCTTTTCCAATCCTTGATTAAGGGATGCACTAGTCGTTTCCGCGTCGTGTAGCGATATGCCCTGTCCTCTCATCCCACTGTAATCTAACCGCCATCTGTTATTTTTCAGTTTGATATTATTTTCTTGGCTTATAGGTAAATTATTATTATTACATTACCTAGCGACAGTGATCAGATACTACCAATTAGGATATGTGGGCAACAGGGTATGACTCTGTCGGTTGATATTATTATGAATCGGACGGGTGAGGGGGTGCTGGACCCCACTCTTGATCTCGGCAGTCTGTCTTTTCAAATTAAATTGTTATGGGTCCCGTTTATATGAGAACTCCCCTCCCCTTTTTTATTTTTTCTTTCTGAACTGATAAAACATATATATTGTAATCAGAAGATTTTCTTGTTTGTGTTTAATTTTATTATTATTACTGGTATTAAATTAAATGATACAATATGTACGGATTAGTTGTGGTGGTTTGTTAATTAATTTAGTATTAGTACGAGCAGGATCCAAGTCAAGCAGGGCCAAGCCATTGCACTGGACATCGTGCTTAAAAATAGCAGAGGACGTAGCGCAAGGGCTGTCTTACATCCACCAAGCGTGGAGACTTGTCCACGGCAATCTCAAGTCTTCCAATGTTCTTCTCGGACCTGATTTTGAGGCATGCATCACCGATTACTGCTTATCTGTGTTGGTCAGCCCATCAAGCTTGGAGGAGCACCCAGATTCTGCAGCATACAGGGCTCCAGAGATCCGCAATCCAAATCACCAGCCGAGTACAAAATCGGACGTGTATGCGTATGGGGTTTTGTTGTTAGAACTTCTGACGGGGAAGCCTCCTTCAGAGCACCCATTCTTGGTGCCCGGTGAAATGGTTGCTTGGGTCAGATCCATCAGGGAAGACAACGGAGGTGAAGACAACAGAATGGATATGCTTCTGGATGTAGCAACTACGTGTAGCCTGACCTCGCCTGAGCAGAGGCCCACTATGTGGCAGGTCTTGAAGATGTTGCAGGAAATTAAAGAGATTGTATTATTGGAGGATAATGAATTGGACCTACGCGGTGCCGTGTCCTAATATATACTATAGGGTTTTTAACCACATGATAATTAATGGATATAGAGATCAGAGAACTAGTATTAGATGGGAAAGGTTTAGATGAATTCTAGTCATATACATTATTGTGTTCCTTCAATTTTTTTCATTGTGGTCTTGCTATAAAGTATGTACATAATTTCCTCGTGTGGTCTAGTCTAGTGCTATTGCTTTCAGTTGTCCCTATATGAAATTATGGAGCCTCACCGGAAAGAAACTGATTTTGTCCCAAAGAAGAGACAGCAGCTGAGTACTCTCAAGTAACCCCACCCTCGGTGAAAGTTAGAAATTGCTGCCTGGGTGTATGAGCAACATACGTTACACAAAATAAAGTAAATACGACACATTTGTGATTAATTGTGTGCCTTATTTAGAGATTATATAGGCATTTTTCTAATAATATCACAGCATCTTTTTTTTTTTAAAAAATGTTGCTCTCTATGGCGGGTCTATTTTCCGGGCTTGGACTGCATAAAGTACACGAAGCCCAATGAGTTAGGCCCAAGAGAATGATTTTGTTAGTCCGCAGCAGCACAAGATAATTTTATTTGTTTAAATTGAAATTCCACACAACTTTGATCTGTCTAGAATAAAGAATCATCATCGAATTGGAGCGGTAGATTATAAAGGAAAAGAAATCATAATCCATATAGAAAAGAAGGTCATCGAAAGCCGGAAGCGTCACTGTAAAATAGCAGATACCATGGAGAGAGCGGACGCGGAGATGATGGAGACCGAGATGGCTGCGCAGCCGGAGTTAGCGTCTAACTTGGGCGAGAATAAGGTGGTCCGGGACTTTCTCGCATTGGCTCGGCAGCTCATCAATCAAGGGAAGCCTTCCCAGGCACTCCAAGCGGTAATCTTTCACGCACATCCTCCCAACTCTTTTTTATTTCTCCAAGCTTCGGAAGGTTTTATTTTCTTTTTCATTTTGATTCTTCTAGCTTATTTTTATTTTCTATGTCATACTACTTTGGGAGTTTTTTAACGACCATTACCAACTTACTGGAATTTAACGTTTTCTCCCATAAGAGAATCTTAAACTTGGGATCAACAAGATAAAGTGAGTTATATATTTGGTATTACCCCGAGCAAGATAAACTAGAAGGGAAAAAGCAACAGGTCTAAGAATAAAATTCGAAAATTAATCATTCCATTACCAGTTGCCAAAAATTGAAGAAGAGCAAAAGGAGAAAACTTCACTCTAGGGTAGAAGAAATGCCGGCTACTTAGCTTTGTGCATCATCTTGGATGGCAAACTTGTTTCATTTTATAGTTTTTTTTTTTTTTTGACATCGTCAAATACTATGGAGTACGCATGTGTACGGACATCGTACAGATTTTATTTTGGCCCCTATATCTCTGGAACTTGTATGATGAAACGATATAGAAGTAGCTATTCAAGTATGTCATAGATGAGGTTACCTGTTGTGATATTTGAAGCATAAAGCATGATCACAGTGTATTAAATTTTTGGTGAGGGAGAAAACATAAAGAAAAAAAAAAGTAAAAGAGGACAGCCTTTGCGGTGCCTGGTTGATATTTAATTAATTTTGGTGTAGGTGGTTATGGCAATGAAGAGTAAAGGTGGCAATGAAACTGTTTTTCAGTCCCTGCATCGTGCTCGTGAGCTGTATAGATTGAGACTGCTGCCGTTGATCAGCTGGCTTCTTTGTTTACTGAGTGTGCAATTGCTGAAGCTGACCCTGTAACAATTGAATTGTCTGCGAATAACATGGCTGGTCCTTCAACTACTCCTGATGCACATCGGGCTTCTATACTGGCAGAAACTGGCAGGATGCAGGTAGTGTTGGATGCAGTTTCAGACGGCAGCAGCTTCATCTGTTTAAAGTGTGGGGGCCTTGTTAGTAATCATCGCAAAGAGGAGCACTATGCATACTGGTGTTGTTAACTTTGATGCTTGGGTAAAGTGGTAGGTATCTGCTATGGTGATTCATTGTCTCTATATGCATTTTTTCCATACTAGTATTTGTTTTCTCACCTTGTTACGTGGCACATTTCTGTTTTCTGATGATTGCAGAGTAGATAGACTGGCGGAATTTCTTGCGAGCAAACTTCTGACTGCCTAATTTTGGTCGTTGGAACATTCATGCAATGATTATAGTGGAGTGAATTGCCAGACTGTGTTCCTTTCAGACTTAAAATCTCGTAAACCATATCGATTAAGGTGCCAGTGTGGAAAGTGTGAGTAACGACGCCCATGTTGACTCTCATGTCTAAGATTTGGGCCAATGCCATTGATCCGAATGCCAGCCTTTGGCTCAATGGCATGCCGATTGGCTGGTTACCTAGTCCTCCCCGGTTCAAAGCTGGAGAAGGCAAGTTTCCGGCAGCCTCTTACATCACTCCAGAAGTTATAGTATGGGCAAATCAGTAGGGGCCTTATTTATTGATATACGTTAGGAATTCTGCGGATTTTATATGTAATGATTAATAACGCATGTTGAATGGCTCCTTATGTCAATAATTCTGTTTCGTTGCTGATGTACATCATACTGGAAACCATGATTAAATATCATTATACTGTTCGTCATTGCAAAAGTGGATATTTGTTGAAATTTTGGATAGCGTTCAGTTACTCTTTTGTTATATTCAACCTTGAACTGATAGAAGTAGGCTACTTGTTATGTGAATTTAATGTAGAAAAAATTGCTTCCAGCAGAAGAAAACCTTTACCCAAATTCTTTACCGCCTATTAGTGTCTCTATCTGGTTTTGTTTTGCGTGTGTTTTGGTGGCCTCTTCTTTTTTCTTTTTTTTTCTTCTAGATTTTGCAAGCTGAGTGACTTGTTGGCTGTAGCATGGGAATTCTTATCTGAGGGTGTGGTTATAGCTTTATATTTTTGCGGAATATGTACTTGAACCTGGCTCGAAGATATTCATGAAACATGATAATATCTTTTTCAAAAGAATAATTCTTTTTGGGCTCGAGGTAGCGCTAGAAAGAGACCGAAGATTAGTCTTATTTTGGGGGAGTTCTTTAGTTAAAAGTCTCCCGAATCACTTGCTACTTTCGGAAAGCAATCCTCTTGACGGAGTGTCCGCTATGACGGGATAGAGAGAGAACAGGAGGCAAGAACATAATGCAAAGCGTGAGATGCGTATTATTTACGACAGTGAGAAACTAAGCGCACATAATAAATTTTTCAATACATTACTTTGTTCTTTACACACAAGAAGCCTAGACAAAGAAAAAACAAATCTAAGAATTTTCTTCTATTACTATGTGACAAACAAATGCTACAATATATGACCTATCAACAAAATCAATAATTGGATCAAACACAAAAGGACCATAAGAACTTACAGAAAAGAATAGAAGACCCTCGATACACATTTTCAAGATTTGATAGAAGAACTTTCCCTTCTATACAAGTGTTAGTATGAACAGACTACTTTTCAACATAATTTGTCTAACAAGATCTTAACCAATGCTTCAGACAGACCTCCTTTCTCGTCCAGTGATTATTTGCAACAGAATTTCAACGCCACAAAAGATGCTCCATATTCAGCAACGATGGCAAAACTTTCAGCATCTTGACAGCATTCTCCAAGACTCATAGGCATATAGTTGGAAAGCACTTATACTGCAGTAAGGAAAGAGGGATGTTATATTAATGCATCTTCTCTAAATCAAAAAGCAGTGATCATAAGGTCATGATTGATCCTAATATATTTAATAATAAACATTCGAATAGTTAGAAAAATTTTAAAAAAGAAAAAGAAAAAGGAAATTTGGAGAGTCTACAAGAAAAGCATATTTATGGCACATAAGTTCACGTTGAGACGTTAGCCAAACCACAAGAATTAAGATGGTTGCTACCTGAACCTAGTGTTCTGTTATTTCCCATGCCTTGCGTCAAGGATCATTCTTGTAGGCCAAAAAATGAATACAGGGCGACAGTAATTAGCTAATCAGAAAGGAATCACATGATATGCGGCAAAGCCTGTCGACGTGGCTTTGCTCTCATAATTGTTTCGTCACTATGTCGAATCCATTCTGAAAGTCTCCATGGCTTCTGCCACTTCCATTTGAATTGCACTAGCCATTGGTGATGACTTCTTTTCCACCTCCACAGCTTGCCAGAAGCTTGCCCTACAATTGCTAGTTTTTTCATCGAAAGCTGTCCAATGGGCACCATCTGGAAACGACGGCAAATCTTACTTCCTTTAGCCCAATAAAAAGACAAAGTCCAATTTTATATGTGGAGAACTATATTACCTTTCTACTTTGATCTATAAATGCTGCAGACTCCCTCACCAAGCCGTTAGCAACACCTGGGCTATATTTGAGCTGTTTCTGTACTGGCACAGACACCGGAGACAAAGGTCCATTCATGTCTTCAGCAAAGTGTTTCGATGAATTTGGAGAGTTCCCCTGTTGACGTTGAGTGATGATAAGTTCAATACTAATAATTGAAGCATAATCTTCCTAATGACAATGACCACGACTTACAAGAATACTAGGTAAATCATTTCCAAAACAAGTTCGTTATAAAAAGCCATGAAATATACTGCTCAAGAAATAAAGTTCGCCAAATGACATGTAATCTTACAGAAGCTGGTGAAGCCAATGCGGTTATAACAGTTTGATCTCTCAACTTAAGCTCCTTCTCAGTTTCCTTTCTTTTCATCTCACTCTGCCGTAATAGACCTACAAGTTCTTTGATTTGATCTTTCATTTCCCTGATCTCCATGTCCTTCTCCCACAGTTGGCACCTGGAGAAACAGTAAGAACTCATACTTTGAATTTTAAGACATACTAGCTAACCACTATGATCCACTCACAATTAAAAAAAAAAAAAAAAATCACTCCATAAACGGTCATAATTCGGCATGACTAATAATAACATATATTATGCAAATTATTAGAGATCTACTCTTCATTTTAGGTCAAAATCAGATTGGTTAGATTAGCTTATTTAGATTTGAATGGTGCACTTTAATGAAGAAAATGGTAGGTTAAACAAAGTACCTTGCATCTGCAACAGAATTAAACATATATTGAAGCAAATTCTTGGCTTCTCCCATTGAGCGCAACTGATTCCAGCGCCCACGATTAGTGAAGGCCCGTTCTCGTTCTTCTGCCTCGGAAAGTTGAGAAGCCATTGCTACGAGTGAATTAGATGAGATGCTCAGCATGTTCTCAAGTGATGCTATTCTGGCTATTCTTGCATTTTGTGACATGGAGCATACTCTGAGAAAATGACACAAGTGTTAAAAGCCAACAGAAATAGAGAAGTTTTAATTTCTGTTTGTCATACACTATCATTTAAAAGACCCGAGATTCCAAAAGTGGCACAACCTTGAGAATTAAAAAGAAAAAAGACATAAGTATAAGCTTGTTAATGTAGTTTTACGCAAGCAGCATCTTCAGCCTTGTAACTGGGAAAAAAATAATACCTAGCAAATCCGTTCTTTCCTCTTGGAGGACTGAGTCCCTTTGCAGCAAACTCATTTACTTGCTTCAACATGGCCAACTCTTCTGCAAGGGCTGCTCGCCTGAAGATTGCACAATATTTTATTAAAGACAACACTACAGATCAATCAGCAAGAAAATATTGGCTAAACATATGTTTTACATACACTTGACTCTGCTTCTCATACTCAAAACGGACTTCATGTTCTTTCACCATGACTTCTAGCTCGTGATCAAGCCATCGTTGCAAGGACTTCTCATTGCTCTAAACATGCAACTCCAACTTATTCATTTGAGCCTACTAATGGATAGTAAACAAATTTGAGAAGGAAAGGAAAGATCATTACCAGGCCGTTTGTTCCACTTCCATTGGTAGTAACTGGAAAATGAAATGACATTAGACATCAAACAAAAAGGAAGAGTCCATCCACTCAAACCCTCCCCCCGAAAAAAGTTACTGACAAATTAGACAGTCCCCTCTATAAAAGGCATTTCAAGGGAACTTCAATTTTAAATACTCTGATAAACTATAACTTGGTCTGTGAACTCCTATATAGAAGGAGATATGAATTATTAAAGAATAGTGTCTTTGTCTCAAAGGCCTCAATGTGCATGCTATTGTCCAAACAAATCATACCTGATGTGTCTCGGCTGGAAGATTTACGAGCTTCCAGCAGCTCCTTTAGCCTCTTGGTGGCCATTGCAGCTTCTTCAGTCTTTCTTTGAAGGACCTAAAAGAAATATATTTATCTAACATTAGCAATTGTTTTGTCTTGTATCAGTAATGACAACCACAAAAGTCAAGAATAACATTCACAGAGGATTTTTTTCCAAACTATTATCTTTTCCAATAAGAATTACACAACGTATGGAATATGCCAATGACATTAGCAAAGTCCACTTGAGTATACCTTACTAGATTTATTTTGGGAAGTCCTTGAGACAAGATTAAAAAGTAAAATAGGGCAGCCATCTGACAACTTAGAAACACTCACCATTTTCTGGCGTTGATTTAAAGCTTGCAGTTTATGCCTTTCATACTCATTTCTTCTTCCTTCCTTCCGCAACTGCGCTTGGAAACATATAATAAGTACAATGTAATAGAGCATTTAAGGCGTGGAGGTAAAGTGTGCCAGTTCAAGTCAATGTAAATCAAACGTTTATGGTCATACTAACTCGTAGCACTGCTTGCAAATTTGCAAAATATTAACGCAAGACTAAAATGACCATGATCTCTTCTATGACCTCTTGAACTTTAAGGGCATACTGTCAGGTCTCAGATTCCAAAATAAGCATGGATGTATTATTACTTTTTTAATAGAGAAACATCAATTGATAATGGTGCAATTATAATCATGGGAAGAGCAGGGTGAATTTCATAGAAGTGTCATAGATAAATTTAAATATAAATTAAAAAAAAAAAAAGGAAGACTCATACTTGAAGCAGTTCCTTCTCTCTAGAAGCTTTCCACTGCCGAAATTGCTCTGCCTCTTGTTTTATCCTATTTTGCAATTGAACCTGCGAGGGTATTCATATTATAACAAAGTATAGGTATATCACGTCATTAAATTATGGATATGAAGAAATGCAAGATTCAACCTTTTGTGCCTTTATAGATTGAATTTCATCCTGCAGTCTCTTTGCTGCTTCATCACTTTTTTGCTTTTGCTTTAATAGCTGAACCTGGCTCTCTTGTTTCTTCTTCAGGTCCAGAATCTAGTGTTCAAGAATTTCAAAAAGATTTAGCAATTTAATATCTCTTCCAATTTTAAATCGTCCAAATGGTGAAATATAGATTGAAATTGGACTCTTCACCTGAGCTTCAAGTGCTTTCAGTTTTTGGGCATGAATATCCTCTAATTTCTGTGTTTGTCCATCAGAACTAGCAGCAAGATTTTCAACCTCAGCCAAAAGGTGATCCCTCTCTCTCTGCATTCATGAATTTACATATATGAATTTTCAGTATTTTCTGAAGGAGTAAAAATACTTATTTGTAATCTCCACTGAACCTGTACAACTCTCTTCTCATCCTCGAGTTCCATTATTTTCCTTCCAAAGTGTTGCTTGAGTGCTTCAGCGTCAGATGCTCCAAAAAGCTTGATTTCAGACTGTACAGACATTTACCAATATGCATTAGCAAGAAAGAAAGATAAAAGAGAGTAAGAAAGGCACCTCTTATATGGTCTAATTGCAAGGTTTTCAGATTGTTAAATAATACTGGGGGCAGAAATGTCCAATGCTGCCTATGATTTTTTTTTTTTTGTTGACATCTAAAATCCAATGGCATGAATAATCTGATCATTCGGTAAGGTGCCAACCTCAGTTACTAAACTATCCACATAATTTGTAGAGGAATCAAATTGAAGTATGAACACAATAGTTTTCTTCTCTCTCTCTCACACACACACACACAAAATCTTTTCCTACCACATTTTGACCATAATTTGACAATTAAAGCAGAGAACATATCACCCATTAAAAAAAATATTTTGTCACTATAAATTTAATTGAAACACGACTTTTTCACTATATGGTCGATCAAGTTAAAGAATAGGAAACTACCCAAGGATGCATTGCTTTTTATGTCTTTCCCGAGTGATGCATAACATGTATATATATGTGATGGATATATGTAAGTACTATAACAACCTCTTTCTGCTCCAAGCGTTTATTCAACTCATGTAACTCTCTGTCCATACTATTTTGTAGAAGTGTGTGTTCCCACTCTTTTGCTACTTCTTCAATTTCCCTTGAATCACCTGCTAAAATTGGCAATTTTAACCGAGGCAAAGTAGTTCTAATCTTACATGAATAAGCAAATGCAAGTTTAGAGCTGGCTTCAATGACAGATTATAAAATTTGGGATAAAGAAGAGTCTTACCTGTTGTTTCACTCATTGGATAATCAGTTGGTATGATAGGCAAGCTCCTCCTAAGCCCATCAGTCTTCACAAGGCAAGTGCTAACATCCTGAAAGATAAAGTTTTAAAACTTGCATGTATAGCTTATTTGGCCAATATCTCGAACTCAATTTGATGACTATAATAATCAATATGACAGTCCGTAAAGTGGAATACAAAAATCAAGATAACATGGAAGAAAAACCTATGCAATATAAAAGGTATCAGAGGAGAAATGTAAGCCAAAGAAGAATCAAGACATACATGAACATCCTTTTCACATTGTTCAACAACAGAGCATCTACTACGATATTCATGAAGTTCACGACAGAGATCCTCATTAGCAGCTTCAAGCCATGCAATTCTTTCCTTGAGGACCTACATAATGAATTATATGAAAATTATACATTCGACTATACGCATACAAGTAATATATATATATATATATATATATATATATATATATATATATATATATGTATATGTATAAAATAATTACTTTATATTAGAAGTCCTCACAGGTTGACATGATGAGCTATTGATTGATTTGTAATTAAGCATTATAAGTCATGTCCATGCAAAGTTACCACTTACCACGTACAGGATACATTGCAAGTAATCAATACGTTCATTAGAAACATAATTTAACAGAAGGCAAATACCTGAACTTCCTCAGATGAGCCGCCGGCACGAGCACAAAGTTCTGCCTGCAAATACTCTAGTTGTTGTCGCATCTTTAGCATCTCATTGGACATGGGATCTCTATTGATCTATTGAAAAACATTAGTGATAAATTATTTCTAAGTTGTCAAAAAAGGAAGAGAAACAGAGTTTATTTAGATACTTACGACAGGCTTATTCTGGATGTTGCGTGCACGATTTGCATACTTCAAAGTGTTAAGGGTTTCCTCGGCATTAATATCAGCAGGACTTACGCAGGCTGGCACAGAAAAAATCTTTTTCATGTAAGACAGAAAAAATAACTACACATTGCTTCAGATGCAAGCTCAAAGGTAAGAGCAGAATTAAACATTTTAACATCATCATGAATGTTCAATGCCATAAAAAAGATGCAAGTTGTTTAATAGTTTATTAACCACACAAATCCGTCAAATGATCTTTGAGAGCTATAGAAAGAAGGTTTGAGAATGCACAGTCCAGAACATTGAACTTAAGCATGTTCGAAATTGCTTCTAACACCCTGCCACTTTCTATGATTGAATAGAAGCAAGTGATATATCCGATTGATTCCATGCAGAATTTAAGAAATGCTAGCTATAAAATTTATCTTTTGCATGGTAATGGTATGATAATTATTGGAGGATTAGGATGGAAGCAAGTGAGAAAAACAACAAACCTATCATAACAGTTCTGCTGTTACCGCCAAGCGAGTCCTGAAAATCATTTAAATTGATCCATAAATACAAAAAAATATAAAAATGAAAATAAATATCACAATAAAATTAGCTAAAACAAGGGAAGAAACAATTAAAATTTTCATTTACACATTTGCTGTTGTTATCATTTCTCTCTTTCTCCTTGGAAATTCAAATTTATCGATTATAATAAATAATAGATTCCAAGTTTTAATATATGATTATTCAAAAGTTAATTTTTGTTGTCATATATTCAAACGATATTCGTTTTGGGGGTTGGGGCAGAGAAACATCTACTTCAAATATTTTTTTAAAAAAAACACCAAGTAATAAAGAATAGAGAGAATTATTATTTGGTTAAAAGACCATATTTTTCTAAATACAGAGGAAATCCAATTTGGTTCCTCCCAAAGACTTATGTGGTTATTGTGTTAATCTGTTTATTTTTGAACATGTTAACCACATAATCACATAGCATTAAAGTGGTATTTTGGGCATTTTATATGGTATACTTTTAATTAATCTGTTTATTATATGGAATTCCTCCATGTTTGGAACCAATTTTTTTTTTTCAACTTGAGTAACCAAACAATAATTCTCTCGAAAGATTACTAAATCACCTTTTTAGATTTTCAACGTCAGAGAATCAAAATATTAAGATATCAAACCTGCAAAAGGCGAGTCAGTTTACTATCCCGGTAAGGAACATGAACACCTTCCTTGCGCTTCTTTTCATCACCAAGTGCACTAATAACGTTACCAAGTGCGAGAAGGCCTTTGTTAATGTGAACTCCTGTTCGAAAGATGAAATTTGATTACGTAGGGATCTAAAGCATGCTTAGATGCTACAAGTGAGTACCGACGCCATCTTACCTTCCTTGAAACGTAGACCATCAGATCCTGTTCTTTTAGCCCGTTCTGATCCAGCAAGATCTACTAAGTGTAACTTCGCGCATAAATACTCTTCATTCATGGTCTCATTTATACTGCTCTCACTAGGAATAGCAGGATTGAGCTTACGCATTTGCTCTAATGTGATGGTGAAGATGGCATGTGAACGACTAGTTGGAGACATGGTAACAGAAGAGTAAGTAGTAGAAGAGAACTGCAACTGGACAAAGAGTAAGAGCAATTTCAAGCACATCTTTTTAATCCCATGCTGGGACACTGACAAGTGAATTGCCAGAAGATTCACAAACAAATTGCAAGCATCCGTTCTTGCTGGACCAAAAGATCTATATCCATTGTTTATTAAGTTCGGCAACTAAAAATCCACAAAATAAACATCGACATGGTTTTGCAGAAAACAAATAAGAGCTCAAATTCCTTTTCAGGACTTGTTAGATGCATAAACCCATCGATGAAGCCCTACTAAAATATTTAAAACAACAGATCTTAAAGGCAAATAATGTTAGTTAATTGGAAAATATCTGAATTTTATGCAAAACTTCCTGGCATATGTTTATGCGTTCAAAACAGAGAAGGAAAATGCAAACTCAACCTGGATTGGCTATTCATATTTGTGCTCCCTGTTGCTCTGCTCAAGGATCCTTGTTCCAGGCAAGCAGCCATTTCTTTTAGTGTTGTAACGCTGACTTCCGTAGATCCTGCTAGGGTAATGACACCATTAGATGTCTCACGAATTTGTATTGGTGGTTTCCCAGGAAGAGTCACTTTTCCTGCATGTCCATTGGCAGTTTCTGGTTTGCTCATAGGAGAGGAATCCAGCAAGTCTCGAACTTCTTCTTTAAGAATCTTTCTCAAAATTAAACATCTTGATCAGATACTTAATCCAAATAATTCAAAGACAAGAAATCAACAAAATCAAATATTACAGTGTGAAATTTTCAAACATGACTATACCAATAACAGACCTCGATAAAGGAAACTTGCAACTGGAATTCAATCTGATGCTTTAAGGATTCAATTTTGTTGAACAAAACATTCATAACTTGTGGAATTATTCCTGTTTGGCAACCATCTTTAAAGCCGGTGCCCATGGTATAAGTTTTTCCGGAACCTGTCTGCAATAAAGTGAAAGTGTCACTTTAAAAAAAATATCCCTAGCAGCATGTAACTCTCTTTGTTTTAACGGCTTACTCTAAGATGGTGATTATACCTGACCATATGCGAGAACAGTAGCATTATATCCCTGGAATAATCCATCAACAAGGGGGGCAACACATTCTTCAAACATGGCAGATGCGGGAGAACCGGCGCTCCCGTAAACATGATCAAATGTAAAAGAATGAGCGCCAAGTTGTACCTGCATTAGAAAGGAGGAAAAACATGTGAATTGATCCAAGTTTTAGCTATCTGGATACACTTACATGATATGCAATCGTAAATGAGGGCGTCGAAAGACTAAAACTTGTAACTTGCTGCCATCCATTCAACATACAAAGGAGAAAAGTAGAAAATTCTTCGAAAAAATAAATAATGAGTGAATCAATAATAGTTTTAATTGAACAGAGAAGCGCATAAAAATTCATTCATTCTGATGGTTTTATCCTGGGGAAGAAAGTGCGACCCATTATTATCATTATGAAACATAAAATCAGCCGATAACTTCGCACCAATCACAAGATATTTTAACAAAATTGTAAACTAAAATGGATGAAAGAGCCTGCACAACAGATTTGTAAAAAGGTTTGTTGTAGTTCAAGTGGCACCGCTAAACTAAAGAGCCACTTTCAATCACTGAGTCCCTTTTATCATTGCGTGCAGATAAAAAGTCATTAACACGGTAAGATCGTTGGAGGTGAAAGGAGAAATTGAAAATACTGGTGCAAGTCCTACTGACCCCAAACCCCTATCTCACCAAAACAGTGTTTCAGAACCATACGTGTTTTCAAGCCAATAATGATGCAACCCCAACGACAGAATGAAGTCAATTATCCCAATTAAGGAAGTAAGACATAATAAAACCACAAGAACAATTCGACAATGAAATGGGAAGAACGGATGTTTCTACTGTGCACCACAAACCCCGTCCCTGTCTCTCATCTTTCATTAGGCGAGTAACTTGGGATCTAGATCTCTCGCAGATTCATCGATTGGAAACTCCATGCTAAACACAAAAGACTACGCAAAATTCAATGCACCAATATGAACCCTCCCTCCTCCCCCGATGGCAATGCTTTTCAGTGTTGACATTCGATTGACAAAACTAGACCATCGCATTGTTGTGATTGATTTCACCTGAGGCTTCCCAGGAATGACGGTGACACAATCTTTACAGCCTTGAAGCTTCTCATCATTGATGAGAGGTCGCACATGGACCGCAACTTTAACGCAACAATCTTCCCCTGCTTCCATAGGGAAGCAGCTCAGAAATCGAAAGAAGAGTTCTGCGAGTGAATCAGTATCAGCGGCTCAGTGCGAACGAGAGAAGATCAATTCAGCTGGCTTTAGACAACCGTTCTCTTTGTCTGCAGGGAAATTGGGAGAATTTTCAGGACAAGAAAGAAAGTGATTGAGTAACCAGAGGAGCTAGAAACAAACTGAGGCTTTGAGACAATGTTAGAGAGAGAAAGTGAAGGGTAGTGGCGGAAATAGAAGCTATGAGAAAGAGGACACTGAAACTGAAGCTGAAGCTGCTCAAGGTAACTGTAAAGACAGCAAACCAACCGCTATCATTTTCCTTCACCTCTACATTAGCAGTCTAAAATGGTTGCGTGCTGTGAATCTCTCAGCATTATCTTTCCCAAATTGTCCCTCTTCCTTTAGCAACGGCTTTCCCTGTGCTTCCCCGGCATAAAGTTGCTGTTAATCCCGTTACACTTGGAATTTCCACTTTACCCCCGACGTCACTCAATTTTCCTTTTTTATTATTTAATTTAATTTAATTTAATAAATAAACAAGATAGGAGGAGGAGTTGAAGAGAATGTAATCTAGTTCCAAATATAAATTGGTATATGGAATAGAATATGTAAGATTGGAGAAGAAGGTAGAAAAAAGAATCCCGCAACACAAAGCCACGTGATACGGAACCGGATACACCATTACGGATTCTCAGCATTCAGTCTTTCACACTACACCGTCATTATCACCTAGCTTCACAGGTGCAATAGGACAGTAGTATTTTTTATGCCACGCGTCGGATTTTCCTTGGTTCTCTCTTTGCATATGTGCATATGCCATCTCCATTCACACATCACCAATGATTTTGGGCATTTTTTTTTCCCCTTCGAATCCACAAAATAACAATGTATTTCCTTTCTGTACAATCATTTCCCTCAACATAGTATCAATTTAACGCTTTTTACAATTTTTGCAAATATCTAGATTTTTTTTTATGAGATAGAGATTTTTATTTAAATAGAAGATTATGATTGATTTAATTTTTTATCTACAAAGTCAAACAATGTAGCAAACTTTAAAAAAGCCATTTCTTTATCTCAAATTAATTTATATGAAGTCCAAAAATTTCGAATATGAAAGGAAAAATATCACAACGGACCAAACTGCACCGAAAGATATATCTATCAAATCTAAAAAATAAAATAAATACTTGTAAAGTTATAATCTAAAAAATAAAATAAAAGATGGCATTGGTAGAGGAAGGAAGTAAAGGGAGGGAGAGAAAAAGAGACCCATCTATTGGACATGGCCAGCTGGTTGGCCTCTTCCCTCACATGGCGCTTAGCTTCTATAATTTGGTGGACCCCAATTTAACTCGGTCAGACTTTGATGGTCCCCCCCCCTAAGCAGAACAGAATTTGTGGCAGCCAATAAATTCATCTTTGTAGTTTGCTATTAAAGCATACTATCTTCTCCTCGTCAAGTCAGCAATGGGACTGGAAGCAGTCTTGTGCCTGGAAAACAGCTCACTTTGTCTTTCTACACGTATACATCAGAATTTAGCTAAAAACATCAAATTCTCAACGGTCATTTTACCTACATCCATCACCAAATTTATGTCTACACTTTCTTTTCTATCAATCATTACAGATTAATTGTAGTAGCAAATTCATTTCCAATTTTCATGCAATCTAAAAATGGGTAGAAAATCAATAAAAGACGTTTGTTTAATAGCTTAGACTCCAAGTTTTCTTAGGTTAAAAATTTGGAGTTGAATACTTAGAATACTAATCCAATAAAAATTATGTAAGCAGACTGAAATTGCAGGAATCCTATCCCCACGTTGGGGGTTGTCTTTCGTTCTAATTGAGAAAAGAGACTGTTGAGTTAATTAAGAGGATGTAACAAAGAATTCAAAGGTAGTTGCACAGAGGGGCCGCCGATGAGTAATGACGGTGGAAAATATAGGTTCCACGCTGCCTTAAACTGAACTCAATGTTTAAATACAATGAGCTTGCAGATGTAGATAGTCTAGATTTATCAGGCTTTTGCTTTTTTTTTTTGAGACCTTGAGAGGGACTTGGACATTTATGAGAGTTCAATTAGATCTTCCGAAGCCTAAAAGTCTTGACAATATCTGTATTAATATCACGGAGGCAAAGCGTGCCAAAAATTGATGGGTGGGCCATCGCCAAAAAATTATCATTTCATTACCTTTACCTGCATCTATCTAACCTCGCTTCTCGCACTGGGTAAGTTAAGCCTACATACTTTCACATGCTGGAAAATGTATAATAACTTGTCTCAGTATATATAAACGCATACAATTCTCAATGCTGTTTTTAGGAGTAAGAAGCTTGAAAAAGGAAAGCCTTATTATTTTTAACTTAGAGAAGTTGATTTGTAGTGTACGATTCTTCTCATACAAAAGTAGCATATTGATTTAATCATTTTCTATTATTTTTCTTTTTGTTGCATACAAAACAGAAAATGACCACTCCTCTGCTTGGCTCTCTTTTTCTTTGATATGGTGGACTGCAAGCGAAGCAAACTCTCTTTTTTTCTGCACCTCCGTGGCTCCTTTATTCAGAAGGAAGAACAAAGAACTGTAGCAGAGTGATACTACATACAATCCCAACCCTAAGCTTCTTTTTCAAACTAACTCTTACTTCGTTCATTGGATTTTGTCATCTCGAACGTTAGCTCAGATGCGTACAACGCAACCACTAAGTGGCCCCCATTGAACTGTTTCTTTCGGCAACAGATAGATAATCTTTGGTGAATAATTATGGTTATGGGGATGTTAGCCTGTTAGTAAACATCCAGCCGAGTTCTTCTAGGTGCCAAGTGTAATCCATGAATCATTACCTTTTTAACTATAGAGACAGAAGCTTAATTCAAATGCTTAAGAGGATTATTAGTTTGCACTTTACTCAATAAATTGGCTCTGATAATTCTCCGTGTCTCTCTGCTACTCTGTTCTGTAAGGGAATTGATTTTCGTTCGGTTACATGCGAGCGTCGTATTAACATTGGAAAAACACTGTCATTAATCACAGGATTGAAGAAAACTAGATTCATTTTAATGAACCATGGCAGTGGGAAGTAACTTTACCTTTATGCTTTAAGCGTGGATGCTAACGCTGCAGCAGCAGTAGTGCTTTCTTTATTCACAACCCCACCTTTTTTTTTTTTTTTTTCTCTGTGCTTTCTTCTTCTTCTAACCATGTGGACCTTTGAATCACATGCTCCCACCACCTTTACATCACTAACATCATTCCTAATCCTCCTTTTTCTGACCAATCTCACATCTTTTTGCCTCCTTTCGTCCTATCATTCTCTATCACCACCTCCTACTTTTATTTATCAGAATCATTAATAATATAATTAGAACTACCTTAATGTCCAATAGCAGCGCAGTTTATTGACTCCAATGCACTGATCATTTCAAGTACATCAAAATTATCCTGTGGTTTCATTTCATAGAAAAACAAATGATTCCCCATAAACATAATTATCAAACCTGGCCCTACCCCTTTGGCCACTCAAAGCCATTACGCAATCTAGCTGACTGCGTGCTTTGCTTTGATTTGGCTTTCCATTATATCCTGTCTTGGATAAAAACTACAATGCCTCCAAATCATATGTCTTCCCCTCTTTGCTCAAGACTGTGATATCAGAACAGCATGCAGTTGGAAACACAACATGTGCATCATTGCTACCTTCCATCATTACCATACGTCAATGTGCTGTCGGAGGCCTAGCTAGAGAAGTCGAGTAACCCTTTTTCGACAATTACCAGATGCATTTACGATGATTGGCCTTTGGTGAATGCTCTCCACCCTTCACTAATATATTTCATTCACTCCTTTCTATAAAGTTAAGCCATATATGCAAGCTCTAACACTAAATGTCATCCTTTATTTCCCTTTTTTATCTGTGGATCATGGCTTAGGCTAATGGGACCCCTTTTCTACAAGACCTTTTTTTATTTTTCTTGTGTGGATTTTCACAATAATATCTTTCTTAGCCTACTACGTGTACTTCCCTTGGAGGCCCAACAAGTTGAGGGAAGAATCCAAATATGGGCCTTTGAGTTGTGCATAAATCAATTCTGGACTTTTACGTTTACCTGGAGACCCAACAAGTGGAGGAGGGTCATTTCTTCCAGCACTCCCCTTCAAAAAAGAGGATGTGCTAGAAGAAGTGATCCAAGCAGAGGAAGGAAAACCCAACGGTCGAAGAAGTCGTGGAGATCGGGACATAGAAAATGTCGGGTGGAATCGTGCATCGTCGTCTTACGGAGGAGCGAAAAGCCTGGCTTAAGAATCACCCTCTTGTACGTACTCGCTTATTTTCTTCACTCTCATTTATGTTAAAACTCATCCATGATACTAATGTTTGCCTTTCGTAGGGTTTCCCACTTGATTGCGCATAGAATTGAATCGTTGGTGAGTTAAAGTTCGATTTTTTTTCTTTTTTCTTTTAAATGACGATTAGGGTTTTGGCAGGGTATCAATTTATGTATTTTCAAGGCTTGGAAACCTGCCATTACTGTGAAGCAAATTCTCGTGGGGATTCGAGATTTACTGGACCGACCAAATCCTGCACAAACTGAAGGGTACCGGCTTTTCATTGAGGTTCTTCTCCGCTCTCTATATCTATGGGTGAAATGTAACGTTGCTTTTGAATACAATCATTAATTTCCTAGTCACTTTTCTTAGTCATGGTGTATGTCTCGGTAAAATCTTGTTTTGGCCAAAGATCTTTGTAAAGAAGTTTCTTAGTGTGAGATTCGATATTTATGATCCATCTTCTCTCGTTGCGTACTAATTTATGGGTTTGGAGATAAATACTTAGAAAGGCTTACTTGATCGAGATTGCTGTATTGCGTGAAGTGACTGAACAGAATTGAGTATTTGAGACTTGTGCAGAAGGTAGTTAAAACAGAGTTATTTGCTTTGACGAATTTACGGACCCGACACGACTGCAGCCCATTCAATCTACTTACTATGATATAGTCAACTTCTAAATTTCGAATTTACATAAGCGCTTGGCAGTGGGGCTGCGCTTCTTTTACAGCTTAAGCTATTTGCAGGTTTTGACCTTGTCCCCATCAACTCGGGCACGGTTTCCTCTGTATTGTTTCACAAGGTGCTTACTGTTTCTGATTTGGGTTCTTTCTTTTGTTTTTGTCTGGTCTAAGAAGAAATGGGTCGTGTTCTGACCTTATTTATCTCTGTCCTCTGGAAGGTGTCAACGGCAAACAACATATGATGAAGGGAAATATCATGTATGCATTGTTGAGGGGTGCACACCATTTGACCGTTTGAATTTCCGCGAGATGCGGTCATCAGCTCTATTTTAGTCTTCTTTTCTAATCTTTGACTGATTAGCGAAGGGTCGACACGCAATTAAATTCTTATTCTGTTCAATCAGCTTTCTGATGCCACCAACCCATTCGGAAAGAATAAACTAATCGACTGCCTTTTTCTAAACTTAAATATGACTTTGTCATATCTAGTAATGCCAAAAGAGCCTTCAAGGAAGGCGAAACACAACCTCAGGTGGCTTTAAGCTTGGAAAACAGCGAAAAGATCGTTTGCATTGCATGGGACAAAACTTGCAAAATCATTTTATATACGAGAATTCAGAATGCATGTTTACAGAGGGAAAGAATCTCTTCCAAAAGACAACTTAGCCACCAAAAGAAAATAAAATAAAATAAAATAAAACCACCAGTTAGTAAGTTAAAGCCTCCTATATCGAAGATAAATAAATGTGCCATGTCTAAGAGCGTAGCTGCGTATGTGTGTATGTTCATTCGTATAGGGCTAAGGTAAGCATATCCACTTAGAAAAGCAACAATGAAGTTAGATGCCAGAACATCTCTTGCAGTGACTGCATGCGTACAATCGATTGTTAATTGTGCAGTTTACAGAGATCGGATGTCTTACAACTGATTGCACGAATTTAAATCTCCTGCAGCCGACTGCACAATTGCAGGAGATTCGGGTCCAACCAAGACAGCATAGATCTATCCACCCTCTGTACTAGGATGCTGTTTTTTGAGATTTTTCAGTGCCATCCAAGACGATTTCAAATAGATCAGCCTCGGACTCCTCATCGAAATCTACCACTCGATTACTGTGGCCGCCTTTGATTAGAGATCGGTTAAGCCATTGAGAATCAATTCTTCCCATGGAGAAGAGCTCCTTGCTGTCTTCGTAGCCAAGTGTAGCAGCTGGGGAATTTACAAGAGGGGCTATAAAACATGGATTTGGCGTTCTTTGTGCATTTGCAGGAGCATATTTGAATGTACTTTGCCCATAATTAACTGATACCAAAATGTCTATATTTGCAGCCAAGGTTGGATACAGTGGACAGCCAAATTCCTCTGATTGGCAGCGAACTACATGCACCAATTCTGAGTCTAATGTGAAGAAGACCTTCTTTTGCCTCGGATCAAAACCACAACCTATTACCTTATCAGTTGCTACCCATTCTGCCTTCTCGGATTCGAATACAAGTTTGATTCCTGCGAGGGAGAGACCACATACCAAGTTACATAAAGATGTCTATAAGGAAAAAAACTAAGCAAAATAGTAAACCGTATTAAACTAAAACGGAGAGACTTGTAATTTTATGAATGACCAACATTTGTTATGGACCCTTCACATTGTTGATCTTTTAGGTAGTGGGTTTTAGTTGTTCCCGTTTGGATGCATCAACACTAAACAAACTATGGGTTGTGAATCTGTACTTTTCTTATCTGTCAGCTAAAGGTCCCCTCCTCTGCTCTACAAATCTTGACATAATGGTAAAGAAAATTGCATTGAAAATAAAGGCCGGAAATTTACCATCGAGACAGACAGAACCATTGGAGTTGAAGCCAATGCTGCCAGGGTAGCTCCCTGGAACTCTCAAGGGAAGAGAACCTCCTGTTGTTAGCCCCAGTGAAAACATCGCCGACTCAGTCTTGCCACTGTCTTTACCATCAAGTTTCAATTCATCAACATTGTTTATTTTATGACTGCTGGTAACATGCATCGAAGCCTCCGAATTCCCTTTAGCATTTGAATGATCTTGAATGAGTTTCGTCTTCTCACCTTCTCTGACCTTTCCAATCGATTCAGAATCACCGGCACCAGAATACAGAATCGTAATTTCAAAATAGGCTTCTTGTGGGAAGGAATAGTTTCCCTGAGGAGGGCCCGGCAGAGGCAGAGCCGTAGTAATCACAGCAGCAACAGCCATGGAAGAATCATTTGAATGGAATTTTCTAATAAGCCCAGAATTTAGCCTTATCTTCTGCATAAAATCAGCCGATTCCTGACTCACTTCCCATCTTATGTCAGTCTCTGTTTCTTTTCCATTATCACCTGCTGCACACGCCCCAAAAAGTGAGGATCTTTTAGAAGGAAACGGCATGTAGCTCTTGTAGCTTGTAAAAGCAAATCGAGACCATCCATTTTCAATAGCATCAGCGGCCATGGTGGGATGATCAGCCCAATTGAACAAAGGTCTTCCAGAAACCCCACGACGAAAAACATGAATATTGCCTCTGTTCTTGCTGCCCCGAAGCTGATCAAACTGATGATAAACAGTGGGTTGGTGATGACGACTAGCAATACCGGCTTGGAGGGTCTCCACTGTGCTTAATCTATCCGGTTCAACAAGATTTATACTTCCTCTTTGACGACACCAACGCCAAATAAATACCAATACGAGCGTCGAAACACATCCCACGGAGGCTGCAATCAGAGCAACATGTATCCATTGGCTCATCTCTTCTCTTTCTGATTTCTTTTTTTCCTCTGCGATTTTTAGGCATAGATTGTTTTGATTGATAAGGATTGGTATCTGAGGACTTTACGCAAAAGAAGAAGGAATAGGGAATGACGGACGAGGAGAAAATTATAAGGTCTGGTCTGGCGTGGACTAAGACTGGTTCAATTAAGGCAAGCAGCCAAGGGAGGCGCAAGGTATTACCAAACAATATATTTGGCACACCAAGGTTCCACTTTTCAGTTCCCTTCTTAATTTAATATTTCTCAACAGACATATTCTCCTCATTAATAAGCAAAGAACGCGTTTGTTGATTCGTTTTTTTTTTAAAAAAAAAAAAAAAAATCAGAACAGAGAAAGGAACGAAGGGGTTCCTGGTTATGCTTTTCATTGGAAGCACTTCTACATAACAAATGGTCCTGCTTTGATTGGCACAGATGATTTTCCTTTACACAGATAAAACAGAAAGTTGTGTTTGTTTTCCAGTCTTTTCTTTTAAATTTTGACTTTATGCTGATCTTTCAAAACCAAAACCTCCAAATGCATTCCGGGAGTACGGTGCTTCTCTCTTTTAAGTATCAAACGGCTTTTCTTTGTTGAAAGATAATGCCTTTATCTGACATTTGGGATACTCTCTTTCTCCGTACAAACAAAAACGGAGTTTTTAAGATGTTAGATTCTAAAAGGAGAAAATGGCGACATTGGATTGGATTGGATTGGACTGCCCGAAAGCCGCAGACGGATAAAAAAGTTACCAACAAAAAAGCATAAATTTTTCATAGCACTATGTTTATCTCTATCTCTTTTATTTTATTGGATTCTATTCTTTGTCTGATAAATCGTAAAAGACCACTCAAGGTGAAGGGTCAATCACATTTTTTTTTAAAAAAAAAAAAGATAAATAATTTGATGCATGACTCTAGAAAGAAATATGAAAAAATAAATTAAAAATCTTGTCAAATCCAAAAATTTTAAAAAAGAAATATACAAATAACAATAAAAAAGAAACTGCAACTTGACGTCAATTTTAAGAAGGATACGATGCTTTTTAAGTTTTTTTTTTTTTTTTTAAATTCCTAAATAAGTGTAAGTTCGATACGACCAAAAATAGCACCCGACATAATTGTTTATTTTCTTAAATCAACACAATTTTTTTCAAAGAAAAAAGTCCACGTGTAAATTTTGTCGTATTGGATGGATTATGGATCTTCCAGATGGCAAAGTCGGTGCTGAGGTAGGAGAGAAACTAGGTGCAGAGCTGCTGGCAAATAAATACAAATGTATTCGTATATCACCAGTATTGATGACCAACTTCATTTGTCTACTAATATTTGGGTTCGTTTGGAATCAACATTTTATTAAAGTATATTAATTAAATTTTGTGCGAGAAATTTTTAGAAATATTTTAACCAAAATATAGAGATATTTTGCAGATTATAAATTTATCTCGTTAGTTTGAGCTTGGCATCGTCCAAAACCAAAAATAAAAGAAGGAACGAGCCAAATAATTAATAATCATTCCCCGCCCAGTTATTTTGACGATGATACATCATACATAATTGAATTTCTATTTAAAGAGTTGATGCATCAAATTATAACCGAAGGCTTTACGGTGTTATTTCATTTCAAAAGATGATCATCTAAATACCTTTACTGATAAGAGTTTTCTAGCATAGCATGCTTTTCTTTTGTCGGAGAGATTATATACTTAGTTACATGCAGAGGAAGACAAAGTAACAAAAGAAGAGAAAGGGAAACAAAGCCTCAGTGATGGTAATGGGAAAAGAGGCTTTCGTTTTCAAGACACCCTTCTAGTTCTTGCATTGGATAATTCATTAGACCCATAAGTTAATTGCTTGGAAAGCAAATTTGTCCTCTCAGTTTTTTTTTTTTTTTTAACACGTGTCACCTATGCGTCAGCACAAAAACTCCCACTCTAATTTTATGAATAAGAGCGTCCGCAGTGGGGAGTATTTAATCGTCCCACAGATGTTATGCATCGACAATTGTGAGAGAGCATGAAGAGAGATGCCTACATGGCAACCTTTTTAGAATGCAACGACATTCACTTAATTGATGATGTATAGCAAAAAAAATGGAAAAAAAAAAGAAAAAAAAAATAACAAAAAAAACGGATAAGAGAAAGAAAAATAAAAAGAAAAAATAAATTTTAATTTTTTTAAATGTATTAAAAATAAAATAAAATTAATATGAGTTAAATTTGTTTAATTTTAATTTATATAAATTTATTAAATTTGTCTAAATAATATAGAATAATATTTATAAAAAAAATAATTTATGAAACTTATTTAAAATTTTTTTTAAAGTTGTATGAGTAGAGAAAAAATTATATAAATTATATTAATTGATGTATTATCATAAGATTCATAAAAATAATATAAATAATTAAAATATAAAACTTAATTAGATATTATAATTAGAGATACTCTAAAGAACCAGATAGTAAAGAATTTGATTAAGTGAATTGCGAGACGTGGCTGTTTGCCGAATCCGTGTAAGAATCTCAATAGCACACGGAATCCGCTAATGAACCCACCAAACTGAACAATAACGCTTTGTTTGCTTAACATTATTTTGTAACCTGATAGCGGCAGTTGTAATGACGCTCTGCGTAGCTGGTTTTGGCGCTTTCCCCGTGCCATTTTGAGTCATATCGGTCAGCTACGTCTTTTCAACTCGTCGTTTTGAAGATTCTTTTTTTTGGGTCGAACGTCGTTTTGAAGATGTTAACTTCCCTGGACTAGAATAGATACAGAAGAGGAACAACGATCGGTTATATCCCTATAGGAAAATCTAATCCGAATCCGAAGCCTGAGAAGCGAGAAGAATAAGGTGAGGCATGCGAGGAAGTATAGCATGAATCCCCTATCCCTCCTCTGCAATGCAGTAGACGCACTCCGCCTAGAGTCCAGCCCTTCTGCACCTATCCTTCGCGGTGGCAAGCCAAAGAGCGGCAGCCTCCATTTCTGGTTCTCCCCTTCCATCAATTTCAGTAATAGAGTTTCGCTTTGCCTCCCATCAAAATCTCAACTTGGATGTTTTTCTTCCCGCTCGTGTCAAACCATGGCCTGCTCCGCTGCCGAAATCGACATGGTCAAGAACAAGGAAGGTATCTATGCCCCCAAGCAGAAAAAGGTCGCAGTCCTGTGGGACCTTGACAACAAACCTCCTCGTGGGCCGCCATATCAAGCTGCTGTGGCCTTACGACGGGCGGCACAGCGATTTGGCGACATTGTTGACATGTCTGCTTACGCTAATCGCCACGCATTTATTCATTTACCCGAACGGGTCCTTCGGGAACGCCGTGAGCGGAAGCAAATGGATATTCTTGAGCGTAAGGGAATAGTCATTCCCTCCGAAACGTACGTTTGTGGGGTCTGCGGCCGCAAGTATAAAACCAATTTTGACCTGAAGAAGCATTTCAAGCAGCTTCATGAACGAGAGCGTCAAAAGAAGCTCAGTCGGATGAGGTCGCTTAAAGGGAAAAAGCGCCAGCGTTATAAAGAGAGGTTCATAACTGGGAATCATTAGTACAACGAGGCAGCGAGGTCTTTGATCACATCTAAGGTTGGGTATGGGCTCGCTTCGGAGCTAAGGCGCGCTGGAGTGTTTGTGAAGACGGTGGAGGATAAACCACAAGCTGCAGATTGGGCACTTAAGAGGCAGATGCAACACTCAATGAACCGTGGCATGGATTGGTTATTTTTGGTTTCGGACGATTCAGACTTCTCGGAGATGTTGAGGAGGGCGAAGGAGGCAAATTTGGGAACGGTGGTTGTGGGGGATTTTGACAGGGCATTAGGGCGGCACGAAGACTTGTGGATTTCCTGGATTGGAGTTGAGAATGGGGAGCTTTCTGAGAAAGATTTGGTGCCTAAGAACAGGAGGAGAAGAGATTCTTTTGCTAAAGATGACGGCTTATTTTCCATATCGCATTATGATGGAGATATTGATGGTCATAGCGATTTGGATGGGATTGTGGAGGAGCTTGTTGCCATGAGGACGGTGTTTAATGATGTGACGGATGCAGCATTTTCAGATGTGGATGGGGATGAAGAAGGGTGGGTTTCAGGGGAACTGAATGAGGATTATATGTTCGTGAATAGTGAAGATGAGGACACAGAAGAAGAAGAAGAAGGGTTCTATTGACATATATAGTACATAGCAACTGGATTGCCACAAACAAGCATGTGATTGAACAAACAGTTGGAGATCCAATTGATTCTTTTTTCTACAGCTGTATTGGTTTCCGAATCAAATGCACGAATAGAGGCATAACATTGGCAAAATAGTGGAAAAAATAGCATCTTGTAGAATGGAGTGTTTTATCTATACATGGATGCATTTCACTGCCCATGGATATAGAGTGTCTAGCTGAGTCACATTGCTTGCCATGTGCCCTGAAGTCTGTTTCCAATGGTGCCTGCAATTTCCTACACCATTCTACAGAAGGTTATTCTTGAGAATCAGGCTACAATGGTATTCGTCTACCCTGAGCCATTTCATTTTTTCCTTGTAGAGTTGGTTCCTGTAACAACCACAATTAATACAGTGATTGCAATTTGGCACAGCCATCAATATATCAGGTGTCCTTTATTAGATGCTTCAATTCAATATGACTATGCTATGTTGCTTGTTTACAATCTTCATATGCCATCTCTGGTACAAGGGAAGAAAATTTGGGGGTTTTGGGGGTGGGAGCGAGAGAAGACTCAAATGCATAATTTTCTCCTTTTTACCTTGTTCTAACATTATTTGTGTTGGATACTTAGAATGCATATTTCTAGACATTAGGGGCTTCCATGACCAGCGTCCTGAGAACAAATGGTAGCCGTATGTCATTCACCTCGTATCCTAGTGTTCATTCATTCATCATTATTATTATTATTTGAGTTAGTGATCATAATGTAAATCTAGGTTTACAGACTGCTAAATCTATTTGCCCCAGGAAAGTTCAAATACAATCGATAATCTGTTGATCCGTATATTCTTTTGATGAGTGGAATTTACTTCTAACCAATATAGCAGTCTGTAAATCCGATATGACTTTTAGAAGATATCTCGGTGATATTAACTCCAAAGGTTTTCACTTCCCTAACTCACTCTCTCTCTCTCTATCAGTCCTAGATTCACTTCTTTCATGTGAGATTTTGTGCTGACCTTCAATACTTGTAGAATAGTAGAGGTCATATGTGTGTATATATATATGGGTTTTCTGACCACTACAGTTTCAAGATTGGCATTTTTATGGCCTTTGGATAACCAGATAGGCAATCTTAAGTCTGTGATAGTGTTACGCTTCCAAGTGAAAGATGCAATTGAAGGAGCCAGATTTGAACCTGTTCTAAAAAGAATGCAAGGCTTGGATAGATTTATTTACATTGGTGCAGGGCATAATAGATGTCGGGTTTGTACATTTGTAGGCCTATCATAAATATTCGTCTCATTTAGTTAGACCTTAACAGCAACTCAACGCTGTTTATTTTGACGACGAAGCTTTGTCTTGGCGGTCCTATCTACTTTGGAGCCATAGCATATTCAAGGTTGGTTAGTCAAAGAGACTTGAATGTCACCCAAATTAGAAGCCCAATCTGAGCTAGGCAATGCTTCAAGATCTTCAACAGGTAAAACTTCATCAAGCATCTTAGTGGAACTTGTTAAGAATGAGATTTAAACTTGATAATTGTAGGTGTAACAGCATATGTTCGAGAACTTTTTGTAGTTGAGTTTCAGTGCTAACTCTTTGTTATTTACTCTTCATGCTTTATTCCTTCTTTATAAATTCAACTTGACAGTCTCCAGCTTCATATAGGAAAATGATTACGATCTGATTTCAATCTTTAGTCACTTATTACTTATTTGTAGTACTTCGGATCTTTTTTTGTTCCCCAAGTTTTCATCTCTCTTACGAAAATTTTATTCCTGTTTTAACATGATGCCTTAGCAAACTGCAGCTTGTTTTGGCTTTTTGCTTCTTTTTTTGTGAATAAGAATCATCACTTGCCATAAGCAAGTTATGTCGGCACTCACTGAGTTTCAGCAATGTCACGCATTATGCATTATCGGTGGATAATTTGCTTTTGGTAACAAGTGGGATATGACCTGGAACTCTTTGGGAGGCATCAAGTCCTGATCATCAGAAACATGATCTAGAATGTTGGTATTTTTGACTATTGTCTTTGAAAACCATTATTCCTACCCTGAGAACACTGTTGGTATGATTTGAATTTTTTTCACCAAATTTATATGTGGAATTCGAAGTGTTCTCAGAAAAAAATAAAAATCTTTTGATGAGTCCCTTACTTGCCTTTATTGGTGATATTCCGCGCCCCTGGTCATCACAACTCCTTTCAGTTAAGCGGAGGTTTGTGAGTTCTAACTTCAATGATTTGATGCTACGTTCCAATTTTTAAATGGACAACCACTGCAGTAATTGTCCACCTTGCTTCTAGATAGATGAATTGAACATGGTCTGGTATGTTTGCAATCTACTGTTTGTCAACTATTTAATTTGTGTTAATTATGATAATTGTTGAGAAAGTTGGATTATGGTAGAATCAATCGACAATTGCGGTGCTACTCGCTTTCCATCTGTGGAAAGCAATTGCAAGTTGCAGGTTTCTTGACCAATTTGATTGCCGATTCATGCATCTTTACTGCTGCAAAAGAACATGGCTGGTGAACAAACGCAGTAGAGATAGAAAAATTTACTATTAAAGAATTTATTTTTTAATCTTAGAAAAGACTGTGATAATAGTGTCAAATACAGGACGATGTTATTCAAGGCAATATAATTTGAAAATTATTATTTGTGGACAAATTGGACTGCCGACTACACCTCCCCTCCACGTTGGGCAGTTAGGTGGAGCCCGCGTGTTGCATCATTCTTCTTCTTTCAAGGTACATGATTTGATTATTCCAACACTACTAGGTTTGATATTTAAAGTAGAAAACCAAAGATGTTTTCTTTTGGGCGTATGCCCCCGCTATCTAAAATATATTGCCTATGAATCATGCTCATGATGACCCAACATCCAACATTTTCTATCCCTCCGATGAAGTGCCGCTCCAAAACTTATGGGTGGACTTATCTCTTAGCTTAAATCATTATTATTATTATTATTCTGTCCGAACATTTAATCTCTGATTCAGTTGCGTGCCAATACCATTAGACATATGCATGTGAAGGATAACTCAAAGCCTTTCCCCACGGTCCATAGACAACTTGATCAGCCCAAGTGGACTTGACCCATTCTAAATTCTCATTCTTCTTAACTGAGTGATTTGCTTGCAATTGGCCATTATTGTTTTCTGAAGGTGGAATGTGATGTGGGAGATCGCCTATCTTCGTCCACTCTTGTACACTTATGAAAATACCTCGTAACCAAGGAGCAAGTGCCACCAAAGGAGCAATGTATAGGATCAGAAAAGGAGAAACGGCGGAAGAAAGTGATGTCTGAAGGTACTTTTCAATGGATCTAATTCTTCCAATCTATTATCATATGATGCTTATTGCGTGGACGGAAAGTCATCCTTCCCTCACATTCAAAGGGTTTCGCACCCCATCCATCCATCACCGACCTCTTTGGATTTTGTCCACCTGTCCCATTTCCGCCCATTACCGTTATTATTATCGTTCGGACAAACTTCCCATACATCTGAACAATTATTAGTTATTTACTAAATACAAAATTCCAACTTATTTTATTTTGACTAAACAATCATTTATGCGCTTAAACTTTGCAATTTTAATTTCACCGTAGAGAAGGGATGTTATTCTAGAATCTTGATGAGTCCACGTCGGCAATTGGAACGCCCACGAATTGCTACGTGTAGAGTATAATCTATCAAGCAAAAGACAGATGAAATGGCCGATACGAGAGAGAGAGAGTGATAGAGGAGAGGCGGAGGTGTGTGATGGAACGTGTCGGCCATGTTTGGATTTATCTTGAAGGAAGGTTGACGTGGCGGCCGTGCCAGACGACAGACTAGCAGCCAAGTAGGAAAACTCATTCCTTTCTCTCCATTCATATTTTTATAAATAATGTATAGAGGATTTATCTTTATTCATTTCCAGTCCAGATAAATATAAATTCAATACAGCAGTGGCCAAGTGCTATCTGAGTCTGGGAAATAGAATCTTGTTGGGTCTTTGCTTTTATATTGTATTTATATTATATATATGTACAAGCCATGTAGAGAAAGAAATAGCTTAGTTCTTATTTTCAGAGAAAGAAAGGTATTCATCTATCTCTCTCTCTCTCTCTCTATATATATATATATATACACACACATAGTACGTAGTTATACTCAACAAGGCCAAGGTTGTGAAGCTGTGATTAATATGGAAGAAAGAGATTGCTGTTCGATGACATCAAGCAGCCCAGAGAAGAGAAAGCAGCAAGATGAAAAGACGACAGCAGCAAGAGAGAATAAAGATAAAGAGAAACCATACAGAGGGATAAGGATGAGGAAGTGGGGAAAGTGGGTGGCTGAGATTCGGGAACCAAACAAGAGGTCAAGGATATGGCTCGGTTCTTACACCACACCTGTCGCAGCCGCACGTGCTTATGATACCGCCGTTTTTTATCTGAGAGGACCTTCCGCTCGCCTTAACTTCCCCGAATTGTTATTCCAAGAAGACGACCTTTTCATACAAGGAGAAGGTCAAGGTGAAGCCGCCGACATGTCTGCCGATTCCATACGCAAGAAAGCCACCGAAGTCGGTGCCAGAGTTGATGCTCTCCAAACCGCTCTTCGTGCCTCTTCCCAATCCAATTCCAGTTCCAACTCTTCCGAGAAACCCGACTTGAATGAGTATCCCCAACCCGAAGACTCCCTTGACGATTGAAATTCAAGAGTTACATATTTATGATACAAGTTGAGGCAACTCAAGCTGTTCAAAAACTCCACTCTTTTTTTTTTTTTGTGTTATAATTAGAATATAATTTAGCTAGATACATAGTTCTTCTTACTGTTATTTGTTTCTTCAACTTCAACTTAATCTGAAACTGAGGAGACAGACAACAGGTACTAGGTAGCCATCTATGCATGATTCCAGATTAATTGTTTCTGATGGCTTCTCAAGATGTTGATCATGGGACCCCTGTGGGTCTATTAGGCAATAGCAATAGCGCCTCGAATCTTGTTGTTCTTAACAGTAGTTGTTATTTAATCGAATAATTAATTTTACAAATAATATATGTCTTGTTTTACTCTCTGTCTTATCTTGATAGTAAGAGGTGCAAGAGGAAGAGGGGCTGTGGCGGGTGAAATACAGCCAAAGATAAGAGGGATAAAAAAGAAAGGAACAGCAGTGGCCTAACATTAACAAATTAGCCAAATTGAAACACACTCAAACAGACATACTAATCTATTGTTGAGTAAGAAAAAGATAAAGAGATAATACAGAAGTTGAGATGAGCACCAAATGAAGGTGTTCTCATGACGTACGTGCTTGTGGGTACCAAAGAGAAGAGAGTTAGCTAGTGGACCTCAATCAGAGAGGCTGTCACTAGTCACCGTCATGAGAAAGTTGAGGCTTATGATAGCTTTGTTTATCAGTTTGAGATATATATGCATCATTGGGACCGTTTTATTCAATTTTTTTTTTTTTTTTTATATGTACCTTAATTTATATATAAGATATTGAAATTACAATATTGTCGTCTTGGTACCTACGAAATGAAATTGGTCCAATGTTTATGTTTGTCGCTTAGCATGTGAACGAAGAATATAATGACCTGTACTCTATCCCATCTTATAAAGCTAGCTATCACTTGGGTGGTGCCCTTCTTTTTGGTGCTTAAACGGTCCTAGCGGCAATTTGCTATCCTACCAGTGGGATATGCTTAATTTCCTTGGTAATTAATTGCCATGTTCATAAGTTTGTTAAATAACTCTCTTTTTTTTCCCCTTCTAATAGGGTAATATTATTGTTTTCAATAATTTCTACACCGTTGGCATACGCATCACTACTATACATACTTTTGATAGATAGTTATTTAGAAGGATGATGTGATAGAATGAATGTCCTGGTGGTCCTTGCTATCTTCCCACCAATGAATGGGAAATACATGATCCAACTGAGAAGGAGACATGTCACCGTCACTTCTCCACCCAGAATCTGAGAATGAGAAAGGAGAATACTCACTTAAACTTGTAAATTGAACTGTAAACAGGTGTCACTTACCACAACCAGAGCCAGGTTGTGATTGTCATGTCCACCTTCGCACAAAACCTATCCAATTACGTACCCTCGCTACTTATCAAGAATATATAAGTCGAGAAGCAGGCACAGCTCTGTCACCAGCACCGCCATATCACATTCAATCTCCACTGCATGACTGTACAAATGTAAAACAATAATCCAAAGGAATACCATACCTATCACTAACGAATTTACAAGTTTAATCAGTAAGTTTATAACTAATTTTATATTACATTTACATTTATCTTAATAATAATGATAAATTTAATATTTTAATATCACATTAAAAACTTATTCAATCTAAAAACTTAACTTTCACCGGTGAATGTATTAATTGAAGGCCTCCAAGGCTTTGATATGCTTAACTACCTTAGTCAAGATCGTTCGGTACAGACAAATGCACAAGAAAGGGCGCAGTGACTTTAAGGTAAACCAATTTATTAGAAAGCAAACATTCCCACACAAGCAGGAATCCCTAAAGAAACATGCATGCAATGCGCATAGACACAGAGACAAAACTGTGACATATTTTAGATTTAAAGGAAGAGTACTTGTGCAATCAAATATTCTTTTGTTGTTTGTCCTCTCTATATATATTCTATGTCCAACAATCAATCAATCAGTAGTACTTTCGCATTACACAAATAGATTGTTAAATTCATATAATTGCAAATGAATTTTGGCAATAATATATATTTAGGATTTATAAATAAATCACGCGTAGGCTGTCGGTCCTACTGATCTGCTGGTGTAAATTGTAAAAGATGGTAACCTTGTTATCAATTTAAAAAGAAATTATTCACGGCAGACAAGACGGTTAACTGACTAGACATATATACCAGAAAACCAGGCTAGCGTGGTGGAGGAAGAATACAACACGCGTAGGTACTAGGTACATTACATACGTGAAAGGATTGTTCAAGTCAGAAAACGAGAATGAACAAATTATAAGTTTACTGCAAATGTGGAAAGAATTAGAGAGGGCGCGGTTTTCCCTGACTAATTAACAAACAAAGACTAATTAACTCTTCTCTTACAGTAACTAAAACTATTTGGCTTTGATTACAAAAACTCCTTTAGATAGAAGCGAATTCCACAGAACCTAATTTTTCAAAATGCTCGAGTACTGTTTCGTAGTCAACGTACGTAAACGAAAGAATTAGAGTAAAATAGCGTCCTTTAATCACTTAAATTTGGTTAATGCTATCTGTGTCTGTATATGTATGTATGTTGTGAAATTTCATAAAATCTTCCACTGGGCAGGCTAGGCTGGTTTAATTTGCAATTTTGTTATTTTTAGTCCCCGTGTCATTTAGGCTGCGATCGTCAGTTCACCCTTCGGCTCGAAAGGTTAAAGATAGTTTTTTTTTTATTTGCGGAAAGGCCCATCAGCCGAGATACCCCAAGCTAGTCACTTGCCCGAAAATGTCCTCCGAGGATGGGTTCTCTGCCCCAGAACAACCGAGGAATTAATTTTTGCACCCGTTTTTTAATTCTTACACCCCCACCTCGTTTCTCGTTTTAAAAAATGTTTTTTTCGTAATTTAAGAAACTCAGGACTTTGAATACATTTACTTAACTGTTGGTTAAGACTATTCCCTCGCCTTAAAAAAGATTAATGACAGGGAGGGAGGAAAAGATACTTTTTCTGTTTTGGCGGGAACGATGACATCAGTGAATTCGAGCCTCGGCTTTGGTCGATAGGGCAGAAAGTGCACATAATTTTTATTTAATTACTCGAGGAGGAAAAAAGAGGAGGATTAGATGTAGAGAGACGTTTGGACTTGGTAGTTGTAGTCAAAATTTTGGGAGCTATTCGAGTGAGTTTGTGCAAACTGGTGAAAGAGAAGTAAAAGGAAAAAAGAGGAGAGAAAAGTTTTTACAGTGAATGATATATAGTTTGAGTGCCATCAACTCAATTAATTGTGTTTGGACTGTCATCCATTCACTTTCCCCCTTACCTCCCAAAGGCAAATCCTTTTCCCTGCACATTTGCACCCACTTTCCCTTGCATGAAATGACAAGTATTTCACCGTGCGATCATGCCACTTCATTCCTCTCCTCAACTTTCCTTCTCTTTCTCGAGAAAAAAGGAAAAGGTGGACGGAGAAAAAGGAAAAGCAGGGGAATGAAACACCGTGCAACACAAAGTCACGAGTTATATAGATGCCCCATCTAGATCTAGTTGGGAATATATTTCCATCCAAACAATGATGCTTCGCGCATTTTCACTTTATTTGGCATTATACATTAAAGCAAACAGCAGTGACATTTAGCATCAACAATCCCTTTCCATCAATTCCCAAGCTAAAAAGGTTTCCAAGCAAAATGAGGACTAGGAATATATATAGAAATAAAAAGTCCATCGTTTTGCCCAACGAATTAAAGTTATAGCAGAAGATGACACCTTTCTGTATCTGTATCTGTATGCGCCCTTTTCTTTTAGCCCTATAGACAGATAGATTTGATCATATTTCCTTCCTTTTCTGCGTGTAAACATTTCCTACCTAACAAGATTTTGCTCTATAGGATCAACCTCAGTTTATTATTAGACCTTCATGAAAATTATATGTTTTAATTCATCTGTTGTGTCAACCTCAGTTTTTCTTTCGACTTTGTTGTGTTTCAAGTAATAATGGGCAAGAAAATTGATATTCGTGAATTATAATTCACGTCAAACATTTTGATGCAGTGTAGTGTTAAGTGAGTTTGTGTGGGGATTGAATTGTATGGTCCATGGACACGTGCGAATGATGGCCTTGTCTTCCCTAATGATGGATTTGCACCGTTTCTTCCACTGTGTGGGATCCACGTCCTATCATGCGACCCAACTTCACCAATGTTAATGTCCTCCCTTACGCCTTTATCTTTGACCGACAAAATAAACAAATTTCAAATCGCTTAAGAATTTTGCTAAACGACAATTCGTCCTGCCAACAAACCTTCTGACCATTCAATCAAATTCCACCATCTGTCTACTCGTGTCATGTCTGTTTTCTTTTCTTCCGTTATCTTTGCTTTTTGGCGCTTCTTCATCGGAGTCGAGACGTCTCCTCCATATCATTCGCGGCGTTCAATTATCCATACCAAGCTTCTAATGTGGAAATTTATTCATAGTTGATGGAGATAACTGTTAATCTGTGAGATACTGTCATTTATGCACCTACGAGTTACCTTATGATCCAGCGTCCATACCTAGCACCGCATGGAACAAAGACTAGAGCATATACATATATATAGAAGATATGAGGAGACATGGGGCTACAAGTCTAGTATATAATTGGAGAGTAAGCATGTCGGATGAATTAGCTGGCACCAAAAGGACTACCTAGAAGCTCCGTAACCTAGCTACCTATTTTATAAATTAAGAAAGACTATATAGGAGCAGAATCATAAAAACCTATATACAGAAATATATATTATGATGTATAAGTAAGTAGACAAACAATGGCAATGGCAAAGATTGATATATAGAATAGAAAATCTTAGGTTGTCGTGATTGAAGGGTGGTGGCGCAATCAGATACGGATCGGATCTTTATTATATGAGGCCAAAAAACATGGCTTCAAGCTCATAATCTCCATATTAATTTGTCAACTTTGATATCATTATCCCCACGATTTCGACGTCCAGATATAGTGACCTTTAGCCAATCAGACACGACATTAAAAAAGCCAACCCTTTCAATGCAAATCTTTTTGCTTTAATTAGGACAAAGGCTAGCTTTAACGAATTCATAATTTAATTAGCTAAACCAGTACCATAAAAGTTAATTTCACCGTCTAACTTAAGTTAAATTGTTTTCTCAATCTAGATCGAATGTATTGTTCACTGTAATAAGGAAAGGAATGGATGAATTCCAATATATACATACATTTTCAAGAACTTTTTTTTTTTTTTTTTCTTTATACCTATTTATCTTTACACAATTTGGATGTATTTATTATAAGACAAAAACAGTAACTAGCTTATCCTTTTTAGTAAGTGTTATTTTAAGGCTTTAAACCTATGATCTTTGGTTAAGAAACTTTTTATTAAACCAACACTTTATTAGTTGTCTCAAAATTTATTTTGATAATTTAAAAAATTATTAATAATACAAGTAGTAAACCATGCATCAATTTATATTGGTGCAGAGTCATAAATAAAATCAATTAAGCGAAAGCATGCAGAAACTCAGGCAGAGTCATTCTGGAAGGATTCACAATGAGCTGGTAAGCAGAATCGATGGAACGCAAGAAGGATTACAGAGATGAACAGGAATTAATTAAGACTTATATTTTTGGAATAGATCCGTTACGTTGCACGTGAAAGTCACACTATACTTACATAGATGATAGTTTTTCCAATTCCGTTTTAATTAGATTCACATTTATGCTCTAAAGTGGCTTCGATCCTTTTGATATTTGAAAAGTTACATCGGGATCTAACCTTTTTACCACGGCCAGCTTCTAAACTGCAATGATTTATGCTTGTCTAATCACATCTCCGCCTAATGAAATGAAATAATTAAAAAAGGTAAAAGGATTAAAAAAAAGTGATGGTTAATTTTTCTTTCCCGTCATTCCCCTCTAATTAACAGTACTGCCGTATTAGTACTCCATAGATCTTGATATTCGGCACATGCACATGCACATGCGCGTGGAAATGCAATTAAATGAGACTTAATATGTGTATTAATTTGGTTACGAAAGAAATTTCAATTTTACTTGCGAAGATAATCTTTGGAGAAAGGGTTAATTTGGTTTGAGACTAATAGTATATACGTGAATTTTGGTTGATTTATTTACCATTTACCACCTACATTGATGCACAAAAAGATGCCTAGTGGTGTAAATAATAATTATTACTTACTACTATACAACATTATTACCCAGAAGAGGAAAGTTTGTGTTTTCATAAATTGGACAGTCTCCTGATTGGTTGGCCAGTGGGCAGCAAGTAGCGGAAGGGGGGCATTCATATATAATCATAACCCATTCAAGGGACGATCCATGCTTGGCTGGGGTGCATGATTGTGATGATTGACGATCGAGTATTTTGACCGAAACACGTGTGCGGGAATGAACCTCCCGTGCGCGCACGTGTATGACTAGGTGCTGGGATTACTTGCTTGTTTACCCACGTGTTAGCTGGGGTTCCATCCCAATTAACATTGCCTTGGCAGCTGCACTCAAAACTCAATGATATCCTATTGAATAATTATTGTCCACTCTTGATTAATTGTATTGAATAATTATTGACTACTACGTAAATGAGTTATGTGATGTGCTATATATATTAATTAAATATGGGGCAGTTGATAATAAGTTATCTGGTGAAGTGGATGCATGCCATGGAATATGATACGTGACAGTGGCGCCAGGGAAAGTATTTGGGAAATTGAAGGTACAGTTCCCAAAGAAGTGGAAAATGAGATAGAGTATGGATTTCAGATATGTTGTTTTCAACGTTAATCTCTTTCTCTACGACAGACATTCACATTCAGATTCACCGGTGTGTTGTTTTTATTTCTATATAAAAGTGATATATGATATGATATCCATCCGTAGGAGTACCTTTGAAGCGGGGGTTGCATTTTCTAGTTTAGGGATTGGAGGAATCTTTTCGCAAAGCTTTGAAGGAGGCCACCGAAAAGCATCATGAAAGCTAGAAAACCCGCTCGATTTGACGGGCCAACACATACGCACATTAAATTAATTAATTAATTAATTGAAACCCTCGTCCCTAGCCGCTACTGTTTCTATCTCTTAATCTAAATATAATTAACAGCATAAGCATAAGCATAATTTTTATGAATTAAATTGAACGTTAATAATTTATTAGTGCGAAATAATTCATATGAGAGTGCGTTCGTTATGTAATAAAAATTTGAGTTTGATGAATTCTGTTTGTGGCGTCTTTTATTTTATGCGAGGAAATTACAAAGTCAACAGCAGCTCATGATTTGGTCGCACCACCTCATTTCCCACTTTGTCACTTTTACCGGACTCATCTTATCTCTCTATATAATCAGCGAGATGCCTAACATCCAGTTTTGCTCCATGGGATCAATTGGAAGCAGCATGAAGGTGCATCAGTTGGCACGTGGATTCTGGGAGCACGAACCCTCTCTCACGCTTGGTTGCAAGCGTTTACGCCCTCTTGCTCCCAAGCTTCCAAACACCGAAACTCCCGTCGCAGCTTTCGATCTCAAGAGTTTCATCAGACCCGAAAGTAGCCCCATAAAACTGGGATCCTCAGTCTCAGACCATAACAAGAAAGATTCAACACCACAACCTCAGCAGGCGCAGGTGCAGGTGCATATATATATATTAAATTGCATGAGGCCATTGTCGTTCGCGGCACGTGTAGTTCGCGTGCACAGATCACATTCCCTAAAATAACTACATATATTTGCATGCAGGTGGAAACGCATCCAGGAGGGACGCGGTGGAATCCGACGCAAGAACAGATAGGGATATTGGAGATGTTATACAGAGGTGGGATGAGAACTCCGAATGCTCAGCAGATAGAGCAGATCACGGCTCAGCTTGGCAAATACGGCAAAATCGAAGGAAAAAACGTTTTCTATTGGTTCCAGAATCATAAGGCACGCGAGAGACAGAAGCAGAAGCGTAACAGTCTTGGCCTCATTCATAGTCCACGAACTCCGCCGCCCATTACTACTATAACTTTGGAGACCTCAAGGGTATGTATATATTATTTTAATTTAATTAATTAACAAGTTACGCTCTTGGATATTAACTATATATATATATATATTTTGCAGGGGGAAGTGATCGTGGAAAGAGAGGAAGACAGTCCATACAAGAAGAAGAAGTGTAGGAGCTGGGGATTTGAGTGCTTGGAAGAGCAAAGCAGGTCACCAAGTACTAAAGAGGAGGAACATAGAACTCTGGAGCTTTTCCCATTGCACCCGGAAGGCAGATGAAGGGGGTTTGAGTTTAACAATTAATGAATAATTCATGCATCAACCATTTCTCACTTCTGTAGCTTGAACATGAACATGCTTAATTTGCTTTATTTTTCTTCTTTTCTTTTTTGTTGGGAAAGAAGAAAAACAAAGTTAATTGTCTCCGATGATGATCTGTACTGCTCAATGCTATATATTCCTGACTTTGGAACCAAAGCATTTGTCGTTGATTATAATTCAGATAGTTATCAATCGGTGGGTGTGTCTTTGAAAACGCTATATACATATATATATATATATATATATATATATATATATATATATATATATATATATATATCCTTTTGACTAGAGCAGCTTGTGAATCAAAGCTTTTAACCTAAAAGGAGAAGCTACGGACACTGAAGTCCACGCACCTACTTCGATTCTTCTTCTCTTAAGACTGCCGCTTTCACATCTCAAGTTTCAAATTGAGGAAAAAGCATTAAATCACGTACCTTCTGATCCTGTAGAAGCAAACTTAAACAAATAATCATACTAGACTAGACTAGATACTCCACTCACTGCACTATAAATATATATATGTAATTCATAAAGTAGAACGAATCAACTAACAAAGTGTACATCAATTTTTTCCATCATTGACATGCAAATTTATAATTATCTCATAGTGCTTTATGGCCCACCAGCTTTATCCATGAATTGACAATTGGGAGGGAAAGGATGATCGAAAAATTTCAATTATGGGTGAGCCAATCACCATGTTCAATGCTACTTCCAGCAAGAAAAATCAACCAAAGACTAAATTCAGGCCACATAACAAAAGAAGCCAATCAATTTTTATTATCATGGAAGCAAATGCATTTGAAACTCAAATGAAATGAATCAGATTATTTTTTTTTTTTTGGTGGGGGGGGGGTAGTGTATGTAAGTGGGTGAGAAAAGAAATTACCCATGTTTCGGCCAGGTGAAAACATTGGACCTAGGTTACTCTGCCCGATATGAAAACGTTGCAATCCGATTACTCATTTGTCTCTCAACCCATGGGTTTGGCTTAAAGCAAGACTGCATAACAATTTGGACCAAACCTAGTTCAGTTCAGTACAGACACAAACCTATGGACCAAGCTGATCGTTTGTTCGCATCTATTGGTTGAGGAGATTTATTTTCTGGCACCATGTTTATCTTTTCAGAAACCCTAGGTTTTCTCTCCTTAAAATACCCTCATTCTAAATCCAGAAAATAATATCACGAGGGTGTGTGATTATTTATAGTTTCAGATCATGCCAAAAAAAAAAAGAAGCTTTATTTCTTTCTTTTGCTTTTCAATGGCTGTTTGCCCCCGCCAAAAAAAAGGCTTTCTTTTTAGTTCATTTAGAATGTCTGGGCCAAGAAATGGGTAGGGTAAGAACAATATGCCTCCTTACAGTTTGAACTTAACTGACACTTTGTCCTCTCAAAAAATAATTTAAAGATTTAGGCATTTCGTTGGACTGGAAGACATTTCTTTTTTAAAAAAGTATTCATGAGTATTTTTCACTAATTTTCTTAAAAGACTTGTGTGTTTAGCCAAAAGTTTTTTATTTTTTTTTTAAGGAAAAAAAAGAGAAGCCTGGTGGCTCTTGTGACACTACTAACATGCCACGTGTTGTTGCGTAACACCTGATGACCCTTCTTTCTCAAAGACTCGAAAGGCCACTGTTAATCTGTTTCGTGTGCAAAAGCATTAATATTTCATCGGACGGTTCAAATTTAATTGCTGGATTGAAACTAGGGTTCTCCAGCCCCACTATATAAACTCTCTCTGTTACGCATACGGCGGTGAGGTGCGGAACGATCTGCCTTTCCCACCCCAAAAAGACAAAAAAAATAGTTTCTCCTCCGTCTTCTTACCCCTCGTACCCTTCGGATCTCCGACGGGTTTATCCATTTGTTACCAGAGAAACCATAAAAATTGTTCCAAATTTAGGGATTTCAAATATTTTCCAAGTTCCTAGGGCTTAGATAATTCTCAATTTTGGCCATCAATTGTTAGTGTCGTTGTTATCTCTCTAGGGTTTAGTCTTCTATAGTTAGAGAAGGAAGAGAAAAAAGGTTTGTACTTTTGAGTGAGATGGCGCAGATTCAGGTGCAGCATCAGAGTCCTCCCTCGGCTCCCAATGGTGTGGCACCGACTCCTGGCGCGAATCAGTTTGTGACTACGTCGTTATATGTCGGGGATCTTGACCAGAATGTGAACGATTCGCAGCTTTACGATCTCTTCAACCAGGTCGGGCAAGTTGTCTCTGTTCGGGTCTGCAGGGACTTGACCAGCCGTCGGTCCCTCGGTTACGGATATGTTAATTACAGCAACCCTCAGGATGGTTAGTCTTCTTTGAACACATACATCAACGTGCATGGTGATGAAGATTCTAGTTTGTTAGGCATTGTTTTTCAGAGCTATAACTTTCTCGGGCTAAGATCGATACCTTGATATGTTAATAAACTACCAGTATTGACAGTAATGTTTCGTAGATTACTTTTTTTTTTTTTTTTTTTGAGAATGCTACTGGCAACTGGCTATCTTCCGATCAAAAGCTCTTGCAATGTGGGCGGGGTTAGTTACTTTGGTTTTTCTTGTTCTATTATTCTACCAGGGAAAGAGTCCTTTGTCACTAGCACTTTCACACTCATCCTCACTCTCATACACACGCACGCAGATATCACTTAGTCGTAGATTAAGAAAAGAATGAGGTGAGGTTATCTCTAACTGTAACTTATCTGTATGCAGCGGCAAGAGCAATTGATGTACTGAATTTCACTCCATTGAACAGCAAACCAATTAGGATCATGTATTCTAATAGGGATCCTAGTATTCGTAAGAGTGGTACAGCAAATATATTTATTAAGGTACTTCTTGTATGTGCTCACGGTTTTACTCATTACATATGGTAGGGACTAGTCAATAACTATTTCCCGGTTCCCCGTGATTCAGTTGCCTTCTATTAATTTTAGAATTTCATTATTGTTGGCGGTGCAGAATTTGGATAAGGCCATTGACCACAAAGCCTTACATGAGACCTTTTCCACTTTTGGAAATATTCTTTCTTGCAAGATAGCAACTGATGCTTCTGGCCAGTCCAAAGGATATGGTTTTGTACAATTTGACAACGAAGAGTCTGCACAGAATGCAATTGACAAGTTAAATGGCATGCTTCTAAATGATAAACAAGTCTTTGTGGGACATTTCCTGCGGAAGCAAGATAGAGAAAATGATTTTAGTTGGACAAAATTTAATAATGTGTATGTGAAAAACCTGTCAGAGTCTACGACAGATGATGACTTGAAGAAAATTTTTGGAGAATATGGGACCATTACTAGTGCTATAGTAATGAGAGATGCTGATGGAAAATCGAAGTGTTTTGGTTTTGTCAATTTTGAAAATGCTGATGATGCTGGTACAGCTGTTGAGGCACTTAATGGAAAGAAATTTGATGATAACGAGTGGTATGTTGGAAAAGCCCAGAAAAAATCTGAAAGAGAGCTTGAACTGAAGGGAAAATTCGAGCAGAGTGTCAAGGAAGCTGCTGACAAATATCAAGGCTTAAACTTGTATCTCAAGAACTTGGATGATACAATTGATGATGACAAACTTAAGGAACTGTTCTCTGAGTTTGGTACAATAACTTCATACAAGGTGTGCAATTATGATTCTATTCTCCTCTCTGTGGATACGGTCAAATCTTCATCTTCTTTTTATCAGAAATCTAATCTGTGCAATTTTTTGTGACCTGACTTCACAGATTATGCGGGACCCAAATGGAATCAGTAGAGGATCGGGATTTGTTGCATTTTCGATTCCTGAGGAAGTATCTCGAGCTGTAAGTTTACGATGCTAGCTTGGTTTTGTTAATTTCTGACCAGGAGCTTTTATGTAAATACTTTGGTATCTGTAGCTTGCTGAGATGAATGGTAAAATGATTGCTGGAAAACCTCTCTATGTTGCTCTTGCACAGAGGAAAGAAGACAGAAGAGCAAGGTTACAGGTAATACTGGTTAGAGTTAAGCAGTTTTTTTGTGTGCTTTGTCACTTGCGATGTGGTTATTTGCAGGAAAAAAATTGTATATTAGTTTTTTTTTATTTAATCTCTCAGATGGTAGTTGTTGTTCTCGCACACTACCATATCCATGTGTGCTCTTAGTTAAAACAAATTTCAATTGGTACCTAATTTTCTCAATGTTAGTAGTTTAGAAAACATTTCATCTGACATTAGGTTCTTATATTTATTGAAAGAGATAATTTTGTAGTTGTTAAATTTTACCGCGTAAACTGTTTTTGTGATACGTCTACTCAGTGAACATTTGCTTCTAAGCTTTTATAGGTCTACATTATAGCTCTTTGGGCTGATTTACATCATCAGTATTACCATACAATTATATTTCGGGGTTATCTATATGAGGGTCTTATTTTGGTTCTGTCTTGTGAGTTTTCTGTTTTTTTCCTAACCCCGCTTAAGTGATAATTTCATACAGGCACAATTTTCACAAATGAGGCCTGTTGCGATGTCTCCTGTTGCCCCTCGTTTGCCAATGTACCCTCCCGGTGCTCCGGGTCTAGGACAACAATTTTTGTATGGACAAGCTCCCCCGGCCATCATTCCTCCACAAGTAATTACTGATTAATTATTTTTCTCATTATACAATTCCTAATTTTTCTGAAATTATTTATTTTTGAAAGCCTCCATTTTGATGATTTGTGTGGAAATGGTGTTCATTTTAGTTTTGTTGGTTCTAACTTCTGTGCCTAAGGCCTACCATAAGCATTCGGTGTTCACCTTACAGCCTTTTTATTTATTTTTGAAATAATGGTAATCATCCCTTGGAATGTACAATTACAGGCGGGGTTCGGTTACCAACAACAACTTGTTCCTGGGATGAGAGCTGGTAGTGCTCCAATGCCAAACTTCTTTGTTCCCTTGGTTCAGCAGGGTCAGCATGGCCAGCGGCCTGGTGGACGCCGAGGAGCCGGTCCAGTGCAACAACCTCAGCAGGCAGTGCCACTGATGCAGCAGCAGGTCTGTAACGTCTGTTTATGGAATTGTGTGTTCTCTTTTCCTCATAAGTGAGAGAGTGTGTGTGTATATTTTTGTTCTCTTTTCCTTATTTGCCTTATAAGTGAGTGTGTGTATATATCTTCTATTTTTCTCTATCAGATGCTTCCAAGGGGACGTGTCTACCGTTACCCTCCTGGTCGTAGCATGCAAGATGTTCCAATGCCAGGTGTAGTTGGAGGAATGCTTCCTGTCCCTCATGAAATGGCTGGTGTGCCAATTCGGGATGCTCAGCCAATGCCCATTCAGGCCTTAGCAACTGCTCTTGCAAATGCCCCTCCTGAGCAGCAGAGGACTGTAAGTCGTGTGTCTTGCTATTGTTGTTTCACCATATTTGCCTGTTTTTATGTGCACCGGTAGTATTCGTCATGCTGACTTCTGGCCATGAATGCTATGATAGATGCTGGGCGAAGCTTTATACCCGCTCGTGGATCAGTTGGAGCATGATGCTGCAGCCAAGGTCACAGGCATGCTTTTGGAGATGGACCAGCCTGAGGTATTGCATCTGATCGAGTCGCCAGACGCTCTCAAGGCGAAAGTGTCTGAGGCCATGGATGTCCTTAGAAATGTTGCCCAGCAGCAAGTTGACAGCCCTGCTGATCGACTAGCCTCACTCTCTCTCAACGACAATCTTGTCTCTTAGATGTTTGATGACAGGAGGGCACACACTTTATTCCGGATACACCCCTCTCTAAAACAGTCTTAGATATTGACGTGCTCTTCGGATCTCACAATCGCTTTTCTTGTGGGATTAGTAAACATTTTCTTTCAGTTTATTAATATTGCAGTAGCTTAATTTTATTCTTAAGTACTAGGGAAATATTGGTGTTATTGTGGATGATTTGTTTGACTCTTTTTATTTTATATCCAAAAGTTGTGTTTGTGAATTTTGATGGCAGCTTTTTTTTTTTAGACTATTGGTTAGAGAAGTGTTTGTTTTCGCTTCGTTTGGTAGTAGGAGAATAATTTTGACTTTTGAGAGACTGAATTTATAGTAGCATTGATAAATTAAAGAGAATGGAGAACAAATGCAAATAACTAAAATATGCAGAGCAAGGTGTGTAAGTGGTAAACACTAGGATTTTCTTTTTATTTTGACTTGGATTTGGCGAATTTTCAAGTTTTGTGGGTGAGACAAAATCCATAGATCCAAACAATAAAGGACAACTACCTAGATTGACGGGTTCCAGAGAATCCTACATAACCTATCTACTCAAAAATCCAATGAACTTGATATTCCATGTACAGACAAAGAAGATATGATAAAGAATGAAGAATAGAAGCGGTCAGGGCAATCGGAGAAGAGGAATAAAGAGGCGAGTTGTCTCCAGAGAAGAATTGTATTGTATGTCTAGTTGCAGGATGGATTCCCCTTCTGTGATACGCGTCTCAGAATGCTTCATCAAACCACAGTGGCCTAGTAAGGAGGAAGAGCAGTCAAAGACAAAGCATGCCTCCCATTTAACACCATAGGACCTTGCTATGTTGTCTGCCTACTACATCCAGAAGGGTCTCCTCTTCAGGAAACCACAGAATGACCCAGATCTCATCAAGTCTTTATTGGAGAGGCTTAAGCACTCGCTCTCCATCGCCCTCTTTCATTTCCATCCCCTCTCTGGTCGCTTTGTCACCCCAAACCCTCCCTCCTATTTTGTTCTCGTTGACTGCCAAAACAGTCCTGGAGCTAAATTCTCTCTGTGAACCACTGTCTTGCTGATGGAACTTCGTATTGGAATTTCTTCAACGCATAGTCTGAGATATTTCAAGCAAAAGGGCATCAATATGACATTGGAGTTCCTATTTCTTGCCCACCCATTCTAAATCGTTGGTTCCCGGAGGGTCATGGTCCAAAAATCAATCTTCCCTTCAAACATCACGATGAATTTATTCGCAGATTCCAAGCACCAAAACTTAGACAGAGAATCTTCCACTTCTCAGCAGAGTCCACTGCAAAACTGAAAGCAAAGGCCAATCGAGAATCAAATACGAACAAAATCTCTTCATTCCAGTCTTTATCAGCATTGGTTTGGAGATCTTTAACTCGTGCGCGTCGTCTTCCATATGATCAGACAACTACGTGCAAGTTGGCCACTAATAACCGAACAAGGATGGAACCACCTTTGCCAAAAGAATACTTGGGAAACTCAATTCATGCGGTGGGTGCAAGCGCAACCGCCGGCGAATTGCTCCAACATGACCTTGGATGGGCAGCATGGAAGTTGCATCTTGCTGTTGCTAACCATAACGACACGGCAGTGCGTCAATACCTCGAAAAGTGGCTAGAATCACCTGCGTAGTGATGGCAAGCTCACCCAGATTTATGTACTGAAATGAATTTGGAATGGGGAAAGCAGTGGCACTTCGGTCTGGGTATGCTAACAAATTTGATGGGACAGTGACATTATACCAAGGTTATGAAGGAGATGGAAGCGTAGATTTGGAAGTGTGCCTTTTCCCAGATTCTATGGCGGCACTCGAATCTGATGGCCAGTTCATGGAAACAGTCTCCGTCTCTTGCTCTAAAAACTCCTTAATATTCTTTATGAAATAACCAGGGGTAGATATCTTTTATGAAATAAAAACTTAGACGTTCGAACTGGGGTTTTTATTTTTCTTCCTTATATTATGAATTGAGATTAAATAAATAATTAATTTTTTAATAACTTTCGTTCATGATTCGTATTACTGTTACTGCACATTCAAACGATAAGTAATAAGAATTTTCTATTTGTCAAAGAAAGATTATTCATCAATTTGAGTTATACCAATTTAAAGTACTACACTAATTATCAATTTGACTTATATTTATTTTTCTTTTGAATACCAAAATAAATTTTTTCCCAAACGACTCATGTTGCCACTTTCGAAACAACTGTCTGTTCTACTAAACGCGGCGCGGTTGCTGGTTGTAAATAACCACGGCACCACATGATGAAAGATCATATGCGGTTGCGGTTGCGGTTGCGGTTGCCGTTGCTTTGCTCTAGAAAGTTTGTACCGTGGTTTCGGTCCGGTTAAATTCCAACACTCATTGGTAAGGAACAGTACTATAGAAGCGCCAATGTTCTCATCCAGCCAATTAGAACATGCCAGCACCTGAATCTTTTGTTTACTTTTCAAGTGTCAATGTTTTATCATCCAGCCAATTAGGACATGCCAAGCCACGGCTTTGTACAAAAAGTCCACAAAACACTCGTAGCCTGACCAATCGGAAACCGGAAAAGGTTAGGCTTGACATCTGCGACGGCTTAAATAAAAGTCAAACGAACTCTGAGGGCAATATATGAGGCATAGCATATGCTCGCCCGTAGAGAGACACTCCACCCACGGCGAGACTCGGAGAAGCTTTTGGGGCACGCTTCCTTTGGAATGCCTATACAGTTATAGTCACAGTCCCTGTTTCTTAACTCTGTTGCTCAAATATCCTAAAACCCTAACAATTATCTCTCCCGTTCATGATTCAGGGTGATGGGGGAGACTCCGTGCCCCGAAGCGGTTTTGCGTGCGCGTGCGATTCTCCCGCCCGGTTGCCGATTCTACCCGTCTGAAGAGCAACTTCTTTGCTACTATCTCACTAACAAGAACGCCAATACGACCAGAAACGAAAATGAATACATCCATGGCTGCAATTTAATCAGAGAGCTCGACCTTTACGATCACGATCCTTTTGAATTGCCAGCTACTTCGTGCTTTTCTTATGGTTATGGGGGTAGAAAGAGGCATTGGTACTGTTATACAGTCAGCGTTGTGAAGGAGACCAGAGGAAAGAGTAGGAAGGTCAGGGGCGGTTTTTGGAGGAGAAGAGGAAGGGTTAGGAATGTTTTCACTAATGGTGGGAATATCCTCGTGGGCACAAGGACCAATTTCGTCTTTTATTTAGGGAATTCGCTCAAGAAAGCCGTCAAGACTGATTTGATTATCTATGAGTATGCATTAGCTGATCGTCTTATGGTAAGGAATCGAAATCGAGTTTAATTAAAATAATTTTATGTTTTCGCTTGTCTTACAACGAAATTCTTTATTACAAGTTCGAGAAGAATACTTAACTGATAACTCTCTTTAATGTGATTAATTTCCCTTGTCTTCTTACTACTTAGTAAATTCATAAATCTTGATTCTGGAGTAAGTTTGTGCCTTTTTATTCTCATTTATGCTTCATTTGACACTCTCTTAGTTTCTCCTTTCATCCCAATAGTAAATTTCAAAATGTTAAGCATGTCAAAGAGAACAGAGAGTCTGGCTTATGTTATCAGGAATTGCGATCCCTTTATGATTTGTCCCCCAGACACTAGGGTGTATCTGTTAAAGGTTGTTCTTCTTGAGGAGGCATTCAGGTGTCTGCCTAATGCTTGTGCAGCTGTACTTATTACTAAAAGAATGAAATAATTAAGACGTATTCATAGAACGTTTGGATGAAAACAGGTCATGATTGTATTTTTTCTCAGGGGAGCGAACCTCATTTTTTTTTTTTCTTTTCATATGCAGGCTTCTTTCGTCCTTTGCCGTGTATTTATTAAACCTCGTCTGAGGTTTACTTTATCAGAAAATGTTCTGAGTTCTTATGCTGAAGAAAGTGTTTCAGCAGTACGTCACATTGGTATTCAGCATGATGGATGTGTTACTCCGGATGATGTTGCTGCTAAACTGTCTAATGATACCACTATTGATAGAAACAATGAGATTTCAGTGGATCCACTGAGGCCTGCTAGTGAACTAGGTGGCCATCAAGTCTTGACTGCACATGTTAATCCTGCTGCTTTCCAATGTTCTCTAGCTCCTCAGGGCAGTCAGCAGGTAATCTTGCTCCGTCATAATTTATGTTGTTTGCTTATAAATGGCTTGGTGAGAAGCCATTCTCTGTTGTTGTGTACTTTGTTTGTCTTTTGTTCTCATGCTTGCATGCGTACCTTGAGGGCTTTATGTATAGCGAGTTTCCTTCTTAAAGTCATATAGTTCCTTAGGAACTATTTGGGTTACTTTTATTTTGCTCTCATCATTTACATACTTTCATATCGTCAATAGTTTTCAAGGTGTGGTCCAAATTCGTCTGTCCTGGGAATTGGTTAATGGATTTGTGTGTTACTTGTTTGCTACTACATTTAGACTTAACTTTGTAACTAATATGTGCATCCTTCTTTGCCATGCATGACTAGTTAATTAAATCAGCTTTATAATTGGTTGAAAATCTCAAGTTTGAAATTCTTCTGCTATAGCTTGCCACTAAAAATTTAACAATGGATATCAACTTTTGAACTGGGAAACTGGAAATATATTCTACTTGTTTACTTTAGCATTGTGAGTGCACCTTTCTTTAGACTTTCTTCTAAGTAAATTAAGGATAAGGTTAGTTCTAAAGTTTTGAATTATTTTTCCATTATGTATGATAATCAGGGAAGGTTTCCTGGACTTCTTGACGGTGATGCAATGCCTGTTGAAGATTTGACGTCTCAGCATTTACTTACCATCCTGGAGGAAGATTTCATAGAGTTGGACGATCTTTCATGAATTGCTTGATTTTAGGAGATACATGAATGCTATCCTAATATCAGGATATATCACCTGAAACAATTGTATTCAGAATGGATTAATTACTCCAAAAGGAGAAAGATTTAGGATACCGAGTACCCTTTTAACTATCAGATGAAGAAACAATCTCTCAGATGTGATGTTGAGGCAAATTTTTATGGATGGATCACTTCGCATATTAAGGTAGTCATTTTGTTGATAGATCATTGTTAATTACACCATTGAACCCATCTTGAGAAAATATTCAGCAGATCTTCTTTGGTTTGAGCGTGCAGATTTTCCTTCTATGCCTAAGGAAAGGCAAACTGCTTCGAGGAATACTGTTAGAGATTGATATCTCTGGCGTTGGGAATTGCAAAATGCAATTTATTCGGTTATGGGCGGCGTCACCTATCATCTCCATGCTGCCATTTCTCGTCATGGTGTTTTTCAATTTTACTATCATGCCTGAGCCCTGAGAATATTAGAAATTCAATTTCTATCTGCCCTTAGCAGGGCCTATTCCCTACATTTCTGTTTAATTTTCTAATTTCTATTTCTCTTGTTGCAGAGACAAATCAGATAGATATCGGTTATGGATCTCTTTAAGTATTAAATGTGATAATGATGTTAACTGAATCAATTGCCTTGACTATCTGGTTTACTACTTCTTGGTTTAATCTGAGTTCTTTTATCTTCTTCATGGTATTACATGTTAGATCGGGGATTTTGAACTTATGCAGAATATAATGACTGCTTCGCCATACTTCGTCTTTTGACGTTTGGGTTTGTATAGTTTATAACAACTTTGGTCCAACATGAGGCTTATGTCTTTGAATGTTGCGGTGGTTGTGTACAAGTATTATTTTTGTAAAACTGTAGCTTTCGTCATTTGGTCTTAATACTGATGCTGTGGAAAAGTTTCTTCTAAATGCCAGTTGTTCATATATATCATATGTATTGGTATCGTGTTTTATTTTTTGCATGTTTGGCAATCGTTATATCTGACGATCGTGCAATGCTCTCTGTTCTCGAAAATGTGTTACGGTTGGATTAGCTTGTTGAAGTGCTGATTCTTTTTTGTTTTTCTTAAAAGGAAAGAAAATTCTGAAGTTTCACTTTGTATGTGTGTTTAATGCTTTGTCCTGAAGTTTCACTGCTTTCAAAATCCATGGTTTGCGGAGATCTGGTTGCATGTAATCTCCTCAAAAGATACATATTTGAACTCCGCAAGTATATTAGGATCTTTCGCTGGCAGAATTATGAAGTTGTTCTTTTAAGTTGTACAAGAATTTTTGTATTACCCTTCAGAACGTGGTGTTTGTATGTTTTTCTTCTATACGATGGTTGAAACTTGAAAGGTTGGAAACCTCTTTTTTTTCGTCTTTCGTTTTTCTTTTTCCTTCCTTAAAAATATAAATCTACCAAGTTTCTCACTGATTCAAGTCACAATTAAGCTGTCACAGTTCTGGTATGTTATGACTGCTCTGTCATAGAGGAACAGTAGCACACGTTTTCTGCACAAATAAATCTAATACTTGCAGGAATTTAATCTGCCAGATATTTATTGCTTTATTAAATAGGGTTGTAGATAGCAGTTCGCCATTAGTGGTTGTTGCTTTTGTAGGAAGTGCTTGCCAAACTTGGCAATGTTTCATAGGAGTCTAAGTTTGTAATTGATTTTATAATTCAAGGGATGAAGGATCTTTGATGATATGGTTTTCCGGCACCAGTGTATCGTTACGATTTTGATGATAACGAGACTATCCTAGACAACATCGTCATGGACCGAACATGGTTCAGTCGGCTTTTACTAAGTTTGTTTATCCCTCGTTCAGTTGGAATAAGGGTTTTAGTTGAATGAATTCTTGCGATCCCTTGCTTCATCATCATGTTTCCTCAATACATCAGGTTACCAATAAGCCACCAGCCTTCTGGGTCCCCGTTTCTGTCCATATATTATACTAACGATCAGATAAACGTGATTTGACATGAGAATGCTGCGTTTATATTATATTATCTTATATATATATCAACTCTAAACTCGTTATCCCTGAAAGTATCCTTCACAATCTATGAATTGTCATTTCCTACAAATATTTAGTTCAATTGAATGAAAAAAAAAAAAAAAAAAACGGTAACTCAGTTAACTATAGTATCATTCATATCTCTTGCAGCGTAATAAAACAAATCTTAATGCGTTTTCATTTGTTTCAACATCTTTTTACATCCACTGTTATTGCTAAAATGTGGCTATTAAGGCTTCAAAACAGTATGGTGAAAGTGCATTATCTGATACGAGGACACTTTTGTTAATGAAGCTCAGTATTGGTGACTTATAAGTGCTGTCTGGCGTTATATTTCACAAATGGGTGTGTGTGAGCTGTTACCAGGTGTAGTGGATTTCACATGTGTGACTTTGATATCTACCAATTGGGCCAACATTCTTGATGGCCAGTTACTTTCAGAGAAAAATCCCCCCTTTTTTTCTTTTTTTTTTGGAATGAATAAATGAATAAAGATGTTTCTTCGATTCATCAGCACGCTTCAATTTGAACCAAACACATTGTGAAAGCAATGCGTTATGGTAGATAAGAAGCATTATGCAATCATGTTCTCTCCCCAAGATTTTACCGATCCTATTTTCCTGTATACTCTCAACTAAAGAATTGCCTTTCCTAATGTCTCTTTCTTGCATTTAGAGACCAAAAACAAATACTTGCCATGTTCACAATCATTACAAATATAAACAATTTTAGCGAGCATTTTCTTTTCTCCTATTGCCCACATGAGGTTGTGCAAGACTGCGAGTGGCCCAGTTGGGCATCTCAAAGTTTCTCTTCTTGCTAACCCGTAGGCCCTTTTACCCTGTTCTTGTTAGGTGTCTTGGCTATTGACTCGTGACTCGTGAATCTTTGCGCCTGTGTATATTCAATTCACCACTATATTTCATACCTTACCCCACGATCCCCGCTGTCCTCTCCTGCACACCCTTCTATCCCATGTACCTAACTGCAGAAGCAGAATATTGACTTTTTATCTTATCTTTTTGCAGCAGCATTAGCAAAATAATGATACCACTATAGTTGATCGTCTTTGTTGTGACATGCTACATGTTTGATTATTTTTTTCTTTTTCACCGCATCATCTTGCAACTCTATGCTATATTTGATGCTCGATTGATTATTGTAGGCGGTGGGTGCACAATTATTTATTCCTACCTTGTTTGTCGTCAGACTCAGAGCAAACACAAAGATGAAAAGCAAAGCAACCCAACCCCGTTTGAAAGGCAGCTCAAAGATAGTGGACCAAATATGTGAAGAAAAAAATGACCAGAACTGGTACATGAGAACGGGATTGAGCGGTAACACCAACAAACACCACTTAAACAAGTTCAGAATCCGACACTTGAACCTCTTTCCCTCGCCATGTCTAATGTCTCTATCTCTATTTAAGGTAAAACCACAAAAGGCATAAATAAATAAATGAAAGAAAAAGAAAAGAGGTGCTGTGCTGGTGGAAGATGCCAAGGTACCGGGGGACTTTTAGGTCCATGTATTCACACCTCTTTAAAGCAAAGTAAAATCATATATGAATTGGTCGCCTACCAAGACCCAAAAGCCACCAAGTCCCCTCCCCTGTCATCATCCACATCGCACCAGGTAGGCAAGGCCCCTAAACATTTAACTTTACCATTCGGTTAAGTTCCACCAATAATTGTGTCCGCAAAAAAATTAGCCTTAGCTACCCGATTATGTCTTGTTTCATTTTTGCTTAACTCGCATCCAGATTTTGGGCACATAATAACTAGTAAGGGAGAAAAATGCAAGTCAAACAAGTGTGGGTCTTGGATAATTATAACTAAAGCCACCTGTATAATAATAAATTCTCTCATTTATTTTTACTTTTTTGTTCTTAATCAAAACGGAGAGAGAAGTGACAGGGAAGGATGAGGTGCATGTGAATGTGATGGTAAAAGGAGAAAAGAAGAGAGAGGGTGCTTGGCGTGAAGGAGATGGAAGGGAAACAGAGGCCAAAGGGGGAGTGGGGCTGCGTTCGGCGCGCGCATTGGAAGTCGGGTCTTTAATATTCAGTCTCATTTATATAATTTGTCGTTGCGATGATACGATACCGTAATGGCAACCTTTATTTATTTTTGGCTCTAGACAGAAAAGAGAGAGAGGATTGAACATGACAGACAGGGAATTGGGAGACGGATTAGAGAAAAATCAGAAACAAAGACCACACCTTCGCCCTCGCCCATTTGGTAAGCGGCCAAACAGGATATCTTTTGGCCTCTTCTATGACACTTCCCAGTCTTATGCTAAATAGTATTCTTTAATTTTAAATTATAAGATAATATTTATATTATAAAGTTGTACATTTAAAATATAAAATTATTTATTAATTTCTAAAAATAATTAATGATAATTTTTAAAAATTTTAATTTAAAGAAACAAAATAATAAATAAAGATATTATGAAAAATATAATCTTTGTAATTACTTAATTATGTTTTTAAGATATAAAATAAATAATATAATTTTAAATAGAGGGGCTATTCATTCAACAAAAATATATTTACTTAATAGTATTATTTTATATTTAAATTAATGTACTTAATGCTATTTTATTTAAGGCTACTAATTGCTGTTATTTGGATTGGGTGTATTATTGATTATTGACTAATTAATTATTAATATTATTCATTTCTTTGTTGGAAACTGCATACATTCCTCCAAGGCGAGGCTGACTTTTACTCCCTCTGCCTCTACCCCTCTCTGTTGGGCTGTTTCGTAAATTAAAGATTACTGTCCTCTTTAATCCCTCTTTTACATATTTTCCATTTCTCTATCTTATTTTTGATATCCTTCTCCACCAAGAGCCTCCCTGGCTCCCCTTTCCTTTTCCCTTCCATTGTTCATTCGGTATTTCTGCCTTTTCGTTTCCCAGAAAGCAAGGGGAACAAAGGAATGAAATAAAATTGACCGGCCGCAATCAGCTTGCCCTGTCTCCTTCTTTTCATTGTTTCAGTTACTCATCCGATTGTTTTCTCATGGATCGGCCTTTGTTTTAGAAAAAAAAATAAAATTCATCCGGTAAGTTTCGCGGACTTATCCTACTTCGTTGTCGATTCTCTTTTGCTCTGATCAGTCAGCGATTCGGCTAGGTTTCCGAGAATATCTAAGTTTGATTTCTTCGTCTGTTTTCATTTTCTCGGGTTAATCAGACTACTGAATATTCTAATTGATTTAAGTCTTTTTTAGGTAGCAATTGGACGTTTTACATCTTCTTCTTAGGAGGTTTTATGCTAAACTATGTTGTTTTTGATAGGTCTTCCAGTCACTTGTTGGTAATTGGAATCTTTTGATACAAACTGTGTTTGAATTGTTTAAACCTAATTTGATGTTATCAATCACCGAGCTGATCTTGGGGAAAAAATGAGTTATTTTTGTTTCTCCTTTTGTTCCGTACATTCTGCCAAAGAGTTGACTTTGTTGTATTTTATGAGATATACTGTTCTCTGGTGGTGCTCAATTCTCCGAGACTCTAATCGGTTGGCATTGCGGCATAATTCTTTAGTTGATGAAAGAGTTGGGGGATTGGTGGTGGTTGGGGTGTCTAGAAACTCATAGCTATTCTTGTTCCTATGCTCAAGACTCTGGAAGCATGCTCTTTAGTTCCACATTGTCTATATTAATGTTAAAAGATGATTATTTTGTTGCATTGTCGTATTATGTAGATTGTGTGCTTTGACATTGTACTAAACTAAATACGGATTGCATACCATGTTAATAAATACTCTTACTCTAGGATGCTTTGGGCTACCTTTGGTTGTTTGAGCAATCAACATCATATATTGGAGCTCATTGTGCTTGTTGCATTCATATTATAATTATGACATTCACTTACATTGCCTCTATTCAAACAGCACCACTGTAATTCGTTATAAAGTTGTATAGATGGATTGGAACATTTTGTGTGAAACGACTACTAATGATAGTGAGTTGCATTCGATATATGCAGTCCCAATATCTAATGATCGTTTTCTGGTTTTATTGTAGAGATTTACAAAAAAATATTTGAGATGTGGCATTATTAAGGAATTTCTCCCAAATCCTTTCTGGTATTGAATAGGAAACTTATAGAGGTTCCCCAATGCAAGGACAGAGGGGTGCACTTGGTTCTTTGCCTGAAACCTTACAATTCGATTGTGGATCTACATCAAGTAATGCCACAGTGGATCAGCAGATTTGCTGGAATAATATGAGGAATCCTGCAGAAAACCGAATACCTGAATATATACTTGCACCTGGTGATGTGAACACATCATATGTGAATTCTATAAACCATGAATGGCAGAACTTGAGTGGATGGAGCTTAGGTGAGTCAAGTTCTAGTAATACACAGAATGAGATTAATCATAATGAGCAGAAAAGAGAACTTGGATGGTCTTCTTCAGTAAGTAATGTTGCTGTACCTGGTCTAAGATTGGAAGAAAGGCGCTTTGAATCAACTAATATTCTTCCATCTGACAGTGCCAATCCAAGTGCAATCTACAGGCGGGTTTCCCATTCACATGCCATGTCACAGAATTTTAACTTAAATGCAGGTATGATGGATAATGACAGTGATTCTGTTCAACATGCAGAGCATCCTAGCACACACAAGTCTAGTGGATCTGTAAATGAGCATCCTCCACCTGCTGTTGGTTCTGGTCCTTTTTTGCTTCCTTCCGGAAGTAACAGCTTCTTGGTAGAAGATAATGATGGTAGGCCAGGTTGTTCTATGGACACTCGTCGTGTATCTTGCAAGCGAAAAGCTGTTGAAGGGAGTATTGGACAATCTTCAGATGGAGGAAGTTCTAGCTACAGTCATCTGACAGCTAGTAGTTCTTGGCCCACTCTTCCTGCTCAGGGTAATGCAAGTAGCAGTTTAAGCATATCTGCTTCATCAGAACAGGTAAATGCAAGACTTGGCCTGCATGTGGGGGATGACTCCTCTGAAACCCTTCCTGATTCAAATGTTGAAAGCTTCCACCGAAATTTCCGTTTGAGGATAAATCCTTCAAACCAAGATTCAATTCCTCCCACTACATTCTCATCTGGGAGTGTGATAAGGCATTCTAATGTTTCGTCCTTTCCCATGTCTCAAAGGTTTCCAGTTGATAATTCTTTGGACTTGAGGTCAGCACCAGCAGTGGATAATATGATTCCTCAAAGCCAGCCCCTTGTGATTCATGTTCCTCCTTTGCCAAGGAATGTGCAATCATTTAGGTGGAATGGTGGCTCTAGCTCAAGAAATAGCCATTCATCGAGCCCAATTATTTGTGCTGACAGGGATAATGTGCAACATGAAGAAGCAAGCTCAAGAAATATGCCTAGAAACATGTTAGAGCAACCAGTGTTTGTACCTGCAACTGATTTAAGAAGTTTGGTTCGAAATCCAATAATTAGGTCTTCTAGTAGTGCAAATTTTAGTATTTCAGGAAATGTTGCTTCTTCATCACGGGCTGGATCTAGTTCTGCTGTCAATCCTCCATCTGCCTCAACCTGGGTTTCTCGTCCTAATCCTCCGCAATACCCACGGAGGTTATCTGAATATGTTCGTCGATCATTGTTTTCTCCGGGTTCCGAAGCTGCTGCAGGTCAGAGCAATAATTATTCTTCTTTGCGCTCTGGTCCTGCAGCTTCATCTGAAGCTAGGATTTTTGCATCTGGTTCTAGCAGCCAGGGACACAATCAGTCACATCCGAGATCATCCTCTTGGATGGAGAGGCAAAGTGATGCTGAATTTGGAATTCCCCATTCATTGCGTACTTTGGCTGTTACTGGTGAAGGAAGTAGTAGACTTGTATCTGAGGTATGTATTCAACTCTTTTGCTTTTTCAATAATTATCTTATGTTACTGGAGGGCGACTTTTTTGCTTTACTGATTGCAGTAAACTTATAGAGGCTTCTGGGTGATCGGCCCCCATCTTCTTTTGAACTTCAAAATTTTTGTCATAAATTTTTAATCCAACACATCTGGCTCATATTTTATGTTTGTCCGGTCAATTGAGACATCATGAATTTGCCTCCTCTTCCTTATTTCTATCCTTTTGAGTCTTGTTTCATGTGTGTGCACTATCATGTGCTCAGAATTTCATGCTCTTCCTTTTCGGAGGCTTTCATAGTATGTCTAGTTATTGAGTTGATTTGAGGGGAGTTCCAGGTTGGATGGGTTTATGCTTTTGAAAATAGCATTTGATAATAATTTCTGGCTTGCAAAAGAAGTTGGAGCAAAGTTCATTAGTCTTTTAAGGCCATTGAAACTGAATTATATCCCTGTGGATAGATTCCTGTAATGCGAATGCTATAGAGATTTTGACTCTAGTAGTCTAGTCTCAAAACTTCAAGGATCTAGAATTGGACTTGAGCTTACAACTGAGCCTAAATTAATGGAATAGAGGCCAAATGATGTCATAAATAAATTAATTTAAACGACAGTCCAAGTTAGACCTCTTCCTGCCTACATAACTCGGAATACCTTATTAATTGTATAATGAAAATGAACCGAATAAATATTTTAGAATCCGGATAAATCACTACCCAGGGGCTACTTTGACATAACTGAACCCATTAATAACATTCAGGCCTGTTCAAAAACTTTTGCACGCACACTAATATTTATTTAGGTCTTTAAGCCATTGTTCTTTTGCTGTCTGCATCATATTTTCTAATATATTTAACTTGCTGTTATGAATGTTGTTCACCTGTAGTGTACATGTTTTTTTCTTTTGTTCTGCAGCTGCGCAATGTTCTGGGCCTCATGCGTAGGGGTGGGAGCCTGCGATTCGAGGTTAGTTATTCAAAATTAGCGGTTTATGTTGGCAAAGCCCATATGTTGAGCGTGCCAAAATGACTTCCAGAACTGGTTCAATCCTTATTCAGTTTTAATGCAAAATATATGATTCTGTGTCCTCTTGTAACCAGAGGGAAAAAAAAGTGCAACCCCTTCTACTATAGATAAGAATACTCATTTTGAAGTTAGGTTTCTTTGTAAATCTTTACCTGTTCATCATGAGTTATGTGATTTATCCTATTATTTCTGAACAAGTTGTTTAAGACACGTGGTTTAACTTTGTGCCAGGATGTCATGATCCTTGACCAGTCAGTATTTTCTGGTATGGCTGATATTCACGATAGACACAGGGATATGAGACTTGATGTCGATAACATGTCTTACGAGGTAAAAAAGAATTCCGTTTGTATGCATGTGTATGCTTGCTACTGCCTATGTCTTATACTTGTTGACTTTATTAGAAGTTTCTTCTAATTAGTTATAGTCATTCCTATGTCTTATAATATTTCAAGTTTGTACTTCATTTTAAAGAGTTTCTTTTATGTGGCATTAATGATTATAGGAGTTACTGGCTCTCGAAGAGCGTATCGGAAATGTGAGTACCGGCTTGAGTGAGGAAACGGTATTGAAACTTTTGAAACAGAAGAAGTATTCAGTTGAAACTGGAACCCAGGTTGAGGCAGAACCCTGCTGTGTTTGCCAGGTAAACCCGACTATCTGACTTTCTAGCTTCTCCTTATGCATGCCCATGTATTTGGCCCTGAATTGTGTTGTGTGCAGGAGGAGTATAACGATGGAGACGACATTGGAACGCTTGATTGCGGGCATGATTACCATGCCGAGTGTATTAAACAGTGGTTAATGCACAAGAATCTGTGTCCCATTTGCAAGACAACTGGCTTGGCAACATGAGATATGCCCTTTGATTCTCAGGCAGTTAGTTCGATCCATCTCGGAAGGTGGAGATGGAGATGAAGAGAATTAGCACAATTACCTCGGAGTTCCGATTTGGTTAATTGAAGCATAGTTCTCTGGTGCTTTGCTGCCTTCTTGTTCCCTGTTCCTCTTTGTTGCCTTTTCAGTACATGGGATGGGACTGCTTCAGCGTCTACCTGACTTACAAAGGCCTATCTCTCTCCATGTCCTCCTCCCAATTTCTTTTCGTTTTGTTTATTTATACATAAGCCAATGATGTCCTGGTTGAGGTAACAGATAATTGGTGTTAGCGAAGGAAGCATTATTGGCCTTAACTCAGTAGTAGTTGATAAGGCTTGGTTTACTATCTTTATAACAAATATTTACATTACCGGGAATGTGTCGGGTAGTGCCGCGATTTTGGTTCACTGATTTATTCATGAAGGTAAACTAGCAGTTTATGGAATGAATAGATTAGCACAACATATTGGATATAATTCTTCCAACTGTTTTAATGCAGGTTAAGTGTTTTAATATATTTCAATATATTTTTTTACTTAAAAGTTATTTCATGAAAGTTTTTTATATGAACAATTAATTATTTTATTAATTTTCTTGTAATTGTCTTCTGATATTTATTATATTATTTTTTATTTTTTTGTAATTGGACATTTTAAAATGATTTTTAACATAATTCAAATAAAAATTATAAAAATAATTTCTGAATTTAGATGTTCATATAAAAACGATTATGCAAAAACGATTTCTTTTTAAATAAATATAATGTAGCTGTATTATAGCACATCTCGATAGAAAATAACAGGGGGGCCCTTTTTCATATCAAATAAAGAAATAGAGGCCCGTTTAATCAATCACGGGCTGCCTGACCTTGTTGACCAAGTTTGCACGCTACTTGTTATGCCTATATATACTCTATGGTCTGGTACGTAAACCGGAGAGAGAGTGTTTTGTTTTCTAACATACCACGCTACGAAATCCAAAAGTAGCCTCGGGAATGGGAATTGTACATTTTGGTTCTATAATAATAAATTGTTGTTGCTGGCCGTTTGGTTGGATAAGACGGTGAAGATTATTATGACGTCTTTGACTTTTGCTTTTGGTTTTTCTCTTTTTATTTCTTTTTTCTTTAAATTCAGAAATCAAAATTTCCACTCATATGTTTGAATATTGAAAAGCCACCGTCAAACAAACTCATAGCATAGGAAGCAGAAATTATTTGATGTAATTTTTAAAAATAAAATTTTAGTATCTTTAAACTTAATTCTTTCTTTAAAAGCTTGATTAATATTGAAAGTTTACTTTTTCGTCTAATTTATGATAAAAAAAATCAACAAGACAACACTATTTTAAAAAATAAAATAAAATATAGCAGGTTGAGACTGGGGCTTGGAGTTGTATCATTTCTAATCTAATATTATGTGATGAACTTATAATGCTATATAATTTAATTACTCAATCATTCAACAGAGTCTTTCTTCTATTTAGATACTAAGTCATGTTATAAGCAATTTATATTATATTAATGTCTTAAATTATATGTTCGTCATTTTTCTTTAATTTTTAGTTAAGAATATGATAAATATGAATTGAAAATTTACAACTTTTGAAGTCTTTTTGGCAAGGTTTTTTAATTTATTTTACTCCATCTTCTGTGTCTCGAATTAAATGGAATTATTTGAAATTACTAGGTGTATATTTATTGAAAATTTCTCAAAGAAAAGTTCTAATTTTAAATAAGTTATATTATAGTATTAGAATTTTTTTAGAGAGAGAAACACAGACGACGTCCCGGGAACGAAATTGAACTGACGTGGGGAATGTACGTAATTGAGGCGGGAGAGTCATCAAATTTTGATAATCATCCTAAACGACCTCGGACCAAGACTATAAAACCTCCATTAACAACGTTAAACACTCTTATAAATGCGAGACCTAACCCCGATGGCAGAACACAATGAGCAGCCTAACACAGGAGAAAGAAACGTAGAGAGAAATTTAAGGTGTGAAGATGAGCATAGGAATTTCTGCGCAGATTGGAGCTGCAAACAACAAAATCTTTCTAAGCTGCTAATTGCTCAACTATACATTCTCTCTTGAGCCCCAGTTTTCTGGTTTTCTCTGATCTATGTAAGGTTCATGGCTAATATGTATGGAACCCATCCATCTTTAGTCCCAGGGCTGGCTTCTTCTGATACCGCAGAGGTGTCTACCCTGTTGAACCAACTCATCCGCCACAAATCATCCTCTTCTTGCATGTCCTCGAAAACCAAAACCTTATCTCCACCGTGGCTGTCTCCGCCAGTGAGGGTGGTGGGGACCGCGGGGTTTCTCCACCTGGACTCCGACGATCCATTTGAGAATCCTCACAGGTTTGCTCAATTGGAGTTGGGAACCGATTCCGGGTCACATTACCCGCTTAAACTTGGAAAGTCTCTTGCCGCCGGTTCCTCCACTACTTTCAATTTTTCTGATCCTTATGATTATATTCCCATTCCGGCTCAGGCTCATGTTGAAGAGGCCACAGAAAACCAGCTTTTATCCAACGCTGTTAAGGATTCTGACGCAAACTCTTCCTTGAAACAAAATAGGACATCGCCGGACTGTGATTTTATTTCCCCTCTTGAGGTACTTTTGCCCGTCTGTCATAGAGTTCTTAAAGATTTTCTTTTTGTTGTAAAAAACAAAATAAAAAGAAAACTGTTCAGGACAAATTGATCCTTTCGAACTCTGAAGTTTTTTCCCCTCAACATGCAACTCGAAGTAAAAAATTTAAAATGGGGTTAGCGTTTTACAGTGTCGATTCAAATTCGAAATTTCATTTTACTATAAATTTTGAAGTCTTTCGTTAATGCATGACTTTTGAATGAGTGGATTCCTTTTGCTTGTAGAAGAATACCGAGGTCTCAGAGTTGCCATCAAAGCCAGTCTCACCACGTACTTCATCAAAGAGAAGCAGAGCCGCAGAGGTCCATAATTTGTCGGAAAAGGTTGGCTTTTAATGGTTAACTATTGACTATTGATAATTGTAACTATCTCTCTGTTGTCATTAACAGTTCTTAATTGATGGGCAGAGAAGGAGGAGTAGGATCAATGAGAAAATGAAAGCCTTGCAGAATTTGATCCCAAATTCTAATAAGGTGTTCCATGAAGCTTTCCACCTTTGAGTTTGATTTTGAGAATTGTTGGATTTTTTTTTTTTTTCTCTTTTGAATGAACTTTTTGTTAATTTGTTGTTCATAGACGGACAAAGCTTCAATGCTAGATGAGGCGATTGAATATTTGAAACAGCTTCAGCTTCAAGTACAAGTGAGTTTACAATATGTGATATTTTATTTGTGCCTTCCCCAACTTCAATTACTCTTTCTGTATTTTGGGTATAGACTAATAGCATGTAAGCAAGATTTCCTTAACTCTTGTTTAACTAACAAATATTAATTTGCCCCTATAATGAATCTATCTACTCGTCATTTTCTCTTTGCGGTTGGGCCAATGATCTCCGGCTGAAAAACATTTGACTATCAAAAGGATGAACTTGCCATGAAGATTTTGAGTCAAAGTGAACAGTTCATATTTTGAACCCAACTTTTTGTTTGTTATTTTTATACTCCTCAATCTCTCTCTCTAATATTAGTGCTTAGCTTGAATAAGCAGAAAAGGAAAACTAACGGATGAAATTGTTTGTTTGCATGCTCAACGTTGATTTGCAATGGCAGAATTCACTGCTGTTATTTTAGATAGGTTTCTAGTTGGAATTGCCGCTTCCGAATGATCAGAGTTCTAATTAATGGGTTATGCATTTGCCTGCTCGTTTTTCATAGACTGATTGTTTGTGATTGGTTCTGCAGATGTTAATGATGAGAAATGGTTTAAGCTTGCACCCAATGTGTTTACCAGGAGCTCTGCCTCCAACGGTATTGCCTCAGAGTGAATTGAATTTTGACCAGAGTCATGAGTTTCAGAATTCTAGCAGTGGAGTTGCGTCATCTGTCAATGCTGAAGGCTTGGTGCAATCTGCATTTAGTCTTCCAAAATATTCCACAATCTCAAATCCATCTGTTTTCCAACCATCCGTTGATGCTCATTTCGGACACTACAACCGTTCAACATCATCCAAGGTAACTCCGCTGTGACAGTACTTCATTTATTAATCTGTTGAGAATGACAACAATGGCTATGTCTTGTGTGCAATTTGAAGGATGAACCTGGTGACAGCAAGGCCCAACTGCTTTTGGATACGACCAAGATTGGAAAAACATCTTCTTCGGATGTGTCTTAAACAGTTTGATTTTCTCGAGGGAAAGGCAGGCCACCTCATGAAAGACTAATTATTTGTTCAGGAACAGTAGAATCTACATAAAAACCTGAAAATCGCTGACTATGTTTTGCTCTGTCAAGTTCATTGGATCAGTGGTGACAGGTTAATTTAGACTATGGACTCTGAACTATTGACACTTGTATAGAAATGTACAAGCACGTTTTGTTTATCAATTGCAGATCTTTAGATATATCAGACATCCTGCATTTGCTCATAGTTCATTAACAACACTGCCCAGCATTAAATTTTTTCTTTGGGGAGGAGGGGTGATTGATGAGACTGGCAAGGTATTAACAAGGGTTGATTCCCATATATTCACGTGGGACCATATCTTCTGATCCATTTTAGTGTTTTGTAAGATTAGTTAAAAATTATAAAATAATATTTTAAGTATTAGTAGCATCGGTTGAAATATATTATTTTATAATTTTTAATCCAAAAAAATGAAATAAGAAATGAGAGTAGAATATTTTGACGTCTATCAAATTGAAATTAATATATTTTCTCTCTTTGTTTTTTTTCTGTCTCACATTATGTTTTTTCGAGTCACGTTTGCAATGTTTAAGCATTTATCTGACCGATTATAGGAAAAAAGAAGGTTTAATAAATGTGGGCCCGTTATCTTGCATAACCCATCAAATGCCCTGGGCCTCCCCTAATTAATGCCGAGCGGGGTCCGTAGCCCTAGCCCAAATCTCGGGGGTATTTGAATTGAAGCAAAATTCTGGGCAATCTTAATCTTAATCTTAAATATAAGGAGCAACTAGAAATTACAAGGAAGTTTTCTCCATCGGCCACCTGGCCACTCGCATCTGACAGAACAAAACCTTTCTCTAGAAACTAGAGACAATCTCCTCCTCCGTTGTTCCTGTACATCTCCATGGCTCTCCCTCAGCACCACTTCCAACAACACTACCAACCCCCACCACAACAACCACAATCAAAACCTTTCAGGTAACTATTTTCCCCCATTAAAATTTGAAATTTGAGAAACCCATGACAATTTCCTTCCTTTCTGTATATTATTTCTGTCGAGCATCTTCTGTTTAGATTCATTGCATCTCTCACTCTTTGGTCTCTGTATTGTTGCTCTTACTTTTCCCTGCAGAATTTTACAACCAATTGATGCCCAGATGACGCAGCCCGTTTCCTACTGCAACCCCAATGATTTACAAGATCATCATCCTCCGTACATTCCTCCATGTATGTAAAATTTTTAATAATTTTGTTTTTCCTATTTATAATTTGTTTTCTAACGCTTCTTCTGTGAGCTAGGAATTTTCTGAACATTATAGTGAACATATACATCACTATAATCACCCCTGAAAAATGAGGAAAATCGGCTAACCTAGGTTTCTTGTCACTGTTTGACCAACTTGAGTTGAAGTTCTTCATTTTATTTTTGAATAATTTTGCTACCAAGGATGAAAAACTTAGATTTTTTTTTTTTTTTTTTTCTGAACATTGTCTTGTCCATTTTATTTCGGTTTACCCTTTGTCCCGTTGTATATATAAAATTCAAATCACATCTAACTCCGCGATTTGTTGGGTTTTGCTGTTTCTCTAGTTCATGTAATTGGGTTTGCACCGGGCCCAGTTCCTCCTGCTGACGGTAGCGACGGAACTGAATTGCAATGGAATTATGGTTTGGAACCCGAGAGGAAAAGGCTTAAGGAACAGGATTTTCTGGAGAATAATTCTCAGATATCTTCCGTAGATTTCCTGCAACCACGGTCAGTCTCCACTGGATTGGGTTTATCACTTGACAATACCCTCGTAGCTTCCACTGGAGACTCAGCTTTATTGTCACTCATTGGCGACGACATTGAACGTGAGTTACAGCAGCAAGATGCAGAAATTAATAGATTCCTCAAAGTTCAGGTTCGTTCAGGTTATCTTGGTCTAGTTTACCTATTATTAGCTTCTTGTTTATCGTCATTGCTTCTGCACCTTTCAGCTCAACTAGTTGGTATTGATTTATAAATGAAGTGTTTAAAAGATGTGATTTACAATTTTATTTTACATTGCATGATGCAACATAAATAAAATTCTAAAGAAGATATAATATTAGTAGCTGGAATGCCCCTTTTGAAAAAAGTTTACCATTTCACTTATTGCATAAATGGTTTAGTAGTAAGTACTCGTGCAATTCTATTAGATAATGGTGTTGATATTCACTGCGACTAATGCAACTTATAGAACATTGGAGTTTATCACAGTAGAGCTAGTTTTTACCTGTGAAAGGTGTTTAATAATTTGGGCAAATACGTAAGAATACTACTAAGCATTAGCCCCAAAAAATAATACAGGTTGCTACTATGGCGGGTTTTTGGCTCCCTTGATTCATATGCAATGCATGAATATTTGCTTGAATGGACAAAGGGTTGTTTTATTTTTTATTCCCTTGTTTCCTTTGTTTATCGTAAAGGAACATTACTCAATGAAAAACTTTTTCCCCTCCCCCCAATACTGAACGAGAATTAACTACCACCTGTTACCTTTATTAATATTGCTTTAAGTAAATGGTGTGCTATCCAACTGGAGATCATTTTGGTGTATATTTTTCTTCGAAGTTCAAATAACTTGTTTGGTCGTTTGGAGGTTTGAATGAAAACGTGCCTTTGTTAGGAAGGAGAGGTTTCTGGTTTATCTTATTTTCTATGTGTGGTGCTATGCTTTGAGCTATAATGATGACGAATGTGTTGATTTTGCGGTATATAATAGTGTTTTAAAATTAGTGAGGTTCATTCTTTCTGGAAAAGATGTGTAGTATGTGTTAATCAAATGTATGAACTAACAAGAAAAGCTTGTTGGAATTTGGGGAAAAAATATCATATTTTGTGTACGTATACCGCATGTGTCTTCAAAAAACTCTGAACAATCTTCATCATTCTTTATCTGCGTCATGGTACTCTTGATAGACTGCTTTTTCTTATAATACTTGCTAATTATCATCTGTTTGCTTTCATATAGAGTGATAGATTGCGGCAAACTATTTTAGATAAGATTCAGGCAACACAAGTTCGGAGTATATCTATTGTTGAAGACAAAGTCCTTGAGAAACTTCGTGAGAAAGAAGCCGAGGTAGAAAACGTCAATGAGAGGAATATGGAACTTGAAGAGCGGATGGAGCAATTGGCCGTTGAAGCAGGTGCCTGGCAACAGCGAGCTAGATACAATGAGAACATTATAGCTGCTCTCAAATATAATCTTCAACAAGTGTATGTTCAAGGCAGAGATAGTAAAGAAGGATGTGGTGACAGTGAGGTAGATGACACGGCTTCTTGCTGCAATGGCCGCTCCATCGATTTTCATTTGCTGTCGAAGGAGAACAATGATATGAAAGAGATGATGATATGTAAGGCTTGCGGAATGAATGAAGTGAGCATGCTCTTGTTTCCATGTAAGCATCTCTGTCTCTGTAAAGACTGTGAAAGTAAGCTTAGTTTTTGTCCTCTATGTCAATCCTCTAAATTCATTGGCATGGAGGTCTATATGTAATTGGACACTTTACATATGAAAGCTCTAATTTATATTAACATTATGTGGGCTATGTAGTTGGATTCATATGTTTTCAAATTAGAGTTGAGAGAGGTTTTAGAGTCATTAAAATGAATTGATCAACCTATTGTTCGTGTTGGACGGTGATTGTTGATATAAATTCCCAAGCAACGTGGACAACCTTGCTACGACTTTTGGGTTGTTTCTATCCTACCCAACGTTCACAAACAGTCGAATTAAATTAGCATTGTTGATGCAACTTTGACTTCCATTGAATATCTTTTTTTTTTTCTTGGAAGTCCCTAGATTTCCTTTTTCTTGTTATGGCTTAGATTTATTTAATAAAATTTAAATTATACCAAGTTTATACCATGTCAATTAATCATTATCATAGAGAAATTGAGTTGGATTTTCTGATATTTACAAGTCAGTTTTGTTTCTTTCAACAAAGAATCAGTATTCTGTTCCCCCCTCAACCTATTATTACCTTCTAATATAAACGCACATGTTCATGTGACTTCCATATTTCTCGTGTCAGTGTTTTTTATTTTAATGTGATTTGTTGTCTGATTCTCAACAAATAAAAAAAAAAAAGAAGAAAGGGAAACCAGCCCAAATTTAAAAGAAGAGCTAAAAAGAATTAACCCACCCTCACCAGAACCAATTAATGACGACAAGAAAAATAAGATCTAAAACGGGAATTTCTTATCCCGCCTCTTGAATTTCTTTTCAGACCCCCTCTTTTTTTTTTCTGTTATAAAGATATCTTACTCCCTCCCCTTCTAAGAGAAACAGCCCCTCTCTCTCATCCCCTTCGCCATTTCAGAAGAGCCCATTTATTTAATATGGGCCATCAAAGTCCAGTGGTTCACTAAAATATTTCTCTTGCCAATTAGTAATAAAATAATTGTTTTTTTTTTTTTAAAAAAAAAAGGAGTTCAACCGTCGTCCAAAAAAGACGATGCAGATTTTCTCTTTGGAGAAGTTACGGTTGGGTCTAGTGAAACTTTGTTTGCTCTGTAGGAAGTACAACATGTGAAGCCGGGGTGGTTCCTTTTATGTTGGACGAGGGAATGAATGATGAATCCCTGATTTTCTTAGATTTTTCTTGTCGCTAATAAAAAACAAAAAAGTGCTTGCGAGAATTCATAAAACCCTTAAGAATAAAAATAGGAGCAGGGGAAATTAATCTAAAATTGCTTCTAAAGAATTATTTTTATAGAATAACATTGCAAATGATATCAACAACGCATATAATAACAATACAGTAAATGGAGATCAATAGTTGCTGTGAGTAGGGTTCAAAATCAGTTCCTTAAAACAGTTTCAACAATCTAAAGAAAAGTTTGAAGATTAAATAACTGATGTTATGATGATACGAAGTACTACAAACAATCAAAGTTTTTCTTCATTTTATGCTATATATAATTTTTTTTAAAAAAAATTGTTATCTCAACATATTTTCTTGATATATATATCTTAGAATAAGTGCGAAGCGAGAACTTGTTTTTTCCCATTTTATCGAGCAAGCTTTTTTACTCTAATTTCTGCTATTTGGCAAACAATTCTTTTTCTTTTTTTTTTTTCTTTTTCTTTTTTTGAATTTTGGTGTCATACCGTTGAAAGTAGAGAGGGCGGAGAAAGAAATGAGGAGGAAAGAGAATGCATGCTTTACTTTGAGGGAAGTGGAGAAGATTGATGAACTTTTTTCTAATCATGCCTTAGAAAGTGATGACAAAGAGGAAAGTGAATATGCTTCGCCCATGATTATAACTATCTATCTTGCAATCTATAATTGTCATTATAATTATTCCCACCACATCCTCCACTTCCACCACCTTCAATTCCACCGCAAAACTCCAGCTGATCTAAGTCCTGTCATACTCATGCTCCTTTGCCTTTTTTCCTCTTGCTTCCTTTACCTTTTCTTTATCTCTCTCCTCTTCAAAGGAATCATCTAAATGCTTGAAATAGAAAAATTGAATATACATACGTAAAAAAGTTTGTAGCAAATTTAAATGGACAACAGTGGGAGTCTTTACTTCACTTCAGTTCAATCATGTAACCTCATCCTTATTCCCCATAAAGCTGTTATCTTATACTTTCTTCTTCTTTTTTTCCTTCTTTCTCTTTGTGGGGTCTGCGGCCAGCCTTCTCTATGCCTGCTTCCTTCCACTTTGTATGACTATGCTCTCTTTTTTAACAGATATATATCATATGATATGCCTCAGGCTGGCTCAGTGAATTCATTTTGGGACTCCAATATCTCTCTCTGTTCTTTTGCAGTCAAAGTTATTCCTCCTTTAAGCAGAACCATGTAGCTAGTTATTCCCACAGCTTCTGCTTTTCATGGATATTGCGCTCTGATGCAAAGCTTCTCCCCACGTAGATGAAACATTCGTTCTTTTGCCAGGACATATATATACATATACATATATATAATATTATACGCTTACATATATATTATTGTAGGACCACTAGCTTCTATATTGTTCTAAACTTTGTAAAATCTTTTTGAAGCCGTTTTGATATCCACAAATACTAGTGGCCGTTGTTAATTAGCTTGTTCAAGCACTAAAATCAATACTACTCATGATATATATATATATATATATATATATATATATATATATGTAGGCAGTCTCCACCTTCGAGAACTAATAGGATAGGCACCACCATGAAGTTGGACGTACCCTTTGTCTTACATGTTTGTATGCATCTCTTCCTTTACATATATCTGCAAAAGTTGATTTGGTGCGTATGTATCCATGCTTTTTTTTTTTGGTGGGACGTGAAAACTGCTTCACCCTTTCTTCTGTAAATAAAGCCAACACCAAAGAAGCCTCGGGCAATAATAGGGTGTTAGTTCTACTTTTGGCAACAGTAGTGGAGTGGTCCTTGCCGACTAGCATCAACTCAAAAACCCACCTTAATTTCATCTTCTTTCAACTCATTGTCCATATACTCAGAATCCAACTTTTGCTAGATATCTATTCCTCATTGGCATATCCTCCGGGTTACCTTATCTGCAGCTACTGATATTTGTTTTCAGCATGACATTGATTCTGAGTACCTTGTGCTCGTTCAAAATAGTACTTGCACGAAAACAAAATAGGTCCAACCTGGGTTAGTAATCTGATCTATAAGAAGTCATTCTTGCTGTCATTTCAAGAGCTTGAGATCGATATATAGAATAATTCTAAATTCATAAAAAAAAAAATGAGAGAAATTTAATTAGGATCACATTGTACAGTTTGATTTAAGCGAGAGCGTCTTAGAACAGTAATAGTATTGAGACAAACCGTCAATTTGGTGTGTTGGCTTGAACGACCTTGATCACTGTTAGATCACTGGCAAAAAGAACTTTATATCTGATGATTGACTGATCAGTAAAGGGTTCCTGTTTAGTGGATAATTAGACAGCAATAATACTTGTATCATGATGCAATTTTCTTTTCCTTTTTTAAAAAATTAAGATAAGAATAGAAAATCATACATGGAAACTGGACAGTCCGAATATAACAAACCTGGCAAATGATTTTCTGACCAGATTAGATAATATCAATCCAATTTTGATCCAGATTTTATGTATTGATACGTTTTTTTGGTTTATATTTTTTACTAATTTAAATCTTTGAGCTGCTAATGACCATGAGATGTAGGGGTGATCAGAAAGATAGAGAAGGTGATCGGGTTACCGTTTTGATAACATGCAGTCATGCATTATTGGCTGGCATCAGAAAAAAATGCCACTTTAAGGAAATGCTTTACAAAGTAATGGACGTGAGAGATGTGGGTCTTTCAACTAATGCATGAAATGATGACGGAGGGACCCAGAAAGAGGTTTCATCATCTCACGGAATCCCTTGGATTGAGGAGGGAAGTAGCAGCAGCAGCCTTCAACTGTTTAATGTGGAATGTGGATGTGGAAACCTTCCCTTTATTTTTTTTGCCCTCTTTGATTTGGCTTCCAATCACCTTCGATTTTTTCCTCTTTAACGTTCATCAGCCTCAGTATAAAAAGAAGAGAAGGAGAAGAAGAAGGAGAAAAAGAATGTGATATGCATGTGATCCAACAGCCTTTATGTTCCCCGTTATGTACCTAACTAGCTACCTTACAATTCCCTCTCTTCCATTCTTGTTCTTCTAAACCAAATTAACCAACCTTGCTTCTGTGTCTTTTTTGACATTCGGTGACTAAATATACTTTTTGGTTAATCATGTTTAGGTCAAGCATTGATGTAAATTTCTTACTTGTACTGAAAACATGATTTGGGTCCCACTATTAGACATGCGAGGTCGGCCATGCATGCATGCTTGTATGTCAATCTGTTTGATCTGATCATCCATTAAAAGCATGTTTTTTTATTAATTAGTGGAGTTCTTAGGCCCATTATATATCAAATCAAATTGATTATCTTGCATCTGTAAATCTCCTTTTTCTTTTCTTTTCATTAGGGAAAGATGTACAGATAGTATTTGGGGCAGTGCAGTGCAAGAGTTGGAGTGTAGTAGCATATGAATATACCAAACACTTCTATTCTTATTCTGTGTAGTAGGCAAAGTATCTCATCACAAAAATAGAAGGATCTCTTTAATTTTTACGCGTAGAAGTCGAAGTCGTGTGGATGACTTTAAAGAAAGAAAAACTAAAGGGAAAAGAAAAGCGAGAGAAAAGAAGAGAAAAAGGAGATAAAAGAAAGAAGAGCAAAGACCTCTCTTGTTGTTCTCTCCTTTTAATGTAACTATAAAGTGTGTGAAAATGAGCTTTCTTTTATTGAGAGAAAGCAATATGCCATGCAAAGTCTAATATTTTGAATAGTGAGATTTATTCTTCCGGGAACCGGTCGGCTTTTCAATGTCTTTGTCTAGGGCAATTCACCTTTTGCATGGAGGCATACTTCCCATGTACATATTTTTCATTTGATCGCCTTTAATAATATTTAACGTGCAGATTCTTTTTACATGGTGTCATCTATAAAGAATGAATGTAATTGTATTATGTTCAGTTAAGGCCGATGGCCTTATATATAATTGTAGCAGAGTCTTAGACTTGAAGTTATTTTGTTACAATGAGAGGATAATGATAGAATTACAAAAAGAGATAAACACTGGTTGCATGAAGTCATAAACCTTAGTGAGACATGGACAGTTATTAAGATAAACTTGATTGAGTCTTGATATCATCATTTTCAAATCTAAAGCAAAGATTTGATATTTAATTTTGTATATAGAAAAAGACTTCATTGAAATATGTATACTCAATTTAACAATTTTTATGACTCAAAATGAATTAATTTTCAATTATCAGCTATAAAATACATTTAGTGTATACTAAAGTAACCTCTCATTCAAAAGTACTATATTCAATTATCAATCATGGTGTCAGAAAAATATGAATTCAAAGGAAATTTAATTCACCATTTTTATTACATAAAAGTGCAAATATTTTGACTGAAGTTTCTCAGCTCTTTTTTTTTTTTTTTTTTTTTTTTCACTCAAGCATACTATGATACTAGCACCAAATAAATTGGAATCAATTACTCGTAAAAATTAAGATAATTTTTCAAACCACTGGAATGTTTGTAAGCAAGTTCCTCACGAGTGTTCGTTCCCACATTATGTTACTTCAGTTTTTTTTTTTTTTTTTTTTCAAATTGGAATATTTCTTGTTACTTGATAATTTCATTGGACTTTATTAAACTTGAGATTTATCTTCCAAAATAGAGTATTTTCACGTTACTTTCATTTTACTGGACTGTTTAACACTTGGAGAAATTTATATCAGCCATTTATTTATCATTGATTACATGCTTTAGAACAAAATTTGTTAATGACATATATATATATATAGAAAACGATTAAATTTGTAACAGACATAATAAATTTTGTATGGCAGAAGAAACAAAGCATACAACAAAACCTGCATCAGTATCCTGTAAATGTGTAGAGTGTTTTCAAAGAATCTCAATACTCAGAGTCCGTGTAATAATTATAATAAGAAGAAAAGTGTGTGAATATGATCTAGAAGAATGGAGATGTGAAACCCTATAGATAAAGGACAAGAAGGGCCTGCAGAGGGTACGTATATAAGTGCAATAGAAAGACAAACGGGCATCTTGTCCGGTACATTATTATCAGAGAGCCACTTCCTCGTGGGATTCACAGCCCCTCGTGACCATCTGATTAATTAATATTCACAGCCCTTTGAACTTTTTTTGACCCACCTCCTCACTTCTCACTCATCACCAATCGCTCAAGCTGATCAGCTCCATGTTACTCCATACTCATAACCACTATAAGAGCACAACTAAATTGGATTTGAGCCAATTGTACGATTACAGGGTAGAAAAAGAAATTTATTAAATTTTAACAAAAATAGTTATATTTTTAAAATTTCAAAATCCAGATATCTCATTAAATTAAAAGAACATTTTATTAGTTGATTTATATGCTAAATAATCTTATGTTTACTCTTTACTCTTCATTAATATATTTAAAAGAAAACATGTATGCATGCATGCATGTATAGTATCTGTATTATTATAATATGTTATCGGTGGATTTGTTTTCTTGCAATGGATGACGAAGAGACAAAAGAAAGCGCGGAAAAGAGATAAAATACACATTTTGATTCTCTCACTTTAGAAGGATTAAAGTTCTTTAGAAAAAGAGACAGTGTATCTGTATATGCTATTAACTTAACATATGTTGGATCAAATTGGTGTTTCCAACAGTGAATCTAAAATAAAAATTAGTATGAGTTTGAATTTTTTTTCTTTTTCTTTTTATCCGTATTCGATCGGTCTGTGTTTTACGTTGTCTCTCCTAGAAATTCTCATTCGAGTTTTGTCCAATTAATAATAACAAATATGATTTTATTTGAAAGGTACCGGCGGTGGTCATGTGATAGGAGGTGGGGTTGGATCACTTTCACTGCGTTTTAGAAATTATAGAATAGAATCTTCTTGGCTCTTCTCTTCTCTTATCTTCTCTTCAACGGGTAGAGAGAGAGAGAGAGATTGTCTTGTGTGTGTAAGTGTTTAGCGGAGTTTGTGTTGTTTTCTTTGGCTGGGTGAATTTTGGTAGTAATGGTGGTGGGCTCGTTAGGATCTGTCTCAGTTGCTGACAACTTGTGAGGGAAAACAGCCTTCGTTTTTCTAGATTTCCATACTATGTGGGCTCCACACCAGAATCACTCATCAAACAAACATATCCCTAATCTTTCGAATTACCAAACACATCACATTTACCATTACCAACAGAACGAATATGTCTTATCTAACGGGAAAAATTAATTACCTACTTTCTCATCAAACATTTTTTTTTACCCTAAAGCGAAGCAAGGGTCCCACTCTATCCTCGCGGTGAAGGCCCACCTAATCTAAGGTTTATCATCCACTAATAATCACATCACATAATTAAGTCTAATGCTGGTCGAGCCAATCAACGGGCCATAATTTCTGGAACATGCAATTTTATGACCCAAGTTTGAATCTAATATAATAATACTATTGACACCGAAACGTGACAACAAATTAAGAAAACTTTCCTGTCTGTTACTGACTGTCAAGTGAATTTTTTTTTCCCTTCTTCTTTCAAATATCATAATCAATTTTAGTGGGAAAAAAAAAAAAGGAAAAAGAAAAGAAAAGAGATACGATCAAATTCAAAGTAGATGTTTGGACGACGGAAGAGAAAAGAAAGAAAATAATAATAATTAAGTAGCTGGGAAAAGGATGGATAACTCGACAATTCCCATAAATATGCATGTAACATGAACAAGGGATTATGGTGGTGGTAATAAATATATGTTTGCAAAGGAAAAAAACAAAACAAGAATCACGAGACTGGCAATACTCACAGATGCATCAAAATAAAAAGGACTACAGTACGTCTCCATGTCAGGTCCTGCCAATGGTGCAGCAGAGTACAGAAAATTAGGGTTGGGTTGGGGGAGTTGGGGGTGAACTGGGAATTTAGAAAAGGTTAGGGAGCAGCAGCAGCGAAAAGATAGAGAAACAAGGCCTGACCATGATTGTTTTAGAACTTACCATACCAGATAGTTATATCACTCTGGTCCCTTCCTCCTCGCCTTCTTCTTAATTATGTGACTAGAAAAGATTATGACAACAAACCCACCTACTCTCTATTTTAATTGAATATCGAGGCCTGAAGTTGACTGCATTTGTTGCTAGCTGATTGCCTCATCATACTTTTCTGATATTTCAACCTTTTTTTTTTTTTATTTATCTTGAAAATAAAAACATTCAAAAATTATATAAACTATTTTGATGGGAAGCAACAATTGTAAATATATATATATATATATATATATATATAGCTCATAAAAAAAAATTAACAACGAAATGTAATATTTTTAGGGCTAGGTTGTTTTCTTACATGTGACTAAATTATCATGATTTTAACAACAAAAAATTGATTCAATTAACAGTAATTGAACTCTATGTTAGTGTACAAAATGTAAGAATTACTATTTTATAAGTTTAATTCCATTGTGAGATGCCTTCTCATAAAAATAAGGTAGCTTTATTAGTACCAAAAAAAAGTAGCTTTATCTCATTCTATTTTTTTTAAACTGTTATAAAATTGTCATTCTAATGTTGGTACACCACATGCTTAAATTTTGTTTTTTTTTTTTTTTTTTTTCTTAACTTTTATACTTTAAATTTTAATCATTATACCACTGAATAGTCTTTACATGACTTTAATTTTAAATAAACGCAGGACCTTACTGATTATAATAACTGCAGTATTAGGCTAAGCACTCATTAATTTAAATTAGTGCTTAGATAGTGAGGAAATTGATTTATGACCCACCATAGCCTATCATTTTTTGGGGAAGCCGATTAGAAAGTTGTGGCTTCTCTTGTAAGATTAACTTAGGTTTTGGAACACTTTTGAGATATTATTATTTATGAGAGATTTATAATTATATTCACATTGAATATGAGAAAAGCGAAGAAAATTGTAAAGTGATGAATAATTATATGGGTGGGGAACAGGGACAGTTTTAACTTTGTTTTTCCAATAATGAGAATCATGGACACTATCAAAATAATCAGCTGTGGTATCTATCCGAAATAATTAGCCATCATTCTCCTATTGTTTTGCTTTGGCCATTTATCTGCTTCTGTGACCCTACTCTTTTTACATTCACTTATTATCACAGAATGAATACCTGTCTCATTTTTATTATTGGATCCTCACTTGCCACTTATTGCTATATATGGATTTCAAGCAACTTTCTTTTCAAATTATGATACCTGTAGCTTAATATGCAAACACAAACCCAACGCCCACCCTGGCCTCCCCCAAAAATACTATATATCACGGAGAAAAAGAAAAACAATACTGGAACTAGGAAAGTTGTAAAATAAAATTGGATAATTGGAAAATAAATTCTTAATATACTGTTGGTTAATTTGCGACGTAAACTTTTACTTGAGAATTTGCATTTACTTAAGAAAAGATGTTTAATGCACATTAGCAGCACCTGCATGGCAAGAGGGAAAGAGGGGGGAAAAGCGAAAGTGAAAGAAATATTTTGTTTGGGGCCATGCCATCACCAAAGGGAGGTGGAAAAGCTGTAAAAAAAAGAAAAATTTCCAATTATTCATGGGAACTTTTGAGGGCAATAATTCAATCACCTGGACACGTCAGCAGAAAGGAAGCCAAGCCGTGGAAGAGCCAAAGTTGGAGGCTCAATGTAAAAGTAAGAGAAAGCTAAAACAGGGCTAGCTAGAGCTAGCTGTTGTAAGCTAGTGAATAAAGAGCACTAGTGGCCAGAGACAGAGAGCCTGTTATGATATTGAAGTTTGAAATATGTATTTGTCAATTAGAAATGAAAAAGAAACAGAAGAAAGAAAGGAAGAAGTAGAAGAAGAAGAAGAAGAAGAGTATGGAAAAAGGTTGAGAGAGACAGAGAGAGAAACAAATAGAAGAGAAGCTATCCAGCAATAGAAGGAAGAAATGTCGTCACCCACAACAGTCTTTAATTCCCATCACGTTGTTCGATGTATCCTTTACCTTATATCTGCTAGAGAAGAGAAGAGAGAGGTGCATTTGTGTTTGTATCTGTGTCTGTGTGTAGTAGAAAAAAAAATGATAGGGATTCGAAATTGGAGACTGTGTTTGGTTGGTGACAATAAACAACAAAGAGAAAGCTACAAACTGTGAAAAGAGGACACTCGTTTGACGTGAAGTGAAGCAACCTTCTTCACATTTCTGTTCTTACACGTCCCTATTAATTTATTCGTAAGAAGAAATAAACAGAATGTTTGTCTGAAATGCCCTTCCCCATTCTGAAACAGGAACAGCATCCAATCCACGACTCATGTTCCCAATCTGAAACTACGTAGATATTTCCCATTCCATGTTTTTCAAAGTTCAAATTTCAAACAACCTTATTCCACTTAATTGGGAAAATTTATTATCCCCCAATGGAAGATTAATTAATAGATAGTCCTTGATTAATGCATTTCGCTTTATTTTTTTTCTTAAACCGCAAGGCAAATATGATTTCAGAAAAGGACTGTAGGAAAGGCAAGTGTTTGACTAGTTGCTACTAATGGAATAAAAGTTAAAAAAGGGATAAGGGCTGAGGGTGGCATTGTCAATTCGCAAAATAAGGCAGCTCCTTCTGTCCTGCACCTTCTTCCTTCCCAGTGCGTGATTTTAAGTGGGTGTGCGCGGGATCAAATGTCAGAATCCCCTCTCTGTATCACACACATATACGCAGCACACACGTAGAAAAAAAAAATAAAAAAAATAGAGAGAGTCACGGGTTTGTCTTGAAAGGCCCTTATTTCACAGGCCTAGACAGACGGACACATATTCTCTCTCACTACATAACCGAGGAGGGAAACGAAAAATATAATACCACCTCCCAGACAATTTTCTCTCACCCAAATCAGAAACTCATTAAAAAAAAAAAAAAAAAACCATTTACCAAACCGCATTACACAGTACCACTTCTATTCCTCTTTCCTCCCAACATTTTTATCCAGCACCATTCACTTTCTCCCTCACTCTCCCTCTCCCTCTCCCTCTCCCTCTCTCTCTGTCTCTCTCTCTCTCTCTCGCATACTTCGGTGATTTCTTTCTTCTCCCTCTCAATGGCTCTTCTGCTAGACAATTGCGAGGGAATTTTACTCTCTCTAGACTCTCACAAATCGGTGCCAGCACCCTTCCTAACAAAGACATACCAGCTAGTAGATGATCCCACCACCGATCACATAGTCTCTTGGGGTGAAGACGACACTACCTTCGTCGTTTGGCGTCCGCCAGAGTTCGCCAGGGATCTTCTTCCCAACTATTTCAAGCACAACAACTTCTCAAGCTTCGTTCGCCAGCTCAACACCTATGTACATATATGCTCTTCCCTCCTCTTCAAAATGCCTTTTTCTTTTCTTTGCTTAAAAAAGATTCTTTCTTTTTCATCCTGTTAACATTGTTTTGCTGTCTTGGTGTTTTCAAATAAATTAGGGTTTTAGAAAGATTGTACCTGACAGATGGGAGTTCGCAAACGAATTCTTCAAGAAGGGAGAGAAGCACCTGCTGTGTGAGATCCATAGAAGAAAAACTGCTCAGCCTCAGCAGGTGGCTATCAATCATCACAACCATCATCATCCCCATTCTCCACTTGGAGTCAACGTCCCCACTTTCTTTCCCTTCACCAACAGAGTCAGCATCTCACCTCCCAATGACTCTGATGACCTAGCCAATTGGTGTGATTCACCGCCACGCACTTCTCCAAGATCAGTAGCGGCTGCTACAGCCGTTTCTTCGGTCATTAATGGCGCTAACTACAATACTTCTGTCACTGCGCTGTCGGAGGACAACGAAAGACTCAGGCGAAGCAACAACTTGCTCATGTCTGAGCTTGCCCACATGAAGAAGCTTTATAACGACATAATTTACTTCGTGCAGAACCATGTGAAGCCTGTCTCTCCTAGCAATTCTTACCCTTCTTCTTTACTACTCTGCAATACGCCACAACAACAGTCAGCAGCATCTCCTTTAACAAGTTCGAATATTTCCATGGTGCAAAGGCCTATGAACCAGCTTCTGGGGTTTTATTCTAACAACCCTAAGCAACCCCCTCAAGCTCATGTGTTGAACTCCCCGACCAATACATCAAAGAGTTCCATAACCATTGTTGAAGAGCCTAGCAGTAACAGCTGCAAGACGAAGCTTTTTGGTGTATCTCTTCAATCTAAGAAAAGGGTGCACCCCGAGTACGGTTCTAATCTCGTGAATTTGGAGACGACGAACAAGGCTCGTTTGGTCTTGGAAAAGGATGACTTGGGCTTGAATCTTATGCCTCCTTCCACTTGTTAGTTCCTTTTCAATCCTCTGAAAATTCCAAGCTAGCAACTTGCTTTTACTTACTTGTTTGAGTTGTCTTTTCTCTGTTTTTTTTTTTTTTCATCTCTTAATTTTGAGTCTCAGAGGAGGCTGATGATATTGATGGAAACTTGTGTGTGCGTGCGTGCGTGCCTGTGACTGTGTGATTCTGTGTACATATAACTTAGTGCCCATATTATCTTTGTTCCCAATCCGTCGTCCATTGAAGGAGTTGGGTTTTGGTTAGAGTGAAGATTAAATTAAAGCAAACTTTAAATGTTCAACTCCTTTTTTGGTTGTGTTATCTTCTTTTTCATTGGTACAATTTATTGCTACCAGTGATAGCATCTTTTTCTTCATCTTATTCTTCCCCTACTTTTTTCTGATGTTGATCTCTGCATGCTCCAGTTACATTAATGCAAGCGAACATAGGTAGATGGAGAAAGAGAGAGAGAGAGTTAATGAGAAAGGGATCGTTACAATTTTACTGGGGAAAAAAGCCGAGGACTGAGAATGTAACAGGCTGGCTTAAAGACGATTTTCTCTAGGGCTTTTTTGATACCAAAGATCCATTAATGGTTAGGATATGTACGAGCAATGAACACAAAATACTTTGCATCTCAATTCAAAAACCAATGAAAAGACGAGTGATAAAAGATCCTTAATAATAATGGTTACTATAAAGGAGCTGACAGTAAATGACAAACATTCGTTCAGCGAAATTCCCATTAGCTGTATGATTATGACTATTATTATTATTATTAAATATTTATAAAATTATTGATATTGTCAAAAAAGGGGGGATACAATAATAATTTATGGAAAAAGAAGGTTATCATACCGTTTGATGTTGGGTGGGTTATAATTCTACATCTCGTTTTTATGAATTGTCAGCAGTGCAGAAAAAGTAAACCTCCCTATAAAACGAAAAGAATACTAGAGACAGACATGCAATGCAAGATTGGATTGGAATATATAATATTTAAAATAGAATATTTGGTTAAGTGTAAGAAAAAAACAAGAATATGAATTATTCTGTGAAAGCGAAATGTGAAGGAAACTGACTAAAAATGTTGTTTGAAATGTTTCAATCAAGGCTTCTATACTTCTTCTGAGGACCAGAAACCTTTGCCTTTTCCCACTTTAAGTAGTCATCTGATTAACGTTTTCACAGCTCTCTTTGGATTCCACAAACACTCTTTCCCCCCTCCTTACTTGGTCTTTTTACTTGCTCACTTTTGCTTATTCCAGTCTATCTTTGCTTCTTCCAGACAAAGAACACGGGCACTGAGAAAGAGAGTATAGTGCCTAGCCCAGCCAACCTCGACTGGTAGATGGACAAGAACAATTCGCCTTTGCCCACAAACACTCGTCTCTTTTTTTCTTGTCGCATCGTCCTATGTATCCCTATACGGGTAAAGTGTCACGTAAAGTTTGACTAAGTATTTTCACAGGTCTTGACTTTTCTTGACCCTTCCATCTCTTTGTTTATTCATTCATTTTCATGCCGAGTATTAAAAATCTCACAGCAGAGAAACTCTGTGAGACATCAGAGAAAGCAAATTTAAGAAGTATCTATTTTGGTCTCTAGAGGAAGAGGAATATATAAAGTTAAAAGGAATGCAAAATATTATAAAGTTAGAAAATCTTTGTCGTGCAATAATGTAAGTTCGTCTCTTACGACCCAAAAAGTTTTTTTTTTTTTTAAAAATAATAAATATAAAGAAAAACCCTAACCCTAACCCTAGTTTTGACAAGAGGGGTTTACCCTTGTCTATTCCGTTGTATCTTTCTTGCCTTTTGGTTTTGTCTTTATGGAAGGGATTGGCACGTGATGAGTTTCTGCACGTGTAAATGCCAGGAACCGAAGAAACGGTTTGTTTTGCTTAGAATATGCGCGGGAGAGGGGGAAAAAAGAAAAGGGCTGGTTAGGGACCCGGAAGAGAAAAGTAGGCGATGGGTTTCAAAAGTGGATCATACGAACGAATGAAGTGGTAAAGACGCTTTAAAATGTGTGTTGGTAAATGCTAAACAGCCGTATTGGACCAGTGGACAAGTTTTCAGAGCTATCGCAAAAGTTAAACCCCAAAAGAAGATTTGTGGATGTAAACTGTAAAAACACCTTACTGTTCCCTTTATTCATTCGTCTCTTCTTTTCGATTGCTGCGGAAAGCACAAAGAATTGGGCTGAAAATAGTTTAGTGGGCTCAATCAGGAGTACCGAAGCCCAATCTACTTCATCAATGATGGATGGATTCCGGCTTCTACAGTTTGAATAGCCCAGTAATTCATCTGACCGAAAGCCCATCTCTTGAAGCGGAGTAAGCAGCGCCGCCACTCATCTCTTGCTTCCACACTTCCACCCCATGGCTTTCTCTCCATCGGTGACATCTTTCTGCCGGCAATGCGGCTGAACCTGTTTGGCTGCTTGCGAGAGGTGAATTTTCTCCTTTGGTTACTCGCTATGCATTATGATATTTGTGGTATTAGGCATTAGAGTATTATTACTATGTTATAAAAAAAAAAATGAAAAAACTCTTGTTGCCCTTGCTATTACGATGCTGAATTTCATAATTTACTTTTTAAAAGATTGAAAATTGCAGATTGCTTAAAAAATTCAACGCTCGTTACTAATATCTGCTTCAGAATATGAATGACTTTTTCCTGTCCAATTGATTCTAATATTTTCTTCGTATTCCCTTCCTGTTTTTATTAAATAACATATTGTTTGGTTGCTTGCACGCTTGCATTGCTAACAGCTGCCACACTACATCTCTGTTTGTATCCAGGATATTTGATGATTTAATAAGGCAAAAAGCAAATCGTCTTAACTGCATATATGTAAACGATGTTGCTAGCAGTTTTGGAGGATGCAATGCAGTTATAATCCTAGCTTCAGAGGATTGGACTTGTAAGGTTTAATTGTTTCTGATAAAGCAGTGTTGGAATACCACAATATAGAAGTGACAGGATATGTGTGCCCAGGAATCTGTATATGTGTCACAATATAGATATGGAGCTTATCAAGGGGGAAACATTTAAGAAATATAGTTTTCCCCTCAATAATTGAATAATTGCATTGAATCCAGTTTAACATGCCTGATACAGTGGCAGTAGAGATGGGAAAATATTCATTGATGCCCCTAATGCTACTGAAAGCATCTCTAGTAACAATTAGGGATGCATATAGAGTTATTGTATCTGTCCCATTTTTTTTTTTTTATTTATGCTTTATGGAAACTTGACATTATGCTTTTTTTTGTTGCAAAATATGGTTTTTGTGGTTGTATACATCTTAGGGCATCTCTAACCATGGTACCTATCAAGGTTTCATATTTTAATTATTTATATTATTTTTGTGGGTCTCATAATAACACATCACTCAATATAATTTATACAATTTTCTCTTTATTCATACAATTTCAAAAACAAATTTAAATAGGTCTCACAAGTTATTTTATATTTTTATTTCTAATCAATCTATTTCACAATTTTTCTCTTTCTTCTTATAAATCTCTTATTTCCATATTATAAAATACAAATAAGTCTCACTTTTTTTTAATTACCCATCACTTAAACAAACAACTCACTCTCTCCTCCACCTCATCACTCTCTACTCATGATACTCTCTATTTTTTTGTTGCATAGCCCTATGCAACACCAAATAACCACCATTAGAGATGGTCTTAAAGAGCAACATTGCGTGGCATTGGGTTTCGCATCTTCTAATTCATGAATGTTTTGACTTTTGAATGATTTTTCAAGAAATATCTCTTTGCTCTGTTCATGATAGTATGGAATTGGTCTTGCAAGATTGGAGATGGCATTATGCCATTAACCCGTACGAAGCACATATACTTAAGACAGACATCAGTTACCATATTTACGCATGCTCAGGTTGAAAAACAAAGGTTCACACAAATGTAGAATTAGAGATAAGTGGGATAATTTGCTGCTTAGGCTTGTATAGTTTGGCTTTGATTGATTGTCAAATCAGCTCCTGTCTGCCAATAATTTGACTATCCAGTCGGTGCTCTCAGTGCTTCTTCTATTGTCTAGACTGATACAGGTTTCTTAAAAGGTATTGTGACTATACTTGTTCACTGCTGGACAATGTACTTGTTGATACGTATGTTGCATATCATATCAGCAGATTTAATTTGTATATTTGAATATTTTGATCATGCGTGTATTTATGAGGCTAACAACAAGTATGTTGGTGTGTTTTATTTGACAACAAACAAATATATGCTTAAAAATCATCGGTCGGAAACATGTGACACGTGTCTTTACTTTATGGTAATAATTCCGATTTTTGAGTTCCAACTGCCTTCCATTTTAACATCAAGGCCGTTACTTGCTTAACAAGCACCGAGTGGGAATTGTTAATCACCAGTCTGAGTTGACTTAATATTGTCATTGGATTATATGCTTAAATAGTTGGGACTATCGTTGTCTTGGAATCCCCGTGCATGTTTGTGTTTAACTGTTGGAGAGTTATGATTGGGCTTTACATAGGTAATCTAATATTGATCTCTGCTTATTTAGAATTGTGGGTGGAGGCGGGTGATAAAGTTATTTGAGGGAGGAGACAGATTCTGCATCGGGGAATTGCTGGGAACAACCAAAGTGGTGAGATCAGCATTATCTTGTGACGCAAAACCCCGCAGAAGCACACGGCAAAGAAAGTAGCACTGCCAGCAGCAATGAAATAAACTCTGCTCTACCAAACACCCCTCTCTCTCTTTTATTTTTCTTCCTGGACTGGACTGGCGTACTGTGAAAATGAAATAGCAGAACTTTTAATCCAAACAAGTGGCCAGATTCTGGCACTGTTTGATACGTGCAATTGGGCAACCAGAAAATGATTCAACTTGAAAGTGATGAAAATCATGCAGAACATATACAAACGCAACAACGCAGGCAGGCACGCTGTTTTACAGTCCTGGGACCATTACACAGATTGTAAGTCGTAACCCTATTATTACTTTATTTCTATTAAATAAAAGCTTCTATTCTGTTCTGACTCTCATCCTGCCCGCGTTTCCCGATGGGGAGAGAGACAGAGACAAGAGTAAAAGGGGCAGATTTGATTAGAATATTTGTGTTTGCTGTCTTCAGATTAATAAATAAATAATATTACGAGTAGAATCATTGTAAAACAAATGGGGGATGTGAGGGAGAGAAGATAAGGTTTGGACGGGGCGATAATGCTAAGTAAAAAATAAAATAGCCCGCCAACAACAAAATCTCTCCCCTTAAGATTCATTTTATCCTATCAAACTTATTCTGCCAGAGAACTGTCCCCTTTATTCATGTCTTTCTTTTGAAAAAAATAAAAATAAAAACTCTTTCATTTCCTTCTAGTTAGTAGCTACAACCTTCTCCTCCGTCGCATTACACTTGCAGAGGTATAATCCAGAATCCCTGCGATGACCTGCCGGCTAATCTGAGACTGCCTTAATATTAATTATTCTACTACATTTCCTTATGTCACTTGTGAAAGTTTAAAACTTCAATTTAAAAACCATGACACAGGTAGATATAAAACAACTTTGTAGAAAGATTTGTCCTGACTAATGTAGAAAGTGCCACAAAAGTACTAAACTAGGGGGTGCCAGTGCCAGCCCCATGAAAACATACGTGCCTTGAATCAAATTGAAGGAGTCTCATTACGTTTAGTTGTCTCCTTATCGACGTCTACATCACATTATTTAGCCCAGCGAGGGGTCCACAAATTTGGCCCACGTCGGGGTCACAACCAAATTAGACGGCGATAAGATAATATATAAATTTAGGATACAGTGGCTGTACCCACGAAAAAACAATGGCAAAAATAAGTACCCAATCATACAACAAACAACCAAACGCACATTTTTCTTTTGGGTGATATTGCAATTTCCCACTGCGGGACTTAGATTCTACTGCCGGATATCACGCATCGTCTTATGTGTTCAATTTGATCAAGTTAGATGAACGACAGAATGATTAATACCTCAAAAACCGAACACTGCACTCTTTATTTCAAGTTGGCCTGGCCTTTCTCATCTCTGTGCCTAGCCTAGAAGATGAGACGAGTGGAGTTGAAATTTAAATTATCTGGAGTAGATTGCAGGACGTTTGATGCATCAGTACAAATAGCTCACAGTCGACTATACGACTGCATATACGGTCGTTGAGTTGTGGAAAAATATACAGTTCGTGAAACTGAAACCAACACTTTTACCATTCACCTTTCGATTCCCCCGCGGAAGGGCAGGGTTGCAAGTTAAAGCTAAGGTAGTTCCGAGTTCCTACACGGTAAGTTCGTTAACAAATCCATGAAACATGTTACATCAGAACCTGATCCACCTCGGAGAGCGTTCCGTTTCAATGAGAGAAGGAGGCTGTTTTGTGCTGTAGCTGCGGCATATCGGGGACAATACAATGCATTCAATAATTAATGCGCTAGATAATCCCCTTTTCCATTAGATGACTGCCACGTTTATCGCCGACGTAGGGCATTAGGTAAATTCACCGCCATGCGGGCGAAGGTAACCAATCCCACCTAGTCATTTAAAAGGGTCTGGTAGGATTTCTGACACCTGGCATGTGAGTGGGGCTTCAGGTTTCTTAAAAAAGAAAGTGAGTTTTAAGGCAAAACTAGCACTCTTCCACAGTTCCACTCATTGAATTGTGACTTAAAAATAAAAAAAAAATTGCAGAGGAAAATGATTCAATGCACCAGAGAGAGCACTTATGCTACATATTTTCTTAAATTTCCGTGGGTTCACTTCATTCAAACCCAACCCTTTTAATTGGTGGGGAGCGGGGCCAACCTCTTACGTATCACAATCAAATCCAATGTATATTTATTTTCTATTTGCAAGCTCTTGTTTAATCAATTAAAATATTTAATATATACTCAAACTGTTAAGATAAATTATGATACTAATTATGTACTATATTATATCTTATCAGTGATTTGATAATATATTCTTTCGATAATTGTTGATATAGTCCAATCAATAAATTAAGATACGGAGTTGGAGTTCAATTTAATGTCGCATAGATGGCGAAGTAAGCATCGTTCCTAATGCTCCTTGATACAGCAATTAATCATTGATTCCGACCGCATGTTTTCTTTCTAATTTCAAAAGATTCTTTAGTAATTACGAAAATACTGGAACATTAACAGTAACGAAATTAAGTTAAACTCAAGTCTCGACAACTCTGAAGATGATAGAAAGGTAAAAGAACAAGAGAACGAATAAAATATATATTGAAGCAATTAATATATATGAATAAGATATACATATAGGCGACGCGTAGCTGTAAGCCATTGATAATTTGATAGTATGTTCCCGATAATATCACTACATATTTTATTGATATTTTGAGTTAGAGTTGCTCGTTTATCGGCTAGCTAGCCTTCACAGTTCACATTTGTCGCTGCACATATTCTGATACAATTCCTACTTCGCTAGGCTTCTTTTCATCTTTCCCATCCCTCCATATCATTTGTCCATCTCCTAAGTTTTTCAGCTAGCTACGGCTACCTGCTTTTGAATACTTCTCCATCCTTTCCCTTTTCCCCCCTTTTTTTTATTCTAACGTTACCTACTCTCTCAGTTTAACTCGCTCCTCGCCCTTGGCTCTCTTAATTTATCCTTCAGCAGTTATATATATATATATATATATATATATATATATATATATATATGGACGCTAGTATTAATATGATTGACCAGTTAAAGTTGTCGGAGGATCAGATGGAAATGATGATGACGATGATGCAGCTCCCTGACTTGTGTGCTCCTTACGGAGACGACGTCGTTGCCGACTTGCCACCGCAGGAATTCTCTGATGCAAGTAGCGGCGGCGGTAACAGCAACAGCATATATGGTGCAAATACTTTGTCACATTTTATAGATATGGCCTCTTCGTCTTCCTTAACAAGCACACCACCATCTTTTACCATGTCTTTCACTAATAACCCTACACCTACACCTACCACCATCACTAACACTTTGCTTCAAGCTCCATCGCCTTTGCTGCCCAATTCAAGCAAGGACATGCAATTAACCGTTAACGGTAACGGTACGACATCAGATAAGAGGAATTCGATGGCGGCGATGAGAGAGATGATATTCAGGATAGCGGCCATGCAGCCGATACACATAGACCCGGAGTCAGTAAAGCCTCCTAAGCGGAGAAACGTGAAGATCTCCAAGGATCCGCAGAGCGTGGCGGCTCGGCATCGTAGAGAAAGGATAAGCGAGAGAATAAGGATACTGCAGAGACTGGTCCCAGGAGGGACTAAGATGGATACGGCCTCTATGTTGGACGAAGCTATTCACTATGTTAAATTCTTAAAAACTCAGGTTCAATCACTGGAACGTGCTGCAGCTAATAGATCATCAGGCTCTGGGATTGCTTTCCCTCTTGCAATGTCTACTAGCACCACTACCACCTCATATCTTCCTATGCCAAAACCTTACCAACTTCCTCCTCAAAACCTTCGCCATTACGGAGATGCTTAATTTAATTATTGGATCCATCGGAATTAATTTTTTCTTTTTTAAAGAAAAAAGTCTCTTCATCAGCATTCATATCAATTATATCTCCTATCTTGTTGCTTGCGTTGTAGCCATTTGCAACAACTTCCACAGGTGCATGCCTCTCAATAATTCATCCTCTTCCGTCTAATTTTTTGTGTTCTTTTTAATTATAGTTTCTAGTACTCATTGTGCTATGTATTATTATTATTAATCCAAATTGTTCAACAGACTAATTAATTCATAGTATTAATTTGGAGGAATATCTTTTATGTGTCTCCTTTCTCTTTGCAGAATTTCATAACATGATCCGAGAGTAATATCAATATGGATGGGCAAACTTTTTTTATTTTTTTTAGACAATTAGAAATTTTCTAAATAAGAAAGAGGACATGATCATTGTAGGAGCATACTCTTTTGACGGATGAAAATCTAGAGAGACCGAGAAGATAGCTCATCCTGATGGGACTCTCGGGGTAGAACGTCCAATGTGGGTCTACGATAATTCTGTGCTCCCTCTCCTACTGACATCTGTACGGTAATGTTATACGAAGGCTCCACTCACACTTTAAAATTTTAAATGCATATTTATTTTGGGTAAAAATATTATTATGTTGATTTAAGTTCTTTACATAATTTTTAAATTTTTAACTGTGAAAACGCTAATTCTTTAAAAAATTCATAAAAAAAGGGGAAAAACAGAGATAATAAATGCAAGATACAGTAGATTTAGTTGTAAGACAGGCCGAGGCGAGCTGTTGAGATCCTTGTCGTATTGATACACGATCCAATGTCTTTTGTGAAGCAAAGTGCAGAGAGTTTGTGTGAACTTTTTGAGAGGGTATAATGTAGGTGATATCATTAAATAAAGTTGTTATTATAATTATAATTTCATTGAGCATTTGTGTACTTTTTGAGAGGATATGTTATAGGTCGCGTAGTGTAGCAAGTAACAAGAAGATATGATCAGTGGTGTCATGGAGACTGCAAGATAATTCCACGTGATAGTCTGACAAACTGCGGTGGTTGCTTTCACGATTAAGCACGGCGATGACGTCGTTTTTCGTCAACACCCTGACACGTGATCTCCATCTACACGGTCAACCAAATCGACCCACTTCACCTCACGTGGTTGTCCACGTCGGATATTCAATACTCCAATTCTTTTTAATTTTTTCTTTTTTGTTCTAAAAGATTTTTAGACAAGAATGCAATTCTATTTTTCACGTATACTTATTAACCGATTCTTCTAAATTTCATTTTTATGTTTGAAATTCGGATTTCTTTGCACTTGTTGGGCTAGGCCTATATCTTCTGTGTAATTGTAAACCCTCTAATTTAAATGTGTTGGCCCGTCTAAGCTTCATTCTTTGTTTTTAGCAGCTGAGCATTTAATGCACGATCTTTCTTTTTCTTTTTCTTTTTTTTTTTAATTTATAATCTTTTACTTGTACATTTTAAAAAAAAACAAAATCTATAATCTCTTGTAGATTACGTAAACTTGTCACTATTAGTGACTTATGTTGGAAGATATTTAAACCCTTAATTTGGTTGAACCAATATGTTGTAGACTGTTTGTGGGGTCATTAAATACAGTGCATATATGAGTGGGATGCTTATTCACTGTAAAATGGAAAAGGTAGGTAGGTTGCCTCAAAGCAACAATAAGTAATGTATCAAGGATGTTTTCCCTCGTTAGTACTCGTTACCAAACGCAATGCTCCAATATCATTCCAATCCAAATCCAGATTAATCCATATCAACTCAATCTAGGACGAACCCAAATATATACCAGTTACGAAGATAAACATTAATTTGCTCAATAAATAGCGAAGGAAAGTTATCAGAAAACCCACGTGATGGTCTTGCTAAGGTCCCAAGATCCTGATCTTGGTGCTCTAGTTCACTTTTTGTAGACATGCAGTATACGTAGCAAGGAGGAGGTGAGCTCCATTTGTGTGTAAACATTGGCAAAGACCCTTATCTGCTGATCTGTTTTTAAGTCTCACTGCCATTTCTTTAGGTATATATATAATATAATCATTTTCACAATAATATAAAAGTGGCATGGACTAGCTAGTAGTCTGTTATGTTTTGTGGTTCATACCGTGATTCTCTGCGTACGTACCTTATTTCTCTGGGTCAAGTAGTGAAGGAGAATGGTGAAACATCGATCTGGTTTGAATTATTAGAGTGAGGTGAATTCAATTTGGACATAAAGATAGAATCGTGTCGCTGGTCATTGCTACACAGATAGGTGGGAAGGCATGCGCATGCAGACGTTGTTCCCTTCCCTTCCCTTCCCCGCCCTGGAGAGAAAAAGATGATTTTAGTTTTTGGGGGATCCCAGTGCATGGGCTGTCTGGTAATTAAGCAGATCGAGATCAAGGATATATAAACCAAATGAATATGCAAGATGATAGAGGTGGAGGTGAGTGAAGGTGACGTGCATGCTGGTCCAACCCAAGTAATTAAATACATACAAACAACAATTAAATATACACAGAGAAATATTGGTTGCTTGATTGGGTTAGATTTCCACTTTGTCTTATTAAAATCAAATTAAATTTTTTTCCAAAAAAAAAAAACCACTCAATTCTAAGTTCTGTTTCTAGAATGAACGTTACTAGCATGAAGAAGAGATCGATAAGGTCTCTTGGGAAAATCCATATATGATATCAGAGTGCAATTCAGTGTAATTTTCCCGATCTAACGGATTTAAGTTCAATTAATCTCACCCAAAAGATCGATTGTCACTAGTATTTATCATTTCCAATTGAACGCATATAATATCTTTTAGGTTATTGAGAACGATTCTAATATGGTATTTACGTGTTTGGGCAATCACAGGAAGGGAAAAAGACTAGTTTTCTTTTTTGTCTCACGAGAATATTGTGTGATCCCCATCTTCCTCTGTTGACTTGTGTCGTGAAGATAAACATATAGTGGTCCATTACTCTATCACTTTACGTGCCTTTTCAATGGGCAACATCAATTGCATCCAAACAGAAATGTAAAATCGCCATTGCACCCCAAGTTATTATATAATATAAATACTTATTTTTATTCTTCACATTTAAAATTTTTATTAATTTAATTTTTATATTTTAAATTTTAATTAATTTAATTTTTTTAACATGTCAAATTTATTAATTTAATTTTTTATATTTTAAAAATATTTATAAATTTAAAAAATTAATAAAATTTTTGAAGTATAAGTAATAAAATTAATTAAAATTTTAAATGTAAAAAATTAAATTGATAAATTTATAATATAAAATATTAAATTAATTAAAATTTTAAATATTTAATTTTGGAACTAGCCCAACGAAAGAATTTAAGAAGAAAAGCCCAATAGACTGTGTGTACAGTGACACGAGTCCATACACTAACAAGAAAAGCATACCCAGAAGCCTAAATCATTTTTCTCGTTCAAAAAAAGTTGAGATCCTCTTCTTCTTTCTATATCTATTTTTTTTTTTAATTTTCTATTGGGAGTTGGGAGAATTATGTGAGGGAGAGAAAGGTAAGCCAACAAAAGGATATCAATTTTTCTCGCATCACGTTTCAAAAGTTTTTGGCATGTCATTTTATTTAAATATATTATGCAAATAACCAATTAGAATTTTAAAATTTAAGGCCCGATTACTTTATATAATTTTTGTTTTTATTTCCAATAAAAATTAAAATTAGACTTCAAATATGACTGGTTCAATAAACACTAAATATATTTTTTTGAAATACATTGAAAACTAAAAAAAAAAAAAAAAAAGGAAAGAAGAAGTCATTTTCGATATTTCTGAAAAATGAGCAATGATTATTTTGTAATTTTATGAGTTTCTTTATTTTTTTGACAAAAAATAACTGGTAATTCAGAAAAATCCATTTAAGATGATAGTTAAATATTGAATCAATATGAAGAGCAAATGAAAACAAAAACTAGAAATTAAAAAAAACACATGTGTTTTGAAGCAATAAAAATATAAAAATGAAAATACATCTAAAGAAGTGAAAAAATGAAAGCATTTCTTTTAAGTTAAATAAACCCTTATTTTTTTTGACCGGTTAAAACTTTAACACATAATATAATAGAACAAAGACAAAAAAATATTATTCCAAAACAAAGTGGCAAGAGTCAATTATAGCTACTTGATAAAGTGAATACATTTAAAAGTTGAACAAAATCCGCTTTACTTCATTCGTTTGGTTTTTGCGCTAATGGAGTTTTACTTTACCAACAAAGAACGTAAGCACCTATATATGGTGGAATTAGATATTTAAACAAGATACGAATAAAAATATGACAGACAACCCTAATGATATTAATATATATTTTTAATTAAAGAAAAGTCCCGCTCAACAAACACGTCTTAGAAAGGGAAATGGAAAATGGAATAAAATGAATTTGTATATATATATATAAACTAACCCTAATTAAGACTATATGTATATATAACTCAGTCAGAAACTTCCTCCGCTCAACATAAAGACAAAGGGCGCTTCCGTATTGGCAAGTGAAAGTGAAGGCAGAGTGGCCATTGACTCAATCCGCAGAAGAACCCACAAGGATCATATTCACATTAAGTTCAATTAAATAAAAGGGTACTTCTTATTCAAAGCATTAATTAATGGATTAATGAAATAGTTTAAGAGTTGGCATTGCATGCTGCCCGCGGATATGATAAATTAGGCATAAAACCAAAAGTGTATTTTAAGAAACCATCTCAGCTACCTGGAAACCCATATTTCATTAGTTTAATTATTGTATATATAAATAGTTTCTCATGGCAACGCATTTCTTCATCACCATTATTATTATTATCGTCATAGTATGGATAACCATCATTATGATGAAGCCTATATTATTAAAGCTCAATTCTTTTGTCTATATATATCAGCAAGCTAGGCTTCTGTTTTGAGACGTTGACACAATAACTCAAACCTCAACATCATCCTGTGGTTATGGCTATGGCTTCCAAGGAACCATTTAGTGACAATTACCTGTTGCTGAAGCCAGGAGAAGCGAGTCTGGTGGATCTAGGTCGCCTTCTGTTTTCTTCAAAGTTAGGAAAAAGAAGTTTCATTGAGTGCCCAGAAGAGCTCGAGTACGCAGAGTTTCGGCGAAGATGGTTGATCTTCGTCTCCGTCGTGGCGCAGAAGGCCCTGGCTGCCTCAGGAAAAACCATGAAGCAGATAGGTTACATAGTGGAGATGTGGCTCAATCTTCTCTCAAGCAACGGCGGCTTAATAAGGCTCTTGTTCAACAATTTAAAAGGTTTCTTAGTTCATTTTATTAAACTATATATAGCTAAATCCGAACAAAGAATTCACATGCATGCCATGTCTTTTGCAGTCTGCATGCATGTGCTGTATATAGCTAGCTAGCGGACAATTAATTCTTATATAATTTTCATTAATTAATTATAAGATATGTGCATGTGATTGTGTTCTGTTTTTAGGAGAGGTGGTGTGGCCGGAGAGAACATCGGCAACGTTCACATCAGCGGTGGGGAACCTTGATCGGCGAGTGGATTTAGACAAGAGCATTAAACATGAGGATGCCAACTATAAAACTTTCCTCTCTATGATGGCCACCAAGTTGTCGTACGAGAATGCAGCCTTTGCACAAAATACTGTCAAGAATCATTGGAATGTAAGATTATCAGTCTTATTGCCGCCAGAATATTAAAAAATCTCTAATGAATGTTGTTGATGATAATATTAAAAAAAAAAAAAGAAGAAAAAGAAAAGTGAGCTAACATTAATTTTATTTTTTTGGTTATATTTGATGAATGCAGATGGATTTCTTGGGGTTTTTTAGCTTCTGGAACGGTATGTATGTGCAATGCTTGCTGCCTTCTTACAAGATATATATGGGGGCTGAATTGTAACCATTTACTCCGCTAGCTGCAATAGCGAGATAATATGTTTCTGGATTAATTTTTCAGAAAACCTTTGTTTACGAAGATAAAAGTTATTTCCAAACCAAGGATTTTTAAAAAATACAGTATTGGTGCTCCTAGACAAAAGTATAAACGAATTCCTTATAATATATAGTTATTTTGGTACATAATAGTATATGGTTGGTTATTCATTTCTTATAACCTTAATTTAGTTATTCTATTATCTTTTGGTTCGAATGGAAGTAGATATATAATAGTGTTATTAATTATAACGGGATGCTTGGGTACATCTAATAATTCGGAACGTGCTTGCACGTGATGATTCTTCAACTAGTTGACTTTCTAATAATTTTTTTAAATCAAATTAATGCTTAATTAAGACAATAACAAATCACTTAGAAACTGGTTAATTGTTTCCATTTTTTTTTTCGTTTCCTGTGATTCTTCAAATAAATAAAATTGAAGTTATTGGAGAGAGAATTTAGTAATGTCCTTTTTTAATGTACATGCAGATATATTAATTATTTTCAGCTTATAAACACACGGAAAAAATAGATCAATGAGTTTTTTTCTTTTTCTTTTTGATGAGAGATAAACGAGTTTTTTTTAAAAAAAAAAAAAATTAACGAGTTTATTATAGTAAGGTGTTAAAATTTGTCATAAAAGATTAATAATGTTAAAATAAAATATTTTTTATGTAAAGAGAAAATATTTTCCAAGTAAGTATTTTTCACACTAGTAGAAACTATCAAAAAAATTTCTGATGCTTATGTGATTATCACATATATACTATGTAGTTATTTCATATATGTAATTATCATATTTAAATATAGACCATATAACTTCGATATTCTAGTTATTTTTCAGTTTTATAATTATTGAAATGAAAATAATAATTGATAATTATTTTTAATAAAAATGATTCAAAAATTTAAAACTTAAAATTTTTTACATGTTTTTTTATAAAGTAAATACCACTTTAGTTATGCAAAGACATATACTTAAAGAGACATTTTTTAGTGCTGGCAAATTTCTATACCAAAATTTAACACCCAATAATAATAAATTCATGTTAATTTACTGTGAATAAATTAAAAATAAGTGTCAAATAAAATTTTTAATAAATGAGTTTTTTTTTTGTCTCGAAAATTAGTGTCACGGTGTGGTTTGCAGATTTCGAGGAGGTTGCGTCTACCCGAGCCATCGTGATCCAAGATACAAAGTCGGAACCCAACTTGATAGTGGTGGCATTTAAGGGTACGAATCCATTTGATGCAGACCAATGGAGAACAGATGTCGATATCTCGTGGTACGAACTGGCCGATGTGGGGAAGATCCACTCTGGCTTCATGAAAGCTTTGGGTCTACAGAAAAACAGAGGGTGGCCCAAAGAGATAGAAGAAGATGGTCATCAATATGCTTACTACGCCATCAGAGAGATGCTGAGAGAGATATTCCGCAAGAACGAGAAAGCAAAATTTATATTGACAGGGCACAGCTTGGGAGGAGCTTTGGCAATTCTCTTTGCGGCTGTTCTAGCACTGCATGAGGATGAACGGCTGTTGGACAAGCTAGAAGGAGTTTATACATTTGGGCAGCCAAGAGTTGGAGACCAACAATTTGGTGATTACATGAAGGACAAAGTGCGAAAATACTATATAAGGTATATGAGGTTTGTTTATTGCAATGACATGGTGCCTAGGATTCCTTATGATGACAAAACTCTATTGTTTAAACACTTTGGTCCTTGCCTCTACTACAACAGCCTCTACCAAGGCCAGGTACCATATTTAATATAGGCAATATCTCTTCCTTGGTTTTTTTTTTTGCTGTACTACTATAGTCTACTATTCATGGCTTGTCTAAGATTTTCTGTGGTTCCTTATTGAAATCCAGATTCTAGAGGAGGAGCCCAACAAAAACTACTTCAACTTGTTTTGGGCGATACCCAAAATATTAAACGCAGCATGGGAGCTTATTAGAGGTTTCTTTATCGGAATCATCGAAGGTCGGAAGTACAAAGAAACTTGGTTTATGACAACGCTTAGGTTTGTTGGGTTGATAATCCCAGGATTATCGGCTCATCTTCCTCCTGATTACGTCAATCTTACCCTACTGGGGTCCTTACATGCACCTCCGGAGCTCGGAAATCTACCGGATTCTAAAGTTGACTAATGCCTTACACTAAATTATATTATATTGTCCCCTACACTATTTCTTGCTTTCAATGCTGAGATTTTACACAACAATCAGAGAAGGGACAGATATATATACTTGTCCCATTAAACTGAGTGATTCTCCATAGAGATTCAAATCGCAGTATCACACAAATGAATCCATCTGATTTGCATTTTGCAGAAGTGATTGTCGTGTTCTATTATGATTCAAAGAAGGATGCTTGCACTATAATGTTTTTCTATGAAAGAAAATTATCTGCTTGTGGTCTGATGGCTAGGTTGGCAATTAGCAATGAAAGATATTCGAGAATGAATGCTAATGCCTATCATTACATTTTACATATCGAGCAAATGAAAAGAAGATCAAATACAGCCTGCACAAATATAAAAAGCGTAATAAAATTGAAGGGTATGATATGTATGGATAATTTTATCAGAGATGGATTACAGGACCTGGAGGGAGAAAAAAAAAAAAAAAGTTACAAAAGAAAGCTTATTTCTAAAACTTGGCCTACGTACATACACGCATTATTAGTCACTCCCAAAGGCGAGGGAGCTTGGGCTTAGATTCTGAAACTTCTAATGAGATACTGCTATTTCATTTTCTTGCACTGCAAAACCGCAACGACACTGATTTAGTGTCAGAATAGTAGATTAGCTCTCTGTACAGCTTTCATTCGTATCCGTATGATTCCCACTTTGATCCTTCTGAGACCTAGTCAGAGATGTAACAAGTCTTCTATTAGAATTTATAAGAACAAAGAAGGATGTACTTTATAACAAGTCGCTGAGGCCATGAAAATCTTGAGCCTATCAACTTGGCTACGCATTTATGATTTACATTAAAACGATCAAAAGCCAAACTAATCAAATAGATGCAAAAGGGCGGTTTCTGAAATAGGATAAATTTTACAGAGAAATTTACCAAGCTTCGTGTCTCCAGCTAAGCAAACAAAATTGGATGATGCATTAGAAGGCATGACAAGTGAAACAACCACTCAAAGAACCCATCTGGCTGTTTCTACGAAATAAAATAGCTTTATGGGAAGGTTTGGCAACTTGATGGGATTCGTTGGCTAAAACTGAGCTTCTCATTTCCTGAGCTTTCTTTTGAGCCGATCTCAGCTTTTTCATTATCTTATCCATAGAAAATGCTCTCTTCTTTTCCAACTTCATCTGAAATAGCAAAAATAATGAGGATCATGCACCAAGATCAGAGAGTAAAAATAGATGCCATCAGGAAATAACCTCTAGTTTTCGTATGGCTGCCTCCGCTTTTGCCTTCTGCAGGTTCTCCCAAGCAGTGATTTTAGCTTCCTCCCTTTTAGCCCTGGAAAAGTGAAAAATAGCTTCCAATGTAATAACAATAAAAAGCTTGTGTGAATATCTTTCAGCTAGCATATAGCGAGATCTACCCAAAAACTGTCAGGCATAAGTACTCAAGACTTCTTTAGTTTTCTCTCCTAAATCATACAGGACGATATCATGCAGATAGCCATCCCCGTTTAGGGTAAACATACTCGTTGGTAAAGGAAACTTGTTGGTAAACATACTCGGAATTCTTAATGAATCATTCGCAGCAATAACATATGGTTTATTAACTAAATCCGTCACAATAACTAGAAGGGATCACTCCCTTGCGTATCCGAGACGCTAAGCAAAATTAATGCAATACCAAAGTAGACATACTTTGAGACAGTCTTTGCCGTTTCAGCGATGTCCCAAGCAGATGACTGAGCATTCCTTTCTTTCTTTTTCCAATTCTCTACAATTTCTGAGCCTCTCCCGGAGAATAGGGCTCTATGTTTCTTGGACCATCTTGTCACAGTCACACGTTCATCTACCTGCACATCCCTGATATCCGTCTTAGAAGAAGAGACACTCTGCATTTCCGTGACTGGCAGGGTGGACGGAAGGGAGGTAGAGAATGAGGGCCTCATATTGGGAGAGGAGCATGGGCTGCCCTCTGGGCTCATCTGGGTTGCCATGTCTCTCCTTGAAACAGAACGAGATACATTGGTGCCCGCATCTTTGGAACCATCAAATTTCTCCTCTGCATAGTAGAACCAATAGCAATATAACAAAGATGAGACGCATTGAAACATGGTTAAGTTGTAAAGAATCATTTCAGAAGTCAATTTTATAGATGTGTATATATTTGTCACAACGTAATTAAGAATAAATTAACCTCAATTTCTAACACAAAGTGTGTTGAGTGTCTAAAGAAATTGTTTTTTTCCAATTAAATTGTACTGCTGAGTCACAATATGAGGGATCAATTAAAAGGGATCACTCCTTGGTGTAGGATACTAGGATTCAAACAAGGGATCTTTTCCTATTGATTTTTCACAGATGAAGACGTGGCAAGTATATAATCGAAACTCAAAGGAACAAAATAACTAATATAATACCTCGGGAAGGCAATGATGACTCATTCTGCATCTCAGAACATCCATGCACGCTAGCCGAGCGGGCCATGCAAGGCTCTGTTCGAGTCAAAAGAACTCCACCATGAGCACTGGAACGAATTGATAATCCATCAGCTGAGATAACACCAGCTGAAAATGGAGAAGCAGGCATGAAATTCCCAGAATTTGCCCCTTCAAACATTGGCATTGCCGGTGAATACAATGAATAATACGCAACGCCAGGGGGACCAAGTGGACCACTCTTTGACTTTGGCCTCCTTTGGGGTTGCGGAACCGATGTTCTGACTGTACCATCCCCTGAAACAGGACTGAAAATCCATCTCTCGGCATCTTCCCATTTAGATGGCAATGTTCTTCCATTGTTGAAAGGCAACAGAGCCCCACTGACTTGCTTCCTGGTGCCATTTGTATGCAAAGGCACTCGCTCTGAGCACCAACCCTTTTGCATTGCAACACCAGCTTGCCGATAATTGGGTGTTCCAGGACTGTGAAAAGTGCCAGACCTTCGAGACGAAACAGTGCTCTTCTTCATGTTTCCCAGTCGGGGTGAAGATAGGGTCGCATTGTTCAGATCTAATGAAGCAGGTCTTCGTCGGTCCAACTTCTTTAATAAGGCTTCGGTTCTCGACCTCCTATCTTGACATTCTTCATAGAGAAGAAAAGTGGTAAAGTGAATATGCTGGTTTGGAATAAAAATAAGCTGAAGACAAAGGATTTATTTTGGATTTTAGAGAGTGACCTTTGAGAGCAAGAGAGAAAGAGTTTCTCGCCGAATCAAATTTTAAAAGCTGATTTCCATCCTCAGTATTAGCATCGCTGTCCTCCTTTTCAACTGCTTGAAATACATGCGGATATAGAGAGTGAGATTGAGACCATCGACGAGTCAATTTTAAAATTGGCAAGGTCTAGTCGCTGTACAAATTTTCGAAACTTTTAAACAAAAAGATTAATAATTCTTCTTAGAGAAGAAGAGTGGTTAAGTGAATACGCTGGATTGGAATAAAAATAAGCTACAGACGAAGCTTTATTTTGGATTTTTGAATGTGACCTTTGAGAGCAAGAGAGAAAGAGTTTCTCGCCGAATCCAATTCTAAAGTCTGATTTCCATCTTCAGTATTAGCGTCGCTATCTTCCTTTTCAACTGCTTGAAATATATGCGGATATACAGAGTGAGATTGAGCCCATCCACGAGTCAATTTTAAAATTCGCAAGGACTAGTCGCTTTACAAATTTTCGAAACTTTTAAACAAATAAATAAATAAAATAAAATAAAAAATTAAATGCACCTTTTGCTTTTTCCCCCTTCGTGGAGAGACGACTGGGCTTGCTGTTATGTACCGCGTCTGCATGTTTGTTTGGATCTGGATCTGGATCTGGACCACTCCAGCTCTCGTTCTGAGAAAAATCATCATCATGTCCTGCCAAATTCTGCAAGAGATCACAGATTTGAGCATAATCAACAGGACGAGAGTCAAATTTGAGTTGAGATTCCACCATTCAGACATGCGTCCCCGCAGTTCGGACACTGAGATACCAAAGCTTATTATCCATATATACATAGAGCTAGATCCTCTCATAATTTTTCCCCGGTAATATTTCAGGAACTCAATTTCATTTCATTTGATAATTTTCGTCCGCATCCAACTTAGTTTTCACAATAACCATATTAATTATGTCAAAATCAAAATTATTCACCAAAAGAAAAAAAGTCTAGAAACTTCCTGCTCGAAAGTGAAAGTCAATCATAAGAAAACCGAAACACCGTAAATGGCCTACAAAATAAAAATACATCGAAGTAGTCTGGATCGATATCCAAAAGTTTCTTTTATCGGAGAACCATAGATTAGATTAGATGGCATGAGAGAGAGCTAGAGTAAGAATGAAATTGAAGTACCAGGGAGATTTCAGAAGCCAAAGAGTCGTGATCATGAGCATCGGATGCAAATGAGCAGCGTTCGGCACTCGCAGAAGCGGAGGAGAAGAGGCTAAAGTTGGATTCAAGCGTGAAGATGACGGAGTCAGGGCTAGTATCGCGAGGTCTCAGCCCTGCTCTAGAAGAGGTTCGCTCTTGAAACCCTAACTCTGGCATTGTCAGTCCAAGTAGCTTCCTCACATCAAGAATAACGACATCATCGATCGCAGGGAGCCGAGAACTGAGAATAATGGTTCTGGCAATGAGCTATGGCGGGTATCACCCAAAGAAAGGAAATGGTTTAATGGTGTCACTGTCGTTTACGTTGTACTAATCAGTCATTTTAAGGTTAATTGTCTCATCGCGAGGACCACAAAAAAAGGATAATTTCTTTCCGCCCTTTTAATGACTTTGTTTTATCTTCTTTCACAAGACTTTAATAGGACTTGTTTCGTTAATCAAGTGACATGACTGCGATGGGGATTCGCTGCTTATATGCTCCGTCCTTTCACCTTGACTGAAGATTTGACCATAAGGAAATGTCCGTAATGTCCATTCTGATTGCCTGGAGTCTTCTCGATAACCGTGTTAATACTGTCTTTTCACTATGGGAGGAAATATAATTCTCCAAAAGACGACGAAAGAGGATGATGACTATGTCTGGCCTGTATTTTACCCTGATTACCACTATTCTTATTCCCCACTTTCGGGTTAAATTAAGATTACTTTTTCATGACAAAGAGTAATTAGTGCCACAAAGGTCATTTGCAAGGGAAACCGTAGTGCCCAAGAAACATAAAAAGGGGAACCACCTAATCTCCTTTGACAAATTACAGATTTTTCATTAAATAAATAAATGAATGAAAGAAAATTAACGATTTGTTCGGCGCTAAATACTGCTTTTGGCTTTTTGGGGAAAAAATCATAAATGTTTTTCCGAGACTTGTCTCCGTGGAACACAGCAGGAACACTGAGCGAGTGCCGGCAATTGGTAATGTTGTCCTTCTCCCCAAAAAATGTCAATCTTGAATTTATTTGTGTATATTTCTTTTCTTTGAAAAGAAGAAGAAGAAGAAGATATTATTCTTTTTAAATAAGAAAAAAAAAAATCTCTGTTCCCCAATTATATACAGGAAAGAGGAAAAAGGGTCTCAGAAAGTGTTACCCGACTCCGCTTTCTCCGAGCCAAATATTACGTCGTTGAGGGGATGGATTATTGCGCTAGACATCCACTCCATTGGTTAGGTTCAAGAGCCATAACGAGAAAATGTGATTCGCCTTCCGTTAGGCTTATCATCAGTAAATTCCTGTACTGTTCCCTTAGTATTTATGAGAAACATGATCCATTAAGTATAGATGACATGTCACGTTGTTATGTTGCTAATTCAGCAAAATTATTAGTCTATTAGATAAATTAAAAATAAAGAATTTTCAAGAATTCAATCTGTTAATAAAAATAGAGGATGGCATTGAAAAATTAAATATTTACCAAGACTAAATGAAATATTTAGCATTACATAAATATATATAGGAGAAAGCTTCTACACAGTATAGAACTGCTCTCCAGATGTGTTTCTATAGCATTGACCAGACTGTACACGCGACGAATCTGGTCATAATTTGAGAAGACAGCAATGCTTTCGCATTAAATTAGCCCAGTAATTTTTTATTTTTTGGGAGAGGGACGTTGACTTTGAGAAAGAGAAGAAGCAGAGCAACGTTAACAGTATGTATTGTGGTTGTTGGAATTGAGAGGCATCGCGCCACCCTACCTTTAGGCCTCTTCAGTTGAGTCTGTCAATTATTTTACCGGGCTTCTGTCTTGGCACACAATGGGGAAACTGTGTCATCAGATTGGGCTACATCCCTAATAGTACATGTGGATCAGACATTGGGGTCACGTTTCAACGGTTGCACTGCAGACAATTTTGATGGAAAGTATGAAATTGCTTAGTGCACGTTCTCATTTGAGTTCCTTTCAAGCGTCTATCCAATCTTGAATATTCTCTTCTTTTCACTGGGGAGTGAAGAATTGAAGAAACAGGAGAGGTTAGATAGAAACACACAAAGAAAACGAAGGATGAGACTACGATGTTTTCTTCATCATAAAGCTTCGGCTGTCGGATTGTGTCGTAACGAAATTTATTTGGAAAAGATAGGTAGGTAGGAACTTAAATATAATGACATTTGTCCGACAAAACAAATATTTCAAACTAAGAAAAATAATTCCGTCGTAATACGCCAATCAGTGGGTAAATTATTTTGCAAGCATCTCATAGTTATCCATTTCAAATTTCCCTGACACTTGAAATGAAACAAAACCAAATTAATTCGGGTGATAACCAACTTTCTCTTTGCTTCATATCCACTCTACTTAAAGATAGACAGTGACACTTTGAGTAACAAGCTCCAGGGTTCCCTGTTCATTGCATCAACAACTTACAAGTAATATGCTCCCAGTTTCGGAGCAAGTTAGTACTAATTATTAAAACGTCCCACGACTTAAATCTCAGGCGAATCACCAATTAATCAAGTTCAATAGAAAATTGTACCACCCTACAACTACTAAGCTTCAAATTAAGGTACATTTAATAACCAAATTTAGTAATTAACTGTACTAAGACTAACCATAGGTGACGTTTGGTATATGGATTGCCGGCTTTTACAACATTATACAACAAAACAGACAACGAAATTACTCGAATTACTATATGTGGAGATATAATGTTAAACCTATAAAATAGCTCAGGAAAACAAGTATAGAACTCCACAATATTGACGCTTCCTCTTCAATTCTACCAAAATAGAATTTGTTTACCTTAACATCCTCCAACTGCTGTATCACTGAAGTAAGCCGTAATTGCCTTCAATTTTCCGTCCAAAAAGATTTTCTCCACCTGAGACACATTTTAGTTGATACTGGCACTCAGTTTACTTCATAAAATACAGAATATGTAGCGATACCATACAATGATGAGAAACCAAAAAAATCCTCTTTCACATTCATTATTTTTTAAGAAGAGGATTCATGTAAACGCCAGCCAAGCATAAATTTCTAGTTTTAATTGATCTCAATTCAAATAATGAACCCAGTTGGATGACCCAAGTCGAAGTTCGAGTTGACATGCAGCAATTACAGTGTAGAAATCATAAAAAATATAGGGAAGAAAGTAAATAATGGCTAATTAGGTGGACTGTGATGGGATCAATAAAATGTGTATTGGTCCTGCTCGTAACTCCTACCCGAATACACATCCAAACATGGAGTGTTAGCTTTCAGTATTATGTCTTTTCATCTTTCTTTTAGCATCCTCCTCCGTCAGTATATTTCTCTAAATCAACCCACAAAGAAGGACATCTTTAGGAAGTGGACCATCAATTAAGGTTGACAAAAGAGGTTTTAACATATTGTACACCCAGCTAATGATTCAGTCACATTCACTACTTAAATCTATTCTGCTATGACTTTTAGCCCATAAAAAAGTGACTTATCTGATTATATATATATAACCAAAGAACACAACATCTCAATATATGGTTTATCTCAACATCCTTTACAGTATTATAAACAGCACAGTCTTGCTCCCATCATTTATAAAGTGAAGTACTGACGGGAGGCTTAAAAGATTAGATTTCCAAAAGAACGCATGCAAAATAATGAGAAATGGATAATTACCTCTAGGGACCATGGTGGGCTGGCAGATCGACATAACTCTGCCAATTGGTTCAAATTGATATTTTTTGGTAGGAACATAACAACTCTAGGAGCAATTTCCTTTGCAACACTGAACAAAAAATACCTGCATAGAATTGTCAAGTAAAAATGGGAGAGGTAAGAAGTTAATAAGTATTCTTACAACCACATTTAATTTAAGAGGAAAATCAAAATAAAAGACAAGAATCCACTAACTAACCCATCATGTGGTTTAAGCATTGTCTTCATGTCATAAGTCATAACCTTAGCATAATCAGGTCCTCCCCAAGGAGGAGATAAGAAAACAGTATCAGCCTGCAGGACAAATAATTTAACTGAGGTTTTAGAAGCAAACAAAATATAAGAACAAAATAAAAGCACAGACTAACTGTAATAACATTTAAATTGCATCTTGCCTCTTAATTAACTGAAAAGAATAACATTTGTTACCTAGAACATATCAATTATAAAACCAACCAGTGCATCAGGAAAAGAAAATTATAATCATAACAGCAAGTACCAAAAGCCTCTAACATGGAAACTTTAGTACCTTAAGCTTCGGTGCCAAAAGGAAGATGTCACCCACTAGGAAGTCAATATGATCATTCACTCCATAGATAGCAGCATTATGTGTAGCATAATCAATCTTTTTTGGGTCAATATCAATTGCAATGACATGTTCGCACCTGTATTATAACATAATAAATTTACACGTACAGAAATAATTAATCATTTAAAAAAATAAATGGAAGTTCCTAAGGAAAGCCACAAGCATTGGACATATAATACTGACATAATACCTATGTAAAAGAATAATCAACTTGAATACTGTTTTATATTAGAACTACAACGAGAGAGACAAAATATCCAACCTGAATCCATTGACTAGATATATAGATGTGTATGTGTATAAAGTTTGTTATCTTTTCATCCAGTTGTAATAAGCCATCAAGCGAAGTAACCACCATTTAATACAGGAATCTAATATATACAATAAAACAAGCAAAAAACCAAAGCCAAATATATTTGAATGAGGGCAGCAAGGAGGAAATTATATCCTACTATCTTTCTCAAATTGCCTTTGGCTTTTTCAAGAGCACATATAATCACACCACTAGGGCATTTTTTTTTTTTTTTTTTTTTGTGCCATAGTTAGGAGGGGGAGGGGTATATGCAGGGATTTCAACCTGTAGCCTTAGGGGGATTTGAACTTGGTGCCATGCCAAGTAGCTGCGCTAGGTTAGTGACCAACTCAACCAAGATCCTACACCACTGGGGCATTTACACATAAATGAACGTGGCATAGGTTTCAGAGTCCCAAAGTGGGTGCAAATGAATCCGACCCTTATGTTTCAAGAACACAGGTGATAGTCCAATCAGAATTAAAAACTTTTATAAGATGAAAAGACAGTATGCATTGTACATCAATATTTAATTGGCAGATAAATCTACATTGTGATGTTTACAGCCAATAACTAAGTTAAATCAACATGGCAAATGTTAACAAATAGAATTGGGAATTAAACTAGAAATCGAAAAAAAAAAAGAAGAGAGTGTAACTGAAAGGAGGATGGCTCAAATAATACGAACATACAGAACCCAGAACAACTGCCAACTTGAAACATATAGCGCAATGTACATCAACGAGAATAACAACAAACCAGAGGACATATATAGTGCTTTTTTATTTTATTTTATTTTTTTTGTGACTGCAAGCACCATATATCAAACCACTGATCCCACAGTAGATAGGCAATGCCAACGAACCACCAGACTCAAGGGATAACTGGTAGAAGATACATTGAGAGGATATATGCCCATCAAAGTCACCACAAACCAATATTAAGTTTATTGGCCAGCGAAGAATGATTAGTTAGTACTCACGTTTGTGCAAACTGGATGGCATTCCCACCAACGCCAGTGAAACAGTCAACCAAGATGCCACCAGCACAACGCAATGCTTGATGCCAAGCGACAGGTTCTGGTGTGACTGAAAACCATCCTTCCTCGTCCATTTTGATACCATCATCAAACCTAGAGAATAAAGTATACCTCTGACACCAATATTTCCAAATAGTAGCAGAATAATCTTCATTCATTTCTAGAAATTGGAGACCTGCAAATGCCAAAATGGCTTATTACATGGGAACAGCTACTAAATATAATATCAGAACTACTAGAAGACTTGAATACAAGTTAAAAAGAATTAATATCTAAAAAGACACTGACGGAAACATGTGCAATTAAGATTAAGTTGTTAATGCTCTCCGACTAGAGAGAATTGGCCATATACATACACACGACAAGGAAAAGCAATGCATATAATGCTGCCTGAATGTTATAACTTCTATAACAAAAACCTATTATAATAAAACAAGATCTCCATGTATATAGGTGACAAACCTTCATTTTCATTATACAATCTTTTCTCCCTTCGTTTTCTTTCCACTTTCTTTTTCTGTTTTGGCCTGGAAGGATCATGCTTAGTATCCAACTCATCCAAGTATATGTCATTATTCTCGGGAGCTTCTTCAATTTGTCTCCCATGAGAGCTGAAAAGCATGTCAGGGGTTAGGAGAGCAAGTAAAACATGAAAAATCCAAAAGATAAATTTAAACAGGCATTTTCTGACTGCTCGTCTTATTCTACACAACAATTGTTAGTATTTAGTACTTGAAAGGCTTCATCATTCATGCAAATTAAATGACTCATCTTCCAAAAGTTACTTTCATGATCAGGTGTACCTAGGAGATAAAAAAAACATCGGGTTCCTCACTTCCACTGTAATTTTCCATTTGCATACTACTAATGCAAACCCTATCAAGACCAATCTGCTTTATGTAAACTGTGAAGAGTACAAAATTTTGGGAAGTAAAAAGTTTCCAGGTTGTTAAATGATAGAATAAAAAAGAAGTATATATACTCTATGATTGGCATAAAGTAGAACACGAAGTACCTGATGATATGATCTGGGGTAATTGATACCGAGCAGCACGAAACTCCACCATTATAACTATTTCTCCCCAGACATTCATCTGTATGATCAATAGATAGGCGTTCACTAAATACAGTGACATCAGAGATCAAATTGTCAGGAGCAACTCCAATCTCAGCAGTACAGTTATCCCGCTGTTGTCCTGCTAATTTCACATTAATCGAGGTTTCCTCAAGTAGTTTAGCCTCATTTTGTGAACCACACTCCTCTGTTGCCTTAAGAGTTGAACTTTCATACATTTCAGTATCATCACCATTTGTTAGATGCTCTAATCCTGAGGGTGGGTCCCACGTAGATGTACGTGTTTTAATGTTATAGAAGTAGTTTCTCATATAGAAATTATCCCAATATACCACCCAATCTCCATGTTCACCACAATAGCTTGAGTCAGCATTTCCATCGCATCTAATTTCTTCTGATATTGAGGGAAATGAAGCTGATTCATGAGCCCATTGCTGGCATGTGGCATTGCCATCATTGTTACATATGGTTTTATGTTCTGTGTCTTCATGAACAATTGATGAAACGTCCAAACATTCATCACCAATCCGTCTCTCACCATGTTCTAACTCACAACCAACACCAGCAACTGCCAAATGGGTTCCAACAGAAGTTCTAGAAGTTGATGCAATTTTTAAATCATCACTGAATATGATATTACTGATTAAAGAGTCAACATACTGGGCATCATTAATTGCTGACTCATGCATGACATTTTGCTCACTGGAAACAGCATCAGCAAGCTCAGGACACGTTGCTAAGTTATCTCCTTCAGCAGAGGTGCACTGGGGCATATCGACATCCACTGCAACATCATAGTCAGATGATTCGCTTTGGCCCAGAATTGATAAACAAGATAAAGATTTGCTTGTTTTATCATGAAAATTAGCAGGAGATACAACCTCGTCCAGGCTCACTTTGGATAAAGCATCATCTACAAGATTGTGACAACCATTTGGCTGCTTCGATTGTGTCTCCTTTCTTTTGCCTTTTATTGACCGATTCCTCTTTAACAAGACAGATCAAAAACAAAATCACTAGCAGCTTTGACAGTAATAAGTTAACGGTATATAAAGAGCTAAACAAGAATGATGAAGAATGATAAGTACCGACGCTCATATTGAAAATGATTGAATAAAAGTTGTCATGAGAAAAGCAATATCATTGTTTTCCGTGCATAATCTAGATTACCACAAGACCAACTCTACATATCATCCAGATGCACCTAAAAGACAACGTTGCCAAACAAATATATATCTTTTTAAAAAAAGCTGCGCTCCAAAATTCTCTCTTACAGTTAGATAATAGATCTCGTTAATCCTTAATCAGCACTCCTTTCTGATGAAGATATGAGCGTTGAATAGCAGGATATTTGAACTTTCTACTTTCTAGGAAGAAAATCTTTAGGAAAATATAAGATTATGGATACCTCCTTGTTTGTTTGAAAGGATAGAGGGAGCCCCAATGCATTCATCTGTCTGGTAAGTTCCATATCTTCATGCAGCACACCACTATAATCTGCAAGAACATAAAAAAAAAGAATAATAGCATGACTATACATTTGGTTAGCATTGTCAAACACACATTAGCACCGGTTGTTTAGCGAAAAATAACATGCTCAAGGAAAATATTTTACATGAAAACTTAAATAACTTCATGTTTTAAGAAAAGGAGATCATATTCCTCCGCCTGAAGTGTAGTTCTATTTGCAAGAAAAACCAAATTAGAATAGGCACGGAGTGACCAAGAAGAACTTGCCTTCAGTTGGAGGAACGAGCTCTTCTAAGCTGTCATTGTCATCAACTTCAGCCGGTTTCTAAGTTATATAAACGAAAGAAACAAAGTCAACGCAGACTTAGATATCAGTTAAACTACATAGAAATTTCAGGATTTTTGTTTTTTTTTTGACAAAGAAAACTTACAGGGCATTCAGCTGAGTAGGAAACTTCGGCATTATCACTCCTGCAAACAACCAGAAAATAAAACAAGATTATAAAAATGAGATCAGATTAACTAAATCTAGGTTAGATATTTGGCTGCAGAAACAGTTATAGTGCATTAAGGTGAAGAAGAAAGGAGAAGCACCGCAGAAAGATTTGAGTGAGCTTGAAGAGAGAACCAAGGGCTTGAATAGCAGGGCTTTCGCATTCGGATTCGGCGGTTTCCATTTTGGCAGAAATGTTAACAACTATTTTACTGTAACAAGACTAGGGTCACCAGGACGACGACAACGGTAAACCTATTGGTCTTTGCTAATTGCTACATATAGAATTGTCGTCCAATTCCACTGCTGAAACAAATTTCTTATGCCGCCGCGGTTCCGTTTTACCCGTCATTTAGCACTAACAGCATGTTTGGTTGGGTGGATTAGATTTTATGGGAATGGAAAATAGAAAGGAGAGTGGGAATATGAAGGATTAAAGCAATCCATTCACTTTGTCTGGTAAATTAAGAAAGAAATATATGGAAAGAATGTAATAAAAATATTATTAAAAGACTTTTATACTTTTTTCGATTAAAATGAAAACTTATAATTTTAATAAAATTAAATTGTAAAATTAACATACATCAATATTAATATTAATATATATTAAAAAATAAATCAGACCCTTCTTCCCTATCTAAAATGATGAGAAAGACCTACTGTAGTAGTTTAAGTTGGGTTAGTCTTCATCCACTTCTGTAAGACTCCTTACGCACGCAGGAGTATAGAGATCTAGCTAGCTAATCGCAAGGTACAAGGAACAGATATTGTGAGGTGAGGAACAATGAACAGAAACGAAATAAAGGGCAAACAGCAACGGTCACGAACAATAAAAATGACGAATAGAAATGATGGTGGACAAATCTGCGAGGTGTGTTCATAAAGGGGCAAAAACAAGATAAAGTCTTTATTCCTTGAGGAGAGGTGCACTTCACCCATTTTTGTGAGGAAAGAGTTTATATGAAAAAATACTACCGCATGGACTGTCCCACTCTTTGAGCTACGATAACTAAATGTCTCATTTAGCTCATTCTATTAAAACACTCCCTTCTATCCCATTGAACTGAACATAACTAAGAGTTTTCAAACTATTATTTTTACGCTAATATTAGAAAATTTAAATTTGTATAGATAATAAGTTAAGAAAAATATATAAATTTAATAATCAAAATATTTTTAAGAAACATTCTTATATGCCTCATATGATATTTTTAAAATCACAAGATTAATTTTTGTTGACGAGAAAAATGCTCTAAAAATCAGGATTAAATATGTTCATGTATGGTAATTGCGCCGTCACATAAAAAAATAATGATATAGTATGTTGTGATTATCTATTTTTAAATATTATATAATTTATTTATTTATATTTAAATTTCCTAAGTTTAAGTTTTAATTAAATTTTTAAACTAAAAAATAACTCTCAAAATATATTTAGTGATCTATTATTCAGCTATTCAAGACATTTCACCAAGAATAAACTTATTTATTTATTTGTTATGATAAAAGATAACATAAAGTAGTAACAAGAAAATAAGTGATCCTCACAAATTTAAAAGAGAATTTATAAAAAAAAAAAAAAAAAAGTGAATTATTATAAGCTATTAGGTCTAAGTTAGTAGTAAGTAACTTGAATAATATATGCAAAATCTGAGATCTGGATTCTTAAAAAATGAAATTATTAGAAAAGAATTTATCAAAATTTCCCTCTCTTTTTTTTGTTTTTGTTTTAAAAAATTATAGTTGAGGAGGTTCTTTTTTTTTTTTAAACATCCGTAGGTTTATGTAAGTGTTACGAGTAAAAAAAAAACGCACATTTTACAGGAGAAACACTGAAACAAGTGGAGGTTTCTAAGCTGGGAAGGCGAATTGGGTTTTCGGGAGTCTCGTGTCAGAGCAATTAGCGCTGCGGAGAAGAATGGAGGATGGAGAGATCGAAGAGGGGCCAGTCGCAGTTGTAGAGGATGACGAAGAAGATCCGCACTCAGAAGAGCAGTGCAAATTGGAAGAATCTCCGTTTGAGATGTTGCAAAATAGTAAGGCTTCGGTGGAGAAGATAGTTGCCGAGATGCTCTCTATCAAAAGCGAGGGTAAACCTAAGTCTCAGCTAAGAGAGCACGTTACTCAGATGTTCCTCAACTTTGTCACTCTCCGCCAGGTCCGTATACTCCTCCTTCCCTTCTTTTTCCTGCTCCAGGATTTATATGTAATTTCGTGGGTAAGTAAGAAATGCAAATTCAAACTGAACAAATGCATAGTTTGGAAACTTGAAAAGAAACTTTCATATGGAATATTAGATTTGCATGGTAAGTAAGAAATGCAAAGGTGGGAGGATGGAAAAACTTTGATTAGCTCTTTTTGGTTCTCACTAAAGAAAGTGAAAAACGAGAAATGAGGAGATTGAAATAATGAATTCTATAATATTATGCTCTTGGACCACGTTAACCAAATAACTCTTTTGTTTAATGAGTCCTTAATATGGTTCCCTCCCTTTCTCGGTAGAAACTGCAAATGCACCAAGAAGTCATTCCAAAAGTTCTCCATGTCTTTTGTGTTGAATTAAGGCTTTAATATGTTTTCAGGCAAATCGTTCCATCTTGCTAGAGGAAGACCATGTCAAAATGGAAACAGAACGTGCAAAAGCACCAGTGGACTTCACTACCTTGCAGCTTCACAACCTGATGTATGAGAAAAGTCACTATGTCAAGGCAATAAAGGCTTGCAAAGATTTCAAGTCAAAATACCCTGATATTGAACTGGTACCTGAAGAAGAATTTTTTCTTGATGCACCTGAAGATATCAAGTGCTCCATGTTGTCAAACGACAGTGCCCATAATCTGATGCTTCAGAGGCTCAATTTCGAGTTGTTCCAGGTGACAATGGATTATTCTATTACAAAAGCGCACCCAATGCATGTGCCAATTAGGAAGCTTAGGTGGATTACTGGGGATAAAAGGAGAAAAACAGAGGGATAGAGAAAGGTAGAAGTAAAAAAGTGAAATTGTGCTTTTATTAATTTAATTTTATTTTTTTAATGTTTAAAGAAAAGCATCATAGACAGTAAAGTTCATGCAACTGTTATACTACATCTGGCTTCTTAGAATCTAGCGCTAGCTGATTCTGTTGGTTGTCTGAAGTGAGAGGAAGGAGACGAAACTTGGGCTAGGTGTATAAGCATCAACATGTGTTTTAATTTGCTTTCTTTGTCTTTTCTTATGACTGGAAATATGTATGCTGTAATACTTAATTATGGTTTTATATTAGCGCAAAGAGCTCTGCAGACTTCATGAGAAACTGGAACAACAAAAGAAAAGCCTTTTAGAGACAATTGCAAACCGAAAGAAGTTCCTGTCAAGTCTTCCTTCACATCTCAAGTCTCTCAAGAAAGCATCGTTGCCAGTACAGAACCAACTTGGAATTATGCATACTAAGAAACTGAAGCAGCAGCATTCAGCAGAGTTACTGCCACCACCTCTTTATGTGATTTACTCTCAGCTGTTAGCTCAAAAGGAAGCATTTGGTGAATCCATTGATCTGGAGATCACAGGAAACCTGAAAGACGCTCAAGCTTTTGCTCGTAATCAAGCTTATAAGGACAATGGTAACTGAGAGTTGATTTTTATCTGTTCCTATGTTAATTCTGACACTATATGGATGGAATCTATGTTATCAAACTATTAACTAAATGTGGCAGTGATATACTGATACAGAATTAAAAAAGCCTATCTTTTTTATGATTCAACTTAAAAGTAATTATTTCATTAAGTTACAACAATGTTGATTGCTGAAAAAAAAATTGTGGACAGTTATAACACTAACAACAGGCCAAGCATAAAAAGAAGGGAAACTTACTAACTAGAATTGGAGTACCATCAAGTTTGTTAATAGTCTTGAAGCCATGTTTTCTTTGCTTAAAAGAAGGTATATTTAAATATTTACCATCTTTCAAGGTGTGTACTGGCCTATCTTGGAATAATACTTAAACTTTGGAAGTTTCAGTGCAAAGCACTCTTCGAAATTGACTTATTTTCTCCCCACCCAAAATTAATGATTAAGGAATTCATTGCTTTATGATTTTTTTTCTCTTAGGCCATTCCACCGAAGTGGAGAGTTCCAAATTAGAGGATGATGCACCTGATGAAGAGGAAGATGGCCAAAGACGGAGAAAACGGCCAAGAAGGATTCAAGGGAAGGAGAACCTTGACCAGGTGGGAATATTTCAAATACACCCACTTAAAGTCACCCTCCACGTGTATGATGAGGAGGTTTCTGATCCCAAGTCTGGAAAACTGATTACTCTAAAGTTTGAGTACCTGGTGAAGTTGAATATTGTATGTGTTGGAATTGAAACATCTAATGAGGGTCCTGAGATTGACATCTTATGCAATATATTCCCTGATGACACAGGTCTTGAGCTTCCTCACCAGGTATGTCTTCTTTACATGTTAGAACTTATTAACATTATGTTCATTTATTTATTTACATCTTTAATTTATTCCTTCATTTTCCTTATTTATATGGCATGATATATATATATATATATATATATATATATTTTGTACAGTCAGCCAAGCTCTTTCTCGGGGATGCTTCAATGTTCAGAGGTAATAGAACTTTGCGTCCTTATAAATGGGCTCAGCACCTGGCAGGAATTGATTTCCTGCCTGAGGTGTCTCCTTTGCTGCTTGCTGGCTGTGAAAGGTCAGACAATGGTGAAGCAGCAAAGAGTGAAGATGTTGTATCCAGACTTTCACTATATCGCCAGCAGAACCGAGTACAGACAGTTCTGGAGAGAATTCGCTCCCGCAGAAAAGCTCAGATGGCCCTTCTGTGAGTCGCTTCTCTGTATTCTCAGAATTTTAGAATATGAAGGACCCTCCACGGAATTCAACAAAAGATAGATATCATATCGTGATCAAAAAATTTTCTCTTTAGCTTTGATTTACTTGTGTTGTTGTTAGTGCTATAAATGGTGATATTTTCTTCTTTGGCCCCCCTCCCTATTGTGAATTACTTTATTGTATTCTTTTTTCTGCCTTCCTACAATTGTGAGTTCAGTCCTTTAAGTGAGATACTATTTTAGTTATGAGGTCCTCCTCCCAGTATCTTGCTTATAAGTGTAATTTTAGGCATACGAAAGTTGAAATTTGTGGAATTCCTTCACTGGCTTACAGGGAACAGCTTGAATCACTTACAAAACTCGAGTGGCCTGCTTTCTCCTGCAAAAGTGTTCCATGGGCTTTGCACGCTCCTTTGTGCAATTTGCATAGCTGGTCACCTGTAAGAGCCCCACTTGTTGATACTTCATCTCTGGTTGTCATAGACAAAGAGGAGCACGTTCAGGAACAAATGGATGTTGGTGCTGTTGAACGATCAGGTACGACAAAGGAAGAGCTAGAAGGCATAAGAGAAGATGGGGAGCTTCCATCTTTGCTTCCTATTGTAGGTGATGTCAAACCCCCTTACTCAAAAGGGTCTAATCTTGACCACTCCAAGCAACTGAGCTTAATTTCAAAAAGCATCATTTCTCCAGTCAATAAGGTTAAATCACATAGTTTCAAGAAATATGATGAGAATTCTGATTTCCTGCTGGATACTGAGAGCGATCTTGACGAGCCTGCACACATCGAACCAGAACATGAGAATACAGTATCTGATCACTGTCTCAGAAAGTCCGAGTTTTCATGGATTGATTATGGGGCTAAGGAATTTTGCCTTGTTCTAAGCAGGAAAATAGGCGCAGATAAGAGGAATGTGAATTTAGAAGCCAAGGTATACAAGCCTCCCCTTTACTCTATTGAATTGTCCTTCGTAGATTAATTGATATTTTAACCTTGTTTTTATTTTTGATAGATCAAGATCTATATGGAGTATCCTCTTAGGCCTCCTCTTTTTGTGTTGGGTCTTGGGGAAAACCGTTATGAGAATGATGTTTTGGAATGGTACAATGAACTGCGTGCCATGGAAGCCGAGGTGAGCAACTGATGCCCAAAGTTCTTTCATGCCTTCCTCATAAGTATTACCTATTTCTTGATTTCCTTTTTTCCTCTCCTACTTGCTGTACAAATTTACGTTTCCCTCTCTGAATTGTAGGTCAATCTTCACATGCTAAAGATACTGCCTGCCAATCAACAAAATTATGTCTTGGCTCATCAAGTGCTTTTTCTTGCTATGTTGTTTGACTATTATTTGGATGAGGCATTCCCATCATCTAAAAGGAGAAATTGTACTTCTGTGATTGATGTTGGCTTATCCAAACCTGTCAGTGGTAGATTCCTGGCTAGGTCTTTTAGAGGAAGGGATCGTAGAAAGATGATCTCCTGGAAAGACGCAGAATTTGCTCCCTAGTAGTAATGGTCGTGTCTGTAGGTGACAACTGGCATTATGGAAACAGGACTGACTTAGATGGACTGTTGTAAGGATGAGAAAAATGGGCTTCTCTGTTACACATTCAGACAACCATGGTACATCGCTGTGATTGCCTTTGACAACCATCACTCTGTAATCTATTCCAGTTCAGTTGGTATGCAAGTGCAAGAATATCGCTCTGGATTGTAGCCACTATACGTGGTATTACCTCGTTATCCTACTGGGCTGAGATGTCGTGGATAGTGGCCGCAATAATTTTCGTGTTGATTATAATTAATTCTCTATCTAGAATCCCAGATTTACCGGTAGTTGAGGTTCTTTTGTTACCACAATTTTGAAGAAGAGGCTGTGTTATCCAGAAGTCGTTATATTGAATGTGATAATATTAGTATTATTCTTTGGTAGTAACATATTTGTCTTACTATTTTCTTGCAGACAAGATATCATAATAGATTCCACATTGGGAGTTTTTATCCGGTTTAAAACTTTATCTATGGGTTGGCTTAATGTTTATTATCCCTCGTCTAGGTTCAAATCTCTTCAATACTGGAAAAATAATCTATTCCAATGAATAGGTAAAACGTAATTAATAGACCAAAAACTTAAAGCTCGAGTCATCGCATTCTGTTAAGAACAAACTGCACAATACTTGTTTAACTAATGGAGGCATGAAACTGGATGTGTTCTACATATACTCAGTAGTTTGTTTCCCCTCCCTAACCACTCAAGGTGTTCAGACAAAATCAAGCTTTGGAGTGCTAATCTAGGAAACCTAGGACCTCTTCATCTACAGCAGATACAGTATTTTATGTATGTACATCCATCTACCATAAATAGCTTTTAAAGATGGAATTCATTGTCCCGCCTTCCACTCTACCATGGACCAGTTTGTGTTCGTCTTAAGCATCTTTTCTTGTCTCCTCGTTGCAAATTCATCATCTCCATAGCCTGTGAAGTTATGAAATGGCAGAGATTTAGTACTGTGGTATGATAAAAATCTAAGGAAAACCCAATTGAAATCCTGTCTCAGAATATTTCATTAACTGGTGAGAAAAACCACGATATTCTGATCAATCAATCATGGGATAGGACTCATGGCTATTGTTAAGATCAACACAGCCATACAATCACGAAATATTTTGTTAGAAAAAGGAGGAAAAGAACCCTGCAAGGGAGGGGGGAGGTAAACTAAAGCCAACTTACTTGGTTCTTCTGCATTTCCATGATTTCTGCCTGCAGTATCAACATAAAGGTCTATTAGAAAAACTCATCAGAATGCAAGTGAATTTAAGCCATATAATCACGGCCATAAATTTCCAGTATCTGTACCTGCTTCCTCTGAAGTTCTTGGTTCTCCTCTTTTAACTCTGCAACTTCTGCTTCCAATTCCGTGGTATATGCCTGGAAGAAAAGAAAATGGAAATCTGAAATTAAACTTACGGCATATATTTGGATACATGATATAGAACTTTTATTAGTAGTTTCGTCCCATGTTATGTTGCTCACTGAAAACAACTCAAAGGTTAAGCATATTTAACTTATTTTATGCTTTTATGGATTTTATAATGTCAAAACTGTTTGTTACGATCCCTAAATCAGATGTTCCATTACCTTGTCATAACCTGGATCTTTACTTCTCAAGACTGTAACTTCTCAAAACTTTTCACCTTTGATCAGATCAGATCGCTATCATATTACCATTTTGCTGCATAACCTTTAATCAAGTTTGGTATACAGCATGTCCACAGAGGATAAAAGCAGAATGTCAATGGCTGGTAGTATTATTAAAGCAACAATATGACGCAAATCGTCATCATATTCTTTTTTTTTCTTCTTTAAACATTTCAATATCTCACTAAACCCTTTTAAAAATAAGTTACACGGAATCTTTTTCCATAATTAAGGTTACAGAAACTTCTATCTTCGCTGTTACGGGAAGTGCAAGTCACTGGCAGTACTAAAGATAACTTAAAAAGCAAGCATGGGTTTTCATCTAACTTTAGCAATAAGAGGACTGGTACAAGCTAAAAGCAATCATATCAGTCCCTTGATAACATGCATATTTTGCATGTTTCATTGTTATATTTTCATGAGTTTTGAGGATTAAAGTGCTTTAATAATTGAATTTAACCGTTTTATTATTTATGGCATATCTTAGGGTTTTTTGACGGATATGTACTTAAAAGTGGATTAGAAGTGCAAAATTAAGCAAAACAGCAAGACAGAAAAGGCCTTTTGATAAGCCGTGACCACGGCTTAGCCAGAATTGGCTACCAAAATTTTAAAAGTGCTGTCAACATAATGCGTGACCATGCCTTAAACCCCATAATGAAAAAAGAACCTCATGTGCAACTCATACTCCTCTTGAATTAAGAAAAATAATTATTTGGATAATTATTGATCCTAAAATATCTTCCCATTATTTTCCATTATTATTTGGCCTATTTTTGTGATTTATTGGGCCTCAAGACTTAGAAATAGTAATATTTTATATTTTAGGTTGGACTTATCTTTTAAGAGGATTAGAAACTCTAGGTTAAAAAGGCTGGAGAGGGGGCGGCAGCAGATAGTGAGGAGACATTCACGTTCTTCATCGATTTTCTTCGCACAAGCATGACTTTCTTCTTCTAAATCCCACTCTCCAGCCATAGGGTAGTCAAGGGATTGGTTTCATCCAATTTATGAGATCTATGCATAACTTTCTTCTCTTTTTCTATTGAGTATTCATATATTTTCAAATTCAGTGCCTATTATTGTTTGGTTATGTGTGCAAATAGGGCCCTTTGTTCATTTAACTTAGCAATATCCAACGAATTAGAGCTTTAGATTTATAATTGTCTAATTGTTCTAACAATTGTGGTGATTAACATAGTTGGGCATAGTTGGATGTGCAATTTTTATGTTAAAGGAATATATAATCTAGTTTAAATAGACATAGCTTCTATATTTATTGACTTGACTTGGGTCTTTCTAATTCTTCATGCTGCTAATAGATTAAATCTTATGATCTTATCTAGGGTAGTTTATTAGTAAGAGAAGCAATTCAATGATCTTATCTTGATTATTGAAACCGTAAGAAAAGATTACTAAATTAAGGTGTTTGGGCCTACTATAACTAATTTATTCAATAGGAAGGATTATATAAATTTTTTAAATCAATGATCAATTGAATTAGCTAATCACCAAGGTTATTCCTTAGTTGGGCTTTCTCTATAATTGTTTTTTTCTCAATTTAATTATTGTTAGCTCTTAAATTCTGCTTCATTTTAACACCCCCCCCCCCCCCGGGGTTTAATTGGCATTAAGATATTAGCTTACCAATCCCTTTGGAATCGACTCGAAGTAGGAATTTAATTTGGTTGGTTTTACACACCAACACCCTTAAATTACTTCTGTTTTAAAATAGATAATTTAAACACGCAAATGTTCATTGGAATGACAAAACGCAACTAGGTCTGATTACTAAGTTTAAAGTAAGCAGAAGAAATATATAGATGCAGGGACAGCAGCGGGAAGAGAATAGTGATAGAGGCAGAAGAAAAAATCACCTGCTTCCTAGCCCGCGACCTAGCAGCTGATTCTCTGTTCTTTATCATTCTCCTTTGCCTTCTCTCAATTACCTTCTCCACAGCTCCACCGCTCTTCCTCCCTCTTAAACCACCATTAAATACATAAGGAACTGGCGACACCGACGAAGTATCACCGTTACTCTTCCCAACTTCATCGCACGATAGCTGATTAGCTGGTGATCTTGTGGTTACATTAACGGGTCCAGGTACTAAACCAACCATACCCATTCCCCGACCTCGCAGTGCAGAACTCTCAACCAAATTACCATTAAGTCCCTGATCTAGACCCACAATTCCACCCCTGAATCCTTGATTACCAAGCTGAGCATTATTCGTTAATGGCATCTGAGATGCGTAATTGGGTATAGCGGGCCTAGAATTAGTAAACATCTGCTGCGGGGGTGGCAGCGTCTGTGACTGGTGATTTGATCTAACCCCGTTAACATTAAAGGGCAAATTGGTGGGTGATTGAACAGCTATTTGACCATTACTCCCAGCAATCCGGTTTCCAATTAACCCTGTATTTTTACCCAATTGCTGAAAGCCTATGCCTAAACCACTATTATTCCCTGGGCCTGCACGAGATAAATCGGCCAAGACTCCACCGTTTAGCTTTCCATTTCCGACACCCAATGGTGTATCTTCTCTCACAACCCCAGCTCTGACCAAGAACTCTTCCAGTGTCATCTCTCCCAAAGTTTGCTGCCTCTGTGGAAAATTAGGACCTCCACTAGCACTATCACTACCATTCCCTCCTTTAACCGCACCGTAATCCTTTGACATGTCTTTCCAAACCTCATCAACAGTCTTCTGGCTCAGCGTCCGCGGCAAAGTCAAGGAGCCTTGCCTCTGCAAATGGGCGGCAGGGCCACCCGTCCCTTGTTGACCGCCACTTGTGGACGCCATTGTTTGAATCTCTTCAGCTGTCCAAATGTTCTTGAGCAACTCATCCATGTTCATCGACCCAAAGTCCTTGCCTGAACCTCCCATGGTGTTCGTGAATTCGTCGAATGTCAGAGAGTACACTGAAGGTTGTCGTGCCAGGGAAAAATTCCCCGGCGGCCTTCCGCTACCGATGTTAGCCGCCCCAGGGTCATTTCCGAAGTTCTTCGAGTTCATCCTCAATAATGGTGACTCACTCAAAATCTGAATCAAAGACAGTCAGAATCTCATCCAAGCTTACAAAGTACTACTCTACACCAGGCACAAATCTGAATCCCGGCCCCCACGCTTCCAAAACAATAAACAAAATAAAATCTGACTAACTACCAATAATTAAAAGGATAAATGGCTGACTAGAATCTACATCGAAAATCTCCAGAATGCTTAACTTGGATGAATGTCAAATAAGTAGAAACAGTTCAATCTCTGATTCACTGTATCAAGTATCATTAAATTTACATTTTCTACTTCAACTATACTTGTAGACTTGCACATGCAGAATTTCTGACACGGATATCATGCAAGTTCCCAACGTGTTGAAGATCCTGGTTAACCAATCCTAACCAGAATTCTAAGGCCGGAAACCATTCGAACCAGACAGATTACATATGCAGTGAGAACGTTACCGAAAGAAAATCAGAACAGCTTGAAGAATAAAACCAAACTGACTATAGAAAAAAGAAGAAAAATCCAACGTCGATTTGTGCAGAACAGTAAAGAATCCAGTGATAAAAATTTGATTACTAAAACAAAACTATCTAAGATCTCAAAACCAGCAAAATTAGAAGAACAAAGGACAAGGGAGGGAGAGATTAACGAACAGAAATGGAAAGTGCATTTACCTCGTTTATCTATTTTATTTTTTCCTTTTCCTTATTTTATTCGGTCTGGTGAGTTCCTTTTGCTGCGTTCCTTCTTCTTCGCTTACTGCGGCTTGGTTGAAGCGCCAAGTGTCCAATGTCTCTTCCCATTTCTTCTTTCGTTTTTAAATCAAGCCGATGGGTGAGGACTGAGGAGGTTAGTTGCCTTCTGATTTCTGACTCTCACTAATTAATCAATTAATTAATATAATACTGATACTTAATTAATTACTACTACACACAATAATTGACGGGGTTGCGTACTGCCGACCTTCGAAATGTGGACCAATCACTAGGTGTTAGGACGCCTCTAGCATAAAAACATCCAATAAAATTTTGCTTCGTGGGGGAATCTGCACTGTACACGTCTATTTTTTTTCATAAATGTACACCGTACACGTCTCTTTAAAGGAAGGGTCAGTTATAAATGGTTAATGAATACAGGCGTTAACGTGGACTGACTATGCCCTTTAGACAACCAAGAAGAAATACGGACCAAGGACATCTTTGTCCAAATGCTGATGCTCACCGTTTACCGCGGGTGAAAGCTTTGTTTGGGCTATTAAAGGAAGGAAGGGAAAAAAAAATATTAAAATAGTTTTAATTGTAAGGTATGAATGATATATGAGAATTTTCAATTTTGTACGCAATCATTAAATTATTTTTTATTATTAAATTAAACTTAAAAAAAAAATATTAAAGAGAATGTTATGGTAAATTTTATTTCTATGAACCTTATCAAGATCTTGTAAAAGAAAAGGTTGCTCAAAGCAAAAGGCCTCAGAACCGACATATAGTAAGATATTTTTCACCAATAAAGTTGTGAAATGTAAATATCTTCGCTAGATAGTGGATAACAGGATAATGGTTGATTGAAGTAAAGATAATTTCACCGGGGAAGTAGGATATTTTGAAGCTCTTCCCTGTTCTGCTCAAATCATCGTTAATCGAACAAGGAAAAAGAAAAGTATTCGATTATTGGAATTTGGTTAGTAACTAAAAAAGTAAAATTAAATAAATAAATATCACAGATGGCGAAAGCATAAGATGTCAAGACAAGATCTTAAGGATTTTATTTTCTTATTCACGAAATAAAATGAAGGATGAATTTACCTTAAAAAACAGAAAAATAATCATTCAGTATTATATGATTGTGAGAAGCTAGTCCGGTACATCCTGAAACCCTGAACGAGAGTGCCAGTACCATCGATCACACTCGTCCGACGCTGGTCTGATACCGCATAACAAACTTGAATGAACAAAAAGGATGTGCAGTGGGAAAATAATAATAATAATAATTAAACCATTGCCTTCATTTTTTAAGAAAAAACACACACTGAAAACATATAATAAATAAGGTATCATGTTATTAATTTTTTTATATAAATTTTTCTTTATCATTTTTCTTTTGTAAATCTCCCGTGGGCACACTGCATAGGCTACATCTGATCAGTTTTTTAGCGTGTGCGTTGTTTTTTTAGTCTTGAAGTGGATGCATCTTAATTAATTGATTGGATCAGTTTTGTCTTTTTATTTCTTTTGTACGAAGGGCAACTTTTTTTGAATAATATTGACTAGTAATAATATTGTGCTTTTTCAACTAAAAATAGCTAGCATTCCAAAAAAAAAAAAAGAGAATATTATGCCGCTGTACCTAATTAATTGAACTTTTTCAAACTTTCCCAAAGAGAAAATTCTATGATTGGTTCAGAAGACTGGAACCTACTTCCTACCTAGCAAGAGCAGGATAAGGATTCCCCATTGAGTCAAACTATCCTTAAGGGAATAGCCTCATCCTATTAAATTAATTTCCATGGCTCTAAAATGATAATGCTAGCTAGTCCACTTTATGGAGTTGGTTTTACATGTAACTATATTTTGCTTTATTCCTACTAATCTTGCATGAATTTTCATTTAATTGGATAAATTTTTACATTATCATGAATTGAAAAGTCTGATATCCTTAGATTAACACGAACCTTTTATAAAAAATAAATAAATACTTTTAACGGCTTTTTTTAAATAAAATCTATTAATTGGACTAAAAAAATGGAAAAACCACAAAACTCTTGGATCCAATTTTCCAAGTTTCATCTTCCAAGCATGGCCACGACAACTGTCATAATAAAGAGAGTTTGATTTAAGAGGGGCTTTGAGCTGATAGGATGAACCACAAAAGTTGAAAAAGGTGTGATCTCTATCTTGTAAAATCCATTATCCAATTCAACGACCACCGACCAACCTCCCCTCCAAAAAAAAAAAAAAAAACAAAGCATAATTCAAAGCTACGAAAAGGATGTCGCCGATGGCGGAATTTGGCTTAAAACATTCATCCATATCATCAAATCTAAGCATTCGTGCGATATATATCGGCGCGAGTAAGGACACCAATGGGCTTCGCTCGAGACATGCATCTACTGGATCATGCTCGGGTTATTTGAATTTTCTAACCTTGTTAGTTCCCACTCAGCGTAAAACGCAAAGCTTAAAATTTTTGGCTAAATTGCAAAGCAGATTTAAGTAAGCCTTTTCATCTTACTACCCTACCCTTCCCTTTTTCTTTTTTTTTCCATTAGACATTGTACTTTTAATAACAAGTACTGTGATTAAGCATAAATTAAATGGATAGATGTCCATTGGCCCCTCGAAGTGGCAGACAGGGAATGAATCTTTTAAGTATTGTACTTGTTTATGCTAAACTGGCACCAATAATGTGATTTTAAAATTAAAATATGTTGTTAGAGGGAGCAAGTGCAGTCTTTTGCATCACGTGTATGTCACCCACTCCGGAAAAGTCGAAATTTGCTTTGGCACCACAACACTCTCCTCTCCCACTCCAATATAACAGCTGTCCCGTACAGAAAACAGACACGTGCAGCCTGAATTTGTCAATTAAAACACATGAACTTACACGTAGGTTACAGGAGGGGGAAAATGCCTCCTTTGTTGGTGGACGTTGGAATTGGAATTTGGACCAACAGAGTCACACGGCAGCACACACGTCAAATACATATCTCGCAGTGCCTTATGTTGCAAGCCACATGCCGATGCATCTAAGGATCCTCCGCGTCCGTACCACTTGGTTTTGCCGTGAACATCAGCATTCAGCAGTTGAGCTGAGCTGGTGAATACCGTTACTCACACATTTGTTTTGTTTTCATATAGAAAGTTAGGTGAGTTGGTGCAACAAGCTAAAGAGCCGATAAGGAGCGGACAATTGTAGAAAGCCATATGTAAGGACTGAAGAGGACGTGGATGGGCGTATTGGATGCCTCGTGGTCCTCCTAAACAACACGCTTGTTACGTGTTTTTTTATTAATTAGTCCCCGGGATCGCTTGGAAGACCAATACCAACCCTTTTAGCCTTATAGTTGCATCGTATTCAAACACCTTCAGGGCCAAACACAATCTTACTGTTTTTTATTTAATAACCCAACCCAGAATAGAATTCAATATGCAGCATCATGGACCATTCACACACAAACCGAAACCAATATTTTTACTTGTGCTTCCTTCACATTATTCACAATTATGTACGTATTAAAAAAGTGCTTCAGTCCGTCCCTTCTCTTCAAACACACACCTTATTATATGGAATGGTAAGTAAATAAAACAAACTTCCCAGATGAATTTTACTTCATTCAACTGAAAAGAATAACATTATCCAAATCGAGGCCGAAATAAATCAACAACAACACGCCATTATATACATAACCTACAATATATTCTGAAGATATCTAACACCTCGTGATCTTTTCTATAAATGGTTTTCTCTACAGCGCATTACAATGGCTTATCTGGAGTAACCAGGGAAGAACACTCCCCTCCTCTCTCTCTGTCTCAAAAAAAAAAATAAAATAAAATGACGTAATAAAGCAAAAGAAAGTGCTAATTTCGCAAATTGCGACTGCGCTGTCGGAAATGTCTGAGGATGAAACTGTCTGCGTATAATGGATAATTCTTTCTAATCAGACCCTTTATGCATTTCCAATAGGAAAAGTCAACTAACTCTCCATCTTTACGAGCTATGAACATACATCTAGATCCTTCAAAATTTGGATGATATCCCATCTGCCCATACAAAAGGAGGCACAGCCATCTTAGAAAATACTTATCAGATAACACTGTCATAAATAATCAGCCAAAGAAAAATCAAATTTAATCAGAATTTAAAAAGACGTAGAATTTAGTGGAAGATCGTTAGAGATCATCACCAGAAATTACACTACCCTGAATCTACTTGTTGTCTTTATACCACATGTTGGGAATGGATTAATCTGGGCAATAAAATTGTGTGCAATATGTGCTAAGAAGCTATATTTATCCACTTTCCAATGATCAGTGTCAAAAACATGGCCGAAAACTGTATTTGATAGATGCAAAAGACCCAGAAGGGGTATGACAATAGTAAATACACTTGGTCAGAAAAGATGAAGCCAAGAGGTGGCCTTTGGACATAATTAAGGCAATTTCAAACGAAGATCCTGAAAGCACCTATTAGAACCAAAGAGTTAAATTCCAAAGCTAAAAGCACTCAAGATTATTTCACTGTAGGTATTAGCGCATTATGTGGTCTGGTTCAGTGAGTACAATTAAGAGGGGGGGGGGGGGTGGGGAAAGGGGGTGGCAGATCCTCTTGCAAAACCATTTAAATGGACGAAAAGCAAATACACACCAATGGAAATATCTCCAATAATATTACATATAAAATAATAATGTTGAATTAATCCAAAACAGGTTAATTATGGATATTGGAAATGCTTTTGTGTGAGAGAGTGTGAGGGAGGGAGAGAGATACCGTTATATAATCAATTCCACATCCAATCTTCTTCTTAAAGTCTGGATGAAAGGGAAGCAGCTTCTCAAGAATGGTTTTCTCATGCTCCGGACTCAGTCTGTCCCCACTGTCATATCTATTACACGGTTTTCTATTAAATTATAATTATAATGTGCCCGGGAAAGCAAACCATGCAACCAAGGAAAAACATGGCATATACATACGCTATATATATTAATGGCTATTGGCTATCAGGTACAAGGTTTCTTACTTTGTATTCAAGAACAAGAAAAACCAGCAATTTTCAAGGGTCAAATAAACGATGAGGAAGAATGTATGAGAACAGCTACATGATGAGATAGCCCCCCCAGTATCTACCTAAATATTCTTTTGTAGTACATATATCAGTTATCAAACCCTCTCTCACTCACAGCGAAACTCTTTATTTAGAGTTGGAAATAAATATCACAGTCAGAGTTGAAACAAAATCATTTGTTATCACAACAGCCATGTTTCAGTAACGTTACTAAAGATATATAGGCCTTGAAAGACGACAGTTTAATGAGAAAATTACACTTTTGCTATGACAACCAAAGAGCGAGACAAAAAAAGTGATTGAGTTCAAATTCAAGTGATGAGAACCATAGTTAGGGAAAAAAAAAAAAATCTTACATTCCAGAATGAAGAATCATCCTGACAACGCTAACCAAAGGTACAGTGTCCTCCAAAATCTGGTCTTCCCAATCAATCCATCTCTCATCTTCACTATTGTCATCTTCAAAGTGTGTCTTTTCCTCCAAAATTCCACCGACATCCTTTCCCTCTGAAATGAGGGGCTTCCTAAGCACATCCTCGCTCCGATTACTATTACCGTCACCACCAGTTTTCAGGGCACAGATACGACGATGAAGTACCGGTGTTTTACGACCGAAATAGAAAGATAAAACCACCGGAGATAACTGGAAAGGGATAGGGTTTATTGGAGAGTTGACATGTGGTGGCAGTTTAGATAAGAAAGACATGGCTATAGAGTAACGACCTAACTCTTCCTCGGTCTCCTTTCTCTGCTCAATTTTCAGGTATCAAACATGGTTTTTCTTTGCCCTCACCAAGTTTATTCTTCACTCTTGTAAAATTCAATAGAGTGGTGATCACTCAGTGCAACCGAAAAGTAGAAATCTAACCAAGATAATAAAAGAAGCGAGCTTGGTAATGGTTCAGCCTTTCAGGTTCTTCCTCCCATATCTTTCACTGCTTTCAGCAATTCCATTTTTTTTTTCTGTCCGCATTCAGATTTGGATCACTCTGTATTTGGGCTAAAATTGAAAAAACAGTGGCCCAATGGTAGCAGGACCAGTTCCCCTGGTGTTCGGCCCATCGATTTAAGGGACCTACACTACAAGTTACTTGAGGACGGTGAACTGAGAAGGATTATTCTAGAATCCGGGACCAATCATATTATTGAGCTGTTGTTTGTACGCCAAACAATCGAACCTTCGTGTTTTTTTTTTTTTTTCCTCTTCCTGGCAAGCTGTTGGCAAGAAATTGTAGAACAGTAGAGCACCTATGTTCTCTTTTCTCCTTGGTTAAGATTATTTTGACCAAAATCAAGGTTTAGTTTCCCAAATATTCAAAGCAACTTCTTTAAACTAAAATTCCCTGTAGAGCCGGGCAATGAAAGAATATTTAATTATCAATAAGAAATGAGGAAAGGAATGTTTTAAGATCATTTCAATCCAAAATTCAACGAACTAAAAATGGTAATCCTTTAAAATAAGCAAACATTGGAATTTTGTCATCAATTTATTTTTTTAGAAAAGGAGGAATATTTGTTTTTTTTTTATAGCTTCACCTGTTTTAAAATTACTTTTTATGCTTCGTAATCTAAACGTAGAGAATTAATTAAGAGAGAAATAAAATAGAGGAAAGAAAAAGGAAATGGGCCATTCTTTTTGCCTTCTTTCCTCTCCTACTATCTATACTTATTATTATTTTATAGATATATTTTTAGGTTTGTTGGCACTAAATATATTGATAGATGATCTGTCTTATACCAAATACTTTCTATATCTGATTAAAACTATCCTGATTGTTCATTGTCATGCATAATATACTATATATATTTGTAAATATTTTCATGGGAAGTTTCCATATAAATATAAATAACCTATCTTTATATAAAATAATAATTATCTTAACACTACTTTCTTTTTTTGTTCGATGAACTCCTTTTTTAATTCTTGATAAATTTATAAACAATATTATGATAGGAAATAATTTTTTTAAAACAGACATAATTATTACTTGTTAAATGATAATATTTTTCTTTTTGAGAGGAAATAAATCGTCGATATTGATAATTAAAAAAAAAAAAATGCTTCAGCCAGCTCCAGCTACACGTGATATACTCACTGCTCACGTGCAAGGTGCTTTTCACGCACGATTATCGGGACGTGGCTGAACACCTTTCTATGGATCTCCGCCGACAATAGCGTCGTTATTTCTCTCTCTACATTCTCGCACTAAAAGTCAGATATAATGATAATGGGAAATGCTTCCAAAGATTCCATCAATTCATGTGAGGAAAACGATGGCGTCGATCCCACTCCATTCCCCATAAAAATTATTTTTTAACCAGAAAATGCAGATAGAGAAATAAATTGCTCCAAAAACCATAAAATACGAAATCGAAGAATAAGCTATAAATATAATGAAATCAATCAAGACAAATTCGAAAAATTTCCTTTTTATTTTTTTTGAAAAAACAATTACAGATACAGATGACAACTCAAAGTCACAGATAAGACAGCCTTGCAACAGCTATAAATATATGGGTATATATATATATATATATATTGTCAAGTAATTCGTCTCACTAGAAACGCTTGCTCGCTTCTCTCTCTTGGTCATTTTTACGAACACTGGTAGATCTCTCCTGCGAACCCTGTGACTCCGATGCTTCCACGGGTTATACGAGCTTTGTTCCATCTCTGGTGGACTTGATTCGTCAGAAGTGATCGGTACCATTGATCAGAGGCTGAGAAATGGATGGTTATGATGGGACGGTGAGGCTTGGAGCTTTGAACTTGAAGCATGATCGCAGTGAACTAGATTCGGGGCCTGATGTATCAGTTTCTTCTCCAGTCACCAGACAGAAGGCCACTGCCGCTAAGCAGTTCATTGAGAATCATTACAAGAATTATCTCCAAGGACTGCAGGATCGTAAAGAGAGGTAAGCATTCTTTCAATTTGATTGAAATGAAATTACAGATTCAATTGCTTTGTTGAATCAGTTGCTGCATTTTCGTTCGTGTTTTTCATCGTCGGATTTAGAGTTTTGGCCATTTTATGGCAAATCCTTGTAACATTTAACTGCCTATATATGTTCTGAAACACTATATATGTGAGGACTCTCTTGACTGATTAGCAATCACAACGAAATAAATAGTATATCACTGTTTCAGACGTAGAGCAGTTCAAAGGAGAGCACAAGAAGCTCAAGTATCAATTGAAGAACAGGAGGAAATGCTGCGGAATTTGGAGCGCCGGGAAACTGAATATATGAGGCTGCAGAGACGTAAAATTGGAATTGATGACTTTGAGCAATTAACAGTAATCGGTAGAGGCGCTTTTGGTGAGGTACACGGTGAAGATATTGTAAAATGAATAAAGTATATCTATATATATACACGTATTGTCTTCACTTACTGTGTCACCGCCTAAAATGTCAACATTTTTACCAATTGTAGGTAAGGCTGTGTCGTGCTAAGAGTACAGGAGAGATTTTTGCTATGAAGAAATTGAAGAAATCAGATATGCTTAGCCGTGGACAGGTAGCAACCGTCGAGCGTAGTACATAATTATACATGAACTTTTCGTCTGCTCGCAATATACTAAGAACATGTGAAATTTATTATATTTTCTTATTGCACTTAAATAATAAACCATGTGCCAAACTGGTGTACGGTGATCTAGCTGACCGCAGATGATCATCCTTTAAAAGAGCATTTTGCTCTTGGTAATACCTGGTGCAGAAACCGAACTCTATTCCTGATATTCTATTTAGTTGAAAACCAAGTTCTACTCAATATAGTATTTGCATGACATTTAATCTTATTTCCATATCTATAGAGGTTTCTGTCGTCTAAAGGTATAGCTCGATTAGCGACAAGTATGCTACAAATTTCATTTCTTTTCTTTTCTTTCCCCCGTTTTAAGGAGTTCCATTGTTTCACTTTACATATTAATAAGCTATCGAAGATTCACAGTTGATGAAATTAGAATATAATTGCTCAATGTAAGTGAGCAGAGGGTTCACAGAAAAAATTTTAGTTTGAAGGTTTCAAATTGCAGGTCCATCAAAGGTTTTATTTAGATAACGTATACTTCTTTTTCACATCATGATGCCATTCTAATTTAGGTGGAACATGTTCGATCTGAGAGGAACCTGCTGGCAGAGGTGGATAGTCGATGCATAGTGAAACTTGAATACTCATTCCAAGACTCAGATTTCCTATATCTTATTATGGAGTATTTACCGGGAGGAGACATTATGACATTATTAATGAGAGAAGATATTCTTTCTGAAGATGTTGCTCGCTTCTACATAGCCGAAAGCATTCTAGCAATACACTCAATACATCAACACAACTATGTACATAGGTACGATTATTATCGAAGTGCTTATTTTTATTCTAAGGTTTGACTTTGGATATTGTTACTTTATGCGTAATAGTAGTGGACACAGAACACCTTTGCTGGTTTAACCATCTGTCTATATGTCATGAGTCCTCTCCCTGACATTAACAAGTTGGGTAATAGATTGGTATAACAAAGATATGATACTGGGAACTATGGTGGAATTACCCAGAGCCATCTTCCAAGACGTGCGATGTGACTTTCTATTTCCTGTAACTTGCATTGCTGGGGGCTAAAACCATGTCAGATTGTAATAGGAATATATGTAAGCAGAATCTGTTCAGTTGTAGTCCACTTATATGGAAATAAATAGATGATTTTATTTTATGAAATATTATGGTACTCCAATAATGACTTTAAATAGTATGAAATGGTTATGTTCAGTCCAACCACTAACATATTCTGCTTGTAGGGATATAAAACCAGATAATCTGATTCTGGATAGAAATGGCCATTTGAAGCTTTCAGACTTCGGCTTATGCAAACCTCTAGATGATAAATATTCAACAATTTTGTTGGAAAGTGAAGATTTTACCAGTCATGAATCAACTAGTGAATCTGAAGGATATTCTACCTCCCCTTGGTTAATGCCGAAAGAGCAATTACAACAGTGGAAACGCAATCGTCGAGCATTGGTATTACTTTTTCCCCCATTTGAAGTTCCTTATCTTGTCTTGTTGGTGCGACAAACAGAAAATGCAATAAAGTTTCCACATTCTATTATTAAGCTGTGAATTCTTTTAATAGAAAGCTGCTAGTTGTTTCTAAGTTTTATAACTCTTCAGGCATATTCAACTGTTGGAACCCTTGACTATATGGCACCTGAAGTTTTGGTAAAAAAGGGTTATGGAATAGAATGTGATTGGTGGTCTCTTGGAGCAATCATGTATGAGATGCTTGTCGGGTGTCCTCCTTTTTGTTCTGACGATCCAAGGATGACATGTCGTAAGGTATTATCAGTGATTGACTTATATATCCTCATAATTTCCATTGTTGACTCATACCAACATATTATTTTTTGTTTTCTGTCAGATAATCAACTGGAAAACATGCCTGAAATTTCCCGAAGAACCAAAGATATCAGTTGAAGCCAAGGATCTGATCTGTCGCTTCCTATGTGACGTTGAAACAAGACTGGGGACCAGAGGAGTTGAAGAAATAAAGGTAACAACTCTCTTAGGCATAACCATGTCTTTATGAAAATGCACTGAAACACAAGGAACAAACTGTATATAATTGTCCTAGTTACATCTATCACTATTATTGGCATATAATAAAATTTAAATTTAAAAGGTTATGATTCCTCATGAATCAAGTAATTTCAAGAAGCTCCTGATATGTCTCCAACGTTCTCGATAATCTTTAATCAGCTGCATAAGTCCGCTTTTAATATTCATAACCTCATTTGTTTTTCAGGCACATCCATGGTTTAGAGGTATTCAATGGGATATGCTTTATGAAATGGAAGCTGCATATAAACCTACTGTCACAGGAGACTTGGACACGCAAAACTTTGAGAAGTTTCATGAAGTGAGTACTGAAAAATTTATGCATTGGAAATGTTGAGCTGGTGAAAAATAGTGCAGAGCAAGTACTCTATCTGGAATTAAATGGTGAAGGTGGAAAATGGAAACCTAGAGCTTTATAATCATTTAATTTAACTGAACTTTAAGAGCACACACATGAACTCCTGCAACTGTGGATGTGCATTTGCACGGTAATTTCCCAAATAATAAGTTTTCTGTCTTCTCCACTTCTGCAAATTGATTGTCCTAGCTACTGCTTATTAATCATTGAGTCAGTGGCCGACGTAATATATCATTAACATAAACTAATTTTCACTACGTTTAGTTAAATCATTTAAACTGATACTAAATGAGTGGCAATAAAAATAGTTACTAAATGGCCTAACATTGTGATAGAAAGATTGGTAAATTTCCAGAATGGCAAATTAAATTCTACCTTAGGATAAGTTTTTCTTGTTACGGTAGATACTGCTTTGCTAATTTCTTTCTGCTTGAATTTGGTTTAGGAGTGTCATTTTCTTCCTCTTTCCGTTCAGTTTTGTTGTCATCTCTATATAACGTTGGAATATTTTTTGCATATTGTTTATCGTTAAGCGCTGAAGGTGATTTCTTCTTTTCTATTTTTACGTAATCTAAGCAGAACTAAACATTTATTTATTCATTGGCAGGTTGAAGGCCCACCGTCCACAACGTCTACTGTCGGACCTTGGCGAAAGGTAACCATATTATGATTAACTTGTAAGTTGTCATGGTCCTCAAAGATCTCTCGTAGGGGTTTTGGTCTCGGTGACACAGATTTCTTGTCCTTACACTCTGCATCTTTCTTTCTTTTCTGAGTAATGTTATGTGCTGAGAAACAAAATTTCTTCTCATTCCCAAGTATTCCTCAGTTATGTGGGCTCCTCTATACAACACTTCCATTTCGTTGCACCCAAGCTACAAACATTGTATAACTTGCTCTAAATTTTTTTATTATTTCTGCTTAACTACAGATAGGTTGGCGCGATAACCTTTTTTTTTTTTTTTTTTAAATGTCAAATATTTTATTTGTGTTCTGTTGGTCTTTTGAAGACAGTATATCCTTCTGGAGAATCCGGACAAATGTAGTCTGACCTCCCTATTATTGAAACTGTATGGTTTGTTGTTCGAGTTCCTCTGCCGAAACTTCCTTCTGGATGTTGCTCTTCGTCGAATTTTGCCAGTTCCCTTGGCAATTTTCCACTTTTTCTTAAAAAAGATATTGCAATATTTTGATATTTACTACTGTTTTTGGGTATTTCTTGCAGATGCTGACATCCAAAGACACCAATTTCATAGGATATACTTTCAAGAAATCAGACATTCTTAAATCACTTGAAGGTTCTGGTACGTGACTTGCGGTTTGTTCAACAATGTCTTTTTTCTATATCAGATTGTAGATTTTGGATTTATGCCGGTTCATCTCAATGAGGGAATCATTCGGTGCAATCCTTTTGCAAAATGTTTATGATCATCAAATAGCACCTATAGCTTGTTGGTACAGTTCTCATCTTCGCATACCTATCCGCCAGAATATGGTTTGCGTAGTTGATATTCTCTGTATCATAATATCATAGGAAGATATCTACTAGAAAAAAAAAAAAAAAAAAAGCACAATATGTTACATAATTATTCCCTGGATTCTTTGTTATAAAGAAGTAATTTACTGAATTAAACTCGGCTTGCACTGTCATCTTATAAATTCACAAAATGTTTTGCAGGTACTGATGTCAGAACAAATGGATCATCAAATACCCCTTCTCTAGTTTCCTTGTTAGGTATGTCCAACTTAAGTGCACGAGCAGACTGACATGCAAATACATTTCTTTCCTCTTTTGGCCCCGATACACAAACATTTAGACATGCACATATTTAGTTTTTTTGACATGGCCACTTTCTACTGTCAGCAGAACAAGTAAAGAATTCCTGTCTTCCCCAGTTGCACGTGTTACCCAAAAATCTCCTTTCCATATTTTTTTTTTAATAAGACTGAGTAGTACCTATGATATTTTGTCAGATTCTGTTAAAGAAGACTCATATCTGTTATGTCGCCCTGCTGTTTTAACACGCTGTAATTATGCAGGACGGATTGACTTGCAAGAAACTTCCATTCCAGAAAGTGAACAGAAGCCGGAAACTTGAGTCAGAACATTTCTGGTTTGGATTGTATATTCTATTCAGCGAATTACATACATAGCATTTGAAGAAATATATAATAGATGGCCAATCACGACTTGATATTATACAGCTAAGTACTGCTTTTTGTGCTCTCAAATATGTGAGGATGCTACCGTTCGCACCAAGTCAAAACCTTTGCAGTTCAAACGCGGTGCCACATCCGCATCATGAAGACGTTAATTTTGGGTAGCACCATTTTCCTGTTGCATCAGTATCTTTCTCTTGAAATTTTGCAAACTGTATATGTTTTTTTTTAACTACTGGTTACTCCACCGTATGATTTATGGAGACTAAACTCTAGGTCCTCGAATCACAGCCTGAAATTTTTGTTTTGAATGAAAGGAAAATGAATTTAGCATGGTGCCAATCGAACACTTTTATAATCCTTCCATATAAAATGATGTGACATGGTATCACACTATATCGTTAGTATCTTGCATATTTATCAGTATATAACAATGATAATAATACGTGGTGTCAGATCTGTTAGAATATTATTTTTTATCAGGAGTGTGCTTACTTTAGTAAGCCAACATTATGAATATTATCTGAAGTTTGGAACCCTCAAATCTTCGTACTATTAGCATTTTATGCATAATTTTGACTAAGAGGGACGTCCTGTTCGCACTTTTGCAAGGATAAAATGGCGACGTTTTATATTTTAGAGGAACTTTACCGATGCTTTTAGCAAATAAAAAGATAAACTTCGATTATGCTGCCAGGATATTTGTTCATTCCACCTTGGTAGGACAGGACTCGTGCTATGTATAAGATTTTTATTTTATCACATATATTATCTCTAAGATTACAAAAATAAAAATTGGAGGGATGGGCACTTTCTTCGCCGTTGGTTTGCAGCCTCCTGAATTTATGGCGGTTGTGGGTCATACCAATATTTATACATTCTTGTTTTTTTAATTAGTGCGGCATTTACCAACGTGAAAGCGAAAATAACGAAGGAATTATGTGTTTGGTAAAGAGTATTAATCCGTCGTCGGTTTGAATTGTTATCAAGTGCAGCCCTTTTTATGATATTGCTTCATTCAGGTGAATTTAAATTTAAACACAAGTACAACTTTTGCAATCGTCGTTAAACTTCTTATCAAACACTGAAGTTACAATTAACTAAAAGATTTTCTTTGAGACTTTTTATTATAATAACATTTTTTATCTTAGCGTTATTTATTTTGGGCACACATTCTCGACAAGTGAAAACGAAGTTTATTTTATAAGTTTTATCAATCAAAGATGAATAGGATTCCAAATCAAACAGCGTGTATGACTTGTCGCCTTCAGACCACGAGTTTGAGAAATGATAATTCCTAGGGCAGGAAAGCTCATGGATTATTATTGAGAGTGCCAGGTTACTAGTCAAAACATAATGGCAGAAGAAGATAACAGATATTTAGGATGTACCAATAAATATCTACTGCGTTGTCCCCTTCTTCGTGCCAACAGAAACCACCGTGGACGTGGCGATAGAATGGTCCCACGACACGTGTAAAAGCGATGCAACTGTAACCTCTTTTTGTTTCAAAATCTGTCTCTCTGCTGCCTAATCTCTTGTATTACTATTTTGATTTGCTTTCTACGCTCTGGATATCGAATGAATGGAGATGGAGAATTTTAGTGTAAGAGAAACTCGGACGAGTTCTCGCACTGTCCCCGAATCCTGCGAGTTGACTCTACCAGCCAAACTTCCCACTAAGCACAAGCACCTGCAGGTAGATTAATTCAATTTAACGGCTGTCCATCACAGCAGTGGAGCCATAATTTATAGGAGAAGGGGAAGGGGATATACTTATTTTGCTTTATTTATGAATTTTTTTTTTGGTTTATTTATTTTTCTTCTTTCTCTCGTTCGTCTGCTTACAATCAAGATGGAGAATTAGTTACTATATCTAAATTGTTAAATTAATTAATCAACTGCATAAGAGGGCAAAAAGAATCCTCCATAGTTGTTTGTTTTAAGATATCAAGTCTTTAGCTTGGATTAAGAAAGCAGGGAAAAAACATAGACAGGACAACTACATAGAAGGTGGGGGCTTATCAATGACGCGTTTGAACTTGATTTTAACTAAACAGTATGAGCATTAATTAAATGGATGTCAACTTTCCAACTATTTCCTCATGTCCTCTTCAATATGGCTGTGAGAAAAATAAGTGGACTGAAACCCAGAGACTAAAAATGAATTGCAGAATCAGAAGTTATTGTAATTTGGGTGTTTTCATGCAGGGGATTATAAGCACAGAAACGGATTCAATGTCTGGGGCAGATTGGACAGACGAGAAACACAGTCTGTATCTTAAGTTTATGGAAGCATCATTTGTTGATCAATTATATGATTCCAAGGAAATGCTTGGTTGGCGTTCCCCTAATTCCACTACTTCTTCTGCCCAGGTATCTTCTTTGATTGGAATATTGTTGATTGAAGTTACAATCTTTAGTAATTTGTCTGATAAAAAATTGATTGAATTACAGTTCAAGGTGCTTCGGGGCGGCTCTTGGAAAAAGATCAATTTTGGAAGAAATAACTCTGAAATGAATAGAACTTATGAGCGCCATGATTTGAAGGTAAATCAATGGATTCAACACTTTAGACCTTCAACCAAACATCCTACCCATGAAGATAGCAGCACTACTGCTTCTACAAGTGAAGTGGTTGATTTAAGTGGAAGGAAGGAAATTTCCAATGCATCAGAAATAGAAACTATTACAATGCGTGAATCTCATATGTTGTGCAACGAAACAGAAACAGGCGATGTAGAAATGTCAGATCAGAACTTTGTTGACGAAGAAGTGGAAGGTGAAAAGGAGAACAATAGAAGCCATTCAAAAAGAATGAAATCTCGTCTTTTATAACAGGCAACGATCAGGTAATTAGTCTTTGATTGTTGAGATTTTCTTGGGAATTTTGAACTGTCCATTTCAAAATGCTCTTTTTAGATTGTCCCTGTCAGCAATTTGTCTTCTTCTGAGAATATGGGATGACTTGCAGTGTTTGCAGGATAAATGAAAGTCAGAGACATTTTTTACACGCCACCTTCTTTTGGAGAGCAGAGGAGAGGGAATCGGTGGAAATAGCGCACGTGGGCTAAATAACTACAGTTTATAATCTGTGATCTGATTTTTAGGATTTTCTTCTTCAAGAGTGGTGATTCCTGAACAGTGTGTGTGTGGGATGACAGATTTTTTTTTTTTTAAAAAAAATAGGCCTTCTGTTAATTATGTTATGTAGTTAAGTTTTTGTGTGATCATGATTGTAATTAAGGTAACAATATTGCCTTAAATTTATGATAGTCTTGTGAAGTAAATGTTGAAAATGCATTGTTCAGTACGAGGTAACTCCAGAGCTAATTTATTCTGTGTGTATGCGTGAATGAAGATTAGAAATAAAACCAGCAAGTTTAGTTCATGATTAGTGGTTGGACTTGGAATTTAAGCTTAATATCCTGATCGCCATCCATTCCACGTGGGCTCTCCTGTTTGTTACATGTCCGTAAGAAATAAGGCACTAAATATTTTTATCAAGATCCATTTCTAGAAGAAAAGAATTCCATTCTGAAATGACTTCTTATTCTGCTTTCTTCAATACTAAACTTTTAAGGGCAGTTTAATAACATGCGCGTTAAGACCAAGCTGATTTTGCTCCAAACGAGTTGATTTCAAGAAAACGAAGATGTGGTAGAAAAGTTTACCATAGCCAACAAGCCTGGGATGCTTCCTGTAATCTTGGCGGGTCAATGGTCAGCTAAACGGCGTCGTGAACTGGTTTACGCAAGTAAATTTTAGTTGGAAGTTTGAAGTTTGAACCCATATTTTATCTATGTTATATACTTATTTTATTTTAGTTTTTTTGTTTTTAAAGTAAATTCGTGTTATTTCCTCGACTGTTATAAGAGAAGCGTCTAAATCAACAAACGACCTGGAATCTCGTTTAGAAAAGAACCCACCACGGATTTTGGAGACCCAATCGATCCCATTTTCCATTTTGCTGATTGATTTCAAAAAGAAATTTACAGTAACTATTCATCGTTTCCTAGGGTTTCACAGTTCTATCTTCTCCCTTAGATTTCTGACATTTTATCTCGACCTATTTCGTTCGATCAGAATATTATCATCTTCTGAGAGTTCCAGCGAGGCTCGATTTCATGGTTCTTTGTTACGCTTGAATTCTAAAAGGTGCATATCTAATTTTGCACCAAGTAAGCCTCGCCTTCTGAAAATTAGGTTTCCCAATTTTTAGGATTTCAAAATGCCGCCATTTTTGTCGACCTCAAAGGTACTCTGGTCTTTAGTGTCGCGTAGAAATGGTCTCAGACAATTGGTTAGCCCTTGCAAGAGCCAGTTCAGCCAGAACCGGTCCATCAATAATTCTTTTGGCTATAACAGTGATTCTAAACCTTTTAGTCGGTGTTTGTTTAATAACAATGTTGTTCAAACGAGGCAGTTTCTTGGATGTGGAGATGGTGAAGAAGGTGTTTTGTCCAAAATTTATGAGGAGAAGCGCATTTTGGGGTAAGGAAATACTAATCCTATGTGTCTGTATGCGAGAGCGTGTTTCTTGCCTCTGGCACTTTTTTTCTTTTTTTTTTTTTCAGCAGATTTATTTATCTTTGATCCTAGAGTTATTTATGTGGCTACTTTAAATATTCTGTGATGTTATTGGAGGATTCTGTTCTTAATCTTTGTACGAAGATATAAACTTTCTGAATGATATTCTGGAGTATCAATGCATTGCTTTGCGGGCCTTGGATGTTTCCTATTGGAATCCTGCTGCCTGCCTCATCTTTGCTATTTGATGTATGATATCTGCTTCTTCTATATTAGAATTCTATAGGATAGGATGTTCTGGCGATTGACTGCATGTAGTGTTCTTGGATGAATGTAAATGTATGCGTTTTCTTCTAACCCTGGTTTTTATGAGCGTTATTGTTGAACAATGACTTGATGACATTTACAATTCCTTTTTTTTAAGCAGTCTTATATATGCGTACTGATACACTGTTTGATCGCAAGGTATTCCCCAGAGCAACTATTTGATGTTGTTGCTGCTGTTGACTTTTATCATGGTTTTGTTCCATGGTGTCAAAGGTCCGAGGTACTTAAACACTACCCTGATGGGTCGTTTGATGCTGAGTTGGAAATTGGATTCAAATTTCTTGTTGAAAATTATGTTTCTCATGTCGAATTGGACAGACCAAAGCGTATAAAGGTATTCGACCTGCTCTAGTTTATGGTATGTTAGTTCAAACGTTTTACTTTATTAACACTCAGTGGCGTTACGGTTGGAATCAAGATAGTTTTTATAATTTTTTATTTCAAAATTTCACAAATGGATGAGCCCCACCCCACAGACCTATTCAAGCCCAAGTTCGAAGTTACTGTTAAGTCTTTCTTTTTCAATAGAGACTTAGCCAGGTTTTCTGTTTAGTAAACCATCTACATTACCAAGTATGTTCATTATGCCTTTAGTTTAATGTTTGTGTTAACATTGTTGCGTACAGATTTTCCCCTCCCCCAGTAGTTTCTGACATTAGCTTTTCTGGGCATTTTTTTTTTTTTTACGGACCATTGGAATCTTAAAGAACGCTGCTATAATCATGCCAATTATATGTACAGAGATTAGCGTTGACATGACATACAGAATTCTGTCCCTATTTTTTATGGTTCGCTTATTATGATGCCCTAACTTTTTATTGAATGTGGTTCTTCCAGAACAATTATTGGTTTTGATCTTTATTTCCGCCGCTCACTGATCTGTGTGCTTGTATATTTTGTGCTTCCAGACCACTGTGTCACAGAGTACCCTGTTTGACCATTTGATAAACATTTGGGAATTCAATCCAGGCCCTGTTCCGGGATCTTGCGATCTTTATTTCTTGGTGGATTTTAAGTTTCAGTCACCACTTTACAGACAGGTATACCTCTGGGGTTCTCATCTTTTTTCAACACTCTTCTTGGTGTCTTTAATGTATTTTTCCTTTCTTTAGTTCCCTGCTTGCAGTATTATTTCCACTGTCCAGGTGTCTATAAATGAGCAACTCTCTAGCTCTGGGTCAACACAAGTTGACTCCCATAGAAATGAGTCATTACATATTGTCTATTGATTCCATTAATTTCAGATAATCCTTGTTCCTATAGTACATCCTGTTAATGTTAATATCATATTTGTCTGACACATAATCTTAGTTCGGATGGTCCTACCAGATTATAAAATACGGTTTTAGGTTACTATTTTAACTATGTTCTGACCATTAGAGTCTCGGGTGTATCATGTACTTGAGATTCTATTATTGATGTTATGATTTGGTATTTTAAGCTTCTAGCATATGTATTTAAGGATCAAAGAATCGTGGTGTAAGGATTGTTATGCTTGTATTTTTTTCTGTTTTCTTGACCTAGGCTATAGCAGTAGTTTGTTTTTCACTCTTCACTTTCATTTTGACGGTAACTTTCTGGCTGTTAGGTTGCATCTATGTTCTTTAAGGAGGTGGCTTCTAGGATGGTTGCTTCGTTTACTGACCGATGCCGTTTGATACACGGGCCAGAGGTGCCGATTCTTGAAAATTCATACGGAGAAAGGGCATGATGTCTTCTACATTGCAGTTAAAACATGGTTAAGATCGATATACGGTTTCGGCATAAATAGGGTGGAAAGCCTTTTAGGTTGTTTTCCACTCTGCTGATTTTCTTTTGGTTAATGTAATTTATTTAAAGGCTCATGATTGAACTTTTTGTCTTTCTAATTCCAAATGATATTTGTAATTTAAGCGATCAGTTTCGATTAATCTTATAAGATCGTGCCCGCTGACAGAAATTTGGCGTGAATCTCACTGGTGTTTTAAGAATGATCTGCACCGTTTGGCAAAGGTGAAAATGGAGATAGTGCAAACTTAAAAATCCGAAGGTAAGAAACAGGGGATGGCCGATTTCACTACATTTTAAATGTAATATTGTAAATAAATTAAAGAGCTAGCTGCATCTGACTAGGACTCCTGGAAATTCTGCAAAGGATTTTGCTTAAACATTAATGGGTCTCCGCGTCAAATGAGTGAGCAACACACTTGTGGGGTGTGATTTTGATGGCCGAAAAGAATATGAAAGCGTCCGCGGGATACTAGTAATTCCAAATTCATGGGCCTGAAAGAATAGGCTTAAAACGGGCTCTGGTAATTTGATGCCCTTGGAAAGGGTTTCAATTGTCACAAAAATCTAGAAATTAAGTAGAAGGATACCTTTTACGGTCCCTCCTTTTAACAACTGCAGTCTCTTTTTAAATTTTTTTATAAATATTCTCAAAATACCTTTATTATGAGCATTACTAGCACCACCCCATAAAACGCTTATGATAAGCGTTTTTTTACCTCAAAAAGCTTATGGAGAAGCGTTTTTGGCATAAAATGCCTCTCCATGTCATGTTTGGGGTGTTCCAACGCTTATGGAGATAAGCATAGGCGTGTGGGTGGTGGTGGGGGAGGAGTTACGCCTAGAAGCGTTTGAGTGAAATAATATTTAATAATTTATAATATTTTTAAAAATAATTATGTATACTTTTAAAATTATATATATTTAAAATTAAAGATGTTATTTATATATTAAATAAAAAAATATTTATATGAATATATATATATATATATATATATATATATATATATATATATATATATATATATATATATAATAATTATAATATTTTTAAAATTAATTATATATATTAAATTTAAAAATATAATATAATTAGTAATATTTTTAATAAAATAAAAAATAATTTAACAAAATATTATTATGTAATAAAAATTTGTAATTTATATTAATATTATAAATTATAATATATTTTGTTAAATTATTTTATTTTATTAAAAATTATAATATATATTCACCTGAGCCGTTGAGCTCTTTAAAGTTGTTAGTAAGAAAATATATACACTTTCAACCTCTCAATGCTTTTGTGTAATGCTTTTGTAAGAACGTTTTGGTGAAACGCTAACGCCTATGGAGAGGCGTATGGGGTCCAATGCTTGTAGATAAGCGTTTTGGGTTGTGAAAATGCCTATGCAGAGGCGTGTTGGGTGAAGAGAGGAGAGGAATTCTTTCAGCCCGCAAGGGCATTATGGTCATTTAACACATACGGGGTGGTGGTTGTTAAAGAGGGGGCTGTAGAAGGTAATGCCCCAAAACTAAGATGCATTCTTTTGGGTGCTTGGACTCTAGCTGCCTGTGTTGGATTAACTGTAAAGCACAGTGTACTCATATGTTGTCCATTTCAATTCCATGCATTGCATGGTTAAAAAGAAAGCGGCGGAAGATGTATACAATTGAATTTAATGGATGACAGGCTGAAAAACGATAAGAAAAGAAAGTGCATTGAGACTGGACGGAAAGATAAAAGATATGAAATCGTAATGGTGGGAGACTTCCTACGTCTTTCATTTTCAGAATGTGCATTGAAATGTTCTATTACTTTGCTTCTCCGTCATTCATGAGATAAGTTCTTCACTCTAATCTCCTCCCTTTTCCCCAAATAATTCATTCATACTATTCTAAATTCTTTCAAAAAGAAAAATCATCAATAGATCGATCGGTCAAACAATTTGATATGAAAATTGCAAGTTGTAAGCTTTGCTTTGACCGACAGTAGGATAGGATAGGAGGAATAGGATTGAATAGAATAGAATTGGATGAGGATGAGGATGATAATAAGTTGATGAGCAATAAAGGAGGACCAGATTGACCAGTACGATGTAATTAATGTACAATGTTCTCGATTCATTGTAAAGTTAAATAGATATATGTACATATAATGTCGTACGTGCGTATTGTTTTTTGTTTGAGAGGTTTGGCCACGTGAGTCCCAGAAGCATTTAGATTTACTTTTATGTGATTCCACTTCCAATATTCCAACTAGTGACCAATAATTCATCGCATAAAGTTTACAAGAAGATCCATCCAGCTGGATGGAAATATGATGTCTGATATAACTGACAATAACTTTTTACTAAGCCCTTTGATATCCTTTATTTGGTTCGATGGTTTCAACTAAGAGAGAATATAATGGGGCTTGGCGATATCTCAGCCACAATGTGAACTCTTGTACCCACTCATAGGTCAAACTTTGTTCTTTCTTCTTTTTTCCTGATCGATACTTAATTTTTTCTTTCTTTCCAAACAGCGGAATACGGATTAGCGGGTTTTTCTGCAGCCTAAAAATGTTGAAAATGCAACTAAATAATGAACGAAGGCAAGTGCCAATTGAAGGAAAAAGAAAATTATTCTAATCTTAATCATTGAAAAGGTTAAATAACAAAATCACCCGATTCGATTTATGCCGCCGCATTACTTACTTTCACTTTACTGCTGCTAGTATTGCTCTGCACAAAACGACTTACAAGTGGCTATGTTCTATGATGTTAAGACTCGGGATAAAAAAAAAGGATTCCAATCTAAAATTTAACTAATTAAGTGGGAGAGTTTGTTTACCTATTTCACATTGCTACGTAAAACTGATATGAAATTTGTTGGTGGATTAACAGAGTGTTTGCTAATATCTGTGGGTTTCTGGTGGAAAGGTCTATGGTCGATTCAAGATAGTGTCTGGAGTGTTTTGAGTAGCACAAAAGGAAGCTCTTCCTAAAAAAATAAATATATGAAGCCTCGCATTTCGTAGTCCTTCTTTTATATAAGAGCTAGTGGAATGTGAGTCCTTAGGTCTTTTTGGTCCTAGGTCTATGAATACAACTCAAATACACGTTGGTTCACATCAAAATTTATAACATATCCTCATCATCACATACACATTTTTCATATTAATTCTTTTTTTGAGAAAAGAAAAGGTTTAAATTCAAAATACCACTTTTAAAACTTTAACTAAAAATTTTATAGCTTTAACGATTTTTCATGAATTTCTATAGTTATTACATTCCACCAGTAGTCGTTTTGAGGAATTAACAATAATCTTTCTTGCAGCTATATAAGTATCATATATGGACATTGGTGTCCCTCGGCTTCTATATATATACATCCAAGGCTACGTGCAAGAATAGGTGTCCAATTATCCTACAAAGCCACCCCACCATCATCACATTCTGAAGTCCAAAACCACAGGCATGTATCGAGCAGTAGTGGATTACATCAATCAAACTCTAGAGTCTAAAGCCACCCCACCATGCATCTATAAATATATATCACCTAACTTAGAATGTTTCGCCAAAACAAGAACAATAATCTTTTCATTGCTTATATATATACCAGTTAGCTAGCAGCTAGCGCACTCCCACTTCACGATTGTTTTACGTGCCCTTTTGTTGCATGGTGGATTTCATTGTACGATGGGTGTTGCAACCACCCAATAGCTGTTGAAGACGAAAATATCTTTGGTAGATTTCTCTGTCCAAGTACTATCTCGTCCACCCAATCGCCATTAGATACGTTTCAGTACTACTCAAGTCTAGAGACAAAACATGTAAAGCACTGGATGCATGCATTGTGCTAATTTAACTGTCAGATATACTTGTATTTTCTTGCTCCCATGTATACCTACATATATATTCCAAGTGCATATAATTTCGGGTTGGTACCCTAACAAGAGGAGCTTGAACTTAACGTTTAGCTATATATATTTGTTTAGTTTTCATTGGAGGATTTGTGAAATTACTATATAGTGCCAACTTGTATGATTGCATCTCAGACCGTGAATATGGCCAGGCATAACGTCGTGCCAGGAATTTATTTGTTGTTCACGACGAATTCCATTGCAATCATCACGCTATCTTTCTACTGTCGTTTTTTGTTAATCGGTTCTTGAAATCTGGTGATACTGTGCATGAGATGAAGTTCGGATTGAGCAAGTCAAGTACTGTGAGTTCATTGGCCAACTTTCATCTCTCAGCATCTAATCCATTTATACAGATTAATTCTAACAACTGTAGCGATTTCGTTAATATATAAATGGAACTACCTACTACTGTACGGGAAACAAGTAATTCCGATTAATCTAACGTGTTCTCAAAATATTGAGAAAAACTCTCAACTCCAATCCCATTCTCAAGTTGATACACCAAAATTTCTAGATTTACTCATTTGTTGCTTAAACTGATTTCAATTTAGACAACGTCTGATGACCATGCCTTAAAATGCATGCCATCTTCCATATCTTTCAAATTTGCAAGTGTCATCTTAAGCATATATAGTTTAGTGATAACGTGTTTAAATAATTTATAAAATAAAAAAAATAGAAATTTAAACTGGCTGCTTGCTGATGGTTATCATATTAGTGAACTTACCCAATAGTAACGTAAATAGTGCTGATGAACTTATTAAGTTTTCTATAAAAAGACAAGGAAACTACTGAAATATATATATATATATATATATGGAACTGGGGCATTCCTTTTTCTTGGCTTATTGAGGAAAGTCCATGTAAATTTTCTCCAGATTTTTTCTCTACGTCTGCAGATTTGTGGATGAAAGTGAAGATGTTTGTATCAGAAGTAGCTTCTTTTCATGAGCTCTTTATCCTGCTGTGTTTTTCCCGCTCCTTTGTCCACGGAATCATATGAAACAGGTGAAGGCATTCCCACCATAAGAATGCATGCAGAGGCAACCGATTGAAGCCTTTCGAAGACTCTGGAAATATATGCCAACGGTTTCTGCACAAGTGTCATTCAGTGGGACCAAGAAAGTCACCTCTAGGTGACTGGACCACCATCTTCCACTCTCTGAAGAAAGGGGCTACCGGTTAAACAGGTTGATTTTATAGATCCATTTTTACTTAAATTCTGATTATACGAAAACAGTTGATTTCGTAAGCCTGAACCAACGCAAGGGTGGGAGTGGGTCCGTGTCAATTTCAGCCTCAAGAAAATTATAAATCGACGGGATTGGGCCTACGTTTGGACCCAATAGCGGCGCGCGGAGGCACAACTCCCCACTGTAACACCTGCCATCACTCTCATCCACTCTAAGTGGTTTATTTTCTTTTTCTTTTTCACCTTGCAACTTATATCATTTGATTATTCCAAAAAAAAAAAAAAAAACAAACAAGATTGAACTAATGTGTATATATAATTAAAATTTAGGATAATGAAAAACTTTATTTTAAACTAAGATATATCATGTGTTTTAACCAGACTTTGTTATAATAGTTATTGACTATATATTTACTAAAGAAAAGCTACTGTAATGAAATTTAATCTTAAAACTTTATTAAAAAAAGCTATACTTATCAGCTAAACTAGATTGGAATTTAAGTATATATAATTGGTCACTTAAAAGAATTTAGATATACAAAGATAAGTAATAATTTTACTTATATATTACATCTAGCATTAATGTTATAGCCACATTTGTTAGGACTTGCTAGTAGATTTCTTCCCAAAGATTTAACATAGGCATGGCCAATATGATCAAAGGAGATTAACAGCACAACTTCCTAGTCCTTAGCAAATGTCAAAGTCAACAAAAATTGATAGTTGTTTCCATGTAACGAACCCAAAACAGATTCGTCATCTTTCTTCGTTTTGTATGAAGCTTAACCTCTAAGCGGTTTAATTCTTTTGTCTCTTTCTTTATTTTAATTTTATTTATGTGATATTTATAAAATGAGTCAGCATATACAACTCCCCTAACTACCTTATAAAAAGTCTAGTCATATTTTCTTGTAAAGCATATAATGCACTCCATCATTGGTTGGATGCGCATACGCATGCATCACTTTAATTCCAATTGTTTAATTTAGTTAGGCTAATCTAAACTAAATCTAAGTACGTAGGTCTGGGTTGGCGCGCTCAGGTTCTCTCTATATAAGTTGCTTCTCCCCCTTCCCTCAATAACTCAGTTGAAAATTCTGCCTCTTCATTGAAAAAGGCTAATTTCTTTCTTTTTAGGATTCAGAACAAGAGAGGAGAGATTTGTAATAGTAATAGGAATGGATGGAATGTTTGTCTACATCCTTTTCTTTCTGCTTTTCTCATTGGCATGTGCTTTCTTAAAGAAACAAAACAGAAAGCCTGAGAAAAGTGCAAAGCTTCCCCCAGGTTCCATGGGATGGCCATACATTGGAGAAACTATTCAATTCTACTCCCAAAACCCAAATGTTTTCTTCGCTGCCAAACAGAAAAGGTTGCTACCTCTGTTTCTTGTCCACAGACCCTTTTGTCCCCCTCCTCTCTTTCTCTTCAACATGCCTTATAATTCTCATGTATTGTAAATGGTGTTTTTTTTAGGTACGGTGAAATTTTCAAGACTAACATCCTGGGCTGTCCTTGTGTAATGCTAGCAAGCCCTGAGGCTGCACACCTCGTGCTTGTGACACAAGCTCACCTGTTCAAGCCCACGTACCCCAAAAGCAAGGAACGTCTAATTGGCCCCTCTGCTCTGTTTTTCCATCAAGGAAACTACCATATGCACTTGAGAAAGCTCGTCCAGAATGCTGTGTCACTTGAGTCACTTCGCAATTTGGTGCAGGATATTGAAGCCTTGGCCCTATCTGCCATCAACTCTTGGCGTAACGGAACAGTCATTAACACATTTAATGAAATGAAAAGAGTAGGTCTTCTGTTTTTTGATATACTATATGATTCAATATCAATAAACAATGATTGGGTTCATTATTATATTGTTACTACTGTTCTTCATATTATCCGTTGACTTTTAGATTTGGTGCGTCATATAACAAAGGTTCAAATTCAATTATAACTAAGTTAAGTGGAATGCTTGCAGTTTTCTTTTGAAGTTGGTATCCTCACAATTTTTGGACATCTGGATACCCATTTGAGAGAGGAGCTAAAGAAGAACTACTGGATGGTAGACAGAGGCTACAATTCCTTTCCCAACAGTTTCCCAGGAAGCCAATATCAAAAGGCACTGATGGTAACTAACATTTATCTATTGAAATGTTGTATGACATTTCAAATCTTTCAACTGAGCTGAGTTGTGCATATATAAATAGGCAAGGAAGAGACTTGGCAAGATTGTATGTGAAATAATTTGTGAGCGGAAGGAGAAGAAATTACTTGAGAAAGATCTGCTGGGTTGCCTATTGAACCGGAAAGATGAAAAGGGTGGAATCTTAACCGATGACCAAATTGCTGATAACATTATTGGGGTGCTTTTTGCTGCTCAAGACACCACGGCTAGTGTCTTGACTTGGGTAATAAAGTACCTTCACGATGACCCGAAACTTCTGGAGGCTGTAAAGGTATAAATGTTCAATAAGGACAGAGAACCTTAACTGAAGCTCACCTTTTTCTATCTCTTTATGATATTTTTGTCAATAATGCTCTAATTTGTGGTAATGCTCGCTTTACAGACAGAACAGAAGGGTATTCACAAAACAAATGATGAAGGTAACCTACCCCTGAGTTGGAATCAGACGAGGAACATGCCCATTACCCACAAGGTATGCAGTTAATGCAATGTCTCACTCCCATCCAAACAATATCTGCTGTCTATCAATTGCACCTTGAAAGGACAAACAAAGACTATGACGCATCTAATTAATATGTGGGGTATCAAACAAAGTTTCTGCTGAATCTCGTGGTTAAACATGTGACAGTTGTATTCTTGTTTCATCAGCGTCTAACAATTAATGGGAATTCTGTGGATTTATTTGCTCAGGTTGTATTGGAGAGCTTAAGAATGGCAAGCATTATATCATTCTCATTCAGAGAAGCAGTTGTTGATGTAGAGTACAAGGGTAAGAGAAATTATCAGTTTAAATATCAACAAAAACTGTCAAATTGCACAGGCAAATTATTATTCCTCGTAAAACCTGACTTGCGTAAGAATTGTCGGACAGGATACCTGATACCAAAAGGGTGGAAAGCCATGCCTCTTTTTAGAAACATTCATCACAATCCAGAGTTTTTCCCTGAACCTCAGAATTTCAACCCATCAAGATTTGAGGTATGCTTAAGGGAACAACTCATAGGTGGTAATAAAGAAATGCTGGTGCACTGATGAGGCTAATTTTCTCTTATCTGTGCGTACAGCAAAATGCACATCAACATTTTTAAGACTGTTGAATGTTACAATTATTTTTAACAAGTATTTTCTTTTACTTTTTTGTTATTTGCTCATTCAGATTGCCCCAAAACCCAACACTTTCACGCCATTTGGCAGTGGAGTGCATGCATGTCCCGGCAATGAGCTTGCTAAGCTGGAGATCCTGATTATGATCCATCATTTGGTCACCAAATTTAGGTACAACTACTAGAAAAAGACAGCAATAAATTGATTTATCAATCAGAAGATTCAGAATTTAATACCGATTCCTTATGTAGTCTCCTTCAATAACAACATTAATAAAGTAAGTACTTTAAATTTCCAAAATCGGCATTATTAACTTAGTGGTTAAATGGAAGTATAACGATATTGATATGTAAATAATACCAAGGAGACAGCTTAAAAGCATTTTATAATATTACAGAGAGAGTAAACAGACAAATCCTATGATGCTATTAGTTATATGATTGTTGACAGGAGCTTTTTGTTGGTAATATGTAGGTGGGAAGTGGTAGGATCCCAAAGTGGGATTCAGTATGGCCCATTCCCAGTGCCTCTCAACGGTCTCCCAGCCAGATTCCTTGGAAAATCCTCCAGCTAGAAGGCAACATTTGATGATAGCTGAGAGAAGCAACCTCTCATCAATTTTTAATGGCCACTTTCAAATGTTGCCTTTATAACCCTATCTAGTCAAAGAAGGAAAAGCGTCCATAGTAATTTTCGTTTTTATTTAAGGCCCCTTTATTTATTTATTTTTTCCCTCTCTGTGTTGGACTGCATATATATAATTAAAAAAAATAAAAGACACCGGAAGCAATTCACGATGAATCTGAAATTATCTGATATATCCATGGACCCAGTTTGGAGAAGAAAGATGCATGAGATGGGACAGATAGACTACACAAGCTCTTGCTTCCAGCAAATTCAGTGTTCACGTATCTCTGTGGCAGAGGATAAAAGGAAACCACGTGTTGCATGCATGTCGAGTCAATTATGATTCGTGATGCTTCAGTTTGAGGCGCTCTCTAAATTGTAATAATATAATGATAAATACATATATGATTGATGAATCATTTCCTCCCCAAGGACCCACCCACCAAGATTGTGCTACAAGAACTCGCAATAGCCTTAAACTTCATTGTTGATGTCTCTTACTGGCAATGCTTTGATATTTTGGGAAAGATGATTGAGGACCACTGCCTTCTTTATAGGAGTATCTCTGTCGTTTATTTACTATGCATACATATATCGTTACCATCTGCCACTGCTCTATGTCCACTCTAACAAACATACTTTTCGACACCTCTCCCTTCCCATCATAAGAACCATTGAAACTCAAAAGGCCTACCAAACATGCTTTAACAGACGAGAATAAGTTATTGTTGTTCTGCGCTCACACAATGCTTTTGCTTAGAGTGGATGAGAACTATACTGTAGCACAAAATTGAGTCACATATAAATAAGTAATCAGTTCATTCTGCAGTACAAGCACCTGCTATTAAGAAAAAATAAGGCATGCTTAGGGCAGAAGCTATTATTCTCTACATATATAGCTCAATTTTCCTTCGCCTGAATTTTGAGATAAATCAAGGACCACTTCAGGGAAAAATGTATGTTCGGTTCAGTATGTATTATCCATCAAATTTCGGTTGTCTGCAAGGTTAACTCAAAATATCTTGGGGTTCAAGAGATGAATACTTGAGGATAGCTGCAAGAATTCTATCTTTGTCTCTGGTTGGGAATGCCTCCAACAGGACCCCATTTTTATAGAAGTGGAAAAGAGGCACAGTCTGCAAGAAATTCCACAGGTCATTATCCATGTGCAAAAATCACATACATTTCTTTCAAATATATATAGTTCCATTGAAGAACTGATATCTATTGCATATACAGAGATAGAACCAAACAAGAAAAGGCCATTCAGCACCAATCAAATCGCTTAACAAAGAGAAAATCAAGCAAATAAAAGCTAAATGTGTGTAGCCTCTTTCATATGTAGTAGAACATCAGTTTATATCACTCAGGTAATCAATTATGAAATGAAGTACCTTGATTCTAAGTCGATCAGCCACCTCAGATTGCTCATCATACTCGTCAATTACCTGCTATCAATGGCATTGTCAGTAGGAGATATTAAACTTGCTTGATCTAATAGCGAATAATCAATTAAGAAACCGTGATATTGAGAAAGAAAGATAAATCGAGTAGATAGTAGTTTATCAGAACTTTTTTTTCTTCATATTGTTGCTTGGTAAGAAACTGGAAGAGTAGTCGAAGAAGAGAGAACATATGGGAGGGCATACAACTCATTTATTCTCAATTTGCTCATTCAATTATCCTTTTCCTTCTAATGCCTACTAGATTTTTCTGCTACATAGGGGAGCTTAAGGGACAACATACTCACATTATGTTTTAGAAAGATTACTGGAGCTTCTTGATCACCAGATTTCTTGCACAACTTTGCAAACCCCTGCTCTATATACTTGCAGCTTCCACAAGATGTACGGTAGAAATCTACTATAACCAAAGATCCTGTCTCTTTAGCCTTATCCAGAATTTTACTAAATTCATCATCGGTCTTGAATTCTCTAACACATTCAACAGGACAGAGATCATCATCTTCATCAGACAAATCTTCACGATATTCATCAGCAACTCGGACAGTTTTTGTGCATACTCTAGGGCTAATATTTATTATTGGAGTAATTTTGCCTCTCCCAAAACATAATTTGACACTGAATCCAGTTCTAGGGACCAGGCTAGAAACTACATAGGAAGTTCTAGAATCCAGTTGTTTCTGCAAGTCTAGTCCAACACCGAATGAGGACTTACAATACAGAAAGTTCACCCTATGCATGACAACCTGCGGCGTCTTTCCAGACAGAATCATATATACTTCTAAAATTAAGAATTTTGAAGAGAAATTTCGCCAAGCTAACTAGTGCTTCATAGGATCTGTAATGGGTTAAATTGACTGACTCATTTCTGAAGTTCTTGTATTGACATTTTGTAAAATGATACTATAATAGAAGCATCATCTTGATAAATCACCTATAAAAAATGACTTTCCCCAGCAAAAACAGAAATATTAAAAAATTGTAAATTTGGAAAAGCGTCCAAAAAAATAAATATATTTGGTACTTCTGAATCAATGAAAAATAGACGGTGAACAAAAACACAATGCATAGATGTAGATCTAGTATTGCCAATGTTTCCGCGGTGGAGAGGGAATCCTTGAAGCGACCATGCAAAACATTGCCAGCATCAGTGTCTATGTAATCCTACATAAAAATCCCTATTATGACATGACGTTATATTGCATATTCCAAACAATAGCCACTACAATTGCACCTCCCTGGAAAAGATCGTAGACAAGACAACAGAAAATATGTTAAGCATGCCAGTTTGGTATTTTGTGGAAATTGTCTTATGTGGCTCAAAACAGTCAAAACAGCAGTGAAAATAAAAACCAGATATTCTGTTCCCAAAATTAAAAATCAACTAACAACAGGGTATATTCATAATAAACTACGCGGAAATAGTTTTGCAGAGACGATACATACTGGCGATAGATAGAGGCAAATGAGCTTAGCTTGTTAGTTGGAGCATTGAAGCCATATAGATACAGAGCCCAAAATCTTCGCCAGTTTCTGGCAATGGAAGAAAAGCGCGCTATCGTTATATCTCTTCTTTGATTTGAGGAGAAACTTCTTCGAATGGAGAGAAGACACGCAGTCCCCACATCTGCTTTGCCTCGCCTCCCTTCTCTCTCTCTTTCGATCCGCAATAATAATTTTTATTATTAAAAATATTAAATAATTTCATAATTGCATTTTCATATTAAAAAATTATTAATACATTTAAAATTTATTATAATTTCAGTAAATTATTTTTATTTAATCTTTTTTATCAACTACTTTACTATTAACTAATTTTTATATCATATTAAATAAAAATATTAAAAGAATAAAAATAACAAAATTTTAAAATAAAATAAAAACTCTAAAAAAATTGATAATGAAGGAAATATTATTCTTATATGCTAATGTATTGGCAAGTACATTAAAATGTTGTATTTATGATATAAAATTCATGATTGCATATTTTTCTCTCTCTTAATTACATAGTTAAACAGAAAAAAAAAAAGGAACAGAAAAAATTGTTATATATTTTAAGCATTTTGAATCATTGGATTCTTTTACAATCTAGTCGATGATAGAAAAAATTTGTCTAGAGAAACCAATGAAATTCTGTTTGTCCTTGTGGAGGCGGGGTCGTGTCTAAAAAATTTGAGGTCTTAAAACAAAATTACTGAAGGAATATTACAGTGTTATACAACAGATCAATTATCATATCATTATTTTATGCAAAGATTTTATAATTTAGGAAAGCAATATGCTTAAATTATTTAGGATAACTATTTAGATAAAAATAAATGTTATTTGTTTTGGTAAAAAAATATTGTAATAAATTAAATATAATATTAAAAATTGAAAGCAATATAAGTACATTTGGAATATATTATCTTTCAAACTCTAGTAAAAAACTTATAATAGAGAAAAAATGAATTAATAACTTCTGAGGCCTAGTAATCACATTTATAATTAATAATATTACAATTAAATAAGGATTTAAATTTGTTACAAATTTCTAATACATATTGATATTAGGAGTTTTTCTTTTGGGGCCTAAGGCCACTGGCTTAGTGGCCTACTGGCTCCCACGGCCCTGTATGGAGGGGAATTCTTTTCGCACAAGTTTTGTTGGCCGAAAGAATTCACCACTGAAGGAACTCAAGAGCCCACTCTGTTTGTTGAAGGATTGGTTCAGATGAATCGAGCCCAAGAACTCATAGCGCCCGATCGGAACAGAGAATACGTCCAAAATAAGGAAAGTCAAAACTTGAGTTGGGGGATAGTACGTGGTTTAGACGCACGGCTAAGATCAAAGAGTCGATTGCCCTTAACAATTGGAAAGGTAGCCGAACGGTTCCACGTGTACTGTGTTGGAATGCGTGCCCTCATTGTCATCCCATCTTACAACGGCTTCTTGTCAGCTCATCCGTTGCGCATCGATCACTCCTCCAACTAATTCCTGTCTTAAACTCAATTATAAAATCCCCAGGAAAGCTGTTTGGCTATGTTTTCCCATTCTTACTCCTTCAATTGCAGCATACAAGTTTGGGCAAGAGCGACGCAACTACGCCATGGCTAATTCCCAGCTGAAGTCTGACGCGATAATGGACCAAATGAAACAACACTTATCCACCGATGCCGGCAAAGATCTCACCAAGAAGATTGGCCTTGTTTATCAGATTAATATTGCACCTAAGGTCAGCTCCCCAATTATTTTATCTCTTGTTTTTTCTTTTTAATTTAGAAGCCTAATTCCAATTCCGATGTTACTCAATGAATTGTAGAAAATTGGATTTGACGAGGTCGTCTATGTTGTTGATCTCAAGAAAGGAGAGGTCACAAAAGGTTAGGTTTCAATTATTTGCATTCTCAACGGTTAATAGTTCTAGTTTGTTATTCTAATTTCTGCAACCATTTTTTTCAATTTGCTCTTAGCTTTTATCCTCTTTTTTTTACTTACGTAATAAGAGATATCGCAAGCTTAAGCTAAGCTTCCTTGCACGCTTTGCCTTATTACATGTTTTGGATGTCTTGTGAAATGATTGAATCTCTATTTACCATAAGATTTCCTCTGATTCAAATTTCAAATTATCAAAAAGCACATTCTTATAAGCAATAATGAATAATGGGAGAATCAAATTAACATTGTATGGTGTAAGCATAGGAAATATATCAAATATGTGTCAGTACAATGGAAATGTTAATGACTCATGACTGGGGAGGTAATAATACTCCCCAGTCTCAACTTCCTTTTGGTGTCACTGAATAAATTTCAATCAGATTAGCAAAGATTTGCTAAAAACCTCTGTACCATTTCTGCAACTAAAAAAAGTGTACTCATACGAGACAATGTTCATCATTGTGCAATTGTGTACTATTCCGCATGATAAGCAAAGTTGTATTCTTTACATGGATGAGAATTTAAATATTTATAATCCCTATCTTAAAGATTTGCTACTAGTCAATTACTCACTTTCGCATCCTGCCTAATCTTAAATGATTTAATGCATCAGACTTTCTAAAGCACTGGTTGTTATCTAGAGGAGCCACATTTGCAGTCTCACTTCTTGTCTTATCTATTTTCAATGACATAATAATAATACTTATAGTATTATTTTATAATTTCTTAACTAATAAGAATGCAATGAGATAGGAAATAACAAGAAATGGGACAGTAGATGTTTTCCCAGATAGATCAACAGAAAATTGATAACTACTGCTTTTGTTATACTATTTTTTTGCGCTTAATTTGGTCTAGTTTCATTTGGTATTTTGTCTTTGTTCACTGGCTGAATTGACTTGTATCCTGGAGAAGTGGAGAGAACTAATAGAAAAACTTCTTCTACCCTGTGGTGTATGATCGGTTGGGTCTATATATGAATATTGTTTAGGGCCATATGAAGGAGGGAAACCTGATGCAACATTTTCATTTAAGGATGAGGATTTTGTCAAGGTTGCCTTGGGGAAAATGAATCCGCAGATTGCTTTTATGAGGTTCAAACTTTCAATGAATTCAATCCTTTTCGTTTTTCTTTTCTGTTTACGTATTCATCTGTGTCTAAACTTGCAATGATGTATGGATTCAGGGGTGCAATGAAGATTAAGGGTAGTCTGAGTGCTGCCCAGAAATTTACTCCAGATATCTTCCCAAAGCCTTCCAAGATGTGAGGAGATCTGCTAGTGACTACATGCACCATATTGCTTCAATAATCTTTTGAAAGCAATTAGAGGAAGTAGAAAAAGTTGGAGGAAAAAGAAAAGATATCTGCATCAGGAGTAGAGTTTATAGATGCATCCATTCCTAAGGCAGCAGATGATGCATAATTGTAATTTGATCCTTTTGTATATTGGGACAATGTTCTGAAAATTTGCCCAAAATATTTGGATTTTATGATTCTATCTATTCTACTGTAACATCTGGGTTGAATGTTTCAAGTTTGACGCACTGGCAAAGAGGTATTAACCCAACACTCTTGTTAATATGCATCAATTTATCTCCGTGATGAGGTCCCCACAAAAAGGGGTAAAAATGCTATACATTTGGAAAGGAGAAATTTACACACTGTATATCACAAAAAAAATTATTACTAATATATACTATTTCAAAAAATATTTACTAATATATATCACTTTTTTAGATATCACATTATGGTAATGCGATATTTGAATAATATTACATCACACCGTGATGTAATATCTTATTAAAAAGCTAATAATTTATAAATATCGCATTACCGTAATGTGATATCGTAATATGATATTAATATCGCATTACTGTAATACGATATAAATTAAAAAATTAATTAAATTATTTGTTTTTATTTTTTTACAAATAAAATATAAAAAAAAATTAATAAAATTTTTTAGACACATATATAATATCACAAAAATTATTATCAATTTTTTTTTATTTTCAACATGTATCATTTTTAATTTTTTTAAATTAAAATAAAATAAAATACATTAAAAATGTAGAGTGTAAAAAAAGAGAAAGAGGTAAATATATAGTGGCTTATGGATGGAGCTTAGTTTCATTTAAAAATAAAAAGGTAGAGGGTAAAAGAAGAGAAAGATGTAAAGATATATATTTTGATTTAAAAAAAAAAATTGAATGTAAAGGACTTGAAGTGATAGATATAAAGATGATTTTTTTTTTTGTTTTTTATTATTTATTTTATTTTAATTTTAAAAAATAAAAACAATAAAAATATATGTTAAAAGAAATAAAAGATAAACATTTTAATAAAAAAATTAAAAAAATTATATATGTTGAAAATAAAAAAAAAATGATAATTTATAGAAGTGATATATATTAGTGATAATTTTTAAAATGTTGTATATATGTCTAAAAAAATTTATAAATTTTTTATTTTTTATTTATAAAAGATAAAAATAAATAATTTAATTAATTTTTTAATTAATATCGCATTAGATATATTTGTAAGTTTTTAATTTTTTTTATTAAATATCACATCATGATGATATAATATTATTAAGATATCACATTATCATAATATAATATTTTAAAAAATAATATATATTAATAATTTTTTTTTTATGATACATGTGTGTAAATTTCACTTTTGAAAAGTTTGAACTTAGTGTACGCTATACGATGAGAGAATTGACATCTGCTGGCGCAGATGACCTTCCTAAAAGTAAACGTAATCGTGTACGAGCACAGGAACCGAACTAATTGCCGCGACAATCAAGGCTGGATAGCGTTGGGCCCCATTACGCATTGATATACTTACCGCGTATGTATAAATAACTACAAAACAAGACTGATAAACTCATGATTGTATGTAATTTTTCCATCTAGTTTGTTCTTTTTTCTTTATTCCTTTTGAAAGGATCTGATTGGTAAATGACACTGCTAGCGCCACAAGCTTTCAGCTTGACAGGCACGTCTTTGGTTTGAACGGCACTACAAATGTGTAATCTTTGACAATCTTCACTTTGGTTTCCCATAATCTCACAAACTCATTCATTCTCTTAGTTTGTCTTCATAAAATGTTGAAAGATATTATCCAAATAAGGAAGAGAGCCATAAATAATCACATTAAAATTTTATTTTTTTCGCTTTGAGGATTTATACCTTTTATTTTTCTTACATAAATTATGAAGTCCCCACATCATATGGTTCTTATCTCTAATAAATCCGAAGCTTGTATTTTATATTCACATTGACCTGGCTTCCTCTTTTGATCATTCTCTGTTCAGCGTTATGATCCTTTTATGCTTGACCAATTGACCTTACGCAACTTGTTCTCCCCGTTAATTTACTTGCTTGACTTAATAGACAAAAATTTGATTTTTTTTGTCTTTTGAAATTGAAGATTACACAACGATGCCTATATATAAGGCCACATCCATCTGGTATTAATCATCAACAAGGAATCGATCCCATGGATTCTCTCTCTTCACTTTGTCTCCACTGCCTCTGCATCTTACTGTTTCCCCTTTTGGCTTCCCCTGCTCTGCTTTTTCAGGTATTACTGCGCACAAAAAGATCAACGAACACAGTCGCTTATTTAAAGGCGCAGTTATCACTATTGATATGAATTATATGTTAATTGCTATGATAGGGATTCAACTGGGAATCAAGCAGCAAAGGGGGTTGGTACAACTCGCTCAAGAACTCCATTCCTGACATAGCCAGTGCCGGAATCACTCATGTTTGGCTCCCTCCTCCCTCTCAGTCTGTTGCTCCTCAAGGTACGTCTTTTTCTCTCTTTTTCCACGAATAAAAAAATTCGTTAATAATGATAATATCTCCCTCTCACTTTATTTTCAACGCATCCAGGATACCTTCCAGGAAGGCTGTATGATCTTGACGCGTCAAAGTATGGTTCTCAGAATGAACTGAAGTCGTTGATTGCGGCTTTCCATGAAAAAGGAATCAAATGCCTCGCAGACATAGTCATCAACCATAGAACAGCAGAGAAGAAGGATGGAAGAGGAATTTATTGCATCTTCGAAGGTGGGACCGCAGATTCACGACTAGATTGGGGTCCATCTTTCATTTGCAAAGATGACACTACCTATTCCGATGGAACTGGGAATCCTGATAGCGGAGAGCCTTATGAACCTGCACCTGACATTGACCATCTCAATCCACAGGTACAAAAGGAGTTATCAGAATGGATGAATTGGCTCAAGTCCGAAATTGGATTTGATGGGTGGCGATTTGATTTTGTAAAGGGTTATGCCCCAAGTATCACAAAAATTTATATGCAAAACACTTCACCAGATTTTGCAGTTGGTGAGAATTGGAACTCTCTATCTTATGGTCAAGATGGTAAACCTAACAGTAACCAGGATGCTCATAGAGGGACACTGGTTAATTGGGTTGAGGCTGCTGGTGGGGTTGTCACTGCTTTTGATTTCACCACTAAGGGGATTCTTCAAGCTGCAGTGCAAGGAGAACTTTGGAGGTTGAAGGATCAAAATGGGAAACCCCCAGGAATGATTGGCATAAAGCCAGAAAATGCTGTAACCTTTATTGACAATCATGACACAGGTTCTACGCAGAGAATTTGGCCATTCCCGTCTGATAAAGTCATGCAGGGATATGCCTATATTCTTACGCATCCTGGGACCCCAACAATAGTACTTTTCTCTAACCTTCTGCTTCACAAAATTGTTATTTTCATGATCATTTATCTGTTCGATGATTAAGAGGAAATTACGGCTTATTTGACTAACGAATTCTCTTTGTTCTTGTCTTCGCAGTTCTACGATCACTTCTTTGACTGGGGTCTGAAGGAAGAGATAAGCAAATTGACTGACGTAAGGAATAGGAATGGGATCAACATGAAAAGCGGCGTGAACATTTTAGCAGCTGATGCTGACCTCTACATGGCTGAAATAGACAATAAGATCATAATGAAAATTGGGCCCAAGATGGACCTTGGAAATCTTGTTCCATCGAATTTCCGGGTCGCTACCTCGGGCCAAGACTATGCTGTTTGGGAGAGAGTCAATTGAATTTAACCTGCTATCTATATTCCATGGCATCCATGCTATAATATGATCACTACAGTGCCCTCAGAATGAGATATTTATAAACCATCCCTTCAATAATAACATATTTTATTCACCCATTCTTAATGTGTTTTAACACCTACTTTATAATGTAATATCAAACAAAAGAACTCAAATAATCTCGCCAGCGTGCTAATCTATTTTGTATTATAGCAAGCAGACTGCTGATTCTACTTTCAGTTCGTGTCTTGCACTGCTGTATATGTCTATGTAAGAAAATTAGAACACATAGATTTAAGCCCATGATAACTCAAATAGTTCTTTTTTTCTTTTGTTTGTTTTGAAATGGAAATCCTGTCTTAATTCATCTGAGTGTTCAACTGTCTCAAAAAAACAAAGCCAGGCAACTTGGCTAACATTCATGTCATGGCTCCCAGATCCATATTCTTGATTATGTTCCTTCACTCCCTGCTTACATTATACACTGGGAGCCAAAATTCGAATGCGGCACTTGTTATGTTTCGGCAACTTTTAGAGACTGATGTCCAATCCCATTGATCTCACTTTCTCGCTACTCATTAATGCTTGCGCTTCATCTTTATCATCCTATGCTTACGCCTCATTTTCTGCCGGAATAAAAGGTAGCCAAGTTTATTGGTGAAACTGGGTGTGTATGTTAATACTGCTCACCTTGATTTTTACATGAAACTGGGGTGTACAACTAATGCACGGAAATTGTTTGAAGATATGCCTCATAGAGATGTTGTATCATGGAACGCTTTGATTTCTTGGTATTCACAAAATGGACATCATTTTGATGTGCTGAATCTCTTTCTACAGATGCTTAGAGACGGTTTTCAAGCAAATCAGACTACAATTGTTAGAGTGGTACCTTCTTGTGGCCTCTGTCAGTTAGTTCTTCAAGGAAAATCCATTCGTGAGTTGTAAATTAAAGCTACCCATGGTAGGGCACTCAAGTAAAAAAGAATGCTCTTACCTCAATGTATGCCAAAATATGATTATTTAAAAGCATCCCAACTCTTAATTTGAAGAAATGCCTAAGAAGAATGTCGTTTCTTAGAATACATGATTGGTGCCCAAGGCGGACAAGGCAACGCTTATCTTAAAAAAAAAAGTGCTAGTGGAAGGTTTGCAACCTCAGTTCAGTGACAATGAAGAGCCTTCTGTCAGCGAATGCTGTTCCAGAAATTATTTCTTGTTTTATTATGAAAAGTGTCTTCACTAGTTTGTCTATATGCAAAGAAAGGGTGCACAGATATGGCAGAACTGCTCTAAAGACTCTGTCCATGGAAAACCTGATCTCCTTAACTGCAATAATGTCAAGCCTTGAGAAATGTGGTATGAAGTCAGTGACATGAAACTAGATGCAGTTGCTACGATTAGCGTTCTTCATGGAATTGTAGATCCTGCTCATTTTGTTACTGGACCCCCTTTCCATGGCTATGGGCTAAAGAGTGGGTCTACTGTCGACTGTTTAGTTGTAAGTAAATGGGCTTATAAGCATGCATTGAAGATTTGATGAGATCGAAGATGCTTTATGTTTTTGGATATGAATGAAAAACCGCTGATCACTTGGAATTCTTGATATCTCTGACTTTGTTTAGACTGGAAAACCAAGTTATGCCGTGGATTTGTTGTTCTGTCGAATGAAGATGTCTGGACAAAAACCAGATGCTATTACAATTGCTAGTTTATTGTCTGGATGTTGCCAGCTTGGGTACCTGTGGATTGGGAGGCACTTCATCATAATCAAATAGTATGGTTTGGTGCCAGATTTGCAACATTGTGCAGGTGTCAAGCTTGTTTAAGGAAGCAACGGAATTTACTCAGTCATATTTATAAAATCTTATGTTAAAAAATATAAAATCATTTCTTATGTTAAAATTTTATCATGCTGTCAGGAGAGTTTTGTGAGTGATTGTTGGGTCAAGCTTTGGGAATTCTCGGACAAAAACTAAGACATGAATAACAACATAGTTCTGGGTGAAGTGGATTTGAATACAAACAGAAGGCCGCAGTTTTATTAGCCAAACAAAAACCATTTGTCTCAGTGTGTGCTTTGACACATAATTACTTATTGCACAAAAATAGCAACCGGTCAAATTCGGTAGCCGGTAAGTCCACTCATTCCTTGCCTCCTCTTTCATAAAACCCTAACGGACAAAGAAAACAAAACGCTCCGTTTTCAAAATTCGAACTTGGCGCTCTAACCATCCTGCAGCTTCTTCTCCGAGTCCGATTCCATCTTTCAGATCTAAATCCTCAACTCACCTCCCCTTATTCAATCTTTCCACCATAAATTCGAAGCAGAAAAGATGGGCGGGTCTCACAGTCATTTAGAAATCTCCGACTCAGATGAAGAGGAAAAGGATTATGAGGACCAAAGTGGAGAAGAAGAAGCAAACTACCAAGATGACGAGGAAGGTGAGCAAGACAAGCGCCAAAGATCTTCAGAGAGGAGAATCGGAACTCCGTCATCGCTCGATGACGTCGAGGCAAAGCTGAAGGCCTTGAAACTGAAGTATTCATCTTCCCAGAACCCCAATCTGAAGAACGCCGTTAAGCTCTACCTTCACGTCGGCGGAAACACCCCAAAAGCTAAATGGATAACTTCCGAAAAACTCACTTCTTGCTCATTTGTTCGGACCTGTCGAGTTGCTGGAGATGGTAGAGAGAGTGACGAAGATGAAGACGAAGAAGGAGAGTCTTGGTGGGTTTTGAAAGTTAGTCCAAAAATTCGAGCGAAAGTGGATGCGGAAATGCAACTGAAAACGTTCGGGGACCAACGTCGTGTTGACTTCGTTGCTCAGGGTGTTTGGGCTATGAAATTTTTCTCCGAAGAAGATTATAAGGCGTTCGTCACTAGGTTTCAGAACTGTCTGTTTGAGAACACACATGGCATTGAAGCAACGGACGAAAACAAACTTAAGATATATGGTAAGGATTTTATTGGGTGGGCGAATCCGGAAATTGCAGATGATTCTATGTGGGAAGATGCAGAAGATCACTTCGTGAAAAGCCCAGGTTCTGCTACACCAGTTAGAGCAAACCAAGATTTAAGGGAAGAGTTTGAGGAAGCATCAAATGGCGGAATACAGAGCTTGGCATTGGGTGCATTGGACAACAGTTTCTTGGTGAGTGATTCTGGCATTCAGGTTGTGAAGAATTTTTCTCATGGAATACATGGGAAAGGTGCTTTTGTCAACTTCGGTGATGGATATCAGAACCGCAGTTCTTTGGTGCATTCAACACCCAAAAAGGCTCTTCTTATGAGGGCTGAGACCAACATGCTCCTCATGAGTCCAATGGTTGCGAGCAATCCTCATTCAACTGGGCTACATCAGCTTGATATAGAGACTGGGAAGATTGTAACAGAGTGGAAGTTTGGCAAGGATGGGACTGACATTACAATGAGAGATATCACCAATGATGGTAAAGGAGCTCAGTTGGACCCTTCAGGGTCAACTTTTCTAGGATTGGATAATAACAGACTTTGTAGATGGGATATGCGTGATCGCAATGGAATCGTTCAGAATCTGGCTAGCTCCAACACGCCTGTCTTGAATTGGACTCAAGGGCATCAGTTCTCAAGGGGAACCAACTTCCAATGCTTTGCCACCGCCGGTGAAGGTTCCATAGTTGTTGGATCTCTTGATGGGAAGATTCGGTTGTATTCAAACAACTCCATGAGGCAGGCAAAAACAGCTTTTCCTGGCCTTGGTTCGCCCATTACTCATGTGGACGTTACTTTTGATGGGAAGTGGATTGTGGGTACAACTGATACCTACTTGATAGTTATTTGTACACTCTTCACTGACAAAGATGGAAAGACAAAAACTGGCTTTGCGGGACGTATGGGAAATAGGATCTCTGCTCCAAGGTTGCTGAAGCTGACTCCTCTGGATTCACATTTAGCTGGAGCTAATAATAAATTCCGTAATGCTCAGTTTTCATGGGTAAGTACAATTATCTGTCTGCTTACTTATTGTCTTTTCACGTATACCCTGCAAATTAAGAATAATTATATCCTCCAATGCATTTAGTTTTCATTTATTAGAATCTTTGAAATTATTAAAATTCTCTTGTCACCGTATCATATTAATGGTGAATATATTTTGATTTTAAGATAGATACAGTTCCCATGATTATGAATTACTTGTGTATGACAATCCTTAAAATTTTCAGATACATCTGCCCCTAGTTTCCGAGTCATTTCGTTTCAAGTGGACCAATGCTCTAAATAATATAGGCCCTCTTTCTGTTATGAACTTTCTTTGGTGTGAAGGCTATTACATTTTTGCCGCGTCCAGTTGAAAGCTACCTTGCAGAACATTTTATAATTACAGGCATCCTCTTATTTTCATCTTTTTCTAGGGTTAGGGATCCCACATCACATGGGTTTGCGATCCGTTTTCTCTTGATTACTTTCGTTTTTCCTACTTGATAATGCTGACTTTCATTTGAAGCTATGCTAGTTTGACCTGGAACCTAGTCATTTGCAGTCATGTTATGTAATCAAGTGCCTTATCATTTAAACGATTTGAAGGTTGTGTCATATTTCTTGATATAATTGTGTATCTTCAATCATAAAGTAATTGGCTTGTGATGATTGTCTCGCGGAGCTGAAAAGTAATATTTAAATTTGGTTCAAGAATGCATGCGTTTTAGGTACTTCCCCTCCTTATAAATCCCTTTTTAATTGCTTCCCATCAGCTTTTGAGTAATTTGTAACAAATAAAGCAGATGTGTACGATGCTTCCCTCCTTATAAATCCGTTCTTTTTCTTTTCAAGCGGATATCTACTTTCTTTGCTGATAACTTGGAAACTGCAGATAATTTTAACGATGATTTTCCTTAGTATATCTTTGTTTTTCAGTTCCCATTTCAGCTGGGAAGTGTACAACTATTCATTTCCTAAATTTTCTTGCGTCATTTACTTTCTTATCGGTATACATATTATAATGATTTCATCTTGTTGGTTACTTAGGTCACAGAAAACGGGAAGCAGGAGCGCCATATTGTTGCCACAGTGGGCAAGTTCAGTGTGATATGGAACTTCCAACAAGTCAAGGACGGTTCCCATGAGTGTTACCATAACCAACAGGGTTTGAAGAGCTGCTATTGCTACAAAATAGTCCTTAAGGATGATTCCATTGTTGATAGCCGTTTCATGCATGACAAGTTTGCGGTCACTGACTCTCCTGAGGCTCCATTGGTAATTGCCACACCAATGAAAGTTAGCTCATTCAGCATATCCAGCAAGCGCTGACACGCTGGACACGACCTTCAATTTAATGAAAGTCAACTTTCCTAGCTTATTTAGCTTCAGATTTTCATTTAGAACTTCTCAATTGTACAAGATGTTTGTTTAACCTTAAGATATACTGCAGAGGGAAATCAGGATCAGCCAAGACTCTTTTTCTGTATTCAATTATATCGGTAGTTGATCCCGGAATTTCAGTGTTTTCATTTTAATCCCTTAATCAAGCTGAACTTGTTTACTGTAGTCGGAGGGGCATACACAGCTTCCACTTTCAGTCTGATTTTCCTTTATTTACTATCCATGGCATTGCAAAACTATTATTCAGACGCTTTCCACATCTAGTTATTTGTTCAATGAATGCAAATATCAATTTACCATGATCAAATTTTTGTGGTAACAACTCGTCAAAATTTAAAATTTTTTAGATTTTGATTGCAAGATTTTCGAATCAAGAAGATAAAACTTTATAAAAGTATTAGTTTCTCTTAAATTAAAGTTGTCACAAAATAATTTTTATTTGAATGATAACAAATTGGTCCTTCCATTGTAACATTATTAAATATTTCATGATATGACTTTATTTTTTTACACATAAACGAAGTTTTGATGATATATGCAACGATTGAATGTATCGACTCAACACAATTCTCTTCATGCTCTCCCTCTTTCCCCCTTTTTTTCTATATTCTTCCCCCCACCTTAAAAACAGAAAAAAGAGAACTAGCTTAATTCTTCCCTTGCATTCATCTCTCTTATCTCTTTCTTTTTTATGTTTCAGCTCTTTTATGTAACATAAAAAGCTCAAGAATGATGTACATCTTCCATGGTTGAAGAATGCAATTTACTAGTTTGTACAATTCTTAACTCATAAAAGTTTCAAACTTGTGATGCTTTATTCTGGACAGAAAAAATTTTATATAGGAAAAAGATATAGCATTTTTGAGCTTGTTGGTGTAAATCTCGGCCCCGACTAATAATCTTTTCATCACCTACCTCTGTAGGTCCATAATTCTTATTGTTTGCCGTACAATAATGATTATATTTATATATATGTTATCAAATAAAAAAATGAAAGTCTAACAAACTAAGAAAGAGATGAGAGAGATGAAGGCAAGAGAAGAATTGAGCTTTAGGTGTCTCTTTTTGTTTTAAGGTGAAAGGAAGAGTAGAGGAAGAACAGTGAGTTAGGAAAGCGACAGAGAAGTGAATTAAGTTGAGTTTACACACGATCATTCTTCACGTTATAAAAATTCTGTTCATGTCAAAAAAAATAAAATCACATCCTTAAATTTTTAAAAGAGTTATAATAGAAAAATTACTTAATTATTTTTTAGACGATCAGCTGTTCATCCAAGTTGGTTATATTATCTAATAAATCTTAAAGACTGAAGCCTTCTACTTGGGATATATTTCAATTTTGTCATTCCATTGATACTTTTAGGACAGAATCCTTAACAAACTTTGTCTATTGTCTCTGAAATATTTTTTGGTCTGTTTCTAACTTTGATTTTTTAGATGATGCTTGAGGTCCTTTTCTTTTTCCTATTGGTATTCTACATGAAATGAAAATATGGAATTAGTCAAAGTGAGATTTGTATGGCAAGATGGTATGGTTTGTTTCTGTAGGTTGTTTATGTCCATGTATGGCAATGAGATAGTGCTTGCATTCATGCTTAATAAACATTTATTAATGTCTATACTTTTTTCTTTTAATTGCCTTTTTTTGCTGGAGTTCCTCTGTGCATATATGCTGAATATACTGAGCCCCTTTTTTTTTTGAAAACAGAAGAGTAGGAGGGAAAGAAGATGTAAACACATTGAAGAGAGAAATGAGAGGAAGAATGAAACTGTCTTTGGTTTCTATAGATAGGCAATCGCATATCTATACCCATATGTCTTTTGCTAAAACTTAATGTTCTGTGATGTTGGTTTGAATTTTGTGTCAATCTTTTTTTTGTCAGGTAGGTCTATCTTATATATGTTTGGTAGTTGTCACATTGGTTTGAGAAAGATGTAAGAAACTGATGTTGGTTTGAGAAAGCCCTTGCTTTTTGCTAAAACTTGAATGTTCTGTGTTATTTCTAATTTTCTACATGTATATCCAATATCATAGTGTCTTTTGGTATATGGAAACTGTTTTTTTTTTTTCTAGAAGCTTGCTACTCAATTTTCATTCATTGGGAATTTGGCATTAATATAGGTAGGTTTACTCAGTGGATGTTAGTAGTGGGTTTTATCCCTATACATGGCTTTTAGCCTCTGCTTAACTCAATGTTTTAGGTAATTTTAGCTAATATATGTTTTAGCCTCTGCTTTAGTTAGTTCATGACAAATATTTGTTCAGGGATCACATACAATGGTTACTGCCAGTAGGAATTTGGTTCATGATGGATACATGCTTTGGCTAACAGCTTAGAAACTTCTTTCATTTTTGCATGAGTTGGGTATTTCTAATCTTAAAATTCAACTCCATGGATGGATATTTTTAAAATGTAGTCATTCAATTTCTGTAGACAGGAGAGCTAAGAGCTAAAAGGTGGATCTACAAGATTAGTTTTTGTAGATAGGAGAGCTATGATTGTTGAATTGATCCTGTGTTTTTTTTTTGTTTTTTTCTCAACTTAACATGCTTTGAAACACTTTTGTTAAATGTCTGATAGCTTGCACATTGTTTAGTGTTTAACACATGACAGTCCACTTTCTCCTTAGAGCAATTTTAGTTGCAAACCTGTAGAGATTTAGCTGTACTCATTTAATTTTCTGTTTTTCATGTTCATTGTTGACTTTTTGAGAATAAATGAGATGTAGTGTGGCAATCTTTAATAGGTTACTATGTATCCATAGCATGAGTCCTTGAATGGCTGTTATATATTTTGTTTAGTGTCTTTCTGCTCAAACTTGAATGATTGTATTAGATTACTTTCATTCATAATGGATGCTACAGGTACATTAAATGAATGGAAGGGATAGTCTTGAATTGAAATCATGTGTTATCTAAGTAGCTGTTTTGCTTAAATTTTGCGGAGTGAATAGAAGGGATCTTACATATTTTGCTTAAATTTTACTTTCATCTCTAAGCTGGCCAACGGGAAAGTGCTATGCTTTATTGCAGTCTTTCAATCTGATTAGAGAGATTAAGCTAGCTGTTTTGCTTAGTATAATAAATAATTTAAATTTTTATTTGACATGTTAGATAGAATAATTAATTGATTATTTGATTTAATTTGATCAAATAAAATCAAGTTAGAGATTAGTCTATCTAACTCAATTAATTAATTCATCAACTTTAATTTATGTCTTAGATTCTACGTGAATATAAGAAAACACCATAATTAGAAAATACATGGGAATCTATACTAGATTCTTTTTGGTGTTGTAATATGTTACTGTATCAAATTATACTGATCAAATTGATTTTATTCTTTATCCCCATGGCCATGCAGTCAGATGTGAAGTTGATCATTAAGAAAATCATTTTGCCGAAGGTGTGATTCCAAATACATTCACGAGGGACGTGAACTTTTGTGGCTTCCATATTTATTGATCAATTCGACCATTATTTCCCATGAGGTTCAGTTATCTAGGTACTGTGTATATATATATATATATATATATATATATATATATATATATATATATATATATATATATATATATATATATATATATATATATATATATATTTGCTGTAACTTTGGGTATGTTCTCTTGGAAGGGTTTTTGGCTGAGGCATACACCTGCATGATATTTTGGAGGATATATTATTAGATGTAATTCAAGCAATCCTAGAGTCGAACAATTTAAGCTTATTTTAAATGCTTTAGATGAAAGGGCTAACCTATCATCTCTGATGAGAGGAAGAAGACCTTTTATAAAGCGTAAACTTACAGATGATAGATGAACAATATAATATAGTGTCATTAACCAATGCATTTTCGTTGTATTTGCGTAATGTGAAATATTTTATTCAGTAAAAATTATGTTGTTTTCTTTTTATTTCATTTCAGCATTATTTGAATTTATCCTTAATCCAACTCACACCTGCGGTCAAAATGTAGTTAAATCATAATAATACTTTTTAAGGGAAATGAAAAATTACAATACAATAAATTTGTTTGAAAATAACAGAAGGATAAATTGGATATCCGAAGGAAATAAGTTATTAAAAGCAACATTCAAATGATCCTTTGATTACTTTCACTGTATCAATTCAAGCACATACACGTATTTCGAATAAGTATACACATACAAATGCCATACCATTCCAAGTAACAAGAGTAGCCACTGGAAAAAAAAAAAAAAAAAAAAAAGACCTTTTGATCAATCTCACACAAAGCTTTACAAAAGCCGAGTTTGGATATATGGAAGCCAAGCCTGTATAAAAATACACAATCATCTGTTTTACCACCAAGGATGACGATCTTTATGTCTTCACAAAGCACCGACCGGGCGAACCTAGGCCTCCTTTTCAGTGAGATGGAGTACAATCCAATCCAACCGCACATACAACAATCGCCACATTTTAGAGTTTCACTATCATTTCGTCAATTTCAGCATTCTCATGACACTGAGATTTTCAAAGTGACGAGAGGTGAGATAAACTGCAGCGCACGAGACAAGACATTTTTGTTTGCATCAGAGATTACGCTGGCTTGGTTGGTTGTGATTTTCTTCTCGTAAAGAACATTAAAACCCGTGGGAAGAATGATCTCTTCTTCTTCTTTCCCATTCTAGTTTCTGGGGATGATCCACTTTCAGTGTTGTTTTCGTGTGTCTTCGGGCTTGACAAGTAATCTCCTGGACCAGGAACCTGTTCAAAGCTATCCGATTCTTTTCTAGCCTCAAAACTAGCCCTGGGGCTTTTATTCTGGTTTAACATTCCTTGGCCAGATTCACCAGCCTTTCTTTTTTGCTCATGTTCAGCCCTCCACTTTCTCAAGTCTTGTTCTACACCTAATTTCCCTTCCTTCGCCTTCTCAGCTTTATCCATTGCCATCTTAAGAGATTCCCTTCTGGCAGCTATCTCTCGGTTCACTTCATCCAACTTTTCGAAAGTTTTCAGCTCAGACTCTTTAGCAATCTCAATTTCAGAATTAGCAGCCGCAACCCTTATATTGGCTTGCTCTTCTGCCTCATGGGCCCGTTTGCTAAGCTCATAGTACTCCTCCAAAGAAAGTGTCACCCCAGTGGATTGATCTACGTCACTGCTGCTTCTAGCTGATTCACTCTCTTGCAATGCTTTAATTGCTGATATTGCCAACCTTTCAGAAGCCCTGGCAGCTTCTATCTCCTTTTTAGCTGCTAGTAATCTACTTTCCATTGTACTTGCTCCAGCCTTGGCTTGCTCCGCCTCCTCCTTTGCTTTCCGCAGCTCTTCACGTGCTGCTTCAGCAAGCACGTTGGCCTGATTAGCCTCTTCAGCTGCTTGTTGTAGTTTCTTGGGTAATTCAATCATTCTCTCCCTGGCTTCTTTCTCCTTCATCTGAACCAATGCTATTTCAGATCTAGTCTTGTCCAGTTCAGCTTCAAGAGACGCAACGGCAATGGAGGCCATTCCCTCTCTTTGCCGAAGGGTGGAAAGAGATGATCTCTCTTGTTCAAGTTCAGATTTTAATGATGCGGCAGCCACTTTCAAGCAATTAACCTCAGCAGTTGCTTTCTCTATATTGAGCTTTACTTCGTGAAGTTCCTTTCTGGCTGATGCGACTGCTGCTTGTATTCCAGTGTGTGTCTTCTTCTCTGGTTCCTCTATGTCTCCTTTTGAGATTCCTTCTTCATCACTTTCCTCCTTTAACTTAGATTCCATATAAGCAGCTAACTCAGCTTTCAAATCAAGCAGCAAAGAAGACGCAGTGTCCAGTTTAGATTTGAGATCCTTCGCAGACAATATTTGCTGGTTAAGTCTCTGGAGCTCCTCTTCTGCCTGTTTAAGTTCCTTCTCCCAATTAAGAGAATCTTGATCTCTGGCCATGACTGTTCCTATTCTTTGTTCCTCTGCTTCCAAGTGTGCAGCATGTGCAGACTCCAATGACTCCTTTGCAGCAATTAGCTCAATGGTCAAATCTTCCACTGTCTTCTCTACTTCCTTTGACGCAGTGACAGCCGCTTCAGCTTTCCTAATAGCGACATCTTTTTCGGTCTCCAAAAAATCATATTCCTTACGCAATGCATCCAGCTCCTCTTTCACAGATTGGAGGTCTGAAACAGCTGCTGTAAGTCTGGCTTTAGCAACCTCAAGTTGTGCCTTGGCTGCAACACTAGATTCATCTGCAATACCCTGCTCCATCTCTTCCACTCTCAGCTTTGCAAGTTCAGAGTCCTGTCTTGCCTGCCGTTCTTCTGTTTGTGCCCTTTCTAGGTTAAGTTTTAGTTCTTCTATCAGTCTCTTAGTGCTGTCCAGCTCTTTCAGCACTTGGATCTTCGCCTCTTCTGCCATCACCGATTGTTTTTTATACCCTGGGATATCCTCCTGTGCTTTTTCAAGTTCTTGTTCTACAACCTTGCGTCTCTGTACATCCAAGAAAAACCAATATTAATTCTAGTTTTGGAAGAACAAGCTACCGCGTGTGCTCATCAGTACTGACAATTTATCTTCTGCTGGGGAAGAAAAATATAGGCACTTGCATTGCAAAGGAATCAATGTTTCACACCAGGAAGAGCAAAAATTTGGGCAAAAAGTAGTAAAAATTAGAAATTTATATTTCACTCCTTCATTTCTGGCCAAAATGAATTGATAAACAAGGAAACGATAGAAAATAAAGCAACCAAATGCATACAAGTGTGTACAGCAATTTGTTCTGTAGTTTAAGCAAAAGTACTACACTTCCAGGTTCATACCATTCATAATTTCCTCGTTTCAGTAACATGTGAATCAGCATAGTATGACAACAAACAATTCTAAGCTGTTTAATATCCTAAACCGCTAAGAGAATTAGTAACTGCACCTTAATATTAGTTGGCGCCAACACACCTACAATAAGGCTAATATCCCCGAGTAACTGTTATAAATATAGTTGGCGGTTATAATAAGATATAGATTATACTCTGTTCCCTCCCAGATTAACAGTTAGTCAATCATTTGCTAAAAGAAAATAAGAATTTGTAAAAAAGTGCCTAACAACAAATCCCCAGGGTATTCACTTTTATAGACGTAATATATGCTATGAAAAATTTATTAACTATGCCGCTTGACAAGAGGTGGGAATAAATAGCAAACTTAAGCGCAGTGTGCATGCCTCTTCAAAATGCCAAATAAAGAAACAGGTTAACCCATAAAATTATGATTCCATGCAATCAACAGAAATGGAATTTTATATCATTTTCAGATCCAACATCCAAACTTCCACCATGGACAGCTTCTCAGTTATCCAATTTAGTTAGCCAACTGACTCTGTCAGCATCAACTTCCAGTATCTGATGTTGTCACTTAAGTACTTAACTACCACAATCACCATTAATAATATAAACAGCACCCAATAGAAGAATGCAAAACCATGCAAGGCGGAGTTACCTCCACAGTCTGTTTTCTATGAGCCTTCCAATCGACAATTCCTCCAAACTTTGAAACAGCTTCCTTCACAGATTCAAATGGAGCAGCAGTATCAATGAGGCCTCTTTTTTCTTCGACCTGCTCGGCAAGCGTAGGAGAGTCTCCCGTTCCCAAATCTGTAGGAGTAACATCAGCAACTTCCCTTTGAGGTATACGAACTGTTAGACCATTGAGGCCATTTTGTGAATCTTCTGTTTCAGCAGAAGCAGCTGAGGGTACTGTCTGACTGTCAACTTCTGTCTGATAATCAACAGTATCAATGAGGCCTCTTTTTGCATCAACCTGCTGGGCAGGAGTAGGAGAGTCAACTATTCCCACATCTGCAACAGTAACATTAGCAACTTCTGTTTGAGGTATATTCACTGTTAGACCATTGTGGTCATTTTGTGAATCGTTTGTTTCAGAAGAAGCAGCTGAGAGTATTGTCTGATTATCAACATCAGTGTCAGCATTGCCATTAGTACAACCATCTTCGGATTGATGCCTGTCGGAGATTTCTTCTACAGCTCCTGGTTTGGATTCTTCAATCATGATTTCCTCATTGCTTCTTTCTGTGAAATCGACAGTATCATTTGAGGTTGAAGCTGAATTATCTATAGAAACAACTTCACCCTGTCCTGCAGTCTGATCATCATAAACTTCTGGCGGCGCTGTTAATGTAGAGAATTCAGTCACTGGTGTATGAACGCCAGATTCCACGTTTCCATTACTCACTGGGATGGCTGGAACTTCAGTGTTGGAATGATCATCCGGTGAGTTTATTACTTCAATATTTTCTTTAGAGGGTTCTGGAACTGCTGTATGATCTTCTGGTGAGTTTATCACTTCAGTATTTTCTTTAGCAGGTTCAGGAACTGCCGTATGATGACTTGGTGAGTTTTTTACTTCTGTACTTTCTTTAGTGGGTTCTGGAACTGCCATATGATCATCTGGTGAGTTTATTTCTTCTGTATTTTCTTTAATGGGTTCTGAAACTGCGGTCTCTTTAGTATTTTCTGAAGAGGACTCTAAAATAGGTGGTTTCTCTTCAACATGTTTTGCATCCTCCATTTCTAAAAATCAGCGGAGTGCCAAAGCGATCTACAATCCAAGTGATAAAGAAAATCAGCGAGCAAAAATTCAATGGAAAAAAAGATTTTACACCCTAACTCATGAGTCATGACCAATTTCTCACGTATAGCAATCATAGAAAACAATCTAGTTTAAGCATGTCATTTATATATTTAGTTAGAAATTTAAAACAATATCATATGTAATTTTCAACATTAGGATGGACAAGGCTAGGAAAATAATAACGGAAAAAAACTTCCTACGAATTGGACATGGGATAACTTGAGACATCTCCTTGAAGAATTTCAATTTTCCAAATAAATTAAGCTGATCAGTAAATGGTTAATGAATTCACAGAGACAGATCAATCTGCTACAGCCATCTACAGATGGGAGATAGATGTAATCTCCATATTTAAATCATTTATTTCAACCATAATTAACCGCAACTTCAAAGTTATTCAAAGTTATACAAGTAAAAAACTTAAGAATTCTTCTCTCGACATATGCACGCATATTGCAGACAAATTTTACAATAATTAGACCAAAAGAAGAGGACAGAATATCTTGGCATATCCAAAATAGGATGTTCAACAAACAACAAGTACCATCCGTCTCTCCTCATGCAATAGTCGTATTCATATCTCTAATTTGGAAGATAAAGGAACTTTCTGTGCTTTTGTTTCTTTATAATTCACAGACATAAATCGCATCCCTGTCTACACTGGCTAAGCTTTTCATGGAAGGATGTCAGCTTTCACTTGTTAAACGTAAACTAGACAACCATATGAATCAACAGAGTCTTGCCAATTCCCTAACTTGGTAATGATTCGTACATATTTATCGAAGAAGGAAAGAAAAAATTTAAGGAAAACTTGACTTATAGCAGACTCACCAGATATCCACAACCACAAGCTCTGTTTCCTCTTCTATTAAGTCCCGGAAATCAGAGGGACATGAATGGAAAATAAATTGTATCCTGCTCCAGTTAATAATGGGAAGCTAATCCCTGCAACCCAGAAGAGTTCCGAAATCAAAATTTTCCAGGAATTCGCTGACTGACTTTTGTGATAATTTTCTGTTTCCGCAAACATGTAAAAAGGAGAGATATGTGACGAATCTAAAGCTAAAACCGAGGACTGATTTAGCAGTAATTACATCAAGGCAATCAAGAACAGCACTGATTTCGCAGTAACTAGTGGCGTTGAAAAAAAGAAGATAAAGGACGTAGGGAGCAGGAAATTAAGAACGTAGAAGGAAAAATTAAAGCAGAGAGGAAGCTGCGCGAATTTACCAGAAACGAAACAGATAATTCAAACTTAGCAAAAGTTGATGATCTCCGAAAACATCTATAGAAACGAGAACAAAAATTTAAAATAGCTTCTACAAAAATAAATTAAGGTGGTAAACTTGCTGCCAAAATTAGAAGAGGAAAAAACGGAGAGCGTACACACTGGAGCCTACCTCATCACACAGACCAGATCCATCTGTACGCTCTCTTTTTCCGATCACAAAATTAAAAAAAAAAAGAAAATTGTTTATATCTTTGTCCTCGCTATTTAGTAATTTATGACGCGAATTTTACAGTCTTATGCATCTCAGATATACTGGCACTTACCCGAGAAATCATAATGATAATGCTTGTAATAATAATAATAATAATAATAATAATAATAATAATAATGATACTATAAGATGCAATAATGTTACAAGAGAAAAGTTGTTTTGACCACAATCTCGCGTCGAGGTTTTCTCCACTCACCTCCCAGGTCAGGTGGTCCAACATTTTGTCTTTTTTCTTTTTCCTTTTTCGCCCACCACTGTTCTTTTACCCTTCTAATATTTTTAAGATCTTTTCTTTTTAAGAGAGTATTTTTTATATGTATTATTTTTTTTTTAAGATCTATGATTAATAAGTCATGAATATGCCTTTTTTTTACCAATTGATATTAACAAATCACGTGTTCAATTGACCAACATGGTAAATCATGTGTATCTTTTTATTGTCAGGCGTGGTGGAGCGTTGAAAGTGGGAGAGCTCAACCATCTCGTGGTCGGTTTTAAATTAACCCTCGCCAAATCATTCATTTTCTTTTTTTTTTACGACAGATTTAATAATTGAGATTTTAGTAGAATCACGTCATAAACACGCAATTGACAAGCAAGTGGACTTTGTAAAATTTCTCTTGGGCCCACCGTTTGGAAAAAAGGAATACATGTGTGTGATATTACGAAAAGAACCCTCGTCCAATTTGCCTTTCTTCTCTGCTTGTGTACTAGTACCGCACCGGAGAGACTATTAAGAATGGGGTCAGGTGATTTTAAGGGGACATTTAGAAGGTTTGGATTCTGGAACGAGGAAGAAGAATACATACAATGTCTTATAAAGCAGATAAAATAATTCAGGAGAACAATAATTTCTCTGTTGCGCGAATCTCTGGATTTTTAGCTTTTAGACAGTACCATCCCGATTCTGCCACGTCCAAGGTTTCATGGACACTAAAGTTGGGTTTAATATCTACTAAAACTTTACTTTTTGAGGCTACCTATCATTCTTTGGTGGGTTATGGAAATTCTTATTCCAACAGAAATCTATGATATAAATTGATGAATAACATAACATGCATTGATTGTGATTTTGTTCCGAAAAGCATAATCTCTAGTGGTCAGTGGAACCTTAATTTCGAAAGTAAAGAATCGGAGACATAACATGAAAGCATTAATAGATGTAAATGCGACAATAACCTGTGATTCTAATGTGATTGGTCTTGAGCAATTGAACCAATATTTATTTATTAAATTCTTTATCCTATATCATCAAAAAATTACAGATAGAAGATTAGTTGACAAAATTTGATTACATGAAATGGCATGGGCCATGGGCTTCATTGCAAACGGGCTAGGCCAGTTAATCCCGGAAAAATGCTACACGACGACTCCATAACGGCTACGTGTACTTGTCAAAGAAGATGATGACAAAAGAAGGAAAACGATGGGATTATGAAATTGGTGATGTCAGTAGTAGGTACACAGATCCGTTTGCTCAACCAATCCTTTCACTTTTTGAAAAATCTGGGACGACAGACGCTGCTTATCTTATCTCATTGAACCATTATTAACAAACCAAAAGTATGTTGGCCAAGCAATAATTAAACTCTTCCCACTAAAGCATTGGATTGGATTGGATTGGATTACTAATTTTACAAGTAATGCTTCGTTTAAGCAACTAATAATTAAAGCTTCTGTTACCTTACCCGTCTGTCGTCAACGTCTTTTATACAAACAATGATTCATTCCCATTACTGGCTTGGATTAATTTTAGTTATATCAATTCTCTTACGCAGTAATTAATTGCTTTTCTAAAATTCCAGACACATTTATGGGATGAGATCTTAATAGACAAAAGCATGTTTAAGATGACAATATAAGAAAAATTTCCATAGTAATTCAGAATCACGCATATAGTATAGTATAGATAAATAAAGATGGAAAAGAATTTCAAGTGTTTGTGAGCAAGAATGTACGAATATTAATATAGCAAGGGAAGAAAAACAGAGAATACAAAATGGTAAAATCAATTCTAAAATTTTTAATCCATCAGAAGAGAACCAGATCGTCTGCGATCAGTAATATTCATTCTCCAATGCCCATCAGCTGATCCTCTCCTCCAAGATCTCCTCCTTTCCCAGTTCAACTCCGTCCTACGCTGTCTTGTTAACCTACACAGACGCTGCAACTTCTCATCCATTTCGTCGTGAAGCTTCCACCACCTCGCGTGAGCCACGTCGCTAGCATAAACGCGTTGATCCTCCACGTCCCAATTACAGTCGTAGTCTCTGTAACAATGCCACGGCTTCAATCCCAGATAATGGATCGCGTACAACTTGGGTGGGTCTGACCCGAATAGCCCGTTCTTCACGCTTGCCTCTAACGTCGTATTCGACCAGAAATTCTTCAAGAAGTTAACCCTCCTCGGAAACCGGTGCCACCACACGAAAATCTCGTTCAGGAACCCTTGGTCCCCTCCGTTGTACGATATGATCTCTTCTCGATTCTCCATTAATATATTGAACGTACAGTTGGAGGGTTCGATCACCATGATGCCTGAGTTGAATATGGACTGGTCGTTGCCAGTGGCCGACATCTGAGGGAAGTGGAAGAGGATGTCCAGATTGCGCAGGACGATGATGTCGGAGTCGATGAAGATAATCTTTTTGTACTCCGTCAGCTGCCATAGACGGAACTTGCTGTAGTTGTACTCGTTGTAAGTGTCTTTCTCTGCTCTCGGGTTTCGGATTCGGGTGATGATTCGGATCTTCCAACCCGCAGCAACGAGTGCTTCGCGTTTGGGAACCGAGATAGAACTGTCTATGAGCAGGATAAGGTCGCGTGTGGTGCCGGTTCGGAGAAGGCTTTGTGCAAGTGTTATGGCGCCACAAACATAGCCTTCCGAGGAGTGCAGCAGTGTAGCGTAGGCTTCCTGCTTCATTCTCGCTTTGCTTGCGACGCTTCTTTGGATCTTGGACAAGTCGTACACCTCGTCAATTCCTGAGATTTTTCATTTAATCAAAGATTGCCTCTTCAAAAGAATAAAAATTGATGATCTGAACAGAAAATAAGAAATATTTAAAAAAAAAAATACATTCTGAATATCTCTACATTTTTAAATATAAACTTAATTTTTATTTAAGATAAAAATTATAAATAATAAATAATTCTCACTAAAAATAAAGCCCAACTAACTTTAAATTAAAACATTTTAAAACCCAGCTAACTTTAAAAGTAAGATTAATGCGTAGGAAAAAGATTTCTTAAAAACAATGAATAATATGCAAACACGTTATAGACAAGTCAATTATCTCAGCAAGAAAGCAAGCCCTTTTAGTGGTTATTGGTTATATGTCGGAAAATCACCAAATGCACAATTAAAATATGCGTGTAACTACTATTACTGTATTAGAAAAAATAGATGTCATGTACCAAAAAGGAAAGATTTATGTCAAGGTTTTAGTCATGGCTGATGTGAGAACTCACCTAATTCTAAATTTTTTACTTGAATAATGTATGAAATCTTAATTTTATTTGACTTATTTTTTATAATAATTCAGATTTTATCACCTCTTTCTCTATTAAAACGTGACAGAAAAATTTCCTAACTTAATTATGAATACTTATGAGTACCTTGAGTCTACTGTGCAAGTGCCTGTAGCTCAGTGGATAGAGAGTCTGTTCCCTAAGCAGAAAGTCGTAGGTTCGACCCCTACCTGGAGCGACTGTATTTCTTAAATTGTTTTCCTTTTTTTTCATATCAACTAGATAATTGTTTAATAATTGAAGTAAATAGTATTATAACACCGGTCTGACGAGCGCCTGTAGCTCAGTGGATAGAGCGTCTGTTTCCTAAGCAGAAAGTCGTAGGTTCGACCCCTACCTGGCGCGGTTGTATTTTTTAAATTATTTTCGTTTTTTTAATATTTATTAGGTAAATAATTACTAATAAAATGATGAATAATTTATCACTAGTGTAGTTAATACATGCAAGCGCCTGTAGCTCAGTGAATAGAGCGTCTGTTTCCTAAGCAGAAAATCGTAGATTCGACCCCTACCAGTCGCGGTTGTAATTTTTTTCTATGCAATATAGAAAAACGTAAAATGCCGAGATTATAATTGGAGTTTAAATTTGGAAGGTTTACCTTGCTCCCATAGAGGCAAAGCCAACCTGCAGGACCCAATGGGCAATGTTACTTTCTGCTCCAACCTCTTCACTCCTGGTTGAAAATACCACCAATCACCTTCTTGCTTGACCAGGTCATCACACAGAAACAACTCCAGCATTGGCCTACACTTGCTCAAGAAAACCACTTTGGTCTTCCAATTCCAATCCTTCCTCAGTTTTGTCACAGCCAGATTTGCCACTATAAGATGAACTTGTAAACGGAAAACATCCCTTCTCCACCCCTCTTGAGGATACTTGCATGGCAGCTTAGCCACGACCACGTCCATGCTTTCATACCCTGAAAACTCTGGCATCGGTATCTCAGGGCATGTTGGAACATCACTCTCTTCTTCCTCGTCTATCCATTCAGGAAACAAATCTGTCCAATTGAAAAACTGTGATACCCTCTCAAAATAAATGGGTATTGTTTCTCCTTGTGAGCTCCATTCACTCACATCATCTTCATCCATGTTTACCAGTCCGATCTTCATTCCTTTCCCCATTTCACGAAACAAGCTAGGTACCTCTATCTTACTCGCATTACCCTCTGCGGCCTTTGGCCTCCGCGATTTGGTTTGAGGCTCCTCCAACACTGCTTTCATTTTGATGCTCTGTTCGGTCTGAAAAGTTCAGCATTATACAAATAGCTGATCAGATATCATCATTTAAAGAGGAAAAGAAAGAAGGATGTCATTGCAGTAGGCTCACCTTACCTTATGATGGCATTCGCGCAATGAGCACCTAACAAGGGAGGCTGCATTCTCGAAATAGACCGAAGATGATGGACGGAGAAGAAAGGTCGCATAAAGAAGAAGGAAGAAAGCGAGGACGACCAAATTGATTCTGATGACCAAGGCTTTAGACGATGGTGTCTTCACCAGCTTTGGAAGAGACGAACCTTCCATCTCTTAGCTGTAGCCTATAGCAGCAGTGACTCAAATGAGGACTAGTTTATACGAATACCCCACTTTTAAATTTAGATGAAATATTAGTTAGCTTAATGATAACAATAAGTGAACAAGGATTTGGCGGTAGTGGTTAGAGGAATAGAGAGAGCAAATTTAGAGTAAATCTCAAAAAAGACTCAGCCACTGAAATAGCTCCAGGTGGCCTTTTCTTATATTGGATTTCCTTCCCCGCGAGACAAATGAGGTCGGAGTAAAAAACCTTTCCTCATTTTTGAGGTTGATAGGTACTATATATTATTCGTTTCTGTGCTTTTCACTTTACCAATTTCGACAAATTAGAGGGAGGAGGACAAGAGTAGTAATACAGCAATTTCATATATCAAATAGGAATCGTGTTAAAGGCAGCTAAGCCAACAACTATTTGGTGCCCTGTCAATTTCCTATATGCAAAGAAAGGTTGCTATTATCGATTAACCAACTGTGAGACTTCACCAATTTCCAATTTCTAATCATGAACTACTTTTGCTTACCTTGTTCATTATTATTGATATAAAATTGGTTTGTTTGCACATCGACATATCAAAACTCACCAAATACGATTTCAGGCCATGTTTAGCACGACCATAACCAAGAGAAGGGTAGACTATCACATCACATTTTGTGCCGAACATTCCTTCAATGATTAGACTAACTGAGAATGAGACCAATAGTTGATAGTGGGCTACTACCCATAACCTATAACCCATCTCAATGTAGGTCAACTAAAACATAAAGGACCATGGTAAATCACATTGTTCAGATGGTCAATCAATTATGACAACCTTCCTTCCTCTTCCGCCAAACCTCCTGCCGCCAGAGGTCCTGACACCTTTATCTGCTTAAATTTGTGGATAGAAAAAACGTCCGATAAGCTTTATCAAAACCACTTAGTATTATGGTTAGCTAAACTGGCACCGCGGTCATCAGGCCTTTACAATTTCCTGTATGTGTTGAGAGTAACTTTTGCCTGGCGGAATAAAAATCAAATCTTCCCATCCTGAGTTACCTTTGCTCATCTGAATCATGGAGGAGAGAACTTGTCAAGTTTCGAATCATTTCACAAGATATAAGCAATTACCCTGTAGGAAGAGTAACTACCTCCATTTTTTTCAGCACATCTTCCAAACTACCAACCTGTAAAAAAAGAGAGAAAATGAACCTCAAATAAATAGAAAATTACGAAGAGATTAAAAGGAATGCTAGAACCAAAAGCTAGCAGAATATCGGGAATACTATAAGATGACCATGTCTTCACATTTTCCTGACATGCATTAGAAGGGAAAAGAATGAATGGCAGACTGTTATATACCATTATATGCTGAGAAACTCCTGGTCCTCTAGATGCCCTAGAAACTTTGGATAGTTCCTTCTCGATATCTTCCTGTACAATTAACAAGTAAACAATAACTACTCCCCAGCGTTTTCTTCACATAAACAACCATGAGAAGTATCAATGGGTTCAACAAACCTTTGCGAAATATACAGGGCAGTAACGTTTATTCTTCTTCTTAACAACCAAAAGGTCTGACTGTAAGCACAAAAAACCATTAGCCAAACAAAAAGAGAAGCAATTCGAGGAATACTATAGACATAAATTCAAGATAATTGACTAGCAAATACAAGAGAATAAAATGGCCCTATGCTGTCAACCTGCGCATTGGTTAAAATTTATACTTTTTATAACCTTAGTTAATTAGCTATAGCTGAATTCAGCCAAAATAAAATGTACTCAAGTGATTACTTCTAGTACTAATCCCCTTTCTATACAGCTATACCGATAAATATATTTGACAAAATACATGTACATTCACACCGTGTATTGTAGTGGCTTAAAACAAAGCAAGAGAACCATCTATTTAATGCAATAGAATGGTGTTGGCTCTTAATTTCTGGATCATACCTAATAAATTGCATCCAAAATTTTCTCTCAAGGATCTAAATTAACATATAATAAAACATACCTGAAAAACAGGAACCCCATCAAAACCTGCCTTATTGACTGCTCTGAGCTGATAAACATGGGACAAAAAAAAAAAAAATGAGACCTCAATCTAGCAGGTCAGCTCTTCAACTAACATATACGTGACACGTTTATATACAATTGAACATAAGTTCATATTATAGCCTTCACACACTGCAGTGAGATCCAAATGAAGAATAAACTGGTGTGGAATATACTATATAGTAATAATAGTATGTACTCTACAGTCTACTCAAGTCTGTAAAGTCAAGAATCAGAAGAGATGCCAACCTCTAAAGCATTCTTTATTTGAACTGGATCAGGCAAAAAACGGAACGCAATGCCTTCAACCTTCAACATATACACCTACAGAGCAAAGAAGTAGAATAATACATAAAGATTACAGGTAAAAGCACTACATTAAAGATTCTGAGAATTAAGGACAAATAACAAATGGCAAGCAGGTCCAAAAGCAAAGCAAAGCAAATCATTGTAAGCCAATATACTGCCCATCACTGTGATTCTCGTCATCATAACATTGGCTGACACGCCCTCCATTAAAAATAAAATTAAAAAGAAAAAGTTTCAAATGCGTGATACTATCAACATTCATCCAAAAGTACTCTAGTAGTAGATGCCAACATATTGATAGATTCAAATCGTATTGCCAAAATAAGCGGAAGGGCAACTTATTGTTTGGTCATTTATTTATCTAGGTGACTCGTTAAGCTATACTCTTAACTAGTAGACTAGAAGAGAATATCAGTCATCAATAGAAAATCCATGTTGTAAGCCACATTTATCCTTCTATATCCTTAACCGATGATTTGACATAAATCACACACGATGAAACCGATGTGAAAATTTTCAGAGAAGTAACTACTTCAAGAAACCACCGATACCACGAGATATATATATGGCAATAGAAAAACCTGGTCAAGTGTTATGGGAACAACCCTAGTCTGGCTCCGCAATTCTCTTTTACTCGACCGAACCTAAAAAATTGAGAGATAAACAGGTACCAAAGAGACTTAGACAGAATGTATAATCCACTTTGGAACGTAAAAAATTCAGTAGTCCTAATTCAATTAGAAGTAAATCCTACATCAAAAGGAGTCTAATAATGAAATAAACTGACATTGCCATCCGCTCCAGATAAACATTAACGAATTTTATGTACTTTTTTTTTAAAATAAAATTTTGGAAAGGAAAATAATAGCAGGGGATAAGAAAACGAAGAATACTAACTTGAGCAAGGAAGGCTTCAGCGTCCTCTTGGCGAAAGCAAAGCAGTCCGATTGACTTGGCTCCGTCAGCATCAGATATTAAAACAAACTCATTGTTGGAATTACTAACTGTATACACAGCTGTGCCAGCAAGGGACTTTGCGACGTGGTCAGAACTCAAAGTAGCAGCCAATGCGTGTTTGGGCTGTGCCAAGGAGGCCAATGGAAATGGAATGGGAAGGGAATGAGAATGGCGTTGGCTCCTGGCCGGCGACCAATTGGCAGTGGCTAGGGTTCCGGCGAGTCGCTTGGCGTCTTCGAACCGGGTGGCCAGCTCAACCCCTAAACGGAAGCAGTGCTGATGGACGAAGCTCGAAAACGAGAGCAGAGGATTGGAAGGTCCGCAGGGCCTTGAGGTTGAGACGGACGACGACATGTTCAAATGACACAACATCGAAAAAGCAACACGATAACTGCCTTCCCACATATTTTCAGTGCACAAAACATGTGGGCTTGGACAGTGGACTTGCTATCTCACTCGCTGGTTTCTCAACTAAAATCTAAAATGAGGTTTAGATGTAATTCCGATGGATACACGGGCTCTAATCACCATGGCAAATATGGGCTTTCAGGCCCATTTAAAATTAGATCAAACCGTATCCTTTCAGCATAAAAAGAAAATTATTTATTTATATTTTTACGACAGCTAGGAATCCAGACAACCTCAAAGATGGTTTCGTGCAGTTGCATTTGTGGAAAAATGTAGGAAATTTTCATTCCAGATACTTCAGAGCAAAGAGATAGGTATTTAACCTTATATTTCTTTCTTGTTCCAACAAAATTAGTAAGTGATCTGATTTGGGCCATAGGATACCGACTTGCAATCCATTTATTGTATTCTCTTTTATGCGCTTTGCAAGATGTGCGGAACAAGAGATTGTCGTTATACCACGAGGACTGGATTCCCTCATCCGACCCGTTGATTCAGACAACTGAGCTTTGACTCATCATCCGTCATCTTTGATATCTCTTAACACACGCGGGCACATTTTCGTTCATCATTGAAGATTAAGGTACGCAGTGGAGAAAATAAAGAGTCATTTTGAAAGAAGCAGATGCTGATGCGGTCAATCCTCTGACCAAGATATTATGCTTCCGTTTCCCTTAAATTGATGGGAATTATAGTATAAACAGGTAAAAAGAAAATCAATTGTTGGGTCATATACACAGTAGAGATAAAAAAGTCAAAAGTGGTGTTCAATTACCTTGAAATATATATTTGTAATTAGTTAGTGAGTGTTCCTCGAAAAATCTAAAGATTCTTGTTGATCTGTATGGGACAGAGAGTTGCAAGGGAATTAGTGAGAGGATTCAATCTTTTTCCACTACCGTGAGTAAACACTGGTTGATACCCTTCGATCGCATTATATATGTATAATAATAATTTAGGGAGCTAGTGCTTCAGAATCAGATGCACGTACCACACATTAATGATAATGGTAGAGGTATGTGTTGGGAGTTAATTAGCTAGGTAGACTAGAACAGACACTGGAGGGTGTATATATATATATATCAGAATGGCACGTGATCACTATAAATAAGAGAGAATAGTTGAGTTGATGGCATCGGGGTAGAGAAAGAGTGAAATTAAGAGGTAGGGTAAGGATAGATATATGGCTATTTTCGTGGAGAAAGTTAAAGAACGAGCACCGGGTATGCAGGTGAATAGACGGAAGAGCAAATAAGGAAGATATTTAAAGATGCAGATAAAGGTGGGAAGGGTTGGCTGAGCAAGGACGAGCTGAAGGAGGCTTTCCGTCAGCTCGGCTCTCACCTCCCTGATTGGAGGGTCTTCCGTACTCTCCAACAGGTTGATGCAAAGAAAGAAGGACGAGCCATCGTGGCTGCCGGATCACCAGAATTTGAAATTCTCGTCAACTATGCTATTTCTAAGTACGCTTATAAGTTCTGAATGTAACCGTACGTACGCACCTGGGTACAGCAGGAGATGCCGCCGTCTTTAATTAGCTTTTTTAATACTTTTGTGATTACTGTGGTTATACTCCTCTAATCTAAATTAATGTATCTGTAACTCTCGTGTAATTGGGTCCCTCTGTACTCTGTTGCTATCCAAAATTAAATATTGATGTTGGATAAAAATCAAGAGATCTACGGATGCTTTTCGTAACATTTTCATATTATTTCTATAAAAAAGTTACTAAAATTATTTTCAAATTAATATCTTTGCTAAACACAATTGAATTGCATACTTCTCTTGTTGAAAAATGGTTATATTATATAATGTATTTAGACCCTTACTCTAAATTTTTAAATTAAATCCATTGTTGATGTAGTATTAAAACCTCTGATTCAATAATAAGGAATTTAAACATTTTGCGAGATTGCGTTAAGGGTGTTTGTACACAAGATTGTGATAGTCAAGCTAAAACCATTCTTTAGCATTTCACAACTTCATCTAATAACGAAGTTCTCGACAAAAACAAAATTCGCGTTATTGGTAAATTAACGCAATTTTAATCAATTACTTCGATAACAAAACCAAAAAGGTGAGGAAGGGAATAAAAAGATAACTTTTGAATAAAGAATTATGAGTAGGAAACAAATGATGCGATAACATGGATCTTATCTTGGCTTGTTGAGGGTTTGATGGGTTCCTTCACACAATCAAATTAGAATCTAATCACTTCTGTATTTTTGTTTCAAATTCTGTGCCATTATGTTTTTACTAGTTACAAAACAATGAATATATTCTATAATCATCTTGACAAACTAATCAAGTAGCACCATATCTTTTAAAAAATCTTTAGACTCTGGATTAATGAAAATATGGAAGATAATCGTAACGGAACTGAATAGGGTGAGTGGATCTCTGATGATTCGGATTTCTGGTTATAAATTAGGTTAGTGCCCATGAGAAATACCCCATGATTCGATTGTGTAAAGACTTTTTTTTTTTGATAAAAAGTGCCTAAGGTCAATTAATTGTAATTAAAGAATTGTAAGGTTTAAACATGCTAAATATAATAATGAGTACTAATTGAATAAGATGACTAGCTAGGTCTGGATAAGTACATGGTATATATAAGGTCGAATCCCGATCGTTTTTCCTTGCTGTCTAAAATAAACAAAGACAACCTTTTTACTTGTTTTATATTGGACACTTGTGTATCTATGTCTTTGTAATAATGATATAATATTAGTTTAAGTTAAGTAAAGCATCCAAAATCAAATATTATTTATACAAGACTTACACTTACTTTATCTAATACAAGTGGAGAATGTCATCTTTTTTGCATTGCTACATTTTAAATACTTGGGCAATTGTTTATTAGGATTCCTTCCTTTAGTATAGAAAGCTAAACCTAACTAGAGTTAATTTAAAGCACATCGCATCAAATAATTATTCAAATAAAATGAAGTAGCTAGCAGTAGTCATGTTAATGCAGCTAGCTAATCAAATTGATTAATTTTGTTTGAAGTGTATTCGGTATGATCCACAAGGACCAAAGTTACAAGGTACTGGCCGGACAAGACAGTAACTTTAAAATGTGGCATATTTGGTCATGTTATAATTTCTTTAATTGTCAACGCAAGCACGATTTTCTTTTTCTATTATTGTTGGAAGTTTGGCATAGTAAGGGAGGGGAGCTGGGATTCTTATTCTCCATAATATATTTATTATATACTCCATTAATTCAGGCATGGAAACGCGTAATATAAATAGGAGATTAGTGCAGTGAATAAAACAGCAAAGAGAGATTAGAATTAACTTGTGGGGTGTTTTAGTTGGGGAGGAGACATCACACGGCTACTGCTAGGGCTATACTTGTACCACCTCCTCATGATACAAACAAGGATGGTCGTATCAGCAAAGCTGAGTTACGAGCTAAAGACCTGAATAGAAATGACATTGAATTTGATCATGCCAGTCACATTTCAGTGAATTATTTCTTATTCATGGGATCACATCAACATAACATACTATACATTAAAAGAATTTTTATTTTATAAAAATGGACCTGATTTCACAGCCGCCATCCATCGGGGAAGACGCAGGTTAAGGGTTGCAAGTCTTCCATCTTTTTTATATTAGCCACTTTGTGCTTGCCACTAATAAATCAATGCACCCAGCACCACTTGTCATCGGGCTTATACAGCCAGCCAGATATCACCTAAATTTGTTAGCAAAATTTCATTAAAGGAGGAGCAGATTCAGACAACACCAGTAACCAACATTCTTTAACATCAGTCTCACTAAAAGTATCTTATTCTTCCACCAATTCTTTAATATCAGAGTCTCACTAATATCTCCAAGGGAATAGAAAAAGTTTCGACATATTAATTACCATTCCCTTGGAGATATACCGTAAGATGAGTCACGTTAAATGTGTCTGAATTATCAAATCATATATATTTCCGAAGGAAATTACTAAGAAAAAACACATCGTAAAGATATGTATAATAACTAGAATTTATAATCCTATCCTGGACTTGGAAAAAATATGAGGAACTGAGAACGAGGCTTACCTTAATCATTTAAGAAGCAGCACGGTTTGCACCTGCCCTATATATCCAGACCAAGATGGCCGGGCAATAAATGCCACAAGACCCTTTCAGATATCTATAACGGGAGGAGGTAGCTTCCAGAAATTCCATGAATTATAATCCTCCTGCATATCCGTTGTACAGAAAAATCAGGTCCCAGAATAAAGGTACGTCATTGATAATGCCTAGTTTCTTGAAAGCAAAATACCTTAAGGAGAGATTTAAAAAAATGTTGCAAAGGATAAAGCTTCAGAAAAGAAAAGCACTAGATTTTATGTTACACTGGTGACTGGACATGTATAAAGAGATTCAACTCAGAAGTTGTTAGGGTCAAGCCCATAGGTTGCGGCCCAATGGAGACACAGCTGGCTGAAGGGTTTGGACCGGGGATTAGGGTTTATGCTTAAGGGTCTTTGTGTAATTTAGTGCTAGGTCCGTTAAGAGTGTATAGCTATATGTAATAATTGGACTGACGAGGAAAATTAACGAAAAACAATTTGAGTGTTTTTTTTTTTTTTCCGAGGTTTTCTTCCCTTTAGGTAAAGAGTTTTCTTTCTTTTCCCTTCCCTTTCCCCTTCCCCAAAAATACTATAAATTTAAAATTGTGAGAAAAGCAAAATGCGACTACTCAAGTTGTACTTCAAATTTACAGTTCAATATATGAAAAATAAAGAAAGAAAAATGAAATTTCTTTGAGATCTAGACCTGGTGCGCAGATGAGATGATGGGAGGGAAAATTCCATTCACGAGAGCATGAAGCGAAGTATATGATTTTGTGTTAAGGCAACGGTTCACAACAATCTCTCCCTGCAAACTTAAACATAAGAAAAGAAGTTTGACGAACTTAAACATTCCAGATACTTCTAGCCTTTCTTATTCTAAAAAGATTGCGCAGGATTTGTCTACCTTGGGATTAACGGTGAAGATTTTTCCTTTCGGAATTCCAACCTTAAGGTAGCTGATTTCATCAGTTTCTCTATTTCCAAATCCAGCATAGAAAGGATTGCAATCAGAAGGAAAAAGTGCCTTGATATCCTGGAAGCATCAAAAGGCACCTTAGTTCAGAACTACAAAAAGTTCATTGAGTTAAAAACAAAAGGGCGGAATTCAGCCAAAATGATTTTTTTTTAAATACTTAGATAGGCTGGAAATAATCTTTTGACAAACTCTGGTATCCAACATTTAATCACACAAAAAACTAGTACCCATATTCAAACATCACATGTTTGACATATCTTTTAATCCTTCTGGACTGGTTTAACTTATCTTCAATAAAAAAGTGACCAGGAAAAAGAATTATCAAAACTACGTCAATTTTAATACGTGATGGTGAGAAACTGACCTCTAAGCAGCCGATTTTGAATTCATGAGGAGCCCTCCTGATAACTGGATGTAGAAAAGAACGAGGTCTTAGACCAAATATTACAGATTAGATAGGAGTGCTCAAACATTCCAGACTCGGTCACTCAGAGACTTTGAAGCCTTGTTAATGAATTGAAAGAAAACTCCAGAATAGCTAGTATCACAGGAAAACCAATGCTAAAATGCAATTTATTTTTATAATTAGACACCCATGTGTTTTCATAAATGCTTACATAAGCAGATGTATAATCTAATATGATACAAATGATTGGAATGTCATAACAACCGTACAATCTCATAAATTCTATCTCCAGAATTAGTCAATTATGGAACCTTTATGTGATGAGCGAGCTTCATATGTTTACAATAATCTCTAAGCGCATATATCTTGTCCACTTATTGTCCAGGACCTCTTTTTCTTCTGGCAAATATTTACAGAAGACTAGATTATTATGCCTCAAATGAAAAATTAAGGCTGTCTACAAACACATTATCAACAAAGTATTTCCATAAATGAGGATCGAAGAAAGTTATCATATACTGCATTAGAAGAAAGGGGCCAAGAAGAAAGGCAGAAAAGGAAAGAAAAGCAGATCAGTTACCTTCTCGATATAGAGAAGGAAAAAGTCCATCAGGGGAAATAACAACAGGACCATCTGGCAAAGCTTTTCCATTCTGCATATACAAGAATAATTGCTCTCCTTTTTCCATTTTGAGATTGAAAATTATTATTAACTTCTATACATCACCTGCTTAAGGTTGAATAGGAACTGTCTGGTGTGATAGGCCTGAGAAATTGCACGAGCACTGAGAAAAAGCAATTGGTAACCATTTTCCTGAAAAATGAGAAACAGAAAAGAAACTGCATCCGTTCTCCCATAAAAGAATCAATCATAAGTAGCACGACAGAAGATATAACACAAAAGTTCTGTGGGCTTAACAGATAAAGCCACCAACAATTCTGTTTTCACTCCACTTGCTTAAAAACTTTGCTCAGTAAGGTATGATAAGAGTATTCAAGATACAAGTATTGAGCCCCATAATATTGTCACACAGTAATGATCTCAAAACATATTAAAACATAGTCAAGATAAACAAACCTTGATAGCTGAGTATAGATGAGTAACACCTGTCTGTGACCAATCTACTCCAACCATAGGCATGAACTGACCTAGAACGTCTGATCTATTTGAAGTAAACAACAGAAATAAAATACTATTGTCATACCATGATGCAACGTTGGAACATCTACGGAAAAATAGTTTGGAAAAAGAATAAATATTAACCGGCAATCCATATGAATATAATATCTATTTGAAAAATAGTGTTGTTTTCGTTTAAGATATATGCTTACTTTGTAATAGTCCCATCCACATCTGAGATCACTATACGAGTGTTCCATTTCCATAAATATATTCGGGCATCAACCTGTGAGTCAATCAAAAATAAAATGCAGAAAAATAGTGGTAAAAGAGAACTTCAAATTTCAGAAACAAAAAGAAAAGGAAGGACATTTCATGCAGTTAAAGTAAATTTAAAGCAAAAGCCATGACTGCTAACCTCTTGCTTCCCAAGCATATCAGTACAGAAAGTGAAGGTTACTGCATTCCTCCCTTCCTGGAGATTCAAGGATGCCAACTGTTCAGATGTTGGAGCCTTTTCCCTGACCAACTTTTTCATTAACTCGGTTTTCAGTTGATTTTTCTCTGCATCTGCGCTGATAGTGATTTCTGAACCATTACCAGAAGTAGGATCTTTGACATCACTTGGAGGAGGCAGTATAGCATTTGCTGTTCTTGATCTCATGAAGGGGAAAGGCCAAAATCTCCAGTTTCCACCAGGGGAAGGGCTCGGTGTTGAAGGGTCACCTGTATCATATTTTCTCAACTTGGTCAACTGGTATTATGCCTTTTGGTTCAAACAGTAGTTGGGTTCCAAAACAAGCAATGCCTAAAACATTAGGAGCAGTTTCATCCCATTGAAAATAATGGTTAGAAATCTTGAGAAAAAGCCAATTATTCCTTAAAATTTCAGGGCTAGAGAGGTAAATTTATCAATATCAAAATTTTCAATATGCGTTGTTATAAAAGCCGCATCAGTCGGCATCCCTCATATAACAAGTGCTTGCAAAGTGATATTTCTTCATAAAGTACAGTATACTGACTACCTAGAAAAAATGGCTTAAGAAAACATTTGAAAACCAAACAATGACAAAATTATTCCATTTGGTAATCCTAAATGCAGGAGACATGTCCACTCTTAAACAGTAAGAAGAGTGAGTTGCATCCTTCTATCCTTGGGAAAAATGGGAAATTTCCTCTACTAGATGCGCAATGATTACTATTCTCTGAATGTACATATAAACGAAAGACATGGATATTTACAAATCTAGACAGCCAAAAACAATAAAGCTTTTGCAATGGTAATTTATAGAAGTTCATAACCAAGCTCTCTTACCAATTGAAGAATTAGGAACATTACTAATTGGGGAATTTGGAACATTACTCTTGAACTCCCCTGAACTATGGGGAAACTTCCCATCAGGCTCCTCGAGTAACTGGTCTTTTGAGTTGAGCGAATGACTTAAAGGATAACAAACATTATCCCGATCCAAACCGTTAATATGAGAACATGTATTGGGTAATGATCCTGCCTGCATCCCCACTTGCTTGCTTGGAACCTTATTTCTAGGAATATCTATGGAACTAGATGCTTCTGTCAACATTTCAAGCTCAGTTGGAATTTCTGTCATAGAGTTTTCTGGAGATGAATGTAATGTGTAATTTGTATCAATTAACTGGTTCAATTTTCTGGTGCGATCCACATTAGAAAAATGTTCTTCTTTATCTACATATTCAGGAGAGATTGACCCTTTCAATTGATCATTGGTTCTACATTCATCAACATCACTTAAATAGAAGCATTCGTCCTCTGAACTTGTAGACGATGGTCTACTTGTAGCTTTGGTAAGGACATAATCACCAACAGACTCCAGAGGAAGTGATAATGTGCTTGGGACTTCTTCCTTCTTTGTATTATCCTCCACTAAGGCTTGGTTACCCAGGCTGCTGTAACCGGAAGTTGTGGCAACACATTTCGATTCAACCTTTTCAATATTAACAATTTGAGTTTTTGACAATACTGGCGGGTTTTCAACCCCTGCCTCACTACACTCACTAGTACCAGAAGAACAATCTGTTTCATGAGAATAAATCCCAGAAACCTGAATTACTTGCATCCCCAGATCAACATTCTCCTTGACTTCCTCAGCTTTTGTAACCTAAAGAACTTTAATATGTGAGTGTCAACAAAAATAGAACATGGAGTATTATTTCTTATTCCGGTTATATGTAATGCTCGATTACCTTAAAACTGATCATTTTGAATAATTTATTCTTTCTTGAACTAAAAATTTAGTTTCTGGCTGATGAGTATACCTCAGGTAGCGGTGCTGTTGTCGCCTGTAAGACCTCGGCATGGACATGGACTTGTCCGCATACTCCACTAGCAAGATACAGCACCTCATGAGTTTGTTCACCGGAACAATCCATAGCTATCACCGAACTCTCTGATTTTTCACAGTAAACTAGAGACTGAAATCTATCTGCTGAAATCTCTCCAGAAGTTCCATAACCAGATATATCAACATTGCCTACCCCAGAAACTTCTTCTGCACTCAACTGTTTTTCATTGCGAGCTTCAGGCTCAAGACATAGAACTGGTACATCAGATCCGGTGACATCAGATGTAACCTCATTCACCTTGCTGGCATGTTCACTGTCGGTGTTGTCTCCAATATACTGATCAATCTCTCTGGATTCTTGAGTTATCACCTCAGATTTCCCTTCCGCAAATCTTTCTTTACTTATTTTAACAAATTCATCAGGGGTACTCAAACACGAGAGGTTTACGCCCTGTTGGTCCCGAAGTCCTACGGGAACTTCAAAATCAGAAGTGACTCGTTCTTGGTAACCATGGCAACATGAAGCTTCCTTATTTAAGTCAAGATGGTCATCTAAATCACCATTCTCCTTAATATCACGCTGAGATGAGCTGTTCCGGATTCTTTTACTGTCTTTCCGAGGTATTTTCTTAACGCCAAGATTGGTAGACCACTTTACCTCCAACAGATTGGCTGCCATCTCAGCACGCTCTAAGGACGCGGTTCTGTGTATACTGCTATCCACCACCTTCTCCTGATAATTATTATCCACATCCCCCTTCACGGGCCTTCTCCCAAATACAAGTCCAAGAACCCGTGGTTGACGAGAATTAGTCCTGCCCATAATCTCACCATTGTTTATATCAATCAGAGCCAGTGAATTTGACTTGTCTGAATCTAAATTACAACTTTGGGACTTGAAGAACTTATTATCATGCGTTCGGCTTTCTGTCTCATCACCTGAAGATGGATATATTGACAAAATAGACTTTCCTTCGTCTGCATCCTTGTCCCTGAGAAAGTAAGCTTCCCCTCTACTGTCCAAATACATATGGAAATTAGCTTCCACTCCATTGACATTAATGCTGACCACATTCTCCTTTGCCTTTAAAACCCCTTGAAATTTCCCAAATCGTACATACCAAGGCGATGACTTGAAGCTCCCATCTTCCTGTTCAACTACAACAATATCTACAGCGCCACCAAAAGGATGAAAGGGAGCTGAGACAGTGTACACGCCTCGACTAATGTACTTGCCCAGCCTCTCCACCGCTTGCATTCTCCAAAGCTAGTCTAGTTTGGAACAACCCCTTAAATGGAGCAACTCCAGACATAAAATTATCAAATCAAATCAACCTGATGGATAGGAACCCAAAAAAGGAAAGAAAATAACTAATGGTGAAGAGAAAAAATGGTAATAAACAAGAATTGAATAAATTTCATCTTGCAAGGAAAACATTATTAATTGGAGATCAAGATACTCCATCCACTCTTCCACGGAAACAGGCAAACTGAAACAAGTGATAATGAAAACGATAGCTACCAACGAAAAGGAAATAAGGAAGCGCCAATGAGCTGAAAGCATATTCGAATCAAATTATTCTAATGTTCCAAACCAGAGATCATATCATATTATTTTTAATTAAAATCTAAAAATTGCTAGATTGTCTCGTAAGTTAAATTTTAGAGTCGTTATCAAAAAGAAGGCTTGAAAACGACATGGGGAAGATCTCAGGTGTCGACTCGAACGGGTCCCAATTTCCCAAAGCCCCAGGTATCGTAACGTGCTGTGTTGTGCCTACTGCGTAAGCGGAACGACAGTTGAGTTCAAGTTGGTGACAAAATTCAGAGAGTTGGGTCCCACATTGAAGGATTGCTTACCGGTCTGCCCCACCGTCCGATCCGATCAGCGTAACCATAAATGCACTTCCAGTTTCAGATCGCTCTCTCCTCCTGTCTTTTTTCTCTTCGCTACCAGAGAGCAGCACCCTGTTAACGGTTTAAGAAACTAACTAATCAAGGATTATTTTTAGTAACTCACAAAAAAAATAATATAAAATGGCACCATGTCTATGATTACGACGCCAACGTGGCCAGTCGGAGTTCGAAGCTCGTGTAGCAGTGATCCCTTTCCAAGCAGGCCCAAATACTAAAAGGAACTGTGCTAACAATGGGTTTATAACTGATGGGCAAAAGCCCAAACTATTTGGATTCAGCCCACGAAACATTGGTTTGACGCAAAAATTGGTCCCCGTCAAAGTCAATCTTCTCCCCAATCATTCCTCGTAGGCTCGTAGCTCAAGTCTCCAACTTCCACCTTGAATTTTCACTCTTGTTCGTCAATTTCTCTTCCATTTTTCATGCGTTTACATGTATTTTATACTAGATTCACACTCATTTTTATGCACTTACTTTTATATTTACAAATTTACGTACTAAAAAAGTGAGTGTAGTCGTAGAGTGTGCAAGTGGGGTTTTTCAAAGATAAATGGAGAATAACTAGTAAAATTGTTGGTCAAGTCCAACAGCGATTGGCATTATGGTGGGGACATGGGGGAAAAAAGAGCATTAAAGTGTGTTACGTATCTGCATTTCAGAAAAAATACTTTCGAGCTCAGTGCAGTTTGATGCATACTGCACGCAGACGGAGCGTATGCATCAAGCCGCCATAGCTGTGACCTGTCGTCTTAGTGTCATTGCATTGCATTGCATGGCCTAGTGGAATATATATAGTTTGGTTTTGCTCTAGTTGGCCCGCCTACTTTAGCAGTACTGATCAACGTGGTCCTCTAGAAAACGCACTAATAATTCAGTTGCCCGTATATGTGGAATTCATCATTAGCATTATCATTAATTAGCGTGAAAATATATATATATATATATATATATATATATATATATATATGATCTTTATCATGAACTATATCATCTCCAAGTTAGACAGACAAAGTATCATCTGCATTATTGCTGTCTGTCAGTCATATATAGTTGTAACTTGTACCTGGTACTTGCCTCCTTGCTTCTGCATCCATGAACCATCCCTCTAGTCATGAGACCCACAAGCTATATATATATTTGTTCTCTCTTTTAATGACTGCTACTTTTTTTATACGCTTGATGATCTAAAAAGCTTCCTGCTTTCTAGTTCCCCTTTTTCGTTGCCTTTTATGTCGGAGCTACATACTGTTCAAGATTATTTGATCTTTTTGACTTATTAACTCTCTTTTGTTTGCTGTCGAATAGTGCATTTAGTTATGAATTGGAACTGGACTAATGATGTAATGTCTCTTGCTCATCCCTTATGCATATATATGTATGCTTAGCTTAGTTTACATTGAGCTTTCCCATCAAATAAGTCTGCGGTGACCATGCTCATATTCTCTATAGATCACTGACAGTTGTAAATCTTACCTTCAAGGACATGATCTTTCTTATAATTCCGACATGATTGTGACAGGATAGAACCGATCATTTGGCAGGGAATCTAGTCAATCTCATTCCAAAATGTCTCAGTTGGACTTGTGTTGGATATTATTTTTAAAATTAACACAAAAAAGAAAGAACACATGTCCGCACAAACTCTGAAATCACTATGGATCTGCAGAATAATGTCAGAGCTGCTAACACAGACATTCTGGCTGAGAAATTCTGATGCATCTACGTCTCTTTTATGCTTATTGTTAATATATATGAGAGATTTCCCTTATATAGATTAGTGCCATAAGACATACGCAAAAACAATCTTTTGACCCTGAAGAAACTACTGGTGGGGATAGCAAAATTCGATGTTAGACATACTCTATATATATAGCTAGTTTGCAATCCATTAAAGGGTAGAACACACATATGATTGTTGTTTGATATATGAATATTCCCAGTGGGCGTAATAAACCAACACATTTTTATATACTTACTTTTTACACAAATTAAATTAAATTAAATAGGAGAACCATATAATAGAAAGTGGAAAATTAATATATAGTAAGAAAAAGTGTCTCTCTTAATTAACTAGCTACCTCTCAGCATTTGAGTTTCTCTTCTTTTGCAATTGAATTTTTGCAGTGAGCAATTGCAGCTTGAATGGCCGCCTGCAATTCTTCCATGGTACTGTCACTAGCAGGAGGAAGAGTTGTGGTTGCAAGAAGGAGCTGGCCACTGTTTGTAGGTGAAGTCCACATTGATGCCGGTGCTGATGAATATTCTCCTCTTCTTCCTCTCAGTTCTGCCTTATTTCTTGGACTTAAGTTACCTGAATAAGAATAAGCTTGTCCGCGGAATCGAATTTTATCTCTTCGCCCTCTGAAAAACACCAGCGGCTGAACCATTCTTAAGTACCTCTTGAGAGCATGGATCACATCAAATCTCAGCTTCCTCTTGTGCTTCTCTTTATCTTCCTTCTCTCCTTTACGCCCTTTTGTTAACCCGAATAATGAGAAAGACTTGGACTTGCTTCCTCCTTCTGTCCCTCTGCTATTTCTTTCTTCGTTGTTGTCCATGCCGATATTACTCCTCCTCCTCCTATTGCTGGTGTTAAAGCTGCCATTTTCATCTTCTAATGATTCTCTGTTAGGGAAGGTGAAACTGTCCACAGAATGGGTGGAAGAGCGAGGTGACGAGGAAGGGAAATGAGAGAGAAGGTGGAGAGGTAGCAGGTGACCATGGAAGAAAATGTCATCGGCCGGAGTTAAATCAACTGCAAATGAAGGTGGAGCTCTGGATTTATCAGGGACAGTGGCAGAGGATGAGTGGACAGATATTGTGAAGGAGAACTCATGAGAAGGAGAGGACGATGCTGAAGCTTGCTTTGCTGCTTGCCCTTCTTTATCTTCTTGCCTTAGCTTAGCCACGCCCTTGTCGTCTCTCTTCTGATGTGCTTCCATAAGAGTAAGTTGGCGCTGAAAACAAGAATTTATGCAGTATCTGAAATTCTTGCTTTATGTATTTTTGGTGGAGAGGGGCTTTATATAATCTTTTCTTCTTGTATGGGTGTTAACAGAGCTTTGGGAGGGGATAAAGGGATCAAAAAGCAGAGAAGGAGAGAGAGAGAGTCTTTGTCAAAGAGCAGTTGGACCTGGAATGTCTTTTTTGAATTTTTCAATTAACTGTGCATATTAAACACTAACAGTAACACTTTTCACTCGTGTGTTAAAAAATATTGGATTGGGTCCTTGTCAAATCTAACAGCAGATTAAGAAGGATGGATGGGTTTGGCATGGAGGAATTCACTGAAGTTTCCAATAGAAAGAAAACTCCATCTAATGCCGTAGTACACGAAGAAAAATGCACCCCATTCCCAATTCAAAAGGGAATCTTTGAATTGAATAACAAAAGCGAGTTGAAATTCTCTACTTCTTTTATTGTCATGAGTTTGCCCCTTCCCGTGTGCAAGTGTTAAAAATTAAAACTCCAACTAAAACTGATTGCTAATTAAATTAAATTAAATCTCTTCTCACTAAATATAAAAGTGAAGGGGGCCAATGCCATTCATTGATGAGGAGGAAAGCTCTGAGAAACAGGAGGAGCGATGTCGTTTAGGGAGAGTCATGTGAGTGTGAGCCCTCTCTTATTCGACGATGGCCAACCATGTTCGGTATCTACAAGCGAGTCTGCAAGTGCAAGCACAACCATACACTGTCTGTTATGTGCCAAAGGCAAAAAGTTTCGGTGGGGATGAGTGCTGTGCTGCAAGACCCACACACACGTGTAGACAGACAGTGGTCCATCGCTTAAGCATAAAGGAATTTTCCAGTCACGGTTAAGGTCACCATCTTAATCATGGAGCCATTATTTGGTTCCACTGCACTCACTCATTCTCACCTCTTTCCTCACTCAAAATCATGTTATACTATTTTCTTGCTTAAAAATTGTAAGGATATATCCATATAAATTTCTTTTTTAGTTTTAAGAATAATTAATAATATTTTTTTAAAATATACTTTATTTAAAATCTTGTTTTAGTAATTCTTCATTACATTTAAATTAAACGATAAAATATTATAAAAAAAATTAACAACTTAATTATAAAATATAAAATAAATAATATAAAAGAGAGTATTTTATTTTTCATTTCAAAGTAAGAAAGAATCCGTAGAATAAAACAAAGATTTCACACTCTCTCTCTCTGCATCTGATATTGCCCATTCAATCTCTTGATCTGAATAGTTGTAGGAAAGACAGGCAGACTCGAAGGAGACATTGTAGCAAACCATAGCTTTGCAATTCCTATTTCTGTCAGTGTGTGTGTTTCCTTCAAGTGGCAAGAATCGTGCAAGAATCGTGTCTGTTTACAATAACTGGAATCATTGCTTTAAATTCATTTTCCAATCATATGCTTCACTCGAAGGTTCTTGTAGATGTTAGGTGCCAGAGGTTAGGGTTATTGATGAGTGTGGGGCTCGAACTCAGGATCTTGGGGTTTTGTCCTCTGAACTAAGTGGTGTGACCACTTGAGCTAGAGGCGCCTCTAGCCCAGCTAGTCACACACCACTAGGTGGCGAGGACAAAACCCCAAGGTCCGGGTTCGAGACCTATCTCGTCCACCTTTGGGGACAATACCTCTTAGAGGCTCCCTCTAAAAGGTGCCTTTTTGTTGGTGTTGGGTGCCAACAGTCAGGTATTGTCCTCAGAGGTTAAGGTTGTTGATGAGCGCGGGGCTCGAACCCAAGACCTTGGGGTTTTGTCCTCTGAACTAAGTGGTGTGACCACTTGAGGTAGAGGCACCTCTAGCCCGACTGGTCACACACCACTGGGTGACGAGGACAAAACCCCAAGGTCTGGGTTCGAGACCTACCTCGTCCACCTCTGGGGACAATACCTCTTAGAGGCTCCTTCTAAAAGACACCTCTAGCTCAAGTGATCACACCACTTAGTTCAGAGGACAAAACCCCAAGGTTTTGGGTTTGAGCCCCGCACTCATCAACAACCCTAATCTCTAGGGACAATACCTGGCTGTTAGCACCCAACACCAACAATACCAAAGTATCTTAGGATATGCCAACATATTTTACACTCCCATAATTCATTTCTTACAAGGTTGAGAAGAGACTGTGGACGATTAAGGAGGGAGAGAGAGGGAAAAGAAGAGCACACGAGAGAAACATTGATTTCTAAATATAAGTTTTTCTGTTTTTTTTTTAGAATACTTCAGACAGAAAATTTAAAAGTAAAATAGAACCTGATTTTCTCTATACCCTCTTTAAAAAGCTTTAAAGAAAGGGAAAGTAAGATCGCTTTCTTCTATTTCCTTTCAATTCCATCAATCAATCCAATTAGAACCTAGATCCAATATTATATATTGTTCCAATTGCCAAATCATTGATGGAATTATAGAGAAGAGAAAGGAATTCTCTCTTCTAAATTTGTCGTACGTTATATTTCATAATTATTCATTAGTCAAGAAAATAAAAAAACAAAACTGTAGATATTAAATATTTATTATTTTAATTTATTTTTGAAAAAAAAATATTATCTCGAGAAAATAAAAGTAAAATCATGCAACCCTTGGCCAATTGATTCAAGATTATATTCGCTAACTACAATGTATAAGAACCTTGAAACTATGAATTATTGTATTTATGGAACAATAGATTGTTGTCCCATGTCATACCATAGTGGAAACTTTGTATTTGTAGGAACAATCTCAATATCCTCTTTGCCTGCGCTTGCATCAACAACGGAGTAAGTACAAATGGATAGGGAAAAATAGATATTACTTCCGGACATTTGTATTACAAAGGTTAATAATGTTCGTTACTTATGTAAAAGGAATGATAAAAATTGAATGCTACAATAACGAATCACTCAGAGTCAAAACGATCAACACACGTCTGTCCTATTGTCGTTTCGATTTCTCTAAATCCTAACTAAACTCCCTATATCATTACAACGAAGGCCACTTTCATTTGATGCCGATTTCGTGATTCGAAGAGACCCACCGACAGATTAAGGGATGCAATAAAAATAAATTTATATATTTATAACAATAATAAAAAAAAGAATGAAGTACCTTCCGACATCTTGTTCTGCACTCCACATCTAACACAGCCTTTCACAACACTTGCGTGGTTGCCATTTGGCTCCTCCAAGTCAGAAACCTTCTAACAAGGAACTGTTAGTGGTGCCCTGACTCTGAAGCGTTGAGAAAAAGAAAATTCCATATGGATTTCCATACGTATTTACGGAAAAGATTCAAATTCTGAAAAGTCCCCATAATAATAGAAGGGAATCAGTGTTGGTTGGAAGTTCGACCTTCCTATCATATGATCAATCTTTTACTCTTCAGCACTCTCAAAACGCAAATGTGCATGAGAATGCATTAGTCACTTCCGCTGCTAAGTCTATCTGAAAGCAAAAGATCAAAGAATGAAATCATCAGATTTAACTATGGCCATATATGTCTCAAGAAAGACATAGAAAAGACAGAATTATCGGAGCACCTGATGTTCTTTTCCCTTCCATGGCGTCTTTCTTTTCTTGGCAACTTGAACAAAGAAAGGGTCCATCCCAGGGGCGCAATTTTCCTGGGTTGGGGGCACCTTCATGTATCGAAATACCCTCCCCAGGTTTCATCTCTAATTGACACACGGCACACATAAACAACTTAAACATGTTGCAGACCGGGTATTTTGTATCTAGCCTGCATTTCATATATGTCAGGAGGTAACACTAAGAAACAAGTTACTAAGTTTAACTAACGCTATTATAAAACCAAACCTCTCAGAAAGCATAGCAGATCCTTCCTCATACATTTCCTCTACAACACCTGGCTCCATGTACTCTTTGTCTATAAAAGAGGATGATTCAGAAGACTTTTTACGAAACATGGATTTAAACATTCCTTTTCCCGGTTTCTTTGGTTGTGGCAAAGAAGATGGTGGCTTTTCATGGGGTAATACATCAATAACGATACAGGTTGTATCATCCCTAAGTCCCTTTGCTTGTACAGATTCCTGAAGGTTGCAAGTGGTAGTGGAATAAAGGGTAGAAATAAGTTATTCATACTACAAAATGGTAAAGCTATCAGGTTGTAATTTTATCAACAACACGAAAACAAGCCGACCAAACACAAGTCACAAAGTTATTCAGCATACCTTGACAATCTGCGATGCTGCAGCCTCAGCTGCCATGCCACGACAACAATCAAGGGCTTCTTCAGCGGTTAGGTTATCCCAAACACCATCGCTACAGATAACAAGCCTGCCTCCAGCTGTGGATAGCTGCAGAAACAGTTTTTTTAAAGAATTAAACTCTCTACAATAACAAATCAAGGAAACTCCAGTTTGACTTTGAAAAGTCAACAAAGAATCTTCATAAAAAGGGGTGGGGAATGTTGGGGAGAGGACGGTAACCAAGGAAACTCATAAGAACATCAGCTCCACACAAAATAGTAAAACCCAATGCACAACAATTTGTTGGTGGGGGGTAGGGAGGGGAAGAATAAAAATTTTCTTCGAATAATATATGCAGCAGCAGAATATCATGCCATGAAACTAGTTTTGCATTCAAAACAGAAAAAGTAATAAAAAAAACTCAGAAAAGAATTCAGAGACAACAATTCATATACACTGAAGCAAGCTTATGAAGGGTGACAAGTAAAAAATAACTGATCAACAAAAGCCCAACATAATTGCATGTGTGAGAAAGGATAACGACCAACCTTTACTTGCTTTACAAAAGGAACAGGGACAATGAATTCACCAATGTCCATATCACCAATGGATCGTGAAAGACACAAACCACCAGGCCAACATCTCAAAGGACCAATCTACAAAAAAGCATGGTGATAATCAGGCAAATTGATAGGTAAATTACTTATAAAGATAATTTACCAATTACCGAATATGGTCCCTGGAACTTTATGATGTAAACCTAAGTTTCATAAGAAAATTTTAAACATTTAATGATCTGATATAATAGATACAAGAAAGTTAAAGATATTAACCCATGCATATTATTAAGTTATCATCCCAACTAGAGTATACGAGACTCTTGATCATCCATAATATAATGACCTAGTATACCTCTTACTTTCTGATTATGTACCCTAACTTGTTATTGTGTGTATTGGGGGCAGGGATGTTGGAGCTTGTCATTGCAACCAATAACATCTACCATGAAAATGAAGCACAAAGAAAATAAAGTATACCTCTGCACCTCCACCAGCATTCAACCGACCCACCTCACCCCCACTTGAGGTGATTCGCAACCTCCTGGCAAAAGAAGAAAATGATGAGACTGCTTTGTGTGAAGACACTACTGTAAAAAGTTGATCAAAAGCAAACAATACATTAGCAACTTACTCCTCTTCATTGGTTTCTAGCCTATGATCTGCTGACAAATAGTAAACTCCACCTTCAGCAGGTTCCAATATGCAACGGGAATCACCAACAGATGCAACAGTAATAACCCATCCTTCTATAATGACAAAGGTTACAGTTGTTCCCGATGTTTGTGCTGTAAAATTAAGATAACGATATTATATAAATTATAAAATCACATATATGAGAACTATGTGAGGGAAATTTCAGTCACAGCTCACCTATGGCAGCTCAATATTCTCACTAATCAATTGATGACTTTCAACATCTATATAAGTCTAATATGTCAAGCAACTAGTTGTACCTACTCTATATTCAAACGGAAGCCAGTTGGATCTGGTTATCCTAAAAGTTTGGAAATGTGGAAAACTGGTTATCTTATTAAGTTTGCTTACAGTCAAAGCCAGTGGAAGCTGTAGTCTGAGACAAGGACAGAATCATGTTCAGTCTCTCGTCTTAACAAGCAAAGCAACCCAAAGCCACGTAGTAAATATGCAGTTCCAAAAAATCTTATACACATGATGATAAGTAACAGAGCAAAGCATGGTCTTTTCTGTTTGCATTTCTTATTCATGAACAATCACAATTAAAATGTTCACAATAAATTACAGCAAAATTAGCTTTCAATCATGCTAGTTGCAACTTTCTAATAAAGGTTAGGAAATAATTACGAAGGTTGCACCAATACAACTGACATATCAACACGCACCAGTGACTATAATAATCTATGATTGGAGAAAAGAAATCTCGAATGTCTGTTGGTGACTATAGGAAATATTACTATGAAGATTCATGTTCATGCGAATTGATTTGCTTTCACAAACCAAATAATTAGTCTAGCAGAGAGCAGACGAGAAAAGGAATAAACTAGTCATACCTTTCTGTTGAAAATCTTTATCAGTTTTTACAAAGCCTGACACCAAAGCCCTTGGCAAGGCCGCTATCCATTCATCTCTGCTAAGATCTGAAGGAATGGCACTTAGAACATTATTTAGGAGATTCTCCTTGGTATAAATAGCAGCAGCAGATCCGTTGTGTCCATCAAATAACTGTAATATTTTGAAATCAGTAAATGCAATCATAGATATAATTCTTCTTGTGATCCAACAAGTGCAAGTCAATAACAAATAAAACACACTTTAATTTCAAATACATAAAAATACATTTACACTGTCTCCCAGGTTGATGGAGACATCATATGCAACTCGACAACTTTTTCCACTGTCTCAGTCAGTTATTAACTAAGTGTCAAGTGCACCAATGAAATATAAACTAAAATGCTAAGAAAACAGTGAATCAAAATGCTCAAAAGTCAAATCATTTGTTCATTGACATTACTTTCACTGTGAATTAAGGCTCTCAATGTCTACTGAGCACGGACACCACCTAAATAAGATATATAGGTGGCAGTGAAGATGACTTAGCATTTCTATGTCTCAATCATTATGTCATATCATATAATACAACCAGACATGTAAAGAGACACTAAACATGAACACTTCACGTAACACATTAAAGACCACCGATAAAATGCAAACCATCAAATGGGAAAAACATAGAAACGGACAGCAAGTAAACAGCATATACCGCGAAAACAGAATAGGTAAACACTCCATCTCCCACCATCCTTTGGCACTCCGTCTTTAATAGTGTCAAATCCTCGCCTTTCTTGCTCTGGCTGGCTTGACCATGCAAAATTTCTGGCCTCTCAATTTTCTCATTTGCCAATTCACGTTTAAGAAGCACCGAGAGGGGGACAGTTTGGCTTTCGCTTTTAGTAGACATTTGTTGATTGTTGACGCCCTTCAAAATCCCAATACGGCCTACTACAAGATGATCCGCCCAGCTGCCTACTGCAAAATAATGCGCACAGCTCTAATCGAGCCTTTATTCGTATATATGTAGAATCATCAAAATATCAGCAGGACAGAAAAGATCCTGATGTCTATCAACAGGTTCTATCAATCAATTATTACAAGATTAAAGACGTCACGAACACCGGTTTCGTAGAATGGAAAAGCATTGATCATCGTTGATTGATCGGAAATGAAATTGCGGGAAATAGACGAATGGGAAAATGTAGAAGTTCAAGCGAGAACGTTATGATATTAAAACTCGCGATTAAAACTAGGAACCAAAATCCTAGAAATCAATGAGCTAATAAAATCGGAATGTAGACGGGAAAAAGAAGATATAAAAGACAAAAGGAGAAGGAAAAGGGAAGGGAAATTTACAGGACGAAGTAAAAGGTAAGAATGGTGATCACGCGCTAAAATATGGAGATAGGCTGAATTGGACTGCTCTCTATGATCCAAAAACGCGGATCCCGGCGTCCTGCAAAAATTCCATCGTGGATAGACAAAGACTTTTGAGAGAGAGAATAAAACGCAATCGAACCACTTCGCTGCCTGTCTTTTCCCCAAAAAAGAATTTGATGACATGGCAAAAACGTTTCGTTTCCTTCGCTCGGCGCTCCGAGCCATTTATGAGCCTATGTTGATTGTCAAGGTCAATGTAACTTGTGTCTTCGCACTGGGGGCGCTCCAGCCTCCCCGTGTGGCGTTGGATTGGGCAATGACTCACATTTCATGTTGCTACTTACTCATACAGCAAAATTTCAGTGTACATGTCCTACGCAGGGACATTTTAGGTGGACCCTACACGTTCTTTTTGGAATTTCCCGAACCACATAAGGTGATTGGTTCACTACGTGTTTTTATTCTTTTTCCCTGTTGGCGCTCGTTAAGCCACAAGGACCGAGTCGACTATACTGCCCACTCAGATCATGCAAAATACACATAAAATCTTGAGAAAATTAAATAAATAAAATGTTTTAGTCACTCGTAATAGAAATTTAAACGAGTAAAATTTATTTTCTTTATTAAGCATTTTCCTTTTGCTGCATTTGCCAATTGCGAGCATTAGATTAGATTGGTCTTGGTCCTTTTTTGTTCGATCTTGTTGACTAAAAAGGCATGGTTAATGACACCGTTGATAGTGGGCCATGGGCCTTGTGGGTCCATCCACATTGGGTAAGGGCCTTTTCAGTTTATCAATCCTAAACATTGACTCTAGATGGGAGGACCCCGCAATTCCCGGCGCCAGTCATCGCTGATTTTGCAAGCCGTGAGCGTGAGAATCACATTTATAACACAACCAACTGGAAGGAGAGGCTTCAGCCAAATACTTGAACTGCTATCTACAGGCGCGTGACTAAGTCAACATCTCTACTAAGAGCAGTTACGGAACAAACTCCGCGTGAACTTAACGGCTGCTCATGCTCATGCTCATGGCTCAGGCCCATTAACGATTAAAAATAGTTGTTTAATGACTTTTTCTTGGGAGAATCTGAGTGAGACAGAAGGACTTATTCTACAAGATTGCTTTTGCAAGCTGTATACAATTCAATACATCCATCTTGTCAATCAAGCAAGTCCGTCGAATATCAAATACGCGTTGCCCAGGGGCACAGCTAGCTAGCTAACCAGTCATCACTTCCGCTGCTTTGACCGTCGTAGCAATTTAAAAAAAAAATCAGATTATCCAAACTTGCGACAAGATAACATAGCACGACTTGGAGGCCAAACAATTTCGGTGTAGTCGTCATGCACGAAAATACAGTGAAAAGAACATTCTACTTCCATACAGAGAAATATCGTAGGTTGATGTGAGCCCGGTGATAATTAGATCTATCCACATCTTCTTGACATGTTTTTATGTTTGCCTCTGCCACTTATCATTAAATTAAAATAAATTAAGTATAATGCTAATGATTCTATGAAGAAAATAAATCTTTATAAACTTGTATTTATCTATTTGAATATTTGTGAAATATTTTTTTCAATAAAACTTGTTTGGAATCATAACAACCTTAGAATTCATTTGATCATAAATCTTCTCACTTTTGTTATGATTTAATAATTATTTATTTTCCAATCAACTTAATTATAAGATATTCCTCGTGAGACACTGAAGTAGCATTTACTTTCTAAACTGGGAAGTAGAATTAGGCAACTTCACATCCCTTTATTCTTGCTACGGTGATCTCATCTCAATCAAAAGGTTAACATAACAAAACATATCCTTTCCGGGGAAGTAGCTGTACAATTTATGTCCAGAAAGAGGTTAGGATTACTGTGTGGGTGCTCTTGTATGAAATTTCACCCCTTCTGGCTCTTACTAAATTTCAGTTACTGCACATCCCAACCTTCAAACCCGTTAGAGAACACTCCGCAAGAGACTTGGTCAGTCTGCAAATCTACAATCTTGAGCGCCGTATGCATTTTATAGGATTAAATGGGGCATGCCTCCTTTTGCTGCCTATGGACTTTGACCTGATATCCCACCCTTCAACATTCTTGGGAACACAAACATCAAATAGTATTTGGCCAAGAACCCCATGAGCACCGATGCTTGGTCGTGTAGGCAGATGGACCAAGTTTTCCCTGCGTTCATCTGGCATAGATCCAACATCTTTTCCCTCATAATATTCTATTGAAGTGGGCAGCAAATTATCGCTTGGAGCAAGAGCAAAACCCTGAAAGCTAGTTGAAGTTGATGCAGCTTTCCTCAATTCACCGAATGGATCTGAGATTTCATCTTTAGTTCCCTCAACGCCCATTTTTTCATCTTCAAGTCGACCAGTTCTGCTAGAATAAATTGCAACTGCCTTGCCAAGGATCTCAGTAACTGCGGCCTTGTAATCAATAGGATGATGCAGATAGTGACCTGTGGCAGATTCAAGTTAAGTGGTCTGAAATAACAAATAAACATTCTCAGCCTTGAACCAGATATGACTAAAATCCTTCATTTAGCTTTGGGAAAATCATGAATAACCATGTTATATTGTAATTACTTTTGCACTCAAGACTGACACACAAAAAGTCACGTCATGGTCTCTCGCCTTGCCAAGATTAGAAGTAGATTGAGAATAAAACTGTTTGTATTATGCATGGATGAAGACTTAAGTATTTGAGTGCAACACGGGCATGCAACTTTGTTTAACAATTAAAATGTCAATCAAACCAATATATTGCTGGTCTCTACCTATTTTGACGTAAATTGTATACATATACTAATAAAAGAACTTTTCAAAAAGAACCAAAAATGCCTTTTCAGAAGTCATGTATCCATCTATAGTTTTGTCCTACAGTAATACATGACTTTACAGTTGATGCAGGATAGGGATTTTTATGGCTTCACTCTGGTGCTTGGCTGCCTCGGCCTACGGTCTCTTCAAGGGAGTTTCCATGACTGATGTGCAGTGCAACCAGAGAGCTGCTTTACTGAACGAATCTGTGTCCATATCCACCAATACTTGCATTCTGTGCCTACTGGCTTTCGTTTTTCTAATAAAGTTTCCTTCTTTTATAGACAAAACAAATAAATGAAACCCATAGTTCACACCATCCAATGCTTATTAGGCATGCACTGGCAAGATCACCAGGATATTCCCACGATGAATAATCACAATGAGGATCAAAATCACCATTAAAGTTTAACTTCTTCACTTTATTTTTTCTTTAGTAGCCTATTTGTCCATGGTTAAAATTGAGAGAGGTAGCATTAGTCGATAAAAATATATTTTGGACAAAACCAAAACAGGAGTTTCATAATACAACCAGGCATCAGTATGTCAACCAGGAGCTCTCAAAAAAATATATTTTGTAATAAGAAAAAATATATCTAGATACTAACCTACATGTGGAGAGACACTCCATTTGACCAGTTTAACATCGGCCCCGAGGTCTTTTAGTCGTTGAACAAAATTTGAAATAACTTCAAAAGGAGCAAGATCATCATTTTCTGAACATAAAATCAGATATGGGGCTTGCATCCACTGCAAAAGAATATTACTCAGTTAGAAGAGATTTCAAAAGAGACCCAATAAAGATAGAAGAGAAGTTTTTTATCAGATTAAATTAAATGACGTCTATTCTTGGTAGCTTACAATGGAGGAGTATAGAGTTTGCCAATACTCAGCACGCTGTGATTCAAATCTGCTGAGGAAAAGAGAATCAAGACCTGATGCAATGCTAGTAGCCAGCCGTGAAGCAAATCTTGGTGGTTGGAACGTTCTTAAAACAGTAGGTTGTAAAATAAATCGAACACCCAAATCACTGGTTAAATCAACAGGACTGGAATCATAAATATAGCCTGAAATACAGTCTCTAACAAGGTGGTAGTCGTCCTGTGTGTAATGAAAGTATTTCAGAAATCAGAAGTACAGAAACTATCAGAAAACATACAAAGAAATCCATGTTACAAGAAATTGGCCAAAATAATTGATTAAAAAAACACTACAGGATCTATTCACTTACAAAACAAACAATAGCCATTTTAGCATTCAATACCACTTTATACACATCATATTCACATACTCACGTGACCAAAGAAAATTTAAGGTACTAAGTTTACTGTTTATGCAATCTATGCTATTCAATCATCCCCTAAACAGTAAATGGAAGAATACATACCATATGTGCTTGACATTTTCCCTCAATTATCTGAATAAAAGGAAAACTGAATTGTCAAATTTCTTTTATGGCATGATGATCAAAAAAATAGGATAATTAAATGAAAATAACATTGGCATTGCTCTAGAGAGACGGAAGGCCAAAGTACAGAACATAATACCTGAAGAACCTCGAACAAACAGGCTTTCGCGCCACCTGAAAAAGAAGCAAATACTACAGGGCAAGGCTTAATTTTCAGCTCCTGCATATTGAAAAATAAAAAGCAGTATTTCATTAGCGTTTGCCAATGTGTCAACTTTTGACAGAGCTTTAGAAAGAATTTACAAGTTTGACCGGAGATTTAAAAAATAATCAGAGCACAGAAACTAATCAGTTTGCAGTATTACTTCACTTCAAATTATGCATGACACAGAAACTAGACCACATGAAAGTTGAAACACAGCACATATTCAGGTTGGATAGAATGTTGAACATATTAGACGACTTTAAGGAGAGAGAAGAGGAACAAGAAAGAAAGCCGAGACCAGAGAAAAGAGAAGAGATTCTTGATGATATTAATGTCGATAAAGATGAGGACACGGAAGAAATCAATGCATCAGCTTCTAATATTGATAAAAATCAGGATGCTGCGCAAGAAAATTCAGATTTATTGACCCAGAAAATGGAAAACCACAGCCACACTGACCTCGAGAAGTTCATTAAGAATGTCAACGGCCAGACTTGTGGATTTCTCGGGGAAGAACCTGCAAAAGATACCGCCATTTTAAATTTTAATCAATGTCCAGTACACAAAGGAAATGCAAAAGCTTGTCAGTGTACATAATATGACAGACTTACTCACGTTTCTTAACTGCACCAACATGCATTTAAATAAACTAGTAAACTAAGAAATTCTACACAAGAAACATACATTATAAGGAAAGTCTAAAAATAAGTTATCTTAAAACAGCAGCGATAAGTGGTTATAAAGAGCTGCGATGAATAACTTCCAAGAATATGAAAAAAAAAAATAGAGCATTGATGTCACAGTTAAAGTTTTGTAACTGTAACCACGATCCTTTTGCTGCGCCATACCCGAAAGCCATGCAAAGTGAGTAAGCAATAACGTCTAGCTGTTTTAGGGAATGCTGCACGAGGGTCCTATAGAAGATATCATCTCATAATGGCTTACATGTTCATAAATTTTGGGGCCTCTCATCCAAATAAGCCCTTAAGATCAGATATACATTTAGGCATCAAAGATATTTTTAAGTAGCAACTTAAGGATTAATCAAATTCTTGTATCAATGACATGACCCAGTTATCTGTATTTACTTGAGCTTACCAATCTAGCTGTATGCTTGTTATTTCCTCTTTTAGATTCCTACCGATTATACTTCAATAAGCTTATTTGTGGTGCTTAAGAAATTACTAGTCATTTACACTAGCAGTAAGATTGCTGTTCGTTGTGTTGGTTCATGTTTGTTTGGCAGAAATTAACGACTCTGAATATCGCAACCTTAATTTTCAATTGGAATGGGTATTTTGTATTTACTGTAGGGGATGGATGTAAGCGAGTAGCATCAGCAATGACTAGGAATAATTTCCTAAGCACCAACAAGCCCACAGAAGGGCTGCCAGCAAATATCTAATCAGTTTAATGAAGATGCATAAGTAGGAAAACCCATTACCCATCAGTTCATGATATGGACTTTAAGAACACAAAACAAGCATTTGGTCAGCCGCAGCTAAAACATAAAAATACAGGTGGTGTCGCGAAGTACGAACAAAAACTGCAAATTATGCAGGCCAAGTCAAACCAACCACACCAGATGTAAGTGGACAAATGATCATTAAATTAAGCAGCCAGAAAGAAAGGGGGAAGTTGGGGGTGATCCAATTTTGCAAATTTGAACTCACATATTGAGAAATTGAGAATGGCAAACAAGAGCATTCCATCCGAGAGAAGAGTAGAGCTCCACGTATCTCTTTAGGTGCCTCTCTTCGCTTGACATCCATGCAAACAACACAACTATCCCTTCAACTTCCTCAGAAGCTAACTTTCTTCCCCAATAAAACCGACCGCCAAATCCCCACATTTTATTCTTTCCTTGACGCCTCAAATTCCACTGAATAACACGGTTTCTCTACAGCAGAAATCCAAGCACTTGGTTTCTCCAGTTATTTTGGAAGACAACATCACAAAATTGCAGAGAATTGGATTCAATCAAAAGTGAAGAAACTTCAAACTAAGAGCATAACAAAGGGAATTGAGCTGCCAGCAGAGATATTGTATAAATAATAATTCCTCTTTCTTTCCGCCACTGACAATATCGATACTGATATGTTCACAGCCTTCTATATGGGGAAGACAGAGAAAGGTCTTTGCTTAAAACCGAGTGGGGGATGGATGATGACGCTCTCGAAGTGTGGAGCGTGCGAGCTCAGCTAGTTTTGCAGCTGGCCAGATGTCAATCGCAACCATATGCTATATCTTGTCTTGTATGGGCTCTTTCTCACCCTTACTAATCGTAACCCAAACATCCAGGGGATCAAACTTAAATCACAGCGATAAAGTGTGTGATTTTCTATTAGCTGCGACGTCCAAAAATTATGAGACTCAAAGCCGTTTGATTTACTAAAAAATAAGATAAGAGGTTAAACAGTATAAAATTTTTTGTCTATTGTTTAATTTTATAAAAGACAACAGTACTGGATAAAAATTTGACTATGGTATTGGATAAATTCTTAAATTTTTGTTACTCACTAAACCATGGGATAAGGATTTGTCCAGAGTACTAGACAAAAATTTTAACATTGTCATTTCTCAAACCATCTTACAATTCTATATACCTTGACTCATTAAATCAATGATGATAAGTCCTAACAACGGTTATCAACTGGCGAGGTATTCACAACAGTCGGTGACCGATAAGGTACCGACAATGATTAGCGACCGATGACTTTTTTTAAAATTTATATTTTTATAAATTACTTTAATTGTTATAAATATTAAAATTATATTATATTTTAAAAAAATAATAATAATACAAAGTATTATCGTAAATTAGACACAAATACTATAAAAAAATTTATCCAGTACATCAAATAACAAATATTAAACAGTACAAAAAATTATATTATACCTCAACTCTTTGTACTGTACTGTTTTACCTGTGCTGTCTAATACTAGTATCAAACGCACCTAAGGAAGTAAAAGAAAGAAAGAAAGAAAAAAAAAAAAGAGCTAAGTCAAAACCATTAAATGTAATAAATAGGATAAACACGAAAGTACTTTTTTCAACGATTTTGCTTGTTGAGTAACCTAGACCAGATGGAGATGAGGTTGTATACTGGTTGTCGTTATCTTAAGCCATATTAGGTCCACCCAATTGTTGGCTGTGACATGGTTGGTTTTGCTTTCAATAATTGACGTAAAGCAGCAACTAGGTCCTTCTCTCTCCATTCCAATGGGCAGCACTATCTTCTTATCATAACCAATCATGCCTTGTGCCTAACGGTTGAGGGGTCCAGGGTTCGATGACCACTTCCTCAACTCCTTCCAAACCAAACTTTGTTACGAGTTCAACTTTATCTGTAACTACATCCCTCGATTATTAATTACTTCTTAAAAATAAAATAAATCAAAACTTAATGGAAAAAAATATGCCAAGCCGGAAAAAAAAAAGATTCACCTTTTCAACAGGTCCCAAAACTGATATCGTAACATTGTTATGTGACAGGGACGAAATTACAATTCTAAATGAAGTAGACCTAAAATAAAGGCAAGATTGCCAAAGGGTGGGAGAAGAGAACCCTGACTTGGCTGATTTAACTCTAACTACCATGTGATGACGTGGATAACAACATGATGTCACGACTCACGAGGATGCGTGTTCAACCTAGTCCAGTCAAATTAGTATACATTTCTTCCTCACCGTTAACATCAATCCTGTAGCACAAAGATTTTTTTCATCATATGAAAACCCATCGAGTTAAGGACTGTCGCTAATCATGAAAACCCAAGAGCTGCACTTGCAACTTACTTCGCCTATCTACCTTGAAAGATCTTTTGGCCAATCAAAAACAAGGTTAGTTCTATCTGCAGTAACATTATATTCCGAGTCCATAATGCGCTGTATACACACAGCAGTAATCCACCATCAAATTTCATTCGACTGAATCCACACTACTGACTGATCTCAAGCAACAACTTTTGAATTGCTTCAGCAGACAGAGGAATGTACAAACAATCTTGGCCATCAGAATGCCTTCTGATCTTCACCAACTCATGATCTTTAAACTCAGTCAAATGAGAATTCAGTGTAACCTGACTACTTACAAGAAAGTGCTCTCGACAGACTGAGAAAAGATCGTTGATCGGCATTCCTGAAAGATCAGTGTAAACATTTAATAGAATGTACATAAGCTATTAGATGCAGAATGAACATACACAAGGAAAATAATAGGAACTTGCCTTCTTCGTCAGGATGAGAGAGCTGATGTTCTGCAAGAACTCTAAATACGCTCTGCGCATTGGGTGTCAAACTCTGCAACACTATTGTCGCTGTTTTGACACTTTGGGTAGCACTGCCATGTGCAAGAATCAAAGGATAAAACATGCCTTCAGCCTTATATGGAGCAAAGGTAGGAACATGATACCAGCACCATTTGAACTGTGTGTGAACCATCTTCTTGTCCCAAACTACAATAAGAACCAAGACGAAACTCTTAGGAAACAGAAACAAATAGTATTGAGAATCTTTCACAGTGCCATAGATGTTTCATTCTTTCTTGACAATGACTTTTCACTGAAAGTAAACATACCAAATATAGCATCGGTAAGCGGCAAGAAAAGATAGTATATATAGGTAAGTCTAAATTATTACAGCTATATAGTTTAAGGCATCTCTTGAGTTGAGCTCTGGAACATCAACATAGATGAGGATCAACATCCTCAATATGACTAATCTATTCTCTACAGAATTATATACGATAACGTTTATACTTACGAAGAGGTGCATTGACATGATCAATGGAAGCAATAATACGAATATGGGTACAAGCAGCCAGTCGCGCCAGATATTGCATGGTTTCAGAGTCCCTCAACCCAGGCCCATCAATATTGTGAATGACAACACACACAAAACAATCTTCCTCTGCTTCTGCTTCTGCTTCATCTAGAAATTCAAGCAAGTCATCCATGGATTGAGAACTGAATGGCTGATGGCTCTTAGGCAAACCATGAGAGAGCGTCTTTCGCTTAGCTTTCAGTTGATCCCATAGAATTTCGGATATAGCAATCACAACCTATATTCATAAATATATTTGCAGTTGCAATCCATTACAAGGAGGATAATTTATCAGACCGCCCTCACACCCCCTTATTGACAAAACTTATACTTGTCTCCCTCGTTGTTTTTTGTTTTAAAAAAGAGAGAGAGAGAGAGAGAGAGAGAGAGAGAGAAGAAACCAAAGTAGGATACGCTTAAGAAAAGTTCAAGAACGGTAAGACAATCACAATTAGATTTGAAATGAAATTTGTAATATAAAATACCTGTTTTAAGTTAATTGCCTGAAGATATCCATTGATAACAACCACAGAGTATTTAGTTAATGATGTTGAAGCAAAATCTTCAATCAAAGCCTTCTTAGATCCAAAGCCATACATTAAAAGGCCAGAACCACACCTGGCTCATTTATACAAGAAAGAGACTGTTATCTATTATATAATTTACCAATAATTCTCAAGGCCGAGAACATGTAAATGAAGAAATCTAAAATCAGCGTCCCACGTCCCATAACGCTTATCCTAATGACAAACTTTTACCAAATATATACATTAATTTTTATCAAAATTTTTCTAATCAGCGGAAGGAAAATGACTAGTATAATAAAATGGAAGAAGAGGGATGGGGTGGGGGAAGAACCAAAGAAGAGAGACGAGGGGCAAAGTGGGGCGGGGACACCGTGGATTAACTCAAAATTATGAACAGCTAGAACCATATCCAGTGAACGTAAATATAAGAAACTTTCAAACAAGTGAAGAAGCGAGAAATTTGACATAGAAAATATGAATCTTGCTGCTTGTGCCATGAATTGAAAACTACCACTTTATTAACTACCATCGTACAATTTTTTTTTCTTTCCTTAAGTAAAGCATGTTTTCCTCCAATTCCTTCACGTAGAGAACACACAACAGAAAACTAAATATATTAAGTAGCGGCAAACTAGAAAATTTTCCACAACATAAAAGCAAGTCATACCTTAGCGCAAAAACCCATTGAGAGTACATATGTCTGTAGTTATCCATTAAAACGGCAGTTTCATTCTTGTGTTTGGGCTCAATATTGGATGCCGCTGCCCTCAATTCCTGGAAACTCTGGGATTTAGTAGAAACAACTTTGTAGATAATCAAGAGGAATGAACCTTTAGGAAAAAAGTAGATACCTGTTCATCAACAACATCAATGTCCGAAAGCTTGTGAGTAGATTTCTTTCCCGAGGATCCCAATTCTTTCGCCAGAAAATAGTTTCTGGAGAATCCTAACTCGTCCTCTTCCTCCTCACAGTTGAGGTCCATGGTCAGGCACACAAATTAACGAGGGAAACAAAAGGCGCAATCCGATGCCCTAGTTATAGAGGATTTGCCGCCATTTCTCATTCGGACATTGGATCAGCGGGATTTATGTGATCGGGTCGGTTCCGGACAATCCATAATAAAATCGAAATTGAAAAGACCCAAGAAAAAATAATTAACATCAAAGGCTAAATATTGTTACAGTAATTAAAGTGCGAGTACAATGTAACTTTCATCAAATAAATAAATGAATATATCTACAATAAATATGCATAAAAAATTATGAATATATCAAGTTTTATATTGAATTTTTTGTTATATAAATCATGGTTTTACTAAGTAATTTTGTATGTGTGTATATATATATATATATATTATTTTTTTAATATACAATTTTGAGTATTATATAGCATATTTTATCATTGAAACTACAAGATTATTTTTAGTAAATATTTTTTTAGCAAGAATTTTGAATAATTTTTAAGATGATTAATATTCACAAAGATTTTTCACTTTGATGGTAAAAATATTATTATGACAATAGTTTAATAAAATATATCGATAATGATGATGTTTTGTTTAGTGATTATTATTTTTTTAGCACGCCTTTTGTTAACTTTTTCACTCAATATCAAATCTCTTAAGATTATATTAAAATTTTAGAATTTTCGCTCCTCTTAATATCCATAATTAAAAAAATTCATTGTTAATGTCAAAATAATTTTAATTACTAATAAACGCATGCCTTAGAGATAATAAAATATAACTATAAATATGTTAATTTAAATTCAAGTTTATATATATATATATATATATATAATATTTTTAAATTTGTACCCTATAAATACAAATAGTGAAAACTAAAAAAGTATTTTAATTATACACATAAAAAAATTTATATTAATTATTATTATAAAAATAAAAATACATAACAGTGCTAAAAATTAATATAAACGAGAGCGGTTTGTTAAATCAATGTAGAAAGAGTTTTTTCATACGATGTAGAATATTTCATGCATTATTTTTACTAGAGCCTCTAATCAAGCCATATTTTGCTAATTATGCAACTTTAATATGCCAAACAATATTTTTATTCAAAATTATCTATTTATGGTATAATATATGTATTATACGTGTTTTACCTAACTATATTGTTTTTTTTTAGAAAAAAAAAAAAAAACTTCACCTAACTATATTGTCTGGTCACCAAAATTTGTATAATTCTTCAAGTTCTTGAAAATTGTAATCATTCTTTTTGTTGGATGTAATGTTTTAACTTAATCCAAATTTAAACTACCTCACAATATTACTGATGATATGTCATAACATTTTGTCTGAATGAGTACACCTAGTTTTTTTTTTTAAAAAAAGGGATAAATTGAAAATTAGTAGAACATTTAGCTGAATTAATCATAACTTTAAAATTAATTATATGATTAAAAATAAATATTAAACATACATTCAAACAGATATTTATAAAATAAATATTACGTTATACATTATTGTTTTCTTCCCTTTTTTTAGTGTGAATTAGATAGTTAATGTTATCATTTCGCATATAGAAAATATTAGTCAAACGATGAATTTTAAGAGTTTTTAATAGATCAATCTATTTTTGAATCCCATAATTTATGAATGATGAGAAATATAATTTTTATAATTTATAAATTATTATATTCTTGAAATATGTTTAGTTAATTTTAAATATTTATAAAAAAATTTTAAAAGATCAAAAAATTAAAATATCATTCCTTTTACAATTTTTTAAATGAAATTTATATTAAAAAATCTTAAAAAATATATTTCTTAAGCTTCTATTTTTAAAAAGCATAAACACATATGACGGTAAATTTAAAAATCATTTGAAATTTTAAAGTTGTAAGATTCAAAAAATAATCAATGAGATAAAAAAAAAAAAAAGCTAATTCCATTAAAAAACAAATCTATAAAAAACAGATAAAAATTCAAAAATAAAAATATTTCTTTCAAATAAAATAGATATGAAGGATCTAAGTTCTGATAGAATTCATTTTGCCTAGATTTTTTTTTTTGACGACCCATTTTTATCTGGATTCGACCTAGAAAATTGAAAAACATAGGTGGAAAAAGACAGATATGCTTTCGCTAAATTCACACGAAGATTTCCAATTAAAAAAAAATAAAATACAAGACACATATTTTTATAAATACTGGAACAAGTCAGCTAATACTTAATAGTCAGTAGAGAAGCGTTAATTACATGCGCATTTTAGCATACCGCGTTTAACCAATCTAGGAACCACCGAAATGATTAGGCGATCCATCGTTCCTCGTCGTTACCAGCTCAGACAAAAAAGCGCATGTTAGCACCCGACCAGGTTGCCATGTCAAAACAGCGTGTAGAATGAGTTTGGCACTATTTCAATCCTCATCAAGTCGAACACAAAATAGAGCAAGAGAAGACACTCTCCTGATCCCAGATTTGTTGGATAGCAAAAAGATCATTGCAATTTCGTGAAGTAAACTCTTGTGGTGTCGAAAGAAGATATTTTTGAGCTAGCTGCGATTCATCGATCTATTGGAAGCAAGGGCAATATCAGATTAATTAAATATTAAAATCGCAGCCTTTTTCCCAGAAAGAGAGGGAGAAAGAGACAGTGGGCAATGGTGGGATGAGGATAAAGAAGAAGAAGGGAGCGCGAGAAGGATATGGCGAGAGCAGAGTGGGGGCTTCAAGGAAGAGGGAAGTGGGTTTGTTCCTACAAGAAAACCACTCTCATCATTTGCTTTTTGAACATTGCCGTTGCTCTCTATTTTCTTCGCTCTCTTTATGCTTCTCTTTATATCTACTCCGGTAACGTTTCACGAAATAGTAAGTACTAATCAGCGAAGGGGATTTTATAGGCAGTCTTTGCGAGTATCTATGTGTTCTCTTGTCATCCTTCTTCTCTCCCTAATTCTAATACAATAAAGGAACAAGAGTTTCTCCTGGTAGTCTGTGGTAAATTTTATTTATTTTAATCTATTTTCTTTAGAGTAATTTCTTGGGTGTTTGGGGATCCTGACAAAAACCCAGTTTTGCTTCAACAATTTTCAGTGTGCTATAGTTATTTGATACCGGAAAATTCCACATTCCCCCTCTTAATTTAGTTTTGTTTGTATTGTCTTCTCAGTTGTCTTATATACCCCAGATCAGCTTCAGAAAATGGAAGAATCAATTCGAATCCGTATGACATATAAACCGACGAAGTTGGTTAAATGGGTAAGAACCGTTCATGTATGGCTGGAGTAATTGCTTACTAATAGTTATCCCGGAGTTAATATTTTGAAGCCCCTTTTCCTAAAGGTGAAGAAACTTGAAAACGAGTTTTCAAGAGAGATGGATGCGGTTCAGTTTCCTCAGCATTTGAAACAGAAAATAACTGATGAAATCTTGCAGAGACTAAGGAGCTTGAATCCTGACGGTGCAGACATTGAACTTGACATTTCCAAGGAGCGAGGTTAGTGATACTTCTCAATTGTACTGATGCAAATATATCATTTATCTTTCAGTTAGCGTAGAGAAGCATGTTGTGTATGAATAATTTACATTAGAATTTGGAGTAACAAAATGTACACTGGAGCTATAATTTTTTCCTGATCAATATCAGTTGTAGTGGTGGTAGAGTGCACGGATCTATATTGACTGTATCGCAAGTGTTAAGTATTACACAAGGAAATTTCCAAGTTGGAAGGTCAGAATGTTTTGACTGGACATCTGCAAAACAAATCTGAACATTGTTAGATTTAAGTATACCATGCCTTCTAATCATTATTACCATAGTAATTGTAGTAAGATGATTAGCATATGCTTGGCGTCCGTATTCTCCTTGTATTGTAGTTTTCTAAGATAGAAGTCAACGATGTAAATTGGACTTAGTCCCTGAATATTTTTTCTTGTTTGGGGGATTTAGTACTGGGGTAAGTCCATGCTTGGGCAAGAGTGTCACTTTATATCTGGTTGAATAAATTTCAAATTTGCATGACGATCTTAATGATAATTACAGCTAAACGAATACACGATTTCCGTTTATCTTAGTTTGGTATTGAGGCTTTGAATTGGGGATTGGCCGTAGCTTTAGCTTCTAACATATTTTTAACTTTGGCTCCTTGCTCTTTTTGGTGATATTACTTTTTCAATAATTCAGAAGCAGTTGAAAGCTGGCGCAATGAAAAGCTGAAAGAAGCGAAGTCAGCTCTTACAGATAAGACTTCCAACTCTACCATCCCTCGTGAAGAGGCAGGTATGAACGTTGATTTTCGGTTATGTCTGTGATAGTTGAGTTGATGGTGTGACACTTAAAATCCTAGATGCTCGTCTCTGTGCAGACTAGTCATACATTTTCGAAACTTTGAGACCTTCTAACTATTGTCAATTTCTAATTCATAGGAATGCTAGCAAGAGCTTTGGAGTCTGATTGGGCCGTGCTTTCTGAAGAAATTGGCCTTTGGGTGCCTTTTGAAGTTTCAAACGAGGAACATGATGACGAACCTGAGGGCGAAGTGGAGTTAGGTAGTATCAGTTTTTCCACTCTATTTTTAATTTTCTTCTTCCTTTCTGTAGACTCTCCTGCATCACCCCACCCAAAACCGTAGCCCTACTCAGGAAATCCCAGCAGTAATGTCTGTTTAATATGAAGAATCAGCATCAGATTGGTCCTGGAAATATGCATACATATACATAGATTTGCGTCCTTGAATCTGGAAATGTTATATTTTGCCATGCGGAAAGTTGTTCCTGTATTTACCAAGTAGACATCCTTTCCAGAGGAGGAAGTTCTTCCTGGCAGGCCCGTCCCATCTGAGTGCCATGCTGAACTCCACACAGATTATGATGGCGCTGCCGTAAGATGGGGTCTTACCCACCACAAAGATAGTGCTGCCGATTGCTGTCAGGCTTGCTTGGACCACGCCAGAAATGCCAAGGAAGGTGAAAAGAAATGCAATGTTTGGGTTTATTGCCCTTCTGAGTTTGGTTGTCATTCGCCAGATATCTATGAACACAAACACCAGGAATGCTGGCTGAAATTTGTAAGTTCTATCCTCATTCATTAGTTTGCCGCTCCCCTAAGTTACTGCAAAATTGCCTAGATTGTTTTGATTCTCATTCTGTCTGAGAAAATATATTTGAAACTACATGTAGATATATCCTCTGATCTAATTATATTTATATTCCTTTCTAGAACCCTCTCTTTTTACACCGGCTAATATACTCTTTCTGATAATCTGAATCCAGGCAGAAAAGCCCCGACTAAATTTTAAGGACAGGTATCCAGAATCGTATCGAAATTCACACCCTTCTGCACCATTAAATGTTCCATGGGTCTCTGGAGTTATCAGTGCATGAGTCAAATGACCAATACTGAAGGTTTGTGATCAACTAGACTAGAGCCTCCTTTCCTTGTAGACTAAAACACACACAACGCTAGCACTGGCAAGCGCTTTGTCATGCCTGCCTGCGGAAATACTTACTCCTTTCAACATATTATTTTTTATGTAAAAGAAATGAAATGGGGAGGAGGAGCATATTCTTTTTGTTTCCTTTTACTCACTTTTTACGTTCTGTGGGGGAAAGGGATTTTGATGAATCAAGTGTTATTTAGCTAGGACTCAGTTTTGGTTTAAAAAAAGAAAAAAAGAAAGCAGTGTCTGACAGACTTGTCTTAGTGGCAAGTATATTCCCCCAAAGCTGGTCTAACACAAAGCCATGTTAACAGATGAGTTGTCAGTTATCTGATAACAAAATTCATTGTATTTGTGGGATGTGGAATCCTACTCATAAATCATAATGATGTACAACTACCTGATGGTGATGTTTATTATTGTTATCCTGTTCCAGTAACCCGGCTGATGGCGAATCATTTTCATTTCTACCCACTCTATCTTTCACTTTTTAAAGATCGTAGAACTATCAGGTTAGGCTTTCGCCACTAAAATTCGATGATTAAAACAATGATGTTTTACTTTTTGACAAGCTACTAAATTAAGTACAATGCCAACTTCCAAGCAAGTGCTGCCATGTGAATAACATCTGATGTTTGTAGCGAAGCCAACTGTGAAAAATATCTGAAGGCATAAGGGATTGTTAAGAGACAGAGCATGTTCGTAGGATTTTTGAAGTTGTCTGCCAGAAAGTTATCGGTTTCGTAAACACCAGTGCTTATGTGATACAAATTATGAGAACACATTGGGCAAGGAAGTGGATGCGAAACTCTAGTTACGATTTACGACTATAAATCCAACATTTTGGAGGTAAATCGAAGGCCATAGGCTTTTCTGAGTAGTCTAAATTTTCCAGATTCCAAGATTTCATCGACAAAATTCGGCAGGAGTAGAAGACAGAACTCTCATCTCAAATTTGAGAAAACAACAATTTTTCACCTGAACCAAACAAAAACAAAAGCGTTTTCATGTGTAAAAATGAACGAGTACAATTTCAAATGAATACGGGAAACAAGGATGCCATATGCAAATGGGGGAAAATGAGAGAAAAAAAAAAAAAATTGCTATTTCCTTATTGCAGTATGCTAGAAGAGCACCTGTCTAGGATTCATATAGATTCTGTTGAGTTTTGTTCCTTGGCACCTATCCGAGTTTTCAGAAAATTGGCAGAGATGTGAAGGCATTTATATAAGACATCAATCAGGCTCAGCATTAACCCAGTCCATCAGATAAACATGTTCCCAAGAATGTGGGCCGGAAACGGGTTGGTAGAGTCTATGGTTCGTTCTCTTCTCAGTGTGAAAATTAATAGTTTTGGATGAAAGTGGTCGCGTCTCACTCTAAGCGACCGAACACATAGTGTTTATATTATTATCCAGCAATTGAAGCGCATTACCAGTGTGAATTTCTCCGAAAATTCGATAAAGATCCAAGAAACCATTTGCGTTTGCTCCGGCGCTTGGGTTGCTTCAAGTTCTTGTTCGAATTTGGCTTATCTCGCACGAGGTAATTTTGGGGCTCAAATCCCCCATTCGCAAGATTAAAAAGTGGAATCTGATCGGATAGGAGGATCAAGCTCAAATTTTCAATTCCAATACCACTTCCTCGGTTGTTATATGACTAAATTAAATAAATTCATAATCAGTGCAGAGGCATTTATATAGATATGGGTTCTGGAGAAGGCAAACCTCATTGGAGTGTGTATGACAGTGTCAAGATCATCGCGGCGACACCTGAAGCTCTGATGGCGGAGATCAACTCAGCAATTTCTAAGCTTGAGTATGGCCGTGCGACAACTATTCTTGACTCGGCAATTTCTAAAATTGACTCCTCCTCTGTGCCCAGAAAGATCTCTGATGCAAGTTTCACGCCTCAATACGATGCCCGTATGGCAGACGAGGCTTATAAAGCAGGGTGTGCTGCTTTGGCTGCTGGCAAGCTTGACGAGGCTCTCCATTCCTTGAACATGTCTCTCTCCAAATGCCCACCTGATAAGACTTCTGCCGTTGCAAAGCTTCAGTCTTTGATTTCTCTTGCATCTCAGCAACTTCAGAAATCTTCTAATTGTAATTGAATCACTTTAGTTTTCTTTATATCACCAGTAATAAAGCCTAATGTTTGTTTCTCATCTGATCATTATACACATTTTTCTGAGCTTCTTCGATCTTATATGCTCTTTACTCTATGATTTGAATCACCCTAAATAGGACTATCTGGATATTTTAACGTGATTCATCTCAATTGATTTCAAAGTCTGAACTGTTACAACTTGCATGGATTGACTGCATTCCGTCTTGAATTTCATGCTAAAATTAACCAAGAACAGCCATAGCCTTTACAGGCTTCAAAGGGCAACGATTGCTGCAGATTTCTAAGACTCAGGGACATTTGTTCCAATTTCCATTCCAGATCTTCAGTAAAACAGAGGGGTCTGGATTTCAAGAAAAGGCATAGGAAATGATTACCTGTGGCCAGCGTTGCTGCACTTTCCAACCACAGCAAGGCAACTAAAGAGTGAAAGCACCAGTTTTTTCTGAATCTACCTTGTTTAGATAATAAATAAATGGTGAATTAGATTATTCTTTTCAATCAGTGTCACAGAATTCACAATCGTTATATATATATATATGTATAGATAAAAGGAATAATATTCACAGTGCAAGTTTACTTTGTGACATAAAGCAGAAAGTCTGATTTGTTCTTACTTCTTCGCACTTCCGGAGGTAATTCGTTTTCATTCACTAGGAAGGGAAGTAGTGTAGCCGGTAAGTTCTCGCTTGAACCTGCCATGAGTCTTTCTCACCTTCTTGTATCGTAATGATTTTTACGTTAACCACCCTTCTAGCTTGAGATATAAACTGAGGCTCTTTAAATATTTTCAAGAGGATGTGATAACGATTTTTGTCGAGATGTTCTCAGGCTCTTGTCCCTTTCTGGATTGTTTTTCCCGAAATAACGTCAATAGGAGGAATAACCATTCTATAACATAACAGTATTTGTTCGGTGGCGTGTCTTGTTAATCATGACTTTAGCTTAAAGTGTATCTATGAATAAGTACCACTACTTTACACAGAATTGATTTAAGTTACCCCAGTTCATCAAAAGGATTTATGGTAGTCAAACAAGTATTCAAGTCTCGAATGGAATGTTATTTTCATTTGTTACAATGTCCAATGTAATTTTAACTTGTCTTTACCTTAAAGGACAGAAAAGCTCAGTGTTTTCAGTACGGTGGAAGGCCAATATCAAGAAAAAGCAAGTCAATGTGTGAATAAATTAAAGTGTTTAGTTGGACATATATTTACCCGTATCTGATAATTTCTTCTGCAAATTTCGACAATGGGTGTCTTCCACCATGAGGAGCCACCAAACGATCCCAAGAGATGCACATGTCTCGCAGCAAATCTCAAGGAAATATTTGCCCATTGTCGTACTTTTGGAGGACGTCTTTCAACTGCAAGCCTCGAGGAAGATTACCCAATCAGCGATTTTGACGAGGAACAGCAAGTAAATTTAATTTACTTCACCACTCAATCTTCACCAATTTGTTTGGAAACGTTTAACCAATATGAATTGAATGATTCCTCAGGTTGTTTCAGCAGTGAGAAGCCGAGCCATGGAAAAGCAGAAGCGCACACCTAGTCTCCTGAGAGATACCTTTTCTTGGGTTTACTCTCCTGCAACAAGAGAATTGTATATCACTCGGATGGCGCCACAAGAAAGGAAGAGCGTTGATCAACCAGATAGCGAGAAGGAAAAGGAAGAATTTTTGTCTGTTGGAAGCTATTTTTCTTGCTCTTGCTGTTCGAGTGCTCTGAGTGGAGAACCATTTTATTCTGTGAAGACAAACTTTTCCAGGAATTCGAGCTTAAATGAACTTGACATGTCGGATTATTGGAGACGCTCAATAATTCAAGAGCTTTGTCATTGCGAAGGATGGCCATTTGGGCTGTGTCGCAAAGCCATCTTACTTCCACCACTGCCCAAGTCGCCTTCTGAGTCATGGTTGTGGCGTACAAAACAACTCGCCACTAAGGATTCCTGAATTGTTATTACTTTCACTATTACATGCTACACATAACATTTTCATTTTATGTTTCCTCTTCTTTCACGGATTGTTTTAGGGAAAATCTAGTTGGAGATTAATGAATAAGAGATAGATTAAGCTCCAACATACATATCATTATCAAAATACTTAGAGTCTTTACTCTTCTGCAACAAAAAGGGTTAAAGAATCATATTGAAACCGGAATGTGTTTTCACCCATTACTGCAACATGATTGTGGGGTTCCGTTAATGCTTATATATGTTTACTTCTTCCATGGGTGAAATTATTTGTGAGTAGTGGGGTGCTTACATGTGTCAGAAAATGGTGAATTTCAATACACAAATACTGTGAGTGCTTACTTACATGTGTCACCTGAAATCATATCTGTACTAACAGACGATGCATGTAGATTACAAACAAGGTGTAGCAACTCGAGAACTAACTTTCCTTACTCACAATTCACATTGAAAAGAAGAAATATAAAGATTCCTTGCTAGATTATACAAGATTATAACAAAACAAACTGAAATAGGAAAACCCAAAGTAAAAGGATTATCACAGATGCCAGAGTTTGTGAGAAAATATTACTTCGGCTTCTCATATATTCCATTTAACAAATGGCTCTTATTTCACTCTTATTTTCATGCCATCAAACGTTTGACAAGAAAAATTACAGAAGCAAACACATCAGATCGTCTATGCCCTTTGCTCAATATATGAACCCGACAGCCCAGAAGTTCCAAGAACAGTAACCTGCAACGAGAACCCCAGTGTTAAGCAGGAATTGGAAACTGATCTTGCAATATTTAATATATATACAAAGAAAAGACTGCTGTCAGAAAATGTACTAGGAAGTAAATACCAAGGAGTAGGAATGAAGGAGTTACAATGATAGTCCATTAATTGCTGCATAAAATGATTGGTGTTGCAGATACACATTTGACTGCACATTCAGAGTAGTGATAATTGCACAGTGATGTGTCCCAGTGTGCATTATATGAGATGTCAAATTAAAATTTTAGTATAGTACTCTTAGTTTGGTTTAATGTCTAGTCCTCTTAATAACGTGCTGCTGAATGGTGTACATATATAGAGGGACTCGTACACTTTCAAGACAAAGAAAATGATTGGCGTTGCAGATAGACACCAAATATAAATCCAACCAGACACGCAGCTGGTAACTGTAAGTTAAATGCATAAAATTATAAAATACCTTTCCCCACTCAGAATTGAGGCCACCGCATCTCACTTTCAAATGTATCATCTTTGTTCCCAACTCTTGCTCTACCTTCTTCCGCAGGTAGCCCTCGTCTGGTTCAAAGGAATTCAAATAGGTGGTGTAACGATTGAAAACAGTATCGAGTGCTTTCTTTATATAATCAGGCACAGGCTTTACATCCTACATAAATATTTTAATCATCAGACTAATGCGATGGGTAAATGAGAAGCAAATGCAACACTTTGTACTTCTACAAGAAAATACCTCGCCACTCAATCCAATGGCGTCATCAATTTCCATTTTTAATGTGACAAGTATCCCACCAAACTCCTCAGAAGCCTCGGCTGAACGAAAAACATTTTCCACAACTTTCTTTCCAGCTTCGTCATCAGTACTTCTAGATAGTGCTGCCTTCACACCATTAATGAGAGGATCTTTTAGCTCATCCCAACTAGCGGCCATTAAATCCTTGAAAGCATTTTGAAGCTCAGAGTCGGTTATGACAGGCATGTGTGATACATCTTCGCTATAAAATCGGACACTACCTATGCCGGTTGAAAGAGGAGTCCTGCATTCTGCAGGGTTTTTTCACACACAGCTAATTCAGTGTACGATAACCATCTCCAAGCATATACTCTAATTGAATAATAATGAATAATCAAACAAAATCTCGACAGTTTTGTAATGAATAATGGATTCAGAACTTTGCATGTCGATGGACAATTTCGAATCCAATTTTAAGCAATGTCAAACCAGAAGGCCATTGTCATTACAAAATTATAACAAACAAAGTTTTGTTAAGTTACCCTATTGTCTACAAAATGCTTTATGTTGCACTCATGCATATATAATTTTTTTTGCTTTCATAGCCAATTACTTAATATGACAAACTGTTTTCTACAGCATGGCCAGAAATAAACGAATGGAATTAAATGTATAGAAACAACTAGTTTAATCTGTAGAAAGGTTTCGTCGACAATTTGCTTTACAAAGTTGAATTATCTTCCGACGTAAACTGCATAAACTAAAAACATTCTGGAGTTATATAAAAACAACACTTCTATGTTATCTTTTTTAATACCAGTCTAAAAAATGTTTTTCCAGAAGCTTGTATTGTCACTTTCGGAGTTATTTAACAATGTCAACGAGTGTAAAATCAGGACAACGAAGAATCAACCCACAACCTGCTATAGCGAAGTAAAGAATATTGTTATATCAAAGTAATTGTAATTTAAACTTCAGTTCTTATTCGTAGATAAATCACACATCATTATAATGAACCACAACTCCAAAATCCAATTTAATATATAATTGAAATCAAATAGATTTTCAGGAAATTTGATGTAGTTTTGCGTGTTTGTGGCGTGTCAGAATTTAATTTTGAGCACAAAATTTTACCTTAAAAAAGAAAATGGATCGTAACAGAGTAGCGGATATAATCTCGGAGCAATTTAGCAAAGAAGGAAAATGGTTAAAAGACGGAGAGAGTACCTGAAGGATGCCGATCAGGAGAAGCAGACACATAAGATGATGATAGGTTAAAAAGGCTTCGAACAGCAAAATGGCGGTGCTGACCAAGAAGGACGCCGCGCAGATGGTGGTTGTTGGAGGCGGTGAAGCTATAAGATCTGGAGCAGAGTGATCGGTATAGTGATCTCAGAGTCATCATTTTCTCCATCTTTCACTTGTCAGAGAAACAGACTATTGGGTCGACTACACCTGCAGCGCCTATTTTACTCCTTTAATCGGTGGGGGATCTCTATAAATAAAAAAATTTCAAGTAAATTGCAAGCGAACAAAAAAACACAGCATCGACTAATAATCTGAGCAAATTTCATACAGGATTAACCTTTTCTGCAATCATTTGAAGGAACGACAAAGAAAAATCAATTTTTTTTGGGAGGTGAACTGAGCTATCTCTTTTTTCAAGACCAACATCCAAACAAGCAGTCTATAGAAAGCACTATTCTCATTCAGCCAACATCCAAACAAGCATTGAAGTAAAAGGATCAATCAGTTATCAACCTTTGAAATGCATTCAAGGCACAAAATGGAATCAATCAATTAAAACGTCGACGATATAGCTAGTCAATTGATGAAACAAAATGCAATACTTCAAATAGAATCTAAATTATAAATTTTTGTAAAACCCGAACTTTGAAAGGGCAAGTATCTGTGACCGGCAGTTTATAGAAAACTATCATAAAGAAGAAATATAGCAAACAAAGATATCTGAATTAAAGAAAGGAAATTCCTAATTTGCTAGCAGATGGGAACAAGAAGACCCGCATACGTGAACTGAACTGATGTCCGAGAGAGAACACGATGTTTGTTGGCTGAGTGAAAGAGCGGACTACCGAGCTCGTGAAAATGGGGGAGGGTCGATAGAATTTTATATATATTTTTAACTTTTTTTTTTTTTTAGACTTTTATGTACTCATCGGCCTCTGGTTAATTGGGTTGAGCTGCAAAATCTAAGCCCAAGCCCAGAAGTACGACTTCCAGAAAAACCAAAAAAAATGGCGTTGGGAGATGGGTAAAACCGTAGAAGTACCACAATGAAGTGCCGCCGGGCCATGGAATGGTCAAAATTCTAGCAAGACCTGCAATTGCTTGATAAAGTCATCCGTTAGAGAAAACGAGAGGTGGAGAACCTTTATATGCTATCTATAATGGTTCAATGGCTCCCTCACTCTTTGCTATCTCTTTCTGCATTCTTGCTTATCCACATTAAGTCCCATGGATTCATCATCAAGCTCAAGCAACTCAGACCCAGATATAGTTTATGATATGCCCCCACTCCTCCGAGTCTTCAAAGATGGCCGCGTGGAGAGGTTCATAGACACCGATGTGTTCCCCCCTTCCATTGATCCTCAAAACGATGGCGTTTCAAGCAAGGACGTACCCATTGTTCCTGAATTGAGTATCACTGCCCGTCTCTTCCTCCCAAAACTCACCCACCTTACCCAGAAGCTCCCTCTCCTAGTTTACTTCCATGGTGGCGCTTTCTGCATCTCGTCACCATTCACATCCAAATATCACAATTATGTTAAGGCCGTTGTTGACAAAGCCAAGGTTGTTGCAGTTTCTGTCAACTACCGGTTAGCCCCAGAGCACCCGATGCCAACTGCATACGAGGATTCTTGGATTGCGTTACAATGGGTTGCTTCCCATCGACGAGATCGTGGACCCGAATCTTGGTTGAATGACCATGCTGATTTTGAAAGAGTTTTCCTCGGAGGAGAAAGTGCTGGTGCTAACATAGTTCATAATTTGGCAATGGCGGCCGGGGACCCGGACGTGGAGCTTGGGATGGACATTCTTGGGGCTGCTTTGGTACACCCGTTTTTCTGGGGCTCGGAGCCCATCGGGTCATAGGTGCATGCGAGTCCGGGTTGAAGGCAAGTGTGGATCGAGTATGTCCTTTTGTGTGCCCATCCATGCCGGATAACGATGACCCACGGGTTAACCCGTTGTATATGGTGCGCCCGGCTTCGCAGGGTTGGGTTGCAGGAGGGTATTGGTGTGTGTGGTCGAGAAAGATATATTAAGGGACAGAGGGTGGCTTTCCTATAATGCATTGGGCCGGAGCGGGTGGTTGGGTGTCGTCCAAATGGAGGAGACAGAAGGCGAGGATCATGGATTTCATCTCTATAATCTGGCCTCTAAGAAGTCACATGATTTGATCAAGTGTTTGGCTGACTTCTATAATAGGGATACGCCTCCTTTAATTTAAGGAATTCATTTCATATCCCAATATTTATCATATTACTGTAATTTATATAATATGATATAAAGTCCTTTAGCTTTATTGTTGTGGTGTGGGTCTCTTATGTAACATCATAAAGACAGAATCATAATTAAGATTCATTGAATTTTGGATGGGGACGCAATAAATTCTTGTTGATTAAGGCAACCCAAAGTTGAACCTTTTTGCGTTGGGACGGTGGATCTCGTCAGAGGATGAACCTACCTTGTAGCCAGTAGAAAAGCAGAAAGAAGACTAGACTAGTGTGATTTGATGTTGGTTGGTTAACCAAAATAAGCATGCTCAGCTCAATCTTTTTAAATTAACTTTAATATCTTCACTAATATTGGTACATATCGTAAAAGCTCTGTCCTTTGTTTTTACGCCATTCTTATTATTATCTGCAAAGTTCTTTACTGTATGTTCACGAAATTATTTATTTCCATTTTCTTTTGTTTGTTGGTTGTCAATCATTCAAATTAATATACAGCTTACAGATAGAGATGAGATTTTGTGAAGATTTTCTTCTTCTGTTTTCTGGTTCTCCCATTAAACCCTCCAATAAAGTCAAATTTCGATTAAGACATTACTAGAAAAAAAAAAAAAAAATTTTACTACTGTAGTCAAAGGACTCCTTCGAATTCAGACATGGAAGTATTTAATTTGCACAGTTAAAAAATCTCTTACTTTACATAAGACAAGACATTACCCCAATTTCTACACACACAAACTTAAAAAGCTATTACTTGTATGTACGGGTCATGAACAAGATAAAAGAAACAATTGTTGCAATTCGTTGTAAATACACACTCTCATACACTGCTCTCCTTGTCTGAGACAGAGTCTGTCTCTGAAATGGATTCAGTCAATCCAGAAATCTCTCTTGAAGTTCCACCTTACCTTCGAGTGCTCAAGGACGGAACCATTGAGAGATTAGCAGGGACCCAAGTTGTTCCTCCTGGTCTGGATTCTCAAACCAACGTTGTATCCAAAGACATCATCATAATCCCAGAATCCGGTGTATCAGCCAGGCTATATCGTCCTAACTTTACCACCGAAACTCTTGACAAGCTTCCTCTACTCATCTATTTTCATGGTGGAGCCTTTTGCATTTCTTCGGCCTCCGATCTGCCTTACCATAATTGCCTCAATAGAATTGTAGCAGAGGCTAAGGCTGTTGCTGTTTCAGTCAATTATAGGCTAGCACCCGAACATCCCCTTCCAGCAGCATTCCAAGACTGTTGGGCAGCGCTTCAATGGGTGTACTCACATAACAAGCAAGATCCTGAAGCTGAACAAGGTCATGAGAGCTGGCTCAAAGACAAGGTTGACTTTAACAGAGTGTTCTTGGGAGGTGATAGCGCAGGTGCTAGCATTGCCAACTATTTGGCCATAAGGTTGCATGTGAAGGTCCCAGGTCTTATTCTGGTGAATCCTTATTTCTGGGGAAGGGACCCTATTGGAGTGGAGATCACTGACCCAGTAAGGAAGCAAATGGTGGACAAGTGGTGGGATTTTGTTTGTCCATCTGATAAAGGGAACGATGATCCACTTATCAATCCCTTTGTGGAAGAAGCACCCAAGCTTGAGGGGTTGCAGTGCGACAAGGTGCTTGTTATTGTTGCCGAGAAAGACATACTAAGAGACAGAGGTATCCTTTATCATAAACAATTGGTCAGCAGTGGTTGGAAAGGAACGACAGAGCTTTTCGAAACTCAAGGCGAGGATCACGTGTTTCACCTCTTCAATCCAGATAGCCAGAAAGCCGACAACTTGTTTAAACGATTGGCTTCTTTTATCAACCTCCAATAAACAAAAGGCAGAATTCAATTTTATTTCTCGATTGATATTGTTATGGTTTGTATTGTTTACATTTTTTTTTTTTTTTTTGGGTTTCCATTATCATTTCTTTTCTGTCCCTTTATAGCCTCAGCAGTGTTGTATGTTATACAAATAAGTTGATATGGTTCAGTGTTTCCAGCCAAATCTACGTTAATTAGTTTGAAATCAAACAATTTATAGTGCTTAAAATGTTAAATCTGGTGAAGTGTTTTGCATATAAATTTTTGTAGTACTTAGGGCATACCCCTTTACAAAATCAAATCGCCAACCATGAAACCCAATTTCGGACTTGAGCCAATTCATCCATTCTGAAAAAGCAGAGCAGGGGAGACAAAGTGAAGGGAGAGAATCAATGGGCTTGATTCCGTGTTAGTGAGTGATTAATAAACGGTGAACAGAGAATGACCAAAAGAGGAAGCCAGGTTAGTGTGAATATAAAATATAAGCTTCGGATTTATTAGAGATAAGAACCATAGCCGAGTTAAAATCACAATTGATTTACGTCGTTTCTTTTTCTTTTTTCAACTTTTTCTGTTCCCTTAAATTTCCATCACATTTTTTAGTTATATTTGAATTAAAGTATATAAAGAAATTCTCGATACAAGAGAAGCATCCAAAGTATAATAATATATGTACTGATGAATCATGAATCCATCTCAAGAGAAATTTAGCTTCCTGGGCTTTTATGGTTCTCCAACTGGAATTGAAATCTTATTTTATTTTTTTACACAACGAAATTTGTATTGTTCAAGGTGCATTGACATATGCATCAAATGGCTTCCTTGGTATTTCCATTGAGTGTCTGTGATTTCCTGAATTTTCTCTCGTTGGATAGTAGTCTCGCAAACCTGCACCAACACGCTACTTGATTAATTTGCTCGATTATTAAGTTACCAACAATTAATTAAAATAAAGTTGTAGTTTAAGATTAACGGATCAGACACTACAGTAATTGAGAACTTGGCATTATCTTTATTTAATTTTTGCACCTCTTGAGAGCCTCCTCGTTGGTCTCATGATTAGCAGGTTCGTAAATGCCAGTGTCCAAATTAACCCTTGAAATGGGTTTCTTTAACAATTGCTCACCAATTAAAACAAGATTATTTAAATTCTCCCCTGTAGCCAAATCAACCGAAGATGTGTCCCCATTTAACGCATCCTCCTGCATTTTTTTATACAAAAATATTGCAATTATTACACTTCAAAGTTTCAATTATTATCGTCATTAATTCTTAGATGTTACAAAGATATTTCTTACTTGAAAATATAAATTCGAGGATGATGATGCATATACCTGAATTCTGAGGTAACTTGGCTCAGAGTGGAGGGCTTGAAAAGCACCGGAGAGGTATAAGGCAACCATATAAGAACTGGCTTGAGTAAATGCATCAATCAAAGGTGTCGAGCCACCAGTTGTTAGCCACCCTAAGATGCCCCATTTAGCTGCTTCTTTCGCACTGTACTTCACTTCTGCATTGTATTTCACTTCCACTTTGTTGGAACCGGTTCCTAGTGATATCACCAAAAATCTTTCATATGCCAAAGGTGATATTGGTGAGAAATCAGTGCTTCCTCCATGGATTTCTCTTGTCACTTCACCTATAGCAACCAGTGTCTACAAGCAGACACAATTAATTGATGAATCAATTTTTGCTATATATTTAAGGTATTATAGTCAGGATTTATATATTACATATATATACCGGATTGTTTGCAGCAACTCCTCCATCAATAAGGTTAAATTCTCTTGTTACTTCCCCTTCAGAGTCTTTGGCTTCAAAATAATGAGCCGGGAGATAGGTCGGTGCTGCTGAAGTTGCAATACATATATCTGAGAGTTTGGCATCTAAGCTTGGATTCCTTTTCACCTGTTGCACCAAATCAACATAAATATTACTTAATCAGGATAGATGACAAAGTAACTACTTCTTGATTCCTCAACGTTTAGTGTAGGAGAATTGAAAATCAAAGAGAAGATCGATGATATTTAACCTGAAAGCTGGAAAAGATTGTGGGCTGAAGGTGCTTGATGTCGAAGGTTGGGATAACAACGTTGGTCAATGTTTGGTGGAGTTTGGTTCCACCTAGTTTTTCCTTAATTAGTTTATGTAAGTACTTCCCGTTGTACTTAGGTCTTGATGAGGCTTTGATCATATTCGCAGCATTACAAAGTAATTTACGTCTGTTCAAATAAATATACCAGGATTTTTATTTTTTATATAGTTCCAATCCGTATCAGGGAATATAGATAATAATAACAGTATAAGGTATATATACAAAGGTGATTCAATTAAAGGAATATACTATACTTGTTCTGCGGGAAGATTTTTGGGGAGTTTTCAAGGTAAAAGTTCTTGATTTCTGAGGCTGAACATAAGGGACGGTTCTTCTCATTGGGGGAAGCCAGCATGGCAGTGACTAAGCGGCCCGTGCTTGTGCCAGCAATAACGTCAAAATAATCAGCCAGTCTTGCATCTTCACCGTCCAACTTCTGCAGTTGCAGTGCATCATACAATTTAATTAGAATGCATGGTAAATTAAAGAATGATAGCTAGCTAGCTATATATGGGTATGGGTACCTGAAGTTCTGACTCTAGGAAACCAAGAATAACTCCAGGAATGATTCCCCTTATTCCACCACCGTCAATACTGAGAACAGTAATAAGGTTCCTACATTTTGGAGGTAGTAGTAAGGATGCCTTATTTTCTTCCATGGAGTCCAATCGATGATGAGATATATATTTGCTAACTTACGCTATGAACTTCTAAGATATGCGATAGTAGGATGAGAAAGATGGTTAACTATCTATATACATAGACTCTCACTCTCGGCAATATTAGTTTCCAACAGCTTTCTACATTGCGTATGAGGATTCTGATCTGGTCCCTTAATTAGAAGCTAGCTTGCGTACCGACGTCTAAGAATTGTACATTGATTAATACCCTCGCTGGTCCCTCAATTAGAGGCAGCTAGCTAGCTTGCGTATGAAGGTCTAAAATGTAGTAAATATATATATATATATATATATATATGATTGTTCAACCTTGCCAGCTAGGCGACGAATATGGTTCACATATACATACCTAAACATTAAACATGCATGAATGGAAGTCCTCAGGATGAGGATGAGGGATTAGCACATTTTAAAGATTAAAGACGACATTCATGCAGGCTGGCCGGTGTTCAAATGCGAAGATGATGTATGACTTTGGTAGCTGGCCCATCAATTTTTTATTTTCTTTCCTTTCAACCATATCTGCACTTGCTTGCGTAAACACTCCTTTTCCCAAAAGAGTAAAAATGGTCCCAATCCATAGACTTAGACTTTAAATATTTTTCCTGTTCATTCAAGTCAGAAGAGACTTGTATGTGCCTAGAAAATGACATGCGTCTCGCCAGTTCGTAAGGACTACATTTCGACCATACGTTCTATATCGCGCATTCCAGGTGCTGCTCAGTATTATTTGCTTTTTTTGAGTTAGGCAGCCAAATATTTTCATGCCTTCAAGCTTTGAAGGTTTGCAGAAATGCTTCGCAATTTAACAATTAATAAATTTCTATGTTTATATGTTTAAAAAAGTTATACACATATTGTATGTATTTTTTTTAAAAAAATAATTACCATCAAAATATATAAATATATATAATTTTGCAGAGGCTCTAGATTTAGATTTCCACGTCGTTTTCTTTATCACTTTGAACTTGTTGGTTCCTCTCGTTTAAAATTAATGTTTTAGCATCTCTACATTAATATATAAAATGTGCAATTTCAGTTCTTTATCTTTGAACCAAAATTTCTCATATGCAGATTAAGTTGTAAAGTTCTCTAATTCATGACAATCTCATCATTCATGCTATAATAAAAAAAAGAAGAAGAAGTGAATACTAGGTATTTGATATTTTCGTACACATATAAAAGGTAGTCTAGAAAAAGAAATTTGGACGTCTTGGGTCGTTTGGAAAAGATCGTAATGATACGGCGTGGAAATAAGCCGAATTAAATTGAATTAAAGTTTCATTTATATAAAATTTAGTAAATTTAAGTTTGACTCTTTTAATTGATGAATAATTTTTTTTTTATTCAATCTCAGTTTACTTTAAAATTCATGAGTTCGAGCTCGCTCAATTAAGTAAATTGTATATTAATCATATTTATTTAGTAAAATAAATAAAATATTATTTTACAGTATTAAAAATAAACATTATTCAATAAATAATTTTAATAAAATAACAAAAAAGGATATAAAATCATTATAAACATTATAAAATAACTCTCTAATCATATGTGCTTTGTTGAAAATAGATAAAGCCTTATATAATTATGGTATCAAAACCTATAAAAAAAAAGCAAAATGTCCAAGTTTATATATTTAAGAATATATTTATATAACATGGATTATCTATAATGATATAATAATAAATATGCAACATACTATACTTTTTTTGTTTATATATATACACACACAGACGAGGCAACTCACCAGCTAATAAATTAAACTTATAAAAACTTAACCTTAGCTCTTTTAACAAATAGAGTTAAAATTGTTGACTTAAGCTTAATTCATTAACTCATGAGTCAAATTTATCGAGCCATTAGTGGGCCAAGCTAATTTAGTTTACGAACCAATTCTATTTATTTCCATTCCTAATAAGAATATACAGTTTTATCTCCTTTTACACGTTTAAAATTACAATAATTTTTCAGATAACAAAAAATATAATTAACTTAAACTAGTAAGTATAACTTTAGGAATTATAATTGGTAGATTAGATTAAAAAAAATTGTTATCAGATATCACAAATTACAAATTATTTATATTGAATTAAAACTTAGGACTTTTTGAGTTTCACGACATATTAAATTTGTAGTGACTGATAATAAACGATAGTATCTCGTCTGTGGGTGAGGGGAGCTCATTCAGAATCAGGACGTTACAAACTCTGAAAGAATTACTACTATGCCCAGTTTCCTACTGGGACTGATTTTTTTTTTAATTTTTTTTCTTCCTTATTACAAAATTAAAAAGCAAAGAACGAAACGATGCATGACTAGTTTATGGACTGGCAACATTTGGCTTCTTGGGCATTTACATTGTGTGTAGGAGATTTCCTGGATTTCCTCTCCTCGGATAGTAGCCTCGCAAACCTGTATGCACCAACAATACTTAATTGGTTAATTTGTTGGAATATAAATTTAACAACAATTAATGAAAAAAGTTGTATGTAGTTTTATAGGAATTAATATTGCAATAATTGAGCACGTTAGTAATATCATTATTATATAGCTTTAATTTAATGCTTAATTTTATTATATATTGAGTACCTCTTGAGAGCCTCCTCGTTGGTCTCATGGTTAGCAGGTTCGTGAATGCCAGTGTCCAAGTTTACCCTTGAAACAGGTTTCTTCAACAATTGCTCACCAATTGCAACAAGATCATTCAAATTCATCTTTGTGGCTAGATCAACAGAAGATGTGTCCCCATGTAAGGCATCCTCCTGCATTTTTTTATTAAAAAGTGTTATAATTATTACATTTCTTTTTCTTTTTAAACATGAAAAATTTAATTGTTACTGTTATTCTTAGATGTTATATATATATATATATATATATATATATATATATATATATATTTCTTAATTACTTGAAATAAATTCGAGGAGGATGCATATATTAATATTAACCTGAATTCGGAGGTATATTTTCTCGTTGTCAAGGGCTTGAAAAGCAACGGAGAGGTTGAAGTCAACCATATCGGAACTAGCATGAGTAAATACATCGACCAAAGGAGTAGAGCCATTACTGGTTAGCCACCCTAAGACACCCCACTTAGCTGCTCCTTCTGCACTGTATTTCTCTTGGACTTTTTGGGAACCGGTTCCTAATGATATCCCCAAAAATCGATCACATGCTAAAGGTGATATTGGGGACTCATCGCGTCTTTCTTCATTGATTTTCCTTGTCACTTCACCCATAGCAACCAGTGTCTACAAGCACAAAATTAATGATCAATTCTAATTTGCTATATATATATATATATATATATTATGATAATTCAGATAGTATATATACCGGATTATTGGCAGCAACTCCTCCATCAATAAGGTTAAACTCTCTGATCACTTCGCCTTCAGAATCTTTGGCTTGAAAATAATGAGCTGGGAGATAGGTTGGTGCCGCTGAAGTTGCAATGCATATATCAGAGAGTTTGGCGTCCAAGCTTGGATTCCTTTTCAACTATTGCACCACGTCAACGTAGATATTAATTAATCGCGAACTAACTATTTCTTTATTCGACAGAAGAATAAAAAATTATTGACTTATTGAGGAAAAAATATTAAAGAAAAAAACCTCATCAGCTTTTAGTTATTTGAAAAGAATTGTGGAAGAACTGAAGGGTATTAATTAAAGTATCCCCATTTTTAATTAATACACATTCAAAAGTTTTTACATAAACGGCCTTAAATAGCTGTTTGGAGCTTATATAGTTCTAGAAAGTCATTTATGTGAAATTTTTTTTGTTTAATGACTCTTTTTCTTAAAAATATTTTAAAAATATGTGTGTTAGTTAAAAATAGGGTACCTTAATTAATATCCAAAATTGAAAATCGAAGAGAAGATGATGAACCTGAAAGCTGGAAAAGATTGTGGGCTGAAGGTTCTTGATGTCGAAGGTTGGGATAACAACTTTGGTCAGTGTTTGATGGAGTTTAGTTCCCCCTAGTTTTTCCTTAATTAGTTTATGTAAGTACTTTCCGTTGTACTGTGGCCCTGATAGAGATTTGATGATCGTCGCAGCATTACCAAATAATTTACATCTGTTCAAAACAAACATGCCAACATTTTTATGGACAATGATAATGACAATATCCATATATACAGATACATATAGTATATAGAAAACTGATACAATTGAAGGAATATAGTATAGTACTTGTTCTGTGGGAAGATTTTTGTACAGTTTTCAAGGTAAAAGTTCTTGATTTCTGAGGCTGCATATAATGGACGGTTCTTCTCATTGGGAGCAGTCAGCATGGCAGTGACTAAGCCACCTGTGCTTGTGCCAGCAATAACGTCAAAATAGTCAGCAAGTCTTGCATCTTCACCATCCAGCTTCTGCAGTTGCAATGCATCATACAATTTAATTAGAATAATATAATATGAATGATAAACTAGAGAATGATAGCTAGCTAGCTAGCTATAAATATTATTTATGGCATGAGTACCTGAAGTTCTGATTCTAGGAAACCAAGTATAACTCCTGGAATGATTCCCCTTATTCCACCACCGTCAATGCTGAGAACAGTAACACGGTTACCTGGAGTTACCTTATTTGCTTCCATGGGGTCTAAAATGGGATATATTTAGAGTACTTGTGTCAGAAAGATATGAAGAGAGAGACTTGGAGGAAAATTAAAGCTTGGGACTCTTAAGATATATATAGATGCCATTGTCGGATGAGAAAGATGGGCATATATAGACTATGAATCCTGCATTAATTTCCAAGAACCTTCTTTTTTGCATGCTTTAAAAAATAAAAATAAAAAACTTGACCTGCTTTCCGCCTTAAGGCGTCTTGTTTTGACAGCAAACTTGTATTTGTGCATGGAGCGGGAATTACAGTTGAGACTCTAAGTAGAAAGACTTGTAGGTTTGAAGGTTAAGTAAGTAAAAATATAGACTCCCTCCCAAGCTAGCTAGGATGCAAACAGTCTCTATCTACTAGTAATGAGGCGAACCATGCATGGCGCTCTCATTGAAAATTCTTGATTCACTTCTTTTTTCCTATCTAGCTAGTTAGTAACATGCTAAAATCTAGCCAGATACAATGTGGCCAGCTAGAGAAATCAAATTGACAATTATATTTTGAAGTTCACAAATTCTCAAAAGGCGACGTCAAAAAGAAAACAATGTGTTGGGCCCGGGAGATGTCCAGATAACCGGGGGATCACAATTTGCGTGAAAGGATATATTTCATGGGCTTGACACCACCTTCCAACCCAAAAGCTTAAGCTATTAAGTGTGTGGGTCTCTCCATTATATGTATCCTTCACCTCTCTTTGATTTGTCCGATGTGGGACTTACTTCACACTTGAATTCCCAACAATCTCCCCCTCAAGTGTGAGCCTCTTCCACATCGGGCCTTTGAACCATCTCCCCCTTGAGCGGATAACAAAACAATGTGTTGGGCCCGGGAGATGTCCAGATAACCGGGGGATCACAATTTGCGTGAAAGGATATATTTCATGGGCTTGACACCACCTTCCAACCCAAAAGCTTAAGCTATTAAGTGTGTGGGTCTCTCCATTATATGTATCCTTCACCTCTCTTTGATTTGTCCGATGTGGGACTTACTTCACACTTGAATTCCCAACAATCTCCCCCTCAAGTGTGAGCCTCTTCCACATCGGGCCTTTGAACCATCTCCCCCTTGAGCGGATAACACTGGGTGGATCTGCTACTCACCCCACAACTTGTCCATTATCCTTGGACTCCATCGCTCATCTTTGCCCCAAGCTGAACCTCGGCTCTGATACCACTTGTTGGGCCCGGGAGATGTCCAGATAACCGGGGGATCACAATTTGCGTGAAAGGATATATTTCATGGGCTTGACACCACCTTCCAACCCAAAAACTTAAGCTATTAAGTGTGTGGGTCTCTCCATTATATGTATCCTTCACCTCTCTTTGATTTGTCCGATGTGGGACTTACTTCACACTTGAATTCCCAACAATCTCCCCCTCAAGTGTGAGCCTCTTCCACATCGGGCCTTTGAACCATCTCCCCCTTGAGCGGATAACACTGGGTGGATCTGCTACTCACCCCACAACTTGTCCATTATCCTTGGACTCCATCGCTCATCTTTGCCCCAAGCCGAACCTCCTAAAAATATTTGAAGTATCAAATTAGTATATTGAGTTATTATTCACATAATTGTTTTCTCATACTTTTGATATTTTAATTAGTATCGCATGAAAGAACTGTTAGTATTTCACTTTCATTGACTTGAGGTCAGAACTTCAATTAAAAGACGATAGTCGTGGATCATTGTGTTGGGCCCGGGAGATGTCCAGATAACCGGGGGATCACAATTTGCGTGAAAGGATATATTTCATGGGCTTGACACCACCTTCCAACCCAAAAGCTTAGCTTTTGGGTTGGAAGGTGGTGTCAAGCCCATGAAATATATCCTTTCACGCAAATTGTGATCCCCCGGTTATCTGGACATCTCCCGGGCCCAACACAATGATCCACGACTATCGTCTTTTAATTGAAGTTCTGACCTCAAGTCAATGAAAGTGAAATACTAACAGTTCTTTCATGCGATACTAATTAAAATATCAAAAGTATGAGAAAACAATTATGTGAATAATAACTCAATATTATCATATTTTTATCTTAAATATATTTTAGACAAAACATTCATTAGATTTTGAAATTTAGCTTCTTCTTTTTTTTTTCTAAAAATATTTGAAGTATCAAATTAGTAGTTCAGATAACACGTTCAAAATTACATTACTTTGGATATGTTTTGATATTAAAAAGTATATGGTAGCATTCATTAACGTGGGTTCGTGTATATATCAATTTTACAAGATATGTATGGTTGAAGTGTAACCTCATCATATCTTGTATATTAAGTGTATATATTATAATTAATATCATTAGACGATAAAAAAAAAGGGGAAAGTGCATGCGTACGTGGATAGAAGTTGTACATTAATAACCCCGCTGGTCCCATAATTAGAAGCTTGCGTATAAAATCTAAGTTTGATTGTTCAAACTTGCTATACAACGAATTCATAAGGTTCGCATTTATACACATATATTTAGCATCATAAGCATGTGCATGCATTCACCAAGGCGAGGCAATAATATCGGAGTCGAATATGCATGATGAAATTTGGCACATTTTTAAATATATTATTTTCATAATTATCCCTTTGCCACGATTAAATATTTTCCTTTCCAATTTTAGACCAGGGAAGGGATGTCAAACAAGGCGGATGAAAAAATTCTTGCCACTAAAATCAGCCTAAACAGAAAGGGTATGGATATCCTTATATAAGATATAGCAATGAAAAATTTCTCAATGTAATCATTTCTTTTTTCTAAATAAATGTTGTACTTGTAAGGGCTTCTGTATTATATATAGACCTGATAAGATGAGAAAAGGGTTGGCTGCGAATTCTTGATGTCGAACGTAGGAATGACAACGTTGATAAGGGTCTCGTGCAACCGAATTTCTCCAAGCTTCTGCTTCACCATCCAATGAAGGTATTTCCCATTGTATTTGGGTCCACCTAATGATCTGATTACCTTGGCTAACACTGTCCCACAAATGCCTCTGTGTCAATGAATCTCCAACAAAAACGAAAATTCTCAACAGTATACTATTCGTAAATACAAATGCATGTTCAATATATATACCTCGGTTGTGGGAAAACTTTTGGGCAGTGGTCTAGATAAAAGGGCTTTATATCTTTAGCAGCCAATAGTGGACGCTTCTTTTCATTTGGAGCTGTTAACATGGCGGTCATTCATAAGACCTCCGTGCCTGTTCCTGAAATCACATCAAAGGAATCTGCAAGTCTTGCATCTGCACCATCTAGCTCCTGTACGTCCCCATGCGTATAAATTAAGATAATAGCATATATATATATATATAACTATTTATTAACGGTTTGTTATGCAGAAGTGCAATAATGAATAATATGCCCATGCCTGTTGAAACCAGTAGTGTTATTAATTACCTGCTGTTGTGATTCAAGGAAAGCAAGAATAGTTGCGGGGATGATGCCCCTAATACCACCCCATCAATGCTTAGAATGGTGATTAGGTTTCCATAAGTTGAGGGCTGAATCTGTTGAAGGGATGACTTCGTTCTCTCCATTGATTAATTAATAATGATCCATGTGGAAAATGGGAAAGCTTATACTGCCAATTAAGCCCGCTTTGTAAATTTGAAGAATGAGGTTTCTGCAGACAAACTAATTGAAAGGAGAACAGCTTGTAGTTTGTTTTCTTGGTAAACAAAATTATATCCGTATATGGAAGGAATGAGAAATGCAGAAGAAAGATTCTAGTTTAATTTGCAATTTGGATGTCATGTTCATCTGCTAAATGTGCTATTTATAGTTGTGCATGGGGATTTTCCATAGATATGCGCGCAGCGCGCATATCTTTTGACACTTTTATTAATATTTCTCTTTTTTTTAAAAAAAGAAAAAACAAAAGAGATATACACCAGTATATTTACACTAATCAATTTACAAAAAAACATTTCCTGCATTTCCTCAGCTTAAAGTTTAAGAACGAAGAAAGTTGAGGGAAGACACAGTCAGAGTCTATGAACCTCTGTCTTTATCACGGGTCCTCCGTTGAAGTTTTCTTGACGTGTATGCGCCAAGAAAATGACATGTGTTCCATTGCCGCCGGCTGTCTCACAGAGAGCACCGTACGAGGTTTACATATGCCACGCGCCCTCACGTTCGTGTCAGTCACGCTCTATGTGATGCTCGCATCGCTTGCGTTCTCTTCGTGGCCAAAGCAATAACTAACCACATGAGTCGCTGGTTGGAGATTGCAGATCGTGTGCGGTGACATGTAATTGTCGCCTATTCTGAATTCCGAATGTTTTGGGCATTCCAATTAATGCTGCTCCGTATTTTCTTTTTTGAGTTAGGCAGCCAAAGATTTTGATGCCTTTAAGCATTGAAGGATTGCCAGAAATGTTTATTATAGGCAAAGCAATCTTTTATTAATTGAGATATTGCTCACTTGAACCATGCTTTAACAATTTCATTGAACTGATTTTAATTAAGAACATCAAGACAGTTTAAGGAGAATTTCAGTCCTTCTCTCTCTTTGTCTCTTCTGTTTCTCTTATGTAGTCCTGTAAGAAATAGTTAACGGCATTAATTCTCTTTGTTTTCTTTTTCTTTTTTATTAAATTCAAAGCATTTTAAATATTATCTAAATCCATTATCAAACCACATCTAGTAAGTTATTCTGATGAGTCTTTAGATTTAAATTTTTACATAGTTATATTAATAACTAAATATAGAATATATCATACAGGTTTAATCGTAATTTTCTTGTCCAACTTTATCAACTTGAATTTTTTTGGCTTCCCTTATAAAAAAAAAAATAATTAATGTTTTAGCCTCCCTATATTGATAAAATGTGCAATTTTAATTGGTAATTTCAGTTTTAAGCCAAAATTTCCCAATTTTAGTTTAAGGTGTAAAATTTTCTTTCTCATCGCTGACTTATAAATTTTAGATCGATTTTTGGAAATAAATTTATACGATAATAAACTAAAATAATAAAAGTTTAAAAAAATTAATAACATGACTTCTTTAATGTTTAATAGTCAATACTAGGCATTTTTACATCAAATTAAAAAAAAAAAAAAAAAGAAATTTGAAAATCTTGGGTCCTTAATTTATTAGCAAAAGATGAAGTCCCAAAGGATACAGTGTTATGTCCTTCTCCATAATTAAAGATAGAATTGATTTAGGTTTATAGCTATCTTTGAAACTGGTTGTTACTTGTTAGATAGCATTAATTAGTCACAAAAGAGAAATATCAAGCTCCGCTTATTCTACGTTCAATATATAGCTAGCCAGTGAAAAAGAAGAGAAGGTTCCTTATTCGATAGAAATATACTTATTAATAAAGCAAATAATTAAGCAATCTGATCTCTATCTTCTCGCTTTAGGAATCGCAACAATACATAATTAAAAACAAAGTAAAAAAAAAAACTAGATCCATTTTATTGAAACAATTTAAAGAATAATCAAGCATGGAAATTGATGGACAACGAACGATCCACGTGGCACAATATGGCCTTCTTGGTCTCTGGGGATTTCATTTCTCGGAGTCTCCTCTCTTCAGAAAGCATTTTAGCAAACCTGCAATGAATAATTAGAAACAAAATTAATTTTCATTTCAGCAAAACTTAATATAATATAATGCCTAATCACTACGTAACGTAACCCACATTAATATATTATGATCAAGATGTTTTAATTTTTTAATCTTACTTTCTGAGGGCATCCTCGTTAGTTCCTGCATTTTCCACTGGTTCAGATAGACCCGTTTCTAGGTTCATCATTGAGACTGGTTTCTTCAATAGCCTTTCACCAATTTGCCTCAGTGCCTCTAAATTTTCTTTTGTGGCAATATCAACTGAAGATTCTGTACCGGTCAATGTGTCATCCTGGTCATTCAGCCAATCCTCAAATTTAGTCTTCTTAATTTCTTGATTAATTGAAGTATATATTTATGCTTAAATTTAATATTGGTGGAGGAAGGAAAAAAAAAAATAAAAAGAAGAAAAAAGCAGAGGCAATTAATTGCCTACCTGTATCCGAAGGTATTTATCTTGTGAATGAAGTGCTTGAGTGACGGTAGCTATATGGAAATCAACCATATCTTCACTCGATTGAGTAAAGACATCGATTAAGGGAGTAGAACCACCGTGTGTTAGCCAACCTAATATGCCCCATTTGGCTGCGATATTAGCATTGAATTTTTGTTCATTCTTGGGTGTTCCAGTGCCTATTGAGATCACTAGAAAGCGACCAAAGTCCATGGGCCTGATTGGAAAGAAATCAGAATTCTCCTCAATGATCTGTTTGGTTATTTGGTTCACGGCAACTAAAGTCTGCATGCATAATTTTTTTTTTTTCAAAAAATAAAAGATTAGAAAAATATTCCATCCAATATATTATCGGTAATCTAAGCATAAATTTAAAAAACCATATATAATTAGTTATTATATATAGTTGCATATATATATATATATATATATATACCGGATTATTGGCAGCAACACCACCATCAGTTAGGTTGAATTCATGTACGTTCCCTTCTGGGTCTTTGCTTGTGAAGTAGTAAGTAGGAAAATAAGTAGGTGCAGCTGACGTGCTGATGCATATGTCAGAGAGTCGAGCATCCAAGTATGGAGACTTCTTGATCTGCATAAATTTGAAATCTTTTTTAAGACTCCATTGACATATATAGATTTTTATTTATAGATGACATGGCAATCGGAAAAGTCTAAAATTTAGTTAATATAAGGTTTTCCAATTTAGTTAAGGATTTCCTATTGTTTATACTGTCCACTACGCAATATATATATATATATTGCCTTAAAAGGTCAAAGTAATTAACTTCCGTGCAACAATAAAAGAAAGAAATTCAACCGTATGGTAATAAAGACATGATTGAAATTAAGAGAATTAATTTAGTTAAAGACCTGATAAGATGAGAATATGGTTGGCTGCATTTTCTTGATATCGAAAGTGGGAATGACAACGTTGCTGAGGGTCTCATGCAGCCGAGATTCTCCGAGCTTCTCCTTCACTACCTGATGAAGGTAATTTCCATCGTATTTGGATCCGATCATTCCTCCTAATGATGGGAATAACTTTGCTACCACTGTCCCAGCGAGGCCTCTCTTTGCAATTAAATTAAAAAAAAAAAAAAATGAATAACTTGTAATATATATACAATCAATTCGCTAAACGTTAACTGCCAGTCCTATATATATATATCCAGACAGAAGGAGAAACTTCTATAATCAGTTTTTATATATATACCTTCTCTGTAGGAAAATTTTTGGGCAGTGCTCCAAGTAAAAGGGCTTGATATCCTTTGCAGCAAAAAGTGGACGTTTCTTTTCATTTGGAGCGGTTAACATGGCGGTCACAAGACCCCCTGTGCTTGTTCCTGCAATCACATCAAAGTAATCTACAAGCCTTGCATCCTCGCCATCCTGCTCCTGCGCATACAGATCATGTTTATATATATATTTATATACTTAATTACAATTAGTTTATATATATAAGAAATAATATTCTATTTAGACCAAGGTAAGACTAATTAATATTTTCCATAAATTATTAATACACGCAGTAATTACTAGTAAGATTTGCTTTTAAATTACGCCGAACGAAGTACCTGCAGTTGAGATTCGAGGAAAGCAAGAATGGTAGCAGGGATGATGCCTCTAATACCACCCCCGTCGATACTGAGAATGGTAACCAAGTTTCCATAATTTGGGGGCTGAATTTGTAGAAGGGAAGACTTTGTTCTCTCCATTGATCTCAAAGAAAATAGATCGAAAAGTCTGCGCTTTGTAAGTAATGTTAAGAATAATCTGAACGCAAGTGACAAATGTTTGGGAACTTGTGAGGAAGATTTAGTTTTGTGTTGGTTCTCTGCTTAGGTAGCTATTTATAGAGCTAGCTAGTAGGGTTTGTATGTTAATGAGAACTGGTCATAGTCTGCATGGACCTCCCTCCCGCGTTGATTATTCTATTCTAATATTTAACAACGTTGGGTCGTTATAAGTCAATTGCCTGATAAATCTTACGGCCATAGTTCTACTGATACTTCCCGATCAAAGTTTCACACCTGACCTAGGCCTAGTACTGTCTCAAAGGTTACAATTAATGACCACGCTCGAGCCCAATTCTCGTGAAAGTCACGCGCTCATATATAGACTATATTATCGCATGAACCTCTGATCTTGTTTTGTGGTTCTGCAAATATGGTGTCCGCGTACTTTTACGTCTTCTCTTGGGCACGCAATGTGAACCTTGTATTGTATAACACCTCTTTGATCTGATCTGATGATGCATATATTTCTTTCGAGTTAGGCAGCTAAGGTAGGGATTACTATTCCTTGATAACTAATCTCATTACCTGAAGTACAACATTAATTTATGACGAAGCTTCATCGCTTGGCCATAAATATTTTATCAACGAATGGTCCAAATATATAATTCACGTGTGGATATTAATATTCTCTCTGAGCATTAATTTCAATAATGAATTGACTTGAAATAGTAAATGTGACCAATTCTCTGAAACTCTTGTTAGAAGGACTCGGTCGGAGGGTGTCGATGAAGAGGGCAATAAAAGTTTAGGTCTCAGACTTAAATGCGCTCAAGGATCAAATTAATATTAGAACTTTCTAACACCAAGATGACCAGTGAAGACACGGTCTTGTATACCTTCCTCTTACATTGACTCCTCTTTTTCTTTTTCTTTCTTCAGTATCATACCATATATATTAGACAAGTTCTCAGCCGTTCGGATTAAAACACCAAAAATAAATTATGACATCAAGCCTATCAATCTATTTCCGTTAATCAAATTAGTTAAATTTGTAGAAGTGCCTTTGCATCAAGCTTAAAAAGATGCGAAGAAAAAGAAATGCAACTTTTTCTTTTTTTTTTTCGTTTTATTTTTGTTATTACTATTATTTTGGCTAAAACTGATTTTATCATTGTTAGTTTGGAGTTGCTTAGCCTAGTAGGCTAGTTAGCGTTCTTATAAGCTTTGTTTGCGAGTAGAAAAAGAAGGTGATTTTTTTTTTTTGTGAAGATATATCTTAAATTCTCTTCGTGTTTTTGCACAATTAGAATTATAAGTGGATTTGGATCAAATATGATTTCTTAATGTAAATAGCATTGTCTGGAGATGAGGATATATTTAAAATATATCTAAAAATATTTTATTGTATATTTGAGATTTTTTTTTTCTTTTTTTATCAAATATATTTGAGAGTGTCTTAAACTATATATTTTTACTGGGTTTCAGTTTCTTAATTATATGAGATTCTTTGAGATTTTTTTAAAATTGATTTCTTAAAAAGTTTGTAATTGACATAATTGTGATATTGAACTATAAATAAAACCCATTAGTTTATGGAGGGTGTTATTTTATTTTTTTACTTAACAAAAGTTCTGCCGTAACATTTTGTCTTTCTATTTTTATTTTCACGAGTAAGAGGAAAAGAAAGAGAGAGCATTTCACCAAAATTAGTACTAAAAAACAAGTTTTAGAAGGTTTTGGGAGACACTAATCCTAAAGCCTCTATTTTTTTTTTTTAAGTGTCTTCCCATTTTTTTTACGCATCTTTTACTTAGTAAGTTATTTTAAATACATACTCTATTTTTAAGTAATTATTTTTAAAAAATTCTAAACAAGAAAATAATAATGGACTAAAGCCCTCTAAGAGAATGAATTTGGACTTATGGATTTAAATGGATGCTCGTTGATGGATCAGGCCCAAAACAACTGATGAGGTTCTTGACTCCGTCCATCACGCTGTCATTTTGGCTCTCATTAAAGCGAGTTTTGCTCCCGCCATTCTTCCCTGCAACTTCAACTTCTAAAACAGGAGCAGTAGTACACAGACTCGAGGAAGACCCATTTTATTTTATTTTATTTCATTTTTTTTTTTTTTTGTTATTTTTACTTGTCTTAGTAATTCATTGCAAAAGCATTATTATGTTCAGAGCAATTACAATATTTATTTAATTCCTAAAACGAAATAATGATTCGTTTCTGTTTTAGAACTCAACGCAATGTTCGCTTCCCCCATCCTCGCTACATTTCTTCTTCTTCTTCTTCATCGAAGAACTCCACCAAAGTCGATGAGAACGTGGAAAATTCCCAAATAGTCCCTCATCCAGATCCGCATCGGCACCTCTTAACCCCCCTTTCTCCTGTTCCCACATCATCTCTCTCCCGCGCTTCCGTTATCGCCCTCTCTGCAACTGTCGTCTCCGCACTTCTTGCCTCCATAGCATTCGTCTCCTTTGATTACCAAAATCAACAGCAATCCGATGAGAAAGCTGCTAATCCTCTCTACGCCGGCGTAGAACAGGCACTTCACAAGTCCAGCGATTCAGTCAAGAAGGTTTTTCACCGTTGTAGACAAACTGGTGCTGCTGCCTCTGTCCTCTGGCTGTCATTGAGGTCGGTCTTGTCTTCCGCCAACCATGGAGTTCGTTCAGGTTTCGAGATTCGTGTGGCGGCCTTGCTCGCTGATATTGCTGCGGCAAATTCTAGCCGCAGGTCTGCGATCGTCAGCGCCGGAGGCGGTGCCGTGGTGGATTGGTTGCTTGAATCTGTCGCCGCATCCAAAGATGGCGATGGCACTCAGGCCGAGTCGGCGAGAGCGCTTGCTTACCTGATTGCAGATCCTAATGTGTCTGCTGCTGTCCTTGCGCGCCCTCATGCAATGCCAAATCTACTCCGCTTTTTTTTTTTTTGTCATCCTTGGAGGTCTAAGAAGGTAATTATTTCTATTTAGGTAACAATTTTCGTGTTACTTAGCTTGATACCTAGTTTTGAATTAGAATTGGCAAACCAAACGATCAATGGACCTTATCAGTGTGTGACCGGAGTTTATTGTCTGATTAAGTACATCTTAAATTTAATCTATTACGATAATTATCTATCAATGTGACTTACACTCTTTGTATTGTTACGGGCATAGAATGGTAAAATGTAATTAGTATTTTTATGAATTCGGATGTTCTGCAGTCGGGGCGTTTGCAGTCGGCATACGATGGCTGTTGTCGTGCGTCAGTTTGCTCCTCTTCATCCCAGCCGTTCATCCGTCCCGCGTTTTTAATGAACCTTGTCTCTTAGTCTTGGCATGGACTGCTGGGATGGAGAGGGCAGGCTGAGGCGCGACGATAGCCGTCGGATGCTGACTACAGGGGCTGATTGCAGACGCCCGACTGCAGAAAACCCAAGTCCGTATTTTTACTCAATGACTTGTTAGAAAGGACCTCCTCTTGTAAACCGACATTTAGGGAATATCTTTGGAAAACGTGTATCTTATGCGATAAATCTTCTCATGCTCAGAAACTGATTTTTAGGAATCTGGAGACAGAATCATGTGGTACTGAAGCGTCACACTGGCTAAATGTAATGTGTGCATATACACGCATAAGAAGAAACCAGATTCTGAACTGTGCCTCAATTTGATTGAAAATGATACATACCGTGTTGTCATTGCTTTCTAATTTGTGTCAAGAAATAGGTCATAATGCTTTTATGCACTCGTAGCTTGCTGTAAGGATGTGTTTCTATTGTGTTGTATTTTGTGAAGTATCTCTAGCTTGGCATATAGATATTATTTGCTCGAGATAAACACGACTTGATCAATGTTATTATGCATAACCATGTATATATGCCATCTATCTATTATATATATGAGAACTTTACTCATGATCATGTTGATTGTTTCTGTTCCGGTTTTGAATTGTTTATGTCTTGCAATTTTCTGTGACAGCGGCATCCAAGACGAATGCACAAGGTTCGCATTTATACACATACATTTAGCATCATAAGCATGTGCATGCATTCACCAAGGCGAGGCAATAATATCGGAGTCGAATATGCATGATGAAATTTTGGCACATTTTTAAATATATTATTTGCATAATTATCCCTTTGCCGCGATCAAATATTTTCCTTTCCAATTTTAGACCAGGGAAGGGATGTCAAACAAGGCGGATGAAAAATTTCTTGCCACTAAAATCAGCCTAAACAGAAAGGCTATTGATATCCTTATATAAGATATAGCAATGAAAAATTTCTCAATGTAATCATTTCCTTTTTCTAAATAAATGTTGTACTTGTAAGGGCTTCTGTATTATATATAGACCTGATGAGATTAGAAAATGATTAGCTGTGAATTCTTGATGTTGAACGTAGGTATGACATAAAAGTGCAAGTAAATATGTCTTAGCGATAGGTGAAGAGGACAAATAAAATTTTACTGAATAAACTGTCAATTTTCAGAATCAAGCACGATATAAAAAACTTGGTTTTAAACAGTTTAAGTTTAATTACAAAAACTTCACAATTTTAAAGCGTGATAAAATAGAATAAAACATTAAGCTTAAATATTATGTTGGAAGTAAATATATGCTGAAAATAAAGAGTGTAGGAAAGAGAAATTGCTCAACTATTTATAGTAGTTCGATCATAACAGACCTACACCCACTCCTCTCAAAATCATTTGAGAGAGTTATCTTCACTATCTCCACTAGTTTACAGGATTCCAGCTACCTCTTACAGCTACACAACAGTTCAGCAATATTGCCTACGTTTGGTTTTCCAAGATGAACTAAAAATCTTTACAGTTTAGAGTGTGTCTCTAAAAGACTATGTCTACTATTTTCTTAGGGTTACATCACAGCCTTTACACAGAGTTTTAAGGAGATGAAGAAATGAAGTACAAAGTGTGTTGTTTCTTCAACAGATTTCCCAGTAAATCCCAGTACACCAGAATCATATACCAGATGAGAGTATTAGTGCACGAAAATGAAGAGAGGAAGATGAAAACTTGAGAGCTCTTCAGAGAAAGTGCAAATGATTTTTTTTAAACTCTTCTTCTAACATTTCTCATGAAGTTCCCCCTTTCTTATATAGTCATCTGAAAATATGACTGTTGGAAACATCATTGAGTTGCTGGGACTTTCTCTTCTCTAGGTGAGCTTGGTTGCTTGTGCAAAACTTTGTCCAAGTGACAATAATATTTGTTGTCATTTGTTTCATGTTGCACGTTAGACTTTTTGCTTATTGTCCACCAATCTGTGTTTGCAAGAAATTATGGGCTAGCTAGACACTTTGCATAATTAATTTTTTGGATTAGAGCCAGCTACAGTTGCTGTTGAATTAGAGCTGCTGCCAGAAAAAGAGTTGTTGGACAGCTTTCCATCCAGGCCTGTTACAGTTTTGTGGCCCCATAAAGTGGCTAATATTGCATTGTCCAATAAATTAATCATTTAACCCACAATTAAAGAGTAATAGTTCAATTAAGCATTAAATGCAAGACTTTTTTCTTGCACACGTGAGGCAACTTGCGCCTTTGCCATTTGCTTTTCCAATAAAGCATAAATGGTTGACTTTGTGAAAAATGTCTTTTGCTGCACCTTTTCAAAAATTTGTTCACCAAAATAAGTAAAATGGGCAGCAACGATAAAGAGAAAAAACTAAAAAAAAATATTTTATTTTTCTGCAATCCAATAAGATTAGAAATGATGGGAGGCGTGAAAAAAAAAATGCAATAATTGCAGAGAAGATTTTCAGAAAAAAGAAAAAGTAATATATCAAAAATTAATTAATATAATAGTTCACTTTTGCCACAAAATAAATTTAAAAAGCAAACACAAAAATATTAATTTTGTGTAAGAAGATATTATTCCAAAAATATTTTTAGAACGTGAACCAAAAAATTTAAAAACCAAAGGGATAAATAAAATACTCATTTTACTTAGAGAGACATTTTTATTTGGTATAAAAATCATAGAACATATATTTTTGAAAGATAGAAATTTTTTCAACAAATTCAACAAATCTAAAAAATATTTTTCACATCAAAATCAATTAATAAATTGATAAAAATTCCCTTAAGCTAACATGACAACGTTAACAAGGATCTCGTGCAACCGAATTTCTCCAAGCTTCTGCTTCACCATCCAATGAAGGTATTTCCCATTGTATTTGGGTCCACCTAATGATCTGATTAACTTGGCTAACACTGTCCCATAAATGCCTCTGTTTCAATGAATCTCCAATAAAAACAAAAATTCTCAACAGTATACTATTCGTAAATACAAATGCATGTTCAATATATATACCTCGGTTGTGGGAAAACTTTTGGGCAGTGGTCTAGATAAAAGGGTTTTATATCCTTAGCAGCCAATAGAGGACGCTTCTTTTCATTTGGAGCTGTTAATATGACGGTCACAAAACCTCCCGTGCCTGTTCCTGAAATCACATCAAAGTAATCTGCAAGTCTTGCATCTTCACCATCTAGCTCCTGTACGTCCCCATGCATATAAATTAAGATAATAACATATATATATATATATATATATATATATATATATATATATATATATATAACTATTTATTAACGGTTTGTTATGCAGAAGTGCAATAATGAATAATATGCCTATGCCTGTTGAAACCAGTAGTGTTATTAATTACCTGCAGTTGTGATTCAAGGAAAGCAAGAATAATTGCGGGGATGATGCCCCTAATACCACCCCCATCAATGCTTAGAATGGTGATTAGGTTTCCATAAGTTGAGGGCTGAATCTGTTGAAGAGATGACTTCGTTCTCTCCATTGATTAATTAATAATGATCCATGTGGAAAATGGGAAAGCTTATACTGCCAATTAAGCCCGCTTTGTAAATTTGAAGAATGAGGTTTCTGCAGGCAAACTAATTGAAAGGAGAACAGCTTGTAGTTTGTTTTCTTGGTAAACAAAATTATATCCGTATATGGAAGGAATGAGAAATGCAGAAGAAAGATTCTAGTTTAATTTGCAATTTGGATGTCATATTTATCTGCTAAATGTGCTATTTGTAGTTGTGCATGGGGATTTTCCATAGATATGCGCGCATATCTTTTTACACTTTGATTAATATTTCTCTCTTTTTTTTTTTCAAAAAAAAAATACAAAAGAGATATACACCTATATATTTACACTAATCAATGTACAAAAAAACATTTCCTGCTATGCCACCACGCCGGCTGTCTCACCAGAGAGCACCGTACGAGGTTTACATATGCCACGCGCCCACACGTTCGTGTTAGTCACTGTCTATATGATGCTCGTATCGTTTGCGTTCTCTTCACGGCCAAAGCAATAACTAACCACATGAGTCGCTGGTTGGAGATTGCGGATCGTGTGCGGTCACATGTAACTTGTATTGTCGCCTATTCTGAATTCCGAATGTGTTGGGCATTCCAATTAATGCTGCTCCGTATTTTCTTTTTTGAGTTAGGCAGCCAAAGATTTTGATGCCTTTAAGCATTGAAGGATTGCCAGAAATGTTTATTATAGGCAAAGCAATCTTTTATTAATTAAGATATTGCTCACTTGAACCATGCTTTAAAAATTTCATTGAACTGATTTTAATTAAGAACATGAAGACATTTTAAGGAGAATTTCAGTCCTTCTCTCTCTTTCTCTCTTCTGTTTTTCTTATATAGTCCCTGTAAGAAATAGTTAACAGTATTAATTCTCTTTGTTTTCTTTTTCTTTTTTATTAAATTCAAAGCATTTTAAATATTATCTAAATCCATTATCAAACCACATCTAGTAAGTTATTCTGCTGAGTCTTTAGATTTAGATTTTTACATGGTTATATTAATAACTAAATATAGAATATATCATACAGGTTTAATTGTAATTTTCTTGTCCAAATTTATCAACTTGAATTTTTTGGCTTCCTTTATATAAAAAAAATAATAATAATGTTTTAGCCCCCCTATATTGATAAAATTTGCAATTTTAATTGGTACTTTCAGTTTTAAGCCAAAATTTCCCAATTTTAGTTTAAGGTGTAAAATTTTCTTTCTCATCGTTGACTTACAAATTTTAGGTCGATTTTTGAAAATAAATTTATACGATAATAAACTAAAATAATAAAAGTTTAAAAAATTTAATAACATGACTTCTTTAATGTTTAATAGTCAATACTAGGCATTTTTACATCAAATTAAAAAAAAAAAAAAAAGAAATTTGAAAATCTTGGGTCCTTAATTTATTAGCAAAAGATAAAGTCCGAAAGGATACAGTCTTATGTCCTTCTCCATAATTAAAGATAGAATTGATTTAGGTTTATAGCTATCTTTGAAACTGGTTGTTACTTGTTAGATAGCATTAATTAGTCACAAAAGAGAAATATCAAGCTCCGCTTATTCTACGTTCAATATATAGCTAGCCAGTGAAAAAGAAGAGAAGGTTCCTTATTCGATAGAAATATACTTCTTAATAAAGCAAATAATTAAGCAATCTGATCTCTATCTTCTCGCTTTAGGAATCGCAACAATACATAATTAAAAACAAAGTAAAAAAAAATAAAACTAGATCCATTTTATTGAAACAATTTAAAGAATAATCAAGCATGGAAATTGATGGACAACGAACGATCCACGTGGCTCAATATGGCCTTCTTGGTGTGTGGGGATTTCATTTCTCGGAGTCTCCTCTCTTCAGAAAGCATTTTAGCAAACCTGCGATGAATAATTAGAAACAAAATTAATTTTCATTTCAGCAAAACTTAATATAATATAATGCCTAATCACTACGTAACGTAACCCACATTAATATATTATGATCAAGATGTTTTAATTTTTTAATCTTACTTTCTGAGGGCATCCTCGTTAGTTCCTGCATTTTCCACTGGTTCAGATAGACCCGTTTCTAGGTTCATCCTTGAGACTGGTTTCTTCAATAGCCTTTCACCAATTTGCCCCAGTGCCTCTAAATTTTCTTTTGTGGCAATATCAACTGAAGATTCTGTACCGGTCAATGTGTCATCCTGGTCATTCAGCCAAGCGTCAAATTTAGTCTTCTTAATTTCTTGATTAATTGATGTATATATTTATGCTTAAATTTAATATTGGTGGAGGAAGGAAAAAAAAAAAAAGAAAAAGAAAAAAGCAGAGGCAATTAATTGCCTACCTGTATCCGAAGGTATTTATCTTGTGAATGAAGTGCTTGAGTGACGGTAGCTAGATGGAAATCAACCATATCTGCACTCGATTGAGTAAAGACATCGATTAAGGGAGTAGAACCACCGTGTGTTAGCCAATCTAATATGCCCCATTTGGCTGCGATATTAGCATTGAATTTTTGTTCATTCTTGGGTGTTCCAGTGCCTATTGAGATCACTAGAAAGCGACCAAAGTCCATGGGCTTGATTGGAAAGAAATCAGAATTCTCCTCAATGATCTGTTTGGTTATTTGGTTCACGGCAACTAAAGTCTGCATGCATAATTTTTTTTTTCAAAAAAAAAAAAAAAAAAAGATTAGAAAAATATTCCATCCAATATATTATCGGTAATCTAAACATAAATTTAAAAAACCATATATAATTAGTTAATATATATAGTTGCATATATATATATATACCGGATTATTGGCAGCAACACCACCATCAGTTAGGTTGAATTCATGTACGTTCCCTTCTGGGTCTTTGCTTGTGAAGTAGTAAGTAGGAAAATAAGTAGGTGCAGCTGACGTGCTGATGCATATGTCAGAGAGTCGAGCATCCAAGTATGGAGACTTCTTGATCTGCATAAATTTCAAATCTTTTTTAAGACTCCATTGACATATATAGATTTTTATTTATAGATGACATGGCAATCGGAAAAGTCTAAAATTTAGTTAATATAAGGTTTTCCAATTTAGTTAAGGATTTCCTATTGTTTATACTGTCCACTAGGGAGGTCAAGGTAATTAACTTCCGTGCAACAATAAAAGAAAGAAAATTCAACCGTATGGCAATAAAGACATGATTGAAATTAAGAGAATTAATTTAGTTAAAGACCTGATAAGATGAGAATATGGTTGGCTGCAATTTCTTGATATCGAAAGTAGGAATGACAACGTTGGTGAGGGTCTCATGCAGCCGAGATTCTCCGAGCTTCTCCTTCATTATCCGATGAAGGTAATTTCCATCGTATTTGGGTCCTCCTAATGATTGGAATAACTTTGCTACCACTGTCCCAGCGAGGCCTCTGTTTGCAATTAAATAAAAAAAAGAAATTCAATAACTTAATTGTAATATATATATACAATCAGTTCGCCAAACGTTAACTGCCAGTCCTATATATATATATATATATATATATATATATATATATATATATCCAGACAGAAGGAGAAACTTCTATAATCAGTTTATATATCTACACCTTTTCTGTGGGAAAATTTTTGGGCAGTGCTCCAAGTAAAAGGGCTTGATATCCTTTGCAACAAAAAGTGGACGTTTCTTTTCATTTGGAGCGGTTAACATGGCGGTTACAAGACCCCCTGTGCTTGTTCCTGCAATCACATCAAAGTAATCTGCAAGCCTTGCATCCTCGCCATCCAGCTCCTGCGCATACAGATCATGTTTATATATATATATATATACTTAATTTCAATTAGTTTATATATATGAGAAATAATATTCTATTTAGACCAAGGTAAGACTAATTAATATTTTCCATAAATTATTAATACATGCAGTAATTACTAGTAAGATTTGCTTTTAAATTACGCCGAACAAAGTACCTGCAGTTGAGATTCGAGGAAAGCAAGAATGGTAGCAGGGATGATGCCTCTAATACCACCCCCGTCGATACTGAGAATGGTAACCAAGTTTCCATAAGTTGGGGGCTGAATTTGTAGAAGGGAAGACTTTGTTCTCTCCATTGATCTCAAAGAAAATAGATCGAAAAGTCTAAGCTTTGTAAGTAATGTTAAGAATAATCTGAACGCAAGTGACAAATGTTTGGGAACTTGTGAGGAAGATTTAGTTTTGTGTTGGTTCTCTGCTTAGGTAGCTATTTATAGAGCTAGCTAGTAGGGTTTGCATGTTACTGAGAACTGGTCATAGTCTACAAAATTTGGATCGTCTGTCCTAGTCTACATGGACATCCCTCCCGCGTTGATTATTTTATTCTAATATTTGACACAAGACGCCACCTATTTTTTCTTTATTTTTTTCTCACAACGTTGGGTAGACGTTATAAGTCAATTGCCTGAGAAAGCCATAGTTCTGCTGATACTTCCCGATCAAAGTTTCACACCTAACCTAGGCCTAGTACTGATTCAAAGGTTACAATTAATGACCACGCTCGAGCCCAATTCTCGTGAACGTCACGCGCTCATATGTAGAGTATATTATCGCATGAACCTCTGATCTTGTGGTTCTGCAATTATGGTGTCCGCGTACTTTTACGTATTGTCTTGGGCACGCAATGTGAACCTTGTATTGTATAACACCTCTTTGATCTGATCTGATGATGCATATATTTCTTTCGAGTTAGGCAGCTAAGGTAGGGATTACTATTCCTTGATAACTAATCTCATTACCTGAACCGAATGCATGGGTTACTTGTACAACATTAATTTATGAAAATGCTTCATCGCTTGGCCATAAATATTTTATCTACAAATGGTTTTGTACGAGAACTAATATGTTGGCCTAATTAATTGACAAAAAAAAATATCCAATCGAATTAATACCTCATTTAAACGATTACCACATGCATATGGTCCAAATATATAATTCACTCCTGGATTATTTGTAAGGATAAAGAGGAAGGATTACTGTTCAAGATTAATATTCTCTCTGAGCATTAATTTCAATAATGAATTGACTTGTAATAGTAAATGTGACCAATTCTCTGCAACTCTTGTTAGAAGGACTCGGTCGGAGGGTGTCGATGAAGAGGGCAATAAAAGTTTAGGTCTCAGACTTAAATGCGCTCAAGGATCAAATCAATATTATAACTGTTCTGGCTTCGCTATTACTTTTCCTTGAATGGGTCTATGAACGTCGCCATGACCTTTCTAACACCAAGATGACCAGTGACTACACATTGACTCCTCCTTTTCTTTTTCTTTCTTTAGACAAGTTCTTAGCCCTTCGGATTAAAACACCAAAAATAAAATTATGATATCAAGCCTATCAATCTATTTCCGTTAATCAAATTAGTTAAATTTGTAGAAGTGCCTTTGCATCGAGCTTAAAAAGATGCGAAGAAAAAGAGATGCAACTTTTTTTTTTTTTTTTAGTTTTGTTATTTCTATTATTTTGGCTAAAACTGATTTTATCATTGTTAGTTTGGAGTTGCTTAGCCTAGTAGGTTAGTTAGCGTTCTTATAAGCTTTGTTTTGGAGTAGAAAAGGAAGGTAATGTTTTTTTTTGTGAAGATATATCTTAAATTCTCTTCATGTTTTTGCATAATTAGGATTAGTGGATTTGGATCAAATATGATTTTCTAATGTAAATAGGATTGTCCGGAGATGAGGATATATTTAAAATATATCTAAAAACATTTTATTGTATATTTGAGATTTTCTTTTTTCTTTTAATCAAATATATTTGAGAATGTCTTAAACTATATATTTTTACTGGGTGTCAGTTTCTTAATTATATGAGATTTTTTGAGATTTTTTTTTTAAATTGATTTCTTAAAAAAATTGTAATTGACGTAATTGTGATATTGAACTATAAATAAAACACATTAGTTCATGGAGGGTGTTATTTTATTTTTTACTTAACAAAAGTTCTGCCGTAACATTTTGTCTTTCTATTTTTATTTTCACGAGTAAGAGGAAAAGAAAGAGAGAGCATTTCACCAAAATTAGCACTAAAAAAAAAGTTTAAAAAGGTTTTGGGAGACGCCAATCCTAAAGCCTCTATTTTTTTGTAAGTGTCTTCCCTTTTTTTTTTACGCACCTTTTAATGAGTATGTTATTTTAAATACATACTCTATTTTTAAGTAATTGTTTTTAAAAAATTCTAAACAATAAAATAATAATGGACTAAAGCCCTCTAAGAGAATGAATTTGGGCTGATGGATTTAAATGGATACTCGTTGATGGATCAGGCCCAAAACAACTGACGAGGTTCTTGACTCCTTGGGTAATACGCTACTTGCCTAATTGTAGCAAGGTTCGCATATTCTGGCTAGAAGATTCCTATTATAGATCTTCAACTCCGTCCATCACATTGTCATTTTGGCTCTTATTAAAGCGAGTTTTGCTCCCGCCATTCTTCCCTGCAACTTCAACTTCTAAAACAGGGGCAGTAGTACACAGACTCGAGGAAGACCCATTTTATTTTATTTCATTTTTTTTTATTTTTATTCGTCTTAGTAATTCATTGCAAAAGCATTATTATGTTCAGAGAAATTATAATATTTATTTAATTCCTAAAACGAAATAATGATTCGTTTCTGTTTTAGAACTCAACGCAATGTTCGCTTCCCCCATCCTCGCTACGTTTCTTCTTCTTCTTCATCGAACAAGTCCACCAAAGTCGATGAGAATGTAGAAAATTCCCAAATAGTCCCTCATCCAGATCCTCTTCGGCACCTATCAACCCCTCTTTCTCCTGTTCCCACATCATCTCTCTACCGCGCTTCCGTTATCGCCCTCTCTGCAACTGTCGTCTCCGCACTTCTTGCCTCCATAGCATTCGTCTCCTTTGATTACCAAAATCAACAGCAATCCGATGAGAAAGCTGCTAATCCTCTCTACGCCGGCGTAGAACAGGCACTTCACAAGTCCAGCGATTCAGTCAAGAAGGTTTTTCACCGTTGTAGACAAACTGGTGCTGCTGCCTCTGTCCTCTGGCAGTCATTGAGGTCGGTCTTGTCTTCCGCCAACCATGGAGTTCGTTCAGGTTTCGAGATTCGTGTGGCGGCCTTGCTCGCTGATATTGCTGCGGCAAATTCTAGCCGCAGGTCTGCGATCGTCAGCGCCGGAGGCGGTGCCGTGGTGGATTGGTTGCTTGAATCTGTCGCCGTATCCAAAGATGGCGGTGGCACTCAGGCCGAGTCGGCGAGAGCGCTTGCTTACCTGATTGCAGATCCTAATGTGTCTGCTGCTGTCCTTGGGCGCCCTCATGCAATACCAAATCTACTCCGCTTTATTTTTTCTTGTCATCCTCGGAGGTCTAAGAAGGTAATTATTTCTATTTAGGTAAAAATTTTCTTGTTACTTAGCTTGATACCTAGTTTTGAATTAGAATTGGCAAACCAAACGATCAATGGACATTATCAGTGTGTGACGGGAGTTTATTGTCTGATTAAGTACATCTTAAATTTAATCTATTACGTTAATTATCTATCAATGTGACTTACACTCTTTGTATTGTTACTATTATTATTACTTCGGTTGATCATATGCATTGCTCTTTTAGCATCTAGTTTATTGTAATAGGCCCGTCTGTTTGTGAATGGCTTTGTATTGTTTAGATTTGAATTCAGGGCATAGAATGGTAAAATGTAAGCAGTATTTTTACCCAAGGACTTGTCAGAAAGGACCTCCTCTTGTAAACCGACATTTAGGGAATATCTTTGGAAAACATGTATCTTATGCGATCAATCTTCTCATGCTCAGAAACGGATTTTTAGGAATCTGGAGACAGACTCATGTGGTACTGAAGCGTCACACTGGCTAAATGTAATGTGTGCATATACACGCATAAGAAGAAACCAGATTCTGAACTGTGCCTCAATTTGATTGAAAATGATACATACCGTGTTGTCATTGCTTTCTAATTTGTGTCAAGAAATAGATCATAATGCTTTTATGCACTCGTAGCTTGCTGTAAGGATGTGTTTCTATTGTGTTGTATTTTGTGAAGTATCTCTAGCTTGGCATATAGATATTATTTGCTCAAGATAACCACAACTTGATCAATGTTATTATACATACCCATGAATATATGCCATCTATCTATTATATATATGCGAACTTTACTCATGATCATGTTGATTGTTTCTGTTCTGGTTTTGAATTGTTTATGTCTTGCAATTTTCTGTGACAGCGGCATCCAAGACATAGTTCATTTGATATTTCCGATACTTCGAAAGGTAGGAGCATGCTTGTGGCTGCCATTATGGATATTGTCACATCGAGCTGTGACAACGTAGAAGTTGTTTCTTTTGAGCCATCATTGCCTGGAAGTGCCGAAACCAGAGATATTGCTGCAGCCCTACGAGTTGTTGAGGAAGGTGGTTTGCACTTGGATGACGATAGTGAAGATGATGATGACGACGGTGGAAAAGGAATGAAAGGGATTGGAATCAAAATAATTGATGGGTCAACAGTTTTAGGGCTTGCAAGGACCTGCTCTCTAATGAAGTTGGATGATTCTGACTCTAGTCGCGTAGAACCCATAAAGCATCATACTCCTAAAACCCACATGTTAAAGAATAAGCATGATACTTTGCTAGCACCAGACAATATGTCTTCTGCTGTTGTTCCTGGTCTTTGGGATGACTTACACGGTGAACATGTTGCTGTTCCTTTTGCAACATGGGCGTTGGCAAATTGGGCAATGGCATCATCGGTAAATAGAACTCGTATTCAAGAACTCGATCAAGATGGATATGCTATCATGTCTGCTTTATTGGCACCTGAGAGATCCGTGAAATGGCATGCAAGTTTGGTGGCACGTATGCTATTGGAAGATCGCAATATGCCTTTGAATGATTCTGTTTCTGATTGGAGTTCCTGTCTTCTTTCCACTGTATCTCAGGCATGTAAGCATGAAGACATATCTTTGGCTCAGATGGCTCTGTCTGCCTTTCTGGCATCTGTTGAGAGAAGCCCTGAAGCACAGAGGATAGTAATGGAGAAGGGTATTAGTTTGATGCGAGACAGTGCCAAGCGGACAACAAAGCATAAGCAGCTGCAACAATCATTGGCAAAGGCATTAGAACTACTCTGCACTGGTGACCTGCATTTATCTCTTGAAGAGAGTCAGAGGTGGTCAGGTGTTCTTCTTCCATGGGTATTTGGAGAATTTTCCTCGGATGCTATGCGATATTCAGCCATAAAGATTCTCTCTCGGATCCTTGAAGATTATGGACCATTATCCATACCAATTTCTCAAGGATGGTTAGCCATTCTGCTAAATGAAGTCCATAGTTCAATCAAGAAATCATTTGATAAAGGAACTAGTCAGCCTAAAAATGATAAAGTGAAGGTTTGATATATGCACATAATCTCTCTCTTGTTTATTCTAATAAGCTTTGAAGTACAAATGACATTTTTTAATAGTTATTTGGTTGTGCTGCTGTAACTCCAATCCAACAATTTAATTTAGTCTTTAGCTTCGTTAACAACAGAATTCTCCATTTTATTTATGAAGATAAACAAATTTTGCAGACTCCTATAAATAATTCAAATGTTGCTTCTGCTGCACAAGTTGCGAATCAGTTAGCTAGTGCTGTTGTTAATCTTGCGGCTAAGCAATTGGGAGTTGCTTCTGATTCATTCCCACTGGCAGATTTTTTTTCACTGGAACCTTTTGTGGGACCATTTAAGAATTTGAAGAAAGACAGTCTGCCCAAGTTAGATGCAGCGGACTCTGCTTTGGCAACCCTTAAAGGAATTAAAACACTGACTGAGGTTTGTGCTGAAGATTCTCAATGTCGAGACAAGATTGTTGATCTTGGGATTTTATGTTTGCTGAGGCGCATTTTGTTAAGTGATGATTATGAGAAACTGGCAGCTATTGAAGCATACGATGCATCTAGGGTGCATGAGGTGCAGGATCGGATTTCAAATGTTGCAACAGAACCGTCAGTGTCAGGTACCAGTGATCCGTCTAGTGTCCGTGTCCCGCCATCTGCTCATATACGCAGGCATGCAGCCCGGTTGTTGACCATCCTCTCGCATCTCCCCAAAGTTAAGAAGGTTATCATAGCGGATGAAACTTGGTGTAAGTGGCTTGATGATTGTGCAAATGGGAGGATTTCTGGTTGCAGTGACCTTAAGATACAAAGTTATGCCCGGGCAACACTCCTAAATATATTTTGCAATGACGAGTTTGATAGAAAGTCTGGGAGTGGAAATTCTTCTGACTCTGGCGTGCAAACTAATAAGAACTCCTGTCCTCGTTATGATGATGTGATATTTTTAATAAATCCTCATCTTCCCCACTGGAAGTGTCCTAAAGAAACAAGTGCACAAGATAAAGGTAATGAGGATGGAACTAAACCTTTGAATGATGATAGCTCCACCAGTTCTATTAATTCATCTAAAAGCAGCCAAGGTGCACAGTTCGCTCCAATTGATGTTGTTTTTGTTCATGGCCTCCGTGGTGGGCCTTACAAAACTTGGCGCATAGCTGATGACAAATCCTCAACTATGTCTGCCTTGGTTGAAAAGATTGATCAGGAGGCAGGAAAGCTTGGAACCTTCTGGCCTGGTGAATGGCTTTCCAGTGACTTTCCGGAGGCACGGTTGTTTACGCTAAAATACAAGGTTTGCTTGGATAAGATTATGAAAATTCTCTCCGTACGAATTTCCCGTTTATTCTTTGTGCTTTTGTGGAATTGACCCTTGGAGAGGACCCCTTCATCAATACCTAACTCCCAAATAAATGCTTTATGCAGACTAATCTCACACAGTGGTCTGGAGCTAGCCTTCCACTTCAGGTTTGACTGTTCTCTAGCACATCATCCTCTATGAGTTTTGTTAAGGATTGTAGACACTTCTTATTTTTCAAAATTTTAATAAATCCTCATTGTAAGTTCTAGGATCCTTGAAGTTTATGGACCATTATCTGTACCAATGGACTTAGAACTTACTTATCCTGCTGCAGTGTTGCCCATTAAAAGCGTGCTTTTCTTATCTATTGCCTCATGGAACAATAAATTTACAATCTAAACCCTTTTGGTCACTATTGACACTGCTAATTTCTCTAACCCAGCCACACTCTGCCATTAATACTCTTTCTAACTTAACCCTAATTCAGCTTTAGGCAAAAACTCCTTTCACTGCTACTACAACCTGAAAATCCTTTAGTCCCCAAAATCCAACCCTCACATATGCATGGTAGGAGGTTTTCCTAATCTCTCCTACATTAGCCGTGGTTACACCTATATGTTGCATTGATTGCTACAAGCTTACTTGTTTACCTTCTGCTTTGTGAAATTTACAGGAAGTTAGCTCTATGCTATTGGAGAAGCTTGTTGCTGCAGGAATTGGTAACCGACCTGTTGTTTTTGTGACTCACAGGTTAGTGTGCTTGGTTTCTTTTTTTTTTTTTTGTGGGGCGGGGGTTGTGGGGGGGGGGGGGGGGGGGGGTGTGTGTTTAATTTAATATTGCTTGGTGGAATGCTTGTGGCTATTCTTTGGTTGGCATCATAATTCATTTACGCAACCCAAATATTTTCTGTCAAGGCGTGTTAATGCAATTATTGGAATGTGTCCTTGCTGCCATTATCTTTGCTTCTGTCTAATCATAGACTTCCTCCCTTGAAGTCCTTCTGGACAGAAGATCAATATTGTTATGATATTTCTAAATTTGCAGCTACCGAAGCTTTTGAGCACCTAGTTATCTATTTATATCAAACGAGCATTTCCATTTTCCATATATGTATATGCTGTATCATAGTTTCAGAAATGGTTTTCTATCGTTTTGCAGTATGGGGGGCCTGGTTGTCAAGCAGATGCTGTATAAGGCAAAGGAAGAAAGTTTTGAAAACCTTGTCAATAATACCGTAGGAATTGTAAGTCTTGACTCCTCCATTAAACATATTTTTTTTGCGCTTTTTTTTTTTTTTTTTTTTCTAGAAAATCGTGCAGGTTGTTCATTGTTTTCTTCTGGTTTCAGGTGTTTTATAGCTGCCCACACTTTGGTAGCAAACTTGCTGATATGCCCTGGCGAATGGGCCTTATGCTTCGTCCTGCTCCAACAGTCAGTATCTGAAGTCTTGAATCTTGAGTTAACAGCTGTTATTGAACATCAGATGTGGATTAACAATTTAATTTCTGTTCCAATAATTGCTTTTGAAGGTTATTTTAACATGTAATCCTTTATTTTCCGTAGATAGGAGAGCTAAGAAGTGGGTCTACGAGATTAATTGAGCTCAATGACTTTATCCGTAACCTTCATAAGAAAGGGATGCTTGACGTTCTCAGCTTCTGCGAGGTAGTCAGTAGTTGAGGTTTTAGTTAGTGTTTCTGCCTGCGTCTCTTCATGAGTATGAGTAGCTTGTGACTTTTTTGCAGACCAAGGTGACTCCAATAGTTGAAGGCTATGGTGGATGGGCCCTTCGAATGGAAATTGTACCAATTGAATCAGCATATCCTGGATTTGGTGAATTGGTTGTAAGTATATCGTAAAATCATATCTAACTAGGCAAGAGAAAGGAAAATCTGTCAAAACCAGTTTCTTTCTCCTAAAAAATATCTGGGCTAGGCTGGGCTCGTGTACGAAATGCAAATTGCTTGTTGACGACCATCAGTAGAGGGCAGGACTCCACGGAAACTGTCTGTTTCGATACTTATTTTAAAAAACTGTTTCTTCTATATTGTTTGGCAACCTTCATCTTCAAGTCCAATTTTCTTCGACTGGATTTTCATTTGCATAATCATTTATTTTGAGTATTCTATAATTTGGCTTCAATGGTAAGAACACTATAGGTGATCCTTCCCTTTTCGTTTAAACAGGTATTGGAGTCAACAGATCATATAAATTCTTGCAAACCTCTGAGCCGCTTAGACCCTTCTTATACAGAGACATTAGAGTTTTTACGGAAATTAAAAGCTCATTATACCTGACCTGAGATGTTTCTGCTTGTGCTAGAGCGGAATGCAATGTAAATACTTATAGAGGAGGAATTCGGGCGTAGTGTTCGACTGTCACATGCACAGAGAGCATCGTGTATCTATCTGTTCATCCCAACATGATAGCCTGATGTAATTTTTTTAAAAAAAAAGAAAAAGAAAAAGAAAAAAATGCTATCATGTTTGGTGAAGCTTGATGCTGTAGTTCTGGGAAACAGCGTCAACTTAGTGCAGGTCTTCTATTAGATTATGGCTTGCCTAACTTGTACATTTTCGGTCTTCTGTTAGATTAAGCCCTTCCGTACATTGTAGTGAGTCCCCTGTTCAGAATTGTATACCAGTATGTGTATTCATATCTCCCAGTCTATTCTTCCTCTTTTTTATTGATTGTTCTTCAAAGTCATAAGTCGGTTGATATTTAGAGATTCTGGTTTGTCGCAATTTATACGGGATTCAACAGGAATTCTTTATTAGAGTATTTTCTTTATATATAATTCCTGTTAGAGTATTTTAAAGATGAATGATAACAATGCCATGCCACTGCAAGCATTTTTTCTCAATGTGATATATACCGGATGCAATATTTTCTCTTTCACGAGCTGTTTTAGTTCGTTTTGTTTTATTTCTTTTGTTGGTATAAAAAAAATTAAATATTATAAGTGTTAATAAGGTATTTAAAATATATTTTTTAATTTGGAAAAATTAGGAATGAAACATTTTGTTAGACGGTAAATTTTGTTCACTGTAAGTTTTTTTCTTTTTGGTGCAAAATATATTTATTCTAATTCTTGTTGAGATATATCTTAATCTTAGAATAAAATAGTTTGATTCTAAACTTCTCTTTTCAATAATAATAATAGTAATAACACAGTCATATTAGAAGTCGCAAGTCATTATGACCCGGAAAATAAAATAAAAACTTATTAGTCACAAATTTGTTATTAATTTGGAAGTCTATTCTTTCCCCAACGTAATAATCTGTTGAAGCGAGATCTCAAAGCCCATAAATTAGGGTTGTAATCTCAGCCCGACTTTATTATTAAAAGTCTATAAATTGGGGCCATAATGGGTTTTCTTTCTTTACTCCACTTTCTTTTTTTTTTCAGTCTTTCACTCAAGGCGTAACACGCAGCAGGGAGCAGCGTAGCTCGCCGATTTGTGCAGGCTGCAGCGATGTTGCTGACGGCGAAACCCATGCGACAACGTCTTATACGTTTTTCGTTTCCAGTGGCTAATTCTGTTGCATTGAAGCCATGGACAATTTCAACTATACCGAGGAAGATGAGGAATGTTCAAACATTAATTATCTGCTGCTCTGATTCTATAATTTCCACTAGTTCTTCGCCGTCACCGATAATTTCAGTGACTAATGCTCCTCCAGTACTAAAGAAGAGAAAAAGGTACAGAAAAGAGTATCCAGGAGAGAGCACAGGAATAGCTGAAGAGATGAGGTTCGTCGCCATGAGACTCCGTAACATTAATGGCAAGAAATACCCTGAGGATGGAAAATTCAGCGATGCTTCTGACAACAGCGATGTTGAAGAACGGAAAGAGGAAGAAAATAGTAGCTTAGGTGATAATAAGGGCGATGAAGGATATACGTGGCAGCCCAGCATGGAAGGGTTCCTCAAGTACATGGTTGATAGTAAGCTCGTTTTCAGCACCGTCGAACGGATAGTCGACGAATCCAGCGATGTTTCTTGTAAGTTACTATTCAATACAGATTTCTTCAGAATAGATTTTTCACCTTTTCTATTTCTCGTCTAATCCAATTTTTTCGATGGTATTACGGCGATTAATTCTCTGTTAGTTTTTGTTTGACCCAATTGTCCTAGGGAAATATGTTTAGTGGATAACGATATATTGCAACATCAGTATTTTTTTTCTTTTCCTGGTGTATTCTAAACCTCATGTAAGCCTGTTCTACAAGTATATCAGATGCCTACTTTAGGAAAACTGGGCTGGAACGATCAGAAGCCTATTCAAAAGATCTTGAATGGTTTGACGAACAGGGTTTTATGATTCCCAATCCCAGCTCTCCAGGACTGTCTTATGCCAAGTATTTGGAGGAATTTTCCGAGAGAAGCGCACCATTATTCCTCTGTCATTTCTACAATATATATTTTTCACATATCGCCGGTGGTCAAGTGATATCAAGGAAGGTTTGTAAGAGATTTAAGTCTTTCCCCAGTTTTGGCAATGTGATATTTTATGAAGTTTAATGTGCAAATATATGCCATTTGTCATGAGAAAATGGTTATTTGTAGTCTGGACTACTTGTCTCTAAGTCCCCTTTCTTCTTGACAAAGGCTTGTCAAACTTTTCTGGTTATGTATCTTAACTTTCTGTAAAAGTTGACACTTTGTCGATGCAACTAATTAGGAATGGCTAGTCTTGAAATTCACAGATACACTTATCATCAACATGCTTAGCTCCTTTAGGATAAATAGCTGAAAAAGGTAGATTCTGATCACAGGTATTAGGTAGGTATTTGAAGATTCATTTGATTGTTAAGAAATTATGCTTAAAAGTGATGTTTGAACAAAATGCCATGAATATAAGCACTTGTCTCTAAACTAAAAAACAACCAACATCTTTAAATAAGCTTTTGTCAACTAATGGGATTTGATCATAGATGTTGGAATGTGAGCAGGTGTTTGGAGTCACAGATCTGCATGTGCACTAGTATACACATTTTATGGTCAAATGTATTGGGTGTCAAGATCATGTGGTCATTAAGATTCAGAATCAATTATCGTTTCCTTTATGAATTCCTCATCCTCCCTTTATTGATTTGCTGTGAGATTATAAGATTTCCCCTAATCATCTTTTAAGCTTACATTCCACCTGTGTTTCTTGTAGGTTTCTGAAAAGCTTCTGGAAGGGAAGGAGCTGGAGTTTTACCGATGGGAAGGAGATATGCAACAGTTGCTGAAAGGTGTTCGTGAGAAACTCAACATGCTTGGAGAGGTTTGATGCATAAGAATTACCTTTAATGTGGCTTTTGTCTCATACTCAGGTTAATTCTTATAATCTATTTAATGTCATTCATTCTTGTTGATGCAGCATTGGTATCGAGATGAAAAGAATAGATGCTTAAAAGAAGCCAAAAAGTCGTTTCGATTTTTGGAACAGATTGTTCGCCTGATCATCTTATGAAACATTCATCTGATTCTTGATTTAGCGGCACCGACTATTTTGATGGTAAGCTCTCTAGACATGTATTTTATGTAGCCAGTCCGCATAGAGGGGCCAAATCTTTGCTCCTTCCGCCAATAGAACGATGAGCGATGCATAGGTAGAAATTTCTACCATTCTTAATAAATGAAGGGGAAAAAAAAAACATTTGTGTAAGCTTTTACTTTTAATATTTAACCACAAATTGTGCTAAATTTCCTCTATCAAATTAAACAAAAGAAATCATGGCATGAAAGCTATTTTATATAATTGTCTGATAGTATATCACTTGGTTTGGCTCGACCGCAGGTCTTGTTTAAGTGGGGAGGGAGAGCATAACCAGGACCATTTTTCTTCAGCTGAATAGCAAACCTTTCCAGGACTGGACCGTCTGATCAGAAGCAAAACATAAAGACTAGAAAAACCAAATCAGCTTCTCTTACCTTACTGGCCCGAGAGAAAAGATTGTCTTGAAGTGTTTACATTTGATCTATCCTATCAGTAAATAGAAGTGTTACATTATTCATGTAGTTAGTTTTTTTTTAAAAAAAAAAAAAAAAGTTATGAGAAGATCAATTAAAATTAATTTACAGATCGTCAAAAACGAATGTTTAGATATGGTGTAGATTTTCCATATATATCTATAGTCTAGAATAAATTCACATAGTTATATTTTTTTTCTGAGTTCAAAATCTTTTAATTTACCAGAGGAATATCTGTGCTACTTCTCGGGATCTGCCGTACTTTTATTTCTGGACAAATCTTGGTCGAAAAAACTACTAATTTTGGTGTTAACTTGATATTCTTAGACTTTAATTTGATCTCATGACCCAAAATAATTAATTTTCGCCGCAATACATAAACAGTGAAATAAAGTATTGGAAAATATTTACATGCATTTTTCTTTTCCCACGAAAGCAGAAGCATATTTTGATTTTCTCCCTTCCCTATCAAATCCATCCATCCATCCAAATATAGCGTTAAGACTTTTACTAATTATACGTCTTAGTTGTATAAAGCACATGGTGCATACGCCGTTGATTATTTGCATGAATTATTTTACTTATGCAGCATTCCGGGCATGGGCTAGAGACTAATCTGATTTTTTCAAGTCTAAGCCAATAATCTGACCATTTCTTTCGCCAAATATATCTGAAATGCTATAACAGAACATATGAAACCCAATGCCCGGCTAACACAATCTATCTTTTTCATTGATGTTTGCTTTTCATGGAGATCTTAGATGGAAGCCAAAGTAAGCTCCAGCGATCACTATTTTTATATTGTTTTTCTGCTACGTTTCTCAATCTTATTTTCCGATCACCATCGCTGTTTTTTCTTTTACACATACATACGCACATTGTTTTGAGAATGACATGTAATAATTCTTAATGTACAGGACACAGGGAACATAAAATATGCTCCGAAACCTCCATTACTATTAAGGTTGTTAGTTCTGTTTATTGTTGCGGTTTGCGGAATATCCATTTGCTTAATTTGTTCAGAGCAAATAACCATTCGAACGAATACCAAATTGCTTGGCCTTGGAGCGGTGAACCAGTCATGTCCCCCTCCTGCCGTGGAAGAATGGGAAGTCCCTTACTTGCATTATCCAGAACCAAAAACTTTCACCAGGTATAAATTAAGTGTGCTAGAAAAGAAGAAACCTGAGAATCAGCTTGCCTATAATAACAATTGCTATAATGGGTCTGATTTAGATTTAGGATTATTGATACTGATGCATCTGCAGGGAGGAGTGTGCTTGCCATCCTGTTCGGTTTTTTGCCATCTTGTCGATGCAAAGATCTGGGAGCGGATGGTTTGAGACACTTTTGAATAGTCACATCAATGTGAGCTCAAATGGGGAAATATTTTCAATCGGCGAAAGGAGGAAAAATGCTTCTTCGATTTTGAAGACAATGGACAAAGTGTATAATCTTGATTGGTTTACTAGTGCTTCCAAGAATGAGTGCTTAGCTGCTATTGGCTTTAAGTGGATGCTTAATCAGGTTGACAGATACCATGCAATTCTTGAATCCATGACATAAGATCCAACAAAGTTTCAGGCTTTACACAACCCTCTTCTTCTACGGAAAAATTGTGCATATAAATTAGATATTTTTTGCCATCTATGTAATGTTGCACAATCTTGCTTAGTTGATTCGATAGTGAAAAGTATTCTGCAGGGTTTGATGGAGCATCACCAAGAGATATCAGAATACTTCAACAGAAGACGAGTTTCTGCAATATTTCTTTTCAGAAGGAATTTGCTCCGCAGAATGGTATCTGTGCTTGCAAATACCTACGACAAGGATGCCAAGCCACTCAATGGAACCCACAAGTCTCATGTGCATTCCCCTGTGGAGGTCTCTCTTCCCTTTCCTATCTATAACCCTATGATCTCTGCATTTCTGTAAGCATATATATATATATATATATAGATTTTTGTTGTGCAGGCTAAAATTTTGGCAAAGTACAAGCCGCGGATCAACACGACCTCAATGATAGGAGAGCTAAAAGAAGCAGAGGAGACAGCTGCCAAAGCCATTGAATACTTTAAGAGCACTCGTCACCTTGTTCTCTACTACGAGGATGTGGTCAACAACTGCACTGTGAGGCACATTTGGTTGCACCATTATACAGCATATTGCATTCTATTTCTGGTTTCCACTTTTATTATGAATTATTTATGATCTATTAATTCATGTGAATGTTGATTTTATGATCTCTTAATTCATGTGAATGTTGATCTTTCTTCCCAGAAACTGAAGGATATTCAAGAATTTTTAAGAGTGCCATACAGGGATCTGTACAGCCGTCAGGTTAGGATCCATACTGCACCCTTATCAAAGCAAATTGAAAATTGGGACGAAGTGAAGGAAGCGCTGAAAGCGACGCCATACAAGAGCTTTCTTCATCGGATTAATCAAACTAGATAGTATGAGTAGGTCATGCTCTAGCATAGCATATTACAAAGACTTTCACTCCTGCACTTTTAACTTGGATATATGCAACACTCAGCCACTAGTAAAAAGATTATCATATGTATTTTTATTTTTGTTTTGTGGTTAGAGATTATTATACGTATTTGAGCTTCATTTTTTAAAACTACAAAATTTTGAAAAAATAAAATCAACGTGATAATATCAAAACATTAGTTTTTATGATCGGTCTTGACATATAAAAAATTAAAAGAACTTAAAAATTTGGTTAAAATTATCAAATTATATATATATATATATATATATATATATATATATATATATATATATTGAGAAAACCCCTTCAAAGAACTGTGTCCAGTCATATCTTATATTTTATGTTACCCTATAAATATTCCGAAAAAAGCTATACTGACCGAACACATACAAATTTACATCTTTTGATGTGTAAACTATATATCTAATTGAAGGTATAATTATATTGATCTCTTATTTAAAAAAAAAAAAATCTTTCTATTTTAAAAATAAACCATTCAATCCTTTTATTTTTGCAAAATAAGTAGCTCCAATATTTTAGTCCTCCGTCCAAAATTTAATGGCAACTAGATTAGCTTAAAAAAAGAAGTAAACATTGGTTGAAATAGTTCCATCTTGCATTCATTTATTCTTTTTTTAATTTTTATGCTGAAATGTCTTCCGATTTATTCTCAATCACCAACAAACTAAAGTTTAATTAATCCTAGGCAAATTTGCAGTCTGCTGTTCCGCTATCTTCTTGTCGGAGAAAGCAAAGGAAAAAGAAACAAGACGCGTAAACTACAACTACTTCTATTTCTTTAAATTGCTTCCTAAATAATGTTACAAATATGTGAACCAGAACCAGAACCAAAACCAGTAGCAGATCATTGATCTGGCCCGTCAGCTGATGTTCCAGTTCCACTATCGTTTTTATCTGTTCGTCCAATTACAAAATGGTCAACAATTTTAACAGAATGTATGGGATCCTGCTGGCCAGTGATTGCCCTCCATTTGCTGGGAAACCTCCTCAAATGGCTTAACTGTTGAGGATTTTTTACCTCTCCGTCCCAATCAGGATCAAGCTTCCACTCCTTTGGAACCTGCAGTTTATTGCATAAAATAAAATTAGCCAAATTCCAGTCAAAATGGTATTGGTATGCCAGCCAAAGGCGCCAATTCAAGTCCATACTTTATATAAAACAGTTTAGTAGTTCAGAGAATGATAGATTTCTAACCTTATCAACGGCAAGGGTGAAAACTTCAAGATCACCATCAGAATTGATATGAAATCGTGTGAATGCCTTGTAATTAGCAATTCGAAGGGATGAGAAAGCTTCATCGAAGTGTATGTGAAGCCAGTTGATGCTAATGTATAAGTAGCTTCCAAATACTAAGGAAACAACAGGGGTCGAGAAGACCCAAAAATAAAGGAAGACAGACGCATAATATATCACAGCGCCCCCTCGGGAAAGAGAGTCAATTCCATTCTTGCAAATGTTGCTCCGTGTGACAGCCATGACCTACCAAAAACTTCCCCATGAATATACAGCTTTCATGATAAGATCCATTAGAACTTTGGAACCAGGGGGAATTTTCTTACCTCTGGAACATCAAATGCAGACATTAAATACTTGATACAAGCTGGATAAAGTCCAAATGTCCATTGCTCTATACGAGCTCGAAGGCCAGTGGGATCTGGAAAGTGCTCTTTTTCCACTGATTGGTACCACTGATACAAGGTGTGATAACCTGGATGACATGAGAATCATCCTCTCATTATACTCCAAATATCATAAAGCCACAAACCTACTTCCTGAAGTACCAGATTGATGCGTGTGTATGTATAAAATAGTTACAGTTGTAATCGAAAGACGCAAAAACAAAATGGTCAATGCTAAGTTTGGGCAAATTATATGTCAATCTAGAGTCTGGCTTCCAACATTGACTGGAGATGCAAGAATTAACAGTACGGTAATTTATAAGAACATGCCCAATGGAAGAGGTTACTATAGAGTATATGGATGCATCAACTATGGAGCAGCTGACTAGATAATGACTGTAGAGGTAATATACAACAAATTCTCTTGATGCAATCATCCATCAGGAAGAGAAACCTCACCTGAAGTTGCCAGTAGATTATGCTGGATACACGTTTCAACACCAAGTTCCAGAAGTAACATAAGAATCAGTGCTGCAGTGAGGTGGGCAGACACATGAAGAACTCCAATTATTGCACGTTTCTTCCGTGACATTTTGGATGGAACAAAAACATATGCTACAATTAGCAATACTACAGTTCCCATTAATGACACATAAGAGCGCTCCAAGATGTAAATAAATCCATTCAACGCGGTGCCAAAGAAACTCTTCAAGTGACCAGAAAATGAATCATCATGCAGGATGTGATTGAGCTCACACTAGAAAATGAGGAAAAATAAATGTATTTAGTGACATGTGATAACGACTTGCAAAATTGCAGTCGAGAACTAATACAAATAAATGTTTAGAATAACCAAAAAAAAAAAAAAAAGGATTGGAACTCACTTGCGGAAACACAGAGAAGACCAGTATAAAATATATAATGCCACCAATAAAATCAAATTGCCAGTTCTTCTTTCGAAATTTTAGGATATTTCCTAATGCAATCTGAACCAAACCAAAAACATGTTGATGTTATATCATCACGCGCTTGAAAGCAGATAAAAAAAACATGAATTTGGTACTTTAAGCTGTTGGGTAGGAGGAATCATAAGCACTTATCAAACTTTCACATACCCTGCTTGAATCTTCGAAGGAAGGATAAGCAGCCTTGCATTCATAGGAAACTCCATTGAGCTTTTCGAATTTCCTGAAAACATGGGTGGGATGTAGAAATGCTCCACCACAACCATTTACAAGTAAATGATGAACATGGACTGGCCCATCAGATTTTACATGAGAATGACGCATGTAATGATGCAAGTCCCCAGCCATTCGAAGCTTACATCTTCCTCTTAGATAATCACAAATCAGGTGTGACACATTCTTTCCAGAAACGTCACTCCAATACCAATCAGTAAGCCAATTAGGTTCGTGCGTTACAATGATCACAGAGTCATCCGGTTGAACCTTGATTAAACATGGACATGGGTGTGCACTCAATCAGTGAACTAGATACTCCAAAACAATTAATATGACATGTCTAAAATTATGAAAGACAATTACTATGACAGCAACAAGAACTGGTCAAATAATCATACAGAACTTCTATAAATTTCATGATGTTTTCCATCAACACATCAAAATAATGCAAAGGACAGAATAGTATACCTTATCCTTTACCAGTTCTGAAAAGAATTTGAATTGGTATACATCAATATCACCATGGAGTGCTAGATCAAGCCCAAATATCCACCACCCTTTAGGAAGTTGCAAAGCAAAATAACTCTTTTTTTGAGGCATGAACCACCCACCTAACCAACTTTTATTACATATATACCTCATAAAGGTCTGGAGTCCATCAAACCAATCTGTGAAACCAAAAAAGAATATTACCACACATATCAGCACTAGGAATAAAAACAATTTTTTGGTCTTTCATAAAGTGGAAAAATGTATGCTGAGCAGAATGTAGAACACAGACAAGTTCAATTAATAACAGCAGTTGATACAAGAAGGAAATATCCTGGAGGGGCTTGGGCTGACAACTAATACTGACCGTGGTTTCCAGGAATAACAAAACACTGAGGTCCATTGTACTGCTTCAGTGAAGCCCCAAAAGGAACCTCAGGCTTGTTTACAGCTATCTGCTCTTCTTTGTACCATGGAGGGGGCTGGAGAGCATACTCAAAAGGAACAAAAAGACGCCTTTCATATGTGAATGATGATGGATTAGGATACCTAAAACAGAAAACAAAAGAATGTCATTACACAAAACAGATGGATAATCAACAGAACATGAAGTACATATCTGTCTTTAAGTGAAATTTTAGTTTGTATAGAAATCACTCATGCTAGTATAGCAGAAAATCACATCATTAGATAGTGCAACATCGCACTAAATAGTGTCAAATTATCAGTTGGAAGGAAGCATACAAGCAACAACTGATCAAATCAACTCATATTGGCTATATTAAATAACTGTTGCCAACTTACGCAAGATCGCCTCCAATAAGTAGCAGGTTTCCTCGTGGTAGGGTAAGTACAGAGTCACCACGCATGATGCGAATGGAAGGCTGAGCAAGTAACCGTGCAACGGCATATGACGAGTTCCCACCATCACCAGTATCAGCCATAAAGTCAAACCAAAAATCATCCTTTTCACTAAAATGATCATATAGAAGATCACCTTCTTGAGCTCCATTATGAACCTTGCTCATTGCTGCCTGATGATGAAAATAAGATTTGTCACATTCCAGCATACATCCAGATAAAATGACATTCTCATCACAAGGCCAAGTATGAATATAAAGGTAAATATTCACATATAAGATTAGATCATCAAACAAGAAGATACAATGTAAGATGCCCCTTGTTACAGGACAGGCAACATAGTTCAACTTGCTTCAGAATACATATCACAAATTGTACATATCCACTTTAATTCTAAATCCAGATACAAGCAAAAGCATGATACAAAGAATATTTCCCTTCAGAAAAATTTTGGGAAAATTATCCATCATAATCAAAGCCCCTATCTCCCTATTGTTTGATTTGTAAGCACACATCAACTTTTTGGGCTCCGAACTGGTTTTCTTCTCTTGAAAATAATTACTAAATCTTAAACAGTGAGCCCAACACAAAAACACAAAATTACAAAGAAAGGAAAAGGAAATATAGAACTTCACCTGCATCATTCGCATGTCAAAGCGCCCAACAAAGACAGTTACTGACACCAGGAGGTCAAAGACGGTTTTGAATAAATCAGCTGATGTTCTGAATATTGTGTAAAGAGCAGGTGTAAGCAACTAAATCAACATTTCCCAGAGAATTAAGAAAAGATTAAATATGAAAAGAAGAAACTAGATACATACCCTGAGTACCAAGGGACCATGTCCAAGAAGTCAGGCTTCATCTGCTTCTTCTTCAATTCCTCGTATTCTTTAACTGATAAAGGATGAGCAAGGGCCCACCTATTGATTTTTCAGACACCAAAACACAGATTTGAAGTGGAATAATGAAAAGAACATCTATTTGATGTAATACTGCCCCATCACGATATGACTCCTGGTCCTCTAATGCTAGGCAGTGGCTGGATAATGGGCCCAAGGAGAGAATAATGGTAGCCAGCCAGTTAGTTAGTGAGTGCATAGTGTGGGGGGCGTGTATATTGGGAGCAGAGGTCAGTGTGTGAGGGGCACTTCTACTCCTTATATACACGCACCCCTCACTAACTAACAAATAAATTTTGAAGACTTTTTATAGATTGTAAACAAAAGCAATAATTCTCACGGATTGAGAGAATGGCTTTTTCTTGTTCGATCTACACCATTATCAAATTTACAATTTACAAGTTTGAGCAACTATGTGCACTGGATAATACAAAGTTGATCCATAAAACACGCAATTGATTCAGTCACGTGTCTTTTCTGGAGCCATTCAGGTCAATGACACTAATGCTCAGAAAGCAGTTTTCCAAGAACAAAAACCAAACATCATTCTCCAAAGTAGTGTGAAAAAGTCAAGTGTTTTTCATGCCAAAAATTTCCATTACAACATATACATAATTTCATAATTCATGCAGGCACATAATAAATATCAGTGAATTATAAAATCAACTATACTCACCCAGTTGATCTTTCAACTACATAGTTTGCAATGTAAATTCCAATTAGTGTAGCCCAAAGTGAGTATATGGGAGAAATTTCATCGGATGAACCCGGACATGAGCCATTGCAAGCTAACTAAAACAGAAAAGAATTAGGAGTTATGACAGAAAAATGCGGTTCATGATGACTTTGTTATCTGTCCTAGAATAAAGGACGGCATAAATTTATGAATTCTTAAGTACCTCGCCATAAATAACCCACTTGGACAAAAGAGGATAATCACTTGCAGATCCAACTGGAGCAAACCATGATGAACAGACCTGGTCCTTCAACTCATTCATCCTAAGAAACTTTGCTAGCCACGTGTTTCTCTCTTCTTTATTACTCCAGAAAGGAAACCAGTTATAATTTTTTCGATCAAGTGGTCTTTGTCTCAATATGGCACGGTTGCCACAGTGACTATAAAATACGCAGCATGCCACGCTAAGTACCTAGAAGAAAACAAAAGCATCAGAAAAATGTTGAGTCTTAGCAAGATACCAACAGTATCTCCCAAACTTACAGCGCAATTTTGAAGAATGGTCAAGATTTCAGGCCTCTTTCCAGCAACACGTGAAACAAGGCCAATGTACCAAAGGCCAAGGAATATAACATGGAAGACAAGAAGAAACAAGATAGAAGAAAGATATATTGTCAGAAACAAAGACAGGTTCATCCTCATATCCACCCCCATTGACTGAAAACTAGGAAGATGATACACAGCAGCCACTAAAATCCAGGCTATGTACCTGCAGGGAGGATATCATATCGTTACTAATCCCATTAGTTCTTTCTTTTTAAACATATATATTATCTGCATAAAAGGCAGTAATATATTTCAAAAACAACAACAAAAAATTCAGGATTAAGAAACTCACCATCGACTAAAATTTGAATAGCTTGGCTTAATAGTCTTCCCTATAAATGGTGATGAAAAGAAATAAAAGAACCCAAACAGACAGCCGTACATTGACCACCACTTAATATTGTTGTCTAGCTTTTCTACTAGAGTATGGATATTGTCAGATGAGATGAAAAACAGGCAACCCACAACAACAGCAATTATGGCATGGCGGGAATGCTCATGTGGATAGGGGTAAGTGTGGGTTAGAATTGTTCTAACCCTCTCCATTTTGAGTGTGTCAAGAAGACCAGCCGACTGCTTATCAGAACCCATTCCAATATTTACTTCAGCGCACTAATAAATCTTGCATAAAAGTCCACTTCAGGGGTCCCAATACCACGGAAAACAGCACCAGAATCCTTCGATGATGCAAATAATAATAAAATTAGCATATAGAGCATAGAACGTCATAATAGTAATACCAGTAAGTGTGAATTAAATATTACATTAAGTGTATGACAAAGCCCACAACAGGGATCAAGTATAACATGTTAATAACATTAACATCACAAAATAAATAAACACATATAACAATAACTGAAATTAGAAACAAACTGAGAATGCTCAAACATAAATGTTACTTAAAAAGGGAAAGCAGTAAAGGAGCTTCCAAGCTGACAGTACAAGCAATAATGTAAGTAACTGGTTGAATAACAAAGAATGAAACAGCGGGGTAGCGATTTTTTAACTGTCCAAGATATCGCAGAGTTAAGGATAATACACGTTTTTGTCCTGTTGAGAAGTTAACTGTACTTGGAGATAGTTGAATCAATCAAATTCAATACAGAATCGAAGCCCTAATTTAGTTTTTCTTTCCTAAACTAAATTTGAAAAGCAACTGAACAAAGCATTATCATCAGAAACGAAATCTTCAAACCAGAGAAGGACAGCATAAAGCAAAACCTCATTCAGGATAAGCAATCATAATAAAAGTATAAACGACAAAACATGAAAAGTACCGGAAATCACCACCAGGAAAAAAAAATAAAAATCAAATCAAATAGCAGTCATCATAAACGATGTTTTCAATACTTAAAAGCAGACGCCTAAATTGTAAAGGAAAAGGTACCTAAGAGAGTGCCAAGGAGAGACGAAATGAAGGAAGAAATCAAAAGCGTGCATGTGCAAGCAATATAAAAAAGAACAGAGGTATCTCAAACCGACTTGGCATCTGAGAATGTCTGTGAGGAACATAACAACGGCATATTCTTTGGAACCAGCCCACCACCATTACTTCCTCAATAGAGAATGAAGAAAACAAGTTATTTGTTAAAATTACGCAATTGACATCAACAGGTAACTATGTCTATGATGGATTGCTTGGAAAATGGGAATTCCCGTTGGAACCTGGAAATTCTTCAACCATCTTCCGGGTCCACGGTCTAATCTCCCTCGAACGCGCAATTGCCGACCCACGTTTTATTTATTAGTCCATTAAGACAGTTACAGTTGGTCTTCCGCAAGTACAAAATTGGGTCTGTACAACTCAGGCCCAGGAATTTTAGACTAAACCTTAATTTACATGACAGTTGGCTCCGCGTGTCCGCAAAACTGAAAAGATATAGTTCTCTATCGCGGGCCTACTTATCACTATTAAGGCCCGGACCACCAGAAAAAAAAAAAATGCCTAGAGAAATTTATTTTGTTTTTTATTGCCGTATTTAACAAAATTAACTTTTCAAATGATAAGGAATTCTTTTAAATTTTGGACGGAAAAAATAGGAATTCTTTAAATAGTGCTAATCTCTCTCTGCTTTTTCTTTTTGTTGAATATTTTGAAAAATATATAAATGAATTTTTCAGGTCATAAAACCTCTATCAGTCAATAATAGAGATCCTTAGATTAATATATATATATCCTACATTTACATGATATACTAGTCATTTTTTATATCACCAAATCCTTCACTTTATCATATTTTCATATCTTTAGATTCATTACTCCTTTGGCTTATTATTTACGCAATCCATTAAAAATACAACATTTTTCACAAAAAAAGAAAAGAAAAAACACTGCAATAATCACAAATTTTTAGACCACCATCAAAGGTTGGAAAAAAAAAAAAAAAAAAGGCATAAATTTTTGAATGAGCTTCAAAGATTGAAATAATAACTTTGCAGTGAATCAGAAATAAAATTAACTTATTTTTATTGTTCAAACTTCGTATTGCCACTTTTTTAAGGAGAGAGGTTTATTAATTTTTATGGTTGTTGTTGGACAAATTAATAGTGTGAGTCTGCAAGATTTTCATAAATAATATGTCTGCGTGCCTGTGCTTGATGTGATATGACATATGAAACTGTAAGTAGTGCTCCTGGCTGGTCCAGAAGCATTCACTGGTCACGAACTTCCCCAAGTTGAGGAGCCATTTGACTCTGAGGCGTATTGAAAGTTTGAAACCATCAGATTCATTTGACTAATAACTTGTCAATTTTTCTCCTTGTGGAATCATAGCTAACCAAGAGGAAAAGGGGTCCGCGAGGATCTTAGTGGGGTTCAGAATTTAGTGGCAATGGGTTTCCAGAGATAGTGCGCATCTGGCAAGATCTCTTTACCCTTTTAGTAACATATCTAGACATCCAGGGGCCAAACACACACCTCTTATAGATATATCATATCATAGTGGTCGACTATATAATATTTATTTGGGACACTCCATCAAACACATTATATTCGATAAATTAACGCTGTTTCCAATATTTTATATATGAAAAAGTACACACCTAAATTAACCAACGAAACTACGATAAATCATAATATTTGTGAGGCGTTAAAAAGGGAACTTGTAAATATTTTGATTTATTATTTTAAAAAAATAAAAATAAATAAGTAAAACTTACGGAACGAGAAGAAGAAGATCGCGGGTTAAAATGACTGTGCTCATACGAAATCAAGACAATTCGTAAGAGTCCCAAACGACAAAGAAAAGAAATCTGATGGTATATTCTAGTATGAATGTTTAGTTGGATTTGGTACATTATGCATTAGTCATTTCTTTAAAGGGAAAATCAATCATGGTGGAGGCACAATTGTTAGTAAATTGAATAATACTCCGGTCCGATCTCTTCAAGTGTCCTCAGAGAATATATCATTTGGTCAAAAGGTTACCCCACAAATCCCAGGCTTGATTCTCGTCATAATAACAAAACCACGAACTCGAGAGTAGACGAAGCCAGCACGCTTTAATTAATTTCTCTTAAATTTTAGTAAACAATATTATATTATATTATTAGTAATTCCCTACCCTAATATCTTAAACAGCTAGTATTAATTAGTTGCATAAAATTAATATTAACCAATAACAAATTAGAAAATTGACGGAGTAAGATGTTTGGGAGAGATGCAGGGGAGGAGAGGAGAGCGGAGAGAGCATTTCCGGGAAGTAGCAAATAGCTAGCCAGCAACTTATGTCTAGGACACGTTATTCAACCCAATTCCAATATAGTGTAACACGCGACGCGAACTACGTTGAATGGTTGTATTTTACTTACTACTTTCCAATTAATTACTGATTCCCAGCTCGATCGGAATCTAGCTAGCTAGTGCCTTAACGCAAGACACTTAACAAGGTCAGATTCAGAAGTTGAGTCCTACCAGAAACGTCTAATCTGTAATTTGGATATATAGTGCGCGTAGTTGTGTCGCACTATATGAATAGATGAACCATTCTTGCTCAACGGCAGAGACACAATATATAGTTATAGAAGTGTACGACAAAAATTTCTTGCATGGAACATGCAAAAACGTGTGCAAATTGAAAAACGACATTCGGAAGATACCCTTCGCGGTCCCTGAGCCTCCCAGTGGAATCTTCAAGGGAGCATAATCATTTCATCATTTTCACTGTTTCCACATTTAAATTAATTATAATTATGTTCATCGTGATTTCCACCATCACGCCTCTGTCCTCGAGGCCTCTATATATACCCCTCGTACATGCAATATTTTGCAAGCACCACAATTTACTTGCACTTCCAAAAAATTTCCACTCTCAACATATAGAATGGCCAATTCCAAACGTGGGTGTATCATTATTATTGTTGTAACGCTGACCTTTTCTTATGGAATTTTTTCAGCTCTAGGAAGGCCTCTGAAAGCAGAGTCTGAAGAAAACGTGACAACCAGTGTCAAAGAAATGACCATAGTTGGAAACAATTCTGTCCACTGGCACCGCCCTAGCTTACAAAATGAGGCCCCTTCAGAGCTAACGACTGGACAAGATTCCCAAAATCCAAGTGATAACGACGCCGTTGGTAGATGGACCGACGACTTTCGACCCACCACGCCGGGTCACAGTCCCGGTGCCGGCCATTCCCACCCGCCCGCCAAAACGGATTCAACTCCTTAATTGATTAATTAGGTGTACACGTTTGGATTTAATAAATATCTTGTTGCACTTATATTTGCATGCATGCATGACATGATTGTTATATATTATGGTATTTTAGCTAAAGGAAGGGATGGTTAATATGTGTCCCATAAAACGTTTGGGTAATCCTTTTACCGTCTATGTATGTGTTCCTTTTGTGTATCTGCCTATTACCGTTTGTAGAAGCATTTATTGCTTCGTCTCAATGTGTCGTCTTTTCTCTTCTGTTTCATCTGTAAAGATATGATTATAAATAAAGATGATGGTGTTGCTTTTGTGTAACTTAACCTGGTTATTTGTTAATATTACAACTACAGTATGCGGCTCCAATATTAACGTAGTCATATATACTCTGATAATTGACATTATATATATATTGTAATATTTGATTACCCTTCTTCTTTCTTCCATCACGTTGTTAAGTATTGTTATAGACTCTTCTCTCTCTTCGTTTGGGGGCCACGGGTCCCATAGCAGGCTCAGTCATTGTATTAAGCACTGATATATAAGACTTTCTGTAAAATCCTAAAGCAAAGAACCACATTAAGAGTCACAAACCAGTATCAGTTACCGGACCTAACCACTCACTCACCTTAACTCGGACAATCCTTAGAACCTACAAATAAACCCTCACAACAAGTACAAAATATTAATCCCTTTTCATAAAAAAAAATGTATATTAATCCCTGAAAACTACTTATTAATAATTAAGTCAATATGCATGAAAATGTAAGAAAAGTAATCATACGAGACAAACAAATAAAACAAAAATAAAAATTAGTTTATTGTAATTATACATAATGTAAGCTAGCTCGAGATGATGCCAATTTCATAACATTTTGAGAAATTTATTTTTCTTTTGTAATAAACTCGAATTTGTGTTATTAGTAGAAATTCCTATGGTTTACCAATCATTTTTGGAAACAATTATATATCAAAGATGTTATTAATATAATTGACTTTTCCCACCACCCTTCACAGTCTCAAGTTACCCGGTCCAGTCTTTGAAGTCCGAACAACATGCGGAATAAGTTCCCCGAGTAGGGGAATATGGACCAGGGCAATTTCAGATCAGGGTGGGTCGCCCAACCGTTTCTACAAGATTGGGCCTTCCAAATACTTCCCACACTCAATGACTGGATCTTGTCCAAGTTGATTAATATTGGACATTCAAGGAAAAATAATGTTAATATTGGACACCGTAGGCATTAAAAAAAAAACTAGATGATAATAAAATAACGAAAAACGAAAATAGGCAGGGTAATCTGAAAAAATTTCAGAGACGAAATGAAATGAAAAATATTATACAGTAAAATTTGTTTGTCATTATAATTTGTTTATCATATTTGTGATCTCTTTACAAATAATTTTCAAAAATTACCCTAATAACTTACACCAAGAAATTTTTTCAAAAATAAAAAAGGTAGGAAATCTATACATAAAAAAGAGGTGGGCAAAGAATTGCCTTTACGTAACCTGTTCTAAAAAGAAATTTATATTATATTTGTATTAAAAAAAAAAAAAGACTCATTCTCCTTTCCCTTTGTTCGTATGAGGAACATGCTTTTAAAAGTTGAAAAAGAATGGATAATAATCGTCATCAATTCATCCAATTTTTAAACATTGTTAACTTAAGAGTAAGAGGTGTTGATATAACGTATATACGGAGAAGTTCATGTAATCTTGATAAAGTTTCGTTTTATAAAAAATAATTCAAAGGTTACCTTACCCGAATCACTACCTAAAAATCTTAGAAGAATTAGTAGTTTGGTTGTAGCCACGTAGGCTAATTGGCATTTTATTGGATTAAATAACTAAACATAATTAATGCAATATATATATATCAGGTAAAAATTGTTCCTTCCCAAAAATTTTATTAGAAAATCAAGCAATCAGTAAAAGGTTTACTTATTTAACAAAACATCTTGTCACGGACAAGACAAGGATCCTGAGCCTAAGATAAATCCCATTTACCTAGTAAATCAAATTTTTAAACCAACAAATGAAACATAAATACACAGGATAAATATATAGATAGATACAATCAGAGCGATTGATAGATCTGACTCCTAGGAAATTCCCCATTTTGTGAATTTCACTGTCATAACCCGTCACGGAAACTGTAAAAGGTGACGTGCGTGCACACGAAAATCTTAAAAGAAAAATTGAAAATCAGAGATAAATATCCTCTAGGACTGGGACTCCAACTGAGGGAACGGACCTAAGCTGGCGGCGGATCCTCGAGAGATGAAGAAGGAAGAGAAGCTTAACATTCTTGTGTTGTGTACATCCCTCATTATTAGATCCAACGGTTAAGATTGAAGCCCATACCCTAATCCAACAGTTAAAACGACAACCGCGTTTACGAAGCCAACCCATGAATCCGTCATCCTCAACATAAATCATCCTCTTAGACCCTTGCCGCGACCTCTCTTCTCGCTCTCTCCAAAATCAAGATTCAACCTTTCTCTCTTTCAAAGCTAAGTTTTGCTTATTCTTTTGTTGCCTGGAGGGGAGAATATTATTAAAGATGCACTCTGATTCCCAACAACAGCAACAGTCCGAACAGAACAATCAACGCCAAAAACAAACGCAGACACACACGCCGCCACCGCCACTACCACTGCCACAGCAGTGGGTGCCGATGCAGTATCCGGCGGCGGCCGTGGTAATGCAGCATCACATGTTACCACCTCAACATTACGCGCCGCCGCCGCCGCAGCACTATATGCCTTATCACCAGTACCAGCAACTACCACATGTATCTCATTCGCAGCAGCATCAGCATCGGGAATCAAGCGGCGAGAACAAAACGATCTGGGTCGGCGATTTACATCATTGGATGGACGAGAATTATCTCCATCGCTGCTTCGCTTCTACGGGCGAGGTCCTATTTTCTTTCATTCACATACGCTTCCATATAACATGTTAACAGTTAACACGCATACACACACTGCACATCATTGATTAACGTACATAGTTCTTTTTCGGTATGTGTAATAGAGTTTGTTTAAAAAACTTAGATTTTAATCTGTATTAGAAGCTCAGGCTCTCGAAAGTGCATATTTGTTATTTTTCTTTTTAAGTTTCTCTCGTACAATGCATGTTGGATTTAGTGTATGTTTGCGAACCTCAAAAAATGTTAGAAGAAGTAGGGATATAGTTCTTTAATCTATGAAAAATGTTATAATATTGGAATGGAAGTTTTTAGAACGGGGAATGTGAATTAGGGAAGAAAACAAGTTGTTGTGGAAGTACTAGCTATACTGATGAGTTGACAAGTCTATAATGATGAGTTATAATTAACAACTCCCCTACTGCAAACTCTGTTTGGTGCCATGTTCATCTGTATATCATATTTGAGCGTAATTATAGCCCGTAACATGCAAAGAGGTGCTGCTAATTGCCCAATGTGTTACATTTTGGCTAAAATAATGAAAGAGAACGGGAAATATTAGATATTTCTCTAGTGAGTTAGGCACTCTGTCTGGATGTTGTGATTTTATGAGCTTAGTTTAATTGGTGTTTAGTATTTGGCGTTGTTTTTGCAGCTTTCCCTACCAATTGATAGTATACGGTACCCCGATCCCCCTCCATCACTCTCAATCTCGACATTCATTCTTTCACTTTTTATTCCATCTCTATGTTGATTATTCCATCCATGTTGGATGAAATTCGACAATTTATCTGTGTGAGCGCACATATCTGAACTTGTGTGTAATACGATATCTCTTTAGGATCATCTAACCATGGCATGCACAATTTTTGCTGGCAGCTGGTTTGACTAAAAAAGAAAGTGATTATATTTATATATAAAACGACTTGATCTTTAAACGCTTGGTTTTTATAAGAGGAAATGATTCCTATGCTCCTCATATATATATTTCAAACAGAAATATAACAATTAAATGTTCCTGTCATTCATGATTTTGCAGATTTCCTCCATCAAGGTTATTCGCAATAAGCAAACTGGTCTATCGGAGGGTTATGGATTTGTGGAATTCTATTCGCATGCTACAGCTGAGAAAGTTTTACAGAATTATGCTGGCATTTTGATGCCCAACACAGAACAACCTTTCCGCCTAAACTGGGCAACATTTAGCACGGGTGATAAGCGTTCAGATAATGTTCCTGATCTTTCTATTTTTGTAGGAGATTTAGCAGCAGATGTAACAGATAGCATGTTGCATGAAACTTTTTCTAGTAGATATCCTTCTGTTAAAGCTGCGAAAGTTGTTTTTGATGCCAATACTGGCCGTTCAAAGGGTTATGGTTTCGTCAGGTTTGGAGATGATAATGAGAGGTCACAGGCCATGTCTGAAATGAATGGTGTTTATTGTTCTAGCAGGGCTATGCGTATTGGTGCTGCAACTCCGCGAAAATCATCTGGCTATCAGCAGCAAGGTGCAAAATCATATTACTTGTTTTGGATATCTGAAACCGTAACCATAAAGAAAAACAAAAAAGAACAAAGAGGAAGAAATGATCAGTACTTTACATTCTAGTCAAAGAAATTATTATTAATTTGATTCTTTCCAATGAGAGTATGGTATAAATTGCTTTTAATTACGTTAGGCATACTCAAGGTTTAATTTGACATCTTTGGTGTGTGTTATGATGTACTTTTTACACAAGCAGACAGGTGGTATTGCCTAAAACTCCCTAAATCTATTGATTCACTTTCTTTTTTTTTCTTCTTTTGTTTTTCACTTTGGTAATACAATATTTCTTAAATTTAGGTTTTTTTTGGTTTTCTATTCAATGATGCCGTAAAAGATTGAAATGCAAGTTGGGTACTGAATTTATCTGTTTCTTTTGTATAGGAGGCCATGTTTCAAATGGCTCTTCTAACCAATCTGAAGCAGATTCAACAAACACGACTGTGAGTTCTTTAGCTTTTAAATTCATATTTTAGCAATTATTCACCGGTTTTTTGTGGCTAAACCGCGATTGAATATAGATATTTGTTGGAGGACTCGACCCTAATGTTACAGATGAAGATCTTAGGCAATCTTTCTCCCAGTATGGTGAGATAGTCTCTGTTAAGATACCTGTTGGAAAAGGATGTGGCTTTGTACAATTTGCAAACAGGTACAAGTTCCTGTCCTCTCTACTCTCTACAGATTCACATTGAAGATGTACATTGATGTAATCACTACGATATGATTCTGAGTAATCTTACCAGAAATAATGCTGAAGAAGCGTTGCAGAAGCTAAATGGAACAACTATTGGCAAGCAAACAGTTCGTCTTTCTTGGGGCCGCAATCCAGCAAATAAGCAGGTAATCTCCCTCTCATGCATTCTCAATGCAATTTATTAGTTTTGGTCCACCAGGATACTATTTTTTTGCTTCTTAGCTTGAAAAGAAGTGGTCTATGATTCCCAATTGCCTACACCTACCAAGTTTTACTTTGTTTTCATTATCATTTTCCACTGCTTTGTTATAATAAATTAAACATTTATTTGGATGATTCACGGCTAAAGCTTAAGGTTGAGACATGTTATTTCCTGAAAGAAATAATTCCTAACAAGTTTACGTGCTAGAGAACTGGCTTCTGTTGGTGAAATCTGTCATTATGATTCTGTCTCAACTGATTATATCTTTGTACAGCAGTTTAGAATGGATTTTGGCAACCCATGGAGCGGGGCGTACTATGGAGGCCCTGTGTATGATGGTTATGGATATGCTTTGCCACCACCTCATGACCCAAGCATATATGCTGCTGCATATGGGGCTTATCCTATCTATGGTGGACACCAACAGCAAGTAAGCTGAATCAATAGAGTGCAAGAGTAGCTCTCACGCAACAGTATCACGCTTGAATGGGCTGGCGAATTAACTTGTCTCCATTATAACTTGCATGATCTGTTGAATTCTTAAAAGAATCCCTCCTAATTGTGGAGTGGACCGGAATTTTGACAACCTGAGGTAGCACGGTAGGGGATTGATTTAATTAATCATTTGTTTAGACTTATATAGAGTTTAATGAGAAAACTTGAACCTTTTTATTGGAATAATTATCTCGAGTATGTTTGCGTTCACGGCTTGTTTTTTTATTGTTTTCTGCACTTTATAGCTGCTATCACATCTGTTCTTAGCTAATATTTCAATCTTTTTCAAATTGTCAGCAACATGGATTCTGATAAAGTTGCTGTCTGTTCATAACAAAACGCTTGTTGGAAAAAAGATAGAGAAAATGAAAGTGCTGTTTCTTATTTAAAAGTATTTTGCAACTTTGACTGATACGAATCTAGGGGGTGTTTTATCATTTGTCTAATTAAAATAATATAATCATCCTGAAAGAACAATAATGTAGATGGTCATCATCAAGAAAAGTTACTCTGCGCTTGCCTCAGTTGCTTGAGCATTCACAAATTATAATTAACAAAAACAATAAGAAAAAAAGCTGTATGAGGAGGTACTTTGGAGAGACGTTTGGGTGTAACCACCAATATCCACTACAATATTTATAATCACCCATATTTAATATTATATTTTAAAATTTAATAAAATAAAAAAATACAAATGTTTTTATAAAAAATTGAAACTAAAATAGTGTAATTACTTACTTGAGTCTCTCCATTACTTTGGAGAAATTTTTTTTGATAAGCTTCATATACACTCTTTATACGATATTTTCCTTAAATTTTCACTTATAACGAAACCATAAATATATCTTCATTTTTATTTTTTTTCATACTTTTCCCCTTATTTAGTAAATCCAAGGTGCTACAACTTTGCGTGGCACATTTTATGGTTTATGTTGGCTCGTCGGGTATCATTTTCTTTCCTCTTATTATCACTCGTAATCATACCCTGTTGTGGTGTGGTTAGGGATTGATCAACAAGACAACGGTCAGGATGAAATTTTTTATGCGCCATGCAGGGGTAGATAAGCTAGCAAGTGTTGGGACCAGGGGCACACAATGGCTACGTTGATTGGGATGCATTATGGATCTGAGCAAAAAGAAACCGAGAGTTAACTTATCTTAAAATCCCAATCAAAAAAATAGAAACTTATCCTGAAATCTACACCGTTGATCATGACTACTTCAACGGGAGATAATCCGAAAGAAGGATATTGAATGCTGTCCATCAAATATAATGTCAGAAGCAACGGTTGATCGCCGATGTTGGGGCCATCATGTCGGCGGGCAGTTGGGCGCACTGCCTCCCATCCACTCCCCCCTCCGCCCATTTATATGTCGGCTCTCGAAGTAATTTAATAATTATTTTACTTTTAATTAAACATTTCCACTAAATATTATGCTTATCTCTGATTAATTTATGAGGCCACTTCGCTTGATCTGGTAACAGCTGGCCCCCCCATGGGCTAAATTCCTGTGTCCAACACATCTTAATGGCACTAGTTTCTCTCTCACCTTTCTCGTCTGCACCTTCTTGTCTTAAACTTCGCCGGAAAATCTTTCTTTGCACTTCCAGCATCAATGCCGCTTCCGCGACAGATTCGGTTTCCACTTTCACTTCGGCTTCGACTTCGAATTCAATGCCGAAAGTCGTCGTGACCAGAGAGCGTGGCAAGAATGGCAAGCTCATCAATGCTCTGGTGCTCACTTCTCTTCCTTCTGTTGTTCCTTCAGTAAATGCTATTTCCTCTGCTTTCGGATTTTACTGTTTATTTGGACTACATTGATATGTTATGTTGGATTTTAGTTTTATGGTAGCTTTCTTACCGCTTCGCTTATTCGAACATGTCGTTCGCAGTTTTCTCTTTGACCTACAAAGAATATTTTTACGTGTTTTCGGATGGAAATGGCGACCAGTTCGTCATAACCATACAGGTGTTCGATTAAAGGTGTGAAAGAATGTAATATTTTCATTCATCTTCATGTCTTTCCATGGTATATTTGCTGGCGTTTTAAATTGATATCCTGTGGCTTTCTGAAGCTTTAGAACACGTTCTTATAAATATCATGTTCTTAAACGTAATTACGAGAAACCTCCTTTAAATAATTTCTTATAAACAACATACTTTACGGATAAAAGTTCGTGTCATCGTGCAGATAACAGTAGGTTGACATGATGTGATGCATCAATTTTGCCTTGAGTTCAAGGGAATGTATTTTTGGGACGTACACTCCATTTATAGTCTCTTAAGGCTTTGACAGATTAAATACTAACAACAAGCTAAAATGTTATTTTCAATGCCGATTGCAGGGCAAACATGAAATCGATTGTTTGGAGCTTCCACTCATTGAGCACAAGCAGGGACCTGATTTCGACAGGCTTCCTTCCGTATTAAGTGGTAAGTTTTTTTTAAATAAACAGAGCAGAAATCCGTAGGAAGTTCATATGATGCCGTTTCTATCTTCTATAAGATTGATGCGTGAACGTATTCTATCTCAGTCACTTTGGTAGTTTGGTGTTTTCTCCCATTATCATCGGTCTCTCTAAAGATGAAGGGTTATAGTTTCAAATACAATACAGCTGTGAGGTCCAGTGTGGCTTCTTTCAGTTATTATATGTTGCCTTTGGATGATGCATACTCAGGGCATAATAATATCATAGTTCATGTAACGTGTTCGTCTGAAGTTCTTCACAATTGATCTATTTACATTTCTTTTGAACTTTTAAGCAAAATGCACGAATAGCCGGGGATTGCAGACACTTCCTATTGTTTCTTGTCTACTTCATACTGAAAATTTCGTCTCTATCAAGCAGGCTGTGAGGTTCTGTTTGGTATATAAGAATACTAGATAATTACTGGAAATTCTAATTCGGGAAATATCAAATACTCATGATAGATTTAAGCTTTTTTCTTTTTAATTCCTAGGAATATTATATGTCCAGAATTAACTAATGAAGCTAATATTAAATCTTGCTCTTGGAAACTAGAATTACTTGGAAAGTACTTTGACATGAGAATCGTGCATTCTGAAAGTCAAACAGCAAATAAGTTTTCTGCTTAAGATGTTAACTATAATGACTACCTAAATCTTTTGTATTTATGTTTCTGCTTTGAGTTTAGCATGTTATTTTCAGGTATAATTTTTCAGGGAATGAATTGGGATTTTATGCTGTTTAAATTGTTATACTATCGGGATTCTTGTAGGTAATGGAAGTTTATGGGATTTATAACTACTTCATGATGATTAATTCTGTTAAAGTATAACTAGTTTATGCCGTATCATAGGTATGTTAACCGACTCACATGTACTAAATGATTCGTTCAGTCAATATCGTGCTTATGAGTGCCTTCATCACTGTACCCTGATTCATTTCTTGCTGTGTTCCTTGATGGTGACAGAGAATTCGTTTGACTGGATTGTCTTAACTTCCCCCGAAGCAGGTTCAGTTTTCCTAGAGGCATGGAAGTAAGGGTTAGAAGTAGCTAATTATAGCAAAATGACTTTCTATATAATAAAAGATTAATGTCTTCCTAAAGTTTGTTGAAATATTTGCACATTATTGATACATTTAATGTGCATCTTTCTTTCTGACAAATGATTCTCTTAGCCTTAATTGTGGTCATTAGAGATGCTGGGGCTCCTCATGTTAAAATTGGTGTTGTTGGAGCTGGTACTGCAAGCATTCTCAAGGAAGCTTTACAGTCGTCAAAGCAATTGCTTGATGTTGCATTTTCACCTTCAAAAGGTATTCATACATGTACATTGATTGAGTAGCGTTTTCAAACATTGTACTGGCTGACTGCCTCCAGAAGTCTGAATTAATATCTATGTAGTCCAGAAAAATATAATGGCAACATCCCAGAATATACATGTTAATGTATTGGGGATTATCAATTTGTAGAATGAGTAAAGTAGGTCTTTGCTTTACTTTGTTGATGTCAATGGTATAAATGCATAATGGCGAAAAAATGGTGCAAGTGCAATAATGTTTTACTTCGGAGAAAGTTGGTGACTATGAGAATCCATATCATGTTCCGCATTTTAGTCTGTGGACAATATAGTATTGCTGCTCAGCATTTAATTGGGAAGTGATTGAACCTTGCATTGTTATGCTGCTATTTTAGACCATCTGAACGCTTTGTAAATTCAATTTTTGCAGCAACTGGTAAAGTTTTGGCTACAGAGCTACCGAAGAATAGAAATAAGTGCACTGTCTTATATCCTGCTTCTGCAAAGGCTAGCAATGAGATTGGCAGGCTTACTACTCTTGTTACAATTCTCCATTTCCTAGAGTTTTACCTTTCATACTTAGTAATTTAGTTTAATAATTGGAAAAGCAATAACAAATAGTTGTCTTTTGTGGTATTTATTAATCAGAGGAGGAGCTTTCAAATCGTGGATTTGAGGTCACACGGCTGAATACATACACAACGGTGAAATTTTTTAATTCGATGATCCTATCCCTTTTTGTTTTTAAGAATTTAATATTTATGTGTCCCTTGCATTCATTGCATAGTCTGTTGACGTTTCACACGATAAATTATTAAATTGAATTCCAGTAAACTATTTCTTTGTCTAGGTGGAAAATTTTATGATTTTGAGAACAGCTTTCCTGTTCATACTTGTAACTGTCTGTCCTTTCAAGTTATTGCAGTTTAATTGCAAATGTTGCAGAATCACGAAACTAAGGGCATTTTTTTCCTTGTTTCCCTTATGTTTAATATATATTTTTGTCATAAGTCAGAGTGTACAGCTTCAGAGTAATGGTCAATTGATCATTGATCATCTATTGTATCTAAACAACCAATATTTAATGTTTTCTGTTCAATTTTTTGAAAAATTTAGATTGCAGCTGGTTTTCGTTGATGTTGATGACATCTATGTCAGAGTTACTTAACATTCGCATGGTTGGCAGATACCAGTTCAACATGTTGACGAAATGGTTCTGAAGCAGGCCCTCACTGTTCCTGTTGTTGCAGTAGCTTCTCCTTCTGCAGTTCGGTTAGTTACTTATGGCTGCTTTCTTTCTCTCCTGCCTGTTTCCCTTTTCATTATTTAAAATAGATAAAAAGTATCAAACTCGAACCTTCTAATAGTTTATGATATTTATTACCAATATTAACTCAATCTGCATTGGGGTTCTCCAGTCCAATTAACCACTTGAAACGTTTGCTCAAGCATCCTAATGTGTAATGACTTTTGATGTCATATGAGTCACATAAAAAACTAGCTTTTTTTCCAATCTTTCCTGTAGGCATACACAGAATATTGTTATTTAATGAGTTTATGTAATTTGTTGCAACAGTGCCTGGAAGAACCTTGTTCCTGTATCAGGGTGGAGCAATGCTGTTGCATGCATTGGTGAGACAACTGCCGCAATGACAAGAAGTTTAGGCTTCAGAAATGTGTACTACCCAACTCAACCAGGCCTTGAAGGGTATCTTGAGTTTTCTTTCTAGATATAATTTCTGGTGTTGCATTGTGATTATACCTCATATTATATTCATCTAAATACTAACAAGAATTTCATTGCCTTTTCACATGGAAAACTTTTCTTTCCTTCGTTTTTTTCTCTCACCTGATACTTCTGACGAGCTCAATGGTTTTTGGAAACATCTCTGATCTATTCCTCACTTGGAATCTAAAAATAATTTTCTGAATATATATATATATATATATATATATCATGCTTTTTCGGAATGTTTTAATTGAATTTTGCATAAATACTGGTAGTTGAGTTAAAGACTGGAACATTAGTTTTATGATCCAAAAGTGGATTATGCTTTTCTGAAGTTCATATGGCCTAGTATATAAAAATTTCCCGTTGTTTAGGTTACTTGGATATTCTTTTCTTCTTGTCTTTGACGATCTTCTTCCATCTGTTTTATCTTTGTTCCTTTGGGCAGCTGGGTACAAAGCATTCTTGAAGCTTTAGGAGCACATGATCAGTTATTGTGTTAGCATACCATGATGTTCATAACCAGTTGGTGATATTTTCAGCATTTTTTCATGCAAGCGAATTGGTTAGTGTAATTTTCTTAGTATTGTGGATGACTTCCTCTTAGTAATATATTATAGGTTATCATGAGATACGGTTGTAAAAAGGTTACAATCATGTATATATAATGTCGGTGTAATTCCATCTTGTTCCCCATTTTCAAGTGTTCTGCTATTCAGAGTTGATTTTTGCGTAGTTTCTTTCTCTTCAGCCCCCGCCCCAAAACCCTCATTAGAGATAAGATAGCCGGATAGGAATTGCGCAACTTCTCTCATGAAGGTCTCGAATTATGATTTTGGATTTGATGCAAGGTCTCATAAATGACTTGCTTGAACTTTAACTACAAGTATATATTGGACTTAAAATAGAATTACAATTCTTGATCTTGTGCTTGGAGATTAAAGCGGTTAGTTTTCCTCAGGAGGAAGTTTTCCCTGGAGGAAAGAAGAGATCATGGTGAGTGCTCGTTCTGGTTGATAGCTTGGAACTGTGTGTCCGGCCCCTCTTACTGTGATTAATGTGATCCCTTTGTACCCAACCACGTATCCTCCAACCTGCCATGTATTGCATGTAATTAGCAAACCTAGATCTCGCTTCTAAATCCTGATAAAACGATTCTTCATTACCTCGTTAGAAGAGTACCATGGACGCCATGCAGTCTCCACTGGAAGTTTCAAGGTGTTCACTGAGTATCTAGATGATGTTATCGGAACACGCCCATCTGTATCACCACTGCAATTTTCGTCACAGTAATGTTGTAAGTGATATCTCACATAAAGTTATTCACTTTTTTATCCTACTGATTGCCATATACATCCCATATAAAAGAGGAGCTAGGAAATTCTCTCACCTGTATATCCATATGCTTATACCACTTGATGTTATCCGATTTATGATGGGTAGAATAGATGCAGGGCTGTCTGTCCATCCTATCCCTCTGAACAGAAAGTAAAAGACAAATTAATCGAACCAAGTATCAGATTATAATGGAAAAGGAACTTGAAGCCTGCGTACCTGCAAGCAGCCCATTTAGTGGATTTAGCATGAAGAGCCGTCTGAACTTCGGCATGGTTTAAGTAGGAATTGACATAATCATCCGTACAAGGGTCAAAATTGTTGCCCTGAAATGTCATAGGTAAAGATTATCTTTCTTAATTTGCACTAAGATCCTTTATTATCTAATTATTGGTTACAAATTTAAGGGTGTTCAAGACAGAATTCATGCACTGTTGTTTTAGAACTCAGATTTTAGGACACAATGATACAGTACACCCCTCTTTAAAAAAAAAAGGGGGAAAAAGATACTTACATAATCAGCTGAACCAGATTTTGCTGCTGTTGAATCGCAAGGAGGAGCGTATATGTTGTATATATTAATATCTCCGAGTTCTTCTTCTCCTCTACCTTGATATTGATTGCATTGGTCAGAAAAATCGCTGGTGACAAAGCTACAATATCTCATAATCCCTGCTTGGGTTTCATCAGAGTTGAGAGCATGCGTCCAGAAATAATCGAACATTCCCTTTGTGCACATATTATCATCTATCCAAGCGTTCCCAATCTGCACCAGGTATTGAGATTTGAAGTCAACTCACTCAGCTTTTTAATGTAAATAGTCTAGTGAATTGAATATATATATATATATATATATATATATATATATATGCATGGTGGAAAAATTATCCCCCGTTGACTCACTGCTATTCCTTTGAGGTTGATTACTGTCTTGTTTGCAAGATTATTTTTGGATAGAATAGTGTCAGCCAGCTGAGGAACATAATGGCCGGCATAACTCTCTCCGGTTATGAAGAAGTCTCGGGTTTTGTATTGCGGAAATCTCTCAAGCCAGTTTAGTAGGAAAGTGTAAGAATCCTCAGCTGTGCTCTTGTCACCAGTTTTGGGGTAGTCAGTAGAAGTGTTCGAATATGAAAAGCCAACGCCTGCTGGGGACTCTAAGAAGATAACATTTGCCACTGCCATTTTTGGAAGGAATTACTTAGAACTGAGTAGAGATACAAGATATTCATTTTAATTACGTGTAAGTGAAATTTGAAATTTCCATGAGCATACCGTTGTTCCATGCATATTTATTTCTGGAAAGTGTTTTTCCATCAGTGTTGACTCTGAAGGGTCCCAGTTCTTCCATTGCTCCATAACCCAGAGAAGAGCACCCAGGTCCTGCATATCATAGTGTGTCTCCATTGAGCCCAGAATTGGCATTAGACAAAACAAAAAGGATTAGTGACGAAACTGGCCGGCCCCGGCCTTACCGTCGTAGACTTGTGCTAGTTACTTTCGGAGCTAGAAGAATATGGCAAGTGGGAATATACAATAACGGTGGACCCTGGCTAGAAGACAAATTGCCAAACAAAGTATATTCATCTAATGAATTATGATGTTTCTTGGCAGACATGGCTTTTGGCCTGGCACCACGATCTGTGGCATAAATTTGCCTTATTGGCTTAAGAAAAATGATTGATTGGGGAAATCATACCCATATCAGTGAGAAGAGAAATTAAGAATGCATGATTCCAGGCCTTCTTGCCGTGTTTAATTACGGAATTTTAGGCTGGGTCCTACTGGCTACTGTTCAACATTCTGCTTCTACTTTATTCTTCTAGTTGTGGACGTGGCCACTGAATTCGTTGAAAATAGACAAAATTAATTAGCTTTTTGTATAGACAAAATAAATGGCCGTTGGCCACTGGAGGGTGGGAATCCCACAAATTAAAGTGAAAAATAATCAAATGATTTAATTTAAAATATGATTATTTGATCTTCTTGTATAGAGAAGTTTTTTATTTTTTTTAAACAGTTGTCTGAGTGAACTGATGAGTGGATTTCAATGATTCCTTTTTACCGTGTACATGAACAGAATTGCTCGTTCATGCATTGCATGTATTAAATTACACTTACTCGCAGCAGATGTCCAAACTAATAAAGCATTTACGCAAGTATACCATATCCCGATCTCTATACCTAATTCTGGGAATGATTAGAAAAGAAGAATATATATAGAGAGAGATCAACTGCTTACCTCCATTTAGCCATAAAACCAGAGGTTTGGTGGAAGAATTGTGAGGTGACTCCACAAAGTAATAGAAGAGTGCTCTCCCTGCTTTGGGATCTACAGACACATAGCCAGCATACTGATCAAAATCAACTCCTTGGGGTTGCCCAGGCAAAGCTTGGACCTTGTCAGCTTTCATCAACTCATCTTGGGGTCCAATATATTCATCTTGATCAAGAGCTTGATTAGCCGCAACCCAAACATTTCTGTTTGCGGATCTTCGCGACTTAATAAACTTATGGAGATAGTCACCTTGGCGGTCGGGGTTGGCGTTGCATGAATATGGGAAGGAATTCAAGTGGTACCAACACAAAAACAAAAACAGCAATTTCAGATAGCTTACAATCACCCTCATCCTTCAAATAACTTAGCCTTGGAATGATCTCAAGCCCTTCTATAGTTTCAGTGAATGAGACCTCAAACTGACATCCTACCTAAATAATAGTATATGTATCAACTATGCATGGATTCGTGTCTGTCTTTTTTTTGTTTTTTTTCTCTCTCTCTCTCTTTTTGCTTGTAGTATACTTTATATAGTGGACAAAAGTGAAAGAGATATATACATTACGAGCCGTCACGTTATATGCATCACAGATGTTTCCATCAAGTGGTGTGTCTGTAACATCCGTTCCAAGAAATATGTAAAGGATTTAATTGCTTCTTTAGTTTTTACAATATCATTAAGAATTGTTTAATACAATTAATCTTTCAGAAAAAAAAAAAATAGAATTATATAGATTCCAAAGTTGGAAATCGGCAGTATAACCATGTAATAGGTTTTCTTTATTTCTACACAACATTGGTGAATTGCTCTCTCGACATATTGAAATTCGATAAACAAAAGTTGTGACAGGAACATGTTTGATTCACTATTACGATTATTCTTTTTATCAGAAAAATTAAGAATAATAAAAATTATTCTTTAAGTACAGGTATTGGAAGGATTATCTTTATCATCTCTATATTTTATATCATACAGATAGATAGATGATCGGATGAGTAAGTGGAGATGGCGTGGACACTAATTTGATGTGATTGGCACTGAGGACAGCAATCAAATGATATCTAGAATTAAGTAAAATGGGAAACAAGAAAAGTTGCGTCTCTTTGCATCGCATTGATTGGTTTATAATTAGTGTGAAGCTCACTTAGACTAGTTGCGTATTGAAATACAGCAAGTCTATATAATTTTCACATAATTGCACTATAATGATAAATTTTAAATAATTAATTAATTTTATTATTATATTCTTTTATTATATAATGACAATAAGTTTTATTTTTTTCCATAATACTCAAACTCTTCACCATTAAAACACATCTAATACATAGCTTTATTATTATTATTATTATTTTTGTCTTACTTAAGTTACTTTAGTTTCTTAGCTGCGAGTGGTGCTATGAGCTTAGAAGAATTTTCTTTAAATTTAAAACTTCATATTGTAGCGATTATGTTAATCTTTATGTCTATTTCAATTTAAAATAAACTAGGACCGATACGATACGTGTAGGTGACCTAATGGTTAAATTGTGAAGAGAAGGTTGATTAAGTTGTTTCTCTAGCTACCCAGTCCCAATCATCAAATAAAGATAAAGGTAGTCCTGTCGTATAAGATACATATGATGGTTAGAGAGTTCACAAAACTAGCTCAACGTACACTTGTGTTGCATTATCGAGCTAACGTCAAATCTTCAATGTGTGAATATGCTGATCTTGTGTTTTCAATTCTTGAAAAAGAAATAGCATTAAGTAATGGCACCACATTGTTGGGGATTGAAAGACAATGATATATTAGATTTTATTCTCTCTCCCCTTTCAACTTTAGCTAGCATTGTCGTTTGTGTGGGACTTGACAATGTAATTAGGCCCATTTATTTTGGGATTCAGTAGGATGGGCTGGGTCTTGGGACCTCGAAGCAGAACTGGACTATCTAATTAAACCTCATCTATGGTATGGTACAGGTATAGGCCCAAACTGTAGTTCCTTATTGAAGTTTTATTTTTCCAGTACATCTTTTTGGGAACAAAGTCCCTGTACTGTCGATCAGAACTCGAAACAAAGGAAGCTCGATGAAAGCAATGGAAAAGTCCATTTACACACTCTAATTTTCACACTTATACTCTAATTTTTTGGTTATATTATAAGAATATAATTATAAATAAAAAAGAAAAATATATAAAAATAAATGTGCACGTACATGTGCACGTAACACGTCTCGAAAGCAATAGCTTCTTTAGGTTATATTGATTAGCATGTCTATAGACATAAGACATAGGTCAAACAATAGCTTAAAGCATGGATATTATTAGTAGAGTCAGAGTGTCCTACTCCTACCTCTTAAAGTTGCGTATACGATCCATAATATTGCCGCCGCATCCCCTCCTAGCTAGGAGCTGGAATTGAATATTGAAACCAAGAGATCGATGGAGTCCAATATTTTGGGGTTAAGTAATTACCCCAGGAGTTCTACGTGGCTTAAATGCTTATATATGCAGCAAGAGGAAGGTAACCTGTCTTAATCTGATACACTAGATTAGATTCCTTGTTGACTTGCTTCTCTGGCCCAGTGCCATGTCTTGTAATTACTAGACAAACTGAATGTCAAAGAAGGTGGCTTTCAGAAGCCAGCTGGTCATAGGAAATGGAGGAAGGAAATTAACCGCATCCATCTAAGTTCAAAGCCTTAATTTGTTTTGTTTGTTCTATATATCTATCTAGCTGGTGTCTCACAGTAGCAGTGATTCGACCCAACAGTGATAGCTTTGTTGTGTGTATTCAAATAATTGTGGAAGGAAATGTCAATGGCAGAGGCAGGGCCATGGCCGTCGCTATTCAGAAATCACAAATCCAAAGAAAAGTAAAGAATGAACAATACAAAATAAAAAAAAAATATGAAAAGTATCTATAGCATGCATGCAGCCACTTTTTACCTTTTATCAGAGGCAGCAGACAGTGTCCTACATATACATATATTTTGAGTTTCTATATATTTCCCATATCGTCCGGCCTGACAAACATCTGCTCCAGAAACCCATGGCCATGGAGTATGAGTGAAGAGAGCCGCAAGAGGAAGAAGAGAACCTGCACCACAGCTTCCAAAACAAAACATGATTGTACCATACAAGGCACTTGGACCCTCCTCTCCTCTCTGCCTCTTTTTCGTTTTCATCCATCCAATATTTTTCTAATACGTACTAATCCCTACCATGTGAATAAAATTGAGATGCACGGTGCCTAAATCAGTTGAGTACACACAGCATGCATGTGTTAATATGGCCACTCAACTGGTACCACTCACCATTAACAGCAAAATCATCCCATCTTGTGTTTTGTTATAAAACTGAAAAGCTGACTCATCTTAGTTTAATTATAAACTCTAATCATAAAAAAAAAAAAGAAAGATAAAAGGATAAGAATCAGGACAATGAATTTAGATGCACGACGATCCAATCAAACTCCACTTCATCATCATCATCAAGCCCCTACACTGAAATGAAAGGAAAAAAAAAGAGATCACTTTTACTAAAAGGAAGACATGACTCGAGAATAGGGAGATGTTTTTTTTGTACAGAAACTATTTTGTGTTATGGGGTTATTTTTCCTTACGGAATCCGGAGAATATTACCATAACCACCACTGATTACCAGTGAATTCCAAAAATCAAATCATTAATTATTACTCTAGTAGCTTATGAATAATTTAATTAATTAGCGCAATTTCAAGTTATTGTGACTTGCTGTCCATTGACCCTGTGGCTGTGAGTGTTGAAAGACGAAAAATGAAGATGGGAGAGGTGATATTGGTGGGTCTGAATGTCTTGTACGTACTTTTTTTAAATATATAGCTGAAGGACAGTCCTATTAAATAAAGAGATTCTGGGGATCCATCCATGCTTTTACAGCACAAAGTGAATTTTTTCTGTGCTTTCCATCAAACTTTCATACTGCCATTCAATTATTGACGTCTAGTCCATACAGCCTAAATTATTTTCATTATTGAAAAGCATAACATCATAAGTTACCTCGATAACCTTTCTTTTTTATCGATACATTAATAATTTTATCTTAATTAATATAATTGTGTTTAGTAGAAGAAATTAATTTCTTACAACACAATGAACTCATTTTTAAATTTTTATTATTTACAATTATTATCTCACAGTAACTTGAACAAGATTAAAATACCTACGAAAACTTGTAAAAAAAAATAAATATATTTATCCCTATCACTATTACTTATAAATATTTAAGTAAACACATATTGGGATTTTAAGGAAGGAAGAGAAAAGATATATTAAACAGTGGATTTTTGTCTCCTCTTTGTTAAAGCAGAAGTTAACATTGCATTTGGTGACTATATGTCACCTGTCCTGTTTCTCAATTATACATTTCAAACAATATAAATACTAATTAAGTTAAAATAGGCAAAAGTAGCTACAAGGGATATTTGAATCTTCTTTTGTCTGTTCCATATACGAGAAAGAGAAAATTATTTATATAATAAATAAGACACGCTTCAGAGTATTGATTTTGCTTGCAAGTTGCAAATGTTGTTATCAGATCTGGCTGTCCTGAAGCTTCCATGTACGTTTATTATTATTAGTTACCAAGTTCTTTTCATTACAAATGGCAACCTATATATATATGTCGCGTAATCCAACTGCAACTTTATATATACATATATATGTTATAATAATTCTTGATGCCTTCTTATATAATTATTGATCACTCTTATAATAATTGGTCAAACCATATATAATTTCTTTAATCCGATCAGCGAATCAAGTCCTAAATTTTGTAATTTGTCCTTTTTGAATGATATGTTCTAAATTTGATATATGAATAATTGGTCACTTCAAATTTTTCCTTTTATATGATTGTGCTGCTTTTTTTAAAAAAATAAAAATTAATGTACCAGTTTCTAGGTAGGCGTTTTAAAGTTGATTCTGGCTCATTTTAGCCGAATATTACAGACTTTAGTGACCTTAAAAACATTCCAAACTCAAGAATGTAATGCTCGGTAACTCTGATTTTCTATAATCATGATAAATCTAGTTCATTATTCAAGTGTTTGATAGATTAATTAAAATTGAAAATATATTCTTTAAACAAAAGGGGTTCATTTTCACGGGATTTTTATTTTTTTTAAAAAAAAAAGAGAGATTATTTTAAGACCTCTTACGAGGGATGACATGACATGGCCCTTCTGGCAGGATTAGCTGGACAATTGAATTAGAATCACTAATTAATCTCCTTTTTCTTTTTTTATTAATAAACATTGTAAAAAAACAAGTGTTTAATGTCAGTTTCCGATTTAGAGTGAACATCACGTGGATTTTAATATTACGGGCATTATTCATACATTTGAAAGATACATATATATATACTTGCATTATTATTGATTATCATCTCATCTTAATTAATATGTAATTGTCACCTAACAATCATCATCGCTTTGCCGTTTCAGCAGCGAAAATTTTATGCTTTTCTATAGTGCCATCTATTTTCTTTAACTCTCTCTCATCAAATTAGTTAAATTTCAACGTATATATTGGTGTATTCAGAGCAACAACTGCCAAATAGCCAGATATGGCAAAGCCATGTGGGATTCATCTTTTTTAATTTTATTTTTATCCGGGTTTCAAAAATATTAATATGCACAGATTTTTTAACCAGAAAAAAAAAAAAAAGAGTAGTTGATCGATGTGGCTTAATTTGATTGGAGAAGAAGAATAATAAAGTTGGTTAGTTGGAAAGCATGTGATTTGAGCAGCTTTTGCCTAATTCTAATCTCAATTAATGAATTCATCTCTCCAACGGCACCGAGACGCTTATTGTGAAGGATTTGGAAGAAGCAATGGTAAAACTGGGTAGCTGTGGATATGGGTTCGATAATTCTGCTAATTTGCTATTGCGTTTATGATTTCTACTTTTATTACAACTTTGAATCATAATCATTAATAAATAAATATGTGACTAATTTGGGTTAATATTTAATATAAAGTAAAGGCAAAGGAGAGGGAGAGAGGAGCGTTGAGTTGGTTTTGCGTAAACTTGAAAACTGTCGCACGTTGATAAATGAAGACATAAGCTTGAAGCCAACTGTCCCTCCTCTTCCTCTTCCACTCTTGGATGACTACTTCACAAATCCAGACATTTCAATTTCCATTATTATTATAAGAGATTCAGCCACTGAACTCTTGTCTATCTACCACAATCTCTCATTATTCTTTAAATATTCGTTTTCGGCCTAGCAGTTAAAACCATAGCGGTAGCGGTGGACTTCCACTCTCGTCTTCTCTCTCAAACCAATTGTTCTGCTCGTCAACAAGTAACCACCTAATTCTTATGCTCCTCTCTACTAGCTTTTGACTCTTGTCAATTTGCAATCTCTTCCTAGCTCCACATTCGCAGGGGACTGAATACATGGATCATTAATGAAGTTTAAACCTCGCGGTGGATTGAACTTGTTATTTTAATGTTCATTGAAAGGTTCGATCCCTATCTATCCTATGCGATTGGTCAATTTTCCAAAATGGTGCAGTTTTCTAAACCCAGTTGACTATTGGTTTTAAATGTTATTCCAGATTTAGTAGAATTGGAAAAGATGAATGGCAGAACCAGGACAGGGCAGCAGCCTATGGAAGCTTCCACTTCAATGATACATGATAAAGTAATGAATACTTGCCATTCTTTATGCACTGTGCATTTTTGAAAAACGGTTTGTAATGTAGACCAGATTATTAAATTATCCTTACAAAATACGGCTTCAGTTTCGTCCGGCTGACTTTGCCGAAAGATCCCAGAAATTCTGATAGTGAGCTTCTTCTCGTGAGGATAAGATATGGGTCTAAGAATTTTCTGCGTTCCGTTGTTTCTCCCCTGTTTATTTATGAATTCGACATACAACAATCACTGTTAGCTTCCGGCATATGATATTTTCTGTTGTGTTATTTTATTGCATAGATTGAATTGATCCTAACCTGTTTATCCTTCAATGAAAAGGCAGAGATGCGGGAAACTAAAGGTGGAAAGGCCTCCTCCGGCAGAAATAGAAAATTGGCTCTGCAACAAGACGTATTGACATTCTTTCTTTCCTGGGTTTTTCCAAAAAAAAATAAATTTTCTGCATCTTTTATTGGTTCTGAGCTGAAGACTTCACTTTCAGGTTGATAAGCTGAAGAAGAAACTTAGGCATGAAGAGAACATCCACAGGGCTTTGGCGAGGGCTTTCAACAGACCTTTGGGAGCTCTGCCTCGTCTTCCTCCTTATCTCCCACCTTCTGTTAGTAAACATACAGACCTTTGTAACACTGCTCTCTTGTTTGATTAATAGAATAGAAGAACTCATCTGAATCATAGATTTTTGAAACAATAGCAATTAAATTAAACCTATCCCAGAAATTTGATTAATTGCGTTCCATTCCCCCACACCCCCCCCCCCCACCCCCCAAAAAAAAAAAAAAAAAATTAGACACTATCGCTTCTGGCCGAAGTGGCAGTTCTGGAAGAGGAAATTTTTAGGCTAGAAGAGCAGGTTATGCATTTCAGGCAGGACTTGTACCAGGAAGCTGTCTACATATCATCCTCCAAGAGGAGAATGGAGCATTCAGCTCAATCTCCAAATCCCAAACCGCATAAATTGAAGTCCCTTCCCCAAAAAGGCGCTAATTCAGCAGTATCTGCAACTGAACCTACCACAACACTCCCTGGTGAGTAGCATTGTGTTTCACTGCTTCAGCCTTAGACTGTCATTTCCCAGAGTCGAGTTAATTAAATCCTTGTGACTTGTGCCACTTAATTGTGTTTCCAGATGATAGACGAGGTAAAGAGAATCAAACCTTCACCAACTACTCCGAGATCAGCGAGCAATCCACGAGCAAAGTCAAAACAACTAAAACTCCTATCAAGAAACTTCCCACTCAGAATAAATCAGTTCAGAAACATTGGAATCCTCCAAAGAGACAGGTATCTGTTTTCAGTTTGTTAGATGAAAGAAAATTTTTGAAGTCACTGACTATGAGCTTTCTTAACATGTGCAGCAAGAACTAAGATTGAAGGACCAGCCAATTGCACCAGTAAGAAATCCTAGTTTAAATGAAGAACCACCAGAAGATGACAACAGCCCCAATATAATTTCCGAAAATATATTGAAATGCTTATCAAGCATTCTCTTGAGAATGAGTTCAGTGAAGAATTCAGGTTCAGCAGATGACATGCGTTCCTTATGCACTCCGAAAACTCAAGATTTTGTTGAAGGAAATGAATTTTGGGATCCTTATGGTATATGTTCAGAGTTTGGAAAAAGGGATATTGGTCCGTACATGCAATTCTGGGATATTGAAGCTAAATCTTTCAATCCAAAACGAACTTCAAGTTCTTTGTTTTTACTGCGACGATTGAAGTACGTTATCTTTTACCAAACTAGACCAATAACATGGTTAAATTTCTTTTTCATGACATTTACTAATTCTGATAGTAAGAAAGTTATAGTACTTTGATTTCCTGAAAATTGCAGACAACTTTTTAGGAAACTTGCCCTCGTCAAGTTAGAGAGCCTCAACCATCAACAGAAGCTCGCTTTTTGGATAAACACTTATAACTCCTGTATGATGAATGTATGTCAGTTTTGTCCGTCAGAATAACAATTGAAATCCTAATTCCTAAGTGTTATCTGAGTCCGATGGTTTCCTGTGGTCACTAATTTTTTTCGTTATTTTTCTCTTAAATATTGATAATAGTTTATCTCAATCAATTTTTACTCTGCTTTAGGCATTCATTGAAAATGGCATACCGGAGAGTCCTGAAATGGTTGTTGCACTGATGCAGAAGGTTTGGACAACTAGACATTTGTTTCTTCTATCACATGTTCTTCAAGTAATTGTGAATTTATGGGTTTAGTTTCTTTTCTCTCAGGCAACAATAAATGTAGGAGGACACTTGCTAAGTGCAACTACCATAGAACATTGCATCCTGAGACTTCCTTATCACTGGAAATTTGTAAGTCTGTGCTCTTGCTTTCTTATATATGTGTGGGGAACGAGGATATAGTTATTCACCGAGCTTGTCACTGCTAAATTCCGAACAGACATTTTCAAAGGGAGCGAAAAATAACCAAGTTATAGCAAAAAGTGCATTTAGACTGGAATTGTCAGAACCCCTAGTAACATTTGCACTCTCCTGTGGAACCTGGTCCTCTCCTGCTGTAAGTATATGTTTAATTTAGACAAGTTAATTTATTATCTGCCAATACTTCATAAACATGACATGGTAACATCGCTACCATTAATCTTAAATGAAATTGACCAGCTTTCACTTCCTAATAGTTTAATGAATTGCTTGTTTGGACGTTCCATCTTTAAAGCGAAACTTAAAATTTTTACTATTACCGATTGATTTATTATCTATTGCTTTTGCTTCATTCACAAGCAATCTGAAACGCAGGTAAGAGTTTACACGGCATCCCAGGTTGAGAACGAATTGGAAATGGCTAAAAGGGAGTATTTACAAGCAGCAGTTGGAATTTCAACATCCAAGTTTGCTATTCCAAAACTTCTGGATTGGTATTTACTGGACTTTGCAAAAGATCTGGAATCATTGCTGGATTGGATATGCCTGCAATTACCAAGTGAACAAGGGAAAGAAGCCATTAAATTACTTGAGAAAAGAAAAACCGAACCCCTCTCACAATTTGTCCAAATCATCCCGTACGAGTTCAGCTTTAGATACCTACTATGCACATAATTTTGCTTCTTCTTTTCTGTTTATACCCTTATTGGTGTTGGAGTTACAATTTTGTTCCAGCTATAGATCATCTATACAAATAGAGAATGTAATGGCGAGTGAATTTCTTTATGTGCCTTCATCGCATGTACTGATCCTTTTTCTTTTACATATGTAGTAATTACTAGACTGCTAACTACACCACGTTGAAAGAGGCTTAGAAGGTGTGTTAAATTACTTTACATTAGGTGTATATGAAAACGACTTTATAATGACAGTGTTTGCTTGTCAACAAACAGCAGTAGTACTTAGCAAAAAAGAGAGCGGGAATAGAATAGTGCTGTGAGGCTCTGCCTTGTGCTTGTGGTCCATTTCCATCTTGATAATATAATTACATCGTCCTTCCCTTTGCTCAGTCTTAATTAACACAGATGCAGACTCTATTCGGATCTTTGATTAGCCATGGCCATTTCTAATCTAAAAGTTGCCTTGTGTTTAAAGACAACACAAAGTGAAGTAAAAGATTTTGAGTTTAGTGGTCCTTACCTGCTATTATAGTTTTGGTTTGTGTATCTCTTACATTATATTACAATGGTGTGATGTGGACAACCCTATCCAATCCACTTGGACGTAGCTCAACTGTATTCATTATTCAAGTACAGGAATGAAGCGCTTATGCAGCTGCCTCGACTATTCTTCACGAGTTAACAAAAGTTGAAGCCTGAAAGTGATCCATCCAACCTGCCACTTCGGTTCCTACTTGCTTCCCATTGATTTACCTCCCCAAATCAACCTACTCCATCATTCCCCTTCTAGTTATTTACGCACTTTCCTTTCACGTTTTGGGACTTAATAAACCCACCGGAAAGTTAGAACAAATAATAATTACTCTCATCCTCAAAATCAATGAAATAAATTAAAAATATCCCTTATTAGATAGAAATAAGATTTTATAGGCATTACACAAGTTTTGTTAATTAAAATATGATGCGTAATTACATCTTAATGAGCATTGTTTTTTCTTTCACTAAAAAAAAGAAAAATATCAACTTAAAACAAAAATATCTTACGAAAGCTAAACCAACGAATTAAATTAAATTGAAATAATTCGCCGAAATATGAGTAATGTTGAGATCAAAAGAAAAACCATAATTTTTACTGAATAAAATATTTCACATTACACATATATAACCAAATAGAAGATACAACCAAAATGCATTGGTTAATGGCACTATATTATATTGTTCAACTATCATCTGTAAGTTTATGCTTTATAAAAGGTCTTCTTCGCTTCATCATAGATGGGTTAGTCCTTTCATCTAAAGCGTTTAAAATAAGCTTAAATTGTTCGACTCTAGGATTGGTTGAATTACATCTAATTTACCCTCCAAAATATCATGCAGGTATATGCCTCAGTCAAAACCCTTCCAAGAGAACATAACCAAAGTTACACCAAAATATATATATACACACACACACACACACAATACCTAGATAACTGAACCTCATGGTAAAACCTAATGGGAAATAATGGTCGAATTGATCAATAAATATGGAAGCCACAAAAGTTCCCGTCCCTCGTGAATGTATTTGGAATCACACCTTCGGCAAAATGATTTTCTTAATGATCAACTTCACATCTGACTGCATGGCCATGGGGATAAAGAATAAAATCAATTTGATCAGTATAACTTGATACAGTAAGATATTACAACACCAAAAAGATCTAGTATAGATTCCCATGTATTTCCTAATGATGGTGTTTCCCTATATCCACGTAGAATCTGAGACATAAATTAGAGTGTGATTAAATTTAAATAAATTGCTTTTATTTGATGAGATTAGATGGAATTAATTAATTAATTGAGTTAAATAGATCAATCTCTAACTTGATTTTATTTGATCAGATTAGATCGAATAATTAATTAATTATTCAATCTAACCCGTCAAATAAAAACTTGGATTATTTACTATATTAAGCAAAACAGTTAGCTTAATCTCTCTGATCAGATTGAAAGACTGCAATAAAGCATAGCACTTTCCCGTTGGCCAGCTTAGAGATGGAAGTAAAACTTAAGCAAATTCCTACTGGCAGTAACCCATTGTATGTGATCCCTGAACAAATATTTGTCATGAACTAACTAAAGCAGAGGCTAAAACATACATCAGCTAAAATTACCTAAAACATTGGATTAAGCAGAGGCTAAAAGCCATGCATAGGGATAAAACCCACTACTAACATCCACTGAGTAAACTTACCCACATTAATGCCAAATTCCCAGTGAATGAAAATTGAGTAGCAAGCTTCTACAAAAAAACAGCTTCCATATACCAAAAGACACTATGATATTGGATATACATATAGAAAATTAGAAATAACACAGAACATTCAAGTTTTTACAAAAGACATAGGCTTTCTCAAACCAACATCAGTTTCTTACATCTTTCTCTAACCAATGTGACAACTACCAAACATATATTAGATAGACCTACTTGAAAAAAAAGATTGAAACAACATTCAAACCAACATCACAGAATATTAAGTTTTAGCAAAAGATATATGGGTATACATATGTGATTACCTATCTATAGAAACCAAAGACAAAGTTCCATTCTTCCTCTCATTTCTCTCTTCAATGTGTTTACATCTTCTTTCCCACCTTTCTCTCCCTCCTACTCTTCTGTTTTTGGAAAAAAAAAAGGCTCAATACATTCAACATATATGCACAGAGGAACTACAACAGAAAAGGCAAAGACATTAATAAATAAATGTTTACTAAGCATGAATGCATGCACCATCTCCTTGCCATATATGTACACAAACAACCTATGGAATCAAACCATACCATCTCCTATCCATACAAATCTCAAATTGACTAATTTCATATCTTCATTTCATGTAGAATACCTATAGGAAAAAGAAAAATGTTGCATACCAAGCTACGTAGCGAAGGATGTCAAGCATCAGCTAAAAAATCAAAGTTAGAAACAGACCTAAAAATATTCCAGAGACAATATAGAAAGTATGTTAAGGACTATGTCCTAAAAGTATCAGTGGAATGACAAATTTGAAATATATCTCCAGTAGAAAGCTTCAATCTTAAGATTTATTGAATAATACAACCAACTTGGATGAACAGAAAATCGTCCAAAAAATCCATAGCATAAGTTTAGTTGTTAACATTATTTTTTTTAAAAAAAATAATAATAACAGAAATGTATCAAAGGAAAAAAAATGGTTAAATGGTAGAAAAAAAACCTTTACAAATTGGAACTCAGAATGAATAAAGAAATCTTTCTTCCTTCTACACCAAGGAATCGAAGCAGAATCTTGTAGATGAAAAACCAAAATCATTCAGAAAAATTCGAAAATAAAGAATCAAGGAATTAAGAAGAATCTCCAAGCAAAGACGCAGAGAAACTCGAAACAAAATTTGCCTCTATTGGTGCCAAAACTCTCGAAGCACGAAAAGCTTCTCCTTCCTCCTCTTCATTGTTTTGCAACTCTATTTCTCTCTCCTTCATGGGTTATACTTCAATTCCTATTCAAACCCCTCAAAATTCGCAGCCTCCCAACCAACTTGTGCTTGATTATTTCTTCTCAATTTCTCACACCATCCTTTCACCTAAATCTCAGTTTCTCTCTTTGATCTTCATCTCTCCTCATGTGCATGGGAACGAGGAAATTTTTTTTGGAGAGTCAAAGCTTTTAGTTGGTGTAAGAGAGATTTTGAAAAGAATTTTAAATTTTATAATAAGACAGACATGTGTCAATGAATTTTGTGTATAACTTGCCACTTATCTTATGAACATTAAAAATAAGGTGTATATTTTGACAAAACTAATCTCACTTCTTCTATGTTAGAGGGATCTGAAGCCCGACGAAAAAGACGAACTAGTAAATAGTCCCCATCGTTACCATATTCAAGGAACATGTGCCTTAATGTTTTTATTGCATCTGAAAGAATCGTAATGATTAGCTTTGAGGTCATTTCTTCTGTCACACCCCCGAGTGTGTCTAAAAAAAGGGTGTGTCAGAAGAAATAACCTAGCTTTGAAAGACCAATTGAGAACCCAAATCTAATGGACGTAAGATCAGTTAACTGTTTCGAATAAAATCATTTGGGCCTTCTAATGGACCTAATATATTATGTCATCAACTCCGGATTGACTTGAACGAATCTGCAAGTTAGGGCTTAAGCTTATCGGTTATATCATCGATATTGTGTCTGATAGCTTTAATAATCATTTTTATAATCTTTAAATTAAATATTATTGGGTAGTAATATTGGATGTCCATGATTATTATTTTATGTTGCGAGTCGTGGTAACGACCTCTCTATTATTTGATTTATTTTAACCAAAAATTAAATAATAGATATATATCTCTGTCATGAACACGTGTATGGCCTGTCTCTTTTATTATTATTTTTTTTCTGCAAGCTTATTATCTCAATATTGCTAATCCTTATTTACCGTAATGGAGTTTAGTTTTCTTCGTACACTTCAATTAACGCGTGAATCTAGAAGCTTTCATCTGAACAAGTCTAATGTGACAAATTGGCAATTAACACATTTAATAAAAAAAAAAAAAAAAAGTGGCAATTATCACACATTCATTATATTCTGATTTTTTTTAAAAAAAAAAAAAATCTAACATAATGAGTGGAATCATTTGTCAATATTGAGTATAATATAATATTTCCGTATCAAAAAAGTTATTATGGAAAGTAAACAGTCATCTTACGCTACGAAAGGAAAAATATTGAGTTTTACATAATTTGCCATAAAAAAAGGTTTTAAATAATTAGAAAAACTTTATGTGTCCTATCAAACAAAAAAAAACTGTGGCAATTTCTTCTGTAGTAATAATGTATAAATTTTTAGTGTAACAATAATTAAATTTAAACTTTTTAATCTAAATCTAATTTTAAGAAAAAGGTTATTTTTTGGAATTTACGGTAAAGCCTCGTCATCGAATATCCATATTATTCCAACAAAAGAACAAACATTTAAAGAAACGATCACAAATTGATAAGGATCCATGATTATGTATTTATTTATTTAATAGTAGCCAGCTAGCTCCCAACTGATATATATGCCATCGTTGTAACTTGTATTGTATAAGTCACGAGTGATAATAATCGAATATTGTATTCTTTGAGCCAAGCGTTGAAGCGGCTGTCAAGCATTCTCGTTGGATTTGATTGAATTGGATTATTCATAACAATACGCAAACATATAAACATACACTATACTATATCTTAGTCTAATAATATTAATAGTCAAGATCTAGAAGCCTCATTAATAAATTTAATTTACCTATATTCAACTATTTATTTGAACGAGTCCATATAATTATCAATCATCTGCCACACGTAAAGTAAAATTCACACCGCCTAATTAGTTGCTTATAATATTTACGTGAAAAATGCTATATATACATATGTATATCATTTTTACACCCCATGTGTTTTGATATTTGCATGAATTAAATTATTATTATTATATATAAAAAGTCAGGAAAAAAAAATAATATATATATATATATATATATATATATATATATATATATATATATATATATATATATATATATATATATATATATAAATGCTTGCTTGGCTTACCAAACAAATATGAAATCGGGGCATGTGAAACACCAATTATTTAATCTATTTATATGCAACTGACCTTGAGAAATTAAGAGAGAATAGTAACAAGAAAGTGACCTATAATAGCATGCCAATCCACATGGCGGCTATATTATTCTACCACCCAATCACATTGGTCAACAATTTCTTGCTCTGTTTGATATTTCTCTCCACCTTCCCTTTTCATATTCTGGGTGTGTATATATATTACATTCTTATATCGAGAACTAGAACTAGAACCAACAAACCAAGTGTAGAAAAGAAGATGGAGGTGGTGATGCCGATGCCTAGTCCTAGTCCCGACATGGATTTTGATTTCAGTGGTGCCAGAACATCGCCTTACTTGAGCGCCCCTTCTTCGCCCAAACGTTTTGGGGAATACTACATAAGTGCTCCTACCAGTCCTTCTAGGTTGTCCGAGTTCTATCGTGATTTCGATCACTTTTCCATCGAAGATGTTTCTTCTTCTTCAATTGCTTTCGGTTGGGAAGAGACACCTGCAGTTACAACAACAAAAGGTGCATCGATTGGTGATGACGACGACGACAATGATTTTGCTTTCTTTGTTAGTCAAGAGTCAGAGAAATCGTCCCGTTCGGCTGAAGAGCTCTTTGACGGTGGCAAAATTAAGCCTTTCAAGCCTCCATCGAGATTGGGGGTTAAAGAATTGGCATCTCCTAAAAGCCCAAGACAACCCAGATCCTCAATAACTCAAAGGAAGGAGATAATCGTAGATGCTTTCTCGCCCAAGAAGGAAAAGGAAACAGAGCCGAGAAGAGGAAGAGACAGAACTCCGGCGGCAGTTTTGTCTTCCTCTAACACAGGTCGCAGAGTCACAAGATCACATTCTCCTTATAGGGTTTCCCACAATATGTGGGAAGAAGAACAAAACGCACAGCCAAAGAGGACAAAAGAGGAAGAGTCATCCTCCGATTCTCGACCTGTCGTCTTATCAAATGCAATTTCATCCAAGAGTTCACGAAAATGGAGCTTCAGAGATTTCTTGTTGTTCCGTAGTGCATCGGAAGGCAGAGGGGCCAGCAAGGATACATTGGGGAAGTACTCTTTGACGTACAGAAAACTTGAAGATGGTAAAAATTCAAGCTTTAGATCCATAGACAGCCACAGCTCAGCTTCAGGACTTGGGTCCAGAAGAAGGGGACCCATTTCAGCACATGAATTGCATTACACAAAGAAGAAAGCCGAATCGCAGGATTTGAAGAAGAAAACTTTCTTGCCCTACAAACAAGGGATTCTGGGCAGGCTCGCTGGGTTAGGATCTTTTACAAAATGACCCATATTCTCAAAGATTTTCTTTTTTCTCTAATTTTTTTGGTGTAAAATAAAATTGTATTCATCTTTTGTGGTCCTGTTTTTTTGTTAGATGGGGTTTAGCTTTTGTAGACAACCATTTGTTCGTTTAATTAAACTGTAATCACATACGATAAATTAAAATTAATGATGTGGTCACGTCATGTCTTTTTTCCATAAATAATAAAACAAATATCAAATCCCAAAGTGTTATGTACTGCGTAATCGGTGAGTTGGAGACTTGACCATCTGACGAATGGGCCGACAAAGGGCAAGACTATAAGAACCCAACCTTGCCTGAATGAGTTTTTGGGGACCTTCTGTAGCCCAAATTTCATTCAATTGTCCAACTCCATTACCATCCCTAGTTGGGTCAATTATTTTAGCACACCCATATTTTCTAACTACACATCTATATGATAGTACCATACTGTGTGATTAAGAGGGTGGTATGGTTAGAAATTATGAGTGTGCCAAAAGTAGGATAGTTTTAGCCCAATCATTTAAGCTCCACTTTTCTTTAAAAAAAAAAGAAAAATATGAATGATACGAGGCCTCCTAAACAAGTGCTTATACAGTTGTACATGTTGAATGTTGATTGAGGCAAGAAGTTGGAAGAGGTTCAGCCTCCCTGCTAGAACTGTTGATGGTACCATGCCGATGCGCCACTTACTTTTCAGTTTTTTCTAGTGATAATTTTCCCTTTACTTTAATGATTATTAGTATTAATTATTAATACTGTAATGGTAATATAGTAGGACTGAAAACATTGCTCATATGTTTGTCCAATTCTGCTTGAACAGTTGCAAGTGCTCAATTGGCTTGGCTTGCCGCTTGTACACACAGCAAACTTGGATGAAGTATAGATGTTGTCTATTTATTATTGAACGGCAATATTTGATTGGGTTTTGAGACAACTTTGTCAAAAACATCACATAATTATCAAATCAGGCATCCTACAATGTCTCCCGAGATAAAAAGATTTAAACTTTCTCCAGAAACACCAGTTTCTGTTAAACATATCACTCCACAAGCAGTTTAATCTGTCACAGGTAGACCACAATCAAAGATCCCGACCCATCACTGCCTCAATAATTTCAAGGCAACGACAAAGGTCACCTTGATTTGAGAATCATCGATTTCAGGCTAATTCATTGATTCATAAATTCCCCCTTCCTCCGCTAAAGATAATGTCAAAGTTTAGCCTCATTTTTAACTTTCACTTGGAACAAAAACAGAGGAAGCAGCACCAAGTGTGGGGCTGAAAATTAAGCATTAATCGCATTGCCTCGAGGATTAAAGAATCAGTGGCAGTTCATCAGTCACTATTCTGGAACAGGAACCAGATAAACGAGTTAAAACATATCAAATCCATTATCCACCCACTTGAGTTGAACATAGAAAATCCGGATCCAAAGTTCATATCCTCTCCTCACAAATGCACCAAAATCCACCTACTCGGTATGCAACAAAAGCCCAGAAACTTAATTAAAACATATAGCCCAGATGTCCATATCTTAGTTCGCTGATGCAATCAAACAGAGGAATTCTCAAATCAGACTGCTAAGGACCTGGTGTGAAAAGGGACTTTACTATAATACTTATCAAACATGCTGATGCCGACACTGCTTCTTCCTTTCTTTCTCATTTTTTTTTCTTCATTAGTCGCGTGAAAAGGTCCCCACTTCGGACGCTGACCCCAATATGTTTTGGTCGATATTGTTGAATATGCGCATAATTAATTGTCAATTTGTCCTGAATTGTGCAGAATGAAATATCAGTTGGAAGGAGTGGTAGCTATGAATAAGGACTGAAACTAAACAAATTATACAAATAAATGTCTATATTGCATTATCAGAACTTAGATGCTTCGTGCTTGTATTGTATCAGTTGCAGATATAGTATGTCGCATGCGAGCAGCGAGCAAAAAGCATGGATCTGAATGGGAAATGAAAGAAAGATAGAAAGGGAAATAAGTTGTCTGTTTTCGTAGTACAAGGTTCGGCCCTATTTGATGATTTCTACTGCCTAACTTTCCTTTAGTGAATATGACACATTAAAATGAAGGAAAGGCACAGAAAAAAGAGTCACTTAGGAGCAAAAGCAAAAGCAAAATTTCATGTAGACAGAGCAGAAATGTTCGAGGAAGGATGAGCTGCATCTCAATAATTAGTGAATGGGTTTGGAAAAAAGCATAAAGGAGATGATGGTGATGCTCTATGTAATGATCAGAGAGGCACATGCCAATCCAACATTACCACAACCATTTGCCCCGTCCCCCCTCCTTTCCCTTCTCTCTCTCTTTTACCTTTTATGATAAATTTTCTTCCTCACTATCCCCACCACTGTGGTCCATCTATCCCTAATCTTATCACATTCAAGGCTCTATGTCTTGCATCAGCTTGGTCACATCAAGCTTTAATCTCAGCTCTTTTCCTTCACTTAAGCAACTTGAAAGGGGCCTCTAACACTTCCCCACCGCATAAAAGATTCCATGAGACAGCCAATGAAGAGTCCAACTAACTTCCCAACTCCATTTACATGTTTAGACCCAGATAGCCAAGGCCCCTCTATTAATATATATTTTGTGAATTGAGTTGTAAATCCCATTTCCCACATTACATGATTCATACACTTTCCCTCTATTTTCCTAGAATTGCATACTATCTTGATATAATATATATATATGCCATAATGCCATCTGTGCAATCTAGCCCATGCTACCCGGTGTTCATGGAGAACCCAGCCATAGCATCTCTGCTCCGGCATGGCACAGGGGAGAAGCGCAGCAAGAAGTTCTCAGCCGGTGGCCTCTTAAAAGTTTTCAAGCTCTTCCCCATGTTAACCTCTGGCTGCAAAATGGTGGCACTTTTGGGAAGACCTCGGAAGCCCATGCTCAAGGACAGTGCGACCACCGGCACAATCTTTGGTTACCGTAAAGGTAGAGTGAGTCTGGCCATACAAGAAGATCCTCATTGCTTACCAATCTTTCTCATAGAATTACCAATGCACACCAGTGCTTTAAACAAAGAAATGGCTTCCGACATAGTGAGAATCGCGTTAGAGAGCGAGACCAAGACCCATAAAAAGAAGTTACTGGAAGAGTTTGTGTGGGCAGTGTATTGCAATGGTAGAAAAATAGGGTACTCTATTAGAAGGAAGCAACTGAGCGACGAAGAGCTCCATGTTATGCAGCATTTGAGAGGAGTATCAATGGGAGCAGGGGTTCTTCCAAGCCCTTCCGAGAAGGAAACTGCAGATGGTGAATTGACTTATATGAGGGCCAGGTTTGAGAGGGTCGTTGGTTCAAAGGATTCTGAAGCTTTATACATGATAAATCCAGACGGCGCACAAGGCCCCGAATTGAGTATCTTCTTTGTTAGAGCTCATTAGAATTAATTAATTCATATGTATATATATATTCTATTTTAAGATCTACGTTTTCTGAAACCATGCCTTATTATTATTAGCCTCTTTTAAATCATCATTTCTTTTCTCGGCCACGCAACAGATGCTAATTGGAACATAAACTCAATCACCGTCTGAACTGAATGCTTGTAATTAAGCTTGCCCCACGAGCTGAATTCATATCTTAGACACCCTCTATTTGCAGTCGCGACTATCTTTTTTTTTGCTTTTTCCAATCCCTTCTTTGATAAATGATAATGGAAAATATGATCTGCCAAACACATCCTTCCCTTTCTCAAGTCAATTCTTTGAAAAGCAGCTTAAGCTATGTATATCATAGACTTATCACTTCTATATATAACGTAATCTCTTTTTCTTTTGTTCCCCTTGGCCCAAAAGTGTCGTCTTTAAATAATCATCACTCGTTAGATTTAGATTCTCATATTATTTACAACGAGAACAAAAACAACTATCAAATGACCAAAATATTATGCACTGCAATTAGTCCAAAAAGAATTGAGAGAATTAACAGCAGGAAGCCACAAGTTCGAGTTCGAGTTCGAGTTCTTAAATACAGTAACAGTAACAAACGTTAATAATGTTCATATATATATATATATATATATATATATATATATATACACAAGTCATATCTATAAATGGCACAATATTTGCTATATTTCAAGCATGTTATGCTATTTTTATTTTGTATAAGGTGATTCTGAGGTTTATAATTAACTCTCTCTCGTCGTAAAAACTCTCAGTCTCACCACTCACTCACTAACCGATAGCTATTTCCATTTTAAAAATAAAAATTGAAGAAAATAGAGTTTGCGCGTACCTTCCTGGCTGGCTTCCTCTAGAAATGAAAAAGCCATCATATAATAGTTCAGGATGGTGCCCAGCATAATAATAATAAGTAGAAGAAAAACCGATCACTCAACATCCGGTACCTAATAATATCAAACCCAGTGGCCATGGAGGACACCGGAATGGGTCGTTACGCTCCCAACTAGATATTATTGGGTCATTTCCAGCTAAGTTATTAGGAGTTGGGACTGTTCAAAAACAGTAAAAAAAAGATTAATTAACGACAGAACAGCAACGAAAAGACCAAATAACGCGATGATGGCACGGACATGGGTGGGTCTTTGATGTGGACGCCCAACGACAACCATGACAGGGCGAAACGACGGAAGAGGTATTTATTAATATTAGGCCGGTGAATTGGATAATAGAACTTCTCTTAATGTAAAATTGAAAGGGGCCAGTCTACTAGCCAAGTCCCAATGCAGGACTGGGCTTGGGCCTTTTTTCAGGCCGCCCGCGAAAAGCCCAGTTAGGTTTCGATCCAGCTCAAATTAACAGTATTACCTTTCGGCCTTGTATTGGACCGCTGCTTACTTCGCATAGCCCGATCCTATAATACAAAGCCATAATGGACCTAATGCAACTTATGGCTTCATTTTGGACCTAAGTAACCAAGCCGTATTATCAGCCAGCAACGAAATTAGGCACCTTTCTTCATCATCCATGATTTTCTACATTATTGATTATTGAAAAGAAAATTTCCATTACAGCGATTAGGGAGATGTTAATTCCACGCGGTATTCACAAACATAAGTCAACTATGAAACAAAAACAACCATTCATTCGTGGGCGTGGGCGTGCCAAAAAATCTCTCCCGCTCGCAGACGCGGTATTGAGCAAGCCGACCGGCAAAGGGGTTGGAAGGGGACAGAGTGGAGCCCACCGATTGCAACCAATCAAACGACTCAATCTCTCATCACATAAAACCGGATCTGTTTAAACAATGACGCGACGGTCCAACTTCGGACCCCACAATGCAATCGCCTCTAGAGAATTATTAATAGGTCTCGGTCAGAAGATGGGCGAAAAATAATTGCAACCATGCTCTCTCGCTCGTATTCGGATGATTTAATAAAATCACTTGTTTTGTTTCAATTTCAATTTCAAAACAAGTCGGTGTGTTTGGGGCCGCTGCCAGCCAGCTTAGCTTGCTTTGCATCAACCGCTTCTTGCTCAAGTTGAACCACAATTGAAGCGCAAAGCTCAAAAAAAATCAATAAATAAAGCCAGGCGGGCGGGCGGCAATAATGACATCGTGACTCTTCAATCTCCGATCGTCAAGCGCGTGCTTCTATTTTGACAAAACCCAAACAGGAGAAACATGTGATGGAATTGTCGTAGTAGTTACTTTGTTTTTCTGTTGTTATTTTTAGTGTTGTAAAATATATAATTGTAAGGGCGAGCGAAGAAGACTGAGAAAGTGGGAAGCAGTGGTAGATTACAGCACGCAGAGGGATTAAGGTGGGTGGAATCGCGTGAGATTCTTACAGGCTGGGAGTGGGACCTTCCTAGGCGGAGGGAGTTTGAAGACATATTTGGAGCTTCATATTTTATGGCATTGATCAGAGACAGACCATGCAATTGCATTGCATTGCCTTTGAAGCCCCATGGATTGGGGAGTTACAGCTGTATGTCTGGCAAAAGTAGTCAAAAAGCCATTCGACCCCAACTTGCTCTTTTTATGTTGTATGTGTTAAACAGCTCGACTTTCCCTGTCATGTTTTAAACGCTCCCTAATTAATAACTGCTGCGCTAGTAGTTCCAGTACGAGAATGATTTTTATTTTCTCACTATAATTAATACTCAGGATTCTCTCTGTGGATTCGTGGGCCCTTCCTACTTCCCAGTCCCGCGTCGCGTACGAACTAAATTATGTTCGCTACAGCTGTTTATACATATTTCTGTCCCCTACTCTCATTCAACGGTTAACCTTGGTGTCAAAAATATATATACACTCTACGCAAGATTACGTAGGAGAGGACAAAATGGTCAAATCAAGAAAGAAAGACAAAGGGCAGAAAGGTTGTGTGCTCGAATAAACGCAAGCGCATCTACAGACGGAGCATTGTAGTTAGAGGGAACCCACCAACTATGCAAAATCCAGTTTCGTGGAAGTAGCCTGAGGCTTGACCACATCATTGGACATGCTCGAGAGTCCAGCCAGAACTAGTGTTACTGTTAGTTCTTGCCCCTCGTTTCTCTCTCTCTCTCTATGTCCGCATATATATATATTGTGAAACCAAGACAAGACCGCCACTTGCATTGGCCAGAGTTTCTCCTCCTTCGTTGGAAGGTAGTAGACTATTAATTGGAATTGAGTTCATTAATTCCCTCCGTTCCAGCGGAAGTAATGAATAGGTGCTCCTCCACTTCATCTAGCTCTGACACTTGTTCTTCGGAGTCTAATTCCTTGTCGGCAAGAAATTGCAAGAAAGAAGAGAGAATCAAAGGTCCGTGGAGCGCTGAAGAGGACCGGATTCTGACTCGACTGGTTGAAAGATACGGACCGCGCAACTGGTCATTGATAAGCCGTTATATAAAGGGGAGGTCCGGCAAGTCTTGTAGGCTTAGATGGTGTAACCAGCTGTGTCCGAGCGTGCAGCACCGCCCGTTCTCGGCGGAAGAAGACGAGACCATTCTAGCGGCACATGCCCAATATGGTAACAGGTGGGCCACCATTGCACGCCTGTTACCGGGTCGAACTGACAATGCCATCAAGAATCACTGGAACTCCACGCTCAAGCGAAGGGTAAAGCAAGGAGGAGCAACAAGAGGAGAAGAAGCTCTTGGTATAACTCGCCAAACGGAAACGGAAAGGGAAAATTCTGCGGGATCTTTGCACCCCTGCACGGGATTGGGATTGGGATTGGGATTTGACGATGACCCATTGACCGCGTTGACTCTGGCACCCCCTGGAACTGCCAATGCCACGCCCGATCACCCACCCACCCCCACCCAGACCCAGTTTTGGGATGTCGTGAGAAATGTGATTGCCAAAGAAGTTAGAGAATATGTATCTTGTACGTTTTCTGATAATTCCGCTTTTCACTGAGTTTGATCGGATCTTCTCTACCCTTGCCTCTCTCTCATCTCCTAATGTTGATAGCCATTTTCTCTTTTCGAGCTAATTTCATATGTTTTCCATCTTAACTACAAATTTATATACGACCATTTCGACGTCGCATTAGCCCTCTAATATATATTTCTATCACTGTTTAATTTCTGGAAAATGACTACCTTCTATATCTATATGATCTACTGTTTCTTCGATTTGGTTGGACGCGCGTCATATCTATTTCTAAGAAGTTATTTCCACAGCTAGCTGGAGTTTAACTAATGATCAGCTGGATTCCTTAAGAATTTAAACAATTGTACTTATCTAATATATATATATTGGGAATTCCACAGAATTTCTGAAAGAGAAAGGAGCCAAAGCTATAAAGACAACACGCGCATTTCACATTGATCTATTAGACAATATTAATTTATATATGAAGGACATGCAAGGCTCAATTTTCAATCCGATGAATTTTAATTTACTTTAATTAGTTTCAAATAAAATTGTCAATAGATTCAGTATTTGATGTAACATACAATTAAGAAGTTGTAAGATAGAGTGAGGTGGTTTTTGATTTCATTATTTTTTAATTGTACGGGTTGAGGAGGTACAAATTTTGGATTTTGCCAAGCTACTTATCTGAAGTCATTTTCATAATTTCAGATAGAACTCAGTCTTGGGGCATGAAATACATTGATGAGTAAGATAGCCTAGCTAGTTACGTTAACATATGAAGCCAAATATATAGTTTGGTATACTTGTTCCAATGGACGGACCCTACATTTCAACCCAAAAAAGAAAAAATTTTCAAAACCATTTGAAAAACAGCAAGCCGCGGTTTAACATAACTTACCCTTGAAGTTTCATCAAATTTAGTTGAATTCAATACCCATGTATAGATCGGAATTATGGGTTCTGGCATATAATAAATGGTATTTTATCAAGGAATTAATTTTATATGTTTAAATTTTTGTTTTTCCGAGACTTAATTTGCCGATTTTTGAAGAAAGAATATTTTCTTTTTATTGCGTAGTTTTTAATAAAAAAATTGGATTACACGTTACGTATAAAAATCATTAAAACAATTTGTTGTGAATGTAATATTTTTAATCGTTGATGAGAATCAAAACAGGAAAGCATGCATGGCATAAGACGGAAGGCGAATGTGGTGGGCACTCACATGCCCGAAAGATGTCTCCCTTTAAAGCATCACCTTTCCAATTTGTCTGACATTGTCAATGCATATTTTGAATGTGCCGAATTGGATTAAAAAGAAATATTGACGAAACAACCTTCAAATTGGATGGATTTATTTTTATTGATTGATATCGATGTGTCCGTGTCACGGTTGAAGCCCAACTACAAAACTCACTAGCTAACATAATGAAGCCTAAGGCAATTCGATGGGGTAACGCTGGGCCGACTACTCATTGTGGCTATGGCTCGGCATTTTTGTTTGGGCTTCAAGGGCCCAATTTCCCATACTGTTTGTCTGGCGACGATGGAACAGCAGGGGATGTACTGTCAGGACTGGAATGGAATATATGTATCTGTTAAACTTAAGAAGAGAATAGAGAAATGATTTTGATAGTTTGTTAGAGCTGAGCGATGAGGGGTCGTGGTCGTGGTCATGGCATTGGTAGACAGTGGCCATAGTTTGGGGTACTTTTGTTTTGGTCTCTGACTTGTGATAGAGACTCCACAACACAGCTCGTGATGGGTCAGGGATTGGATTTAATTCGTTACAGACTAGAGTAGAGTTGAGAGACACACAGGCACAGGCACAGGCACAGACACAGACAATATTAATAATAGTAAACTAAAGAGAAAGGTGTTATGTTATGTTAATGTGACTGAGATTGAGAACAATGAGAGTGAATTAAGGAAAGAAACAAGAGCAATGTAATGTATATGGTATCACTTTCGCTCAACATCTCTACTAGTCTCTTAACTGTTTTCTATCCTATCATCATTATAATCTTGCTTTGCTTAATGAAATTTCATTTGCCTTATTAGACTAACATTTGGTTAACCAAATAGTTACAACTTCCCACCAACAAAGAGGAGGGAAATTAGTCATAGAATTCCCATTTACTAGCTGACGGTTTTGGGAGTTAAATTCAATGTTCCTTTTCACACATCAAATCTGGACTGGAGCATAGGAAGGTGCCAAAGGGTTGATTCACAATATAAAGTGCCTTGGCAATCATGTGCACGGATCATTTGTGTTGTGTCTTTAACCAACAGATGGTTCTAGAAGGATATATCATGTATCTGATATCTGATTACGGCCAACTACATTTCTTTACCAAGCAATATAACTGGGCCAACCCCACTTATTTTGCCTTTTACGCAATTACTGTGAATTCAAAAGATACTAAGCAGTAAGTTGTGTAGGCAAGGAAATTAGCATAAGAAAATGTATTGATATTGATTCAAATAACATATTTCAACAACCTCTGTAAATTAAGAAGAAGGAATCTGAAGGATAATGATACAGAAACACAAGTAATGCTGCACAAATGATTATGAATATAGATATGAGGGCCAAGGTACAGCTGAGCTATGGCAAGAGCAACGGAATGGTTGATTTAACATGACCAATACGAAAGGCAAATTATACAACAACAAACTATTTTTGAAACCAAGGAGCTATGATTTTCAAATCAAACGTCGGCTGGTGAGTTCTGAGATGATTGTTCGCCCTGCTTGGTTTCTTGATGATGGTTTTGGAGAGGTGTTGCTGGAACTGAGCTGCTACACTCACCAGCCCTTGGAGGTGAAGGGATAATAATCCTTCCATCAATACAAGACGAACATTTACTCTCTGCCCAACTTTCTAAATCGTATTGGCCATAGCCCATGATTCGTTTTCCAGAGCATAGCCTTCCAATCATAACTGCAATTACTCCCAACACTATTATCACCACCAGAACTCCGACGACCGGCCCAACTGAGTCATGCTCTGAGCCACCATTGTGAGATTGCTCTGTCACAATATCCGGAGGAGGTTGTGGATACAGTGGCATTGACATTTTGGGAGTGAAATTTTGGATAACAAGTAGACTAAATTTCCTATTACTAGAGTATAGAAGAGAGCCAGCTACCCTTCGTAATGCTTAATTTGGTGGTTCAATTGGCAAGCGCGACAAAGCAAATGGACAAAATTAATAATGCAGAAAGACAGAGAAAAGGAAACAGTGGCGTGTTTGAACTCGGCAGAAAAGGGCTTCGACCTAACTTACTCTGAACTTGTAAGGGGCAAGATGCAGTAAGCCATGAAATACACAGAAAAAGGTGGCGCTTGCCGGATAAAGGAAAACACTTTCGGTGAAAAACGCATAAGAATTGAAACCTCCGATGTGATGAACATTCTCATTCTCAAATTCCTTTCACAATATTTTACAAAGATAGAGAAATTTCATTCTTGGGTCCCCTTTACTATTTATTTTCCCCTTGCTTTTCTATTCTTCTCTCACTGTCTCAGAAAGAGGAAAATTCAAAAGGAAGCTAGGTTGGTTGTCCAGGGTGGTATTGTTAAAATTATTACTCGAGGAACCCCGAGGGACAGTAAAAGGACGAAAGGAAAGGTAAAAGAAATCAGAAAAGTGGAATCTTTGAGTGTTAAAGTCCAAAAACTTTCCTCGAGAAGCCCCTTTCGGAACAACATCGACGAGCTTTTTCAGGAGTCTGGTACCGTGAGAAGCCATTAGCGAGCAACCTTAACAATACGTGTTGGTAGAAACTTTATTTTCTTTTTTACTCGAAGTGCGTGAAAACCTGATTCCAAGCCTTCATAATTGTCTGTCTTGATGAGACTTCTTAAATCTCATTGATTTGATTTTCTGCTGATATGATATGCAAAAGCTGTAATTAAATCATTCCGGCAAAGGGAAAAAATAATCATCTGAGCATTAGACCGGAGAATCAAAGCCAGAACCATGAGCTGTCTGAAATGTAATGTTAATGCTAATTATGAACATAGCAGAGCAGGAAGCCTGTTGGCCCCCCTCCCCCCACCTCCATCATAAAATCCCTTACCAATCTGATCGATGGTTTCAACAAAACAAATACCCTTTTGTTGCCGGTCCATGCTTTCCTTCCTCATGCCAATCTGTCTTCCATCTCTTTTATGTTTAGTCGTGATCATTATTTCTACCATTTTCAACACAGGCCAGTGGCTCATTAAATACTTGAATATTGTCTTCACTTGGTTTTATAACGAAGGTCTCTATTTTTGGGTATGCCCATTTGAATGTTAACCTGGACCACCGTTCTAGATAAAGCCACAATCATATCATTTTTCAAAAGTTGTGTGACGTATTCTTAGTAGTATAAATTCTAAAATTTTATTTTAGACGAAAAATATCTCTTATATTACAGAAGGCTGTATTTAATAATCTGAACAACCTCGTGTAATATGCAACATTTTGTGCCGCTTGTAACATTTGCTACCGAGTGCTAAAATGTGAAGAAGCTTTCATTTACAATGTATGAAAAAAAATGTTTCAACTCACCATTCATTCATAAGTTCATCCTTATTAAAATGTTCACGAATCGTATTAATAACTTCAGCCGGGGGGGGGGGGGGGGGGGGAAGATGCTCATGCAAGAGGCCTCTTCGGCCAGTATAATTTGCATGGTGTTTCAAGTATTAATGCGGAAAACGCACTGTTTACACTTTACACGCACAAGAAGCGGTCAGAACTTCTTACACCTAATTGACATTATACGGACCATACCCATGCAATTAATATCTAGCAATGCACACGGCAAGTTGAAGGATATGATACAAGATTTTGGAAAACTTGCTATCTAGACGAATGGCATTTGAACATTAATTGGGCTCTGGGATCCCTTGGTACTTCAGCAACTTCGCCTTCATTTTTCCCCTTGCCACGCTCAAATAATATACCGTACAAGATAAAAGCACGCACGGGCTACATTAGAAAGATGTGATGACAATCCAAATTAAATGAATTTACTCTATCCAGGGGTCTTCCCCAATCTTGAAGCGACACTTCCAGAACCAGAGGTGCTCATTAGATTTCCGTTAGCAGACATGTAGAAATAGTTGTAGTTAATCCTAGTAACCAAATCAGCCAAATGAGGGAAGTGCCCGACATTTAGTTTGAACGATAAGACCTGCAAAGCCAGGATAAAAACTACAAGATTAATTACTGACATCTTTTTCTCTTTTGGGAGTTGCAAGCAGAGGGATTTCCTTTGCCTTTTTTATTTGTTGGGTGGTGGCGGTGGCAGTTACATTGATATAACTATGCTGCTCAATTAGGAATAGCAAAGTAAGAACAAATATATAGAAGATTACCCTGAGTAGGAAAGCAATGCAGTCGTCAAACTGTTTCTCTATCCGGTCCACTTCCATCTCACACCTTGCCTTGACAGTAGAAACAGCTCCACCACTTCTTAATGTCTGCTGTATTGTGTAGAAGTCTAACGCCAAGCCAAGTATGCTGTTAATACGGCTGGCAATCAGAGCCCACTATATGCAGAAATGGCCATCAGAAATATTCAGAAATTACTCTATCACAAGCATCACAGAACTGAAAGAAGGCCCAAGCATTTACAGGAGAGCACATATAAATGGATACAATAACTCACCAGCTTATCAGGTACCACAAAACACTGCCGCTGAATTGACAATATGTAAGCCTCATGGACTTCAATGACTTCATCCAGAGATCTGGCTGCTGCCATACCTTCGCATAGTTCATGCCATGCACTATGATACACCTGCATAGAAATCACATCAACAGATAATATGTTCATGTTCCTTTAACAAAAATATGGAACTCTATCAGCGTTATTGATGGAAAGTTTCCATAATGTGAGTGCCATGAAAGGGGACAAAAAATAAAATTGCAAGCAACCATTTCACTTGTAGGTGCCTGAACCATCACAAACTTTCACCCGATCCCCCTTGGCGGCCTTAGCACTAGCAGCCCATATTAGTAAAACTAATGGGAGGGGTATAAATGTCAGATCATTTTGAGTTATTGCAGCAATGTTGGTTGACTCATTCGATTCCACACAACAACCACAAGCAGGTGAAGAGGACAAAAAAATGCAAAAAATGTTATTTTTTAGTGCTGCAATGACTTTAGGAATTCAAGAATCAAGATGATGTAAATATGCTGAGAAAGTCGAAATATCATCAGCAAGAAACCAGACTGGGAACCAAATACATCTTTCCACATAGACAAGTAGATAGTTAGAAAATATAAATCCATTTTCACTTGCTGTTGCAACCAGTTTAAGCAACAGGAAAACTTGTATGGATTTAGAAAACACGGATGTATTATGTGCTCTCCAAGTAAGTCTTATCCTGAAGCAATTGTTTTCCAGTTATTTTAATGGGCTCGTACATATAGGGAAACTTCGTACCCTGTCCATCACATATTGGTGGAAAGCATCCACAAAATGGAGTAGTTTCTGCTCCACTAACCAATGGTGTTTGCTGTTATTTGTTACAGATCCTCTGCCCTGCAAAGGGCGATAACAAAGACAGGGAGATCAATTTTTAGTCATGAGAATATATGGTTGAGACTGTTAATTCTCAAGAAAGATTTGTATGAGATGACACGCTCAAATTGTACAGGAGGGAATATAATATAGAACCTTCCACATCCATCTCCGCACTTTATCAAGTACAAATTTTGCACGCTTGACCTTCAACAAGAAATGCATCACCTGAAATCAGAATAGAAGTTTTAAGACCATATTATAGGGGAAAAAAAAATGAACAACCACATAGATATACATCAATTAGTAATTAAAAAAATCAAATAGAAGCAAAGTGAGAGATACTTACCTGATTATACTTCTTAATTGCCTGTGTGTTGGCAATAAGTTCAAGAGGCCAGGGGACCTGTCAATTCCAACATTTACCCAATTTTATAAGTAAAACTTTCAGCAAAAAAAAATAAAAAAATGGAATAAATGAATAAGGAAAAACCTTATATGTGAATTTTAGCATGTCAAGGCCATCAATTCCAAAGCTATTGGCACGACTTTTGTGAGGAGTCGAAGCAATGCTAGCTGTGATGGGTTGCTCCTCAACATCAACACCAAGATTCTTGGTAATGGAAACTACCAACAAATCTGGAGCACTCAACAGCATTCGATCAGCAGAGTTTCTGATAGATTCCTACAGTTAACATACATAAAAGAGAAGATAAAGAAAAATGGAATTTTTTTTTTTTAAAAAAAAAGAAGAAGCATGGACATTAAAGCAAATATCACCATTAGGGGGTAGCAATCCCTATATCTGTAAAATGCTGTTTTACATTACTATAAATTGTCAAGCAAGAGTCTAAAGATTCTCATTGGAACTTCGTAGTGATTTAAAACTTCATCTTATATCTGTAAAATGCAGTTTTACATCCTATGTTAACTATAGGCAATGAGGTTGTTTAGTCATGCTGTTAAATAAGAGAACCTGTAATATTGTGTTTAACTCGAAATCATCATCCCATGTTTCACCATTATCCAGCTTACTGAAAATTACGGCCAGAAAGTGCTGCAGCAAATCACCTGTTGATGACAGGTATGAGTACAGAAGACAAAGAAATCTGAGATGTTACCTAACCAACCTATATCAGAAAATGAAAGTACAATTTACTAGATAGAAATCAGCATAGAAATTAAAATGACAAAGAAATACTAGAAAATACCTGAGCCTAACAAGTATATAGCACGCAATACTGCAAGCTCATCCATCAACCTCCACTCCTCCATCAACTTCAACAGAATATGCCTCCCAATGTAATCCACCTGTTCTATTCAAAGTGGCATTTTATGCATAAGAAGCTGTGGTCTTTTCAGATTGAAAAGCGAGATTTCTCAACTAGAGCGATTTAATTCACCTGCTTCTGAATGTTGACAGTTAGACAGTGCTGCATAACAACCAGAGGAAGTGGAGTGGTCCTAAGTTCAACATTTTGCAACCACTGAAGAATTCTCAATGGGAGGCTGCTGTTTCTCTGGAAAGGTAAGAGCTCTGATACAGGAAGATCATCCTGTTCCAATAGAAATATTTTCAATAAATCCAATAATGCTATAAAAGCTACATCTCATGGTGCTCAGTGGACTAGCTAGTAGTATTACCTGAAATGTAGGAAGAAGGGTAGGATAAGGAAACAGCATTTCTAACAGTCTTTTCTCTTCCTGTGAATGAAGGTATTCAGATTCACCAAACTGAAAACCAAACGTATAGTTTGTTCCTTCATTATCAGAAAATAGTGTATTTTCCCAACCAAAAATAGCCTTTCTTAAAACCTCATCATTTAAAGAAGGCAAGCAAAAATTTTGAGATAAGTTCAATGTTTTCTGGACAGCCTTATTCTTTCCAAGGTTCGCTCGGCATACAGTGATAATTGGATTTTCTATGCATGATCTTGAGAGAAACAATTCATCCTCACTATCAGTACTTGCTCTTTGTTCTTTTGTGTCAGTATCACTTCTATCCTTAGGTTTTAGCTTCAAACCATCTGATCTTTTCTGCAACATTGTATCAACCATGAATGTATACCATATCTTTTCCGAGTATGGCCGACCAGGTGTGTTTTCATTCTTTTCATTTCCCACTTGTTGCTCATTTACATTAGATGCAAAGGAAGATAAAATCTCGTCTTGGCAAAAGAACTTAGAGACAGGGTCACTATGGCCTATAAGACCTGCCAGTGAAACACAAAAAACTTCCGACAAGGTTGGTCGAGCTATACTCTGATCAAGATGCATACTATTGTTAAAGTACCTTGCACTTCCACTCTCACAATCACTTCCTTTTCCACACAGGGCTGAGACATTCATAGGAACATACCGCATCAACTGCAGTGATTTTCCAGCAGAAACTATTGACTTTGCTAAATCCTTAAGAAAAAAAGGACATACTTGACGGTCTTTTCCTTTAGCTATACTAGACAAAAAGATGGAATCACTCCTTCCCATATCCTTCTTATCGTTTGATGTTGGGAAAGAATCGCCAGTACAATATGTGGCAGGAAACTCAGCATCCAACTTACTATGCGGAAGCAGTCTCAATAAATAACTCTTCTCCCAAAACTCAGCCTCGTCAACTGAGACTTCTTTGTTAGCGAAGAAAAACATCTGAAAAGAGAGATAATTTCAGCAACATCACATTTAAACAGAATGTATTACAAAAAAAGGCTACTGACAGAAATTGCTCCAAAAGGTGTTATTGGGACAGCTACTGAAAAGAATGGCTTCTAAATTTTTAAGATTCGAATGGTAAAAAAGTCTTTTTCAGTTGAAAATTTTGTGGTTATTCAAGCAAATGAGAATTTCTTCTTTTGTTGGGAAGGGTCCCTTGCAATTACCTCATCGCAAGGATCATCAAGTGTTCCCTCGAAAAGCCAGGAATCAAGAACCTCAATATATGGCAATAAGCTTCCAACATACATACAAAGCACCATATGATAAGCTTCCTCCTGAGATTGACACGCATTTCAAAATTAGATAACATGTACCAGGAGATACATGTAAACAAATACATAATGTGCCGAGGATGGAACAGAAAGTCACCACCTCACCACCTTGCACAAGACACACTTCATCAAGCTTCCTGTAAAGATAGTCAATCACATGAACTGCCACTTCTGCTACCGGTACAGATGCACTAAACTCAAAATATGCTGGGGGGATGGCCCCATTGACTATTTGTAATAAGTACTCCGCACCTGAGCAAAGACTAAAATCATTAAGTGACCATCAGCTACTGTCAAAGCTAGAGGTTACTGAAATGAACTGAATTTAGACTTTGAATTTCACTATAAGATATCCATCACTAAAAAAATGCAAATGGAACCAGTGGGAGGTGGGAAGGGCGCGAAAGAATCCTAGAAGAAAAACAAAACTCATCCATAAGACTAGCATTAGGTCTGCGATACATAACAACGACACTCCAAAATGAATAACAAGATGAAGAAATGGTTCCAAATAAAGAAACTCATAATCTACCTCCAGGTGGATGAAACTATGGAAAATACTAGCACATATGTATATGCAAATGGAACCTTAACCGCAGTAAGATTCTTACCTTGATAGAGAACTTGCCAAACCTAGTAGGGTTGGAGTGGTTGTGATATCAGGATTGCTCGTGGTCATTTCCTCCTTCAAGGCAATACTCCGTAACCGCTGCATCACAATAAGAGGATACGAGAAAGAAAATGATACACAGTAGGACGTACAGAAATGAATTTATTTAGTGTCATGGACAAACCTTAAGCCATGCCGAAGAAGAGGACACAAACGCCTTCAAAGTGGGAGGAGGACTTTTAACTGAATTTTCAACTTTATTGAGTGCAATATCCACCAATTGCAAACAAGTCGCGGCATACATAAATTGGTTGAGAAGCGTGTGAAGACTTGTCTGAGACAGATGGCTCAAATATATTCTGCTTTTGACACGAAAACTCTTTCCAGTATGGTCCCAGAAAAATAAGGAACCAGAAAATCCTTGGAGCATTCGCAAAACACCTCGTACCTACGATAAAATAAGACAGGAGAGTAAAGACTCACAGACAAGTAGCTTCAGAGATATAAGAATGTGCAATTTATCTAGAATTAAGAATTTACCTTAGCAAAAAGTTATATGTACTTTACTGAATCATGAAATTGAGAAAGTGAAGAGCATACCAGTTCAAGTTCATTTGTTCTGGAGGAAGAAATAGGTTTGGCAAAATGTATTCCATCGGCAAATGCACCATAGATTTTATCGATTAAGCTATCGGAAAATTGTGCCTCCGCCCCCATCTGCTGAATTTAAATAGTGATTTAGCAAACATTCAAGAGGGAAAACGTTTACGAATAGTTTCAAAGAAGAATCCCGGAGGGAAACGAACAAGAGAAAAATATATTTGCAGAGACTGAACTGAGGACTATTGAGATCTGAATATGGCTTTCGATTTCAATTGTTAATGATGGAGGCAAAATTGAAAATTCATTGGACCACCATTCCATCACTTACGCAGTGTTTGGTCTGAGGGGTTTGGAGGGGAAAGTAACGTTGTTGGAGCGATTAAGTCAAAGGAGAGGGGAAAAAAAATAAAAATAAAAATAAAATTGTTATATATTTTTTTTTCATTTCCTCTTTTTGAAAAATTGAAGGATTCTATATAATTCTTATATTACTGTTTATATTATACTTTTTATTTTTTAACTTATAAAATGATAATAATAAATTTGTTTTTATTTTTCTCTTCTTTTCTTTCTCTCCCCTCTATTAAACCAAACAATCCCTTACGGTCTCTGACACAAAGCGGGCAAATTGGGAAAATGGAAGAAAATGACAGGTCGATTGCCGTGGGCCAATCCAGGCGTAAACTGATATATTTAAGGCCCATCTGGTTACGACGCGGTCTTATTCATTGATACGTACTGTATAATTTTATTCTATTGGGACGGTGTCATCTTTGCTAAGGCTTCAACGGAAAAAACAAAATACAAATACATTGAGCAAAGTTTTCAATTTTCTTAATTTTTTTTGCCATAAATTTGCTTCGAGTTTTCCAATTATTATTATTTTCCTTAGGTGGAAGAATATAAAAAAGGATCAATTTTCTCTCATTACATGAGAATGAAATTTAATTATTAATGTCGTTCCCAAATGACATCAAGTAAATTTTAACAATAAATGTGAGGTAAAAAAATAAACAAAATAATGGAGCCCGAATTACACGTTGAGACAAAAAACAAAAGATTAGCAAAACAGAAGTCATTTGAGACCCGAGAGAAATTTTAAAAATTAAAATAATTGTACGCGCCCCCCCACACCCCCAAAAAAAAAAAATCAATCTATATTTACAGGCGACTTTGTATCCTGAGCATAAATAAATCTAACTAATAATGCCTCATTATGTACATTGGTACAAGTGAATGAACATTATTTCTTCTTGCTTGGAGTAACAAAATTTCCGCTCAGCTGATTCTTCAATTAAGTGAAGACAGATAGAATAAGCAAGTGTGTGAGTCACAGTCACTCCGAGCTCTGTTTCAAAGATGCGTGATCATTCTCACGACAGTGAGGGGTATGTTCCTGGAGTTTGGAACAGACATGGAATTGAGGGTCCTAGTTGTCAAGGTAGATCGACGAATATTAACTTCTGGTTCAGAGGAATGAGAAGATGTAATGGCAGTGTTAGCAATAGACTGGTGGGAAGTATCGCTGTCAAAAAAAAAAAAAAAGAGACAAGGAGGTTCCATCAGCATATTATCAAATTTTAACGAAAATTCTTCAGCATATACTTATTTATTTACCCGATTAATCTCTGAAGTTTGCTCATAAACCGTGTGCCCATGGAGGATGGTATTAATGTTACATTAACATCGCGGTTTTGTTTATCAGAGTCTGTGGGACTTCGTGAATTATCCTACAGAGCAGAAACAAGTGAACAACATATCAGCAAATCACCAAGAGTCTCCGCTACTTAATCAAGCCAAGCAAGAACAGTTTATAATTTATAATAATCATCTCCTTGGTTGGACCTTGTTAATGCACCCAGCTATCAAGCGGTGCAAGTATGAATTAGCATTTAGCACTTACTCCCATGTCTATTCTCAGGTGCCGTTGTGGCCGAACCAGAACGCCTTGATCAAGATCGTGCAAGTTTCGTACAAAGGCATGGTCGAGCAGCTTTGCTGCGGATGGTCTTTCTGCAGGATTTCGAAGAAAACATTGCTGGAGAAAATCCTTTCCCTCTGATGATAATGTCTCAGGTATAGGTGGGGTTTTATGCAGAACCTTGAACATGGCTTGAGGCTAATAGACAGACAGAATACAACTAGGTTATTCAATCTACGAGTTTAAAAATAAAGCATATGAACACCTAGAATTGGAATATCAAAAGAGATGCGATCAAGGACAATCAAATCAAATGCCTTACTTAAATATAAGAAAAAGCACAATGTGCTTATGGCATATGAATGTAAAATGTGTAGCATAGAAGTGAGCTCACCCCTTCAAACTCGCTCCAAGGAGGTCTGCCAGTCAGCATTTCAATGATGGTGCACCCTAAGCTCCATATATCAACAGCAAATGCAAGGGAAGGATTGGTATCTTTCTTTATGGTAGCCATCATAAGCTTCAATCAAGAAATAAGAGTCAAAAGAATGTACCATGGGCACTATAACAACCGATAGATGATACGAGGTATGAGATAGATACCTCTGGAGCCATCCAATATGGACTGCCCTTCAAAGAAAGATCATATGATTGCACTGTCAGCTGGAAATAACAGACAAGTGAGAAGGTTATATCCAAATTGGAAGACTATTTGTAGAGATTAAGAACTAAGAAACTCACAATTTTTGCCATCCCAAAATCTGCAAGCTTGACAATGCCTGATGAATCAACCAGCAAGTTTGCGCCTTTGATATCCCTGTAGAACAAGAATATCCCATTTACCATTCAGCACTTGGCAATGCCAATCAGAAACTGATAGGAAAATTTTCACCAGATGAATGTTATTCACCAGACAAATCGCTACATATAAGAAGTCAAAAAAGTTTCACATGTTCTTTATCAGAACATTCCAGTAATAGTTACACTATCATTTTTTACCCAGGTTCAGCTCGTTCATCACATGCTAATATGTAGTTTTCATGTGAGACAATAAGTGGCCATATAGAGAGGTCCAATGGGGTAAGTTAGTTTCTTTCATCTAGCATCATTGTCACCTGTGGATAGTGCTGGTGCTGTGCAAGTAAGCCAAGCCAGATAGAATATGACGGGTGAAATTGCGAACTACAGACTCTGTCATAGCCCCGAAATGCTCACGCACAAATTTATTGATTGAACCAGGATGAACATACTCCATATATATGTATAAGTGATCACCAACCTGATTAAAAAAACAAGAATGTTTCAATAAGTCAGTCTAATTTACAATCACAGAGATGAACAAAATTTTAATTATGTTAGTATACATATAAACGGAAACAAAAACCAAAGGATAACTTACTATGTCACTGCCATAATATTGGACAATATTTGGATGGTTTAGTTGACGGAGAATTTTGACTTCCTGGAATAAGAAACAAATGCGAACATCAGCCTAAATGCCATCCAATTAGCAAATGTTAAACTTATTAGAACAAGGGAAAAGAAAAAAGATAAAGATAAAGAAAACTACAAAAAGAACTGGAATTAATTCTGAAACTGTATTGACAAGTGTAATTGAGCAAAACAAATTAGTTTCTACCTAAGTTGAAACAGAAATCTTTGCACTAATGCTAGTCTTGAAAACCATTATGTCCAGGTGCATTAGGTGAAAAAAGGAATACAATGAGAAGAAGAAGTTTTTACAAGAATGCAAGATTGAACTAAAGCAGATAACAAGACAATGAAAATTAGGACAGAAAAAAAAGATCCTTCTTATGAAACTATTCGTGAACTGCCAATATATGAAAAATTCTGAGGGGTCCCTATTTGGGCTGCAGCGCAAATTGCTGGTTGATTTCCATTCAATGCCAGATGTGAACTGTGAAGCAGCATGAAGGTCAATAAAATAGCGCTAGCTATGGAGTTGATCATATCATATATTTACTACCAGCTCAACAATATTTTTTCGCATAATATGGGAATCTAGTTTCTGGAGCGTGAAAAGAACCTGCTCTAGTTGCTTTATACATTCAGCAGATTTTGGATCATCAGGAATAATGTCCACCTCTTTCATTGCACACGATGCTCCAGTCTCTCTGTTAAACAGTAAAGCGTGTGAGTGACTAAAGAAAGAGTATAATATAGAGAAAATGATAGTCAATGAGAGAAGCCAGCAGGAGAACTAAGAGCTTGCGTACAGGTTGGTTGCGTGATAAACACTTCCAAATGTACCACGTCCAATCAGTTGCCCTTTCTGCCATTTGCCTTTGTTCGTGAGTGAATATTCTCCACTATGATGCGTGGCACTTGATTGATATTGTTGCTGCGAGAATGATGGTACAGGTAATGTAGCTCCCGGAGGAAGGGGCAACGGATGTGCATCTACATGGTTATTTTCAGGCCACACCCGGGAAAAGAATTTATGATGCTGAGGTGATTCTCTAATTTTAGGATTGACGTAAGGACTGTGGCTCCCAAGACTACGAAGAGGAGTATGATCTGGACTATGCGGAGCTTTAGCTAGTGACACTTTTAAAGAATGACCGACATGGTTGTCCTGAAACTCCGGAGGAACCATGATTGAAGGATCAAAAAAATCTATATTGCTTGATCTACGTGGACTATTGACAGGACTGGATAAAACACTTGATGGGGCACTCTTAGCAGAAACAGGCAAACTCAAGTTGCAAATATTCTCAGAGTCTATATGAGAAGAGTGTCCTCCAGGGTCTCCATTTGAATTGTCTGCATTAGAAGCAGGGAAAGAGGGAAAAAGATCTATAATTTTTCTTCTTGGGGTTGTACAACCTGGCGAGAAACTTGCAGCAGGAATTTTCACTCTCAAATTATATTTTGCTTTTTCATTGGCTGGACCGCTGGAGGATCTTCCATAATTGCTTGAAGATTTCGTATTTCCAACTGCATGATCCTTCCTGAGGATTTTGAGGAGGAAAAGAAAACCACAACAAATCAACATGCTACATAACTCATGCTTGTAGGGCGATCATATTCGTCTAAATTCGCATGCTATCTATTTGCAATCATCAAAAATTTCACGTGTATCATTTTGTATTCAGTTTTCCTTAATCGGATATCAAAACATTCAACTGTTATCAACACAAGCACAAATCGAAGGCGGATTTACAAAATTTAGTAATAATACTAATAATCATCAATAAGTATTACCTCCCAAAAGCAGAGCCGGGATGTTCTACGGGAGTAGATACTATCTGGGCCTGGCCTGTATTTGGAGTCGTTGACTCTGGTCTTCGAGTCAACGGTGATTCCGGGAGCGGCAGCGGTTGCGGCACCGCAGACGATGACCAGTGGTCAGAACCACCGGGTGACATGGACTTACGAGATGACTGAGGCGTAGCCGGTAAAGAAGAAGGCTCGGTGTCAGTGAAGTGCAAGCCGACGTCGTGGGGGCTGAGGTGCCGGAGCTTCCTCTGTCTGGTAAGCCGGCGCTGTTGAAGGGATTGCCCCATGTTGTGAACGAAATTATCCGCATTGCTGTCACCTTCCGTTTGTTGGATACCAGAAACAAGAGAAGGCATAGATGGTAAAGGAGAAGAAGACTTGCGAGGGATAGACATCGGAGAGAGGATGAGAGAGTAAGTTTGAATTTGGAATTGAAGTCGTCATGTGAGAGTGGTAACAAGAAAACAAGGCCTTGCTAAAACTAGCTAAGCCATGGGAAACACCTAGGCTATTTCTTGATTTTGTTTAGTTCCTGAAATTTCCAATTCAAAGAAGGGATTTGTCTGTTAAACAGTGAATATTTTATGGTCAACAGTTATGACTTTGGGTTACGGGAAGAGGTTTTCTTTTCACAAGGTAACTCAAACCTAACTTCTGCCCTTATCTTGATGGAGGATTTTATTGGAGTCAGAAACACGACCAGCTAATTCACATCTCGTCAATACGTGACCCACGGAGAAGAAGGAACGAGGACGACATTAATTACAAGAGGGAGAGAGAGAGACAGACAGAGTCAAGGTTGACAAACTCTACGGAACGGTGCGTATATGCCACTACCACATGATATCGTCTGGAAATGGAACCCAAGGATTGTCAACCATAGCCATCAGCGCCTTCTAATCATTGATGATTTTGTTCTGGTTACCATGGATGGAAGAAACAAAAAAAAAATTCTGAATTTTACTGATGAACCAGAAAGTCCAGAATTCTTGTTTCTTCGAATCCAAACAAACATTGGTGTCACTCATGGCAACAGAGAAGAGAAAACATTTTAAAAGAAAAAAAAATAATGCAAACAAACAAACACACTTCTTGATAGTTGTCCTTCATAGTTCACGATGAATCAAGAGCCTCGTTTTCTTGTCCATTGCCGTTTGGGGACCGGCTGATATCTTCGACACAACAGTAAGCTGTAACACTCGGGTTGATTTCGTTGAATTCGAGCTATGACATTGATGTGGCTTTCTTATTCGTTGCGGAAATATAATTAATTAGTGAAATTATCGACAAGGCATTCCATGGAATGGAGGTAGAAAAAATCTATCTCCTGGTGGTCCAAGATTTTGAAAAAATTTATTATTTTTCTAACTGTAACCAACATAATATAATGATGATCCAGTTGGATGCCTAGATAGGAGGCAAAAGATTTCAAGAGAAGCTGAGAAAGGTTCTCCATTTTGTGGATTTTTTTTTTTTCATTTATTAGCAATGTGATATTAGGAATTATTCATAAGGACGAGATTCAACATCACATTATTTGGGTAATTGTATTTGTGGTTGTGTTTCTTGTGGACCAAACATGAAACTCGCTGAGTCATGCTAGATGGAATTTAAATTCAATTATGAAAGACCTCTTTAATTTGGTTGATATAAATGTGAAAGACTTTTAATCTATGTGTAATGTACTAGGGAAAATTAACTAACTATATGGTAATTATGGACCATAAGGACTTGCAAAGTACTATAATATTATTTCATCCCTCGGAATTTATAATTAGAGCCTTAAGTGGAATTTTCTTGTAGAGCAACATATATATAATTTTCTTTCTATATGTAATTTGTAATCTTCAATATTTTCTGAAAGCTATTTTTTTTTTTTTTGTTGGGCTATGAATCCTAGGGCGAGACCAAGTAGTGTCTTGATTGCATGTAGTAGTCCATAAGAGAAAAGCTGGCTCATGGCCGCTGGGCCCAAATAATTGAGACATCAGTGGACCCGATTGATGTCCCTCTCTTCTGTAGTCCCGTGGTTGCTATAGTACTCTCACTCTTTCCCGAGCCCGCCAATTTTATTATCGGAGGGAAAAATTGATCGGCGCGGCGCCGGAACGTTCTCCCTTATTGTAAAAGAGATCAATTTTTGCAAGTTGATTCATATGTACATGTTGGTTCTCTGGGCCTATGCAGCCGTTTCGTTTTCTTGCCCTAGTCGCCAAAGCTATTCCCTTCCCATCATCTCCTCGAAGATGCTTTCGCTTCTTTTCGTCTTTGGCTACTAATCCTAGATTTTTTAACTCGTTCGACGATGACGTCGAAAGTGGTAGCGCGGTTTATCGTCATGCCCTTAAATTCCAGCGTCCCAGGATTATCAATTGGAGCTCGCAACTGGAAAATGCTGTTAGCTTGATTGGTTCTGTGACCGGGGAACTTCGGTTTGTTAAAACAAAGACCGGTAAATTTGGAGTATACACTTTCCTCGACGTCAGAACTTCCCATGAATCCAACTGCTCGTCGTTTAGGTTAGTTTATCACTCACGACAGTTGATCGCAGAGAATATATATTATATGACAGTTAAATTTGGTTAACTTCCGTTGTTAGTTTACTCTGTTAGTTCTATGTCAGTTACGGGGCTGTTTGAGCTTTGTGACTTGTAATTTCTCTTTCGCGTTGCCTGAATAACTAGGAACAAAGTGAAAATTTGGAAACCATTTACCTCTTTTGTTCATCGGTCAATCCACACACCTATATATAATTTTCGCAGCTGTAGTCTGTAGAACCATTGCTAGATGCAGAAATCACAACTCGGCTCTTTGTGTGAGCAGCGTACTTCTGATGATGTGGAACGGCATGGCAGAAATTGCTTCTAAGCACTTGAAGGCAAATGATTTTATTTACGTTTCAGGTTTTTTAGACTCTTACTCAAAAGAAGATTGGAACGGAAACCTCCGATCGCATTATAAGGTCCAGTTTTTTTTTCAATATATATATATCGTTGAATTGCTCTTATTTTTGGAACTTGAAATTCAAATTTTGATTATTTTGGTACACCATGCTGGAACGAAATGTTACTTGGTCATCTTTTCAGTTTGTAAACATGTAGTGATCTATTATTTTATCCTTGGATGTGGTAGTTAATGAAATCATCATTGTTCTTGCTCTTCTCAACTCACTGACTCAGTTAAGGATCACTACACTCCCGTTTGAATCTTTATAATTTAAAATTATCAGATTTTCGTCTTCTGTCTATTACTATATCGTGTCGAGAATTTGCTTCAGTTTTTATGCGCATAATGTAAACTTTCTATCCTTAAAAATCAATTAGTGGCACGAGTATGATTCCCATTCTTTATTATCTACGATTTATCTGTACACTTTTTTTTTTCCCCATATGTTTTTTGACACGATACTGTGCTGAAGTCTTTTTAATAGAAAATTTTCCGTTTATTTCTAAAGGTAATTGTGAAGAATTTAGATTTTGTTGCACAAGGGCCAGCCAACCAAGGGCGAAAGAAATCAAAACCCAGTGAAGGTACTTTTGCTTGTTTCTGTTGTTGACTCTTCCTCCCCCGATCCAAATACACAGAACCGACACTCTACAGGTCCATTATTCTTCTTGTTTAGAAGTGTTTTACTATTGCATTTGGGAATTCCAAGACAAACTTTTTTGACTAACGCAAGTTTTGTGACCCAGACAAATAGTGGGAAGGGCTCTTTGGAAGATATTATGTGATTGTTATGCATATTTGTGGTCAAAATCCAAACTTCTATGGAGAAGTATTATGACTATATTTATTGGCTTATGCTGTTAAGCCATACAAGTTTACCTGTATATTCTAATTTGGGATTAACTGATATGTTGTTTACTCATTAAATATTCTTCTGTATATATTGGCTTATACCAGGTTGCAGGCATATCGGTTGTTCGTTATTGAGTTGGTTGGAATAAATTTAGAATTTACATGATCTCTTGTTTTTTTTCCTCCGTTTATGCTCATTCTTAATTTCTACTTTGACAAATATAGGTGGAGGTGGCATCCAAAACAATAAAAACCGGCTTTACTTGTGGCAAGTGTTTTTTGCCAACCCATACGAATGGTGGGATAATAGAAAGCGCAAAGTAAATCCAAAACAACCTGATTTTAAACACAAGGATACTGGTGAAGTTCTGTGGCTGAGTCAACGTGATCCTCCATGGGTTAAGAGACAACTTCAATTACTTGACTCAAAAATTGCGGAAGGAGGACTTGTTCGTCCTCGTTCGCGTGTCACCACTTGGGTTTATGATGAGTAGGGAGATGAAATGAAATAGACTATGGTAATAGATCCTTATATATGACAGCCTTGTGCTTCTGTTTCCTGTTTGAAACGAAATTAACACTGCATGGGGCTTTTTGCTTATCCTTTTCAATCGTAATCGTGATAACAAGCACTGGATGAAGCTGGAAATGTGCAATGGCTATTCTCTAGGAGAAGCATCTCAACTGTTAGATAGTTTAGCTAATTTGATAACCATTTCTTAACCAGAAATATTGATAAATACTGTATTTAGATTTTTGTTTGGACCCCTGTATCATATAAACAAATGTGAATATTAAGACCTAGTTTGACATTGTTCGAGTACATTTCTTTTTATTTTTCCATATATTTTTGACAGTCTTGGAAAACTTTTGGTATCCATCCATTATGTGAGCTATGAACATTCAATTGAAGCATTATTTTTGCCCTTGTGCTGCTAAGCCGCTTCAGATGTCATCTGGACAATTATCTTATTTTTGCATCACTTACTCCTCCAAAACCACTTGCCTGCCCCTGTCCCCCAGTTTTTATACCTTTCATCCCGTCAAAGTATGTAGCTGGAGATGATTTCAAACGATTGATGGCGTTCAAGTAATACCATTATATTTTCCCCCTTGTCAGATGCTCACACTAAGTACATTTGTGTGCTTTTTGAAGATATAGCAGGTAGCATGCTTAAAGGATATTTTAAGGAAAATAAGCTAGCAAGGTTGCTTCAATTATTTAACGTAGTTAATGTATCCACAGCCTTGGCAATTTTGAAAGTATATCCTGTCATTTCCTCCACAAGAAACTTTGCTGGGACACTGGACATTCCTGAAATATAGCAAGATTAGATCTTCTCATTTTGGAACTGCTCTTCCTGATGAGGTAACCTTCATCTTTCTTTCTTTCTTTTTTTAATTTATTATTTTAACTATTGCCAATTTAAGAATTTTGTGACGAAGGAGGCTTTCTCTTGGGGTTGGGTTCAGGGTCAATCTCTCTATGTATTCATACATTCAACCTGGAGTTCTTTCGAGTGCACTGCTAAAGTGCTAATGCTTCCAGATAAGGAAAAGTCCACTTTCTCATGAGTTCTGCAAATTCAGTGAAAGTTGATTGCTTTATTATTTTCAAATTGATGGCTTAGGCTCATCCTTTGGCTGCTTACTTACCGTTGATTTCTCACCTAGAAATATTGGCCTAGTAACCCAATAAGCCAACTTCCACCACTTCCAATATCTACCATTCCTCTGTCTGGGTCATGGAATAGAAAACTGGCTTAGAAATGCATACTCATATATAGATAGAGCCGCCACATGAAGAATTTACTGGATGTAATCTTGGCTTTATGCAAACCCGGGAACACTAAGTTCCATGCTGTTGCAAATGATGTGATAATGACCGTGTTGACCCTGCCCCGAGAAGGCATGGATTTGATTCACTAGAGCTTATCTTTATGTTGACCAATTCCTGCATGCAGCGTGTCGCAATGCTTTCCATGACACAAGATCAAGATGCGTGCCTGAAATCCATGGTTATGATTAGTTTATATACACCACTAGGCTTGTGAGCAATGCTGCAAGGCATTCAGCTAGACAGGACAGCTAAGGCAGTAGCCTTGTTCAATTTATCATATTATAAGATATTGTTGACCACGACACCTAACAAATTACATAACTTTGTCAATGCCTCAAAATATTATTGATGTTTTTTTTGGAATGTAATGCCCATACGATGCAACCAAATGACAAGAGGGACAGGAGGCTGCTTGTGTTTTTCTACGATGAATGGTGATATGGACAGGATATTCTGCAGTCATTGCACGACCTTGCAGTCGATTATAAGCCGATTGATCTTTGAAAATTATACAATCAGCATAAATCAAACGATTTATAATTAACTGTATATATACGGGACATTCAGTATACTTGAATCAAATTCCTTTCTCCGCAAAGAAATTGTACTTGTAGATGTCCTGTCCGCAACATCACCCTTCAGAAATCCGTTAATAATAAATTTAAATGATGTCTTAAAAGGAACAATTAAAATAAAACACTCAACCTTCATAGGATTGCAAAACTGTCATTACGCTTTTCACATGGAGCTGCCAACTAAAAGGGTCTATTATTTAACTTTTCTACAAAAGCTGTTTAGTGCATCGCCTAATTTACTTTTTGACCCGAAGTCCCTGCTGGAATTTGCATCGCTTTGTTTACAATTATTTGGCAAACAAGCTAGGTTATATTGGTCATTGCAACTGTCAACTCAGCAGTGGATTTGACGTTATCTCTATTGTCGTGTTTTAATAATTTGTAAAGTATGTGAGTCAGTGATTTTGATAATTTGTGCGTCCTTAGCCATTCACGAATACTTATTACCATTGGCTGAGGTCAATATACCTTCGCAATAGCTGCCCTTTCACTCCCATATATCCCCATTCAAGTGAAATGGATTCTCCATGGTAAATATTTACCTGAGAATAAATTTCACATTAGAAATAGATATAAAATTAACTTTTACATCGGCTTTGTTTTTTCTACTTCCTCCTCTCTCTTTCACCATTTATTGTAAATAAAAAAAAATATTACTTACAGATTTATAGGTGCACACTTAATTTATTTAATGAGTATATATTAATTATTTATAAAAATAAAATTGTAAATAAAAAAATATATGTAAACTAAGATACACATATAACATTATTACCTAATTCAATGCAATAAAGAAGAACACATGTAAATTTAAATAAAATCATACAACACATTTAGCAGAATGATTAGTATAAGGGCATTTTAGTCTTTTTTGATATGACTAGACAGTCACTAGTGTGGCAAAGTAGCAAATAGCGAGATGGTTGTTATAAGGGCGGAAGTTGAAGAAGGGCCGCCTTTGCGGTGAGAGCAGACAATGGCTGTAACAGACTTCTTCGCGGGCGAAATCGCCACTGAACTTCTGAAAATGCTGATATCCATTTCTCGAAAGTCTTTGTTATGTAAATCCAGTGCAGATCAGCTGGCTACCTATATCCAGGAACTCCTACCAACAATCCAAGAAATCAAATACTCTGGCGTGGAACTGCCCGCCGAGCGCCAATTCCAGCTCGATCGCATCTCTGAGATTCTTCGCTCTGGCGTAGAGCTCTCACACAAGGTCCTTAATTCCAGCCGCTGGAACGTCTACAAGAACTTGCAGCTAGCCAAAAAAATGGAAAAGCTTGAGAAGATTGTCTCCAGGTTTGTCAACGGTCCCATGCAGGCACATATCTTGGCTGATGTGCACCACACCAGGTTTGAAATGGCTGAGCGCTTCGATAGGCTCGATGCCTCCAATCGGCGGCTCGAGCAGTATTTCGGAGCCATGAAAATTGGGGTGGGCGGTGGAGGATGGGTGGAGGAGGCAGTGATGAGTATGGAAGAGGATGAGGGAACCGAGGGTAATTCCGCCAATTTCGGATTGAGTTTGGAATTGGGGAAGAACAAGGTTAAGGAGCTCATCGTTGGAAAGCAGGATTTATCCGTTGTTGGGATTTGTGGCATCGGTGGATCTGGTAAGACCACTCTGGCCAGAGAAGTCAGCAAAGATGATCAAGTTCGAAGTAAGGATCAATCCTCTTTTCCCCCCTTCCTGTTTTTCTGCTTTATTGGAAAACTTTCTGTGTCATGGATGATGCCGCCGATAGTCCTTAAAAAGTGCCATGAGAGCTTTCTTTTGGGTTTAAATGCACCTTCCGTCTGGTACTTGGATTGGTGAAGGAAATAGATTTAGATTAAATTCATTGATAAATTTAATTATGTGCATGCGGTTAGATGGTCATGTGTCAGATGCTAAGACTTTTCCATGTAGTTTCTTTTGAGATGGTAACTTTTCACTCTTGTCTATGTTAAGGAATTTGAAATATCTCAAGTAAACCATTATGCTTGGGTTTAAAATGATATCAGAAGTAAGCTTTTTTTTGTTTTTTTTCCTTTCCTCTTTTCTTTTGTTCTTTGTTGTCTCTTTTGAGACACTATTGTTCCAAAACTCACTAACAAAGTATTTTGTGCAGGCTATTTCAAAGGCAGGATTTTGTTCCTGACAGTATCACAATCGCCAAATGTGGAGCAATTAAGAGCAAAAATTTGGGGATTTGTAATGGGGAATGAAAATCTGGGTCCTAACTATTTGATTCCACAATGGAAGCCACAATTTGATTGCCCGAGTGAAGCGCGTATTCTAGTTATTCTGGATGATGTGTGGTCACTAGCAGTGCTAGAACAGCTTGTCTGTAGAATCCAGGGCTGTAAATTCGTTGTGGTTTCAAGATTCAAATTCCCAACCGTTTTTTCTGCCACTTACGAAGTGGAATTATTGAGTGCAGACGATGCCCTGTCTTTGTTCTGTCACCATGCTTTTAGACAGAAATCAATCCCTTGCGCAGCTGATGAGAATTTGGTCAAGCAGGTAAATGTAATTTCTGTCCCTGTGCGCCCAGTGATACATAAAACACAGTAGTACTTACTTATCTTTACTGTTTTGTATACAATGATAAACAGGTTGTGACTGAATGTGGAAGGCTTCCGCTGGCTCTAAAAGTGATTGGAGCTTCATTACGAGGTCAGACTGAAATGTTTTGGGCGAGTGTGAAAAACAGGCTATCTCAAGGTCAAAGTATTGGGGAATCACATGAAGTCAATCTGATTCAAAGAATGGCAATCAGTGTCAATTACCTCCATGACAAGATCAAGGAGTGCTTCTTGGATTTGTGTGCTTTCCCTGAGGACAAAAAGATTCCTCTGGACGTTCTCATCAACATGTGGGTGGAAATTCATGATATTGATGAAGAAGAAGCTTTTGCCATAGTGATTGAGCTTTCAAACAAGAATCTTCTCACCTTGGTAAAAGAGGCCCGGTATGTAAGTTAGAGACATTTTTTGAGTAGTTTTGTTCGTAAAGTAACTGTAGTATAACTTGAGTTTGTGATATTTTAATCTATCAGTGCTGGAGGGAAGTATAGCACTTGCTTCGAGATATCTGTTACTCAACATGATGTAGTACGAGACCTTGCTCTTCAGTTGAGCAATGTGGGGAGCATGAATGAACGTCGGCGACTAGTTATGCCGAAAAGAGAAAATGGAGTCCCCAAAGAATGGTTGAGATATAGAGATCGACCATTTCAAGCTCAGATTGTTTCAATTCATACTGGTATCTACCAAACCCTCTCAAAAAAGTTCTATATTTATCTTCTGATTTGGAATTCTTATTCTGATGAATTTCGCATTACAGGTCAAATGAGAGAAATGGACTGGTCTAAAATGGAATTTCCCAAGGCTGAAGTGTTGATTATCAATTTCTCCTCGGGTGAATACTTCTTGCCTTCATTCATCGACAGAATGCCAAATTTGAGGGCACTAATAGTAATAAACTATAGTGCATCATATGCTTCAATTCACAATTTTTCTGTATTTGATAATCTGTCAAACTTGAGGAGCCTCTGGCTTGAAAAAGTATCTATTCCTCAGTTGTCAGGCATTCCTTTGAAATGCTTGAGGAAGTTATTCATAGTCCTGTGTAAAGTAAATAACAGTCTGAACGGGACAGTGGCGGAGCTGCCTCACATATTCCCCAACCTCTCAGAGCTTACACTTGACCACTGCGATGATCTAAGTGAGCTACCCGGAAGCATTTGCAGTATGAATTCACTGCAAAACCTTAGTCTCACCAACTGCCACAATTTAAGCCAGCTACCTTCAGACTTGGGCGAACTCAGCTCTTTGGTTATTCTCCGCTTATTTGCCTGTCCTGCTTTGAAGACACTTCCTTCTAGCATCTGTGACCTTATTAAATTGAAGTACATCGACATTTCTCAATGCGTTAATATAGCATGTTTCCCCGAAGAACTTGGTAAACTAGTAAACTTGGAGAAGATTGACATGAGGGAGTGTCCAGGGATGAGGAAATTACCAAGGTCTGCAGCATCATTGCAGTCCTTGCGCATTGTAATTTGTGATGAGGAAGTATCTTGTTCGTGGGAAAGTGTGGCAAAGATTAAGCCAAATGTTCATATTCAAGTATCAGAGCGGTGCTTTGATCTTGGTTGGCTTCGCGAATAAAATGAGTCTCACATGTTCTTGTGATAGTTACTTCCAATTCTTCGTAAATACTTACTTGTTCATAACATGTAAGTTGCCAGAATAAATTCAAGCTCGAGCTACTACGACTTTTTGCCGTTGAATATGAGAAAAATTACATTTGAATTTAGAACAGGATGCGATACTTTTTTCCCCAGTTTTCAACTAACTCTCTGTATGGAAGCTATCTTCTTTTTAAAATACTGATCCAATTTAATAATAGCTTAAAACAACGGCAGAATAGACACTATCAAATCATCTTTCCGTTGAATCTCAGCTAAGTTGAAGATATTCTTATTAAATCAAGTAAGGCGGCTGGCTATAAAAGAAGCACTGACAGATTTTGCCAAGTGAACCTAATAAGATAGGACAAGGACAAACAAAAATGCGGGGATCTATTGACTTATAGTATATGATAACGATAATGATACATGCACGACCAATTCTATGCCTCCGATTATGGGGCCTGTTTGGTTCGTGTTCATTGGCTGTTTCTGCAAGAAAACGCGTAAGCTGGGCATCCGTCACTCTCTAGAAGAGTTCAAGTCTGAAATGCTTACTGGGAAGCTTCCTCGGTCGATTCCTACTCCTCTTAAGTCTCCTTTCCTCACTTTCTTTTTTATTATCCTCTCTGCTTTTATAATTTATAAAGTTGGAGTCAACTTGACTTGATAATCAGTAAAACCAAGTGCATTTTCTAACTTTGAACCGAGTATATTATTTTAACCTAACAACTGCTTGAAGCACAGAACTGTGGATAAGTACGGTTTACATTTGCCACAGAAACAAATGCTCCAGCTTTCGTCTCTTGCTGGGCTGGGACAAAATACATGTGGATAATACTATTCGTATATACTTTATTTTCAGCGGGTGTACAATTATGATTTCCCAAAAATAAAAGTTAGCGTCTTTCTTCTCTATACCGTGGGACAAAAAAAAAAAACAAAAAACCATCGTGCTTATGCTGGCAATGGCATACCAAAAAATATGAAAAATTTGTGATCGAATCTATGCCGTTGTTCTTATGGCGTGCCAAAATTCACGGTCAAACACGCCATTAGTTTTTTCTTTTCTACGAAATGCTAGAGTTTATTGTTCGCTAAGGAAACATTATCACTTTTCAGATCCACCCTATGGCAAAATATGTGATGTGATTCGCACCGTGGAAAAAATAATTCCGTAGAAACCAGAAACGCATTCCATCACCATAGCATGCTGTGTAGGACCAAGGGCTATAAAGAATTACTATGTCATATTTATACAATTAATTAAAGACAACATTTTGCTTCCTGTCAAAATGGTGACCGTTTTGTGTCCATATTTTACACGGTGACGATTTAACATATAAGCTCAGAGTAAAAGTCTTGAAAGTGCATTTAAAGAAATCTGGTGGGTATATACTCGTTTATTCTCAGAGGAAGACTGTAAAACTCGTCATTTCTAACATCTCCTTTCCTGTTCTGAAAAGGTATCCACCACGGAATTCCTCTGTCATTCATCGTATGTTTTGCCTCAAGTGTGTTGTCAAGAACTGTCCCAACGATTATTGCCACAGTTGGCGGCGAAGAGAATATAGTGTTCAAAATGTCATTAAACTGTCGTAACACACAAAATAAGGTATATAAGTTAAACGTGTAGCCATTCGAGACAAGACGCCATATGTGTGTGTGTATTTACAGAGACAAAAGCAGTTTAGAAACTGGGAATGAATGAAAGATAAGTGTCTTACCCATCCACCATTTGTTCTAACTGGGCCATGACCATCTGGTGAAGTGTTGGTGACGAAGTATTGAGGTATTGAAATTCCAAGAAACAGGGTTAGGCCCAAAACGTAAAGATTTCTCATGGAGTTGTTATTTGCAAACTGTGTAAATGAGATCCCAACAGCAGCTGCCAAAAACAGCGCGTCGCAGTTGTTAAAAAAGATAAATTAGCAGTCAAAATTCTAACAACGGACAGATAACCCCCGTCACTTACCCACAATACCAAATAAAACACAGTATATAGCAGCAAATATTGGTAATGGAACTGATGCAAAAAAGGCTCCAAATTTCCCTGAAAGAATCATTCATAGTAACAAAGTTAAGACAGAAAAATTAAAAAAGTGAAATAATATATAGTTATAGGTGAAATATAATACCAAAAATAGAGAAGAAAATCATGAAAGCACATGATATCTGCACTACCCTTCTGCTCCCTATATGGGTGACTCCAAGTAGGCCAACATTTTCACTGCAATATTAATTTGATTGCGTCAATTTCTCACAAGCATATCTATTCAAACAGAAGTCTTATGTTCAAATGAAAGCTTTCGTCTTTTACTATGTGGCAAAGCTCTTAAGCTATAACTACTGGCCAACATATCGAGAGCAAAGAAACCAGTCATTTCGGTAATCATGCTAGAAGCCTAGACAAAGATACTTATAGAACATTTGTTTCTTACACAGATGCAGTAGTACCAACAACAGAACCAAAGATGCCTTCAAGCAGCATCCCAAGCCCCTGCATTGCATGAATATATTGGAGTTTTTTAAGAATATAGAAGAATAATCAAATTAATATATATATATATTTTTTATGAAGCGTGTTGAATAGAAATTCACCTGCAGCCCAATACTTCGGCTGAGCACATATGCAGGTGGAGGCGTTGCACCGGAAAGCCTAGCTGCTGCATAGATAGTCCCAGTTGACTGCATCCAAGAATTTCGCATTTCATCAAGAAAAGAACAATCAAAATGCGATCAAATTTTTAAGAGCACTTCCTAGAGGGTGAACTTTTCAAAACTGAGAGGAATGGAAATCAAAATCTAATGGAATAGTTGCTAAACCTCTGCAGAAGTGACAAGCGCTGCTCCCATCATCCCAAATACATGACTAGCTCTGAATATAGGCGTGCCCCACTGAAATGGGTATGGAATTTTAATCCTATAATATAATAAACACAATACTTGTCATCATAACATGAATGTAATTATAGATTTCCTGAAAGGGCATTAAACTCAATCATACAAAATAAAACAGTATTGGAATCTGAAAGTACCAAGGAGCTGATGACAGAAGATAGGAGCGATCTGTGCGGCAATTCACTTGAGTCCGTCCCGTAGCATTATTATATGCACCAGCCACAGTGAGGATAGCAGCAAAAGCCCAGATAATGCCAATGCAGAGAAGTAGAGCAAACCTTTCAAGTACATGATGCATAGCAGGATGAAGGCGCTTCAGATACTGCAGGGCCAGAATAAAAGTCATATCACATAGTAGAGGACAAAACACTGCGACAATACATATATTTCAGATTAGACATAAAACCTGCTGGGTTATGACCAAAAGAATCAACATTGGTAGTCCAATCTCCACACAATTTGCAAGCTGTATGGAACAATAAAAGTTGATTAACGAACTATTCTCCTTTTATCTTGACATTATCAACTATAATGCATTCAACAATCGAAGTGCATTAGGAATGTTTACCAGTGGGAAGCCCCTCATGAACAGACCAAGACCCACCAGACTAACGATTGGTACCATAATTATTGGACTAAACAATCTAATAAACGAAGAAAAACAATAAAAAATTAATAAAGCTGCAGCCTACTCAACATAGTTTTCTTATTCAAAAGAGGAAAAACAAGTTGATACCTTGTCAAGTTTCCCCACGTCTTACTATACCCAAGGAAGATATTGATGAAAGAAGAAACGATAAGGGAGCCTTGAATAGTTCGCATTGTGTAGGTAAACCTCTGCAAACATGTTAGAGAAACCAACTTAAATTGATGAATAAGAAGACACCTATGATTTTGGGACAGAGAATGGCATGCAGCCAACAATAAGCTACTTCACGGAGTTGAATTAAAAGTGAAGAAACTCAATGTATATGCAACTATATAGGCGATATACAAACCTCATGCTCTGATGAAAAGACACGGTCAGTATAATCATTTATAATCGACATGACTGGAAGGAAGAAAGCAACCGATCCACTCATCACGGTTGGAAGCCTCGACCCAAACCATGTCTGAAGCAGCGTATTTATTCCAGACATAAACAGCAAGGATTGAATCACACGGGCTTTGTCACCCTGTTTCAAAACACACCAATAGCTTTAGCATAATACTATGATTCAATCCTAAACAAAATTATACTATTACGAACTGTGTTTACATGGTTTCCACCCATTTGAGGCACCAGCGTGCTTGCGATCAAAACTGTCGTTCCAAGCATCACAATGTAGTGCTGAAAACCCAACAAAAGTGCCGCCGCTGCCAAAATTTTTTGACGTAATCACAAGCTATTAGTTACTAAACGATACCACAATTACGATTGATAAGAGTACATTTAGATAATTGTTTTGTTAAACGTACACCAATCACAAATAATTTAAGTATTGCTTCGATTCATTGACGTAATCCACACAAGTAATGGAAAAAGAATAAAACTTTTTATCATTAAATTAAGCTTCAAAAGGCAATAAAAAGCGATCTGCAATGAATCCACGGAACAACGATTAAGTTTTACTTTTGCGAAAGCAAGAAATCGTCGTACAAGATCTCTCCCGAGATACCATAGAGACAGAGACATCAAGTTAAGCCAACTTTTATTTTTTGGGGGAGCAAAAGTAAATAAAAAATGAGTCTTTAACAGCAAACGTAACTTTATCTAGCTTGTTCCGAATAGAAAAAATAAAAAGGATATAACAAGAGAATCGAAAAGAAATAGGCAAATAAAATATGAACCCAGAACGAAAGAGAGAGACTAACGCCACGAAGGATTGGAGTGGATGCAATAGTGAAGCTGTAGGAGTTGTTCAGCAGGAGTCCAAGTAGGTCCCCTCGAAAGTGCCAAGTTAGGCAGTGGTGGTGCGGACGGAGGTGCCTGTACGGGCGGAGGTGGCTGGTGGTTTTCTGTCTCTCCCATTTCCTTCCTGCTGAGATTTTTGTCTATTTCCGAGACACCGCGGTCGGGAAGCCTATGTTTGTGTACGGCGACTTTCAAAAAAACCGAAACTGCGGTAACTGGTATATTAAAATACAGAGAGAAACCCGAAGGAAAGGATGTAGAAAGGGAGTGACAGGTGAGAGACGCGCGAGTGGGAGTTGATCTTATGGTTGTCGTGTAGCGAGAAGCATCGGCAGAAAGAGTATTTTATTATTATACTATGGGCGTGGATCTTTTAACTCTACTCGACTCCTTACTTTACACGGTCTTCGAGGAGATTGCGAATCCAGTTTAGCATCGTACTTTCTAAGAATAACGATTATGCCATCACTCTTCTGTTCTCCAGTCTCTCTCTCTCTCTCTCTCTCCAGTATTCACAGTCCGCCCCTCCCGGCCCTAGACTAGAGTCGCCTTGCCCCCACAAAATAAATCAAGTTCCCATGTTAGACCTTTATGTCACATCAGGTCAACGTTTATTTAAGGGATATGAGCGGACCCCGAGTGGATTAGAATCGTTACATAACAGATGCCGCCGACGCGTTGGAGGTTATGACGTGCATTGCTGCTATGTCACGTAGATCATGGTATCTGCCCATTCAACCCAAATCAGTCACTACACTACTGACGTGAACATTTTTATCTCTGCAGACAAACGCCATAAATCATAATCTATTTTGTCCCAATCCGGCGACTTCTCCCCTTAAGCTCCACTTTTGTGCCTAATCTGAAAAATGCCCTTTCATTTTACGTGTCAACTTATCTCTAATTATGCAAGACTTGATCATCTGAGTTTTTAACTTTTGTGCCAAAGTTACCCATCAACGACGGTCCTTTCTCTGACGCACCACCGCATTCACATTCATAAACCACTTTCATTCATCATACAGGGTCATAATAACTTTATTTATGCATGCCTTTCCTTATATCATCCTGTCTTACCCAAAGATCCCATCATAGTAAATAATTCAATTTAGATATTTGAATTTTTCTTTTTTATTCCAAAGCATGTACGCGGACGTGTATGTGTGTGATAATAGATTTATTTATCAAAAAAAAAAAGAAAAATCCGTTGGAAAATGAGAGAGTCGAACCAATTGGTCATCCGAAGAAGGGGTGGTGGTGTTATTCGTAATTTGGATGCCCAAATGGGGACAGATGAGGGTAGCAGACGCGTAAGTACCGTTGTAAGGTTTGAAATCTGGCGGCAGCAAGCATGTGAAAGCCACGTGATCCGTGGGCTCTGGTGCCCAATTATATTTTGTTTAATGGCATACGCCGGTCATTGCTTTTGGTTGCATACTCTCAGCTCCGAGACGAGTCAGACAGGTGACGAGTCTAGTAACGAGTGAATTACTTTCGCGGACGGCACCGCCTTTAACCGGCCAATCTCGATGATCTGTTTTCTTCTCTTCTAATAAATAAAATAAAACTTAATATAGGTCATACTGAAAACGGGGATTAATTAACAGAACCTTTTTTTTAATTAAGTCACCTTACATTTTTGAAATATCCTGATTCTATAAAATAGTTTAACAAAAATTTGCACAATTGATGGTATTTTGTTTTCAAGCGAGTCCTCTGTATTTTATTTTCAATTGTTTGTTATGATTGAAGTAAATTTGTTTTATCAATTTTAAAAAATAAGTTAATAATAATATTTAATTTTATATTTTTAAAAATTAAAATTTATTAAATGCTTTATAATTATTTAAAAATTTATTTTTAATCATAAATATTGATTAATAATTAAAATTATTAAACTTTTTCTCAAATATATCTATAATTCCTAAACTTCGTTCACAATCACCAATGAAAAAAATTCACTAAAATAGTTCTAAAAAATCATTTGAAATTAAAACAGTTTTATAAAACGATTTGAGCACCATTAAACCCTTTAGAATCATTTTGTGAATTTTTTTTTTAAATAACTTTATAAAATATGTTTCATAAAAAATATTTAAAACAAAAAATAATTTAATTAAAAATGAGATACCTTAATGAAATCCACCAAAAGTGAATCCTCCAGTCTATATTGTCAGCCAAGAACCCATCTGACGTGCAACTTGAAAAGAGCAGAGGGTTAACTTGTAACTAGTAATGTAATGGCAACCTTTAATGGGGCAGCTCATTAAATCTATCTATGCAAATGCACACACTATCGCTATAAATGTGGGCACCCTTCAACCCGGAAATTTAAGACAAAGATGCACGCTTCATCATCAAATTAATATTATCAACAATAACAACGCTTAACTCCTATTGCTGGCTAAACATAACTAGCAAATACTGCAAGTCAAACGGTCATTAATATCCACTTATGAGATCTAGGGGATCGACAGCAGACAGCACCGCTCGACCTTGAACACTGTCTCCCTTATGCTATGGCGTATAATCTCACGCAGCAAGAGGATTGAGCACATGGCCAACGAACACTACTGTTCCAGTCATATCTTCTCTGATGAGGAAGAGGAACGGATGATCAGCTACAAAATCTACCCCGGTCTCAAATTGCAGGCTGCTCAATAACATAGTTGTAGCCGTTGCGGCTGCAGCCTCAGTGCTTTCTTCATTAACTTCAATGAAGGACTTATGGAATATGCTGGAAACATAAAGGTTTTGACCCACAGGAGAGTCCACTATTTCTGTCAAATCTCCACCAGAGAAAGGCAACACTACTCCTAATTCTTTCAGCACATTTGAAATTTCACAGCCAAAAGAAATCTTAAAACGTGGGATCCTGAAGTCACCAACATCCACTTTTTGATTAGGAATGTGGCGTTCCAAGAACCCGGATTCAGAACCCACCTTATCAACTAAAGCTGGCAGCCCATCTTCTGCGTCTGGAAGAAAGAAATACATAGAGAAGCGGCGCTTATCTTCGCCTTGCTTATATGGAAGAGCAAGGACTTTGAAACCATCAAAAGCACTAATAAATTGCTTCTTCTCGCTGGTCATGAATGGAACCTTCACTGAGCCCCCACTAAGTAGATAGAAGTCATAGTCTTCCGTTTGGGATGCATCAAATTTGTCATTCCACGCTCCTTTGAAGTATAGTGCATTTGCAAAAATGAGCCTAGTTGAACAGTCAACTGACCCGGCAGGAAGAACCTCTTTAATTAGGCCACTGGTCTCCTTTTCAGCCCATGAATTAACTTCTTGGCACACTTCAGCAGCCTGTATAACCATCACCAAAATTGAAAACAATGCCATTAATATTTCGTTTAATTTTTCTAAAGTACTTTAACATTGATCATTCTCAAACACAACAGCTGAAGTTATTGTTTAAGCTACTCTTAATTCATGTGCTTATTCAAGTGAATTTGTCTACCACAGATCAAATACAATTATAACAAACATACAGTTCTGAATAGAATGGGAATTAAAAGAGGACCTTTTTTTTAAGGTTGTCAGAGGGAGGGTTGCTTCATTATAATAAGCATTTTAATCCCCTGCTAAAGGATAAAGTGAGTTTGCGTTTGAGGCTAGCTTCCAAGGACCATAAGTTGTGTGTGGGGATGAACTGAAGCACTCTGTTTACTTGTAATTACACTCTTTTGGCTTGACGACGCAATTTCATGTAAAGTAGCCGGGATGTGATTGTAAGACTAGACTCTATCCGATATACATTACATAGATAAACAACAAGAATCGCACACCATAATCCCGATTTCTTCAATCTTTCACTGGAGAGATATGGCAAGAGCAAGAATAGTACATGTATACATTTGAAGTCTACAATTTTCCTAATAATCAGGGCATTGTGTAAATGAGGGTTAGCATAGATTTCCGACCTAATCGAACTGGGAAAATTTGTAATTCCGTTAGAAAATTGGCTAATTCAGAAACTGTCAACTCAATTGGCCTGTGACATCATAAAATTAAAAATAAAATAAAAAAATAAAATCTAATGTTTCATTTGGTTCTAATTAATTGTGAACTTCAATGGATGGCAAACAAATTGTAATTCATAGAATGAAGAGTGAAAGCAGTTTTACCTTGGTCTGGAAGTCCACTTGAGCGATAGCGGCCTTATAAACAGTGTCCACAATGTGTTTGAAAGAAGGAGTTAAGATGGTCGATGGAGTTGGTCCTAAGGAAAGACAGCAGCTGATCACGAGTGGGACCCTTGGACCCGGCAGCGATCAGGCTCAGCACCACATGGATGGACAAAGGCGAAAATACAAGGTTTTTGTCCTTGCCTTCTTTCACGAATACATGCTTTGTTATGCTCAATCCCACGTCGGTCTGGTTGCCGATTGATTCACGGAGGTCCATGATCTTCTCGAAATGGCAGGGAAAGGAACCGCGTAAACCTTGGGTTGAAGTTATAGTATCAGTTTAGGCAATTGAGGAGAGCATAACTCTATGGAACGAACAAATCATAGTGAAAAATTGCAAAGAAGAATTTGGAGCCAAATTCCTCTTTCTTATTCAGAATAAACAACTGGTAAACAAAAATTGAAGGCAAAGGCCAGCATAAAATTAGGGAAAAAAAAAAAAAAAAGAATCTGAGCCAGAGATCAAGAAAACTAGAAAATCAAACAAAATCCCACATGCAACCAGAAATCCAACCAGATCTATCGAGCTTACACCGATTACCTCTCTTGCATGGATGAATGTCTTGAAACGACGCCGAACTCGCATGGAACAATCGAGAAAATGAGAAAGTTACAAGAAGCGGCAAACGGGAAGGAGACCCAACAATGGAGAAAATAGGAACCATAGAGACACGTCTGCTTGTGTGAAAGACTTCAACGTATGGATGCTTCTAGAAAGCGCCTGGCAAGCGACAATGGGCGGTTCTAGAATATAGGCCTCTCGCACAAATAAAAATAGACCGTTGATCAGTGGATTGGTGAATAATGATCTTCAATCTAATCATTAAACCTAATTTTTTCAAAAAAATTATAAAAATAAATATTAAAATAAAATAATAATATGAAATAATATGTGATAAATGACGTGTGATTCTTATGATTTTAAAAAAATTATTAAAAAATTAATTCTACAACTTTTTTACATACTTGGGTGACGCGTTGAACGAGAGAAAGAATTCCATATGCCACCTGTCCTTCATACGTGGCTCTTCGGGACTTATCCCATTTTGATTCTGGGTTTTTGCGGCCCATTTTCCTTTGGGGTTTTAACTTCCACATAGCAAGCTAGCCCTTCTGGGTTGAAGCCCAAGAGCCTATTTCTTTGCAATTGTCACAAAAGGAAAGACAGACTGGACTTGTGTGAGAGACTTGAGTTTCTCATTTTACAAAACTAACCAACCATCCTAATTTATTAATAGGTTCAACTTGAGTAGCATGGATGCATTGCGTTAGGTGGGATTCTGTAAATTGATAAATTGATATTTAAGCAAGTTGTTGAACCCTGATGTAAGCATCTATTCAGCAGCCTTGTCTTTAGGCGATTTGGCTATAATTAACCCATCAATTTGTTTGTAATTGTAACCATAATAATAAGATAATGAGTATTAACTCAAGCATCACGTAGTAGAGAAAAGAAAGTCCAATTTAATGGCAGAATAATAATCAGCCTGGCCCGTGTAAGCGACACTAGTTCTAGATGACATGCAATGCAATTTATATAATTCACCGTTTCTTTTTCAGTTTAATTTGACAATCTATATAATTGCACTTGGTTAAATCTCATGAGCTGTGATGCCGATTCATTTGTCAACATAAACCGAATTGGAGCTCATGGCATACATATCGGGGATTGTCGTTCGTTGCATTTTTTAGTCTTGTTTTTCTTCTTTTCATTATTTTTGTATCATGTCATTATCGTTATCGTCATCACGTTCGTCGTAATAAATTAATTAATATTTCTATGTTTATACCACTCATATGTAAGAGCATTGACCATAAGGGCTTTATTCTCAGCACTTGGACTTGAGTTTTATTCATCTAATGGACCCGGACCGTCCTTGCCACCAGCTAATGATTAATAAAATGGGTGAGAAGAATGGCCATAATGATTGAACCCAGGTATGTGTCGTGACATGAACATGCGAATAAACAAGTTGATCCAAATATGACTTTTTATGTATGACATATGACATAGGAGATTGAATCCATTTTTTGGTCCCGGAAAGTTACGTAAGCAGCATCGAACCTACAGGAACATAGACGAAAAAAAACATTAGCTTCAAATTAATCCAAAAGGCGGCTGAGTGGTTCCAATCAACGAAGAGAGCTTTGTTTATGCATGTAAATTAGACGTGACATGGCTGTATGTTCTGGCCCTGTCACTGTTATCACTTACTTAATTTGTACTGCTCATACAGACAGACACAAACAAAAAGTCAACACAATACTAAAAGACCAAGTACCTAAATTATAGGAGTGGGAAGCAGAGGAAGACGGAGGCTACTCTTTTAACAATAAAATTAGTTCAGCAAGGCTTTTTTTTTAATTTTATTTTATTCTGCTTTTTGTCCAAAGCCAATGTTTCAAGTAGGTTACAGCGTATATCAGATTCGACGGGTGGTCCCTATATATACCTGGAGCTAATGAAGGAGCAAAGCAGCATCTTCGGAGTAAAGGATCGTTTCTGCCCCTTGGATCACCTAAGGGATTAACAATGGTATCCCTTCAAATTCGTTTGCCTGATGAAATAGTTGGTGTTCTTCTAATTGGACCGAACGAAAAGAAATAATTAGCTTTGAAGAGCATATGCGTTTTTTTCCAATACAATTGTTAATTTAGTTTGGTTAATTGCGTTTTTTGCTTGATCACTTGTTATAGGGAATCTGCAGAGACATGGGAATGGGAACTCAACCAAATCGAGTAAAAAGGGTGGGAGGAAACAGAGCTGCTCTTTTTGTATATGGTAACAGCCAACTGAACTGTTGTGATTATGCTTGCTTTTGAGTTTCATTAACTGAAGTCAGTTGAAAATTGAAATATGTGTATGCAGCTATGGAAGGGCTCGAGAATATGGCTTTCATTTCCAATGCGGTGAGCCTGGTGACGTACTTCTTTGGGTATATGAACTTCAACTTGACCAAATCTGCCAACACTCTGACCAACTTTCTGGGAACCGCTTTTCTGCTAGCACTAGTTGGGGGATTTATCAGCGATACCTATCTCTCAAGGTTCAAGACTTGTGTCCTTTTTGGCTCCTTCGAATTGCTGGTGAGTTGTGCCTTTTCCTTGATTGCATGAACGAACGAATCAAAATGGTCAAACTGATTGTGTCATGTGCAGGGGTATTGTGTCCTTACAGTGCAAGCACACTGGCAGGAATTAAGACCAATTCCCTGCAACGATGTGGCCTCAAGCCATGGGAACCAGTGCGAGGCTGCTAATGGTGGCCAGTCAGCTATTCTTTATATTGGTCTATACCTTGTTGCTCTTGGAACTGGTGGTATTAAGGCAGCTTTGCCTGCTTTAGGAGCAGACCAGTTTGATGATAAAGATCCCAAGGAGGCAGCTCAGCTATCAAGCTTTTTCAACTGGTTTTTGTTTAGCCTCACCATAGGAGCTGTAGTGGGAGTTACTTTCGTGGTTTGGATCGGTGCCAACCAAGGATGGGATTGGAGTTTTGGGGTCTGCACCATAGCAGTCTTACTTGCAATTCTTTTTATATGCATGGGCAAGTCATTGTATCGGAACTATGCCCCAAAGGGAAGCCCACTCCATCGGATCATACAGGTAAATATCATTCGCACATGATTATATGGTCTCCATAGGATAGGAAAAAAAATGTAAAATAAATATCTTATCTGACTCCAATACATATTTTCTTTTTTAATGAACAATTAGGTATTTGTGGTAGCCTTCAGAAACAGAAAACTTGACATTCCAGAGAATACAGAAGAACTGCACGAGATTCATGAAAAAGATGGCCTGGTCAATTATGAAATCCTCAAAAGGACAGAACAATTCAGGTTATAGTTTTAACTAACTTCTAAGTTAACAAGTGTTTATGGCCAAAACACATCACTGATGGAACCTTGGATGCAATTGGCAGATTCCTGGACCGAGCGGCCATTGTTAGTTCTAGAAGCAGCAGTGGAGGAACATCCATGCCCTCAGAGTCAGAACCTTGGAGGGTGTGCACGGTGACACAAGTAGAAGAAACAAAAATCCTAATCCGCATGCTTCCTATAATCATTAGCACAATATTCATGAACACATGTTTAGCACAGCTCCAGACCTTCTCTATACAACAAAGCACAACTATGAACTCTAAAATCGGCAACTTTAAAGTACCCGGTCCCTCTCTTCCAGTCATCCCTCTGCTCTTCATGGCTATTCTAATCCCCATATATGACCGCGTTTTTGTCCCATTGGCTCGAAGAATCACTGGGATTCCCACTGGAATTCGACACCTTCAGCGAATTGGAATTGGATTGGTTCTCTCGGCCATCTCTATGGGCGTTGCTGCACTTGTAGAAACGCGCCGCAAGTCTGTGGCAATCCAACACAACATGGTAGACAGCACGGAACCTCTGCCAATGAGTGTGTTTTGGTTGGGTTTCCAATATGGTATTTTTGGAGCGGCAGATATGTTCACTCTGGTTGGGCTTCTCGAGTTCTTCTACGCAGAAAGTTCGGCAGGAATGAAGTCACTAAGCACAGCTATATCTTGGAGTTCTGTAGCATTCGGTTATTTTACGAGCACGGTGGTGGTTGAGGTGGTCAACAAAGTCAGCGGAGGGTGGCTAGCAAGTAACAACTTGAACAGAGACAAGCTAAACAACTTCTATTGGCTCTTGTCGGGGATAAGCGTTCTCAACTTCGGGTTTTATCTGTTGTGTTCTTCTTGGTATAGATACAAGGAAGTGGAAGAGGAGAAGAGTGATCCCAAACTTGGGGTTGAGATGGCAAAGGTTTAGATCCCTAAGGAATAGATATAAGAACATAGAAACACCATGAAATGAAATTATCTCTAGATGTTGTTATTATCATTTACTGAATGTATAATCATATTATATGCACTGGTTCCTTGGCGCTAGAAAAGGCTGAATCATATAGTTGATGATTACATTACTTGATTGCTGGCTGCAGGCTTTCAGCGAAAATGTATGGGCAAGAAATTCAGGACCTGGCTCCAAATAGGGCATTTTCCCTTAAGATCACATTATTATGTTAATAAAACAGGCTATCCCTTGATGATGATATGTGCTTACACACAGGATTGACTAGAACAACATGAAAAAAAAAAAGCACACAAATATCCTCTGACACATTTTTTTTATATACAGTTGCACTATCCAAAACGCCGTATCTTCTGTAAGCAGCTTGTCCAGAATTCAGACTTCACCATCACAACGGCCCATGAAGGAGTTTGCCAATTCGGCTCAAATTTACAAAGTAACAAGAGCGCATGAACACGAAATGTTTGTCTTTTCTTTCTCCACTTTGTTTTTGGTATTTACAACACTAATTATCAATTCGCTTTTACAAGTATCAGTAACCTCTTAAATAACAAGGTCAAAGGCAGAATCTTTAAACACAACCTAGAAAAGTAACAAAACTATGTTACAACTAAGAAGGGTATCTCCTACCATTTCACATCCAATGTAAGGGCCTCAGGAGGAACAAGAACAGATCGCAACTTTGTAAAGGACATATTGGACATCAAATTACCCCAAGAAATTGAATCTGATTCAATGAAAGGTTTCACCTTCTTGATCAAAAGAGGCTTTAGTCTATCAGCTGCAACTCTGGCCAATACCTCAAACCAAACCCTCTCAACATTGGGCCTTGTTCTCCACTCAGGCAATGTCCTATTCACAGTGGCATTGCTACCTAAGTTACTTTCCAGTTCTATGGGAAACTTGACCGAAGCTGACGCTCTAATATTTGCTTTGAGGAAACCAAACAACTGACTTTGAAGGATCCTATGACCCAGAAGGCTCCTCAAAATTTTCTCCAACATACTTAATCTCAAACTTAAAGAATCAATGGGGCAGGCTCGCTTTCTGTGCATATGACCAGAGTAACATTTCTCTGGAAGCAGCTCAATGGTATCCTCCGAAATAAATTTAGCATCTATGTACATATCAGGATTTCGGGCCCTAAAAGCAATTAATGATGCATATCCTGACATACGAATGGGAGTATAAGGCGCGCACGTTGATTGTAGAAAGGGCCAAATATCCCCCTTCCCCTTGCTAAACATTTTACTTCCATTCATTTGCAGATCATAATCAGATGAGTGGAAAAGAGATACTTCTTGAGCTCCTCTTACTTCTAATTTGATGCCTTCGCCAACAAGGACATGTTTCAAACCAGTATATGAAATATTCATCTGCCAAAGGCCAAAAATTATTGCAAGATCAAGACGGTTAGTTATGGTACAAGAATTTTGATGGATGTAGATTCCAATGGATATAAAAGAAGAAGAATTTCAGCACTTGCATGATAAATGTCAAGGTTGCCAATTGAACTATGAATCAGAATAACCCAAACGTCAGATGTACATATATAGAGACATCATTTGCAACCCAGATAAAAGATGTTGATGCTAGCAGCCAAAAACTTGACCACTTTTAAGGCTATTGAGAGTAACTTTGATCGATCCCCAAGTCTGGTTTATAATACATTATGTTGATATGCTGGCCACTTATAATAAGAAAACCATGAGATATTGCAACACCACCACATAAAACATAGAACGAGCACGGCATAATTACTATTTTTTTAATCGAATACACCATAATTATAAAACCAAATAAGAAAGAATTCAACTCCAGCAAACAAAAGGAGATCTGAATTGGAAATAAATAAATAAAACAATCACACCACCGTTAAAAGCAAAATTAATCAAAATCATTGAGAGGAAGAATTAGAGAAACCGAAAATCATGGCATACCGGCAAGGAAAGCGATAGTTGGTGAGGTTCATCGACCCCTAATTCAAATGGACCGTCCAATCTGAAGGTATCAAGTACAGCGAGGGTACTAACTTGATTAATTAGAGACCCTAAATCGGATTTTGGTTTTTTGAACTTGTTCCAAGAGCCAACCTGGTCGGAGAAATTGAGTAGCAACTGATTCTTGCCGAACCCGATGCGGAACTCGTACTTCTTGGAGATGCCGAACCTAACCTTGCCAACATCCAATTTGGAAACGCTGACACCATCCAAATCCCATTTCTGCCTCACCGAAATTGCCTTTAAAACGTCCTGATTTCGATGAATAAATAAACAATATCAGTGCTTTTCTTTTCCCTCAATCAGATAAGAGATTCATATGTATAGTGTACCTGCAATATGTGGGTCACATTGGTTTCAAAGGGAGAGGCGTTCGTGGGAGAAATAAATGTCAGATGCAATAAATGGATTTGGAATTGAAGAAGAAGGATGCAGAACGACAGTGGGACGCGACCAGTTATCATCCTTGCCTCGTCAACCCAACTGAATTCTGGATGGCAAGTGAAGGTGGTGGCGTGTTCGTGTGCCTACCTGTAGAGAGAGGTCTTAAACGCTATGGCGTTTATCTTACTCTTGTGTGCTGTCAATTTAAGGAATAGTTACCGATCTAAAAAATATTATTTTCCATTTAAGGTAAACTAACTAAATAATGATTTGTAATTAAAGAGATTTAAAATTAAGAAGAGAATAAACAAGAGGATAAATTTAATTGAAACTGATTTTTTTTTTTTCTTTTCTGATCTGGTGAAACTACGAGATATTACGCTGGCTGAGTCGCTAGCATTTTAATTTGATTTGATATATCAAAATTTAAACTAGATATATTAGATCGACGTCAATATTTGTTTAGTAATTAAAATAAAATATACATAAATACAAGGAATATCTAAATTTAATTGAATTAACTTATATTTCGACTAAACTCTCAAAGTCTTCAATTGATTTTCGTTTTTCACTGATTTTATTTAATATAAGAAATACATGAGATCATATTTATTGCTTTACCGATAAATAAACAATATTACTATTAAAACGAGTCTTTAGAAATTGTTTAGTTAGGATAAATTGAATATATAAGACTATTTTTAAGGTGCTGATTCCACGTTAATTTTTTTAGCAAGACGAAAGAAAAAATTGGTTTACTTGAGGATTCATAAACAGCACATCGATTCTGAAGTGAGAATACTGGCACATAAGACAACCAGCTTACATAAAAAATCAACTTTGTGAGAGAGAGAAAATGAGGGAAGAAGAGAAAAAGGAGGACAGGTAGAAAACGGAAGAAGAGAAAAATTGAGGGTGAGCTGCGTAATTGTACGAGCGGTAAATATTATTATTTATTAAAAATTAAGAGTAAAAAATAATAAATTATTAATATTTAGTTTTTTAAAATAAAACGTTATTTTGAATAAATTTTTAAAAGTTTGTTATAAAAATTAAAAAAATTATTTTTTACTTATAAAATATTTATATTAATTTATTGACAAAATTAATAAAATATAATCTCTATTAGTAACTCTTTAGATATTATTATTTTTAACTATGAATTTGACCTACTATTCATATGATGCAACATTGCGTACTTTTTTTTTTTTTTTAATTTTTCTATTTTACCAAATGTAATTAATGTTAATTTATTGGATATTATTAGATGTTAGAAATAATGCGGGGTGAGGAGTAGTGTTCCCGTCTCCATCTCCACTAAGGGACAGAGGTAACAGGGGGACTCACGAGGATTTTTTGACTGAATAAAAGTGTATTATATTTTGAAAAATTATAATATTAAATATAATAAATATTTTAAAATTATAATTTAAACTAATAATATAAAAATAAATTTTGATAAATTAAATTATCATTATTTATTTTATTTTACATATAAGAATATTTTAAAATTTTAACATTTATAAAATCTCCGTGGGACATGGAAGGGTGGGACATGGAAGGCTAATTAGGAATCACGATTGAATCTAGGGGTGGGCTCAAGTTGGGACGGCCAGTGTCCCAGCCCGGCCCAAAAGAGTTCGAGACAAATCAAGACTCGAGACGAAACTAAGATACAATTTTATATCCCGATGAATTTTAAAGACATGACCGGGACAAGCAAGCAAAATCCCATCCTAATCCCCGAATTTATGTATACAAGTCCCATCCTAAAATTAATATTATCAACAATAACAACGCTAACTCCTATGGCTAAACATAACTAGCAAATACAGCAAGTCAAACGGTCATTAATATCCACTTACTAGATCTAGGGGATCAACAGCCGACAGTAGACAGCACCGCTCGACCTTGAACACTGTCTCCCTTATGCTATGGCTTATAATCTCACGCAGCAAGAGGATTGAGCACATGGCCAACGAACATTACTGTTCCAGTCATATCTTCTCTGATGAGGAAGAGGAACGGATGATCAGCTACAAAATCTACCCTGGTCTCAAATTGCATACTCCTCAATTTTATAGTTGCAGCCGTTGCGGCTGCAGCCTCAGTGCCTTCTTCATTAACTTCAATGAAGGACTTGTGGAATATGCGGGAAACAGATAGGTTTTGACCCACAGGAGAGTCCACCATTTCTGTCAAATCTCCATCAGTGAAAGGCAACACTACTCCTAATTCTTTCAGCACATTTGAAATTTCACAGCCAAAAGAAATATTAAAACGTGGGATCCTGAAGTCACCAACATCCACTTTTTGATTAGGAATGTGGCGTTCCAAGAACCCGGATTCAGAACCCACCTTATCAACTAAAGCTGGCAGCCCATCTTCTGCGTCTGGAAGAAAGAAATACATAGAGAAACGGCGCTTATCTTCGCCTTGCTTATATGGAAGAGCAAGGACTTTGAAACCATCAAAAGCACTAATAAATTGCTTCTTCTTGCTGGTCATGAAAGGAACCTTCACTGAGCCCCCACTAAGTAGATAGAAGTCATAGTCTTTCGTTTGGGATGCATCAAATTTGTCATTCCACGCTCCTTTGAAGTATAGTGCATTTGCAAAAATGAGCCTAGTTAAAGCGTCAACTGACCCGGCAGGAAGAACCTCTTTAATTAGGCCACTGGTCTCCTTTTCAGCCCATGAATTAACTTCTTGGCACACTTCAGCAGCCTGTATAACCATCACCAAAATTGAAAACCATGCCATTAATATTTCGTTTAATTTTTCTAAAGTACTTTAACATTGTTCATTCTCAAACACAACAGATGAAGTTATTGTTTAAGCTACTCTTAATTCATGTGCTTATTCAAGTGAATTTGTCTACCACAGATCAAATACAATTATAAAACACACACACACACACTTTCTGAATAGGATGGGAATTCCAGAAGAGGCCCTTTTTTTTTAAGGTTGTGAGAGGGAGGGTTGCTTCATTATAATAAGCATTTTAATCCCCTGCTAAAGGATCAAGTGAGTTTGCGTTTGAGGCTAGCTTCCAAGGACCATAAGTTGTGTGTGGAGGTGAACTGAAGCACTCTGTTTACTTTTAATTACACTCTTTTGGCTTGACGCAATTTTATGTAAAGTATCCGGGATGTGATTGTTAGACTCGACTCTATCCAATGTACATTACATAGATAAACAACAAGAATCGCACACCATAATCCCGATTCTTCAATCTTTCACTGGAGAGATATGGCAAGGGCAAGAATGGTACATGTATACATTTGGAGTCTACAATTTTCCTCATAATCAGGGCATTGTGTAAATGAGGGTTAGCATAGATTTCCGACCTAATCGAACTGGGAAAATTTGTAATTCCGTAAGAAAATTGGCTAATTAAGAAACTGTCAACTCAATTGGCCTGTGACATCATAAAATAAAATAAAAAAAAAAAAATCTAGTCTTTCATTTGGTTCTAATTAATTGTGAACTTAAATGGATGGCAAACAAATTGTAATTCAGAGAATGAAGAGTGAAAGCAGTTTTACCTTGGTCTGGAAGTCCACTTGAGCGATAGCGGCCTTATAAGCAGTGTCCACAATGTGTTTGAAAGAAGGCTTGAGAGAAAGGGATTTATCGGACCAGATGCCATCGGCGAAAGACAAGCGAGGACCGCCGCTGGGGCTACCGTCGGCAAAGACAACAGCAACGAGCTGAGAGGCGAAGGAGTTAAGATGGTCGATGGAGTTGGTCCTAAGGAAGGACAGCAGCTGATCACGAGTGGGACCCTTGGACCCGGCAGCGATCAGGCTCAGCACCACATGGATGGACAAAGGCGAAAATACATGGTTTTTGTCCTTGCCTTCTTTCACGAATACATGCTTTGTTATGCTCAATCCCACGTCGGTCTGATTGCCGATTGATTCACGGAGGTCCATGATCTACTCGAAATGGCAGGGAAAGGAACCGCGTAAACCTTGGGTTGAAGTTATAGTATCAGTTTAGGCAATTAAGGAGAGCATAACTCTATGGAACGAACAAATCATAGGGAAAAATTGCAGAGAAGAATTTGGAGCCAAATTCCTCTTTCTTATTCAGATTAAACAACTGGTAAACAAAAATTGAAGGCAAAGGCCAGCATAAAATTAGGAAAAAAAAGAATCTGAGCCAGAGGTCAAGAAAACTAGAAAATCAAACAAAATCCCACATGCAACCAGAAATCCAACCAGATCTATCGAGCTTACACCGATCACCTCTCTTGCACGGATGGATGTCTTGAAACGGCGCCAATCTCGCATGGAACAATCGAGAAGATGAGAAAGTTACAGGAAGGAGACCCAACAATGGAGAAAATAGGAACCATAGAGACACGTCTGCTTGTGTGGAAGACTTCAACATATGGATGCTTCTAGAAAGCGCGTGGCAAGCGACAGACACAAGTATGGGCGGTTTTAGAATATGGGCCTCTGGCCCAAACAAAAATAGATCGTTGATAAGTGGATTGGTGGATAATGATTTTTAACTTAATTATTAGATTTAATTTTTAAAAAAAAAATTCATAAAAATATTAAATTATAAAAATAAATATTAAAATAAAATAATAATTTGATTGTAGAAATGGCCAAATATCCCCCTTCCCCTTGCTAAACATTTTACTTCCATTCATTTGCAGATCATAATCAGATGAGTGGAAAAGAGATACTTCTTGAGCTCCTCTTACTTCTAATTTGATGCCTTCGCCAACAAGGACATGTTTCAAACCAGTATATGAAATATTCATCTGCCAAAGGCCAAAAATTATTGCAAGATCAAGACGGTAAGTTATGGTACAAGAATTTAGATGCATGTGGATTGCAATGGATATCAATGAAGAAGAATTTCAGCACTTGCATGATAAATGTCAAGGTTGCCAATTGAACTTGAATCAGAATAACCCAAACGTCAGATGTACATATATAGAGACATCATTTGCAGCCCAGATAAAAGATGTTGATGCTAGCAGCCAAAAACTTGACCACTTTTAAGGCTGTTGAGACTAACTTTGATCGATCTCCAAGTCTGGTTTATACATTATGTTGATATGCTGGCCACTTATAATAAGAAAACCATGAGATATTGCAACACTACCACACAAAACATAGAACGAGCACGGCATAATTACTATTTTTTTTTAATCGAATACAGCATAATTATAAAACCAAATAAGAGAGAATTCAACTCCAGCAAACAAAAGGAGATCTGAATTAGAAATAAATAAATAAAACAATCACAGCACCGTTAAAAGCAAAATTAATCAAAATCATTGAGGGAAAGAATTAGAGAAACCGAAAATCATGGCATTATAAATTCTCAAAATATAATACACTTTTATTCATTAAAAAAAATCCTCGTGAGTCCCCGTATCTCAATCCCTGAGTGGAGATGGAGACGTGAACTCGTACTTCTCACCCCGCATTATTTCTAGTAGCTAATAGTATCCAATAAATTAACATTAATTGCATTTGGAAAAATAGAAAAATTTCAAAGGGGAAAAAAAAAAAAAAAAGAGTACACAATGTTGCATCATATGATTAGTTTGTCAAATTCATAGTTAAAAATAATAATCAGTGAAGAGTTACTAATTTATACAAGAGATTATATTTTATTAATTTTGTCAATAAATTAATATAAATATTTGATAAGTTAAAAATAAAAATTTATTCAAAATAACGTTTTATTTAAAAAAATAAATAAAAATAATTTATTATTTTTTACTCTTAATTTTTAATAAATAATAACAATTACGCAACTCAACCTCAATTTTTCTCTTCTTCCGTTTTCTTCCTGTCCTCCTTTTTCTCTTCGTCCCTCATTTTCTCTCTCACAAAGTTGATTTTTTATATAAGCTGGTTGTCTTATGTGTCAGTATTCTCACTTCAGAATCGATATGCTGTTCATGAATCCTCAAGTAAACCAATTTTTTTCTTTCGTCTTGCTAAAAAAATTGACATGGAATCAGCACCTTAAAAATCTTCATATATATTCAATTTATTATAACTGAACTATTTCTAATGACTTGTTTTAATAGTAATATTGTTTATTTATTAGTAAAGCAATAAAAAATTATTAAATATGATCTCATATATTTCTTATATTAAATGAAATCAGTGAAAAATGAAAATCAATTAAAGACTTTGAGAGTTTAGTCGAAATATAAGTTAATTCAATTAAATTTAGATATTTTATATTTTATTTTAATTACTAAACAAATATTCACGTCGATCTAATAAATCTAGTTTAAATTTTGATATATCAAATAAAATTAAAATGTTTGCGACTCGGCCAGCGTAATATCTCGTAGTTTCATTAGATCAGAAAAGAAAAAAAAAAAAAATCAGTTTCAGTGTTCACGTTAATTGGACAAAATAATTTTTTTATGAATTAAATTATTAAATTATCTTTATTTTATTTTATATATAAAAATATTTTAAAATTTTAACATTTATAAAATCTCCGTGGGACATGGAAGGCTCAGTGGGGAATCGCGATTGAATCTTTGCTAAATCCGAGAAAATTATCATCTTTATTATTAACAATGATTTATAAATTAGAAATGAAGTTGAAGGGCTGAAAAAATATTTAAGATAATAAGGGGACTAAATTCTAACTATTAAAAAATTATATATGAGAAATTTTTATTAAAAATTTATATATAATGCTTTAAAAAAAATTGAGGGAGTCTTATAAAAAAAACAATTGAGGGAGGAAAGCGGAGACACCCTCTCGACCTCTTTGATTACACCTTTCATATCATTTATAAAATCATGGAATGATAGACTTTAATAGAGTTTTTTTTTTTTTTTATTAGTTTGAGATCCAATTTTAAAAATTTAAGATATGATTTTTTTAAGATAAAAGTGTTAAGAGATAAAATATAAGTTTACTTTTAATATTTTTTCCCTAGTTCTTATAGACGAATGAATATGGGCATCATCTTTGAAAACAAGAAATTACTCAAAGACTACTAGCGTTATCAAAGAACGATATATCATCCTGATAATTTATTCGAAAATCAAGAGTAGGTAAATGTCGCAGTTCATACGATGTTTTATTTTCTGTTAATTTGTCTTAATAATCAGTTTAAGTGGGTAAAATTACTTTTTTATAATTTTAAAATTAATCACAAACATTAAAATGACACAGTAAATTTTCTTGTGCAATAGGCGGTCAGTGATCGATGTCTGAGTTTGACTAATTATCATATTTTTTTATACCGCAGCCAACCAGAGCTTAGCAATCCATTGACAAAATGACAAGGTTAACCCTATGTTAAATTGTCCAGTAAAAGAAAATTAAATAAATATAAGCACAATTTTAATTTTTTAAATAAAAAAATGAGGAGGATATCGAGTGAAAAGGAAATATCACGGCAAACATTGAAAGCCCAGATTCGTTATTTTTGGGTGATCGGATTGGTCCAGTGAGTCCTAGATTAGGCTCTGCGGGTTGGAGAAGACCCACCAAAAATATAAAAGAACATGACAGGGCTGAAAACAAAATAGACCGACTGAGAGAAACAGCCTTTTTCTTCCGAGGTCCTTTCTTTCGTAAAAATGTAAATTAAAAATTTTAATGTTTTATGATGTATTTTATTAATCAAATAATTTAATAAAAAAATATATCAAAAAATAAATAATCACAACTATATTATCAACATCTTAAATATTTCATAGATGAAGTAGGAGGCTTTTACAGATATGCACGCGCGGGGCAGGGAGTAGAGCTTAAAGTAAAGACCCGGAATCCGAGTGTTAGTGGCATCCCATGCGAGGAGAAGGCACGTGGTCTCTGTCGGTAAATTCTGACATTTTTCTTACCTTATCACTCTCACACTTCCCCAAAGTTTCATGCCACGCAAGCCTCGGTGACTGGGACCATCTTCACATTTGCATCCTATACTTGCACGCGCACCTCCGCTTTTATTTCTTTTCCTTGCCACTCTCTCCCTTCGCCAAAGGATTATTTGTTTGTTGTATGATTTAATTTTTTTTGTATAAATGGAGTAATTTTTATTGCAGAATTAATCTTTATTGATATATCTCCAATTTTAGAATTAAATAATTTACAAATTTCTAGTGAAAATACTTTTACCAGTTCAATTTTCCAGGATTCGGCGTTCCAGCACTGCGCGTGTTCCTCGTACAAACCGACAATTCCGGAGCAATACTGAGACCTCGGACCCACTAAGTATCATCATTCGTCAACACTTTGATTGATTAATTTTTTGACCAACCACGTCACATTGGTCACTGATTTTCTGTGTCTACGTCCGATTCTAGTCCTTACCGTAAGCATTCCAGTCCCCGCTTAGATGCAAGGGAAGTTTGGGGTTGGGCATCCATCCATTGAGAAGTGCATCACCGCCGTCAAGTGGCCCTTATAATACGCCAATATCAACAAAATCAACGGTCAGAATGCCAAAATGTGCAAACTTTCATGGTTAACTCATCGTACGTTCCTTTTGTTTGTCAATTCAGTATGAGAAGATGGGCCTGGGCATTGGCACCTATTAGGCCATCGGTTTTTTTTCTGCGTCTCTCTGTCCCTCAGTTCCACACACTCTGCGTCTGACCCTCCAACACTCATAGCAACGAAATGAAATAAATAAGTAGTAAAATATTTGTTTTTTCTGGATTTTTGGTAGGAGAAAGAGAGACTTCCATTATTGGTTCTCGTAGTACACTATCACTTCGACCTTTTTATAAAGCCACTCGGTGGGCGTCACAAAACCCAAAAACGCTAGTCATTTGACTCATTGCAAGTATTATACTGTGTAATGGAGGAGAGGCCGGAGACGGAGCTGATATCTATACCGGCTACGCCGAGAGCATCGACGCCGGAGATACTGACGCCGTCGGGGCAGAGGTCGCCACGGCCGGCGTCGAAGGAGGCAAAATCTTCAAACGCATGGACTCCGACGTCGTTCATATCGCCGAGGTTCCTGAGCCCAATAGGGACGCCAATGAAGAGGGTGCTCGTAAACATGAAAGGTTACTTGGAGGAGGTGGGTCACCTTACCAAACTGAATCCTCAAGATGCATGGCTTCCTATCACCGAGTCTCGCAATGGAAATGCTCACTACGCTGCGTTTCACAACCTCAATGCTGGGGTCGGCTTCCAGGCTCTGGTTTTGCCCGTTGCTTTTGCTTATCTTGGCTGGTACGTTACTTTTTCAAATTCCCCACGTTTAGTAAGTTACTACACTCTTCCTTCCACCGTTTCATTCTTTCCTGGTTGTGATATTCTAACAAATTAATTAATGTCTTGGAATCTTTAACTCACCCGCTTAATTATACAGCGGTGGCCTACATTCTGGATTGAAGTACTGACTAAGTTGCAGCAAAACAACATCAATTTTTATGGGTTCCGATTCTGACAAATGTGTAATGTCCAGTCTAAAAGATTATCTGATGGACGATATTAAATTTGAAATAAATTCCTCATTTTTTTTTTAAATTTAAATATGTAGGCAAGTACTTACCGTTTGGTTTCATTATCTCCTGACCATAACTTGATTTCAATTAAATCGCCTAATTACATCTCTTGGAAGACATTCAATTTTTTTTTTCTCATCTGAAGAAATAGACGTCTCACTTTTTGAACCATTACTATTGTCTAAAAAAAGTAGTACGAATGGCTTTCTCATCCTTTAGAATAGAACAAGCATCTTTAAGTTTCGTTTTCATCTTTTTCCACTGTTCAAGAAATTTTTTTTTGTCTCCGTGTCGGTTTACTAGACATTGTGGAAGAATTGTAAAGCAAATCTTTTGCATTTATCAAGAATCATAATAGATTTGTTCACTTGAATTGATTTATCATGAAACGAGAAAGAAATGCCCTTGGGGCAAGTCATTTCGGCCCTTTATCTTTTTCTTTTGCTTTTCCCAGAGTCCAGTAATTAATTCTAGAGGAGGGAAATGTCATTTGCTGATGGGTCCACCCGTAAATTCGTAATTCTGTCGTTATTCTTTCTTTTAGTAAACGATAGATAGATAGGTAGATAGATAGATAGGTAGAAGTTCCCATGTAATTCTGGTCATTTTGACTCTACCCTTGTTACATACTTTTCTTATTACCTCAAATGGCGTTTTGGAAGCACTTTCTGGCGAATCCTTTGACCACGATTCTTTTTTAAGTAGCCAAACAATCTACGGTCGAAGAAATACGGAAATTGTCTAATTGGGCCAATTAGCCTAAGTCTTATGAAGTTGTATCCCACTTAGACTTGCTTTCTCCAAATATTTTGCAGGAGTTGGGGAATTCTTTCCTTAACCATTGCGTATTGTTGGCAACTTTACACTTTATGGATTCTGGTTCAGCTACACGAAGCAGTCCCAGGCAAGAGGTATAATCGATATGTGGAGCTCGCACAAGCAGCATTCGGTAAGACATTTTTACCAGCAAGTAGTACTTTAATCATCTGTGAAATCTAGTTAAATAACAAGAATCTCTGAAAACATGATTGGCCACTGGAAATAAGTTTTATGAGAGACATTTACTGATAACTGTCCTAAAACTAGGATTATGTGTTTGAAATTTGGTTTTGTTTTGCAGGGGAAAGATTAGGTGTCTGGCTTGCTTTATTCCCGACTGTTTATTTGTCAGCGGGAACTGCAACAGCTTTGATTTTAATAGGAGGGGAGACCATGAAACTGTTCTTTCAAATAGTTTGCGGTCCCCTGTGTACCTCGAATCCTTTAACCACAGTAGAATGGTACCTGGTGTTTACCTCTCTGTCTATTGTTCTATCTCAGCTTCCAAACCTCAATTCCATTGCAGGGCTCTCACTCATAGGGGCTGTCACAGCCATAACTTACTCCACCATGGTTTGGGTCCTCTCTGTTAGCCAACAAAGGCCACCCTCCATCTCTTATGAACCCCTTTCACTCCCATCCTCCACCGCTTCTGTCTTTTCTGTCATGAATGCACTTGGGATTATAGCCTTTGCTTTCAGAGGTCACAATTTAGTCATGGAAATTCAGGTATTTAATAAAAAATTTCAGGTTTTGCCTACGACAACTTTCTTTCTGTGTACTAATGATATTCATGTGGTTTCTGTCAGGCAACAATGCCATCAACTTTTAAGCACCCAGCTCATGTGCCAATGTGGAAAGGAGCCAAGGTTGCCTATTTCTTCATCGCCATGTGCCTTTTCCCTGTTGCTATTGGAGGATTTTGGGCTTATGGAAATCTTGTAAGTGAACTAACAACTAAAATTGAACTTTTATCATAAGTGCAAAAATTACAACCAATGTTGACACCAGGGAACTCTGCTTTTTCTTGAATTCTTGGAACATTTTCAACGTTGTGCGCAGCGAATTAGTTAACTAGCATATTATTTGATGTGGTTGCAGATGCCTTCAGGAGGAATTCTCACTGCTTTATATGCATTTCACAGTCATGACATTCCGAGAGGGCTTCTGGCCTTGAATTTCCTCCTCGTTGTGTTCAACTGCTTGAGCAGTTTCCAGATATATTCAATGCCAGTGTTCGATAGTTTCGAAGCTGGGTACACCAGCAGAACTAACCGTCCCTGCTCAATCTGGGTGAGGTCAGGTTTCCGAGTTTTCTATGGATTCGTCAACTTTTTCATTGGAGTGGCACTTCCATTCCTCTCAAGTATAGCTGGTTTGTTAGGAGGACTCACTCTCCCAGTCGCTTTCGCATATCCTTGCTTCATGTGGGTTCTCATAAAACAGCCAAGGAAATATAGCTTCAATTGGTATTTCCACTGGATTCTAGGTTGGTTGGGAGTTGGTTTTAGCTTGGCTTTTTCCATTGGAGGTGTCTGGAGCATGGTAAATAGTGGACTTAAGTTGAAGTTCTTCAAGCCAAGTTGAATTTTGAAGCAGATATGTAAAATGCTCGATGCATATATATCCTCATAATCCCTGTCTAAATTTTCTTGTATTTAGTCGTTTTTGCTTTATTCCGAGAAATGTCAATTGGAAAGCTGCTAACGAAGGGAGAGACATCCTTACAGTATATGTGCGCCTTGAATCAGAGTTGCACTATTGCCACATTTCCTCTAGATGCACTTCAATGCTATTGCTTGCTCTATTCACTGCACAAATAAAATATTGTTACTTTGAAATTTAAAGAAAAACTCAAATCTGTATTTTCTCTTCCACCAAGTCACATCGTGAATTATGATTTGAAGAATTCTTACAGTTTCATCAGATCAGCCAATGCTTTCTTGTGCGACAAAAATCAATTGTCAACAAGAACGTTGGGAAAACTTTTAAAACCTCGTCTTCACTGAATCAAAACCTTGTGAATCATTTCTATGAGATAATTTGCGTAGAGAAATGCGCACCTATTTATACATCATGTGTATTCTAATTGGGAACAGACATTACATTGTTAGTCCAAGAGCGAAAAAACCCATAGTGGATTGACGTTTGTGATTCTAAGATTATTTGGTGTCGTACTTGTGATTGATTTATTTTATATTTTTAAAAAGAATATGGGTGATAGGATTTTGATTAAAAGTCTTTAAGTGTGTAGTAGAGGAGGAAGGGCGTAAATGAATCAAAAGGATAGTACATCATTAGGATTAGTCTGTAATGGCGGTGACAGAATTATTAAAAGGATATAATTAAGCAAGTGCATGCTCGAGGAACATGCTATCATCACACATATTTACTATGCCTCCCAATTCCTTGATATTGATCATGATCCTGTTCTTGTTCTGTTTTCACAGCCCCTCACTGCCAATTCCCAACCCAACCAACTTGTTCAATTCACGAAAAGAAAACACAAACATCAAAAGAAGAAGAACCAAAATGCTCCAGTTCCATAAACGCAGTTGCTTGCGAGATTGTTCCTTTCCCTTGAAATGAATATGTTTGACGTAAATATTGCCATGCCACATTTGAGAGAGACACACAAATACAAAGCCAGAGAAATAATTCTGCAAACTGCATACGATCCAGAAGCCAGAAATACCCAACGGCTAGTATTACATGTATATATATGAACTGAACCTAACACCCACACCATACTATATGGAGAAAGAAATTAAAAAAGGCCGGGAAGCATTTAATCGAAATGTTGGGATTGATTGAATATGGTCTTCCTGTTGCCATATATATCAGTCTAGGTTCTTGGGTGGGAGGTCTGGCGTGGAAATGGCGAGGTTGGGCCACCCGAGGAAATCGCTGTCAGGCAGTAATCCGGCACTCAGTTGCCATATGTTGTACTCTGAGGAAGGGCCCGGCACTGGTAGTGCACCGCCGTAATCTCCAAAGTCGGAAAATGGTCCAACCCCACCACCACTCATCTCGGAACCTGTTCCATCCAAACCCTGTGCCACCTCATCACATCCACCAAAACTGAATCCCCTAGAGCTCTCCGCCTCCGAGTTCAGCGACAAAAGAGGCCCCTTGTGATTGATATTCAGGTCGCCAGACTTGGATGCCGTTTCCGTTTGTTTAACGCAAGGGACATCGAAAACAGAGCTGCAGGCAGTCGCAGGAGAATGAAAAGAATTAGAATTAGTACGAGACTTGTTTGATGCCTTGCGAGTTCCACCACCTACGGGGACGTTGCGGAGGGTGCCGCCGTGGGTCCAATATCGGCGGCAGGACTTGCAGAAATAGCGGGGTTGGCAGAGATTGTAGTTGTTGTAGTAGCAGAACTTAGTAGTAGTGGAATCGCAGCGCGGGCAAGGCAGAGGTTCCTTGAGTTGCGGTGCCGGGAACCCCATGCTCTGTTGCTGCTTCGCCGGTCGACGCGCATTGCCCTCGGACTGCATTTTCTTTCCCGCTTCATTCATTGCCGACCACAAAAACAGTACTCTGAAATCTATTCTTCTTTTTGCTTTTCTACGGAGGATCAGATAATATAGGACCTTGGAGGCAAATAGAATAAAAACAAACTAATGGAAAATACAACATCCGAAGATACGATCCATGGTTTGTTTTGTTTCGGGAGTAGGAATGGTTGGGATGATCCCTTCTAATTCCTGTTTTTTAATGTGCGAGTATGAAATGAGGGAAAGAGAGAGAGAGAGGGATGATCCCTTCTATTCTAAAACACTGATGATTATTGTTTATTTTCAAGGAAACATTGTCATTTATGATTTATTAGTGTCCCTGTCGCCATCATAATTGATTTGTTTCTGTTTAAAAGAAAGAGGGAACTGTACAAAAACTGAATATAGTATGTTTTTTTTCCTCATATAATTGGTGGCTGTCGTGTGTGAAAGGATTACCTCTGCTCTGAGGTGTGAGCTAATCCTCAAGTGCGCCTGATATGTCTTTCACAACTGAAATTGATAGAGAATACTGTGTTGATAGCAGGCACAGGCACAGCCACAGGCATTAGCACGGCGGGTCTCTACTTGGGCATTCACAATATCCAATTCACTTCCCCATTCAGACACGTGCCAATTATGTGCCTTGCCAACATCTGGCGACTGCAGCGGCCACCGCCATTGGAGCTAACACTGTCCCCAACTCCCAAATGCTGCACTCCCTTCTGTCGCTTTCTCCGTTCACTAACCTCAACTTCAAAAGTTTCAATCTTTAATCTTTCTGGCGGGACGCAACCATAATCATGCTGATGCATAACCAAAGTTCAAGCATTGAGATTGGATGGTTTGACCTCTCGGCTTCCTTCTTGATTCTTGCCCGGAAATCGATGTATAATTCATTTTTTATTTTAAAATATTGGGTCTACGTAGATTATTTTAGAATGTGTATAACTTAGACATTTATAAATTAGACATAAACTGATTTAATTAAAATAATTTACAACTGATATTGAAAGTACTAAAATTTTAGTAAATTACATTAAAAGTATCATAAATCATTTAACTTTAGCTCTAAATAAGTTTACTAAAATTAATTTATAAAACCTTATAAATAACAACCAACATAAATTGTTGGAAAAGCGAGTCATTTATAATTTTTTTTTATTTTTATTTTTTTTACGAAAGCAGGTACATTAGTAATAAGCTGACTCGCATAGGGGGAAAGGGGGATGGGGTAATATGACAATGTGTATATATAGCACAGCTGGGGATTCTAGGGATACATTAGTTTCTATGCTTAAGATTTACTTGTAAGGGATGGAGCTTGCGAGTGGTGAGGCCCACTGTGTCTACATTCTCTTCTTCCCGTTCTCCGAGCTTCCACTCAAACTCCTGAACCAACCTGCCAATTGTGGTGCAAGCTATTAACATAGCTTGAAGAGAGCCTGCACAGACCCGCTTTCCCGCTCCAAAAGCCATTGTCTTGTGCAGATCCATGGGGTCATATTTCTCTGCAAGAAATCTCTCGGGCTTCCACTGGTAAGGATTTTCCCACTGCTTCTCGTCCATGTTACATCCATAAATATTTATTGCTATCTACTCGACATGAAATTGTCATTATTGTTATTGGCAATCAACAGCACAGAAGACAATAAGAAATCAAATTCAAAAAAAAAGAAAAAAAGATTCAAACAACCTCACTTCCTGCAGGAATGTGATATCCTCCCAGTTGGGTATCTTCGTGGGCATATCTTAGTGGGATGATTGGAGCTGGACTATATTTCCTTAAAGTTTCGTGGAAAACAGCCAATAAATATGGCAGTTTAGATATATGTTCCTCTGTAACCTTCTCTTGCCCACAAACATCATGGATTTCCTGATACAGACGGTCCTGTCATTGAAAAAGGGCAGTAGTATTATGTGCCTAGGACCAGTATATTGTTAGCAAAAACGAAACAAAACCGACAAACAAACTACCTGTTGACTTTTGTCTTTAGCAAGTTCATAAAGAGCCCATTCTGTTGTTACTAATGTCGTATCTGCTGTCTCAATAATGACCTCCCAGAGAAGAATGGAAATTTGCTCTTCGGTCAGTTCTTTTGCTTCAGATAACAGGTAATCAATGTAACAGTTTAAGTGCTGTTACATTTCAAACCAAAAAGAATTAGAAAAACACTATTATAGACTTGCACAAATTTGCTGCTGCAGCAGTACAAAAGGAAAACTTACTTTCCCAGAAGCGATTCGCTTCTTCTGCTCATTCAGCAATGCATTCATCACAGCTTTTCTGCGGAAGCACATTCGCTGGATTTTCATCTCCACACTCTTATTTGGAATCCATTTCAAGTATGGGAAGAAATCTCGCCAATCCACCTCTATTGCACCCTCCATCATGTCATCCACTAGAATCTTGAGTATGTCATCTGTTGACAAAGTACTTCCAAGCTCCTCCACATAAATGGATTCTATACTATTTCCCAGTGTCTGCAATTCCCTCATGCTCTTAGTGTTGTAATTATTCCTCTAATCTCTATAAAATATCAAGTAATTCTTATTTAAAAGGGAGAAACTCACTTCTTTCAGAGCTAGTGCGAAAAGTTCATGCACAAATATTTTCCTGAAGTTTACAACCTGATTAGTGGAGGTCTTCAAACATTCATGAAGCTCACTTGAAATATTTTCCAACAAGATCTCCCTGAGGGGACGGTGTCGCTTCTGAATATTCAAATAAAAGAAGACCTCGGAGTTACATTGTCAACGAAACAGAAAGTAAAATAGACTTTACTTAAACACTAGCAAGTTAAACAGAAAAGCTGTCATAAAGAACCTGTGCATTGGCTCCCAGAACATTTGTAAGAATATGTCTCTTAACCATTTTGTGAAAATCATTGTAGTCACTAGTAGCAACCATACATTTGTCCAAAGTTAGAAGCTTCAGTGCATTCGATAGCTTCCTGGTTGAAATGGATGAATATCTGGTCACCATTGCCTGAAACAGCTATAAAACTTTAGAAGCCAATTACTAGAATCAAAGAAAAAGAAATACATAAACAGTAAAAACATTAGGATATAAAACGTTTCACGTACATAAACATTTTGGACAATAAAGTGACAGCTAACTAAACATACGAGGCAGTGTAATAATTGTCCCAACAAATCCATAATTGACCTTTCCGTTAGTGAACGGAGTAATCACAGAATCAACGGATAAAAAAGAAGCTTCAACCCCATAAATGATTTCCATATTTTAGTCACTACATCGAACCAAGGCAAATTTATCTACAACTCTGATTTGAAGATCGTGACACTTTCGCTTTCTGCTTACCTAGTAACTTTTCTACCCTGCTGACAATCACTAATGGATCACAGGGGCTAGGAGTCAGAAGTGTCAAACCAAAGATGCTGAACCTGTTGAAGTCAAATCAGAGACTTGGCCAATTCATTTAATCGCTCTAGTAGCAGCGTTGAATCTTACGGTCATACTCAAGTCAAGTATATCAATATGTTTGGTGGATTTATCGCGCGTAGGTAGTTGGATGGATCATCATTGATGTGATGATAAATTCAACAAACAGATAGCGACATGTTAGTGTGGGGTTTAGGATAAGTTACCTCTTTGGCAACATCGGTAGAGTTGAGAACAACGAGAGAGGAAGCACCAGTCCTAATAGAATAAATTGGTCCATACTCGTCGGCCCACTGTTTGAACGTCTTGTAAGGTTTCTTCTCCTTCAACTGCAACAGATTCCCTATCATCGGTAACCCTGGAACCGCTGCAACAATCATTTTGCCCAATTTAAACTTCCCGTCCTCTCATATACAATTCCGAATCTTAATTAACACAAGAAAAGCTCAATTGCGTGATTATTACTTTAGATATAGAAATTTCTGCATGTTATAGATAAGAAAATGGCGGAGAACCCATGTTCATCTCATTCAATTTACTCTGCAGAGTAAAACAGCTATACCTGGTACTGGTGGCAGTCTGGATTGGCTGAACATCCATCTTTTGACAAAGAAGACGTACGCCGCCAGAGAGAGCACACCCAGTAGAACGCAGTTAGCAAAGGGCTCTGTTTGAAGTCGTCCAAAGACATCTCTCATAGAAGCCATAGTCTCTCTGTCTTAGTACTAGCACGATTATGAATAAGCTGCGTATGATAGTGAGTAAAGCAAGGTCATGATACAACTATATAGAGCGGATGAAAGAATCTTACCCAAAAAAAAAAAAAAAATAAAGGATAAATCTTAAAATACAATGATAATTAATTAATTAAAGCTTAATTAGTTTATTAGCATAACATAAAACATAAACTCATGAGTCAAAATATGGATATAAGTCGGTCAAAAGAGTACAGACACGTCGAATAGTACGAATAAGTTGGCAATGGGCCCACTAACTGCCACATAATGTTTAGCTTGAAGTGAGCTTTCACCTTAGAGGATTTGATACCCCAGGGGTTGTCACTATCACTGGCTGTAAGCATTTTCGCTTCACAACAAAAAACCAAAAGATTCTCTCAATATATACCATTTATGAGGATTTGGCTTCAACTTAAGCACACCTGGGAATGAGATGCGCCGCATTTTCTTGCTTAAGATTTAGAGTTAATTTCTCCATGGATATAATATTACTACTTGTCACGTAATTAATTGATAAAGTTTTCTGTTTTATTTCTGGGAACTACTTCCTGCTCCGTAAATTCTTTTTTTTTCGAATGGGTCAAACTTTTTTTGGTGCCGGTCAAAACCAGATCAACACCTAAACAGTTTCTTAATTGACATAAAATATTTATTTTGGAAACGTTTCATATTACATAATAAATAACTCTTCCTTTATAAAAAATAACAAAATATGAAACTGACAATATTGAATTTGTTCCTAAATTATTTACTTATTCCATTATATAAATATATAAATCACGGGTGTTTTTTGATGTATAAATCGTACAATAAATAAATCCTCTCTTATGAATGCATGCATGGCGGTGGTTATCTAGCATGACCAGCTGAGCTTTTCATAAGAATGTTGATGTAAAATTTTTGATAACCAAATATGTCTTCACCAAAAAAAAAAAAAAAAATGTGAACTAATTTTTCACAATTGAACTTGGCACTTCTTCTTTTTTCGTTGACTTTTTTGGCACTTCTTTCTATCATTTTAATTGATTTTTGGATTCTTTCTAATGAATGAATATATAATGATTCTACAAAGGATAATGATTTATTAGAAATTATATATTATTATTATTATTAAACTTTATGCAATCTTGTATAATTGATTATCTGTTACATATTATAACACCCTCCTTACAAGCTTAAGTATTTATTAATATAAGATATTTTACAAAATTTACAAATTTTTTATTATTTTATTTAAATTTACCTTTAATTAATATTTTTTTTAATTTTATATGTTAAAATACAACACTACAATAATCAATAAGGGTGTGACATTAAATAAGGATAAATTTAAATTATTTTATTTTATTTTTAAAAATTAATAAATTAAATAATTTTAACTGTTTTTCTCAAATATTATGTTTCAACTAAAAAAACCTTATAATATAAAACAAAGAGAGTATAAGGCTAAGACTAGAAAGATACATGCATCTTACTTGCTTTCAAAGAAAAAAAGTATATATAATGCCCTCTTTTTTATTGGTTTATAATATTTATGCAATTTGAAAAAAATAATAAAAAGTTTGACTATATAAGCACGGGAAATGAATAAAATATATAAATTCATCTTCCTCTTAAATGAGGGTTGATGTGTTGTAATATATTAGCCAAATAAGTACATAATTCAACATATATATGATGCGAGATTGAGGTAACAAACTAACAAAAATGCTAGTACATTATGAGTTTGCAAAGTTAATCTCACACCATTTAGTAGCCCACAATTGCTGGCGGAGGTGGCGATGAATATGAAGAGCCAAAGTGTGGTGGAAGAATAATATCTTCATCTTCAGAAGGTGGGGTGAGGACAAGAGGAGGAGGTGAAAGAGATGGAGATGGTGGCAGTGGAGAGCTAATAGGTGGTGGTGGAGAGAAAATAGGAGGTGGTGGAGATTGAGTAGGTGGGGGTGGGGAGTATACCGGTGGTGGTGGGGAGTACACTGGTGGTGGGGGAGAGTACACCGGTGGTGGTGGGGGAGAGTGTATTGGTGGAGGTGGGGAATGCACTGGTGGTGGAGGAGAGTGAATTGGTGGAGGTGGGGAGTGCACTGGTGGTGGGGGAGAATGCACTGGTGGGGGTGGAGAGTAGACCGATGGTGGGGGAGAGCTAACAGGTGGTGGTGGAGAGTGCACGGGAGGTGGAGGAGATTGAACAGGTGGTGGTGGAGAGTGCACTGGTGGTGGTGGAGAGTGCACAGGAGGTGGAGGAGATTGAACAGGTGGTGGTGGGGATTGAACTGGAGGTGGTGGAGAGTGCACTGGTGGTGGTGGAGAATAAACGGGAGGTGGAGGAGATTGAACAGGTGGTGGTGGGGAATGCATTGGAGGTGGAGGAGAATGGACTAATGGAAGAGGAGAATGGACAGGTGGTTGAGGGGAATTAACTGATGGAGAAAGAGAAGGAACTGGGGGTGATGGGAGTGGAGATAAACGTGGTGGCCTATGTCGTTCTCCGGGTGATTCATTATGAGAATCTTCTGATGGTGTTTGTGGTGAAGGTGTTGGGGGTTGCTCTATGGGTGGTTGCGATGTCTGTTTAGGCTGTTCTGGTTTGGATGGCTGTGGTTGCGGTGTCTGTTTAGGTTTTTCTGGTTTGGATGGCTGTGGTTGCGGTGTCTGTTTAGGTTGCTCTGGTTTGGATGGCTGTGGTTGCGGTGCCTGTTTAGGCTGTTCTGGTTTGGATGGCTGTGGTTGCGGTGCCTGTTTAGGCTGCTCTAGTTTGGATGGCTGTGGTTGCGGTGTCTGTTTAGGCTGCTCTAGTTTGGATGGCTGTGGTTGCGGTGTCTGTTTAGGCTGCTCCGGTTTAGATGGCTGTGGTTGCGGTGTCTGTTTAGGCTGTTCTGGTTTGGATGGCTGTGGTTGCGGTGTCTGTTTAGGCTGCTCTGGTTTGGATGGCTGTGGTTGCGGTGTCTGTTTAGGCTGTTCTGGTTTGGATGGCTGTGGTTGCGGTGTCTGTTTAGGCTGCTCTGGTTTGGATGGCTGTGGTTGCGGTGCCTGTTTAGGCTGCTCCGGTTTGGATGGCTGTGGTTGCGGTGCCTGTTTAGGCTGCTCCGGTTTGGATGGCTGTGGTTGCGGTGTTTGTTTAGGTTGCTCTGGTTTGGATGGTTGTGGTTGCGGTGCCTGTTTAGGCTGTTCTGGTTTGGATGGTTGTGGTTGCGGTGTCTGTTTAGGCTGTTCTGGTTTGGATGGTTGTGGTTGCGGTGTCTGTTTAGGCTGCTCTGGTTTGGATGGTTGTGGTTGCGGTGTCTGTTTAAGCTGCTCCGGTTTGGATGGCTGTGGTTGCGGTGCCTGTTTACGTTGCTCCGGTTTAGATGGTTGTGGTTGCTGTGCTTGTTTAGGCTGTTCTGGTTTGGATGGTTGTGGTTGTGGTGTCTTTGAAACAGATGGAGTAGTTGGGGTCTGAGTTGATGGATTGAAGCTGGGTTTTGATGGTTGGCCACACTGAGCCTTGCTGCAATCAACGGGCTTGCTAATCACAGCATTGCATGTGTTTGCCTCCCTCTGTTTGGGCACACCTGTTATACAGTTGTTTGAATCATCTAACACAACATTGCCCTTTCTAGAAGAAGGCGAACAACCTTCTTCCTCGCCATTGAAATAATTATCGGAGAATGTTAAATTCACCAAGCTCGGCAAGCGACAGATTCCCTGTGAGACAAATCCTGTGAATTTGTTATGCGCAATTGATAATTCCTCTAATTTTTTTAGCCCATCCAAGCACTTGGGTAATATGCCACCAAACAGATTCTCGCTAATATCCAACACTTTCAAGTTACTGAGCTTTCCAATCTCTACAGGCAAACACCCAGTAAGATTGTTATTGATCAAAACGATCTCATTCAACGTCTTATCCATTTGGCCAATGCTGGCTGGAATGCAACCATTGAAGTGATTATTGGCTAACACCACCACCGAAGCTGGAGAATTTCCCAAGTTCTCTGGAATTGTGGATGTAAAGCGATTGTCGTTCAATATGATAGCGTCGAGTTTCGTGTTGAAAAGCTCAGGAGGCAATTCGCCCTCGAAGTCATTGAACCTCAGATCAAGGTATCTGAGTTCAGGAATGGATAGAATATGCTTGGGGAATTGTCCAACAAAGCGGTTGTTGCTGAGATCAAGCTCGTACAAAAGCGTCAGATTGGAAAAGCTGGGTGGAAGAATACCACAAAACCTGTTGGTGTTTACGTGAAAAAGAGCAAGGTCAGTCAACAAACCAATCTCAGGAGGAATGTAACCTGCAATGTCTGCTTTGTTAAGATCAATTCCAGCCACAACGTTGATTTTTGGGTCATCCAAAGCTGGTGCACAAAAAACTCCTTTGTAAGAGCAAACATCGGGACCAACCCAATTGAGTGTGGTGTTTGATGGGTCGGAATAGATTGCGGCTTTGAAAGCTTGAAGCGCGATATACGCACTTTTGAGTCTAGGATTGGGGAATGTTAAATTTGTTTTATAGGTTTCAACCAAGTTTGGTGGTAAATCTCCACCTTCATTGAGGTGTAGTAATTGGCGACGAAGGATGAAAGAAACTTGAGCATTAGAAAGAGCGGATGTGATGGATGATAAGGCGCATAAGGATAGAATGAACAGGCACCCCGAGACCTGCATTTTGACAAGAAACCTCATGTGTCTATGTATCTTATCTTGACCACTTACTAGAATAGGAGATCAGGCCCGATGAGAAACTCAATTCTGAGGGGGGATTATATTGAGAGAAAAAGAGACAAATTTAGAAGGCATGCGACAGGCTCTCCAACATTTTCTCTGCAAATGCCAAATTATCGTCACAATGGCCTCGGTCAATGCCTAAATTTTGATGTTTTCTTTTTGCTATTTAATGCTAATTATTTTTCTCTTCAACAAATTCCCTTTTATCTCTCTTATCCAAATTAAATGTGGAATTTAATGATTTTTTTTTGGGTCAAAATGGTGTTTTTTTAATCAAACTCAATTGAACATATAAATCATTCACTCTGCTTTTTATTTTTTGTTTCTTTTGTTGTATGACGACTTTGTTTTACTTTCCTTTTATACCATTCACAAAAATTAATTTATACTTATCGACTTTATTGTTTAATTAATAAAACTTGATGAATAATCCACAATATAGCTTGTGAATTGAGGGGTGATCGAAAGTCTCCCTGTCAAGGTACACCCGGTTCCAATGCGATTGCGTTAAAGTTTTTTTTTTTAGTATTTAGTTACCTCTAAGTGTAGTAATGATACCAGGGCCTCGTAATTGTCTTTATTGGTAGAAGAAGAAAGTAACATTTCAGTAAAAAGAATACTGCAAATATATATATATATACCTTTTGAGATTTTGTTTTTGCCTTTTTTTTTTTTTATAGATAAGTCTATTTTTTTTTTCAGTTATTTGAGTAGGATTTTGTGATTTTATAATTTTTAAAAATGAAAAATATTTTCTTTTTAAGTCGATGGGAAAAAAAAAGCTTGATCATATCTAAATTCCAAACATGGTAGAAACTAAAAATAAAAAAATAAAAAGGTAGAAAACCAAAAGTGAACAAAGAGTGCAGGAATGTGCACCGCTACTCTGCAGGAATGAAAAATATCATTAAATCATATCTAAATTCATAGATTTAATGATATTAATCCATGCCAACTAACTTAAATTAATGAACTTAATGATAGCAGAATAACTTAAATTAATTAATCAGATAATAAAGTAGTAGCAGTAAATATAAAAAATTGAAGAAGTAATCGATAAAAAAATTAAATATGGATAATATAAGAAATTGATGGAGTAGTTACCATAGATTAATAATTTTTTAATATTTATACAAAAACTTTTAAACTATACATATTTTAAAATGGAAAAAGAAGTATTAAATAATTGTAGGTGTGCACTTAATTTATATAATGGATGTGTAATTATCTATAAAAGTGAAATTATAAATAAAAATCACATCAAATATTATAAATAAAAAATCCAAAGTATGGACATAATTTTAAATAATAAATTTCAACTAAATATATATATATATATATATAGTTGTAGCACTCTCAAATTCTTCGACTGATTATGCTGTGAGTGCGACCAACTACACGTGAGATGCTGATTTATCTTCTTTTCAGTCCTCCCGGAACACGTGGCATCATGAGTCCCTCTCTCACGTGATTTATGCTGCTCGCCGCATCAGCTCATGCATCAGGGACGACGTCGTAAACCTTCAGACGTAGAGATCACGCGCCGAAACCCAATTCTGAATTGAAACTTAGACACAGCACAGGCATGAAAGAGAGTTGATTACCAAGCCGGGGGGCCCCATTGTACTGCAGCTGCATCAGGGACACGGACAACAGCAACATTTGCCCCAAACCAACTAGACTGCGGGATTTTGCAAATTCTTTCTTCTCCGCTGTTTCAAACCCAGGCTAAAGGTATGTATTTTTTTATTATTTTTCTGAGGTTTCTTTTTCACTCCTAGCACATTTTTCATGATATTTTGCTGTATTTTTTTGGGAAATTTTCAGACGCTGCTTGGTTCTTGACAGCATACTCAAAATTTCGCCTGATTAGAAACCGAAAAGCGGTCTAATGGCCAGCGAGAGTCGTCAAGAAAAGTTAGACGCGAGGAGGCCTCAGTTTTATGAGTTTTATTCATCTACTTCCAACTCAGAGAGACTGGTAGCTTCAGTTTCTTTTATTTATTTTTACTCTATCTCCACATTCTTCCAATTGTTTTCGTTGTTCTCTTTCGATCATAGGTGTAGTCTTTGAGAGCTTGAAATCTTCAGGTTCTGCAAATGAGAAATTGAAAGTTCTGGGTCTGGTGTGGGCTTTCCACCTGACATAACGTGAATATTAATTGACTGCTGTTTTCAAGTCATAATTTCAAATTCCTATAATGTGCAAGAGTGAGTTGAGTCCTGTTTGCTTGCTGTCCTGTTTGAAAAAAACCCTGTTATAGTATGAGTGTTTAGTGGTGAAAGACTTACTCTTCACGTTGGACCTAGTTTGACCATTAAATGATTTCGGGAAGGGTCACTTAGCAAATTGTTGTTCATCATCCCTTTAAAACCATAAAAGTGCTGCAAACATTTCTCTTGTGCCTGAAGTAACAATTAATGGTATACTATCCCAAATCGACTTATTGCTTATGCTAGCATTTGTTGCCATTTGCTTTAGAAGATTCGGAGCTCATTTCATTATGAAGATATACATAATGTTACGTATCTTTCTGCAAATTCTTCTGAGAGTTATATATTCTTTTACTTTACCAGACGGAAAGCTTATTTTCAGAAAATGATGTTGGGAAATTCTTTTCTCTACAAATTCATTTTGTGTGCCATCTATAAACATTATTTCTTAAAATGGATTCTATAAACCGGAAACCGTTCTCTGAGTTATAGTTTGGCAGTCTGATTTTCCTCATCAGTTGCTACTATGTCTAGATGAGGGTATGTTAGATCAATGATAAGTGCTTTTGGTTTTGGTTGATCTTTTCATAAAATTCTTCTTCCAATTTTAGTGTTTAAAAGTCAATTCTTTTGTTGCAGAAAATTCCAGCTGGATTTATGAGTCACATGGAAGGCAAGACATCTGGTTTAGTTTCAATAATGGGTCCCAGCGGAAACACTTGGCACGTCCAATTGATTCAGGAGGGCGATGATCTTTTCTTCCATCACGGATGGCCAGCATTTGTGGGAGATCATCTTATCGAATGTGGTGACCTTTTGGTTTTCAGATACGAGGGTCACTTGCATTTCACTGTGCAAGTATTTGATCAAAGTGCTTGCCAAAAAGAAGTTGCATTTTATTCTGAATGTAGTCAAAATTCCGGTGATTTTAATATTAATGGACAGAAAAGAGATAGGGAGGATAATTCTTCTTTGGATGTAGTTGCTGAAGTTTTGCTAAAGAAAATGAGAGGAAGCACCTGCCAGAACTGGAAACTTAACATGGATGTAATTGATAAAAAACTATCCCAGTATGAGGCAGTAAAACCGATTAATATGTTCAGAGAGAAAGAAGAATCCTCCAAAGAAACTGAGCAAAGTGCAGGTCCAGCTAGTGACGTTGCAGTGTCTTCTCGAAAGGAATATGTCAGTGAAAATGAAGGTAATGCTAAGACCATATTCTAGATACTGCAGATAAGATTAACATAACTATTTTCATATTAAAACTGAAAATATTGGTTTAAACTTGTGCACTGAACTAATATTTTCCAAAAAAGCATATTTATTGTTCAAATGCTTATGTGAATGTCATAGTATACACTTATTTATGCTTCTTCTTGCATTAATTGTTCAACTCATTACAGAGGGTGCCATCCGAAATAGAAGCGGGAAGAAAGATGATCAGTATATGTGTCATGGGGTTTGTCTGTCAAACTTATCAGCACATGATGAGAAAAAAGTAGCTCAATCATTTACTTCCTCTTTCCCGTATTTTGTGAGAATCATGAAAAGCTTCAATGTCAGTGGTTCATATACTCTGGTGGGTTGTTACCTTTGCGATTATTTTGTTAAATGATTCTGTTTTATTGAATGTTTCCTGTTGCAATCCTCATATATTCCCAGTATTAAGGTTATAGGGGAACTTTTTGGTTATTTAACGTTTTCATTTCTTCCACTCTGCACAAGGTCATTGAGCACTGAGGAGTTACTTATTTACTCTACAACATAAAGAAAACCTTTCTGCTGAATATGATTTACAATTAAATGGCATGATGCAGAACATCCCATATCAATTCTCAATGGCACATCTTCCAAACTACAAGACAAGGATTATCCTTCATAATTTGAAAGGAGAACATTGGGCTGTTAATTCTGTGCCAACAACAAGAGTACATACAAGTCACACCCTCTGTGGAGGATGGATGGCATTTGTCCGTGGAAATAACATCAAGATCGGAGATATCTGCATTTTTGAACTTGTGCAAGAATGTGAATTGCGTGTTCGCATTGTTGGGGCAGGAAAAGATGGTCTGGACTGCCAGTGTGGAAAACTAGCTATCACTGGGCCTAGTGTTGGACATGCCTTCGCTTCCCATAAAACTTCTAAATATACCTCGATGGATCCTAAATTCAAATCAAAATGTGTAAGAAAAGTTGATCTCTCTGACAAAAAGTGGTCGAAGGTGGGTCAAGAAGCTGTTTTATCCATTGATATAAAACCCGGTAGACTGTCAAATACAGCAACAAAGATGGGGTTTTGCCCTCAGTCGAAAGCTGCCCATAAGAAATTGGGTAAGGTTTCTATCTATATCTTCACTAGGCTAAGCCATCAGATTTTAATTCCATATGATTGGCTGGCATTATTTTTCTGCAGTGAATATGCAGAAAAAAGAAAGAGGAAATGACTCGTTAAGTTGAATGTTTATTGCTTTGCAAGTGAAAAAAAAATAAAAAAATTTGAATATTTTCCAAATTATGACTTCTATCGCTTTTTGAACTGTAAACAAAGACGCTGTTCAGAGGAGGCACCGTATTGAAGATGAACTAAGCGCACAGGCTAAAGCGGGCTTGAGAATGTTGTTTTCACTTGATGAACAAAGAGTGGCTCAAGCTTTCACTTCATCTTTCCCTAGTTTTGTGAAAATAATGAAAAAATTCAATGTCAGTGGGTCATACACTTTGGTGAGTAATACAGTTCCATTTTTACTTGTTCTTCTTTAGAACATCGGTTCTAAATTGTTGCATGTCTGTCACATTGTAGAAAATCCCACACCAATTTTCAGCAGCACATCTCCCAAGCTACAAAACAGAAGTTGTGCTTCGTAATTTAAGAGGTAGAAGTTGGACTGTGAACTCTGTCCCAGACACAAAAGGCAGAGCAGTGCACACCTTTTGCGGGGGCTGGATGGCCTTCGTTCGTGATAATGACATCAATTTTGGGGACACATGCATTTTCGAACTTATTGGTAAGTGTGAGATGCAGGTATATATATCTGGGGTTGGAAAAGAAGGGCTCGACTATCATAATGGGGACATAAACTCCAATAGATTGACTATTGTTCCATCTACCAGCAAACACTCTTGCCTGTGAGACAGATAAAATGATCTTCAAGGGACATATTTTATGGTGAGAGTTGCTTTGAATTCTCCTCCTCCCCCCTCCCAAAGAGGAAAGGGAGGAACCTTTACATTCAAGCGCCTATCAAATTAATTTCAGACTTTCTCACGGTAACACCTCGCTGCTTACACTTCCTAATTTCTCTTCACACACTAAGATCTAAGAAATATTATGTCTATTATGCCACACTTGTTTTTTATTGATTATCATCGTGATTGTCTTTTGATGTCGGTGAAGCTCATAATATTTAGGTAACGAGGTTAGCCTTTGGGAATAGGAATTTTGATATGGGTCTATTGAACATTCTATCGTATTGATCCAGGAAAGAGATCATGAGGTGATGTAAATATTGCCTTGTAACCTTGACCATGGTGAACCTTCGGATATGCCATCATCGTTCAAATATGACATAATTTTTACAGATAAATTGGCTTGCCCCTTTTGTAAATTCGCGAGCGTCAGCTTAAGGAATGATAAATAAGCCATTCCCTGGGAGTGAAATGCTCTGTAAACCGTTTGATAAGGTTGTTTTTGCGGAGCGTTGTCAGTATTAGAAGTTCAGAAATTTCACCAACTCAATCCTTGCTGAGTAAGTGTATACTTTGATTTTTTATTTTTTATTTATTTTTTTTTTTCTATTTTTCTATTTTTCGCTGTTATGGTGTACAATCTATTCAGTCCTTCACTTTGGACGTCTTAATTGGGCGATGCTGAAACCTTTCTCATTATCATCTGGAGAACGTCTAAGTAGGACAATATGTTGAGAGAAGTTGGTGACTATTGAACATTTGCTTTACTTATATATATATTTTTAGCCGTGTTACATTTAAATTGATTTTATTAATGGATTATGACATTTGTTGCTGTGTATTTTAATTCTTGTATCTCTCTGAAGCAACGAAAGAGTATGTTAAGTGTTAAACATCCTCGATTCGATACTATGGTTTTTGATTGTAACTTGGATGATTTTTTCCCGATTAATTTTAAGAAATTTATATCATCAACGAAAGCATATACCGCTAACCACCGCCGATAAGAGGATACAGCGCACGCAGTTACGAAGGATGAAAGTTTTTTATTCAGTGTTTTGGGAATTTTTCTAATTTCAAAAATTGAACTTTTGAATTACTCTTGAACAGTAAGATTCAACAAAAGCGATGATGTAAAAGGTACCCTGGGCATTTTGAGCCTTAAAGGAGAATTTTGAAATTTAACTCACTTTTTTTTAAAAAAAAAGCGATGATATAGTTATGCAAGGGAGTTTTTTTTTTTCTTTACAGTTCATCTTTTATTCATACTCAGATGAATAATAAATATAAATAAATGATAATTATAAAGACAGCCCAAAATATTAAAACAGTAACGCTCGTTTACCCCCAACACCCCCCCCCCCCACCCCCCATGTCTACCTTGAAGATGGTGTTGCCGATTTGACAAAGCGTTTACTTTTATTTCAGTTGTTAGCTGAGTGCATGTTGGGAAAAAAAAAAGAAGGAAAAATTGATTGCTAAATGGCCATTTTGTAGCTAAAAGTAATTTCAGTTTCGATTCCAGAGACAGCTATAGGTATATGACTTGTGCTTTACTGATGAGCTTCATATTTTGTAAATTTATTTATTTTGTTTATGTGTTGAGTTCGTGAAACCTCTGTATTACGCCTACCCTTGGCTGAGTTGGTGGTTGTTTTAAGTGGAAATGGGGGAATCATGCCAAAGTTGCAACAGATCATGGGCAGAAGAGATATACTGGAATCATTTCCAGTTCGTCCGTTTTGCTCAGTTTCTCCCTACTGGTTATGATCAAAAACTTGTAAGTATCATGCTAGTATCATTTTTCTCCTTCCTCTTCTGTCAGATACATTGTTGAGAAATTAACTGTGCGAAAAGATTCCAAGGCATACACTTGGGAAATTTCAGAGCATGCACTCTTTCCCTAATCCCGATTCAACATTTTCCCCTTCCTTTTTTGTCATTCTTTAAATAGTATTTCAAAATATCCCTATTTTTACGGTTCTGTTGCTCTATTTCGTCTTAAATTCATGAGGTTGAGATAATTATAATCAATCCTACAGATTCTCCATCTGCTTTTGTGGAGAAAGCATCTCAAACTGCTCATCCAATCCACAAAAACAAGTCGTGATTTCAGTTTGATATATTTCATCTCCGTGTTTTGCTTCTGGCACACTTTCAGTTTGCATGAATTTTTCTTTTTCTTCATCTTAACAAGTGTAAATTTGTGTTCCTTACCAGCTCAAAAGCTTGTACGTTCTGTTAGTTCTGGAACCTGGTTACTTCTCATGAACCAAATAGCTGCTAAGAATTGTACCTTGAGAAGTTTGGTTGCTTTGTATTCTGGACTGTGTAACGTAATTCCTTGTTAATTTTTCCAAGAGTTTATACCAATGGTACAAAAAAAATTGGGATTTGATTGGTCTTATGATCAAAGATATATTCTACCATTTGCTCTCTGCATCCTTCTGTATTATTCTCAAAGATGTAATTTATAAGTTATTTGAGTATATAATGTAGGCACTTCCGAGAAGGTTTTCAGATAGTTTGAAAAAGAAGTTGCCGGGTAAAGTGACTATCAGGGGTCCTGGCGGTGCTGTTTGGAGTATAGGTTTGACAACTAGAGACGACACCCTATTCTTCACGCATGGTTGGCAACAATTTGTTAAAGATCACAAATTGGAAGAGAATGATTTGCTGGTCTTTAAATTCAACGGTGAATCACAGTTTGATGTTCTGATCTTTGATCGGGAGAGCTTCTGTGAGAAGGTAGCTTCTTATTTTGTTCGAAAATGTGAGCATACAGAACGTGCAAATGAAAATTTGAATGCGAGAAAAGAGACATATTTGGAAGAGGTTTACACCCCTTGTAATGCTGGTGTTGAATGTGCTTCACCTCAGAAGTCTATGGATGGTGACAGTACCAGAGTGCCAGCGGTTGTCCCCTGTGAAACTACTAGTAAAATGATTTATAATATTATAAATGAATGTGCCACACCTCAGGAAACTATAAATGAAGATATGGATGGTGATGTTAATGGAGACCCAGATTTTACCCCTTCCCAAACTGACAGTAAAAGGATCCGGAAGCTAGTTTCTGCTGTTAAGCATGTCCAGACTAAGCGGAGAGGAAGACCACCCAAAGCGTCTGCTGCCAGATCTGCTGGAATAGTTAACTGGGTAGCTGGTAAGATTTTACTTACATGAAAAAGGAAAAGAAAACATCTTTTACCATCTGGTTTTGTTGTTGACTTCTTCAATCTATTAGCTTGAAAACAACTTTTACCAAATCTGATATTGACAAAATGTTTCTTTAGTAGAAAGACAAAGCATTTCCAAAGAGAGCCTAAACTTTGGGCCTTGGGGAAAGAGTATTCGAAGATTTTTCATCGTCCTTCTCAGTGAAAGAAATAAAAATACCTACTTTATCTCTTAAGAAATGATTTATTTGCAAACACTGACACTTGTGTTTGAATCGATATGTCGTTGATGAATCAGGTGCTGAACCTTCATCTTTGGGTAAAAGTGGCACCTTTGAAGCTTATATTTCCAAAAGAAGGCCTGTAACCGAAGATGAGAAGGACAAGGTGCTTCAGTTGGCTGAAGTTGCGTGTACCCATGACAGCTTCTACCTAGTGATGCGACCCTCACATGTATACAGGAAATTCTATTTGGTAAACAGTTGTGATCCTCTGCAATTCTCTTCCATTTGGTGGCTTTTCTCCTTTTATTTTATTTGTATATATATTCTTCTTCCCAATCCATGGCATGGGTCTAGTTAACTGATTGTTTTGCTGTTTCCCACTAGACAATTCCCACAAGAATGGCGGCAGAACTTCTTCCCCCACAAAATCAAGATGTGATATTACGCACTGGAAATAGTGAATGGATTGCCAGATATACCTTCGTCCAAAATCGTGGTACGGGAGGACTTGCTGGGGGTTGGAAACATTTTGCTTTGGATAATAACCTGGAAGAATTTGATGTCTGTGTGTTTAAACCATCAGGTAAAAGCGAAAAGTACAACGCCTTGATCATGGACGTGAGTATATTCAGGGTTGTTCATGAGGTTACTCCTCTGGAAATGGATCCTGGCTCAAAACAGGTTCGTAGGAGGATGAACAAGGCCATCCACATTTGAACCCACCCGTTGTCTAGTAACCATGATATGGTATTATGTTATGTAGTAAAATGGATGTGTCCATCACTCATTCTCCCAAACCAAACCTAATTTCTGTTGATGATAATTAGATATTATGTAGCTTTGTTCGGAATTGGATCAATTAATCATCTCAGTAATCGTCGCACAAGAAAAGCCCTTACAGTTAGTTACATGATCTGCTGAATGAAATATGGAGAATACGTTCTACTCCAGATTGTTCTAAGCATCTGGCATCCGGAATGTGGATCTACTCTCGCCGTAGTTAAGCATCTGGTCGGGATGGGCCTTCTCACACCGATGGTCTCTGACATGCAGTAAATAGCTGCCAACTAATAAAAGCCATCACCAATGACGTGAAGAGTTCGAATCCGACAACCTCTGGAAAGTGCCACCCTAATCCTCGCCTCAGATAGCTGCACAAGACATTGTTGGTTCTTAGTAACAATATAGCAAATAACAAAAAAGAAATTCATGTAGCTGATTGAGATAATAATAGCCTTGCAACCTAGCACCGTGTCCGATAACTATATGCAACATTATTTGATTGGTCGTCCTATCGATACAGGCCATTTTATATGGGAAAACAAAAGGTTTTATGTTGGTCCTGAACGCATAACAATGATGGTAATGAGACAAGAAAAACCTCGTGATAGATGGCATGGTCGCCACAATGCCGGCACACATATATATTATCGGAATCAAAGTCCTGGGTTTATTTTTCCGGAGCCACATCAAAGATCCCAGTGCCGCAAGAGATATGCTCAACACCTGAATACACATAGAAGTGCAGAGACTTTAGAACACGGATTATACATGTACTACAGACGAAAACTAGTTAGAAAGCTTCTGTCTCTGTAGCACAAAGTAACCTACCGTTTCAACACACCAGTATATATTCGCAAAAGTTTCAAAACTCTATAATCTTTGATCCAAGAACTTGTCTGGCTTTACAGCCAAAAAGCATGTACTGAAACAGAAAATATTAACACAGTAACAAAAAAATAATTATGAATATACCAGATTTGCGTTTGCCTCCAGTCCCTGCAGGATGTAATCCCAAGTAAATTCTAGTCCTCTAGCACCCACCCATAGAGGTGCCAATCTATGCAATACAGAATCAGCAAAAGCCCAACCTGCCACAACAAAAAAGCCATTAAATCCAGATGAAGAGAAGAGAAGCAGAGTAAATAAATGAAACATCATTGATTTATCGAAGAAGCAAAACATGACTACATAATAAAGTATTTTAAAGAACTCATTTTCATTTACAATGCTATGTATCTTGTCACACTCACCAAGGCCCACTGCTTGAAATTTATGATTTTGCGAGATATTCCTGTGAGTCAACTGGGTCAAGGCAAAATAGAGTCCAGCAACATCTATAAAACCTATTAATGCCTTCAAAAATTCCTGCAAAGATATCCATTTATCATCATTCAAAATAAAGATTAGAAGTGCAGAATAACTAAATATGCTTGATGACGGTGACACTGAATAGCTTATGGAGAATATCCAGGGACTTCACAGCATGGCTACATGATCAATAATTGTTATGTGCCCGTATCTCTTGTTCTTCTTTTAATTAAGTCATAATTTGGCATTAAGGCACGTGAACTTCACAATTTCGTATCCTAATATCTCTTTTTTCTTACGGATCTAAATAGGTGCACAATTGTACCCAGTACCCTCAACGTAAATGCATGGAAGTAGCACAACACAAGGAAGACAAAAGTCAAAGAACACATGCTTGAAATCTCACTTAATGTAGAATAGAACGTAGTCCATCAGGGGAGGGAGAGTGATCAAGGAAAGGAGTCTTAGGACACAGGAGAGAGAAAACCCGGAAGACTAATAGAGGTCGTTTATAAAAGTAGTTTACTCTTGGTTCAAGTTATTTACAATTCCAAGTGGCGACCACGAGGCCAATGACGCCGTCTTTGGATCTTACTAAATCTATCCTGCTATCTAGTCATTCAACCGGATAAGAATCCTAGTAGTGGAATCGTGGACTTGATTACGCAGAATTCATAATGACGCTTAATAAGCATTTATCAAGTTATAAATTAACATCACTGCGTGCAAAATATACCAACTAAGGGCATATGATCCTGACAAAAGCAAATTAGAAATTACCTGATATGGATCAAAGCTATCACTCTCAGATACCTTGAGAAACGTTGCCAGACAAACAAGCTGCCAATGTATTAAAATTACAAAACAAAGACTGATGTCATTTCACTTTATAGAACTATTAGGTTAGGTGAAACTTGAAAATTGAGAATGATTGGCAACCTTTACTAAGGCTGTTGCGAGATAGACAACAGCCGCTTTGATAGAGGTACCAAGCGTATCATATTCGGATCTGCATAAGCAAAAATTTTAAGAGGTGCAATGTACTGACAAGAAATAAATCAATCCGAAATGCTCCAACTCAAGAATGCATCAACGTCAGAGACTAAATTACACAGCTGCATGCTATTGATTGCAGGCTTGCAGCTATATTGAATAAACGATATATATGCATAGAATTCTGGTACACCCAATGAGAAAAGGAAAATCATCATCCGATAAAGATAACTGAAGGGAACATAAAACAAACTGTTGGAAAAGGCAAAGAAAATCGAAGACGAGAAATTCAGGATTAGAACGAAAATCATATTTTAAACAAAATTAAAGAGAGCAAACCTTGAAGGTATAGAAATAGTTTAGTGATATTCAAGAGGAATAGATCTGTAAGTGAAATGGAAAGGAAAAAGGGATTTACAAGGGCGTGGCAGAGTAGTAGACGGCGTGGGGGCCGAACGTGAGAATCGCACAGTTGAAGAAGTGAAACACAGTCATTCTACTCTCTTCGGTGTCTCGATCCAACGGCGCCAGAATAGTCGACACGAGGCCGGTTCAGCTCTGGATGCCGACTTCGACTTCGATTTCAACTTCTGATCTACTAAGCCGCTTCCTAGTTCGTATATCTTGTTACCACTTAAAGAAGAAAAAACAAATAAAAAATACAAGTGATGGTGTAATTATTAGTCGATGGTTTTAATGGACGATCTAGTTCTTATGGGTTGGTTGGGCCAGGATTTTGCAACAAGTATTGTTTGAATATCAAAAGCCGAATTTCTTTCGACACTCCACAGTTTCTATTCTCACCCCTGATTTTTTCTTTTTGAATTCAGCTTCCCTCTTCTCAGCCCCCTCTCCCTTGCAAAAAAAAATCTATTTCTAAAGCTTAAAACAATGCGTGGTTTTTACTAATCTATACGTATTTTTTCTCTTTTTTTTTTTTTTGGTCTTATTTTCAAAATTCAAAACCCACTTATATAGATTGCTGTAGAGATCGACATAAGGAGATGAGGTTGGCGAAGCAACAAAAGCCTTTGACCACCATCGTCGCCATTCCTTCTTCATTGATAGAGAAAGAGAATTTTGGCCTCTTCCCTCAGCGACAAAGATGATTGATGGAGGGATGAGGAGAGTTTTGGCCACTAGATTATAGAAGATGGGGGTGGAAGTGACGTTCGCAAATGGGGAAGGAATGTCGGTTAAGAAATTTTACTTAACACAAAAGGGGGAAAGGGGTTAGAAAAGAAAGATTGGGGTGTTAACAGAAACCACCTAACAAAGCACTTGCAAGGAAAATGATAAGCCCAAAAACCTATTCTCTTGTTTTACGCTGGCTAGCAAATATGGGCTGGGCTGATACAACTCTGTTTCTAACCGGCGTAGTTTTTATTTTGGACCGGAGTCCACTCTTAAAAGGCTTAAAACTATACTGGAATCATATAATGTGGGATTCTTTTAAAACATCCCCAAGAATTTTTCCTGCAGCCTAAGAAAATTAAAATTTTCAAAATAACTCTTATCACCTTTAAACATTTTACATACCTATTTTATCTCTCTAGTTTAAAACTCCCTTTCTAACACTACCAAGAACCACTTATTTCCATACTCCTATGGTTATTTAATGTTTTGAGCAAGAATTTATTATTGTTTTAGTTGAGTTTGTATATTTTCCACCACTTTTGATATTTAGATGTGTAAAAACATGAGTTTTCAAATCTGTTCGTGTTGTTTTTTCTATCATTTTGTGTTATAAATTTTAAGAAATAATGAAAATATGTAATTATATCCGAGCGTTATTATGAATTTTAAAATTTCATAATTATAAATGAACATTATACATATTTTGAAGTAATTATTTAATATATAATAATATTTGTTAGTTATAAGAATGTTTCATCAACCCAAAAGTGAATATGAAAAAAATACCCAACTTAAAATTACAATATGTAAAATGAATTGGTTTACTATTGTGAATCTTCAAAATCTAAAATAAAAGAACAATTCAGATTTTGATATTCTGCAAATAAAAAAATAATAAAACCACAAACTCTTCAAACTCACAATTGGTGTTTCGCACCTTTTTTTTTTCAAATATTTTTATCAAAATTACATGCTTTTGGATAGAAACTTGATTTCAACGAAATCACCAGAACATGATAATTCCAAAGGAACATGAACTTCAAATGCTCTATTTGTATGGTGAGCCAATCAATATGTCTTAGTCAAATTGGGTGAAAAACACATCAGATAATTACGTTTTTTTTTATTTTTTATGATAAAGGAAATGCATGTAATTTAGTTTATGAGATGGTAACAAAAGAATTTACTGGTTGTCCCTTTTCATTATCATTCTTTTTCTAAACAAATTCAGTAGGTTTTGCATTTCCATTTTCAGAAAATACCATTTTTTTTTTTTTGATTTAACAATGTGTAATTTAGTTAATAAACAAATTTAACTCAAAAAATAATTTCTATAATATTAAAAATTCAAACAAGTAAAAAAAAAACATGAGTTTAGAACAAAATACTTATGGGTCAACACTTTTTTTTTAAAAAAAAATAAAAGTTTGATTATACTGCGAAATTGATTTTGACTAGGTTGTTTGAGTGAAATGGTACTTTTTGTGGCTGTGATTATTAGTTTATTAATTGAATTTGCAATGAAAGACATATACCACCATGGCACCAGGAGAAATTTCCTGTGGTTTCATGCATCATCTCCCTCTTCTTCCCCAGCTGCACATGATCCTCTCATTATCAAATAAAGGCATGCAGCTACACTTTAGACGCGATCTAATCGATATGGTCCTGTATGTTTTCCTCCAGTTTGCATTCTTTGAATTCTACCGCTTGTTTCTTTGCTTCAAGACAACGAATGGAAACGATCGAAATCCAAATGCCTTGCACTGACCTTATCTTACTATAAGAAAAAGGAATAACTATGCAGTACAACAAAACTATCTTAATGACCTGTCCTTTTCTTTGCTTCTTATAGTTAATAAGAACTAAAATTATGCTTTTCATGTTTGAAATGCTTCAATGGGCAAACAAACAATATTCCCTTGTCAATTAAAACGAAACAATTCACAAGATGACCATTCTTTCTCTCTTGACCTTTTTCTTTTTTCACTTTAATCTTTGTGGCATTCTTCATCGTGATTACTTATGATAAAAGGTATACTGAAATATCAATCAATCATCACGAATTCAGGAAAAATATCAATAAAGGAACAAACAAATGTTAAAAGCAGTTATACTGTACGTCATGAAGGGAGGTTTTTCTTTTGTGAAAGGGACTTCAGGATTTTTTTAGTACTATACATGTTGACATAGGCTTTAATTGTCTGATAATTAACATAAATAATTAAGGGGAGAAACTTGACAATGGACAACACAATAAAAAGGCAAGGCCATGCCTGTTCCAGAAGTGATAGAAAGATCATCATAACAGAAGAAGAAAAGGACGAGAAATTATAAGGGTGTGGACCAAATCAAGATAAGGACTTATGTTTATCAACTATGTGTTAATTAGTCGCTTTTCGTAGTACCATGCTGTAGAATTTAACGTGTGTTAAACTGAACTATATATAGCAATGCATGGAGGCCTTAATTTTTTTTAAAAATTATGTGAAAGAGATAAAATGTGCTGGGTACGATTAAATTAAGTTGTTAATCAGATATATATAACTTCATTTTAATATTCTCCTAATAACATAAATAGTTTCATGTTTATTAACAAAAGTAGTTTCGAAAAAGCAAGGCTCTCCCTTATACACATCCTTTGTCTACTAACAAAAATAGACAAATAGTCACCAAATCATGGATCATACAAGTCGATCTGTGCTAAGTCAAGTGATATATATATACATGCAGAGAAAAACATATTAAGTTATATCATCTGGGTTTATACATTGATTGTCACGTGATAATCAGAATCAGAATCAGAATCATGAAAATTTTGGTTTGAGCTTATTAATTATTTTCATTTTGAGGGTGAGGAGGAGAGATGGGATTGGTTTTGGTGGGCGAGAGAGAATAGCAGGAAGGAGGGGGGTCTCTGACTGAAAGCAATTTTCAGTGTCCACTGTGAAATGTCCAACAAAAAACTGATTGCAGGCACATGATAATCTGGCTCCGAGAGTGTGGTCCCGTGACATCGAGTAGGTGCAGTCCAGTCCCAGCCACCATATATATGTTAGCAGCTCATCAACTAGTTTGCTCAGCCATGCATTTTCCCACTGCTTTTATTTTATTTGTCATCAAATTTGGACCTCTTGCTTCTGTCTTCCACACTTTTCCCTTTTCCTCCCTTCAGTCCACGGCCCCATTATCAGTTCTAATTAATGGTACTAGCACTAGAAATTAACTAATTAATTTATTTATATCATAGTTTAATTGCTCATCCATATCCATATGCAATTGTAAATAAATAAGTGATCGGAAATATGTTTATGTTAACCTTCAAAATTAACACTCGGATCTATTTCAGTTTTGGGATATATATTCATTTCATCAAATATGCAATATGGGATGTCGGCAGGACTTAAAGGATATGATGAATGAGGGTATAATATATTATAGACTCGCAGTCTTGTTCCTGTTGAAGTTGAATTTGTACTGATTCTGATGTTGAAAGGTAATAACTAATAAGTTAACAATAGAAAATGTCTGAATGTTTTCAAATTTCAAAGTTAGAGAGTTCTTTGTCAATTACAAGAAAATTTAAAAAACTGCATTAGGTTTGCGTGCGTATACTCTCTCTGATTTCATTCTCACTTGTCTGAGTATGTTTATTTGACCTCATTCAGCTCTGTCTATGCTTTGTAAACTGTGCAACCTGCTTTATCTATCTCTCTCTCTCCCTCTCTTTTTCTTGACCTTAAAATCCCTGTTAGTCGTTTGTTTTTATAATATAACCAAGTAGTAACAAAGAACAAATTAAGAACCTATTATTGGGTTAGAATCTAGCTATAATTAGGCGTATATAGTAAGGGTGAACTTCCCTTTGAATGTTTTCAACTGTATGAAGGATCTTTTGAAAATGAAGTGTGTTTTGTTTTAGCCTTAGTGGTCACTCATAAGCACATTATTATTATCCTATGATTGATCTTGAATAATATCTGCCCTACAAGTAAAAGCTACCTCACTTTACATAAAGGCTAAAGCTCGAACCACCAAAACTCTTCCTGCAGTGCTGAGAACAGTAGTGGAATAGCTTCTTTCTTTCTTTATATATATGAAATATAGATATCATGTAATGTCGTGGAGCACATCAGCCTAAACGGCGTTGATTTCGGTGATTCCTTCCTTTCTTTTTTGTCGTTTCATTGATACTCAAAGTAGAGGAGATATAGCTAGCTAGAGAGGAGGAGGGGGGAGAAGGTGAAACTCAATTTTCGAAGCAACACATGCTTGTATGGCTGTACTCCGATCTCCCGAATAACCAAGACGAAGCTAATATTCTTCTGATTAATATACAATTCATTTTCAGTCATTTAATATTACAAAAAGCATCAAAGATGAATCACTGCTCAAATCTCGAGTTACGCTACTGTTTGCATAAAAAAAAAAAAAAACTTTCCCCATAGATTACATGATTACATTAATTAATGCTGATACGAGTTCTATTGTATTTCGTTAATTATATATATATATATATATATATATATATATATATATGCAGCTCGATCTCAACCAAAATCAATGTGTTATATTTATTTAAATTTGACCTCTTCAATCTTCAAGTTGTATTTGTAATGCGGAACTTTTATATTTCGAGATAATGAGAACTGCATCTTTAATTAAATAAATAAGGCTGTCCCTGCTCCTTATGCCATCATTGACAAAATAATTCCATTTAATCGTATAGCATATAGATGTCAATTTACTAGTTCCCACCCTCTGATATAACATTCTTATATATATATATATATATGAGGTGTTTTTTTTATTGACTGATCGATAACATTTCATGAACTCTGCTAGTGGTGTAACTGGTAAGAGTGCACATGTCTTGCACGGTGGATGCTAGTGAACGTCACAGGGAAAACAAGCAAATATGAGTCAGATTGGCCAATAACGGCAAAATATGAAGCATCATAAGTCAAAGATGCGATATATAGTAATTAATTTACTATACCTACAAATCATGTCTGTTCTTGCTTGAGTTGCAGTGAAGTTACTGCTTCATCATGTTGATTATTTGAATTTTATAAATACAAAATTATAATAATTTGGGAAAGCCAGGGTGCAATTTAATTATTCTATCATTCTTACATTTATTGTTGGTTTGCTAAAACTAATATACATATATAGCAAATTGTTTATTAAGAAGAATTAGAAGAGAGAGCAAAGAGCGTGATTCATGTTATAAGACAAACAAGGAATATATATGGAATATAGCCAAAGCATTTGACAACATGGCAATTGAGCCCTAGAACGACATGTTGACCGCATATTACCTGATCAAAAGCTTATTGCTCACTAGTCCAAAAAACAAGAGAGAGAATAAAACAATTAACAAATTAAAATTTCATTTCCCGGAGAATCTAGAGCGCATCAGGCGCTGACCGTGGCTTCGGAAACTATTAACAAATCATTAACATATTGCTAGTGATCTTGTTCTGACAATAATCAGCGACTAAACAAACAAAACAGGAATTAATTTAAGCATAGGGGAGCGAGCGCAGCGTAATTAAAAACATATCAATATACATACAATAACGCTAGCTAGCTACACCATTGAGGACACGCAATAGTGTTAGGGGATGGGAGAATACATGAGGCCAAGAGAAGAGAACAAAGCAAGAGACTATCGCCTCGACAAGGTCACGCCCGTAAGTCACGTGACAAAAGCCATGTTGACGCCGAGGAATATGGCATTTTGATTTCCCTTGAGAGATGAGGGTATCCACGCGCGGCCGTGTGTGACTTAATACACCTAGTTTATTATAGACATGGAATATTTGGACACGGAGAGGGAATATTGGAGAGCAGAAATTAAGATTGCAGATTAGACAAATACTAGCGTTGAATTCTTATTCTTAACGTTAGCTAGGCAAATGGACTTCTACCTTCCCCGTTACGCGCTCCCTTCACTTCAATCCCTTAACCCTAGTAGTAAGTACTAGTGTTAAAATCATTAATTTACTCAAACAAAAATTGATGATCAACGGCTCGTTTTTGAAAATTCTGCACTAGTTGACAATATCAATGACTTTGATGACTGTGTCTTGTAATTAAGGAAGGCATTGTTGTGTTGCATGTCGAGCGCTATGGCCAGCTAAGGTGAACAAGGTAATCGATCGGTAACCAGAGAAGAGGCGCGTATGACAAAGGCTTGAGATATTTTAATTTTTGAAGGGAAAAAATATTTGGGTGAGACGAGAACAGAGATGTTGAGAGGAGAGGGAGTTAATTGCATTTGCATGTGGTTCTGTGACTGCGGCCCCTGGTGTCGCCGGACATCACAGCCACTCTGACACACCTCTCCTATATATTCCTTTAAATTGAATCCTTTCCTTCTAATTCTTAGTTCTCACGAGACCAATTTTAGTTCAGTATTAATTTTCTAGTTGGGGATGGGGTTTCGCACGTGTACAGCTCGATGTTTATTGGCAATTCCATGCCAATACACCATACAACTCAAATTGGATTAGAATGTCTTTGTTCAACTTGATATTAAGTGATTATCTTATGATTCGGCCGGAATATATAACCTAGAGCTGGCTTTAGTTGCTTCGTGATCAGTTGCAGTTGGAGACTAGAGTTGTTCTAGGGTTTGAACCTTCAAGGAAACCCAACATTTTATTGGATAATTATAATCATTTTGTTTCCTGTTTACCATATATAATGTATATGTAATGTAAATTAGGAGCATAATTAAGGAGTTTCACTCTGGTTTGATGGATAAAACTTTAAAAGTAGGTAGGTGAGGTAAATGCCACGTCCGCAAGAGGGGAGGGGAGGGAAGGAACGGGGCGCAATATAATGAGGTCAGTTTAGAACAGAAGAGAAGAGGGATATTTTGGGCTGGCAGTCAATCCTCGTTCGTAATAAAATGGGAATATTCCAATTGAAGAAAAAGCTATTAAAAGAGTTAAATTAAGCGCTGATAGAAACAAAAAGAGAAAGGAATAATATTAAAGGGGTCGCGATCCATCAACGTAAGGAGAGGAGAGGCCTCAATTCCCATTCCAATATTCCCACTGAATAGTACCCCTTTTGTTTTTCTCGAAATCCAACCATTCCTTGCAGGAACCACCATTATATCCCTGCACCCTCATTTTTAATTACCTCTACTGCATGGTACTTTTATACAGATAAGGCAATGGAGCAACCGGACCCCAAGGCCCCAGCTACAGCTCTCCTCTTTCTTCGTCCTTCCTACCCTTCTCTCTCTCTCTCTCTCTCTCTCTCTGAGTCTGATGACTAATCCCTCGGCTTCCATAAATAACTAGCTTCCTTTTTTCACTAACTTTTTGTTCAAACCACCATCCCCAAAAATCTCTGCTCTTTGCTCTTTCTCTGCATATATATTTTAAACTGACTAGTGACTACTAGTATCTGCACAATTAATTACTTCCTCTCTCTCTTTTTTATAAATTTTGCCTCTCATCTTCCTTCAACCCTAGTGGAGATCCTAGTAAAAAGGCTAGCTATCGTTTCATCCCCTCTCTTTCAAAACCAGTGCAAATCATAACCCACTCATGATATAATCACAACTTAGTTTCTTCTTTTTCAGCCCTTCCACGCCGCTGTCCGTTCTCCAGCGACCAGACCCGAGAGTTGTTCTTCCTGCTTTTTTCCTTTCTGTAAAGTTCTCGCATTCACATCCTTAATTGATCTCTCATTAATTATTCTTGCCGTTTTTCTTCCATATCCCCCAAACAACCATATACTACCATGTTCGCAGCCTCACACCCACTAATGCCAACCTTAAACCCTTTGCCTGTGCCAGACCTCTCTTTAAACATCAGCCTACCATCTATTTCAGACGGTGAAGCAAAAGAAGTGGGAAGCTTCAATGGATTCACAAGCAAATCGCTTTACAATGAAATGTGCTCAACCTCTGATTCTGGTAGTAGTGGAAGTGAGTTGAGCCACGAAAATGGCTTTTTCAACTCTGACACTCTTATTAACCTTCGCCACCGCCAGCCCACGTTGAGATTAGGCTTTGAAACCACAAATTTTAATCCCCATCCAGTACAAGGTCTCTCAGGAAACGTTAATCATCATCATCACCAAAATCACCAGCTTCATATCTACGGGCGTGACTTCAAACGAAATGCAAGAGTCATTAATGGCGTGAAAAGAAGCATCAGAGCTCCCAGAATGAGATGGACTACAACCCTACATGCCCATTTTGTTCATGCTGTTCAGCTTCTCGGCGGTCATGAAAGTAAATCAATTCAATTCTAATTACAGATTATATTGATTAGTCTGATAATTCCTTTCCCGTGGTTCGATCGGAAGGCATATTACGGGGTTATGTCTAATCTTTTGAATTGTCTTTGTCATTCGCAGGGGCCACTCCAAAGTCCGTGTTAGAGTTGATGAATGTTAAGGATCTAACCCTAGCTCATGTCAAGAGTCACTTGCAGGTGTGTTTATTGCTGTTACCAACTATCAATTCTCCGTATATAGTTAAAAGAAAGAAATCAAAAAGAAAAAATGGTTTTCGTATATGGTCGTTTAAGTTTGAGTTGCATATCCATCCAGTAGTGGGAAAGGGAGAAAACAAGGGCTAAGGACAAAAGGGTATCTAGCTAGATGGGTAATCCTAGCACTGTGGACTTTTCTTCTAATTTTATTTCATGCGGGTGCATTCATGCAGATGTATAGAACGGTGAAGAGCACTGACAAAGGTACAGGTAATTGGATTTTCCCTCTCTAGGGACCCCATATTCGTTGCTTCTATTATTATTCTCTTTGTTTGAGATCTTTGGCGATTCGAGTGTGACAGAAACTCTATGATTTACTCTAGTACTGTTCCCCATTAAAAACAAAAGTTGGTTGGGATAGGACTGACTTCAAGTCCTCATGTGAATTATTAACCTAGTGTCTGATAAAGAAGGAGCAATGGCTCCATCGATGATGAATATGTGCAGGTCATGGGCAGACAGATATGGGCTTCGCCCAAAGGCCACAAACCGTCGATGTGCATGGAAATGGACTCTCATCGCCTTCTGAGAGAGCCGATCCGTCACTGCCGCTGCAAATATCCCACAGGTTACTGCAGTTTGCACTCCCTTCTATTTCTTGTGCCCAAAATAAAACACATTTTTTCAAGCTACTTCTAGTTAGAGCAGTAAATTAATGCCAAAGTGTGAATGCAATACTGATTTATTGACCGGTTCAATTAAGACCATGCTAACGCAGAATCACGCATTTTCATAAATGCCTCGTGTTTGGGCCAATCTCAATTCGTGTTTGTCTTGGGCTTTCTGCTTATCTTTTTGATTACGGGGTTCTATAACTAGGAGGAGTCTATGTATGCATAGATTTTGACAAATAAAACCTAGGGTTTCCACACATGAATTTATGTGGATGGTCCGTAATTAATTATTAGTAACTTTAATGTACAACGATGTCCTTAATGACTACGTATGCGTCGATCGCGTGTCCGTTAGATCGTCAATATGTTGATCCCAGCATATAAAACAGTCTAGCATTTAGGGATGAAAATGGAATTTTAATTTAATGTTCGTTAGTAATAAACTTTTGACCTAATATGGTCACTGCTTGCTGCAATACGAGGTTAGCTTCAAGTGTAGCTTACCAAATTTGATATATATATATATATTACAATCGTCATTTGCTTGTATATATATCTTATGATGGCATGGGGAATTTGGCATGCATTATCCATTTGATGTTTCCTTATGTTTACAGAACAGACAGTTTGCATACATCACTCCAATTTCCTTGGCAGATTGAAAAGTTAATTTAGATGCGGACACTTGTCATATTACCATCATAAATCAATATCATAAAATGCTAATGATGAGTATGCATTTAAAATAACTTGAAGTTCTACTTAAACGTCCAAGTGCTAAAATGGGTTAACCATTTTATTTGATTCTTCAGAAAAAGTTTACTTCTTTGTACTAACTTGTTTGATTTTATATATGTGCACTACAGGGCACCATGGCAGTCATTAACAGAGGCAAATACAAATAATTCTGTACAAAAAGCGGAAACTGGTTCGACTTATTCTCATCTCAAGGCAATGGTAAGAGGAATATGTGCTATGAGAACTTGACCAAACCTGAGGTCGTAGAGTTTCTGTAGTAGTTTCAATGTTGCATCTTGCATGTGTACTATATTTTCTAAAACCAGTATGTATTATTAATGGTGTACTATATGTATATTTAAATAGGTAGATGGACAAAATGAAGGCCTGTCGTCGAATAGCGTGAAGGAGAGGTTGGATTCTAGCTCTTTGTCACGTTCGGATATGATGCTTAACCTAGAATTCACTCTTGGAAGACCCACTTGGCAAAAGGACCATGCCGAATCTTCAAAAGAGTTAACTCTTCTCAAGTGTTAAAAATTAGCTAGGCTTTTTCCTTTGTCATGAAGAGACATGATGTTGGAGAGGAAAGAGAGAGGAACTGGCTATTTAATATGAATGATTTGTTTTGTTCCGTGATGCATCTTTCTTATATGTGTTTTGTCTAGAGAAAAAGAAGAGAGGGAGGGATAATTCTCATGCTAGGAAACATTTGCTTCAGTCCAAAGAATTTCAGAACAATGTCTTTGATGTCATTATCAGAGCAAGGTAAGATTCAATGGAAATATAATGGTTCTTTCCTCAACCATGGACCATGGTTTGTATCTGGGCAGAAGAGGACCCATTTTGGAGAATTCTGATATTAGACATGTGGGATCAAATTTATGTCTAACTATCATAACATCGTTCTCATCGTATCTGTATGCAAGAGGAGTTTCATTAATTAGATTTGGAACAAATACGGTGGAAAATTTCACGAGGATCTTATCTTATTACACGAAAGATCATTATACAATATTTCAATCTTTGCATCACAGTTCCTTTTATCCTCCCTTTATATCCCCGGTCCTCATGCTTTTGTTTTTTCGATTGCATTCTCACATTTTTTTAAGTGTAAAAAACTTATTCGATACAAAAAAAAAGAAAAGAAAAAGTAACTAGTAGATGTTTCCAAACATATATATATATATATATATATATATATATATATGTTTGGTGAATCTTAACAAATTAAAACAGGAAAAAGCCTAAGTAATTATTTATGTTTGGTGAATTGTCACTAGGAAATTCAAGGCAAAAGGTCGGGCATGGGTAGAGTCAAGGCGGAAGTCTTAGATTTAACTTTCATGTAAATTTACTAATTTAAGTATAACGAAATTATGGGAAATCCAAAAAAAAAAAAAAAAAAATTGGACCACATTCCATGACTGCATATAAATAATAATATACACGAATTTTGAGTAATTTATCCTCAACATTTAACAGAAGTACACATATATAGCATTCCAACGAACAGAAAAGGAAAGGCGTCATATATATATATATATATATATATATATATATATATATATATATATATATATATATATATATATATATTCCTTGTTAATATATTTTTTTGACATTGCCCGAAATTTAAGACTAAATATACCAAAAAAAAATAAAGCTGAATTTCCTCAAAATAAAATAATTTTAATAAGCAAATAAAAAGAAGCAATGATTTTAGGATTTTTACTGTATATATTCTTACGCCTGTTGACTGTAAGACTTATTCAATCAGAAAGTAATACTTAATAATTTATTTTAATAAGTATAATTTTAAAATTTTTAACGAATGCCTTAGTAAAATGCTGAAGTGTATTTCATTTGTTTTTACTGAAACTGTATTCTATTTCCTCCGTATTTGCGTATCCGTTACTCCATTATTTTCCGCTGGCCCATTTTGAACAGTTGATGTGTGATGTGGGCCTTAGTTGCATGTGTACCCTTTACAAACTTAGACCATCTCCGGTTTTTATAAGGTTGCATAGTGTTATGCAATTTGCATTTATGATTGTTGCTAACAGAATAAATTAATTTTAAAATTAAAAAATATTATATAATTTAAGATTGAGTTTAAATTATATTTTTAATAATTAAAAAGTAAAAATTAATATAAAAAATAATTTTAAGATAATTTGTGAAATTAATTTTTGTAATTAACAAAAGTTATATAATTAGAGTTAATTTTGATTTAGATTATATAAAAAATCTGATGTTTTAATATAAAATTTACACAAAAATTATATATTGTTACATGGTTAATGATACTTTTAAAAACCGTTTCCTTCTTTTTGGTAAGCTGCATGTATCAGAAAAGGCCTGTCTTCTGGTTCTGGACCTACAAGGGTACGATGGCCATGGGTCTACACGTCGACCACTCACTTGTCCATGGCCAACCCTTTCTTCCCCTCTCCTTCGGCTTGCCAATTTCTCCCTCCCTGCTAATTGTGGTTTGATTTAAGTTCGAGTTTTCCGTTAAATGTAATGAAAAGTTGAAATTTCCTGGTAAGATCAACGTGTGTGGGTGACTGCTAAGTCCAAATGTTGTCGCAAACGGCGTTTTCACATTTCGACTCATCTCTCGCTGAGGAGAAATGGAGCTTCAGCGTAACTTGGCCATCCAAAACCAAAATTAATGTCGTGCGGTTAATGATGATCTGCTTGTCCTTTTCCCCGGACAACGTGTTCTACAACAACACAGTGTTTCTGCTGCCCTAATATCATATTGCCCCCGGCAGTTCAGAATTTTAGGTTTCCTGCAAAACTTTCCCTCTTGTTCATGATTGCGTTCATTTTGAAAAAAAAAAACATAAGAAAAGAAAAGATACTCCACCACCATGGATTACTATTTGATTCTTTTTCATCTCTGATTTTTCCCCTGGCTTCTGTTTTATTCACTTGTCTCTTCCATTTTCTTTGCTTTCTATTTGACCTGTGCCTGGCCTGGTCATTGTTGAAAAAGGTATAGTATGGTTTTCAATAAATGAGGGGTGGCCCAAAATATATTCGTCTTCACAATGTGACTGAAAGGCTAATAATTTGATGATGGAAGTTGACTAATGACTACTCGTAAACGTTAGCTTACCTCTCACTCTCATGGTCCCTAATGGTGGATGTCGCATGCCTTCTGCTTATCCACTGGGCTTCATCTTCACTTGGTGCCACAAATATATACTTTATTTAACATCACAAGTAGCGTGATAATTTTTCCACCGTAATACTGATATCAATTCCCTTACATGATTTTTATTGATGTCTGTATAGATAACAGAAGAAATTTGATTGCACTCAGGATTTTTGAATTTGTGTAACTTCTTCAAAAAAATGATGTTGCATAATTCTTAATTGAACCGTGTTTAACTCTTAAGGTTACTTCATTTTGATAATTTAACTATTTAGACAGAACTACTTGCTAGGACACTTTGATCTCATTCTGATCGAGATGTCATCCCTGTTCTTGACTTAGTTATGTTTGAGGATTATCCTTGATTTTTTATGCTTTTCAACATAGCCAACACTATGATATTATAGACTCAAGTAGTAGAGAAAAACATGCTAGATTAAGTTTGACGCTTGCATCTTTGTTTCTTTTCACTAACTGATTTTGCTTTGTTATGAATGGTTGCTAAAGTGAATCTGACCGGAAGCTATAGCCTTCGGTGTCTGATGACACCTAAGAGTAAAGGTTTGCGGGAGAAATAAGGTTCAGGATTATATGGTGCTGAATTTAAGTCGCCATACAGAGTTTTTGTACCTCTTAATACTCCGTTCACATTTTTGTGTAGCAATATATATCTATTTATCAACCATTGCATTTATGGTATGTTTGACAAAATTGAAATTGATTTTTAACCTTCATTTGATTGCCAACAAATGCTGCAAACAGTTGGCTGCTCTCGCCTGAAGGACTAATAATTGTCAAGACTCAGTTCTGTATTTTTCTTTCTGTCCACACTGTAGCCAGGTTATACAAAAGTATACAGAATAGTTAGATCTGAGGAAGTGGCATGATGCGTGCATTTTGAACAGTTGGTGTTTGACAAAACAAAGAAGTGCCCGGGTTCTTACCTGATGACTTATTTAGAGTGGAATGTTAAATTAGGTGCTATCAAATTGCACAAATCCACCATTTGAAAATCATTTACATGATATATTTATGTTGCTGACGTGATATTTGTAACGATATATGATCTCTGAAACCCTGATAATGTTTTTTTGTTCATAAAACTCAGTCATAAGGATATAATGAATAACTAGGTCATCTGAATACTAGGCAGAAACTACTGAAGTTTTGGCATGCCTCACGCTGTTAAATCGACTTTGGTTTGCTTTATAAACTGACTTAACTCCATCTTCTTTTTGCGCAATTTATTTTGAACTGTGCATTCCTCTTGGCGATTAACTGTTCGCTTTTCTAGTGTTCTTGTTCTTCCTATATTCAATTTTTTTTTTTTTTTTTTTTTTTCTGGAAAGACAAGGAGTAATGGATGTAGTAAGAGGAAAGAGGCTCATGCTTTCGATGGCGCATGACCGGCTATTGGTCCCCTCCATCTTCTGGGTGGTGATGATCAGCTTTTCCATCGAACTGCTAGGAGCAATAGCTGATCAATATGGATCGGAGTTCAATATCTGGCTTGGTAGTCGCCGAGCTTTTGTGGTGAGTAGCTGGTTAGTGGCAAGGGAATGCTTCCCCACTAACAACAAGTAACTTGCCTCACGTCCCACAACTGTTTCCGCAAAGCCATAGACTACAACTATGCTTTGTTGGTGTCAGATGTGAAAGATTGCAATTGTTGAACACCTCTCGAATCTTCGGTTTGAAATTTTTAAGATTGCAAACATAGAGTTGATGTAATGTTGTCTTTTTTTTTTTTTCTTTTTTTTACTTATTCAGTTAGTGACTTTGTTCTGTGCTCAGAAATAAGCCATACCTCACTACGGGGCATGGCTATCATATTTGTAGATATAGATGTTTTTAATTAAATGATTATCTTGTTATTAGTCATATTTTGTTCTTGTGTTTTGGTTTCTTTCCTACCTCTACACTGTTAATAACACTTCAGGCTCTTATATATGGTGGCAGTGATACTACAGCTGGCACGCTTGTAGGGGCCATCTCTTTACTGCTCAACAATCGCCATCTATTGAAAAAGGCACAAGAAGAATTGGACCAGAAAGTTGGAGTCCGATATTAGAAATCTTTTATTTCTTGAAGCCATTATCAAGGAAACCCTCCGCCTAAGCCCAACTGGTCCCCCCTTAGGACCAAGGGAATCAGTGGAAAATTGTACGGCTGCTGGTACATGCTTGGTGGTTAACTTATGGAAGATTCATAGTGATCCAAGAATTTGGGCAGATTCATCTGGTTTTTGACCAGAGATTTCTCACAAACTATGCACATATTGATTTTAGAGGTCAGAACTTTGAACTCATTCCTTTTGGTTATGGTAGACGGTTGTGTCCTGGCATCTCATTTGCCCTCCAAGTCCTTCACTTGACACTTGTTTGTTTGCTTCATGCATTCGACTTTGCAACTCCCTAAATGAGCCTGTTGACATGAGTGAGAAACCAGGTTTAACCATTCCTAAAGCAACTCCATTACAGCTTCTACTTACACCCGGCCTGTCAACCCAACTGTATTACTACTTTTCTGCCGGGGAAGATATGATCTGGCTGAATCTTTGAAGATGAGTTTGGTGCATTTTAGAATGGAGATGAATAACAAGAGGTAAGGCGGTGTCTGGAAGGTTTTTGGAGAGTTTTTTCGTTTCTAGTGGAGGATACGATCCTTTCTCTTGGATGGCTTGATCTGGGATTCTGGGTGGTCACGTCAAGGATATGAAAAAGGTTAACTTCCAATGAAATAGGCATTCTTATTTATGAAAAAGGCATTATTGTTATCATTGAATAACTGATGGTTTGAAGAAACTTAAAGATGAATTGGACTTTGCATGTGGGCAAGGAAAGAGTAATGAACGAGTCAGTGTATCTTCAAGCCGTAGTGAAAGAAACACTTCGATTGGATCCAGCAGGGCCACTATCAGGTGCGCGTGAATTCAGAGACCCATCCGTATGATCAGGATTCAGATCCATTGATATGGACTCTTTTTTTTTTTTTTTTTTTTTTTTTTCTTTATAGCTGGAAAGGCCATAAATTTATCTGGGTCGGACATAACAGTGGCATTAATGTGGACCTTGGACACACCTCATTTTTCTAACCACACCCCCATTTGTATCAATGGGGGTTCAGTCTGAGAGGTGTGTGGTTAGGAAAAATGGGGTGTGCCAAAAGAGTTCACCGACACCCTTGTCTATGACACCCGTGAAGTCCCATACAAGGTCCAGGTATGAAAGAACCTTGTCTATCAGGAAATGACTCGCTTCACCCTTGCCCGCTGGGGCCACTAGACGAGTCCTGGGAAGATTGAAAGGACTGTTGACATGCGTCAAAATTTATAATGAAATTGTTGCTGAAGATGAAGAAATGACTTGATAAAAAAAGAAAAAAGAAAAGAAAGATAAAACCCTTCAAATTCAAACTTCCCACAATTGGTATGTTTAGCAGAATGATAAATAATCTAAAATGTGCGATTATTCAAGTTTCTGAAGAGCCAGCTGTTGAATATAACATGTATCGATGGCACGTAAATGGTCCAGACATGGGGCAGGGGATGTTCAATTCGTGATCAATCACAAAAGGTGGTCCTAATTAGTAGAATGCGAGCATTAAATGTGTCACTTCTTGGAGCACATGGTGTTGGCTCGGCACAATCATTACCATTGGTGGCCTAAAGACACACATGTTCATATGAATATGGTGCCATGTCGATGAGGAACCGAAAAAACAAAGGTGTATCATGCACGACTAGTCATCTTATCTGTCATCATTTACGTATAAGTCAGATCCCAACAGACGTATAGGCATGACATGCCCAGCCCAACTGCAATGTTCAAGATAAGAAATCAGGCAAAAGCTCATGCATCATCGTTTTCCTTGCCGATATTTGCTAACATTGCATGGTCCAACCTTTTTTTTTTTTTTTTTCAACCAAACACTTGATCTTATTCTTGTACATGTTAAATACTGATTTCAGTGAATCCAAGATTGATACCCTCTTGATTAAAGAGTCGAGGCGCCGGCCCATGCACTAAAAGCTTACGAAGAAAACCGACAATGAATGATATAGAAAATTACAAAGGGATAATAATAATAAAACTAAACTTGTTTTCTTTTTTGGGTTTGTTAATTGTGATCACAAACATTTTCGTTCCTCAAACATCACAAAAAATAGACGGGGAGTGCTTAATGCATTTCCTATTTTTTCTCCCTTTCTTATTTTCATGTATTATTTTAAGTAACACATTTTGGAGAGTGGATTAAATAACACTTGAAATACGGACTTGGATTTTTTGTATTCAACCCCTCTGCAATCGCGATCGGATGACTGCCATCAATTCTCAGCTGCTCCTCTACATCTCGTCCGTCGATTCACCAAGACTAAAGGGCCAAGGCTCATTGAATGTGCGACGAATCGACGAACGAGATGGAGAGGGGCAGCTGAGGATTGATGACAGCTGTCCGATTGTAACTGCAGAGGCGACTACAGAGGCCTCGACTGCAGAACATCCGCATTCCTTGAAATACAAAGTAAAACTCTTAACCGAGGTTAAGTCAACTAACTAGGGTTACCAATTTCCATAGTAGCCTTTTAAGTCGTGTCCGAAAATAATGCAACGATCAAAGTCACACGCAACACATTCGCGAGAGACCAAAACCTTCATCTACCTTCCGCGCTCTCATTTTCCACACTTTTAACTCCGCGATTACATCTGCGATTGGAACCTGAAGACACAATGTTCAGGGACGAAAGTGTGGGTTCCAGAAGCGCGCGGCATAGCGTTACTGTTTCGACGGTGTCGAATAAAGTTCTGGTGGCAGTGAAGGCGGAGAAGCTGATCTCCAAGGCTGCATTAGCCTGGGCACTCACGCATATTGTTCACTCCAGTGACTGTATCACGCTGCTTGCTGTATACTGCGGCGAAAAACCTGGTAGGCTGCGAAATCTTCACTTTATTTTAATTGAGTTCAGAATTTCGTTTTGCGAACTATCAATATTATTTTGCCTGAAATCTGATTTCACATGGCTGTTTGGACGAGGAAATCCCTAATGAGATGTCCATTTCAGGCAGAAGATTCTGGAATTTTTCGAGGCTGACCGGAGATCGTACGAATGGACGCCAGGAGAAGTTACCGGAACGGATTTGTGAGATCTCCGAGTCTTTTGCTCAGATGGTGCTTCAGTTGCATAATCAAGTTGAGGTAACTGAAAAATTTATCATCCAAAAATACAAGATCGAGCTATTTGAAGTTGAAGTAGCATTCTTACACCTGACTCTTATTTTTTATTTTTTTATAATTCTAACCCTAAAATAATTACAATAAAATGAAGTGTTAAAAAAATGTACAATATACATTTATAAATGTAACATTTCTCATATTTAGGTAGTTGTAGCCTGGTCCTAAAAACCCTGGCCATTTTATATTTTTGGCATGTATGGAACCATATGAACAATCACTTGATCAATTTTGTTCAAAATTATTTTCAGCTAAGTTCGTCAGGGTTGAGAAGACATCTGATCTGTTGCAACCTCTACCCGCTTAACTGTAGTATTTGGAGTTTTTTTTTTTTAAAAAAAGACAAGATAGGGCAATGATTGGGAGACGGTGAAAATGAGATGTCTATAATTACATATCAGAATAATGAAGGGTTGCTAACTTAATAAATTAATGTAAAAATCATGATTAAATATTTCATAAAAAAGAAGTGGAATGATAATGTAAAATTATTAATTTTAATTGTGTCTAAATTTACTTGAATATTTTAGTATAAAATATATTTAAAACCCAAATTATTTGGTATTATTTAAAGGTGAGAAATTTAGGTAATGTATAAAACTGTAAGGATTCAATTCACTCCGTAATCATAAAATAAAAAAGTACTGAAATAATATTTTAAATTTTTTTCGCACTAAAAACATATTGTTAATTTTTTTATTTAAATAAAGACTAATAGACCTTATTTATAATTAAAAAAATTAAATTAAAAGATAAAAAATAGATTAAGAATTAATTATTATTGAATAACTCGCCTTAACTGTTTATGGTGCCCTTCGTTTTGGGCCTACATTCATCCACCGACAAGCAGATCAGAAGTTCAACTATGCAGTTTTGATATTGGCCAGAAAAACGATATTGACCATACCATAAAACAAACTTGAAAACATTATTTTATTTGTTTCTAAAATAAGTAACAACTTGTATGTAATTTTCATTGACAAAAAAGAAATTAATGGCTTCAATTCTAATTTTTATGGATGCAGGTGAGAGTGAAGATTAAGGTGGTTATGGGCACGCCCAGTGGTGGTGTGACAGCTGAAGCAAGAAGTAGTGGGTCTAATTGGGTCATTCTGGACAAGTAATTAAATATGAAAAAGTATTTTCTTTTTTCCGACCTATTCATTAATTCAGTTGATGGCAAAATTGTTTTTATCAACCTTCCCTGTCTAATTTAAGGGAGAGGCGCATTTGCTTTATCTCACATTATCCTTCTTCGCTGCATTTACGCAACATACAATATAATCATTCAGTTTATATATGCAAAGGCCTTATGTTGCATTCCTCGAAGTTAATCATTCAGTTTATGCAAGCATGAAAAAGTTGAAAGGTCTCAACCATCATTTCCCCATTCAAAGCGAGTAATCATGGATATCAGAGAAAGCAGCCTAGAATCTAGACATACATGATGTAACAGGATTCAACCAGACTTGAAGAACATGGATCCACCTTGACATCATTATTTACTAGACCTTTGAAGTACAAGTCTTGGTTAACTCACTTTTTTTTCTGCTGAAAACAGGAAGCTAAAGCAAGAGGTGAAGCATTGCATGGAGGAACTCCACTGTAGCATTGTTGTGATGCATGGTTCCAAGCCAAAAGTGCTTAGGCTTAACTTAGGATGCTCTGAAGAAATCGAACCCCCCTTTTTCTCTGTTGCTCCCTCACCAGGGACGGATTCTGGAAAGTTACAACGCGACAAATTGAGGCATTCCACCCCAGTGAGCAGCCCTGATGAAGCTTGTACTTCCAATACCAAAACCATTGGAGTAAATTCGGTATCAAATTCTGACAAAGTCACTTCGCTTTTCCTGCTCTATGAACAAAACCCTCTGTACGAGGGACAAGAACCACAAAGAAGAATATATAATCCAATCAGTGAGCCAATAGATTTCGATGAAGTGCCACCGCCAGACTTCGGGTCAGAAAGGGAGAGGCGGCTCACTCTCTGGGCGCCGCAAACATCACCTGTGGCTAGTAATCACAAAAGTATTTTTTGGATTCCTCAAAACCATGTCGATGAGAAACCTCAAACAACCAAAAACTACATAATCACCCAAAGAACTAATTCTCCAACTTCTAGAACTTTACTTGAGAATTTCGCACAATGTGATCAACAAATGAGGACTAACGGAATTAGGCTAAACCAAGCTCAAGGTTATGTTGTGAACTCGATCATCGCCAATACCGTTACTTTGGGCAGAAATTCCTCTGCACCACCTCCCCTATGCTCAGAGTGTCAAAACAAAGCACCGGTTTTTGGAAAACCTCCAGGACGATTTTCTTTCCAAGAGCTAGAGGAAGCTACAGACATGTTCTCTGATATAAATTTTTTGGCTGAAGGTGGATTTGGTGTGGTCCACAAGGGAGTGCTAAAAGACGGTCTGGTTGTTGCTGTGAAACAATTGAAGCTTGGTGGCTCTCAAGTGGATCTTGATTTCTGTAGCGAAGTTCGGGTATTGAGTTGTGCTCAACACAGAAATATTGTATTATTGGTAGGATTTTGTATAGAGGACAATTTGAGGATACTGGTTTATGAGTACATATGTAATGGATCCTTGGAGCTCTACTTACACGGTATGCTCTAAATTTCTTCTTCTCACTTTATCAAATCTAATTTGTTTGAAGGGTCCCTTCCCTCTTTCAGGGCCTTGTGAATCTCAATATTTACATTCATACGGGCTACAGTCATGAAAATTTACTTCTGAAGTTGTTATTCCTTGTCAGGGAGCAAGCATACCCCTTTGGATTGGAACTCACGCTCAAAGATAGCAATCGGGACTGCAAGAGGATTACGCTACCTTCATGAAGATTGTAGAGTGGGTTGTATTGTGCATAGAGACCTTCGACCAAAAAATATTCTCTTAACCCATGATTTTGAACCTCTGGTACTTTACTGATCCTTCCAACTTTTTTCGATTCTAAATTTGCGGAATCATGTGGTTGTGAAAATTACAATCCCGAGTTTTTGACCATGTGGCATTTTGTACCTGAAGCATAAAAGTAGCTTCTCTTCTACCATAGGTTATATGCAGAACCTTTTTCAATGTTCCACTAGAAAGGGATCCAATCCGAAAGAATTGTTCCCATAATGAGATATATCACGTTTACTTGCAGAAAATGTTTATTACTTGAATAATTATACATAATGAGCACCTTATCATATATATATTAATTATACTTGTATATTGCCAAGCAAATACATAAAATACGAATCGTTAAATCTGATATTTTATCATTCTTTTAGGTTGCTGATTTCGGTCTTGCCAGATGGCAATCAGAATGGAGCATGAACAATGACGATCGAGTTGTTGGAACTTCTGGGTATCTTTCTGCATACGTTATGAAGATCTTGATTGTTTACTTTTACTATGCTTCTAATCAAGCTTTATCACGCGTTAATCCAGGTATCTTGCACCGGAATATCTCGATAGTGGACATCTTACATGTAAAGTGGATGTTTATGCATTTGGAATTATTCTCTTAGAGTTACTAACAGATCGAAGAATTAGTGAATTGGAATTGTTCAATGGACATTCACTTCTTTCTGAATGGTTTCACCCACTACGTATGTTAGAGCCCAACCAAATTTTACAGAACGTTCAATTACTCAACCCGTGCTTGGATTCTGAGGCGTCACTGGAATTTAATCTTCAATTGCAAGCAATGGCCCGAGCTGCTTCTTTGTGTCTACGTCTGGACCCCGATGCTAGACCTCCAATGTCAAGGGTCTGTAGGCTTAAGTTCTTTAATACAGTAACATTTACATCAAAATTTAGTACGAGTCTTGGGGGAAAAAATTATCTTTCTTGCCTTGGAGTAAAATGATGATGCTTCCATTTATTGCAGATACTCAGAGTGCTGGAAGGGGGCGATCCAGTTCGTCCAGTGGGTTTAGATGCGAACTCGGTCGGCAACAGAAATGGCCATTTAAGTGGTTTGACTTGGCAGATTCTACCTAAAGGTACGATAAATCATTCTCGTAGGCTCTCTCACTGAAAAAAGAGGAGGAGGGTGTTGATTCTAGCGTTAAGACTGTAGTTCTCACTAGGATCATTTTGGCTTTTGGTGGGATGATTATGTCATGTCTCAATGTAGTTCCCAACTCACAGAGTTGCTCAATAGCCGTCTCGTCTTGGATGGAAAGGGTGATTCGTGTGTTGACGCAGCAAATTTAGAATTAATTGTATATTTGTTCAGCCTATCTACTGAATAGAATAAAATAAAATGGAATCGAATACATGATTTTCGCGTCTGGTTACTTAAGGAAATTACGTTGCATCTTCTTCGACACTACTTTTCGATAGATACTGACACAATTTTGGTTCTTTCTTTCCTCCGACACAATTTCCTTTATCAACGTGAATTGCAATAAACGTTATGTTACAGTTGACTTATCTTTTACTCGCTTATCCAATCTAAACATCACTGCGAACCCGTAATCAATTTCAATCAACTAAATATTGCAGCAATTCAACGTCCCAAAAAAAAACATCATACTCTCGTCTAATTGAATGTTTCATAATTTGGATTCATAAAGATTACTCATTCAATAAAATACTTACTAAAACCTTATCGATGAAAGATTTTAATAAATACATTAAGGGAGAATGTTATCTTGATATTTCGTTTCCATTAACAGAAGTTGATATTTCAGATCACAAATGTCTACAACCCAAATTAAAGGTATCAGATGTCTCGGTATCAATTGCGTTTCTTCGGTTGTGACGATGTAATGTAATATATTTAGTTCAACCAACTCAAAACAAATGGTATGGTACTTAAATAAATAAATAAAGATCCTTCATCCAATGCCTTGGGTCCACATGGCACTGGCAGGCAAAAACAATCAATCGGTGAATCAACGGCAATGCAATGCAATCCAGTGGCGGAGGACGACACGTGGGCACGAGAGTTGGGTTTTCAAACTGAGCCGGCCCAAATTGTTAACGGATCAGTATCTCCTCTTTTGGCTAGCTCGGCCGGAAGAGAAGCTGTTGTCTGATGGTATGGAATCCACATCAGAAGCAGAGATTTGTTGTTGCTGTTGCATCATAGCCATCTGATTCAAATCAGCCGCCGTCTCTGATACGCCCCATACCTTAACTGATTTATCGAGGCTGCCACTGTACAAAATCCACCGTTGATCTCCTCTGGAAGCTGATTCACGGTCCTCCTCCGCCGCCAAACACTTGACCGGCCCATCATGACCCGTTAGAACCGAGAGGCACGTGTGGATGACCCCATCTCTTCTCCAGGCGCATATCGTTTTATCTGCGGACCCACTGAACACCAAATTGCCAGCGGTTTGCATGCACAACACTGCTAGCTTGTGCCCCTTGAGGATCCCACCGTGAGCGTATTGCTTCTCGCCTTCCCAGAAATTAACCATACCATCAGAAGATCCACAGTATACAAAGGAGCCGGACACGTTCACTGCTAGTGCTGTAACGGCACTCTCTTGTTTTAACAGCGTCTGAACCGCCGCGTGCTTCGTCCCCTTTCCTTGCGTCTCTTTCCGCCATACCTTGACGGTTCCGTCCGCCGATCCCGAGAAGACCAATCCGTCCAACCCGCACACTACGGAGTTGACGGCGTCATCGTGAGCGCGTATAGATTCCAGACACTTGGAATCAGAGATCCTCCAGAACTTTATGGTTCGGTCCCAGGAGGCTGAATACAAATGCATTTTGTCGCTCGTCAAGCACAAGCAAGAAACGGCATCGGAGTGTTTAATCCAGAGTGCCGTACGATGTCGTCTAACCTCGACGTAATTGCTAGGTTTGATAGAACTCTTGAAAATATCTTTCAAGGTGGGCAACGTACCTGCACGCTTATGAACGCTAGGGTTCTTGGGAGACACTTTCCACACTCGGATTTTACCGTCCTGGTGTCCGGTGAAAATTTTGTTACCGGAAATTATGATAGCTTTCACCAAACCACTGTTCGATTTGAAGCCGCAGTACTCTTGGAGGTTCTTCCAAACGCGGATGTTCTTGCTGTCGGAGCCAGTGTACAAGAGATCGCCGGTGGCGGCCAAGGAATAGATATGGCCTTCTTCGCGAACGAGAGAGCCGATGAGACCGTTCTGCGGAAGGTTGTCTTCGCATTGAGACCACTGTGACTTGAAGAAGGGAGAATTGGCTGTCTGATTCCATGGGGACATCATCATGGGTGATCCCTCCGCGCTCGTACGGATGGGGTCGAAGGACCCGGGGCTCATCATCGACGCGCTGCTATTACGCATGCAGTAATCATCGTCCACCCCTCCTGCGGCGGTCAACGAGAGATTGGGATCGGAAAATTGCATGGCGTTGGCGTATTTGGGACGTGGGATGGTGTTGGTGGCCTCACCAAACACGGCTCCCATTCCTTGGTCTCTCATAGTACTGGTATGTTGCCAATGTCTATTCCTCGTTCCTTCATCCGAGACTAGGAAAATTTAACTGTCTCCGTGTAATTACAACTGGACAATAACGGAAAATAGAAAGCTAGGGATTGTTTGGTCGGCAAAGAGAAAATGCAGGAGAAGATAGAGGATGCATTTGTTACATAAATAAATATAGATAATTATCAAGAAGCAGCATGCAAAAACGTTTGAAACGTTGCAACTGCGCATATATATTGGGTCCGTCTGTTGGAATGTTAATTTGAAATGAAATTCCAGCCAATACAAATACTATCTGCGTACTTGTCAGCTTCCTTATATATATATATATCTATAAGAAATTACTTACTCCTACGATAGTGCTATATAACAAGTCCATTTAAATACATCACACAAAAAATTTATTTTAGCGACCACCAAAATGAATAAATAAAAATAACAAATGCTTAAATCTTTTTAAAGTTTGAAGTGGTAGACTGGTAGTGTTCCTAAGAACTTTATATAATCAATTTTTTGCATATATTTATTTCAGAAATACGAGAAGACGTGAAAGGGAAAAAGGAAAGGCAAAATGTAAACCTATAAAGGTATGCCAGTCATACCCGAATTTGCTATACACGTGCATGATTTAGTACAATGGTACTCTTTTGACCCAAGAAAGGTTCCAGATAAAATCATGGTTTCTTCTGTTTTCGTGAACGACGAGTTACAGGGGCAAATTTGGACGGAAAGAAAGCACCACAATGAACCCTGATTCTTAAATATTACTTTTTACCGTTAAAGGGGAAGAGGTTCGAGAAATGTAAGAAAAATACAATTCATTGCTCTATCCATTTTAGCAAAAAGGCACGATAGACCATCTCAAACCATGATTTCACACTACTCTGCACTAAATATATTAATTGCTCTATCTATGTTCTCCTTTTCTTTTTCAGCTTCGTACACCTAATTTGAACTAAATCTGAAACAACCTCTCAGCGACGTTTTGATAATACAGAATCCAAAATACAGCTTGAAGAAAATATTGACTGAACTGGTGATTCAGGCTGCATTATTATTATTCCAGTACTATGTTGTGAATGCTTTCACTGCCCTTTAATTTCATGCTGTCATATAATATAATGTAAGCATTAAGGAAAAGGTGAAAGAGATAATGAACGTCTGAAAATTGCAGCAACAGGCCATGGCCCAGAATTTCTTGTTTAGTCAATTTTTTATATATCATTGGAAATGACAGTGTAAAGAAGAATTCCGATCGAACTAGTTAAAGACGGTAAAGTATAATTGGCAAGTTAACGTCCAAGCTTTTCTCTCACTCCGCGCTGCTTGAATTATTGATGTGATATATAGCTTTTAGGGTAAAAGTATCAAAACCAAAGCAACAAAAATGCCTCCATTTGTTTGACTCGTCCTTCCTTACCAAATGTTTTGTCTCTTCACATCGCTTCATCAACACTTTTTATAACCCAAACATAAAATTTATTTTGTCTTTCTTAATCCATTCACTGCATTAGAAGTCTCCTTTTTTGGCAAAATTTAAACGAAACAAAACAGATACCAGTGAAAGAAAATGCGTGGCACCAATGAAGATGAGCCAACTGTGCTCTGTTGATTTTCTGTAGAGCCATCAGAAGCTGCCAAGTAGCTGCTGACAGAATTAATTGGTTGTTCTTTTCCTTGGAACTTGAAACTGAAATAGTGTAGTTCTTACGCATAGAAACCATGGACTTTAGACCATCTCTAATGACTTGGTAAAAGCCGTTGCACAACATTGGTAAACGTCGTTGTACAGTATTGTGCAACGAAAACAGCCTCAGTACCATGACTACCGGTAGTGTCAACATGGCAGAGAGATGAAAACGTCTATACATAGCCAGAAAACGTCGCATATCGTACAAATAAGACCCAATTCTATACGGAAATATAATAAAAAACAACAAATTACAAAAAAAATTTGAAGCAAAAATATTCTCTCTTTAAGATGGCAACGACTACAATAGAATCAGACATCAAATCGGAAAAAAAAATGCACTCAAATAACATGTAAAAGTCAAACCGTGTAACCCTAAACAAAAATCAAGCTAATGATATTGTGGATCGGTGGAACTCTTCGGCTTATCTGCAAACAAGCTAACGATGGTGTGGATCGGTAGAACCCAGATGCAGAGAAGTGGAGCAGACGAGGCAGAGAAGTGGAGATGTGAGAGAGAGAAGGATGTGAGAAAGTGGAGGTCGTGGAATGCAGAGGTGAAAAGAAGAGAAAAAAGAAAAATCTAGAACCCACTTGGTTACCATCGGATAAGAGGGGAAAATGACAGATCAATGGTCACAAAGGCAGGCAGCAAGAGATATTAAAATTCATTGTAATTTGTTATAAAAATTATTTTTATTTATCTTTTCTTGTAAAATGTGTATTAAATTAATCAAAATTAGATATTATTTTAATTAAATATTATTATGTATGTTAGTAGTTGTTTAATTTATTTTAATGTATTATTATGCATCATGTATTTTAATTAACATAAATTTATTAAAAAAAATTAGTATTAATTTTGTACATATGTAGTGTATTAAAAATAAAATAAAATTAATTTAAATATATTAAATTATAAAAATAAATATTAAGGTAAATTAATGATGTGGAGTAACTTGTGAGACTTATTTTTGCAACCAATATAAGTTGCACCACTATAGAGGATTTTGTTTTTAAGTTGTATAGAGTATGATAAGTGATGTGTCAATGTGAAACTCACAGAAAAATTATTAAATAATAAAATGTGCAACTCACTCTAGTTTCATGTTTAGAGATGCCCTTAGACCATCTGCAATGGTCGATCCTTAAAGCAGGACTTTGTTATGGAACGCACAAACGAAGCGCGTTTCATGATTAGAAGCAGCAAACGTGGCATCTAACTGGAGGAGAGAAGAAAGCATCAGTAAGTAAATAAGAAACGGAGCATAGAAAAAAAAAAAAAAAAAAAAAAAAAAGGGTCTCACAGCTGTGAAAAGTAAAAAAAATGAGACCCATTGAATTTTATAAGAGATTTATAAAAAGAGAGAAAAAAATTGTGGGATAGATTGATTAAAAATAAGAATATAAAATAGTTTATGAGACTCATTTAAATTTTTTTTAAAAGTTGTATGAGTAGAGAAAAAATTATATAAATTATATTAAGTGATGTGCTATTGTGAAACCCACAAAAATAATATAAATAATTAAGATATAAAACCTTGATGGGTACCATGATTAGAGATGGCATTAGCAGTTTAACTTAATCTTTGCAACAAGCAGCCAAGAAGGGATTTGCCGTTACAAAACGCTAACCGGAAGGGGGGTCACTGTCTGTTTTCCATATATAG